>CM068376.1:101721009-104121009 GCA_034769895.1 Magicicada septendecula
GTTAGCCGTGCTCTCATGCAGTGCGCTAGTGCCACCAGTCGCATCGCACGTTCGTTTAACCGTTTTCTATAAAAATAATGAAAGAACATCGGACCAAAGCTTTACGTGTTACTACCACTAACAACATACACAGGTGAGTGTTCTCTTCGATTCTAATCCGTCTGTCAAATTAGTCAAGTCTGTGTATGTATGTAATTAGCGCGATGTCATTTAAACACGTTTTTAAATCATTTTCTCGTTACGAAATCTCTATGTTTCGATCTCTACTTTAGTATTTAATAGTTGAAAGGAATTGTCTCGATTACTTAATTTTTGTGTTACCATTCAATTTGTATTCATTAACACGAGTGTTTTTAAAACTAAATAAACAATCGGCTGATTTAATAAATTTTAAAATAAATTTGCAATAAATATTTTTATTAAATTATTTTATTAGTTTATTTCTTATCTTCTTTATAAGATTAAAATACGTCATTAGGAAACTAAATTCTTTTGTACGAAAGAAAACCGCCCGTTTCTTGTACCGTTATGATAAAAAAATGTTAACTCGTTTAAAATAATTAATAAAGAAAACGTCGGAAATTAAAAAGTTACAGGATCAACTGGAATTGTACTGGCCCTTTGTTTGTTAATAAACAGAATTTACGGTATTTACTGCAAAGTTTGCGATCAACACGCTCATTTGCGACAAACGTAGACTAAGTTCCGTGTAAAAGTTAATGACAGCGTTTAACGCATGATAAGTCATTCTACTCCGTTAGAAAATAATTACTTAAAGTCAGTTCTATTGTAACGTGTGATCTTCACTTTCACTTAACTGTAAAGACTTCACAACTACGAAATTACAACGTATCGCAAATTCACTTAACTGTTTTTTTTTGAACGGTATCATTTTTGACGACGTTAGCAATTGTGTGTTACGTTTGATACGGTGGGGGGCACGACGCTGATAACTGATAACTGCCGCCGATTTACCAAATGCACAAACAAAGGTAAATGTAAATGTTGTCATGGTGCAAAGATCAATAACCTGTACCGTGAAGTTGGGTGCAAATTATCGCGTTCACTGATAAAGCAGCGTCTTGAAGGCATTAGCTCGGGTTCATTCTCCCGGCAAGCCACTGACCCATTAATCTCTTACTGATGATGCATACGCCAACAATACTCGCTTTTTTAAAGTAACGTTTTACCTTTATCCCACTGTTTTCGGAGGAAAATTTATTCCGTTGGAAAGAAGAAAAATTCAATTATAATTCAGTTTACGAGTTCATAAAGTTTACTAACTGCTACTACTATTGACACTGACAACGATCTTACCTACGCTCTTCCTCTCTCTCTCTCTCTCTCTCTCTCTCTCTCTCTCTCTCTCTCTCTGCCCCCACTTCACCCCTATACACATACATGTGTGTGTCCATTTAGTGGTACTGAGAGAAATTAACTTTTCTTCTAGCATTAATAGAAGCATATAACCAAAAAATGATAAACAGAATTATCACTGTTGCACAGCACTATAGAAAAATCATTCCGATTAGCGCTTTCAAGCATCTCAGCTCAAATCTGACGATGAAAGATTTCCGATCTGACGATGGGCTAAGAAGCTTAAAAGCGCTAATCGGAATAATTGTTCTATAGTGGTGTGCAACAGTGATAATTCTGTTTGTGATTATAACCACTAACACAACTTTCTTAATTAAAAAAATTATAGTTTAAAACACGAATGCACGCGCGCGCGCGCGCGCACACACACACACACAATACATATATAATATAAACACAATGATTGTATCATCATGTTTAAAACTCACAGTAGTTTGGAAAATAAGAGGAATAACAGCATTGTAATTCAAAATCTTGGCCGCTTGACATACTACCCCTTACTAGAGTTCTTACTATAACTTTTGTAACAGTTTTTGATACAAAGTTCAAGTGTAGATACAAAATGCTATTTATTACTGCTACTGTTACTGCTGTTTCTACTACTATTACTACTACTACAAACAAAAATAGTTAAGGCTATAACAATGAAGTGAGGTGTTGACACTATTAATCACTAAAAATCATCTCCCTACCTGCGTCCGTCTTGTTTTGAAGGAGAGTTTTTTTTTTATAGTTTTCCTAATTTTTCCTTTTGTATTAAATCGAGCTTTAGATTACACACTCGCGCGCTCACAATTTTATTTTGTTTACGATATAAAATTTGTTGATTTCAGTATACGTAAAATCGTACTGACTTACGTCATAAGAAATGTGTGCATGTGTGTGTGTGTGCGCGCGCGCGCGTGTGTGATAACTGTCACAAGAACAATACGCACGTTTCGAGCGTTGATTCTGCGCCATCACAAGCTACAAAATGTACTCTTTTCAACGAGATGCATACGTTTAATTACACAGTACGCAGTTGTAGTATCTGAACGATATTTATCTGTGAACCGACCGTAAGAAAAAAAAAAAATAAAATACGCTATAAAGTAATATTTATTACTGCCACAATTACCTATAGTATATAATAACTACAACAAAAGCAAAAAAAAAACTTACCATGCAGTAACTGAAACGTGGTATGGTTATCGCAGAACTGATGATAACTTTCTAAATTGTCATATTATACAATTTTTTTTTTTGAATACACTGTCCTCAAATGAACTGACTAGAACTTTCTTGAACTCTAGACGTAGACGTGAGTATTCAGTATTCAACATAACTAACTTACAGGAATGTCCGTTCATAGTTTTATAATGGTCTATTTACGTCTATCTAGACGGCAATGAACCAGTATGGGAAAACGAATCACTGTCTGAAGTCAGGGCACTGTCTCAAGCGCATTTCTCTCAAAACCGGGCTGTACCCGACATTTTACATTTCGCATATTATTTTTGTTTCGGTCAATAAGCTATTTGCGAAGACAGTTTACGAATTTAATTTACGAGTATACAACGACGGATAGTCAACTTGAGAACGGAGATGGAGGAGCTTCTTAAAAATCTTGAAGTCGGTTGTGGGGAAGCATATTCGCTAGCGACGGGTTTGATATCTAGTCTTTACCGATGTTCGGCCACTACTAAATATTTCTGGTGCTAAGGCAACATTGTTATCTTCCAAAATTTTTTTGTTATCAACTTCACGGAATTTCACTTATTATATAAATCAACTATAATTTTCTTGAACATTTTTAAAATGTGACGCTTTTTAGATAATTACTTCATATTTTGATGTCTTTAGCGCCGTTATCTAGCCACCAAAATTCTGTAATATTCTGTTTCTTTCCAATGGAGTTCTTCTCATTATAATTACTGGTTTCCTTTTATTTTTATTATGTTGAACGCGATAAAAATTTTTCTTACTTGGTATTCGTATAGTAGGTAATCATTTGCCAGCTTTTTAAAAATATGTCTCTTCTGTAAAGGTCCCGGTGACATTTTAGACAGTTTGTTTTACAAGATTAAATTTGTATTAAGCTATTAATATCGGAAAATTTGTCGGTTGTATTTTTATAATGGAAAATAATGAAAATTCTGACGCTCTTTTCTGCCGTGGAAATCGAACGTGCGACGCAGCGTGATAATGCTTTTGTATCAGGGTTTGTTATCAACATATATGTTATTTCAAATAATATGGCCACTAAATATACGATTTTTTTGTGATACGCGTTAGGAAAGGCGTTTTGTTTCTTCTACAAACAGCCTTTATTGAAATATACAAAATAGCTGTTTAACAGTAAACGTAATTATCATTATCAACGATTTATTCACAAAATTACGTTCTACATAAATAGTATCATTCACCGCAGTCTGAGGAATGCTGTTGTAAGTTTAATAAGAAACAAATTAAGATTCTTATTTAATTGGAGGAGAATTAAGGTCATCAGCTGAGTACTAGGTGATTACACTGATTACACTTCCGCTGATCTCGTGGCTTACGGGTCATTAATCTGTTGACCTTCAGTAATACACGCTGTTTACCGTTCTTGATTTTTTTTGGGGAAAAAAATGAAACATTCGTGTTCCTAAATGTCTTAAGTAATGTTACCTGACAACACTGTATTTCTTTAGTAGCTTCTGATAGTTTACTGTACCATTGGTCTGAAATTTCACCAGCGCTACGCAGATGATGATATTCACCTATCGATGTAAACATCCGTAGAATATTTTTTTATACAGAGATGTACATACGTACGTTTCACATAATTTTAATTACAAATATCGGTATGGAGAACCATACATGACTTCCATATTCTAAGATTTATATTTAAAATCATTTTCAGCCAAACAGCCAGGCTGTGTCTTACCTGCCTTTTTATTGCTGTATTAAATGAAAAATATTATATTACATTAAAATGAAAAAATTATAATTTTATTGCCTGGCAACAAAATTATTTTATTTTTAACAATTACCATTGTTTCAAAAAGTTTAAATAAATTTTCAAGTACTTTACTCTTGTTAAAACGTAAAAGGTTGCAGGTAAACTACCCCTTCCCCTTAACCGATCTTCACCAAAATCGAAAGTCATTGAGACCTCTACAATTCAGGGACGTATGCAAAAAATTATTTGATTCTGTTTGAATTTGCGGCTGTTATCGTTTGCCATAGAAAATACGCTTGAAAAAAACGTTGCAGGTAAACTACCCCTTCCCCTTAACTTAACCGATCTTCACCAAAAACAAAAGGTCTTGAGTACTCTACAAATCAGGGCTGTATGCAAAACATTATTTGATTCTGTTTGAATTTGCGGCTGTTATCGTTTGCCATAGAAAATACCCTTGTTAAAAAAACGTTGCAGGTAAACTACCCCTTTCCCTCAACCGATCTTCACCAAAAACAACAGGTCTTGAGAACTCTACAATTTAGGGCTGTATGCAAATAATCTTTTGATTCTGTTTGAATTTGCGGCTGTTATCGTTTGCCATAGGAAATACCCTTGTTAAAACATAAAACGTTACAGGTAAACTACCCCTTTCCCTTAACCGATCTTCACCAAGAACAATAGGTCTTGAGTACTCTACAAATCAGGGCTGTATGCAAAACATTATTTGATTCTGTTTGAATTTGCGGCTGTTATCGTTTGCCATAGAAAATACCCTTGTTAAAAAAACGTTGCAGGTAAACTACCCCTTTTCCTCAACCGAACTTCACCAAAAACAATAGGTCTTGAGAACTCTACAATTTAGGGCTGTATGCAAATAATCTTTTGATTCTGTTTGAATTTGCGGCTGTTATCGTTTGCCATAGGAAATACCCTTGTTAAAACATAAAATGTTACAGGTAAACTACCCCTTTCCCTTAACCGATCTTCACCAATATCAACAGATCTTGAGAACTCTACAATTCAGGGCTGTATGCGAAACATTATTTGATTCTGTTTGAATTTCCGGCTGTTATCGTTTGCCAAACAAACAAAATTACCCTTGCTAAAAAAAAACCGTTGCAGGTAAACTACCCCTTTCCCTCAACCGATCTTCACCAAAAACAATAGGTCGCGAGTACTCTGCAAATCAGAGCTGCATGCAAAAAATTATTTGATTCTGTTTGAATTTGCGGCAGTTATCGTTTGCCATAGAAAAAAAATCTACAGACACAGATAGACAGACAGACAGACAGACACACACACAGACACTTTTCGGAAAACGACTTTTTTTCATGTTTTGAGTGTAGTAGAATCAGAATCTGCAATAACCTCGAATAGGCTAATAGGGAGTTGAACTTGCGTCCCAAATGAGGTTTCACTCGTCAACGAATTGTTTCAATCACACGGTCTCAGTGTGCAGTACGAAACGGTGTTTCTTACCTGGGAAAAATTTGTACTGTATTCAATAAACCAGTATTATGAAGTTTGTTCTAATGTATTCTATGAAGTTTCTATGAACCAGTACTATTCGGGATCGTTTTTACTGTTATTTGGAGTAGAAATTTAATGTCGTATCGAGGGACTGAGGATGTAGAAAAGATGGGCATTTATAGTGTATATTGCTGCAGACACATAGGACCTGGGGCGTGTTAAGGTTGATAACCCGACACGGAGGAGAGCTTTCAGAGTATTTAGGGAAAGCGCCACCCTAGCCGTACGTAAATGAAAATAACATGTAATTATTGACGTCCTTGAGGTTTAAATTCTGGCTCCGCGTACCAGTAATAGTTCGTTTATTCCTACCTGTGGCGATGAAAAACAGTTTTACAGCTTTACAAAAAATTTCGAACTTTACATTCGTTTACAACTACATTTTTACGCGTCTCGAATAATCCATTGCTAAATAAGAGTGACAGTATAAAAACAAGAGATAACCTACTATTGATCTGAACTCGTACTCTAAGTCTGGGTCTAATCACTTGATACTGAATCACGCCGTCCTCGATATTCACAGTGGACCTTGTGTGTGTGTGTGTGTGTGTGTGTGTGTGTGTGTGTGTGTGTGTGTGTGTGTGTGTGTGTGTGTGCGTGTGTGTGTGTGCGTGCGTGTGTGTGTGTGTGTGTTCTACTAAGTACTTAATACCAATTCAGGAATTACTTGGAAGGAAAACACTGGAGAGACCTCTCAGTTATGGGCAAATAAATGCTAACCAAAATGATGATGATGATGACACACGCCCACACACGCATGAAACAATACGAACTGTGTACGTAGAATGTACAAAATGAGTGTTTAAATTTGTGTCAATCAGAAAGTATAAAAAGCTTAACAGACATCGCAATTTTAACAGCAATGTCGGGCACGTGAGTGCCACCTTATTTGATGTGAAGAGTGAGACGGAACAGTGAGGGTGTGTAGTGTTTTCTGAGAGACCTGCACTGACAGAAAATTTGACATTCGCAAAAACTATACGTTGTACACGATACGTGCAAACGGGGCGATTTAATGCAATAACAAAAGCCGTCCGACTGGTAACGCGTAATTTTCCGCACCTTTGAACAAGCGGTGCGCAAATTCGTGTGTAATTGTTACCCTCGGTTAATAAAATAATTACTGGGTTTTGTACAAAACGTTGTAGACCGGTTACGATCACTGGGTTTTACGTAACTAGGCAAACGGCTGAACGCGACCTAAATCTGTTCTGACGATCTGACGCCAGACTATATGCGACACAACAGCATCAGACGACGATGGACTTATTGATAAAAAATTATATATTTATGAAAAAAAAGAAAAGAATAATTTCAAAACAAATAATTTTAAAAAGTGTAAATTTCTAAATAGCTAATGAAGCAGTTTTTAAAAACTAATGGAACGTGAACAGTTTAATATAAACGTTTAATTGAGCATAAAAATGTATTTAAATATTTCTATGGTTGCATATTGTTTTCTTTAGAACGAGTTTTAATTTACAAAATATTCTAATCTGATTATTTCAAATTATTCGCTTTATTATGTTACTGTCAGTCACCCAATGCAGAGAAAATTTTGTGATTGTAACTATAAACATCCTGTTATTACTTGCAAATTTTATCTTTTAGTAGACATTAATATGATCATTAAATTACGCACATGCACACTTATTGGAAGAGTCATGTTTTAATAATTTTATTCTTTTTCAGGTTTGTAGTAATTATTTCATTTCACGCTACTCTCTCCTCTCTCCTAAATTTTTGGTTACACGTAACGTAATCCTCGGACGTAACTGAAAATCATATCCCACGATGTAAATGTATATATACATTACGTACATGAGAGAGAGAGAGAGAGAGAGAGAGAGAGAGAGAGAGAGAGAGAGAGAGAGAGAGAGAGAGAGAGAGAGAGAGAGAGAGAGAATGATGTATACAGCTGTTCTCTTTCCTCCTCCTATCAACCATTTCTATTCATCTCTCTTCCTTCGCCTCATTTGCTTCCTTTCTCGTAGATCTTTTAGATTTGTTGTTCTCAATCTTTTTTTGACTGGAAGCACGTTTCATACTTCGGGGCGTATGAACAAGCACCATATTAATTTTTGGTAACAATAACAACAACAATAATAATAATATCGACACGCCGAAAAGTACGACGATGATAATGATACATACACGCTAATCTGTCCAATGGTGTATATTTTGAGTGACTCATCCCATATATCTATATTTAATTTTCAGTATAAAACTAACGGATTGCGTATGTGTCTACTTGAATTGTATCAGATTTTACTATATGCATATATATAGCTTTAAGGAAAACACATTGTTTTTACAAAATGATTCCTTTGAGGAAAATGTTATTAAGTATTGTGTTAAGTTTAACACTTATCGTACATTTATATGGTGGGACAACTTGGCGCCTGCAATATTATAATAAAACCCTCATAGGCCGGAAGTGCCGGCTAAACTTCACTCGCACAGAAGTGAATCATGACGCCAAACTGTCGATCGACTGACAACTGCTGTAAGGCCGCGTTGTTAAACGGGTAATTATCGAAAATTAGGTATAACTGATGACCGCGAGCAGTTTTTTACATCCACGATGAGAGCAAAAACACGCAAATCATGTCACACCCTCGAAAATCTTAGAATTATTTATAAATAATTAAAAATGTGTATGTGGTCTTCAAATCAGTCATTGACAATATACGTCCCTAGGATGCGTGTCGCTGAAAACGTTCATACAGGATAATTGTTAAGTTAACAGTCGAAGTCTAATATATATATATATATATATATATATATATATATATATATATATAAGATACTACAGTATAGGAAGTGCATATCTCTCCTGTGTAACTACTGACTTGTAGTCCATCAAGGTGTTTGATTCTACCAATAATTACAAATTAGTTCTTGTCTGGCTTTTTATATTTATTGTTTGTATTTATATTTTTATATCTGTATGTAATAATTTTATACTACGTTCAATGGTAGTTTGAACATTTTTGTACAGTATTTTGGGACCACTCGAGTTTTCATATAGGCCTACTCGTTTTTACCTAATACCGTGGTTTATGACTTTAAGCTAACTATCATGAAACGTTCTAAAAAGCGATGTTTATAATATTTTATTGGGTTTTCAGGACACACAGTTGTCACGATCGTTATTGTTTTATAGATTCTTGTGGAACTGTCTGCAGACTGGTAACAAAGAATTGTCAATCTGTCCTTTCCGCTTCAACATTTGGGAACCCTGTATAAGTTCCAACATCATTCCACTGAAACAGAACTCTTTATCTCCATTTTATAGCCTATAACTAAAAATTTTGTCTTCCCTTTTAACCCTGAAAATGGGGTTACTTATAACAAGGAAACGATTCTGAATTCACCCGCGAAATATCGTCAGCGAATTGGAGAGGTAACATTATATAATATACTGTATTAACAGCAGCAGTGTCATGGACAGCTAAGGAAATTCTTCAGTTTATTGACAAACGGGTCTTCACTGAATCCATTCCCAACCTACGTCTCATCCTACACTATTTTTTGCCAGTTTGCATGTCTGTGACCTCATGTGAAAGACGTTTCTCTAAACTTAGATTAATCAAGTGAGCGATCAACGATTAGTGAGGAAAGACTAAAAAACGTGACTATTTTTACTACAGAAAAAAACTATTTTTTTATATGTCGATAACGTAATAGATGAATTCAGTAAAATAAAGGATTGCAAATTGTAAGTGAATGAAACTTTCCTGTTTCTGTTTTATCCGTTCAATTTATGTCTGTTTTGTATGAAAATCTATAAAGAATGTTAAAATAGTTAGGTGCTTATTACTGTGGCCGTAAGTTTTAGATCTACCCTTGGAGAAGGAGCAGAGTGAATCTTTAAAAATACGAGGTGTGTGTAGTGTGAGACCACCTGTATAATGAAATGTGTTTTGTACAAATTAAAATCCAGGAATAATTCTCAGTCAGAAGAAGATGGTTGTTAGTGGATTTTTTAACAGAAATTGTAATTTCTAAATATTCGTTCAAACCTGTCAAAACATTTCGCTTACAAATGTCTTCGAAAGAAATAACGATAATAAACATAATAAACCTACCCTTATTACGTTTGCCGTGAACTAGTCAGACGGTCTCATCGTGTACTTGCAATTTTGGATGCTGTCTCTTACTTGACTATTTGTTAATTTTAATTTAAAATAACTGTAAATAAAATTGTATAAAGGTGTGAACATTGGGGGGGGGGTGCAACTGCTTACGCCTAAGCGTATGAATAAAAAAGGCTACCCCTCCCCCGGTGGTGTACCAAAAAGAAACACGCCTTTTTTATATCTATAAGGTAAAAAAAAAAACTGTTAAAATGTAAGGCCGCCACGCTTGCGATCAGCTAACTTCGTTCTTCCTCTGTTTCTCGCCTTCAGTCTTTTCCCCAATTATCGTTTTCTGGGTACAAATTATGTCTCAAAGTGTGCACTTCACAATTATCTTACGCCCCTTATCAACTCTGATCCTTATTAGTTACTCACCTCCGTCTTACTCCGTACCCCCGTTTCAAAACTTTCGAAATAATCTATGTCACGTTTCTTCACAGCACATTACACTGTGCTTCAGACGTTCACGTTGCAAACCCTCATTCTCAGACTAAGTGGTTATTGCCCTCAGCTTTACACCAAGAATCCGGTGTATACTTACAGATGTGTGAATCCAGCAATTCATAATGTAACAAACACAAACATTTGCAGACCGTAACGTACCGTCTTACGTTTACCGATTATTTCTTCAAGTTTTATGAGACACTTTAGTTAGCCCTGCTGTTCTCGCAATTAGCTGAACGTATGGAAAATTAATTATATATTTATATTTATAGCGAGCGAAAATTTAAAAATTTCAAATTTTCTCCTCGACTGATTTTGTTCACACGCAGTTGTGTCAACGACTTCTAGTCGAAGCAATAAATAAGGCTTAATGTGAAGATGTCAAACCAGCGTCGCTAGCAGACAATAGAAAGATGTTAGGTTCTACTCAACAATAGATATGAAAGTACGAGATGACAGGAGAAGCTTGGCTAAAAATTATTACCCACAACAAACGACACGAAGCAGACGAGGACACTCACACGTGTACGGAGAAATAAGGCGAACGTCCGCTCAGGTTACGTCAGAATACGATGGTACTGCAAAAAAGGGGACAGGCTGTTACATAGGAGTTGAACATGCTGCACTTTAAGAGAAACAATGAAAGAAGTAAATAGTTGAAAAGACTCGGGTTAAGCTGCACAGCTGGAGGTGACAGACACAATTTACGGTTAGAAAGTCAGGGTGGCTTCACCAGCCAACATATGTCAGAAGTTATTAATAGTTACAAAAAAGGGGTGTGTGATAGAACAATGCTTCAAGAGGACCTAAGAAACAGATGGGTACGAGTTAGGACAACACTGCGTTTGTCCCACACAAAAGAGTGATCGACAGGCGCATAATAGCCAGAAATTCTGCGAAAAAGGTCAACGTTCGAACGGGAAAAATCTGGGGATATCTGACAACCTATCAGAGTACAAGTCTTGCGAAGAGCACCGGTGGAGAGGAGAGTTTCTATGGTAACCAAAAAGCCAAAGCGAATCATGGAACAGAAACCAAAAACCCTGGAGAAGTGGGACGAAATATTCTGAGAAAACTTTGAGCTGACCTATCACAAGTAAGAAAAGGCGTGGACAGGTCCCGAGACAGAATTTGAGTAGGGACAAGTTGATAAAACTAACTGTATAACACGGAGAGAGTCTTAGTATATCTCAGTCTTTACTCTTAGTATCAGAATCTTAGTATATCTCAGTATCAGTCTTAGTATCAGAATCTTAGTATATCTCAGTCTTCACTCTTAGTATCAAGCAGTCTCTTAGTATCAGTATTACGGACGGTCTTAGTCGAGGCAGTCTTATTACAATCTTTGAACGTATATTTTGACTCGGTATTACTGTGCTCAGTTTCGTATAAGTTATCAGACTTAGTGACATCGCCATGTTATAATATTCGGACTTAGTGATTTTCAAACTGTAGAATTCAAAGTGCGACTTAACGAACTTATGTAAGCATTAATATCATTAAGAATCTGAGTGAACAATTCAATCTCGGTACATACATAAAACATTACTAGTGTATTGTACAGATTAGACAAACTTACAGTTAGCCAGTGTTACTGAATTACATTAAATATAATAGAACATTTAATACTTGAACGAAATAAACAACCAAGTAATATAATCATATATACATCGATACAAAGTCGAGTAAATCTCAGTGACGAACGGACATAAAACATTAAATTAGCGAAAATGAACATACAACACTTATTTTAGAATGATTTACACAAACTGACACTGAAAACAATAGCATATCTACATAACTCTATAAATGACGCGAGTTCTCGTGGGTGTATACAAGTGATTGTACATTCAACGTCATTCAACAAGATGTGTCTTTCAGCCTTCACCACAACAAAGAGATCGGACGCCGATAGACCATAAAACTGATATTCTAAATTTCAAGTAACAATTATTAATTTATTACTTTAAGTAACTGCTACTGTCCTGAGTCTTTCAAAGAATCCCTACCCTGGGAGTTGTAAATAAGTTTGATAAAAACAAATAAAGTTAAAGTTATAAATAATGAACGAGTAAGCAAAAACTATCTGGGATTAATGAACGCATCAATTAATTATCATTTGCATTATTGTATACCATGATTTATGTATGTATGTCTTTTTCAACTATTATATGAACTAGAACTTGTTTTAAGATATATATGTGTATTTACAGGTACAGCAAACTTTTTTTTTGTGTATGATTATAAACTTACGTAATGAATAATAAATTAGTTATTTAAGTACATATAAACAAATGCGTTCATTATTACAAAAAACCCACATGTTAAAGTTTTCTTTTAGAACATGATTAATTTACTTAAGTCTTTTTGCTAAGCGATTTAATTAAGTCACATTGTGTTTAGCATAATAACACTGTATATTAATGGGTCTCCAATAGCGGGGTTTGAGAAGGAATAATTCACCAGTCAATACTTAATTAAATTGATTAATTAATTAATTCACACATTGCATATAAATGGCGTTCCAACGCAGGACATAGATAATTAGAGTAATAAACATAATTAATTATATTAATCATAAAGTAATTAATTTATGCAATTAATAAGATTGCACATTAAAATGCTGCATTGTATATTTGTCCGGTTGAGTTTACTGTTTCTCCTGGTAGTGGAGCGACTGTGGATCAGTTTCAGTTTTGGGGTCTCGTGGTTATTCAAAGCTTGGTTACCGACGTAGAGGTTGCCGGCAGCGCCAAGTCGTAATGTTAAGTCGCAGTAACATTGAGATTCCGGAATAAACTACATCGGTGGTACAGAAAACCTTGGTTACCGACGTAGAGGTTGCCGGCAGCGCCAAGTCGTAATGTTAAGTCGCAGTAACATTGAGATTCCGGAATAAACTACATCGGTGGTACAGAAAACCTTGGTTACCGACGTAAAGGTTGCCGGCAGCGCCAAGTCGTACTTGTTAGGTCGCAGTAACATTGAGACTCCGGAATAAACTATATCGGTGGTGGTACAGAAAAGCTTGGTTACCGACGTAGAGGTTGCCGGCAGCGCCAAGTCGTACTTGTTAGACCGCAGTAACATTGAGATTCCGGAATAAATTATATCGGTGGTACAGAAAAGCTTGGTTACCGACGTAGAGGTTGCCGGCAGCGCCAAGTCGTACTTGTTAGGTCGCAGTAACATTGAGACTCCGGAATAAACTATATCGGTGGTACAGAAAAGCTTGGTTACCGACGTAGAGGTTGCCGGCAGCGCAGTAACATTGAGACTCCGGAATAATTTATATCGGTGGTACAGAAAAGCTTGGTTACCGACGTAGAGGTTGCCGGCAGCGCCAAGTCGTACTTGTTAGGTCGCAGTAGCATTGAGACTCCGGAATAAACTATATCGGTGGTACAGAAAAGCTTGGTTACCGACGTAGAGGTTGCCGGCAGCGCCAAGTCGTACTTGTTAGGTCGCAGTAACATTGAGACTCCGGAATAAACTATATCGGTGGTACAGAAAAGCTTGGTTACCGACGTAGAGGTTGCCGGCAGCGCAGTAACATTGAGACTCCGGAATAATTTATATCGGTGGTACAGAAAAGCTTGGTTACCGACGAAGAGGTTGCCGGCAGCGCCAAGTCGTACTTGTTAGGTCGCAGTAACATTGAGACTCGGGAATAAACTATATCGGTGGTACAGAAAAGCTTGGTTACCGACGTAGAGGTTGCCGGCAGCGCCAAGTCGTACTTGTTAGGTCGCAGTAGCATTGAGGCTCCGGAATAAACTATATCGGTGGTACAGAAAAGCTTGGTTACCGACGTAGAGGTTGCCGGCAGCGCCAAGTCGTACTTATTAGGTCGCAGTAACATTGAGACTTCGCGTAGTACTGATATCGGTGGTACAGAAAAGAGTCGTTATTGTGTCATTAGTTTGAGTTAACAAAACAAATGCGAATGGCCTGAACGTGTGCCTTGTTAATACAAGAATCTATCCCCCCCATTATAATTTGTACGACGATCATTACGTTATTGAATATTAATATTATTGATATGATATATAACAGTAATGAATTGTAAAATCAAGCAGTTGTAAGTAAACAGTTGATCAAATTGTAGAAAAACTTCAATATTTTCCTGAATTAAAAAGTGCGAGTTTAATTTGATAATATTACAGAATACTGCGTCTTTACTTAGTTTAACATGTAAGCGCATAATTGAAATTAAAATAATAGGCTACTCTAAACATGTATTGTTGTCCATGAGAATTTGGTTTCTTTTCGAAAAATAATATAATAATGGTTTTTGTTTGCCGTCTAAGCAGTTTGGGGGAGTTAGGCAGAGTAGACGACCCATTCGGCGTGCAAGGAATGTAGTGTGGTCAGCCCAGTGTGTTATCCCGGGTACTCATTTCCACAGAATGACTCGACACGGAAGCTGAAAAACTCACTTTGACTTTATGGCACGCCCGGGAATCAAAACCGAGACCTCCAAAAAAGTAACCAGGCGCCATACCCACTGGTTAACAATTATTATTATTTATATTATTACCAATTGTATATTAGCCAAATATAAAACACAAATTTTTGTTACAATAAAGCGTGCACATTCACAAAAGGACTGGCCTCCTCGTGAGCTTCCTAGGCTATTTGTATCGATTCCCGTTGTTTTCGTCGGCGTAGGAGGTACCTTATCTATTACCTTGTATCTTGTATGCCTTAACGGTCTGTTTTAGTTACCGATTTCTTTATTTGTTGATCTTGTAATAGGGAAGAATTCCTAGTATCTACGACATTCTGAGGCTGAGTATCACAATTACAAGTCTCAAATCACTTCGCTATATGCTTGTTTCAACGCTGTCTATGCAATGGTTTGACCTTTCTAGCTTTACTTTGTTATATATTGCTATATTATCTGTAGTTTGCAGTGCCCGTTTTTTAGACAATAATGAATCTAAGTATATACATTTATTTACAATTCACAATTTTCCACCTGTTTAATATTGACTGTTAAGACTTTGGCCTTACGATTTAAATAGAAGGTCGTTTTTGCATAAAATATGAGTCGTATGCTTGACAGTATTTTATTTTGTGTAAAATGTGTATCGCATATTCCAAAATGTATGCAAAAAGTAAGATACGATCATTATGCGAAACGTTGATTTTAGCTAGCGCACAGGTTGTGTAAAATAAAAAAATAAAAATAAAATAAATGTGATTTAACGCTGTAAAATACGGTATTTTTTTTAACTCGTTCAACCTTTGTTTAGAGGCTGATGGCATCACCACACTTGCGAAATGTTTTGTTGATTAGACGTCAATGGAAACTAGCCAGCTAATCCCAGACTTGTCTGATTTGAAGTTCGGTTCAACGTTCGTACTTCCGGATTGCATTCCGTACAGTTTTCCTGCTGTAAACGAGTTTAGATTCGGTTTCAGTGCTTAACAAAAACAAAAACGTCGCGCTTTGAAGTTGCTTTTAATTTTAGAGCATATCGCGTACTATTTTGGCAAAAACACTTTAGCGCGGCTGTGCGTGCACGCTCAACGTTAATTTCACTCGGATTAAATATCTACTAAGCTATATTCAAGGTATACAACTTGCAGGCTACACCATTTGTACTACGACCGAGTGGTAAGACACTTTCACTAATTTGGACGACTGGCTTTCCCTTTCAATTAGAACGAATGACATAGGTGCTTTCCTGTATGCCGTACGTTGCGGTAGTCGCATGTACACACATGCGCGCGCACACTTTCTTGTGGATTTCGCCAGACCTGCGACTCGTTATAATCATGTACGTTAACAAAATGTCCAGTAATTTCAGGAGTCTCGTTGGGCTGGCAAATGCATAATGCATTAGTGTCCGAAACGTTTGTTTTAGCACTTCTGATGTTTTCGTTTTTCCTGTATGTTCTATTCCGAAAATGTTATTGAATAAAAATTTCGTTTCAATTTGACACTGCAGAGAAACTGACGCTTTCTAACTAACACGTGCTTTATTTATGAGCTGAATGTGTTATGAGCTGAGGCGTAGACCGCAACCTCCATGCAGCGATTGCTATATGAGGTAGAAACTTTAATGACTGTTAGTGTACTGTACATATAACAGCGGCGCATTTCCGCTACTTGTCCATCAATTGCATAGTTAGGCTATATATTTATAAAGTGACAGCCACCCGTTAGCTCACATCAGGGCTAGTGTTGCTAAGGGTGGGCTTTGCCCGGCATGCGAGGTTTTAAATTTTGCTTAATTTAACAACATGATTGACTCCTTTTTGTAAGGCGTAAATAGTACGAGGAAGCGAAGAGGCGTCTAGTGACGCTACGTTTCAGCCTAATTATTACACTAAAACCTCATTTGTACAAGCTGTGTTGCCGTTAAGGGGGGGAACGCATATTAATTCTGTTTTGCATGTGATTAGAAACCGGGGTCTCTCGGTTTTCAGTCACGCTCGTTATTACTATTTATATATTTGTTGTCGTTGTTCTTATTATTCACTAGTATAATAAGCCTATCCTATCTTGTTTAATTTAACGAACAGAAACGTGTATGAAAACATAAAATGACTCGATCAGATGGAAATTTAAGATATTGTTTTCTCTGAGCAATGAACGTGTACAAAAAAAATACTTAAAACACTGAACTGATTAAGCCAAGGCAATCACAATACTGTAAATGGAGAGTGTTTTTTTCTACAGAGAAAATTGTTTAAAGAAGAGGAATCGTGGTAAACAAAGGCAGTACTCCGAAGAGCCGAAATCTTACAACTGTTGGGAGAGGAACTGTCGCGGAACCTTTAATATACGGTGTTAAGTACTACGTTTTCTACCTAATTGTACTAATATGTCCCAGCCAAACCGCAAAGCAGTCACCGCCATACCGGAAGAAACGGAAAGTTCTCGATGTTTTCTAACAAACCTCTGTTGGATGAGTCCAACAAACACACCCCTCCCGATTGTTTCTTCGATACATCGATCGGTTAGAATCTTTCAAATCCAGAGTCGTCGATGTAGCTGGCCGAGTTGTGTCAATAAAGGAACGCGTAAGACCTACAAGAACTGGATCGGATCCGCGGATGGGGAGCTAATGAGACTGCAGTCTTCCCTTCAAGAAAAACACATCGTTTCAAAATAGCCGTACAAATAGCCACTGTGTACGTATCGTTACGAGGATCACGATCTTACAATATCGGAATAAATTACATAATGCCAGAGAAATCTATACAAATTTTTACTTTACATTTCTGTGAAAATCACATCAGTTCTCCCAATTACACAATTCTCCAGTGTGTACTATATACTGACTTTTTGTAGGGTTTTTGCCTCGGCTTTCCAACATATTCCTGTCGTGTGCTGTTATTGTCCTGTCCCAGTTTTCTTATTTTCTTAGTTATTCCAGGTATTTATATAATAATGAAACTTTCTCTTATGAACTTACTTGTCTTTTTCCGTCGAACGCATTACGGCGTCGTGTTCGCCTTCGTCAGCTTAGAAACAGACTGCCAGTACTTTGTAACGGTTATTGCTTGGAAGGTATAGTGGGGGTGGTGTGTAGAGGAAGGGGATTGGCGCGGGGATCCAAATTATTGTTTGTTTTTTGTATAATTGTGTCGAAAAGTGTATGTGATTTATATTGTAATTGGTCGTTAAGTATGTTGTTTGGTTGTGTTGTGTGGTGTTTGTATATTTCATATTGTTCTGCTGTGTTGAGTTTTCGACCTTTGGGTAAGTAGTGTAATATTTCAAGATTAGTATCTATGTTGGTGTAGCTATTGGTTATGTGTGTGTATGTGTGTGGCAAACGCAGAATGTATATTGTTGTTGGATAAGGCCTTTAAGTGTTCAGAGTAACGGGATGAAAAAGATCTTCCCGTCTGGCCTGTGTAGAAACTATTGCAGTTATTACAATTTAATTTGTAAACACCTGTTCTATTGTATTTGCCTATCTCCGTGTTTGTATCATTGATGTGTTTTTGATGGTATTGTTAGTTCTGTATGCTATTTTGTACTTGTGTTTTCTGAATGTGTTGGCAAGTTTGTGTGTGTTGGAGTTATGGTATGTGAGTGTGATGTATTTATTGTGTTGTGTGTTGATGGTATTTTGTGTTTTGTTGTTTTTTGTTTTTGATGCGTTTGTGTAGTTTGTTTATTAAATTGGGGTTGTATCCGTTTTTCATTGCTATGTATTTGATTGTGTTGAGTTCGTCAGTATAATCTTGTTTACTTAAGGGTATTTTAGTTAGTCTATGGAGCATATGGTTGAAGGCCGCATGTTTATGTTGTGTTGGGTGGTTTGATGTGTTGTGTATAACCATGTCGGTTGTGGTAGGTTTTCTGTATATTTTGTACGTGTGTGTATTGTTAGTTTTGTTAATTGTTAGGTCTAGAAAATTTATACTATTGTTTTGTTCAATTTCCAGTGTAAATTTTAATTTGTGGTGTATTGTGTTTATGTATTTGTGGAAGTTTTCAACTTGTCTTGTGTTGCCTTTGAATAAAAGTAATATGTCATCTACATACCTGTGCCAGTAAATGATTTTGCTGGTGTATTTGTTGTTGTTTATTATGTGGTTCTGTTCTATGTTGTGTATATATATTTCTGCCAGTATTCCTGATATGGGGGATCCCATCGGGAGACCGTCTGTTTGTGTGTATATCTTGTTATTGTAAGTAAAGTAATTTTGCTCAGTTATTATTTTGGTAAGTGTGATGAGCATCATAACTACATAACGTATCCACTCATTACCACATCCGATCTCGTGAGCGTTTGCTTCTAGTAGACGTTGCCACTAACTCACTGAGACGATATCAACACAACTAACCTACAAATCGTCACACATATAAATCCTAGACACTTGGCTTATTCTGCAAATAAACGTTATTCTTTAGTTAGCATGAATTGACACACGTTTGTGTGATTGTGTACCTAATTGATGTTTCAAGATACTTCTAAAAGTACGTTTTCCGTTCTGGTATGAACATTTGTAGATAACAGATTTAACAGTTTCTTTGGTACAATTCCTTCTGCTGACTTACAGCTATTTTGTTTGAAACCAAGAAGGTTTCAAGAAATGAAGGTCAAGAAAACAGTTAATGACCTGGGAAAGAAAACTGCCAAGGGTGGCGTTTAACGCGGCGAAACTAAAGTAAATTGTCGGTGATAGTCAGGGAACTTGAACGATCGCTTCTGTTACTTAAGTAGGCCTAATTACTTTTGGAGTCCTTGTGGTTACAAGACTCTACTCTGCTTTAAATTGCATTTAAACGCGTGAGCGGACTTACAGCAGTAATGAAGTAATCTTACAGTTTCTGATTTCGCGTGCTGCTGCATGTTTACTACGTCCAACTGCGTCGACAGTTTTCGATTTATTAGCAAAGGCATGCCCCATGTAGGTATACCCACTTACTGTAAAACAGACTTTAACTAAAACCCAATCGATAACCGGTCATACGAATACGGTATTGTGGTAACGTGTATATCGAAAAATGATTCGAGTGTGGTCTTATTTAATTTATAATTTATAAATTGAACTGTGTGCCTGTGTGTGCTCGCAAGTCACAAATGAAGCACCACAAAATTATAGCGTTTCAATTAATAAATTTTTCTAATTGTCCATTCGATAAAACCCGCTCTCGTGGAATGTTTTTTCTACAATATAAAGCTGACGCTTACTCCTATCGTACAAAAGAACATGCGAGACATAACTTGTTCTGGCTATCTCGTGTTCATTCCTGGACAGGATTATCGAAAATGGTGTGGAACGTCTGTTTAATTTCAGTGTGTGTGTGTGGGGGGGGAGGGGGAGGCGCGCGCGCGCAATTAAGGTATTCCCAGTTGTCGAAATATTTTATTAAACGCCTCGAAATATATTTACAATGAAAACTTTTATTTGAAGTCAAATAAGTCACAAAGTAAGTTACAGATTTTAACTGACACGAATTCCCTTGTAATTACTGTAAATAAGAAAAAAATCTCGTGGACGATGCAAAACAATAACTGTGAGCGTCATATTTCAGTATCAAACCGTTTTTAAGCATGTTTGTTAATAAATACGCCGTAGCTGACGTTTGCAATTGACCGAGGTTGTATTGTTTGAGCCATCCATCGCGTGGTAGTTACTCTCAATGATTCCCCTTCACGCGTACCCCCTCGTTGCTCTGGGAAACGAAGGAAATCTTGCTGAGTCATGTGAAGACTATTGTTACACTGTGTTCCTCATAGCATCATATGCTTCATCTTCACGGAGAATATACATAAGGCAACAGAGAAATCTACACGTAAAGAGGATATCGAAACGTCGGCCTATGCAGTCAGTTGTAAAAGTGGACAGGAGTGTTCACGAATAGAACCACTAGATGTCTGAAGATCAGGGGCGGCTCGAGCTAAAATTTCCACTTGGCCAAATAACAGCATAGAAGCGTAATTTGCTCTTTTTCGCACCCTGTCTCATCATCTCCCCCGCAACAAAGACATTATCATATCATATTTTCACATTGTTAATTTCAGTTTCGAAATTTAAAGCGTGTTTTATTAATTTTATCAAAAAAACGAAGACTGTGAGTGCGCGCGCTTTATTTTTATTCAGTACATAGATAGAAAAAATTATTGGTGCTGCTATTTTTAATGTATTAATTTGCGTTATTTGCCGCATAAACAATAATGTAACGTTTATCCATATAACAGCTTAAAACCTGTAATACTTAATGGCACTAATAAATAAGACTGTAAATCAAAACTATACTAGGCATTTAGATCAATGCTTTTGTAATAATAATTATACTTTGATAAGCTTGTAATCCATTACTGATTACTAAGCATAATATAAAATAAACTGTATTTGTCAAAATATGTGTAGGTATAGTGATATAATATTACAGAAAATAAAAAAATCCAAATTTTTTATTTTTTGGACTTAAGATTGGCGCCCCTGTTGAAGATTTTCTCAGAGTATCAGAGTTATTCGACAACGAAAACGGTGGCAGCGGATATTCAGAAAGCACTGTCACTAACATCTCCGTCTTTTGAACACAGTATAAAGTAGAAACAAAAATACAAATGAAATATTGAGCAAACTGTAATCCTATTTTACATTAATTACATAAAATACGTTAAGTTTGGTGTATCTCGTTGTTCGGTTTGAGCCTGTAGTGTTTGCAACGCAACAGAGGATTTCCACAACGGAAACGTGTACATTCTAGCAGACTATTGGTTACTGGTAAAGAGACCCTCGATATATTCTAGAAACTAATGTTTCGTCATGCACGTAGGACGTACACGACGTTTCAATGTACGGATTCGTGTTTTCCTGAGTACATAAGCATTCGCTCGCGCATGGGAGTCATCAGTGCGACTAAATATTAACCCGGCGGCATGGTTTCGATTTCACGCGAACTACCTGCTTTTATCCGGTCGTTCTCCGTTATAAGGCGATAACAAACGAACGGAGTGTGTCACTGTGTATAATGCTTTTCGTGTGCTTAGAAATGTGAAACTTATATTAAACGGCAATCGTTTTATATTTCTAAAAGTCTATTTTCGTAGATGTGACAGGAGTCTTATGACGCTCACACTATCTTACAGCTAACTGAAACCTGTTGTAGTCCAATCATGCGCGCGCGTGCAATCATAATTAACATTTTTCGTGCAAATATGTTTTTTACTTCAATAAATGTAAAATATACATAATTTTCAGCACTTATATTTTTTAACGACAAAATACTTACGTACTTCGAAGAATCAACATAATTATTTGAAATGAAACCGAATTCAATTTCATAAACCCTCTTGATAAGGATTTTAAACCGTTATATTGTATTAAACAAAGAAAACTTTGATGGAATATGTTACATTTATTGATACGAAAAATGTAAGTGCTGATATAATGTATATCATTATATGTATGCGCGCACATGCGCACAAACGCATGCTTCAGTTCAGGTTACGGTTTAAAAGTTTTACTGTTGTTTATTTTGCTGTTACGCCAAAATCACAGTTTATGTCAAGAGGCGTTTTAAAACTGGCTTTGAGTCGGGTTGTATACTAAACGTAATACAAACTAGGGTAATGTTTTGACGTGTGTGGCTCGGAATATCTCTCTCTCTCTCTCTCTCTCTCTCTCTCTCTCTCTCCCACACCGCACACGCGGTTTACATACGCGCGATGACATACTGTCAAAACACACACACACACACACACACACACACACACACACATTAAATTGTCCTATTAGTGGAGAAACCATTGTCATTGCTCAGTAGTTTTAGTTGTTTCAGAATACAGTATATAATATAGCAACTGAAG
This sequence comes from Magicicada septendecula, assembly GCA_034769895.1. Lineage (NCBI taxonomy): Eukaryota > Metazoa > Arthropoda > Insecta > Hemiptera > Cicadidae > Magicicada > Magicicada septendecula. The sequence continues at coordinate 101,743,722 of CM068376.1, forward strand.
CCTTTTTGTTAATGAAGCAAGTAGCCTAGTGGCTTGTGCGATTAACATTTCCATTTTATTAGTGAGATATTTCTTGCGAAAATGGGGAGGGGGACAACAACACGCAGTAACTGACCAGTCAAGATAGTGGAATGCCATCAACCCGAAAAACATTTGGAGTGCAGGGACCCGCTAAATCATATTTATGTGAGAGTAAACCAATATTTACAGCGCGTGGACCAACACAGTGCCTCGTTAAACCGGGCTATGACGTGCCTCGAGTCACAGTTTCCACGCTCTAAGCGTCCGCCCAACGAATCTTAAAATAAAATTTTATTTGATTTTTCTCGTTATAAAGGGAGTAATGAACCCGGCATGCTAGGTAATTAATTGAGATAACGATGGTGATTTGTTATATTTTAAAACGTTGAAGATAAAATAACTGTTCAACAAATAAATAAATATTCAGTTTAAAATTAAAACATCACTGAACGGGGAGAGGGAACGAGAGAGAGAGAGAGAGAGAGAGAGAGAGAGAGAGAGAGAGAGAGAGAGAGAGAGAGAGAGAGAGAGAGAGAGACAGACAGAGAGAGAGACAGAGAGTAATGATTATATTATCTCATTTCTGTGTAGCGAAATTGTGCACAGCGATTTCGAGTTAGTTATCTCGACAAAATGTGGTTTCCGTAGTGAGGAAAAACTGTGAACTCAATATCGAAACACGACATTTGCGGTGCGGAGCCAAGTGTCAAGGGAACCATTAACTAAAAGTGTGAGAGAGAATGATTTATGTCTCCGGGTCAGTTACTTATTATAGTCACACTTACGCGTTACGCGCTACACGTGTACGCACACACGGGCGGGCGCGCATGCTCGCACGTGGTCCATGTTTAGCACAATATTAATTGTAGTTTGATTGTTACTAGGGAATAAAGCGTTCAACACATGTCGTATGCCAATAAAATATCAATCGGTTTTATTGTAACGGTATTTGTTTTGAATGCATGCGTTTTGTATGGATTGCGGAGTGGAGTCAGTCATTGATCGGTGAAGAGACGGTTCAAAAGGTTAAGAGACTGGCACTGGAGTCTGATGGAGAGAACAGTTAGGCGGATCGAGATGGGGTCGATGCTCTAGCCCGTTACAATTCCGCCCGGCCCGGCCCAGAGAAAGTCGGACAACAACGCCGAGCTGAGCCGAGCCTATCCGAGCTACCAATGGTCATTGACATTTATTCCCAAATACCACCGCATCGCCTGCGCAACTCAATCAACTATAAACTTTCGTTCTCTGTGTGTGTGTGTGTGTGTGTGTGTGTGTGTGTGTGTGTGTGTGTGTGTGTGTGTGTGTGTGTGTGTGTGTGTGTGTGTGTGTGTGTGTGTGTGTGTGTGTGTGTGAACAAAAAAGCATTTAAATAAATCATTTCCGCGTCTCTGGCGGAAATAAGAAAAATTCTGTTGTTTTAACCTGTCCGCCCGTATACACATGTACATAGAAAACATTAACGAACTGAAGGTGGAGTAACGAGCATTACAAGTCTGTATAAATTCGTTTCTCGTCGGATAATTTTATTAAATTTCTGTTTACGTCTTATCCGAAATACTAGATCTGTATGTGCAAACACAGAGCAAGTTGACTGACCTTACAACGTCTGATTTGTACAGCGCAATTAATTGCATTTTCATACGCTTCTGATGTATTGAGCTTTCACGTGTTGCACGCTCCTCTCGCTCTCGTGTCTCCTCTCTCGTGTGTAATACAGTAATCACACAAGTTGCCAGTTTAATAGCACATCACGTTGAAACGGTTTAGAATATTATTTTAGAACTCATTAGCGTACTAACAGATCTTCAGTATAATGTGATGTAGCACTGCAAGGTGTGTTAGTGAGCCAATTAATAACACAGCTTGCCAGGATACTGACATAGTCTTGGCGAGTTCTGGTCGTTTGTACACGTTCTGAACCGGGATGACCTGTTCCTGCTCGACTAATCAAACGCCGCTTTAAGTAAAAAAAACTTTCTGCAAAAAAATCTTACAGTAATTTGTGGCAGTTGTAAACAAGTCAAGGGCTAGGGAAACGACGAATCAAATGAGATACTAGTTGTACACAGTTTTGAAACTTGAAATCGTTACTTTGAGCGTATGGACGTATTTATATTTTTATTTCCACAGTTTGAATTTACCGTATTAAAAACTAACTGAAACCATCAAAAACTGTGTTGGAATTTTTAAAATTAAATTGAAAAATCGGATTTGGGACTCTTAACAAAAACTGCGAAAAGTAAATAGAAATAGAAATATTTTTTCTCTTTGTGTTCTGAATTAGTGACGTGAAAAACTTATTATTATCGCAGATCCGTTTTATTTCTATAAATCTTGTTCATGTTTTACTCGTAGCTCGGATATTAAGTTATGCGTAAATATGGAACGCAAATGTAAGTAAAAATTGTGAGTTTTTGTACTAATAGTGAGCTTTCCGTAAAGTTGTATCATTGTTCCATTACAGAAAAATGTAGAAAATTAAATACGAACGTAACTGTAGGCGTTACATATAAATTACTACATATTCATAAATTAAAATTTAAATCGTGTAAGTTTTATAATTACACTGGAAACATATGTTTTATTGTAATCGGCCAACTATTCAAAACTATTACGTTACAAATCTTCCTGTCGCGTTGCAGCCAAGCGAGACAAATTTTATAAGCCAAAGTTGGGATGAATTAAGAAATGTTTATTATATACTCAAGTCGTTTCCTGCATGCGGTAAGGGAAGGGTCGACAACCCTGCTGTCGCGGGCTCCCATAGTTGCGCCCACCAACCGTTTTGTAAATCCATTGTCTATTATTTATCACTTTAAAACTATTATTTAAGAAGCATTCAGATCGTTATTCACAAGCCCGGACGATTACAGGTGCTCAGTCTCACAAAACCTTTGTCACTGAATTTTTCGTAAAAGTTTAACTTTTCGATTATTCTTGTAATCAACGCGGCGTGCTGAAGAAGGTTGCGTCCGTTGACTCGATACTAAATTACATAATAGCCCCAACTGATACACAGGTTGCCTACCCCTGTGGTACGGAATAGCTCAGTAAAAGTTGATAATAAAATCACTTCCTTTCAACGTAAAATGTTTATTTTTTGCATTCAATAATTAAAAATCCGAAGTACCCGTAATAACTATAGGGTATTTAACGTTTGCTAATTTCTTAAGGTAGGTTAAATGTATTAACGAGTTTTGAACAGCTGTTAAAACAGGTACAGTATACGTTTGGAATTCGAGCTTTCACAGGAAGATTGTTATGGTAAATACTTGTGTGAGAAAGATTCTGCAATACCATGGTTACGGTATGTTGTACGAATGGATTTCCAGTTGCGTTTTAAATGTACTACACTATCGCCAAAGTACAACGTGAACATTCTTAATCAGTACAATATGTTCTTAAAACGCGTAGAAAAAATCTAGAAGAAAATTTTGCGTCTTGCTAAAATGTGGCAGATAAATTCTGTTTTATTGCAATTAAATTACGTTTCATAAAGGTTTAGTTTATACTGATTTATTTTCTTATGCAATTTTTAAAATAATACCTAGAGATGACTATGTTTCGGAAAACCGAATTTCGTAAACTAAGATTCTCAAATCTTATGGAATAGCCTATTTATGTCGCTAACTAAATTTCAATATTTGCACAAAAATATTTATTTTTTATATTCGTGTGCGCGCGTGTGTGGGTTTGAATTCAAACGCCCGTTTGAATATGCAGTATTATGAGATACTGAGATACTAGTTCAGTTCTCTCCATGGGCATGTCTTGTGACGTTTTAAGTTCCGTATTTTTCAATCGAGCTTATTTCATGACAGAAAAACTAAAGCAAAACCCCTATTGAATCTTCTATTACTGGTAGGGAATTTGAAATTTACGAGGTATTATAATGTAAAAACTTCAACATTATAGCTACAAGAGTGGGCTGTGCTTCTCTCCATGCTGAATAAATACATTATATTTACAACTTACTTAAAATTTTTATTAACTTGGGATTTCGCGATCAACCGACTTCTGTATTTTTGTTGTTGCTGCTGAAACTGATCTTCAGTAAAGGCTATAAAAAAATCAGTATTTTATTCTTATTACTCACATCGATCTCTTCAAATGACGAGTTGTATCGGGCCGTTAATGGTCATAAAAATTCTTGCAGAAACCAATAAATTAACAACTATTTTCTAAGAGGCTTGTATACACTGCCACAAAGGAAAAGTTTTATTTCTAAACTGTCCAAATGTCCTGCAACTAAAAAATAGAAATTAAATTTTGACAACTAACAGACGTATAACATCTAACTAAATAGGCCTATATGGAAATATATTTAGTTAGTTATATTCTAACTGAATAGTTAGAATAAATACGTTGTGTATCGTTGTTATTGTAACAAGCACGGTAGATGTCTCATGTTGCTCCGTAGTAGAAAATGCATAATAAGTAGTTAATTCCATTTTTAACTCCGTTCGGTGTTTCGTCATGATCTCTGTTTAGTTTTTCAAAGCCCCTCCCCCAGAAAATGTACTTTGAACCGAATTTAAGAATCTTGCAACTTGGGAAGGAGAATCGGTGATTATTACTAGTAAGCTCCCAGAGCTCACTAACTGTTAATTTTAATCGGAAAAGATTCATTGATAATTTTACAGTTATCAGAAAAAATTACAACTCCGATTACCCTATTTATTTTTTTATTTTATTTTTTATAACAGTTGTATAGCAGGCAATCGTACAGTAAATACTAACACTTTCAAACGAATGGATTTTTTTTAGATAAATTTATAACCATAATGCCTAATGACAAATAATTTAGTACTAGCTTGTAAGTTCATGTATGTTTCCATAGATATATACAAGTCTATATCTTATTCTTTTCACAAATACAATACCGAATAACAAGAGTAAATGTGGGCTTACAAACATTTTGAAGACAATCTAAAATTTGCAAGGCCCGTTGAGAGATATTAATTATCAATTGCTTATAGTTACCGAGTCAAATTCCTCATATTTGATCGACCTTATGTAATGATCGAAATTTAAAAAATTTTTAATTCCTCGATCAAGTGACACGTTCCCACACTCAAGTCGACGGACACAAGCCCAGGTCGTAAATAATGACGAATCAGGGGCACGTCAAACCCGACGACAGTGCGAAGACAAAGAAAAAACGTCTGAGCACTGCACACAATAAGTATTTCAGGGCGTCGCTGACAGCTAGCCGTTTGTCACAATTTACAGCACCCAACAATCTGAAACAAAGACTTCGTACAGCTGCCGAGTTACACGGAATCGAGATGGAACGCCTGCTGTGGAGGTGAAGCGTAACTGCACAATTATGAAAGGCTTTACTATGTTACAAAAGGAGTACAGAGCAATTTTAACGGAGAGATAGACAATAGACGTAACTCAGTGAATACTGCCAGTGCATCCTGCACAGCGTGAAAACAAACCTTTGACAGTTCACTGAGATTTACGACTGGAAAGTAGAGTTCCACCGAAATGACGCCAACGAAGGGTTGATAATCAGCGGAACGAACGTCGAGTAACTTAAACAATTAACCAAGACTCTGGAGCCTGTTAACAAAAGCTCAGTCAGAACCTTAGGGAAAGTCTAAACAAAGGATAACAGAAGGCCATGAAATTGCCCTAGTTTCTTAGAATCCGTGCCACGCTCGTCACATGAAACACTCCGGGGATGACGACGACCAACCAGCGTCAAGCATCTTCTAAGAGAGCTCGTGGAGAGAGTAGGAAGGGTTCGGACGACGAATCGTGAAACAGAGGATGAGATCTGCAGAAGAGTAGGAATTTGTACGACCAATCAAGAATCCGAGAAGGCGTAGAAATCCAAAACTTAGACTTATGGGTAAGATGTTCCAATAAAACTGCTTGGCGAAGACGCGCATCGGGCAGTCAGTCATTCGATCGGGCAGTCAGTCATTCAATCGAACAGTCAGTCAGTTAATAGTCAGTCGGTAGTCAAGAGTATGTAGTTAATAGTAGCAGTTGATAGTCGCAATTAATAGTCAGAAGTTAGTACGTACGATAGACAGACGATTGAGTATGTCGGAACAGTAATACGGTTCGTGATAGAAACAGTTTGTGCGACCGACCGGATTCACAAATTTGTAAATTCATAAGTGAACAGAGACATCGATATAGTCACACTTATACACAATTCTGTGCGGGAAACATAAACTATAAGTGCGCACGGGACTTGAAACCTCAACTGACGCGCACATAGAAACATACTAATTAACATTTAAAGTAGAACAGTGAGTGACACTTCAAACATTCTCACACCACAATGTATCACCATGTTGAACAATTAATTGAATAAACTATACCAAACAATTAAGCACGCAGTACGCGATACACCCAGATAGACGGAACAGTTAACCAAGTACACAAATATGGCAAACTTTCAGAACAATTCAGTGTAATGACAACATTAACACCTCACTATTTGAACTCCGGACACTCGACATCAGCGGGTTACCACAACACCATACACATGACGGGAGTGGAGATTTAGTGGAGTGAAGTGAAGTTATCAGTGCTCTTCATAACAGTGATTGTGATCTTCGACAAATCATCCAGAAAGTGTCTTCTCACGACGGCGGAATAATGGATAAACACTCTCAAAAGATATGCTTTATGTCTACTTAATCTTAGTAGTATATACTACTGTTCTGTTGTCTCTTTTCAAAGAACTAACCCCAAGAGAATAAATATATATGAATCATATGAATCATAAAATCTATAAAATAACACTAACGTAATTCGTTATCTGAGAAAGAATGAACGCATTTTAGGTAGGAATAAGTATATGTGTTAATTGTTTATTGTTCGTATATGTTATATATATGTGCATTATTTACTACATTTGAATGTACCATGTGTTTATGTTTCAGGAAACATCGTATAAATTGATAAATTGTATTTTATATCATGGGTTTTAATATGTATGTAATTTGCAGGATATAGTTACTTACTTAAGTAACAAGTGTAATAAATAAGTAGTTAATTTACAGTATTCATGCGTTCATTATTGAGATTTAACCTTTATTATTGATGTATTTCATTCTAAGTATTACACTAAAAATCTCACAACTTATGCTAAACATCAATGGATACAATAAACTCGACCATTGAAACGTCTGATTAATAGACTCATAAATCGTATTTAATTAGTCACTGTGTTGAGTCAAATCTGACGAATAGAAACAATTTTAGATATATCAAATTTAACGTATAACATAAATCTTTAATTAATATGATTCATAATTGTTGAGTAATTAATCCACGCAGATAATTAGCACAGATTAATATTCACTAGATGTAAATGGTTTACACAATTAATTACCACAGATGTAAATTACATTTACACCACTAAATATAAATGGCGCCCATCGCATGGCAAAAGAGAGCAGACAGTAGTATTTAGATTAGTTAAATAATATAGTACGTAAGATATTAAATAAGTGTAAGGGTTAGCTTGACTGGTAAATGATAACGCGAAGCAAGGCAAAAATGGCTAGCGGGAGTTCTGATAGCATGGACTTTGACGTTAACAACCAGTTGGGCGCACCCGACAACAGCGAAGAAAATTCAGTCGAACCGAATATGACTGAGGAGACGTCAGAGGTCAGAGCGCGGGGACAGGAGTCACAGCAACCACAAGAGTCCCAGCAATCACATGAAGAGGCATCACTACGTTCATTGTTGATGGACTTCATGCGCACGAATAATGAAAGCTTCAAAATAATGAATGAGAGATTCGATCAACAGAATCAGAAATTAGATCAGCATAAAGAAGAAATCACCCTGAAATTCGAGCAACAGAAGGAGGAAATTAAAGAAGAAATCAATCAGAAATTCGATAAAATTAACGAAAATTTTAATAATCATAAAGAAGACGTCAAGCGAAAAATGGACGAACAGCTCACGCTGATACGATCAGAAATGCGTGACCATAAGACCAGTTGCGACGATAAGATAAGTGAAGTCCTAAAGAAACAAGAGGACGCTACAAGAGAAATAAAAGATGACACCAATAAGAAGTTTGAAGAAGTGTGGGAAGCTCGAGAGTCGGACCACCAAGAACTCAAAAACCTAGCACAGACCACGCAATCTAGTATAAAGAAAGTCTATAACAAGCTCGAACTACACATCAATAGTAATCAGAAGAAGCAGGAAGAACTGAAGACCGAATTATACCACACACTGCGACAGCAGCAACAAGAGATAGGCGAAGCCAACCACACATTGCAACAGAAAATCGATGAAGTAGACGGCCGACAAAAGACGACCGAACAGAAGCTCGACGAAAACGTTAAAGAAAAAACAACCCACATCCAGGAACTCAGGTGTCAAGTAGAGAGACTGCGGCGACAGATCACCGATGGGGAGTCTGGGCCTCACAGAACAGTAAACGGACAAATACAGGTTGAATTGAAGTATGACGGAACCGACAGATTCCCGATGGAGTTCCTAAAGGAGTTGTCGGAGTTTCAAGAATCCTATTACCCGAGCAGCGACATCAGGTGGATCGGCAAACACCTAGAGAAGGACGCAAGTATATGGTGGCGTGTGATCCGGGACCAGATAAATACCTTCGAAGAATTCAAGGAGGCATTCACTCTGAAGTATTGGGGGTTGGAACGACAGGACATTATCCGCGACAACCTTGAGTACGGCAGGTTTGAATGGCAGGGACCCGTCACAGCTATACAGTACGTCGAGAGGATTCTTTTGGAAAGTCGACAGTTAACTCCGGCGTTGACCGACCGCCAATTGATAAGAAAAATCTCGAGGCACTTTGGAAGGGACTTGCAGATCGCCGTTATAACACGCGGGATCGTCACCATACCCAATTTCGAAGCCTTGATCACTGAATACACTAGCATTCAATCAAGAAATGCAGGAAATAGACGTGCGCAATATAGGATAACGAACGAAAGGGAAACCGGAACTGTCGATCGTCCCAGTGGTAACTTTGTCAACAAGAACGAGGGTGAGAGGAAACCAGTTTGGCAAGGACGGGCGCACGGCGGTAACCGTTACGAGAATAAATCACACGGAGTGGTAAACACCGTCGAATACCTGAACTCCAAACCGAGTACAAGTCAGGCAAACGACGACAGCAATTCAAGGTCGAACAATGACCAGAACAACAACAAAAAAAACACCCCTACACAGCGAACGACATAGTTTTTGACGACAACAAAAACAACCCCACTAATAATGTCAATATCCTGGTACCTGACTTAAGAGATGACCTACTGAATGAATATGACGAGGACATCACGAAACAGATATTAAAATGTCCCGAAATAATCATACAATTTAACAATAACATTAAAGTTTTAGCACTTGTCGACACCGGCTCAGTTATTAATGGGTTGTCAGAAGAATGGTTCAACGCAAACAAAAGAGACATTGAACCATATGAGATTTTACCCATGACGAACTCTCTAATCATTAGTGCTGTTGGGAACAAGTCCAAGTTAATTAGAAAACAAATACTATGCGACATAGAAATTGACGGGATCAAAAATGAGTGTGTCTTTCTAATAATACCTGACCTTATTAAGCACTGTATATTAGGGATAAGTTTTTTACAGGAGGTAGGATGTCGTATCGACATTGGCAGTAAGAAAATAGAAATAGTGAATGTGGCTGATGAAGAGGTGCACGCCGTACCCATCATGAACATGGAACTAATGGATAATGGAGAAGAAGAAGAAATTTTGAGGAGCATCGACGAGAAGATATCAAACATGGACTGTCAAGACGAGGAGATATTGGGAAATTTGAAGGAAATACTTGTTAAGAATAGAAGAGTGTTTAGGGAATGCCCGGGGAGAATAGACGGATACGAGCAGAGTTTCAAGTTACGGACAGTACGCCCTACTTTCAACGGGGTTGGCCTGTACCACTTGCTTATCAGAAGAAAGTAAAGGACGAGATAGATAGAATGCTGCGATACGGTGTGATTGAACGTTGTACAAGCCCGTTCATAAATCCACTCGTAACAGTCATTAAAAGAGATGGAAGGGTCCGTCTATGCCTGGACGCAAGAAAGATAAACGGCGTTACTATTCCCGACTATGAAGGCGTTTCTCCAATAAACGAGATCTTGGCAAGATGCAGCGAGATGCGATATCTATCTACTGTCGATTTGTCGAGCAGCTTTTGGCAAGTACCTTTGAAGGAAGAGTGCAGGAAGTATACCGCGTTCATGTATGAGGGAAGGTGCTACCAATTCACCGTTACACCATACGGCCTTAGTACCAGTTCTGCGGCACTAACACGCGGATTGGATACGGTCTTAAATGAAAATGTTAAGAAAAACACATTAATATACGTAGACGATTGTCTATGCTATTCTGACGATGTTAAAACACACTTAGAACATTTAGAGGCATTATTAAATAATCTAAACGAAAATAACTTGACCGTCAACCTAAATAAGTCACAGTTTTTCAGGAAAGAAATATCGTATCTTGGATACCAACTAACAACACGCGGCATCCAAGCTACGGAAGAGAAAGTGAAAGCCATTATGGACTTCCCTAAGCCCAAGAACCAGAAACAGTTAAAGGGTTTCCTAGGCCTCACTAACTTTTATAACCGTTTTACTAGCAAATATGCGGAGACAACACAACCCCTCCATGAATTATTGAAGAAGAATCACAAATTTGTATGGACGAATGAATTAAACGACTGCTTTGACAGAGTCAAAAACCTATTTATTGACGCTGTAGTTTTAAGATTTCCGCGCCCAGACCAGAGGTATTATATACAGTGTGATGCAAGTGATTACGCATACGGAGGACAACTTTACCAGCTCGATGAAGACGGGGAGATCGGCGTAATCGCCTTCACTAGTAAGACATTCAAGGGTGCTGAGCGGAACTACTATACTACGGAAAAAGAGCTTTTAAGTATTGTCCGATGCTTAGAAAAATTCCGAATATACGTTCTCGGACAACCATTAACGATCATCACCGACAACAAGGCGTTGACATTCTTAAACAAATGCCATCTAAATAATTCTCGGATTACACGATGGATTCTTGCAGTGCAGGAGTATAAGTTCGACATAATTCATTGCAAGGGTAAGGAAAACATCGTAGCCGACATCTTAAGTAGATATCCACACGATGCAAAATTCGAAGAGATTCACGACAACACACATGAATATTTAGTTAACCACATAACCGTGAAAATGAGACTTGAGGTGCGGAAGTTAATCCAAAATATTGGAAAGCACCAGATGGAAGACGATAAGCTAAAGGCGATCATCACTAGATTTAAGGAGGGAAATATAGACCCTAAATTAACTAAATTTTATAAATATGCTAACGATAAGTTGTATAGGCGACAGCGGAATGAATGGAAGCTGTATGTTCCTAGCAACATATCTGGGGACATAATTGCTGAAATCCATCATATGTTCGGACATTTAGGAACAAAAAAGTGTATTAAAATGATCCAGGAACATTTCACATTCGACCGGATGTCAAAGAAAATAAAAACGTATATAAAAACCTGTGACCTATGCCAGAAGTGCAAAGATACCAACAACAGAGAGCTATTTGGTGGCACACGCGCTGTGATACCTACAGCCAAAGGAGATCTGGTAAGCGCAGATTACTATGGACCCCTACCGACAGGAACGGGTGGAGTCAAATATTTATTAGTCATAGTGGATAATTTCACGAAATATGTCAAATTATTCACCCTCCGGAGAGCAACAACCACTACGACGTTGCGGAGAATAAAAACGTATTGCGAACTATTTGGACGTCCGCGGACCATTTTGACGGACAACGGAACACAGTTCACATCCAAGAGATGGGTCAACGGTCTAAAGGAGTTGGACATACAACCAAAGTTTACTGCAATACGTAATCCATGTACCAACCTTGCCGAGCGGATTAACCGGCAACTGGGAAACTTGTTTCGCATTTTCATAAGTGACCAACACACTAAATGGTCCCAGTACGTAAAAACGATTGAAGCGTGTCTAAACGAGGTGTACCACGAGACGATCGAAATAACCCCTCATGAAGCACACCTCGGCACGAGACCTACACGAGCATGGGAGCAATGCTTGGACAAAGGAGTCATTAGCAGCGAAGGAAAACGCGAAAACAATATATTTGTGAAGATAAAGGAGAAGCGAGAGAAACACGCGAAACGCTGCAATGAGAAGAAGAAAATCACAAAATTTGCGATTGGCGACAAGGTTCTGGTGAGAGCATTCCACCAATCCGACGCTGCGTCAAAGAGAATTGACAAGTTCTTCGAACTTTTCGCAGGACCATATAAAATCAACCGCATCATCGGCGAGGCCACATATGAGCTCGTCGAGTGCGATAGCGGGAAGATGAGAGGGAAATTTAACATACGGCAAATTAAGGCGTATCATGAGCCAGCGAACGGAAGTATAAATAACACGAGTGGTAGCGACGACTCCCGGCGACCAGCAGAAGACATAGGTTAGGTAATTTGCTCGCGCGGCCAGTCCAGCTAACCAAATAATGATGTGCATTTTACTTGTTGTGTTTAGTCTGTATTTTAATGCTAACTGTGTTTGTGATCATCACATATTTGTCATTCGTTATGTTAATTAGACATATAAATATCAACATATACAGAAAGTGATTTGTGAAGTGTACCATGTGTCAGAAGGACAGTGTAATACTATGACACAGGACACCAAAGACGTTAATAATTATGAATAATAACTTGTTAAAATGTAGAGACTCGAATAATTTGTTTATGTAAATAATAATTCAAAATGGACGATTGTTTTATAACTTTAAGAGTATGCATCACGAAGTATGCTGATTCCGTAACTGTTTAATTAATATGTATGTTTCTTTTATCAATGTAATCATTTATAATATGTTACGAATTGATCATATGTATATATTTGTTAGTATCAACTGTATTCTTGAGACAGTAATAACAAGTTTAAAAGTATTTTATTGCTATATAGGTCATCGACATAAGATCGATTAATATAATGGGTAGCTAATCTACAGCTTATCTAGTACATTGTATATAAACAGTAACGAAACAAACTGTCAAATGGACAAACGTCCACGTCTTAAATTCAATTATTTACTCGAAATCGTATCGTACAGTCCGCATATGGACAGACAAAGTGTAAAAAATGCGTTCATTCACTCAGATGTGCGGCAATAAATTCATACGACCATATAAAACATTAAGATGGGGAATAACAATTAATTGCTTCCTATGAGAGATAGATGTCAGTCAACCATGTCCATTCCGAAGCAGACATCCACGACTGGGACAGAGCGCAGAAATTGGATCAGATGTCTCCCGAAGTCCAACATCCAATCCAATTTGGGGACAATGTAATGATCGAAATTTAAAAAATTTTTAATTCCTCGATCAAGTGACACGTTCCCACACTCAAGTCGACGGACACAAGCCCAGGTCGTAAATAATGACGAATCAGGGGCACGTCAAACCCGACGACAGTGCGAAGACAAAGAAAAAACGTCTGAGCACTGCACACAATAAGTATTTCAGGGCGTCGCTGACAGCTAGCCGTTTGTCACAATTTACAGCACCCAACAATCTGAAACAAAGACTTCGTACAGCTGCCGAGTTACACGGAATCGAGATGGAACGCCTGCTGTGGAGGTGAAGCGTAACTGCACAATTATGAAAGGCTTTACTATGTTACAAAAGGAGTACAGAGCAATTTTAACGGAGAGATAGACAATAGACGTAACTCAGTGAATACTGCCAGTGCATCCTGCACAGCGTGAAAACAAACCTTTGACAGTTTACTGAGATTTACAACTGGAAAGTAGAGTTCCACCGAAATGACGCCAACGAAGGGTTGATAATCAGCGGAACGAACGTCGAGTAACTTAAACAATTAACCAAGACTCTGGAGCCTGTTAACAAAAGCTCAGTCAGAACCTTAGGGAAAGTCTAAACAAAGGATAACAGAAGGCCATGAAATTGCCCTAGTTTCTTAGAATCCGTGCCACGCTCGTCACATGAAACACTCCGGGGATGACGACGACCAACCAGCGTCAAGCATCTTCTAAGAGAGCTCGTGGAGAGAGTAGGAAGGGTTCGGACGACGAATCGTGAAACAGAGGATGAGATCTGCAGAAGAGTAGGAATTTGTACGACCAATCAAGAATCCGAGAAGGCGTAGAAATCCAAAACTTAGACTTATGGGTAAGATGTTCCAATAAAACTGTTTGGCGAAGACGCGGATCGGGCAGTCAGTCATTCGATCGGGCAGTCAGTCATTCGATCGGGCAGTCAGTCATTCAATCGAACAGTCAGTCAGTTAATAGTCAGTCGGTAGTCAAGAGTATGTAGTTAATAGTAGCAGTTGATAGTCGCAATTAATAGTCAGAAGTTAGTACGTACGATAGACAGACGATTGATTATGTCGGAACAGTAATACGGTTCGTGATAGAAACAGTTTGTGCGACCGACCGGATTCACAAATTTGTAAATTCATAAGTGAACAGAGACATCGATATAGTCACACTTATACACAATTCTGTGCGGGAAACATAAACTATAAGTGCGCACGGGACTTGAAACCTCAACTGACGCGCACATAGAAACATACTAATTAACATTTAAAGTAGAACAGTGAGTGACACTTCAAACATTCTCACACCACAATGTATCACCATGTTGAACAATTAATTGAATAAACTATACCAAACAATTAAGCACGCAGTACGCGATACACCCAGATAGACGGAACAGTTAACCAAGTACACAAATATGGCAAACTTTCAGAACAATTCAGTGTAATGACAACATTAACACCTCACTATTTGAACTCCGGACACTCGACATCAGCGGGTTACCACAACACCATACACATGACGGGAGTGGAGATTTAGTGGAGTGAAGTGAAGTTATCAGTGCTCTTCATAACAGTGATTGTGATCTTCGACAAATCATCCAGAAAGTGTCTTCTCACGACGGCGGAATAATGGATAAACACTCTCAAAAGATAAGCTTTATGTCTACTTAATCTTAGTAGTATATACTACTGTTCTGTTGTCTCTTTTCAAAGAACTAACCCCAAGAGAATAAATATATATGAATCATATGAATCATAAAATCTATAAAATAACACTAACGTAATTCGTTATCTGAGAAAGAATGAACGCATTTTAGGTAGGAATAAGTATATGTGTTAATTGTTTATTGTTCGTATATGTTATATATATGTGCATTATTTACTACATTTGAATGTACCATGTGTTTATGTTTCAGGAAACATCGTATAAATTGATAAATTGTATTTTATATCATGTGTTTTAATATGTATGTAATTTGCAGGATATAGTTACTTACTTAAGTAACAAGTGTAATAAATAAGTAGTTAATTTACAGTATTCATGCGTTCATTATTGAGATTTAACCTTTATTATTGATGTATTTCGTTCTAAGTATTACACTAAAAATCTCACAACTTATGCTAAACATCAATGGATACAATAAACTCGACCATTGAAACGTCTGATTAATAGACTCATAAATCGTATTTAATTAGTTACTGTGTTGAGTCAAATCTGACGAATAGAAACAATTTTAGATATATCAAATTTAACGTATAACATAAATCTTTAATTAATATGATTCATAATTGTTGAGTAATTAATCCACGCAGATAATTAACACAGATTAATATTCACTAGATGTAAATGGTTTACACAATTAATTACCACAGATGTAAATTACATTTACACCACTAAACTTATAGGCTCTTACAATTTTCTTGAAATTTGTATTTCCATTTTTGACGAGTAAAAAAGTAAAAAATAAATTACTAAAAGTAAAATTGAATTACTTTCCATTTTTAAAGTAAAAAAAATTCATATCAAACGCTACATTCCGATTTTGGTTAAAATTCCTCTTAGCCTGACATCCTTTCGGATTTTTTCAAATATTTGAACGCCTTTTGGGCTCTGGTATGCTAAAAATTCGAAATTTCCAAATCGGTACACTCTATTCAAATTTTTGTTTAAAATACTCTTTAATTTGATATGTCAAATGCATTTTATCAAAATTTCAACCCACTTTTTGGGTCCTGGAGTCAAATTCTTTTTTAATTTTGAAAACTGTACACTGTATTCAGATTTTTATTGAATTTCCTTTTAATCTGATTCCGCACATTGAATTTTGCTATTTTTAAACACTTTTGACCCCTTCACGTGATATGCTATATTTTATTATAATATATTGTAATATATATTTTATATCACATACCCCTTACTCGCCCTATTTTTCGGGGGCTCAATCTAAAAAACAATGTGAATCTGTTGACGCATGCCACACCTTCTACGAAAACTGATTGTTGCATTCAAAAGTTATTGTGAGATATACTCGAAATAGACAGGGAGATAGATAGACACGCAGACAAGTGCTAGACGGTTGAGTTAAAAGTGTCTTAACTGTTGAAAGCATAATTCTTGTGTTTCAGTGAACACGTAAATGGGCTATCGAGATTTCTTTAATTCATTCAAAGGACATCAGAGAGGTGCTTAAAGCTCCAAACAAAAATTTTGAAAATTAAAATTATGAGCACGTTGTTAGCTTTTTAGTCGATTCTGTCGTGTGTCTGTGGTATTTAGAGGGTCTTTATATACCGTTTGTTTCTGTGTAAGTGTTTTGTGTAATCAAATATTTGTAAGTAGAAAAATTTTCAGTTTTACTTACATTTTTAAATTATAAACTGGTTACAACTTAGCAAGTAACTGTACAGGAAAAAAGTAATTCTTGATGTAATGCATGTTTGTAAATAAGTAAAAAAAAACCTTCGCAGCCCTTCCTACACCGTCGGCCGGTGTTTTTGATTTCCTATATATATGTTCAGAAAAAATCGAGAAATAAAAACGTATACGATTGAGATTATACGATGCTCCTCGACCTGCACAACTCGTTCGTTATTCTCAACAAAATATATGTATTAACAGAAAAAACAAATTAATAAATTTTAATTTTTCAAAGCTGGTAGTAAAATTAGTGCTTCGATCCTCAGCCGTACGAGGAGGTCACCACACATCATTTCTCATACTTTATATTTTTTGTTTTTATTTTTTATTTTTTTCAGTATTTTTGTAAATATATACAAGTTAAGATGTAGTAAGCTAAGGATCAAAATTATTTATTCTATATAAAAAACAAAAATTTGGTGGTGTTGTAATGACGCAGCATCTTATAAATTGACCCTACTCTTAAAATTGAACTCTTAAAATTTTTTCAGTATTTTTCCTTTCATTTTTGGCCCGTGTTGTACGTAAACACTACATTCATGTTTGTATTAAATTAACTTTATTTTGGTAGTTTGTTTATAATTTTGATGTTTTTTGGGGCTTGGTGTCTACATTTTGAAATATCAAAAATTAAACACTATATTCAGATTTTGACTAAGATTCGCTTTATTTCGATAGCCTACACCACGTGGATTTCTGCGATTTTTTCTCTAACATTTTTTTTTTCCTGCCGCCTTATTTTTAGGAGGATCATTCTAAAAAGAAGGTAGTTATATGAGGGGTAAATGTATGAACACATATACTAAGTTTTACGAAAATCGGTTGGTACGTTCCATACAAACCTCCAAACACCTCCAAACAGACAGATTGATGGACACACAGACAGAAAAATGTCAAACAGTCGAGTTAGAGCTGAGAATTCCCTTTGCTCTTTCAATTAATTTAACTTCAAGCGTGGTGCCTAAGAGCGTCAAACGACCAGGAGCGAAGTTTTCCGAACACCTGGTTTTTATCTACTTGACAGAACAGTAGTTCTGTACAGAACGGTAGTAACCGTTTTGACTAGTTTATTGAAACTAAGGTCTGCTTCCTTATTTCCGTTCCTACACTGTACCTCACCTTGCCGGAGTTTTGGGTTGGTTAAGCTTTCCGTCTCTTGCCAGTGATATTCTTAGCTGCTTTTACAATGCTGTCCTCCCGTGCTATCATGGGTAACCGAAGTGAAGATATTAAAATTTTTAAAATAATTATCAGAGCCGTGCTTGTAGGGTCGTTGGATTTCATATCGCTCTCGTTTGAGTTTATTTTTTCCTAGTGGAACGGTGTACAAAACGTGTTATAAGAACTCTTTGTCTCATAGTAAAACTCTCGTGTCTCACCTTATCTTTCCATCGAAGCTTTACAGCACGTCTTGATATCGCCATTTTCTTCAGACATATTCAAAGTTCTTCCTATTCTCTCGTGGGTCTTTTTCCTTTCAGATTTAGCATGGCACCGTCTCGGGTGTGGCCACGATGTCGAAATATTCTTCAAATTCTCAATTAGTGAGTTGGCATTGTGGAATCTACCTCGTGTACGTCGTTTGTCCTGTGTTTTCTTGTATATGACCTTCGAAGCAGCTATTTTTACGGGCGTTAACAGTCCAGTCGTAAAAATTCTGTAGTTGTTCGAAAATCACGAACGCTCTGATTTGTCACGTTTCACACGTCAACAACGCTGGCAGTAAACCACACACACATCCCTAAAATGAATATTTCTTCATAAGTGTGTAATTTCATAAAAAAATATACGTAATTTCCTGAATTTCATCATATAACCTTGACACTTTTCTTAAATCTCAAGACAGAATTATACGGATGATTTGAAAAAGTGGTAGGTAAGCGAGGATTTATTTATATTTTTTGAACGTATGATACCCAAAGTGAGAAAATTCTAGATAAAAGATTATATTTTATATTTTATTTGAAAAACATTCTGATACGGACGCAATTTTTTTTTTTCAATAAAACGGGATGGTCACGAACTTAAAAGTTTTATATCCAAGTACTAATTATAACGTCAGAAATTTTGCGATATGAAAAGTACTGAATTTTGTACATCTGACGATTCAGGAAGATTAACTAATTAAATACACATTTAAATCCACTTTTCTTAGCTTAAAAAAAGCAGTAAGAAAAATCTTTTCCACAGAAAGTCATAGAAGTGAAGAAATGAATCTAGCCTTGTGTAGACCTAATCGTGAGAGTTAGGCAAAAGTAACTAAATACCTTCAACTGGTTACCCTTTCCCTTACGCTCTTTACCATCTCTAACACACACACACAGCAAACGGATCTCTCTCTCTCTCTCTCTCTCTCTCTCTCTCTCTCTCTCTCTCTCTCTCTCTCTCTCTCTCTCTCTCTTTGAGGAATGTAAATATTGATGCTCGATTTTTAGTTACCTCAGACGTTCTACGAGTTTACACTTTCCTGAGGTAAACGTTTTTTTTATGTACTGAAACAAATCAATATTACAGTTTGTGTGTCATCACTTCCTTTTTTTACGTGGACTGACCTGCTACTTATTTCACACAGATTTTACCGCACGTAAATTATTTAATTCAGTTTGCCTACTGGGACAATTTATATTACTGCCAATAACACTGCTTTCTAATCCAGTAAAATAGTTACTGTATAAGTTAATAAAGATAACGTTCTTTGTAAACAATAAATCTATAACACGAATTCACAAAACGTCAACACTGTGCTACTAATATATTTAATATCGTCTAAACGTACTTGCGGATCACGTAAAATAACTGCCCCTTTAGATTAATAACTTCTTTGGATTTATCAGTTCCAAAGAAGTGAAATCTGAATGACAGAAAAATAGATGCTCCCATCCTTCAACTTTTTTTTTCAAGCGTTTGTTTGCTGAAGAAACAAGATATCTTACTGTGTTTGGTCAGTTTCGGTAAAACACATTTAACTACTGATAGTTACTTGATAACGAAACATTCATCATCATCTCCACCACATTCATTTACTGCACTGCCTGTTCAGGAAACCATCTCGTCCTCGGACGCCCCACACTACGATACCCTGTGGGTTTCGTAATTCAAGGCAAGTTTGGGAAGGCGAACTTGCTGCATTCTTCCCAAATGCTTACACCATCTGGCCGTGTATTCCGTAATTCTATCCGATAATTTAAAAATTTGAAATTCTCGCCTTATCTGTGCATTACTTATTCTGTCTCGTAACGTGCACCCTTTGGCCACCTGAGAAATTTCATTTATACTGACGTAACCTTCCCTCTGTCTCTCCGTGAAAGTACCCATGTCTCACTACCATACAGCGCCACCGGTACAGCCATAACAAAACTATGAAAGACACCTAAGCTTAAGATAACGAAATATTTTATAACAAAATTTTTAAAAAATGAGCTTGTATGCAACTCATGTGTCCAGAATATCACATGTGTATTTGTAACACATACACGCAAGTCACTAAGTACACACGCGTGGGTGTGCTTATGTAAGACTTTTCCTATTGGGAGCAAATTTATTGCTAATAAGTCGTATGTCTTGGGTTGGATAGGTAAAAAATATAACAAAGGTTGCATGAATTTAACGGATATTTAAATAACCTGATATTTAATTAGTAAACCCGATATTATTATACATGCGAAGGGAAGGGTGTGTGTGTGCTCGCGCGAACATGTGCAACTCTGACGGAAAGAAGGCATTGGCACAATATGCTTGATAATAAGTGGTTTGGGTTAAATAGTTGTCTTTGTTTGCAAACATGCTTTTATCAAGAATAAATAATTGTTGAATCAGACTGAAAGACAACACCATAGCTGTGAAGAATTACTTCCATGGTGTGAACAATAAATATTTTAAAAATTTTATTAACACTTCCTTTTTAACATTAAAAAATATACTTGTATTTAATGTATGCTATATGTATGTATTTGTATTGTTATACGACTGCATGTTATCTTGTAGAAACTGTTGTCTTGTCTTTCAAAAATAATGTTAAGTACAGCCTTTCTAGCTGAAAAATTAAAAATAAATTACTACAATAAATTAAGAATAAATTTACTTAACATGTAAACCTTTTTCAAAATTAATTTTAATTAACGAGTGTTATAAACGGTCATAACGCCGAGTTGTATGCGAAATATAATACACAAAGTGTTCGTTACCTCAAGAACCAGTCTTCCGACCAGTGATACAAGGTAGGCGCACTGTGTTCGTTTTAAAAACGCATCGCTTACACTCTATACCTATCTCTTACAGGACCAAAGTTAGTCCGATTTTCCGTATATTTAAAATAGTTTTCTGAAAGGATTCATTTTCGTAAATAATGTACTGTAACCTTCCGTCACACTGATAATTTGATTATATTATTTTTAAAGCTAGCAGAACACTTTACCTTTACCATTACTCTTCATAATAACAAAGATGTAACTGAGTACATTCTTGGAGATAATGATTTTTCAGGGCGGCTAGTAGCGCATTTTTCCCATTTAAAATACATGGGAAATGCTTTATAATGAACAGTCGGAACAGCCTGTTTGTATTGGGACACTTACCAGCACTATAATAAACGACAGTGTTCAATTTCTTTTCACCATTTTCTTCTCTACAGCTCATTAAAACAAGTTACATTAAATAAATAATAAAATTAGCTTTTTTAGATGTTGTTTCGTTACGGAACGAACACATGGGACACTTTCGCATTTAGTGAATACGTTAATTTTTACAAAGAAACGAAATATTGTGTTTACAACAGGAATTTTGATATTTGTATTTCCAGTTAGTTAAAAACGTACAACACCATTGTCAATTTAGTAGTCTGAATGTGGAATTGCTTACTGATTGAATAAAACCGGTAAGTGCTCTCTGTAACGTTAACACGATTAGACTTTGTCCCATTCAGTTTAATACACCACTTCGTTGTCCATCTAGTGACATTGGTAACTGCTAACTGTAGACTGTTTGTTGATGTTTCTATATAGTTACCGACAGCTAGTAACGCAGTGTCGTCTCATCATATTTAGGAATGTCTCCTGTGTTCAACAATTTCAGACAGCATGGCCTTCTTTGAAGCTGGTATGTGGGTTGACCGTGGTAGTGATGAGGAAGTCGGAAACGATGATACAGTAGGCCTATATCGCTACGTATATTTTTTCTTTTTATTCATTTGTTATTCTTCTTCTACAGTGAAGGATCAGATGAATTCACCTGTTCCGGGTCCTCAAGATTTTCCTCTTTCACACTTTCAGGCGTCTTATCTGTTCCGACTTGAAAGACTACCTTTCCATCTCGTCGTGTAGGCTTATATTCCAAAATGTTATTCGTCCCATGGGCATCGTTCTCCGTTGTGTCATTGCCAGTTCATTTGGTATAAACTTTCTTACCATGCTGTTACAGCCTACACTGGACCCCTTGACTTCCTCCAACAGTCTCGATCTCCAGCGGCCGCTCGCCAATTCTTCACCCCTAGAAAAATTTTGACGTCTTGTCGGACGTTGTCCTCTTGGTCTTCCCCTTCTTCTGGTGCCCAGTAAATGTCCTTTCATTATTTGTCTTGGGTGTTCTGGTGTCACTCATTCTCTCGTTATGTTCTGCCCATCTCAGGCGTTGTAGAATAATGTAATCTACCACACTGGGTTCTTTGTACAGTTATTATAATTCGTAACTGAACCTCATACGCCGTCTATCCAACTGCGCCAAAAATTTACCTCAGTACAGATAATCCCATCGCGAGTGTCCAAGTTTCGTACAACAGGCACTATTATTGTCTTGTATATCATATGTTTACGTAGACTTGCGTTGAACTTCAATTTGAGCGCATGAAGTGCCCTACTACCTTTGAAATTCTATATATAATCTCCTAAGTCACATCATTGTTATCAGTCACCTTACTTCCTAGGTTGTTAAAATTTCGGACAACCTCGAAGCTGCCATCTCCGGTAATCTAGTTCTCATCCCGTCTCCCCCTCATTCTCAATTCCATTACCTTAGTTTTTCCACATCGATTCTCAATCCGACATCTCCGGCCTGCTAGAGTTTATACAACTCTATTTAGACTCCCCGATTATGTTATTGTCATCTGCATATGCAATTATCTGCTGTTCCTTGTTACCGGCAGCCCTTGAGTATCGATGCATTTGATTTTGTCACGGCAATATCATGTAAATGGGTGCGAGTCCGCTACCTCGCCGAAATCCTCTGTCTCGGTTAGTTTAGATTTTAACTCTGCTTTCCATCGATAAACGAGTTAGTCTCTATAATCCTCATTTCTCAATCTGTCCGGTAGAGTACAACATTATATTTCCGTAAAGGAGACATATCGATTAATACTCCTTGTTTTCCTGTTGATTCCCAACTTTCACACCCAGTTTGGCCACAGTCCAGCATTGTGTCCCTCGTGATATTATACTTCAGCGGTCTGTCGATGGTTCCTCCAAAATTTGTTGATTTTGCTGTGAACATCTCTACCATAGCCATAAGTAATATCGTTCATTAAAACTATGTTCCTGCTCTAATATCGACGACTGTCTTACAGCAAGTTTGGACGCTTCAAAGGTCACATTAGTTTCGTTTCATGTATCGATATAATCATTTTGTTCTCAGTGGATTACATATAAACTTGTATACGGCTAGTTGTAGCTCAGTTTCCTGATCCTAAGTTACAAATTGATCATTTGCAAGCATCAAAGTAATAATCGAGACATTTAGTGGTGACATAGCAATCAATTACACGGTGTATCAGAGCCTTCACAAGACCATCAATATAAATATTAAATAACGCGAGTAATAAGCTTGTCCTCTGTCATACCTGTTACACTCGCCTTCGATAAACTGAATTCTGTCTTGTTCATTGTTTTCGTTCCCCACCCTAAAACCTATATAACCCGTATAGACTCGATTTCAAGGTTGACGCTATCTTCAACTCTTCCCTTTGGCCTACTCTCGTACGTTCTGTTCACTGTTAACAGTACGATAATCAAGTACACGAACATACATCCCTTAAACATACCATGACGTAGTAATAAACTTAATTTCCGCCGATCGAATTCTGTGAACACTAATTTTTCTTACTTCTAACCGAGCTTTCTAACACATACAGAGGAGTTGGTACTGTGTAAACTGTCACTTTGTTATTGTCCTTTATTAGGATTGCTTTTAGCGGTCCTAAAATGAACTTATAGGACAATCGAATTCTAAAACTATAACAATCCCGGACACGAATCCTGTACATATATAAAAACACAGGTATGCCATTCACAATAACATTGCTATGTTGTTGAAAAAATAAAAACCATTTTCAAACAATTAAAAGAAAATAGGTTATATATACACTTAACGTTTATTAATTAAAAAATGTAAACTCACACACACACACACACACACACACACACACACACACACACACACACATACTGTTATTTATTATGAAATTATACCATTTTCTTAGGGGTAACGATTTTAATTAAATAGGACGTAGTTGTGAATAAAAAATAAACATTAATCGTAAAGTAAATGAAAAAATAAAATTTACAATTGTTTTTCTTTTTTTTTTTTTAACGACAGTCAATATTTGTCATGTGCTTCCGTTCCTGAAAAGATCAGTTTTCAGCTTCCCAATCAAGTTTTCCATTTTTTTGATTTTGATACGTTTTTCCTAACTTATCAATAAACAAGCACTTAAACGCTGAAATTAAAATAAGCTGACTCTACTTCAATTTAAACACAAAATCACAAAATCACAACGTAATAGACACTTGTCAACCGACTAAATAAGTGTATAATTGACGGCTAACCAAGAATATTCTTTCTAAAGTCAGCGTTATTTTTAGGCTTGATAAAACCCTTGACCTCGACAAGAATTCCTCCCTGACGTCTCACATGAAACAGAGTATGTGTCCAGGAATGGCTGGCAATCCATGGAACGACGTCCAACTATCACTGAATCTTTATGAACAAAATTAAAGTTTCGGCTACTTGAATCTCCAACCGTCTTCAGGCTACGAGAAAATTACATATAGTAATTTACTACGCACTAACAGTACTCACAGTACGATTGTCGCAACTAAGTCGTACAGTACAACTAACCTGTCATTCCTTGGAAAACGGTATATCATGAATCAAACAAACAACGAGCAGTTACCGCAACAATCAAAACAACAGTAGGCCTATCGGTAACATCTAGTTTCAGTTTGGCATGTTCAAACTGAGAATTTAAAACATCCAAAGACGTATAAAATAAAATTTTCAAGGCTTAGAATCTGGTCAGGTGCCGCTTAACAACCAGGAAGTCACAAAAAAACTTGCGGAAAACGATGGCAAATTTTAGCGACCGAAACGTCGCTTGCTTCAGTGACAGCTTCCAAAACGCTGTTCCACGCATTGATCCACCATTGCCTACCTTTAAAGAACGTATTTAATTCATGTTTCACCGCAAGCAGAACCACAACCTGGGTGTGTTAAATTAATTTGTATACACAGTATCTGCAGAGGACGAAAAAGTAAATTAGTAGAAGACTAGTTGTTTACCAGACTTCAGGACCTTTTTCCCATCAGTCCCTAATCTGAAGATGGCTGCAACAGAGCCGCCGAAACGTCACGTCGTGATTGGGGTACTGTTTCAACGTTCGACCACCGACCGACAAGTCTGCCAGTTTTGGGAGTTAAACCACTCTCTCAGCTTTCCCTCCCAACCTTCGTCGGTAATCAGGTGTGATGTTAAGATTTTTCATAGCGCGTAACGTTTACCAGGTACTGCAGCTTACGTATTGTAAAGATGAGCGTTAATTCTTGTTTTATCCCTGGTCTTTCGAGTATCTCTTTATTGTTAACACTCACCACCCACGAAATCTTCAGAATACTTACAGACCACCACATCTTCACGAATTCCAGCTTTTTAGTATGTTGATTGTTAGGAGCCCGTGATTCCATACCGAATAAATGAGCTGGTAATACAAAGCATTTGAACATCCATATTATCAGCTTTAGATTTTTGACTCCGAGTCCAGAACAACTTTTTCATATTCATAAAAGCGCCTCGGGCTATTTCTAGTCTTTTTCTGAATTCTTTTGTCCTCGTTAATCATTCTCATGAATCGATATGGTGGAAGCTAATCTTTGCGACGGAATGGCACGCGAACAAGTTACACAAATAACTTGAATGTGTGTTGAATTTTTATTAATTGAATTCTTATAGGCCTAGTTCTCTAATTAAAAATTAAAAAAATATGATGTATTATTCGAAAACTATAGTCCTAGAACGTTCTGGAAAATACCGTCTGGGCCAGCACTGATCGCCCTGTTACTTGAATTGACTCGGTGAATACAAAGGAATCAGTTTGAATTGAAATCTAATATTTCATGGAATATAATATTGTCGAATAGAGTCAACTGACATTAAATTGTAGTTGGCTCTCTCTAGTCGTTTGTAACGTAGATCCCACTTTTTGTCGTCCGTTGCCATGGTTCACGGTATCCCGGCAACCGAAGCGCTTGTATGTCAAATTAATCTGATTGCCTTTATACTGAAAATCTTAAGTATGGATAACGTATGCAAGCTGACGTACACTGCAAATTGTTGCGTTTCTCTGTGGTTCTACACTCCGTTTCCCTACGAAATTTTCTATTGTCCTCTTTTCCATTTCGCTATAGATTTATCCTTTTCCTTGTTTAGAACAAAGATAGTGAAGTGGCTGGGCCATGATCAGTGTATCGGCGACAGCAGGAGACGAACTGCAATCCGGAGGAAGTCGACAGGAAGATAGCGCGCTGCGTGATCTCAAACAGCTGGAGATACGCAACTCTTGCGCTCAATACGATAACCGGAACGTGTGGTTCCGCTAATACAGTATAACACCTTTTGTGACTACTTCTTTGTATATGCTGCTCGTTCACATTAATTAAATCTTGTTTGAATGCAATGTTTGCAGTATTTGTTTTACGTCGTCGGAGCACGTGGCTTCGCAATCACACTAGAACGTATTGTATTGTTTGCGTGGAGGACATGCAGTGGGGGATCCAGATGAGGCGCCAGAGTCTATAAGAAATTAATATAGGGGCTACTCGTAAAAAGTCAAATTTTGTCAACCGTATCGGAAATATTGTACGAATCTATTCATTCTTAATTTGTGACCAAGTGAAATTGTTATGAAATCCATGGGCGTAACTTGGGGCCTAACTTTGGGGGGGGGGGCAGGGTAAAGCTTCATAAATTCAAGTGTGTAGTGAGACCATCTATATAATAAAATATATTATATACAAAATTAGAAAGTTTAGTAATAATTCTTAGTTAGTAAACGAGGGACAATTTCATTTTTTAATGATCAACAAACCTTTCTTCATAAGTTGTACTTCCAATTATGTTTGCCTAGAACAAATATACTGTAGGCCTATAAACATAAAAACAATTTCAGTTCTTCCAATTCTTATACCCAGTTTTCGTAAACGCATGCTGTCCCTTAGGCACACTGTCACAAAATGCTCGGCAGTAGTAGCAGTAAGCTGAATCAGTCACAACACAGAGAAGTTTTTTCAAATTGCCAGCAGGCACTTTTCAAAGAAATTAATCAGTGTTAATCCTTTTCGTTCTTATCTCCCATTTCTCAGAACTTAGGAACACAAAAAATCAAAACAATCACAACAATAACGAATTAAGAAAGCGATGTGTACTTTAACAGACTACGTACACGACCGAGTAACCGACCGCACTTGTATCAGTAATCATTAACAAATAACTGTTCCAAACGACCGTCTTTTAAGATTCGTGAAGAAAGCCGTCGACGTCGCGCACAGTAAGCCAGCTTTGTTCATACTGCCGAGTCTGTTATCCCTACCATACCGCTCTCTTTTACTCTGGCCTTTAGTGTTTGCGAAATTCTACTGAACTGAAAACAGCGATAATCTCGAATCAAACAGTAAACAATCCAAGCACAGAGATGATGACACAGAAGAATATTTGTGACAAAGAGAGGAAAGTAAAGAGAGCAAATTCTTAGAAGTACAGCTGCGCTTATTATTTCATTACGGTGTTCCAAAACAAAGTCTTTGTTTGTGCAAAAGGCACGCAGTGTATTCCAGTTAATTAGGTCTCTAGCGTTTGTTTTTTTCGAACAGAAATATTAATTTGACGTATATCTTTGAAATCTGTCAAACATTCCCCTTACAAGTTTCTTGGAAAGAAATAAGAATAATAAGTTTATGGCAACTAGCATCTGATAACAGTACAGACATTGATAAATAGTGCTTACTGTGCTCGCAAGCATAGAAACTGTCTCCTGTGTGACTATTTGTTAGTTTTTATTTATAACAACTGGAAACAAAATTTTATAACGCTCAGAACATTGGGGGGGAGTGCCCCCCTTGCCCCTCCCAAGTTACGCCTATGATGAAATCCATACAACACAACAAAACAGGCGTACACAGAATTCATTTTCGGAGACGGTTCAACAAATAGTGTAGGTTGTAAGTATTGTGGTAACAGCATGTCTGTAGATACATAGAATTAATAATTATTGTTTATTTAGACCTACTTTAAAAGGCTAACAAAATACATAATTCGTATTATATTTTTTAGCTGAATGGGACATTCTAGTGGTGGGAGGGGGGGGTTAAACCTCCGACACCCCCTTCAACCTACTGTTATGTAACAAATCACCGTTTTTAAAAACTAAAAATCTTAAGCGCCATGATTAACGAAAGGTTTAATAAACGTTCAGTACCTGCCACTTAATTAAATGAGAAACAGTTACAGGTAAAGTAATTAAACATTGGTCCGTAAAAATTAATAAAAATTTCGTTTTTTGAATGAGAGAGAGGCCATTACATTTTTTTGTATCAAGAAATAAGCACTCACGCGCGAAAAATAAAAGAAATGGTCACTGATTTTAAACGCAAACTCACAACGAGATATTATGTAGACATTAATGTAGACATCCGCGATATTACGGAGACCAAACACAAACTCACTTCTCAACTATTTGGCTATATTTGATCCCTAACTTACCTAATATGTTTATGCAACGTTATCAGATACTTTTTAAGGATTTATGAAAACCCAAATTAGGGCAAACATTCCCGCGGACGTTCGCTCTGACTTGAAAACAGAGCAAGTGTCCGGGAAACCCTAGATATAGGCTCATCACACCTTTCGGAGCCAGTGATGCAAACATAGCAAAATATTTTGTTTCTTTCAACACACGCAGTCGACCAAAGAAACGTTATGATACGAAATCTGAAATGTCATTGTTCGATTTTTCTCAGTTTTTTTTTTCCCCCCAACTAACAAAGTAGGTGCTGGTCTTTTTATTTTCAGTTAGTGGCGCTGCGTATAACGTTAAGTTATACGGAAGAGTAGTTTTCAGAAAATTAAGTATTTTATCTCAATCTGGTAAACTTTGCACCAGGTACTTTCAATCCTATGCGTTACACACCCTGCCACGTGTGTACACGAGACGATTATTATTATTTTTTTCCAGATAATATAGGCCTCTCGTATGAATGAAAAGCGTAAGTCAGGTTACGAATGCTTATTTAACATTTACCGTGCGCATGTAGAGGCTGTACAAAGAACAAAAATCTATTCCGTGAACGAATTGAAACTGCAGAGTAAAGTATCAATAAGGAAATGCGGCACCTTTACAGGTGAAACTGTCACAACAAGATTGAGAAGGAGCATTTTATCCCCGCTCACCGCTGCACAGAGCGGAGCGGCTGGAAAATGGGAATCGCAGAATAACGTGTTCTTCTCTACTGTAGACGCAATATTTAAAGGAGGGGGGGCGTTCACGCTACGCTTTACGTGTTAAAAATCTTACTGCCAAACAATTTAACTGAAACGTTACTATTTGAATACTTAAACTCTAAAATTTCGTGGCGGTCACTGTTCTACACCATGTGTGCATAGGGACTGACTCGTATTCAGTGGTGCCTGTGGAATTCACGAGGCCCCTGGCGTAGGAGAGGCTGAGCGTATATATCTCAACAATCACGACTTTTGTAACATACGGTTGTAGCAAGTGACACTAAAACAATGTATAAAATGTGTTAAATATAAAATTCTAACAGTGTAGAGAAAGTCAGCGTGAAGAAGACTGTTTAGACGCAACGAACAGGGAAAAGTGCAGTTTCGGTGGACAAGATCAAAAGTGAAAGAAGTCTATCTTGACACGTTATCGGTCGGAGGTTGGATTTTGATGAATTTTAAAATTAAAAATGATCGTTCAACACATCGAAACAACGCGAAAAGTATAATCCCACATAACAATGCACTATCATGGCCTATAATGCACTGTACAGGACTATAGGCACCTAATAGTCCTATGTTCTTGCTTTATGTTAGGTTTCTGTTTGGAAAAAGGCCGTGCGAGATCTCGTATTTTTTTTTCAAAAAAACGTTACCAAATTCGTGAGGAACCTGTAAGCGCGAAGCCTTATTTATAATAGGCTGTAATGTGATTATTATTTCTAGATTTTTTTTTTGAATTTTTTGAGTATTGCGAGAGAAGTACACCAGCAATTAGAGCCCGTCAAAAGTGACACATGTTAGCTTTGTTCGAAGGTGGGCGACGAAAGGGAACAAACCTTTCCTTTCCGTTAAAACGTCGTAAAAACCATTTACGAACAATGAGCAGTACGGCACATGTTGCAACGAACTGGACCATGCGTGGGAACGCTTGACTCCACAATTAGAACAAAGGAAGACTACCCTTACATCTGTCCAGTAACGAGAAAAATACATAGCCAACGGTAAGAGTATTGTTCGAAATCATGTGTGCGACTTCTGGTAAGACAATAGTTGATGCACAGACAATGGGACAGGCGACTGAGTGACGCTTGTGGAGAGCACAGATGTTATGCCACCCGTAAGTCATCGAAGGAAGTCGATAGTGTCTCAACAATAAGGGAATTCGACACGCTACACCAAAAGTAGCAGATGTGATTTCGGAAACAAGGCCTTAACACTGATTCCAGGAACGGGGCAACGGTCGAAAGACAGCGACTCGTCGAGTCCACGTGGACTGCGTCAAACTCAAGTTGAGAAAGCCAACCGGCCAATGAGGAACGAGAATTCCGAAGGCAGCTACTGAAGGGGATGGTACTGACAGGAGCCGCAGACCAGAGAGCAAATCTCGTGTAAGAACATCCCTCTCCAAACGGCACTGGGTGGAGAATTCGCCAGAAATACAGACTGGAGACGAGAGGACACAGGGAGGTCCATGAAATAAGCCTAACAGAAATGATTTGGTGGGAAGTTGGAGCGATCATCGGAGTTACAAGAGTGGGAATATCGAAAGAAATAAAAACTGTATACGCAAGGGGACGCGCGCTCAGTTTATCCGAATTTTTGTCTCAGTTTATTCAAATTTTTAACTCAGTTTATTTCAAATTTTAGCTCAGTTCATTCAAATTTTTATCTCATTTTATTCGAATTTTTGTCTCAGTTTATTCAAATTTTTAACTCAGTTTATTTCAAATTTTAGCTCAGTTCATTCCAATTTTTATCTCAGTTTATTCGAATTTTTGTCTCAGTTTGTTCAAATTTTTGTCTCAGTTTATTTCAAATTTTAGCTCAGTTCATTCCAATTTTTATCTCAGTTTATTCGAATTTTTGTCTCAGTTCATTTAAATTTTTAGCTCAGTTTGTATCTCAATTTTATAAAAATAATAGCTCAGTTTATAAAAACTTAGCGCCGTATTTCAGTTATACCATATTTCAGCAGAGACGATAAAGACTAAATGGAAGTGCGTAAATCAGACTTAGAACGCCAAAACGGGACGGTAGTGTTCGCGATGACACGCGAATAACGATCTTTATAAATTATATGTAGTACACTGTCATAAAGGTGATAGCATTTTGCAGTGACATTCTTGAACCATTACATAAAAGTAGTGATACTACACTGTTTCGTAATTGAGTCAAGTAATAGCCGTGTGTATAATTGCCTAATGAACTTGAAAACAATCTAGGCGCCGCAAGAGAGTGAACGTGCAAGATGAAAAACTATTAGGTGCATAACGGTATCAAACTGTGAACCGCGTCAATAGACTCACGCGAATGTGCATAGTCAACAGATTCCAAGTGCAATGCCGCAACTTATATTGTGGTAATCTCGAAACTCATAGTGACTGTCGCGGAGTGCGGACGGGTGTTCTCGAACGATGTACATATAGACATCGGAAGTGTCAATCACGAGTGCTATATGGATTAACATCAACCATCAACGAAGGGACCCGCATGGATACACCATGGGAGCGATACATCACGACAGAACGAGTAACGTACAAAATTAATCTCTTATTATAATTATTAATTTACCAAATACCACTGACCTGACACTTAGAACCAAGCCACCTGAGAATTTTATAAATAAGAGTCAGATAGATACGAATCCATAGGTAGGGATCATTATGTTATAGAGTATTGCACATGTATTCTTGTTAATATATATGTTTATTGTAACTATGTATGTGTTTTGATATGTCTGTTGCAGGAACAGGATTTTAACTATGTATATGTTTAATATGTGTATTGTTAGTATATGAGTATTTCACGTATATGAATGTTTAATGTGTTTTGACGTAAAACTACTTAATACAAATTATGAGCACACCACATTAGTAGCTAGTAACGTCACTACGCACGAAAAGGTGCCTATATTTGATTGTTCTTTTAATTATTTTAAATTTGTTCTTTCAATTATTTAAATGTGGTATAGAATTTTATTGTCTTTTAGAAGATTTGTAAGTGCTCTTATTATATGATAATGTTATGACATGAATAAGGATGAGATACGATTTTTCAATAAACGTACTTTAGAATGGATTCGTTCGTGTTCTATTGATTTGTGTAAGACCTGACTCACAACTTAACTTCTCACTAAACGGGATCTATAATTCATGATTCAATTCAACATAATTATCAATTACATTACTTACAAAGATACTCAGACTAGAAGCTTAGTTGACAGTTAAAGTCAGAATCAATTTCATGTTTAACAAGTTTGATTGTGGATTATAAATTAACTCTAATTTAACTCATGCAACTATTTAAAGGAATACATTTAAATAACATTATATATGACCTCCCAAACTTGGGGTTAGTTGCACTTTAATCACGACCTAATTTAAAGATAAATCAATTAATTTATGCAATAAAATTAATACAATGAAATAACTTTGTATACATAAAAGTAATAAAATCAACTCATCATTAACTCTAAATTTATAATTAGATGAAATTAATCTATGCAATAAAATTAGCATAGATAATTAATGTTGTATATGGCTCCCAAAGAACGTGGGGCACAACAAATTTAATTAGAGTCAAATTTGTTAATAAGGTTGTATATGGCGTCCAACTGCGGGGTTATATGAACTGTGAGATACGATAAATTTCGTACCGATATCACCTTCATAAACACAAACTAAGTTTATAATTGAATTAATTAATCTATGCAATATAATTAGCAAAGATAATTAATGTTGCATATGGTGCCCAACGCGTGGCATAATTACATTGTATATGGTGCCCAACGCGTGGCATAATTAATGTTTTATATGGCGCCCAACCTGATGGCCGATTAATGGGGTTAATCCTTATTGAACGAGCTGGTTAAGTGCAGGCAGTGGTAAAATATAGTAGCTGGTAGTTTGGTAGAGAGTAATATAAGCATTAGCATAAGACAAATACTTGTAAAACCGAAAAGAACTCTGAATGATTACACGGAGTCGAGCAAAAATGGCGACTAATAACTCCGAAAGCCAAGAATTCGATATTAATAACGAATTAAACGTAGAAGGACGGGAGGAGAATGCGACGCCCAGCGACGAAATCAGCGCGTGTGAATCAGAGATAAGGGCGGGGGGACAGATGTCCCAACCCGGCGACATGAATTTGCAAATGCTATTTGACAAGCTGACCGAGTAATTTGAGCAACAAAAGAATGATCTGAAAAAGATGCAGGTAGAACAAAACGAAAAACAAAATTTAGTCACAGAGAAATTAGAACAGCAAAGTAAAGAACAAAAACGAATGCAGGAGGAATTAAAACGGCACAATGAAGAACAGATTAGCAAAATAAAACTAGATCTACAGTATTACGCTAAGAAGTGGGAGGAGAAAATCAGCGATCTACAAAAGACGAGTGAAAGTGGAATAAAAGAGTTAAAAAATCAACTGAAGAAGCAGGTAAGAGAGAATAAAGAAGTGAGAGAGAAAGACCGTCAAGAGTGGCAGGAAGCCATAAATAATACACAAAAGGTAATCGAACAGGTCGATCAAAAATTAGATCACCGAATCCAAGAGACGAATAATAGAAACGAGGAATGGAGAAGAGAAATGCAGAACAACATTACACAACAACAACAAGAGCAGGGAGAAGCCGTCAAGGTATTAAAACAGAAGATCGTTGAAGTGGACGACCGCCAGCGCACGGCAGAACAGAAGACCGCAACAACGGAAAAGGAGCTGCTAAGCATAGTTAGGTGCTTGGAGAAATTCCGAATCTACGTTTTAGGACAGCCGTTGACTATAATAACGGACAACAAAGCGCTGATCTTTATGAGTAAGTGTCACTTAAACAACTCGAGGATCACACGTTGGATACTCTGTATTCAAGAATATAACTTCGATATAATTCACTGCAAGGGGAAGGAGAATATCGTTGCCGACATCTTGAGTCGTTACCCAGAAGATATGACGAGGGAAGATCCAGTCGACGACAATTATGAATACCAAATGAACCATACAATAATCAAAATGAGTAAAGAGATGAACATGATATTAAAGAACTTCGAGACGTACCAGTTGGAAGATAAGAAATTACAACAGATAATGAATGATTTGACGACAGATGGTAAAAATGAGTTATGTAAGTTTTATAAGTGTATTAATGATAAATTGTATAGAAAAGGTAAGGGACGGTGGAAGCTCTACGTACCGGAAAGCGTTACGGGTAGACTCATCGGAGAAATACACGCAATGTACGGTCATGTTGGCAGTAAGAAATGCATAAAGTTATTGCAGGAGCATTTCACTTTCGACCAGATGACGAAGCGCGTACAGGGGTATGCAGGGGCGGATCCAGAAATTTGCTCAGGGGGGGGCACATTCTGGCAGTTTTGGGCCCCTCTTCTCCAGGGGGGAGGTGTTGTTAGAAAAAAATCTTATTATCAAAGTGTCTGTTGAATCAAACGATATAAAAATTAATATAAATAAATAAATAATTAAATATATTAATATAAATACAAAAACATTAGTTTTTAACATAATTTATTTATTATTGTATTATTATTATTTGAAAAATAATAAAACAACCGATTTTGATTTTAGAAAGTATAATGGATTTGTACAATTTTGAAATAATATAAAGTAAACTTATAACAGGAATTTTTTATTTAATCTATTTAAACTTTCTTTAGAAATTTGACTTTCATTTCACTTATAAAACTAATCTAATTTTTACACCATTACTTACTCTCGATACAATAAGAATAAGTGTTATCAATAAGGAAAGTAAAACATCTAAATAAAAATAAGCACAAATACTAATATAGAATTATAATTTACAAAAATACACATATTCATTATCAATACTCTGATCTAGAAATATTAGGTGTGAACGTATTTTATATAATAAAAAATTATAAATTAAAAATAAAATTGCCATAAAAAATAAAATATAATAATTGTTGTAAAAAATTCGGGTTTCAAAGGGTTAACTAACTGGAAATATCATAATTGCACTAGCTACATAATTCATTTTATCCAGTGTATTTTCGAACCGTCTGGGGGGGCACGTGCCCCCGTGCCCCCCCCCTTGGATCCGCCTATGGGGGTATGTGAAAACATGTGATAAGTGCCAAAGATGTAAAGACTCAAATAATCGTAACCTGTTTTGGGGCACGAAACCGATTATACAAACGAATAAAGGCGAATTGATTAGCGGCGACTTTTATGGACCTCTTCCAACAGCAGCAGCAGGAGTAAAGTATATCCTAGTCATTGTAGTAGATAACTTCACCAAATATGTAAAACTATATACACTCAGAAGAGCCACGACAGTAGCTACGCTTCGTAGACTCCGACAATACGTAAATGAGTTTGGAAAACCGAGGGCGATACTCGCAGACAACGGTACACAATTCACGTCCAAACAGTGGATTAAAGGACTGGATGAACTTGGGATCATACCTAAATATACAGCGATAAGAAACCCACAGACAAACCTTGCCGAACGTGTAAATAGGCAACTGGGAAACTTATTTAGAATATTCGTAGGGGACCAACATACGAAGTGGTCTAAATTCATAAATACTGTAGAATTTTGCATCAACGAAGTCTACCATGAGACAATAGAAGTTACGCCGTATGAAGCACACCACGGAAGAAAGCCGAATCGCGTGTGGGAGAAATTCATAAAGGGAGACTACGAAACAAAAGAAGAGACAGTGGATAGCCACCAGATAAACGTAAGGATCAAACAAAAACGAGAGCGACACGCAAAACGCGTAAACGAAGCAAGCAAAGTGACGAAATTTCTAATAGGAGACTTGGTATTAGTACGTACACATTACCAATCCGATGCGATACAAAGGAGAATCGAAAAGTTTTGTGAATTGTACACAGGACCTTTTAGAATTAAAGATGTTGTAGGCGAATCTACGTATGTATTAGTTGATAGTTGCGACGAAAATAAAACCCGTGGCATGTTCAACGTAAGACAACTGAAACCGTATTACGTAAGGGAAGAATAACTATTGCGAAGCACGGTATTAGCATACATGCGAAGTGAAAGCGTTTGTTGAGAAGCGAGTAAGTAAGGAGTAAGGTTGAAAATCATGTGAGGTGATAATTAAACAGAGAGGGAGGTGTGAAGTCAACAAGTAGATTTGTAGTCGTTAAGTATACTCTTCATGTGAGACATTGTTCTAGTAGGACTATAAGTAAGGAAGAGATGAGAGATTAACAAATATAAGTTCTAAACGATTATATGTATATGTACTTCATTACTAGACAACAGAAAGAGAAGTGATCTAAGCGTCAGAATGACAGGAGGAGGGACCGACCTGGATGAAAAGGAATAACGGTAGTAGGCGCGAATGAAATCTACTAATTAATTCATTCAGAGTTGTCGAGGTGAAATTTTGAACTTGTAATAAATTTAAAATGTCTGATTTTATGTGTTATATAAATTGTAAATTAATTAATAGATATGTTTGTTATACCATTGTAATGAAAATTAAAAGGTAAGATTTGAAGGACAAATATAAGCAACTGAGTTGTGTAACAGAATTAAAATAACAGCAATAAATTATTAGGATTAAATATTGTACTTAAGATATATTCTAAGCATAGAAAGAGTGGTTACAAAGTAAGTTAGTTTGAATTGTAGAATTATACACATTCGATTTAATCTGTTGTAAATAATTATACGTGTGTTTAACAAAATTAAGATTCAAATTACCAGATGGTTACAATGCTAATATTTATGCGAATTATTTGCATAAATTGATTAATTATTAATTATAAATTTATTGATCTGTAATTATGAAATTGTTACCGGTACGAACTTTGTCGTACTTACATGTATCTAACTCTGAGCTTGGGTTAGCATATACGATGTAATTAATGTCATGTGTTGATCTCCCATATGTAATGTTAACAAATTCATTTCTTTAAATAACGAATAATTGTATGAATTGAGTTAGAGTTAATTAATTATTCACACTCCAACTTGCTACATATGAATTTACGTTTGACTTTAACTGTCTTCGAAACTTCTATTTTGTGCATCTTTCTGATTAGTTGAATTGATAATCGTTACCTTGAATTATTAATATAGATACTGTTTAATGAAAGGTTAAGTTGTGAGTCAGGTTTGTTACATAAATCAATAGAATACTAACGAATCCATTCTAACTTATATTTATTAAATCATATTCATTCTTCTTCATGTCAGAACATCAATTTAAGAGCACTTACAATTCTTCAACAAACAATAAAATTCTATTCCACATTTAACAACTCAATGAACAAATTTAAACAATTAGGTGAGCGATCAAATATGGACGCTTCTTCGTCTGCAATGACGTTACTAACTAAAATGTGGTGTGCTCATAATCCGTATTTAGTATTTACGTTAAAACACATTGAACATTTATATGCATGAAATAATCATAATTAATAATACACATATCAATCATATACATAGATAAAATCCTGCTCCTGCAACAAACACATCAAAATACATACATAGTACAAAATATATTAACAAGAAGACATGTATAATATTCTAGAACATAATATTCCCTACTTATGGATTCGTATCTATCTGACTCATATTTATATAACTTTCTCAGGTGGTTTTGGTTCTAAGTGTCAGGTCAGTGGTGTTTGATAAGTTACTAATTGTAAGAAGAGATTAGTTTTGTACTTTACTCGTTCTGCCGTGCTGTCTCCCTGCATTGATGAGTGAAATTAATCCATAGGACACTTGATCGTAAACACTCCCGCACCCCGCGATAGTCACTTCGAGCTTTGAGTTTAATATTATACAAGTAGTAGCATTGTACTCGTAATCGGTCGGTTAAGTTCTACGCGCGCATGTGTCTATTTCGCGGTACACAGTTCGCTACCGTATGCTTCTAATAACTATCTATGCCGCACGACAACTCTTTTCGGCGCCTAGGTCGTTTTCGAGTTCATTAGGCACTTTTCACAATTCTATTTATTTGAGTTAATTACTAAACATTGTAGTATCACTACTTTTTCTGTAATTGTTCAAGAATATCGCTTCACAATGTCCGTGTCTTTATGACGATGAATTACATAGAAATTATATAGATTGTTACTAGCGTTTCATCACGAAAACTACTGTTCCGTTTACGCTCTGTGTTTAATTCGCGCACTTCCATTTATTCGTAATAATGTCTTAATCGTCACCACCGAAATGCATTTTAGCTTACGCACTGCTTTAAGTTCTTATAACTGAATCATTATAAAATGAAATACAAGTTCAATAGACTGTTCGAGACTCTGAGTAAACCGAGTTAAGAATTATAATACAATTTGTAATAAACTGAGATAAAATTTGTAGTAAACTGAGGTTAAAATTTGAATGAACTGGGCTCGCGTCTCCCCGTGTAAATGGTTTTTATTTTCTTCTGCTGTTCCCACTCTTGGGACTCTGATGAACACTCAAACTTCCCACCAATTCATCTTTGATAGGTTCATTCCATGGACCTCCTTGTGTCCCTTC
The DNA here is from genome assembly GCA_034769895.1 of Magicicada septendecula. Lineage (NCBI taxonomy): Eukaryota > Metazoa > Arthropoda > Insecta > Hemiptera > Cicadidae > Magicicada > Magicicada septendecula. The sequence goes on from CM068376.1 coordinate 101,782,822, forward strand.
GTCTCCAGTCTGTATTTCCAACGAATTCTCCACCCAGTGCCGTTTGGAGAGGGACGTTCATACACGAGATTCGCTCTCTGGTCTCAAGCTTATCTCTGAACCATCCCCTACGGAAGTTCCCTCCGGAATTCTCGTTCCTCATTGGCTGGTTGGCTTTTTCGACTTGAATTTGACATAGTCCACGTGGACTAGATGAGTCGCTGTCTTACGTACGTTGTTCCGTTCCTGGAATCAGTGTTAAGGCTCTGTTTCAAAATCACATCTGCTACTTCTGGTGTAGCGTGTTCCAGAGGTCACATCGTCAAATCGAAATTGAGGACACTGTAACGAGCAGAAAATTTTAAAATTTTTTAAATTCTCACCTCGGCAGAGTACGTTCACACGAGACAAGTGTCAACGACTTATGGTGGAGCAATAAATAAGGAGTAATGAGAAGGTGTCAGTGAAGCGTTGCTGACTTGACAATAGAAACGCATTAAGTGCAATCCAACTATAGAATTTGGTGGCGTAAGATGACAGGGAAAGTTTCGTCCAGAATTATTGCTCTCCGCAGCTGTAACAAAGTAAGAAGGACATTCACACCCGTACCAAGAATTGTAGCAGATGTGGCCGTGTTACGTCAGTAGACGATAAGCGACAAAAACAAGTGATGCTCCATACTACAATGAAACGGATACGCTGCACCTTAAGTAACAATACTGGAAGATAGGCTGACAAAAACTAAAGTCATGTTACACAGCTGGAGGTATCGTCTAATTGACAGACAAGAATTTACGAAGGGAAAGTTGGGGTGACTTCAACGACCAGCAGATGTTCGAAATTAGTAATAGCCAGAAAAAAAGGGGTAAGAGCATAGAACAATACGCCAGGAAGACTGTAAGTACAGATAATGGGAATCTATAGAAACGCAGAGTTTACTCAGACAATTGGCTGATAGACAAGATGTTTATAGCCGTAGTTTCTTCGAAGCGGGTCAACGATCGTCAAGCCAGAGAGCAGGGAGACCTAAGGACCTATCAGAGACCTTCAGCCAGCGAGAAATTTGATGGTGAGGGATGTTTCCATAGCAACTGAGACGAAGAACCTATCGGAAGAACTATGACGTAGGATTTTGACAGAGTGGGACAGTATTTTCCGAGAAAATCAAAAACTGACCAATCTCGAAAAGGAGTGGGCGTGAAGCGCGCCAGAGACAAAATTTTGAGTAGGGACGAATTAATAAAACTAACTGTCCAGGAAGACGGAGAGTCAGTCATACTCAATTTTTAGACAGTCAACACTCAAATTTCGAATAGTTATACTAAAGCCTTTACAGTTAGAATTTTCAGACAGTTTACATTTCAATTATCAAGTAGTTTAACTACAAGTGCGAGAGACGGTATATTATAAACTTCCCATTGTTTACTCAAATCATTCGGAAGTTAGATAAATAACAAGGAACTTAAAACTTAATAATACATTCATATCGCGGTAGTGAACGTTACCGGAGTGCGCAGTATCGGACTTAGTGAAATTTACACCAAGTGAACAATCAGACCGTTACACTAACAGACAGCATCACTAAACGATATACAAATTATTGGAACTTAGTATTGTGTATCAACAACATAATGAACACGAAACATTAAACAAACTAATCAATTATAGGATCGTTTGTGGAAGCAGCGACAAATGAAACTAGACATGTATATTGACTTTAAAACGAACACACAGCAAACACAGTAAGATAAAACATTGATTGAACACTGAACTTCAATTACCCACACATATACAAACACCTACACGAGTGGTCGGAAGAATAAAGTGATAAGTGGCAGTGATAAAACAACTTACGACGGAATGTATCTACGAGCTATCTCCATCACCAGAACGAGACTTCATCAACAACTAATGGATATTCACTAACCAAGTAACCACTATTATAATTACTTCTAATTAATAACTTCTACTGACCTGGTTTCTTTCAAAGAATTCACACCTGAGAAATTTATTAAGAAAAGTAATGAGTAAATCTGATAAAGTATTTAATGAACGTATAAACAAAAGCTTATTTGGGATTTAATGAACGCATTAAATAAGTAGAATATTGAATTGTAACATCATTTGATTTATATATGTATGTATGTTTTCCTTTGTTTCAGCATATATTAAGATATATCTTTGTTTATTATGAATATGTATGTATTTCAGGTACAGCGACGTAACCTATGTACTATTATAATATGTCATAAATGATAATTAAACTAGTATTTTAGTTAATCAGAAACATGCGTTCATTATTACCAATGCAACCCAAATATTAACCTAAAGTTTGAAAGAATGCAAATAGATTTTAAGAGTTTCTTATGTTCAATTAAATAAATGATATCACGTATGTGTTTATGAGCATAGATAGTTAGAATCATTATTAAGATTAAATTATACACATACAAGTCAGAGATTGATAAATTTATATATTTAATAATTAATTTTATTGTGCTATCAATACGCATATAAAATTATTGTTATAGTGTCGAATTCTCTTATTGTTGGTACACTGACGATTTCCTCCGTCGACTTGCGGGTGGCATAACATCTGTGCTCTCCCTTAGCGTCACTTAGTCGCCTGTCCTATTGTCCTTGCATAAACCATTGTCTTTGAGAAGTCGCACACATGGTTTTGAACAATACTCTCGCCGTTGGTTCTGTGTTTTTCTCGCTACTGGACAGATGTAACGGTAGCCTCCTTTTGTCCTAATTGTGGAGTCGGGCATTCCCACGCATGGTCCAGCTGGCTGCAACATGTGGCGTACAGCTCATTGTTCGAGAATAGTTTTTACGACGTCTTAATGGGAAGGAAAGGTTTGTTCCCTTTCGCCGCCCACCCTCGAACAACGCTAACAAGTGTCACTTTTAACGGGCTCTAATTGCTGGCGTACTTCCCTCGCAATAACCCAAAAAATTAAAAAAAAATATATGAAATATTAATTATATCACAGTGTCCCCAAATTCAGATTAATCGGAACGACTAATTCATATTTCGCCCTTACTCGCGTACGATCACTAAGTACATTGGCCATCTCCCATTGGGACGAGTATAGCTGACCTATATCTTCCTATCGCCTGACCTACTGTTGTTTAGAACCGTTTTTCTCTCCCTTTTTTTTTCATTCACCTGAGTGTTTAATTTATTGTTCACCAAATATAAATACGAATCCATTTACAAACTATACGCTCTAGTGCGTTCCTAGATCTGTCTATACACATACATTACATAAACAAATGGTAATTATTTTGTTTACAAGCTATCTTTTTACTTACGTATACAATAGAAACTATATAAATACTAGCAGTAATTTATTGCTTATGGATACTTCAAACAATTTTATTATTACCTTCAAAATTAATTTGCGATTAAAAACATTCTTTTTCAAGACATCATATACTTACTTACAAACATTCATCGTACTTCCTACCCTCTGGTACTTTGAATCTACATTTCTGTTGAACACACGTATAATTATTTACAACAAAATAAATCGAATTAGTATAATTCTACAGGTCAATTAAACATATTTTATATCCCTTCTTTCTATGCTTCTAATACAATCTTAAGTTCAATAATTAATTCTAATAACTTATTACAATACTTAATTCTGTTATGCAACTCAGTTGCTTATATCTGTCCTTCAATAAACAAATTTTAATAGTATAACAAGTACGTCTGTTAATTAATTTACAATCTATACAATATATAAAATCTGACATTTTAAATTTATTACAAGTTTAAGGTTTCGTCTAGACAATTCTGAATGAATTAACTAGTAGATTGCATTCGCGCCTACTACCGTTATTCTTTATCATCTAGATCGGTCTTTTCTCCTCCTATTCTGACGCTTAGCTCATTTCTCTTTCTGCTGTCTATTAGTGAAGTACGTATAGTCCGACTATAACATTGTCTCGCATGGAGAGTGTCCTTACTAACTACAACTCTACCTGTTGTCGTCAGCCTCGCCAGCTGGCCTTTCAACAAACACTTTTGCCTCGCACGCATGCTGATGCCGTGTTCCGCCACAGTTACTCTCCCCTTACATAATATGGTTTCAATAGTCTTACATTGAATTTGCCGCGTATTTTAGTTTCGTCGCAATTATCTACTAATATATATGTAGATTCGCCTACAATATCTTTAATCTTAAAAGGTCCTGTGTATAACTCACAAAATTTTTCGATTCTTCTCTGCATCGCATCAGATTGGTAATGTGTCCGCACTAACACCAAGTCTCCTACCTGAAATCTTGTCATTTTGTTCGCTTCATTCACGCGTTTTGCGTGTCGCTCTCTTTTCCGTTTAATCCTAACGAATATCTGGTGGTTATCCACTGTCTCTTCTTTCGTATCGCAGCCTTCCTTTATGAATTTCTCCCATACACGACTCGGCTTTTTCCCGTGATGTGCTTCATACGGTGTAACTTCTATTGTTTCATGGTAGACCTCATTTATGCAAGATTCTATGGTATTTATAAATTTTGACCATTTTGTGTGCTGGTCCCCTACAAATATCCTAAATAGGTTACCCAGTTGCCTATTTACGCGTTCGGCAAGGTTTGTTTGCGGGTTTCTTATCGCCGTGTATTTAGGTATAATTCCAAGTTCCTCTAGTCCTTTAACCCATTGTTTGGACGTAAACTGCGTACCGTTATCAGTGAGTATTGCTTTCGGTCTTCCACACTCATTTACATACTGCCGGAGTCTACGAAGCGTAGCTACTGTTGTGGCTCTTCTAAGTGTGTATAATTTTACATACTTGGTAAAGTTATCTATAATGACAAGGATATACTTTACTCCTGCTGCTGCTGTTGGAAGCGGTCCATAAAAATCGCCACTAATCAGTTCACCTTTACTCGTCGGTATAATTGGCTTCGTGACAATAAGATAAATTAACATTTAGTGTGATATCTTATAAGAATATTGCAGTGAAAGCAAAGGACATTTAATTGCTATTATTTGATTTATATGGTAATAAGTTAAAAGGACAAAGTAAAAAAGAAAATGGACACTTAAAATCAGATAAGTAATAATATTCAACGAACTAGATAGTGAATGGACTTTATTAATATGAGTGTATGTAATTAGTAGGTTAGGATTATAAATGATGCTATCATGAAGTAGGTAAATCATTGAAACTAAATGTAATACGTGTATGTAAATTATTAAGATAATTACAGTTAACGTAGCGATGGTGTCAATTAACAATCTAATTTTAAAATAACAGTTTAAAAGATTTTATTGGTAAGATCATTAGTAATGCACAAAGGTGTATATGTATAGGAGATTTTCTTTGATACCATGTAAAGGTTAAATTGAACCGCTTAACTATTTGATAATATATTGTGAATATGATATTTTAGAAGGTAAAATTTTATTCAATTGATGAAATTATTTAATTGCTTATGGAATTTATGATTTGTCTTATAATTATAACGATAAGGTATTTATATGTCAATTCGACAATGTGAAATGCGTTCAGCTATCCCAAATAGCTGGCAATAAATTCAGAGAACCAATTAAAACCAAAAGGGGGTGTACCACTGGTCATATAAGCTTTTGAAAGTAGGTTATTGTGTATACCTTCCCCTGAAGAAGATGGACACGGCGAGGCGACGTACAGGGCGCAGAATTTAGATTTGAGTTGTTCCCAGAGGTCACATCGTCAAATCGAAATTGAGGACACTGTAACGAGCAGAAAATTTTAAAATTTTTTAAATTCTCACCTCGGCAGAGTACGTTCACACGAGACAAGTGTCAACGACTTATGGTGGAGCAATAAATAAGGAGTAATGAGAAGGTGTCAGTGAAGCGTTGCTGACTTGACAATAGAAACGCATTAAGTGCAATCCAACTATAGAATTTGGTGGCGTAAGATGACAGGGAAAGTTTCGTCCAGAATTATTGCTCTCCGCAGCTGTAACAAAGTAAGAAGGACATTCACACCCGTACCAAGAATTGTAGCAGATGTGGCCGTGTTACGTCAGTAGACGATAAGCGACAAAAACAAGTGATGCTCCATACTACAATGAAACGGATACGCTGCACCTTAAGTAACAATACTGGAAGATAGGCTGACAAAAACTAAAGTCATGTTACACAGCTGGAGGTATCGTCTAATTGACAGACAAGAATTTACGAAGGGAAAGTTGGGGTGACTTCAACGACCAGCAGATGTTCGAAATTAGTAATAGCCAGAAAAAAGGGGTAAGAGCATAGAACAATACGCCAGGAAGACTGTAAGTACAGATAATGGGAATCTATAGAAACGCAGAGTTTACTCAGACAATAGGCTGATAGACAAGATGTTTATAGCCGTAGTTTCTTCGAAGCGGGTCAACGATCGTCAAGCCAGAGAGCAGGGAGACCTAAGGACCTATCAGAGACCTTCAGCCAGCGAGAAATTTGATGGTGAGGGATGTTTCCATAGCAACTGAGACGAAGAACCTATCGGAAGAACTATGACGTAGGATTTTGACAGAGTGGGACAGTATTTTCCGAGAAAATCAAAAACTGACCAATCTCGAAAAGGAGTGGGCGTGAAGCGCGCCAGAGACAAAATTTTGAGTAGGGACGAATTAATAAAACTAACTGTCCAGGAAGACGGAGAGTCAGTCATACTCAATTTTTAGACAGTCAACACTCAAATTTCGAATAGTTATACTAAAGCCTTTACAGTTAGAATTTTCAGACAGTTTACATTTCAATTATCAAGTAGTTTAACTACAAGTGCGAGAGACGGTATATTATAAACTTCCCATTGTTTACTCAAATCATTCGGAAGTTAGATAAATAACAAGGAACTTAAAACTTAATAATACATTCATATCGCGGTAGTGAACGTTACCGGAGTGCGCAGTATCGGACTTAGTGAAATTTACACCAAGTGAACAATCAGACCGTTACACTAACAGACAGCATCACTAAACGATATACAAATTATTGGAACTTAGTATTGTGTATCAACAACATAATGAACACGAAACATTAAACAAACTAATCAGTTATAGGATCGTTTGTGGAAGCAGCGACAAATGAAACTAGACATGTATATTGACTTTAAAACGAACACACAGCAAACACAGTAAGATAAAACATTGATTGAACACTGAACTTCAATTACCCACACATATACAAACACCTACACGAGTGGTCGGAAGAATAAAGTGATAAGTGGCAGTGATAAAACAACTTACGACGGAATGTATCTACGAGCTATCTCCATCACCAGAACGAGACTTCATCAACAACTAATGGATATTCACTAACCAAGTAACCACTATTATAATTACTTCTAATTAATAACTTCTACTGACCTGGTTTCTTTCAAAGAATTCACACCTGAGAAATTTATTAAGAAAAGTAATGAGTAAATCTGATAAAGTATTTAATGAACGTATAAACAAAAGCTTATTTGGGATTTAATGAACGCATTAAATAAGTAGAATATTGAATTGTAACATCATTTGATTTATATATGTATGTATGTTTTCCTTTGTTTCAGCATATATTAAGATATATCTTTGTTTATTATGAATATGTATGTATTTCAGGTACAGCGACGTAACCTATGTACTATTATAATATGTCATAAATGATAATTAAACTAGTATTTTAGTTAATCAGAAACATGCGTTCATTATTACCAATGCAACCCAAATATTAACCTAAAGTTTGAAAGAATGCAAATAGATTTTAAGAGTTTCTTATGTTCAATTAAATAAATGATATCACGTATGTGTTGATGAGCATAGATAGTTAGAATCATCATTAAGATTAAATTATACACATAAAAGTCAGAGATTGATAAATTTATATATTTAATAATTAATTTTATTGTGCTATCAATACGCATATAAAATTATTGTTATAGTGTCGAATTCTCTTATTGTTGGTACGCTGACGATTTCCTCCGTCGACTTGCGGGTGGCATAACATCTGTGCTCTCCCTTAGCGTCACTTAGTCGCCTGTCCTATTGTCCTTGCATAAACCATTGTCTTTGAGAAGTCGCACACATGGTTTTGAACAATACTCTCGCCGTTGGTTCTGTGTTTTTCTCGCTACTGGACAGATGTAACGGTAGCCTCCTTTTGTCCTAATTGTGGAGTCGGGCATTCCCACGCATGGTCCAGCTGGCTGCAACATGTGGCGTACAGCTCATTGTTCGAGAATAGTTTTTACGACGTCTTAATGGAAAGGAAAGGTTTGTTCCCTTTCGCCGCCCACCCTCGAACAACGCTAACAAGTGTCACTTTTAACGGGCTCTAATTGCTGGCGTACTTCCCTCGCAATAACCCAAAAAATTAAAAAAAAATATATGAAATATTAATTATATCACAGTGTCCCCAAATTCAGATTAATCGGAACGACTAATTCATATTTCGCCCTTACTCGCGTACGATCACTAAGTACATTGGCCATCTCCCATTGGGACGAGTATAGCTGACCTATATCTTCCTATCGACTGACCTACTGTTGTTTAGAACCGTTTTTCTCTCCCTTTTTTTTTCATTCACCTGAGTGTTTAATTTATTGTTCACCAAATATAAATACGAATCCATTTACAAACTATACGCTCTAGTGCGTTCCTAGATCTGTCTATACACATACATTACATAAACAAATGGTAATTATTTTGTTTACAAGCTATCTTTTTACTTACGTATACAATAGAAACTATATAAATACTAGCAGTAATTTATTGCTTATGGATACTTCAAACAATTTTATTATTACCTTCAAAATTAATTTGCGATTAAAAACATTCTTTTTCAAGACATCATATACTTACTTACAAACATTCATCGTACTTCCTACCCTCTGGTACTTTGAATCTACATTTCTGTTGAACACACGTATAATTATTTACAACAAAATAAATCGAATTAGTATAATTCTACAGGTCAATTAAACATATTTTATATCCCTTCTTTCTATGCTTCTAATACAATCTTAAGTTCAATAATTAATTCTAATAACTTATTACAATACTTAATTCTGTTATGCAACTCAGTTGCTTATATCTGTCCTTCAATAAACAAATTTTAATAGTATAACAAGTACGTCTGTTAATTAATTTACAATCTATACAATATATAAAATCTGACATTTTAAATTTATTACAAGTTTAAGGTTTCGTCTAGACAATTCTGAATGAATTAACTAGTAGATTGCATTCGCGCCTACTACCGTTATTCTTTATCATCTAGATCGGTCTTTTCTCCTCCTATTCTGACGCTTAGCTCATTTCTCTTTCTGCTGTCTATTAGTGAAGTACGTATAGTCCGACTATAACATTGTCTCGCATGGAGAGTGTCCTTACTAACTACAACTCTACCTGTTGTCGTCAGCCTCGCCAGCTGGCCTTTCAACAAACACTTTTGCCTCGCACGCATGCTGATGCCGTGTTCCGCCACAGTTACTCTCCCCTTACATAATATGGTTTCAATAGTCTTACATTGAATTTGCCGCGTATTTTAGTTTCGTCGCAATTATCTACTAATATATATGTAGATTCGCCTACAATATCTTTAATCTTAAAAGGTCCTGTGTATAACTCACAAAATTTTTCGATTCTTCTCTGCATCGCATCAGATTGGTAATGTGTCCGCACTAACACCAAGTCTCCTACCTGAAATCTTGTCATTTTGTTCGCTTCATTCACGCGTTTTGCGTGTCGCTCTCTTTTCCGTTTAATCCTAACGAATATCTGGTGGTTATCCACTGTCTCTTCTTTCGTATCGCAGCCTTCCTTTATGAATTTCTCCCATACACGACTCGGCTTTTTCCCGTGATGTGCTTCATACGGTGTAACTTCTATTGTTTCATGGTAGACCTCATTTATGCAAGATTCTATGGTATTTATAAATTTTGACCATTTTGTGTGCTGGTCCCCTACAAATATCCTAAATAGGTTACCCAGTTGCCTATTTACGCGTTCGGCAAGGTTTGTTTGCGGGTTTCTTATCGCCGTGTATTTAGGTATAATTCCAAGTTCCTCTAGTCCTTTAACCCATTGTTTGGACGTAAACTGCGTACCGTTATCAGTGAGTATTGCTTTCGGTCTTCCACACTCATTTACATACTGCCGGAGTCTACGAAGCGTAGCTACTGTTGTGGCTCTTCTAAGTGTGTATAATTTTACATACTTGGTAAAGTTATCTATAATGACAAGGATATACTTTACTCCTGCTGCTGCTGTTGGAAGCGGTCCATAAAAATCGCCACTAATCAGTTCACCTTTACTCGTCGGTATAATTGGCTTCGTGATAATAAGATAAATTAACATTTAGTGTGATATCTTATAAGAATATTGCAGTGAAAGCAAAGGACATTTAATAGCTATTATTTGATTTATATGGTAATAAGTTAAAAGGACAAAGTAAAAAAGAAAATGGACACTTAAAATCAGATAAGTAATAATATTCAACGAACTAGATAGTGAATGGACTTTATTAATATGAGTGTATGTAATTAGTAGGTTAGGATTATAAATGATGTTATCATGAAGTAGGTAAATCATTGAAACTAAATGTAATAACGTGTATGTAAATTATTAAGATAATTACAGTTAACGTAGCGATGGTGTCAATTAACAATCTAATTTTAAAATAACAGTTTGAAAGATTTTATTGGTAAGATCATTAGTAATGCACAAAGGTGTATATGTATAGGAGATTTTCTTTGATACCATGTAAAGGTTACATTGAACCGCTTAACTATTCGATAATATATTGTGAATATGATATTTTAGAAGGTAAAATTTTATTCAATTGATGAAATTATTTAATTGCTTATGGAATTTATGATTTGTCTTATAATTATAACGATAAGGTATTTATATGTCAATTCGACAATGTGAAATGCGTTCAGCTATCCCAAATAGCTGGCAATAAATTCAGAGAACCAATTAAAACCAAAAGGGGGTGTACCACTGGTCATATAAGCTTTTGAAAGTAGGTTATTGTGTATACCTTCCCCTGAAGAAGATGGACACGGCGAGGCGACGTACAGGGCGCAGAATTTAGATTTGAGTTGTTCCCAGAGGTCACATCGTCAAATCGAAATTGAGGACACTGTAACGAGCAGAAAATTTTAAAATTTTTTAAATTCTCACCTCGGCAGAGTACGTTCACACGAGACAAGTGTCAACGACTTATGGTGGAGCAATAAATAAGGAGTAATGAGAAGGTGTCAGTGAAGCGTTGCTGACTTGACAATAGAAACGCATTAAGTGCAATCCAACTATAGAATTTGGTGGCGTAAGATGACAGGGAAAGTTTCGTCCAGAATTATTGCTCTCCGCAGCTGTAACAAAGTAAGAAGGACATTCACACCCGTACCAAGAATTGTAGCAGATGTGGCCGTGTTACGTCAGTAGACGATAAGCGACAAAAACAAGTGATGCTCCATACTACAATGAAACGGATACGCTGCACCTTAAGTAACAATACTGGAAGATAGGCTGACAAAAACTAAAGTCATGTTACACAGCTGGAGGTATCGTCTAATTGACAGACAAGAATTTACGAAGGGAAAGTTGGGGTGACTTCAACGACCAGCAGATGTTCGAAATTAGTAATAGCCAGAAAAAAGGGGTAAGAGCATAGAACAATACGCCAGGAAGACTGTAAGTACAGATAATGGGAATCTATAGAAACGCAGAGTTTACTCAGACAATAGGCTGATAGACAAGATGTTTATAGCCGTAGTTTCTTCGAAGCGGGTCAACGATCGTCAAGCCAGAGAGCAGGGAGACCTAAGGACCTATCAGAGACCTTCAGCCAGCGAGAAATTTGATGGTGAGGGATGTTTCCATAGCAACTGAGACGAAGAACCTATCGGAAGAACTATGACGTAGGATTTTGACAGAGTGGGACAGTATTTTCCGAGAAAATCAAAAACTGACCAATCTCGAAAAGGAGTGGGCGTGAAGCGCGCCAGAGACAAAATTTTGAGTAGGGACGAATTAATAAAACTAACTGTCCAGGAAGACGGAGAGTCAGTCATACTCAATTTTTAGACAGTCAACACTCAAATTTCGAATAGTTATACTAAAGCCTTTACAGTTAGAATTTTCAGACAGTTTACATTTCAATTATCAAGTAGTTTAACTACAAGTGCGAGAGACGGTATATTATAAACTTCCCATTGTTTACTCAAATCATTCGGAAGTTAGATAAATAACAAGGAACTTAAAACTTAATAATACATTCATATCGCGGTAGTGAACGTTACCGGAGTGCGCAGTATCGGACTTAGTGAAATTTACACCAAGTGAACAATCAGACCGTTACACTAACAGACAGCATCACTAAACGATATACAAATTATTGGAACTTAGTATTGTGTATCAACAACATAATGAACACGAAACATTAAACAAACTAATCAATTATAGGATCGTTTGTGGAAGCAGCGACAAATGAAACTAGACATGTATATTGACTTTAAAACGAACACACAGCAAACACAGTAAGATAAAACATTGATTGAACACTGAACTTCAATTACCCACACATATACAAACACCTACACGAGTGGTCGGAAGAATAAAGTGATAAGTGGCAGTGATAAAACAACTTACGACGGAATGTATCTACGAGCTATCTCCATCACCAGAACGAGACTTCATCAACAACTAATGGATATTCACTAACCAAGTAACCACTATTATAATTACTTCTAATTAATAACTTCTACTGACCTGGTTTCTTTCAAAGAATTCACACCTGAGAAATTTATTAAGAAAAGTAATGAGTAAATCTGATAAAGTATTTAATGAACGTATAAACAAAAGCTTATTTGGGATTTAATGAACGCATTAAATAAGTAGAATATTGAATTGTAACATCATTTGATTTATATATGTATGTATGTTTTCCTTTGTTTCAGCATATATTAAGATATATCTTTGTTTATTATGAATATGTATGTATTTCAGGTACAGCGACGTAACCTATGTACTATTATAATATGTCATAAATGATAATTAAACTAGTATTTTAGTTAATCAGAAACATGCGTTCATTATTACCAATGCAACCCAAATGTTAACCTAAAGTTTGAAAGAATGCAAATAGATTTTAAGAGTTTCTTATGTTCAATTAAATAAATGATATCACGTATGTGTTGATGAGCATAGATAGTTAGAATCATCATTAAGATTAAATTATACACATAAAAGTCAGAGATTGATAAATTTATATATTTAATAATTAATTTTATTGTGCTATCAATACGCATATAAAATTATTGTTATAGTGTCGAATTCTCTTATTGTTGGTACGCTGACGATTTCCTCCGTCGACTTGCGGGTGGCATAACATCTGTGCTCTCCCTTAGCGTCACTTAGTCGCCTGTCCTATTGTCCTTGCATAAACCATTGTCTTTGAGAAGTCGCACACATGGTTTTGAACAATACTCTCGCCGTTGGTTCTGTGTTTTTCTCGCTACTGGACAGATGTAACGGTAGCCTCCTTTTGTCCTAATTGTGGAGTCGGGCATTCCCACGCATGGTCCAGCTGGCTGCAACATGTGGCGTACAGCTCATTGTTCGAGAATAGTTTTTACGACGTCTTAATGGAAAGGAAAGGTTTGTTCCCTTTCGCCGCCCACCCTCGAACAACGCTAACAAGTGTCACTTTTAACGGGCTCTAATTGCTGGCGTACTTCCCTCGCAATAACCCAAAAAATTAAAAAAAAAATATATGAAATATTAATTATATCACAGTGTCCCCAAATTCAGATTAATCGGAACGACTAATTCATATTTCGCCCTTACTCGCGTACGATCACTAAGTACATTGGCCATCTCCCATTGGGACGAGTATAGCTGACCTATATCTTCCTATCGACTGACCTACTGTTGTTTAGAACCGTTTTTCTCTCCCTTTTTTTTTCATTCACCTGAGTGTTTAATTTATTGTTCACCAAATATAAATACGAATCCATTTACAAACTATACGCTCTAGTGCGTTCCTAGATCTGTCTATACACATACATTACATAAACAAATGGTAATTATTTTGTTTACAAGCTATCTTTTTACTTACGTATACAATAGAAACTATATAAATACTAGCAGTAATTTATTGCTTATGGATACTTCAAACAATTTTATTATTACCTTCAAAATTAATTTGCGATTAAAAACATTCTTTTTCAAGACATCATATACTTACTTACAAACATTCATCGTACTTCCTACCCTCTGGTACTTTGAATCTACATTTCTGTTGAACACACGTATAATTATTTACAACAAAATAAATCGAATTAGTATAATTCTACAGGTCAATTAAACATATTTTATATCCCTTCTTTCTATGCTTCTAATACAATCTTAAGTTCAATAATTAATTCTAATAACTTATTACAATACTTAATTCTGTTATGCAACTCAGTTGCTTATATCTGTCCTTCAATAAACAAATTTTAATAGTATAACAAGTACGTCTGTTAATTAATTTACAATCTATACAATATATAAAATCTGACATTTTAAATTTATTACAAGTTTAAGGTTTCGTCTAGACAATTCTGAATGAATTAACTAGTAGATTGCATTCGCGCCTATTACCGTTATTCTTTATCATCTAGATCGGTCTTTTCTCCTCCTATTCTGACGCTTAGCTCATTTCTCTTTCTGCTGTCTATTAGTGAAGTACGTATAGTCCGACTATAACATTGTCTCGCATGGAGAGTGTCCTTACTAACTACAACTCTACCTGTTGTCGTCAGCCTCGCCAGCTGGCCTTTCAACAAACACTTTTGCCTCGCACGCATGCTGATGCCGTGTTCCGCCACAGTTACTCTCCCCTTACATAATATGGTTTCAATAGTCTTACATTGAATTTGCCGCGTATTTTAGTTTCGTCGCAATTATCTACTAATATATATGTAGATTCGCCTACAATATCTTTAATCTTAAAAGGTCCTGTGTATAACTCACAAAATTTTTCGATTCTTCTCTGCATCGCATCAGATTGGTAATGTGTCCGCACTAACACCAAGTCTCCTACCTGAAATCTTGTCATTTTGTTCGCTTCATTCACGCGTTTTGCGTGTCGCTCTCTTTTCCGTTTAATCCTAACGAATATCTGGTGGTTATCCACTGTCTCTTCTTTCGTATCGCAGCCTTCCTTTATGAATTTCTCCCATACACGACTCGGCTTTTTCCCGTGATGTGCTTCATACGGTGTAACTTCTATTGTTTCATGGTAGACCTCATTTATGCAAGATTCTATGGTATTTATAAATTTTGACCATTTTGTGTGCTGGTCCCCTACAAATATCCTAAATAGGTTACCCAGTTGCCTATTTACGCGTTCGGCAAGGTTTGTTTGCGGGTTTCTTATCGCCGTGTATTTAGGTATAATTCCAAGTTCCTCTAGTCCTTTAACCCATTGTTTGGACGTAAACTGCGTACCGTTATCAGTGAGTATTGCTTTCGGTCTTCCACACTCATTTACATACTGCCGGAGTCTACGAAGCGTAGCTACTGTTGTGGCTCTTCTAAGTGTGTATAATTTTACATACTTGGTAAAGTTATCTATAATGACAAGGATATACTTTACTCCTGCTGCTGCTGTTGGAAGCGGTCCATAAAAATCGCCACTAATCAGTTCACCTTTACTCGTCGGTATAATTGGCTTCGTGATAATAAGATAAATTAACATTTAGTGTGATATCTTATAAGAATATTGCAGTGAAAGCAAAGGACATTTAATTGCTTTTATTTGATTTATATGGTAATAAGTTAAAAGGACAAAGTAAAAAAGAAAATGGACACTTAAAATCAGATAAGTAATAATATTCAACGAACTAGATAGTGAATGGACTTTATTAATATGAGTGTATGTAATTAGTAGGTTAGGATTATAAATGATGTTATCATGAAGTAGGTAAATCATTGAAACTAAATGTAATAACGTGTATGTAAATTATTAAGATAATTACAGTTAACGTAGCGATGGTGTCAATTAACAATCTAATTTTAAAATAACAGTTTGAAAGATTTTATTGGTAAGATCATTAGTAATGCACAAAGGTGTATATGTATAGGAGATTTTCTTTGATACCATGTAAAGGTTACATTGAACCGCTTAACTATTTGATAATATATTTTGAATATGATATTTTAGAAGGTAAAATTTTATTCAATTGATGAAATTATTTAATTGCTTATGGAATTTATGATTTGTCTTATAATTATAACGATAAGGTATTTATATGTCAATTCGACAATGTGAAATGCGTTCAGCTATCCCAAATAGCTGGCAATAAATTCA
Source organism: Magicicada septendecula (assembly GCA_034769895.1). Taxonomy (NCBI): domain Eukaryota; kingdom Metazoa; phylum Arthropoda; class Insecta; order Hemiptera; family Cicadidae; genus Magicicada; species Magicicada septendecula. Next base: position 101,799,142 of record CM068376.1, read on the forward strand.
GAGAACCAATTAAAACCAAAAGGGGGTGTACCACTGGTCATATAAGCTTTTGAAAGTAGGTTATTGTGTATACCTTCCCCTGAAGAAGATGGACACGGCGAGGCGACGTACAGGGCGCAGAATTTAGATTTGAGTTGTTCCCAGAGGTCACATCGTCAAATCGAAATTGAGGACACTGTAACGAGCAGAAAATTTTAAAATTTTTTAAATTCTCACCTCGGCAGAGTACGTTCACACGAGACAAGTGTCAACGACTTATGGTGGAGCAATAAATAAGGAGTAATGAGAAGGTGTCAGTGAAGCGTTGCTGACTTGACAATAGAAACGCATTAAGTGCAATCCAACTATAGAATTTGGTGGCGTAAGATGACAGGGAAAGTTTCGTCCAGAATTATTGCTCTCCGCAGCTGTAACAAAGTAAGAAGGACATTCACACCCGTACCAAGAATTGTAGCAGATGTGGCCGTGTTACGTCAGTAGACGATAAGCGACAAAAACAAGTGATGCTCCATACTACAATGAAACGGATACGCTGCACCTTAAGTAACAATACTGGAAGATAGGCTGACAAAAACTAAAGTCATGTTACACAGCTGGAGGTATCGTCTAATTGACAGACAAGAATTTACGAAGGGAAAGTTGGGGTGACTTCAACGACCAGCAGATGTTCGAAATTAGTAATAGCCAGAAAAAAGGGGTAAGAGCATAGAACAATACGCCAGGAAGACTGTAAGTACAGATAATGGGAATCTATAGAAACGCAGAGTTTACTCAGACAATAGGCTGATAGACAAGATGTTTATAGCCGTAGTTTCTTCGAAGCGGGTCAACGATCGTCAAGCCAGAGAGCAGGGAGACCTAAGGACCTATCAGAGACCTTCAGCCAGCGAGAAATTTGATGGTGAGGGATGTTTCCATAGCAACTGAGACGAAGAACCTATCGGAAGAACTATGACGTAGGATTTTGACAGAGTGGGACAGTATTTTCCGAGAAAATCAAAAACTGACCAATCTCGAAAAGGAGTGGGCGTGAAGCGCGCCAGAGACAAAATTTTGAGTAGGGACGAATTAATAAAACTAACTGTCCAGGAAGACGGAGAGTCAGTCATACTCAATTTTTAGACAGTCAACACTCAAATTTCGAATAGTTATACTAAAGCCTTTACAGTTAGAATTTTCAGACAGTTTACATTTCAATTATCAAGTAGTTTAACTACAAGTGCGAGAGACGGTATATTATAAACTTCCCATTGTTTACTCAAATCATTCGGAAGTTAGATAAATAACAAGGAACTTAAAACTTAATAATACATTCATATCGCGGTAGTGAACGTTACCGGAGTGCGCAGTATCGGACTTAGTGAAATTTACACCAAGTGAACAATCAGACCGTTACACTAACAGACAGCATCACTAAACGATATACAAATTATTGGAACTTAGTATTGTGTATCAACAACATAATGAACACGAAACATTAAACAAACTAATCAATTATAGGATCGTTTGTGGAAGCAGCGACAAATGAAACTAGACATGTATATTGACTTTAAAACGAACACACAGCAAACACAGTAAGATAAAACATTGATTGAACACTGAACTTCAATTACCCACACATATACAAACACCTACACGAGTGGTCGGAAGAATAAAGTGATAAGTGGCAGTGATAAAACAACTTACGACGGAATGTATCTACGAGCTATCTCCATCACCAGAACGAGACTTCATCAACAACTAATGGATATTCACTAACCAAGTAACCACTATTATAATTACTTCTAATTAATAACTTCTACTGACCTGGTTTCTTTCAAAGAATTCACACCTGAGAAATTTATTAAGAAAAGTAATGAGTAAATCTGATAAAGTATTTAATGAACGTATAAACAAAAGCTTATTTGGGATTTAATGAACGCATTAAATAAGTAGAATATTGAATTGTAACATCATTTGATTTATATATGTATGTATGTTTTCCTTTGTTTCAGCATATATTAAGATATATCTTTGTTTATTATGAATATGTATGTATTTCAGGTACAGCGACGTAACCTATGTACTATTATAATATGTCATAAATGATAATTAAACTAGTATTTTAGTTAATCAGAAACATGCGTTCATTATTACCAATGCAACCCAAATGTTAACCTAAAGTTTGAAAGAATGCAAATAGATTTTAAGAGTTTCTTATGTTCAATTAAATAAATGATATCACGTATGTGTTGATGAGCATAGATAGTTAGAATCATCATTAAGATTAAATTATACACATAAAAGTCAGAGATTGATAAATTTATATATTTAATAATTAATTTTATTGTGCTATCAATACGCATATAAAATTATTGTTATAGTGTCGAATTCTCTTATTGTTGGTACGCTGACGATTTCCTCCGTCGACTTGCGGGTGGCATAACATCTGTGCTCTCCCTTAGCGTCACTTAGTCGCCTGTCCTATTGTCCTTGCATAAACCATTGTCTTTGAGAAGTCGCACACATGGTTTTGAACAATACTCTCGCCGTTGGTTCTGTGTTTTTCTCGCTACTGGACAGATGTAACGGTAGCCTCCTTTTGTCCTAATTGTGGAGTCGGGCATTCCCACGCATGGTCCAGCTGGCTGCAACATGTGGCGTACAGCTCATTGTTCGAGAATAGTTTTTACGACGTCTTAATGGAAAGGAAAGGTTTGTTCCCTTTCGCCGCCCACCCTCGAACAACGCTAACAAGTGTCACTTTTAACGGGCTCTAATTGCTGGCGTACTTCCCTCGCAATAACCCAAAAAATTAAAAAAAAAATATATGAAATATTAATTATATCACAGTGTCCCCAAATTCAGATTAATCGGAACGACTAATTCATATTTCGCCCTTACTCGCGTACGATCACTAAGTACATTGGCCATCTCCCATTGGGACGAGTATAGCTGACCTATATCTTCCTATCGACTGACCTACTGTTGTTTAGAACCGTTTTTCTCTCCCTTTTTTTTTCATTCACCTGAGTGTTTAATTTATTGTTCACCAAATATAAATACGAATCCATTTACAAACTATACGCTCTAGTGCGTTCCTAGATCTGTCTATACACATACATTACATAAACAAATGGTAATTATTTTGTTTACAAGCTATCTTTTTACTTACGTATACAATAGAAACTATATAAATACTAGCAGTAATTTATTGCTTATGGATACTTCAAACAATTTTATTATTACCTTCAAAATTAATTTGCGATTAAAAACATTCTTTTTCAAGACATCATATACTTACTTACAAACATTCATCGTACTTCCTACCCTCTGGTACTTTGAATCTACATTTCTGTTGAACACACGTATAATTATTTACAACAAAATAAATCGAATTAGTATAATTCTACAGGTCAATTAAACATATTTTATATCCCTTCTTTCTATGCTTCTAATACAATCTTAAGTTCAATAATTAATTCTAATAACTTATTACAATACTTAATTCTGTTATGCAACTCAGTTGCTTATATCTGTCCTTCAATAAACAAATTTTAATAGTATAACAAGTACGTCTGTTAATTAATTTACAATCTATACAATATATAAAATCTGACATTTTAAATTTATTACAAGTTTAAGGTTTCGTCTAGACAATTCTGAATGAATTAACTAGTAGATTGCATTCGCGCCTACTACCGTTATTCTTTATCATCTAGATCGGTCTTTTCTCCTCCTATTCTGACGCTTAGCTCATTTCTCTTTCTGCTGTCTATTAGTGAAGTACGTATAGTCCGACTATAACATTGTCTCGCATGGAGAGTGTCCTTACTAACTACAACTCTACCTGTTGTCGTCAGCCTCGCCAGCTGGGCTTACGTCACTTCACACCTCCCTCTCTGTTTATTTACTACTTCGCCTTTCAACAAACACTTTTGCCTCGCACGCATGCTGATGCCGTGTTCCGCCACAGTTACTCTCCCCTTACATAATATGGTTTCAATAGTCTTACATTGAATTTGCCGCGTATTTTAGTTTCGTCGCAATTATCTACTAATATATATGTAGATTCGCCTACAATATCTTTAATCTTAAAAGGTCCTGTGTATAACTCACAAAATTTTTCGATTCTTCTCTGCATCGCATCAGATTGGTAATGTGTCCGCACTAACACCAAGTCTCCTACCTGAAATCTTGTCATTTTGTTCGCTTCATTCACGCGTTTTGCGTGTCGCTCTCTTTTCCGTTTAATCCTAACGAATATCTGGTGGTTATCCACTTTCTCTTCTTTCGTATCGCAGCCTTCCTTTATGAATTTCTCCCATACACGACTCGGCTTTTTCCCGTGATGTGCTTCATACGGTGTAACTTCTATTGTTTCATGGTAGACCTCATTTATGCAAGATTCTATGGTATTTATAAATTTTGACCATTTTGTGTGCTGGTCCCCTACAAATATCCTAAATAGGTTACCCAGTTGCCTATTTACGCGTTCGGCAAGGTTTGTTTGCGGGTTTCTTATCGCCGTGTATTTAGGTATAATTCCAAGTTCCTCTAGTCCTTTAACCCATTGTTTGGACGTAAACTGCGTACCGTTATCAGTGAGTATTGCTTTCGGTCTTCCACACTCATTTACATACTGCCGGAGTCTACGAAGCGTAGCTACTGTTGTGGCTCTTCTAAGTGTGTATAATTTTACATACTTGGTAAAGTTATCTATAATGACAAGGATATACTTTACTCCTGCTGCTGCTGTTGGAAGCGGTCCATAAAAATCGCCACTAATCAGTTCACCTTTACTCGTCGGTATAATTGGCTTCGTGCCACCGAATAAGTTACGATTGTTTGAATCCTTACATTTTTGGCACTTATCGCACGTCCTTACGTACGCCTGTACGCGCTTCGACATTCGTCGAAAGTAACCCATTGTTTGTATTTCTTCGATGAGTCTCCCCGTAACGCTTTCCGGTACGTAGAGTTTCCATCGACCCTTACTTTTCCTATATAACTTATCATTACTACACTTATAAAATTTACATAATTCATTCTTATCATCCGTCGTCAAATCCTTCATTATTTGCTGTAGCTTCTTATCTTCTAACTGGTACGTCGCGAAGTTCTTTAACATCATGTTCATTTCTTTACTCATTTTAATTATTGTATGGTTCATTTGATACTCATAACTGTCGTCGACTGGATCTTCCTTCGTCATATCCTCTGGGTAACGACTCAAGATGTCGGCCACAATATTCTCCTTTCCCTTACAATGAATGATATCAAAGTTATACTCTTGAATACTCAGTATCCAACGTGTGATCCTTGAGTTATTTAGGTGACACTTACTCATGAAGATCAACGCCTTGTTATCTGTTATTATGATCAATGGTTGTCCTAAAACGTAAATTCGGAATTTTTCCAGACATCGAACTATGCTTAGAAGCTCCTTTTCCGTCGTAAAGTAGTTTAGTTCTGCACCTTTGAACGTTTTGCTAGTATACGCTACCACGCAGATGTTTTTATCGTCGTCCAACTGGTATAATTGTCCTCCGTATGCGAAATTACTCGCATCACATTGTAAGAAGTACCTCTTATTTACCTGCGGAAAACTTAAGATAACAGTATTGATAAACAAGTCCTTGACTAAGTCCAAATGGAGTTACGGTATATCTGTAACACTTTCCTTCGTACAGAAATGCGGTGTATTCTCGGCATTGTTGTTTCAACGGAACCTGCCAAAAACTACTCGTTAAATCTATTGTTGATAAGTATTTCATGTTACTGCATCTCGCCAGGATTTCTTGAATCGGAGTCGGTCCTTCGTAGTCTGGAACAGTGACACTATTTATCCTCCTCGCATCTAAACACAAACGTACATTCCCATCTTTCTTTATTACGGTGACCATTTGGTTGACGTATGGACTACTGCACCTTTCAATCACGCCATATCTTAGCATCTTGCTGATTTCGGCGTCCACCTTTTCCTTATACGCTATTGGGATTGGCCACCCGCGTTGGAAATATGGTGTTTTATCCGTCACTCGAAACTCATGTTCGTAGCAATCCATCCGTCCTGGACATTCCCGGAATACATTCTGATACTTCACTAAAATCCTTCTTAGTTCCTCCCTCGTCGTTTCGTCCTCACATGTCACACTGTCGACCTTCTCATCAATCCTCCTCTCGATTCCGTCCCAGTCCTCTTCTAACAGTTCCATATGTATGATTGGTATCCGCAGTTCCTGTTCACCAGTCCTCCCTTCGAATTCGATGGTTCCCTTCTTCATATCGATTACGCATCCCTCTTCTTTTAAAAAGCTGATTCCTAATATGCAGTCCCTAATTAAATTCGGTATTACTAGGAAAACACAATCTAACCTAACATCATCAATATAAATCTCACACATAATTTGTTTTCTAATTAATTTAGACCTTCCGCCGACGGCACTTACAATTAACGTGTTGTTCATGCGGAGTTCTTCGTATGGACGCAGGCGTTGTTTATTTCTGTTAAACCATTCTTCTGATACTCCGTTAATGGCAGAACCCGTATCAATCAAGGCTAAAACTGTAACATCACCATTAAATTTTACCTCAATCTCTGGACATTTTGAGATTCGCTTTTCCAGTTGCGTTTGTTCATCTAGGACTAACTCATGTCGTAAATCAGGTAACAAAATATCAGTCTCGTACTGTTGTGGTGTATGTCGACGAACGGCTATCTTTCCATGTGACCCACTTAATTTTTTTTTTTTTACTGTTCCACTAACCTTAGCGGTAGACTTTGAGGCTCCATTGTTTACAAATTCAATGGTATTTATTGCCGGCTTGTTACTGAAATGTTGGGGTTGTCGGTAGCTCCCTCCTTCCCCCTTTCTATGTTGCCAGTGTGAAGGTTTTGGCTCCGTAATTACCTTGTTTACGGCGTTATTCTGTTGACCATGAGGCACCCCTCTTGTGTCCCGGTCGTTCAACTTGTCTGTCTGACGCACAAACCGATCATCTCTACTGTTTCTTTGCCGGATCATGGCATATTCAGAAATCAATGATTCGAGATTCTGGATCGTCCTGACGTCCCTAGTGACGCTCGCTATCTCTAGTTCTCGTCCATAATGTCGCGTTATCGTCCTAATCAGTTGATAATCCGTGAGCGGCGGTGTAAGCTGACGGCTTTCCAGAAGTTGTCGTTCCATGTATTGGACAGCGCTCATACTCCCACGCCAGTCGAAACGACCATACTCCAGCTTGTTCCGGACATCATCCTGCTTCTCCGGGCCCCAATACTTCTGCGTAAAGATCTCTTTAAATTCATCGAAGTTCTTGATCTGGTCACGTACCACACGCCACCATATAGCTGCATCGGCCTCGAGATGTTTCCCAATCCACTTCACGTTATCCACCGGGTAGTACATCAGCTGGTGCTCGGATAATTCTTTTAGGAACTCTATAGGAAAACGGTCTGTTCCGTTGTATTTGAGTTCGGTGTTATTATTTCCATTCGCTCTCGTGGACGGTCCTATCTCAGTTTCCGCTATCCGTCGCTGTAGTCTTTCTTGTCCACTTTTAATATGATTGATGTGACTTCTTAACTCTTCAATTATCACATCCTTCTCCTTCTCCGTTGTTGTGGTCTTCTGTTCCACCGTGCGTTGACGGTCGTCCACTTCAACGATCTTCTGCTTTAATACTTTGACGGCTTCTCCCTGCTCTTGTTGTTGTTGTATTATATTGTTCTGTACTTCTCTTCTCCATTCCTCGTTTCTATTGTTCGTCTCTTGGATTTGGTGATCTAATTTTTGGTCGACTCGTTCGATTACCTTCTGTGTATTATTTATGGCTTCCTGCCACTCTTGTCGGTCTTCCTCTCTCAATTCTTTATTCTCTCTTACCTGTTTCTTCAGTTCATTCTTCAACTCTTTTATACCACTTTCACTTTTCTTTTGTAGATCGCTAATTTTCTCATCCCACTTCTTAGCGTAATCCTGCAGATCTAGTGTTATTTTGCTGATCTGTTCTTCATTGTGTCTTTTTAATTCCTCGTGCATTTGTTTTTGTTCCCTGCTATGCTGTACCAATTTCTCCGTAATTAAGTTTTGTTTTTCGTTTTGTTTTTCCTGCATCTGTTTCAGATCATTCTTCTGCTGATCTAACTTCTCGGTCAGCTTCTCGAGTAGCATTTGTAGATTTAATTCGCCGGGTTGGGACACCTGTCCCCCCCGCCCTTATCTCAGATTCACACGCGCTAACGTCGTCGCTGGGCGTCGCGTTCTCCTCTCGTCCTTCTATGTTTAACTCATTGTTAACGTCGAATTCTTGACTTTCGGAGTTATTATTATTAGTCGCCATTCTTGCTCGACTTCGTGTAATCATTCAGAGTTGTTTTACAAGTATTTGTTTTTTATTCTAATGCTTATGTTATACTTTATCAAACTACTAGCTATTCTACAATACCACTGCCTGCACTTAACCAACTCGTTTAACAAGGATTATCCCTATTAATCGGCCATCAGGTTGGGCGCCATATACAATGCTAATATTTATGCCTGATTAATTAAGTACATAAATTATTATGCCTATTATTGATAGTGAATTTTCTCTATATTACAATAGTTTAATAGCACAATTCTTCTCGTGCCCCACGTTGGGCGCCATATACAATGCTAATATTTATGCGAATTATTTGCATAAATTGATTAATTATTAATTATAAATTTATTGATCTGTAATTATGAAATTGTTACCGGTACGAACTTTGTCGTACTTACATGTATCTAACTCTGAGCTTGGGTTAGCATATACGATGTAATTAATGTCATGTGTTGATCTCCCATATGTAGTGTTAACAAATTCATTTCTTTAAATAACGAATAATTGTATGAATTGAGTTAGAGTTAATTAATTATTCACACTCCAACTTGCTACATATGAATTTACGTTTGACTTTAACTGTCTTCGAAACTTCTATTTTGTGCATCTTTCTGATTAGTTGAATTGATAATCGTTGCCTTGAATTATTAATATAGATACTGTTTAATGAAAGGTTAAGTTGTGAGTCAGGTTTGTTACATAAATCAATAGAATACTAACGAATCCATTCTAACTTATATTTATTAAATCATATTCATTCTTCTTCATGTCAGAACATCAATTTAAGAGCACTTACAATTCTTCAACAAACAATAAAATTCTATTCCACATTTAACAACTCAATGAACAAATTTAAACAATTAGGTGAGCGATCAAATATGGACGCTTCTTCGTCTGCAATGACGTTACTAACTAAAATGTGGTGTGCTCATAATCCGTATTTAGTATTTACGTTAAAACACATTGAACATTTATATGCATGAAGTAATCATAATTAATAATACACATATCAATCATATACATAGATAAAATCCTGCTCCTGCAACAAACACATCAAAATACATACATAGTACAAAATATATTAACAAGAAGACATGTATAATATTCTAGAACATAATATTCCCTACTTATGGATTCGTATCTATCTGACTCATATTTATATAACTTTCTCAGGTGGTTTTGGTTCTAAGTGTCAGGTCAGTGGTGTTTGATAAGTTACTAATTGTAAGAAGAGATTAGTTTTGTACTTTACTCGTTCTGCCGTGCTGTCTCCCTGCATTGATGAGTGAAATTAATCCATAGGACACTTGATCGTAAACACTCCCGCACCCCGCGATAGTCACTTCGAGCTTTGAGTTTAATATTATACAAGTAGTAGCATTGTACTCGTAATCGGTCGGTTAAGTTCTACGCGCGCATGTGTCTATTTCGCGGTACACAGTTCGCTACCGTATGCTTCTAATAACTATCTATGCCGCACGACAACTCTTTTCGGCGCCTAGGTCGTTTTCGAGTTCATTAGGCACTTTTCACAATTCTATTTATTTGAGTTAATTACTAAACATTGTAGTATCACTACTTTTTCTGTAATTGTTCAAGAATATCGCTTCACAATGTCCGTGTCTTTATGACGATGAATTACATAGAAATTATATAGATTGTTACTCGCGTTTCATCACGAAAACTACTGTTCCGTTTACGCTCTGTGTTTAATTCGCGCACTTCCATTTATTCGTAATAATGTCCTAATCGTCTCCACCGAAATGCATTTTAGCTTACGCACTGCTTTAAGTTCTTATAACTGAATCATTATAAAATGAAATACAAGTTCAATAGACTGTTCGAGACTCTGAGTAAACCGAGTTAAGAATTATAATACAATTTGTAATAAACTGAGATAAAATTTGTAGTAAACTGAGGTTAAAATTTGAATGAACTGGGCTCGCGTCTCCCCGTGTAAATGGTTTTTATTTCTTCTGCTGTTCCCACTCTTGGGACTCTGATGAACACTCAAACTTCCCACCAATTCATCTTTGATAGGTTCATTCCATGGACCTCCTTGTGTCCCTTCGTCTCCAGTCTGTATTTCCAACGAATTCTCCACCCAGTGCCGTTTGGAGAGTGACGTTCAGACACGAGATTCGCTCTCTGGTCTCAAGCTTATCTCTGAACCATCCCCTACGGAAGTTCCCTCCGGAATTCTCGTTCCTCATTGGCTGGTTGGCTTTTTCGACTTGAATTTAACATAGTCCACGTGGACTAGATGAGTCGCTGTCTTACGTACGTTGTTCCGTTCCTGGAATCAGTGTTAAGGCTCTGTTTCAAAATCACATCTGCTACTTCTGGTGTAGCGTGTCGAATTCTCTTATTGTTGGTACGCTGACGATTTCCTCCGTCGACTTTCGGGTGGCATAACATCTGTGCTCTCCCTTAGCGTCACTTAGTCGCCTGTCCTATTGTCCTTGCATAAACCATTGTCTTTGAGAAGTCGCACACATGGTTTTGAACAATACTCTCGCCGTTGGTTCTGTGATTTTCTCGCTACTGGACAGATGTAACGGTAGCCTCCTTTTGTCCTCATTGTGGAGTCGGGCATTCCCACGCATGGTCCAGCTGGCTGCAACATGTGGCGTACAGCTCATTGTTCGAGAATAGTTTTTACGACGTCTTAATGGAAAGGAAAGATTTGTTCCCTTTCGCCGCCCACCCTCGAACAACGCTAACAAGTGTCACTTTTAACGGGCTCTAATTGCTGGCGTACTTCCCTCGCAATAACCCAAAAAGTTAAAAAAAAAATATATGAAATATTAATTATATCACAGTAGGAATCACGATGAATATTTGTAATCCAAGTATATGATGTAAAAATTAATCGTGAATTATTTTGAAAGTAGTAATATAAATTGTAGTAGTGTTCATAAGCAACAAATTACAACAAGTGTTTATATTGTATACATAGGAAGTGATGATGCGCAAGTAAAAGGTAACTTATAGACAAAACAATTGCAATTTGTTTCTGTAATGTATATGTATAGACAAGTCTATGAACGCACTAAAGCGTATATTCATTCCACAATTATGGAAATATTTTTTGTAAATGGATTCGTATTTAGATTTGATAAGCAATAAATTAAACACTCAGGTGAAAAAAAAAAAAAAAAAAAAAAAAAAAGGAAACGGTTCAGAAGGACAGTAGGTCAGGCGGAAGGAAGATATAGGTCAACTATACTCGTTCCAATGGGAGATGGTCAACACACTTGGTGATTGTACGCAAGTAAGGGCGCAAATCTGTCCTTTCGCTAGATCTGCACGACATAACCATATTGGGGACGCTGTAATGTGATTATTATTTCGAGATTTTTTTTTTGAATTTTTTGTGTATTGCGAGAGAAGTACACCAGCAATTAGAGCCCGTTAAAAGTGACACATGTTAGCTTTGTTCGAGGGTGGGCGACGAAAGAGAACAATCCTTTCCTTTCCGTTAAAACGTCGTAAAAACCATTTACGAACAATGAGCAGTACGGCACATTTTGCAACGAACTGGACCATGCGTGGGAACGCTTGACTCCACAATTAGAACAAAGGAAGACTACCCTTACATCTGTCCAGTAACGAGAAAAATACATAGCCAACGGTAAGAGTATTGTTCGAAACCATGTGTGCGACTTCTAGTAAGACAATAGTTGATGCACAGACAATGGGACAGGCGACTGAGTGACGCTTGTGGAGAGCACAGATGTTATTCCACCCGTAAGTCATCGAAGGAAGTCTATAGTGTCTCAACAATAAGGGAATTCGACACGCTACACCAAAAGTAGCAGATGTGATTTCGGAAACAAGGCCTTAACACTGATTCCAGGAACGGGGCAACGGACGAAAGACAGCGACTCGTCGAGTCCACGTGGACTGCGTCAAACTCAAGTTGAGAAAGCCAACCGGCCAATGAGGAACGAGAATTCCGAAGGGAACTACTGAAGGGGATGGTACTGACAGGAGCCGCAGACCAGAGAGCAAATCTCGTGTAAGAACATCCCTCTCCAAATGGCACTGGGTGGAGAATTCGCCAGAAATACAGACTAGAGACGAGAGGACACAGGGAGGTCCATGAAATAAGCCTATCAGAAATGATTTGGTGGGAAGTTGGAGCGATCATCGGAGTTACAAGAGTGGGAATATCGAAAGAAATAAAAACTGTATACGCAAGGGGACGCGCGCTCAGTTTATTCGAATTTTTGTCTCAGTTTATTCAAAATTTTAACTCAGTTTATTTTAAATTTTAGCTCAGTTCATTCCAATTTTTATCTCAGTTCATTCAAATTTTTGGCTCAGTTTATTCGAATTTTTGTCTCAGTTTATTCAAATTTTTAACTCAGTTTATTTCAAATTTTAGCTCAGTTCATTCCAATTTTTATCTCAGTTTATTCGAATTTTTGTCTCAGTTTATTCAAATTTTTGTCTCAGTTTATTTCAAATTTTAGCTCAGTTCATTCCAATTTTTATCTCAGTTTATTCGAATTTTTGTCTCAGTTCATTTAAATTTTTAGCTCAGTTTGTATCTCAATTTTATAAAAATAATAGCTCAGTTTATAAAAACTTAGCGCCGTATTTCAGTTATACCATATTTCAGCAGAGACGATAAAGACTAAATGGAAGTGCGTAAATCAGACTTAGAACGCCAAAACGGGACGGTAGTGTTCGCGATGACACGCGAATAACGATCTTTATAAATTATATGTAGTACACTGTCATAAAGGTGATAGCATTTTGCAGTGACATTCTTGAACCATTACATAAAAGTAGTGATACTACACTGTTTCGTAATAGAGTCAAGTAATAGCCGTGTGTATAATTGCCTAATGAACTTGAAAACAATCTAGGCGCCGCAAGAGAGTGAACGTGCAAGATGAAAAACTATTAGGTGCATAACGGTATCAAACTGTGAACCGCGTCAATAGACTCACGCGAATGTGCATAGTCAACAGATTCCAAGTGCAATGCCGCAACTTATATTGTGGTAATCTCGAAACTCATAGTGACTGTCGCGGAGTGCGGACGGGTGTTCTCGAACGATGTACATATAGACATCGGAAGTGTCAATCACGAGTGCTATATGGATTAACATCAACCATCAACGAAGGGACCCGCATGGATACACCATGGGAGCGATACATCACGACAGAACGAGTAACGTACAAAATTAATCTCTTATTATAATTATTAATCTACCAAATACCACTGACCTGACACTTAGAACCAAGCCACCTGAGAATTTTATAAATAAGAGTCAGATAGATACGAATCCATAGGTAGGGATCATTATGTTATAGAGTTTTGCACATGTATTCTTGTTAATATATATGTTTATTGTAACTATATATGTGTTTTGATATGTCTGTTGCAGGAACAGGATTTTAACTATGTATATGTTTAATATGTGTATTGTTAGTATATGAGTATTTCACGTATATGAATGTTTAATGTGTTTTGACGTAAAACTACTTAATACAAATTATGAGCACACCACATTAGTAGCTAGTAACGTCACTACGCACGAAAAGGTGCCTATATTTGATTGTTCTTTTAATTATTTTAAATTTGTTCTTTCAATTATTTAAATGTGGTATAGAATTTTATTGTCTTTTAGAAGATTTGTAAGTGCTCTTATTATATGATAATGTTATGACATGAATAAGGATGAGATACGATTTTTCAATAAACGTACTTTAGAATGGATTCGTTCGTGTTCTATTGATTTGTGTAAGACCTGACTCACAACTTAACTTCTCACTAAACGGGATCTATAATTCATGATTCAATTCAACATAATTATCAATTACATTACTTACAAAGATACTCAGACTAGAAGCTTAGTTGACAGTTAAAGTCAGAATCAATTTCATGTTTAACAAGTTTGATTGTGGATTATAAATTAACTCTAATTTAACTCATGCAACTATTTAAAGGAATACATTTAAATAACATTGTATATGACCTCCCAAACTTGGGGTTAGTTGCACTTTAATCACGACCTAATTTAAAAATAAATCAATTAATTTATGCAATAAAATTAATACAATGAAATAACTTTGTATACATAAAAGTAATAAAATCAACTCATCATTAACTCTAAATTTATAATTAGATGAAATTAATCTATGCAATAAAATTAGCATAGATAATTAATGTTGTATATGGCTCCCAAAGAACGTGGGGCACAACAAATTTAATTAGAGTCAAATTTGTTAATAAGGGTGTATATGGTGTCCAACTGCGGGGCTATATGAACTGTGAGATACGATAAATTTCGTACCGATATCACCTTCATAAACACAAACTAAGTTTATAATTGAATTAATTAATCTATGCAATATAATTAGCAAAGATAATTAATGTTGCATATGGTGCCCAACGCGTGGCATAATTACATTGTATATGGTGCCCAACGCGTGGCATAATTAATGTTGTAAGGCAGTCACTACACCTTCGCGCGCACGCGTGTCTGTGTGTGTGTGAGAGAGAGAGCACGCCTAAAAGTTACAGGGTGATAGAACGCACTGACCTGTTATCGGGTTTTTGTAAATTAAGTATTCTATAATGTACTAACTAAAGCCATGATTGTTCAATTACGTACATACATACAACTATAAAAAAAATGAGGAAGTAATTCAGAAGCAGCTGCGCGCCATTACCAGTGAAACGTCCCATAAAAAATAATAATCGTAATAAAACAATAACAGTATTGATAATATTGGAACAAAATTGTTGTTGTTATCACTAGTGTGGCGCATGGCCTTATACGATGTGACGCTACTGACAACATTCTGTGTGCTGAATGAACAATGTCCAATCATTCTGGCCGAAAATTTCTCTTATGTTCTGAGGGAGGAACTTAATATGCGTAACTTCTGTAGTGGGGACGTTACCCTCATCCTATCTGAACACATTCGGACTCCATTTACCCCGCCATACTAATTAAAAATTACGACTTTTCGATTGCACAGAACATGAACGATTTCAGGCAACAGATAGTTACTTAAAGAAATTACAAAATGTACACACATACGCGCGCGCGGTCTTTCGGGCAAGACGTTTATGATGTTCTGCCTCCAGTGGACCTAATGATTTCAGCTATTGAGAGGATTGTGTGGATTGAGAAATTTGCCGTACCTTCTTTTTCCATTTACCTTTCCTAATTCCTCAATATATCTTCCATTGACATGTTCCTGGACACTTTTAGTATTTCGGTTCTTCAATGTACTGACTTCGATTTGCCGTGGTTCCCTTTCTTTAAACTATTTTCTTTTGTTGGGTAGTGACTGCGTCGGCTTAAACAATCCAGTGTTTTAGACATTTCTTACATCTGTTTGGTGATAAAGAAAACAATATCTTAAATTTTCTTCTGACCACACCAATACAGGCCTACTTTGCCGTAGTCTTAGAATTACGTCTTGTGTCGTCAGTTTTTTAAAATTTTGTTCTTTTTCAACTTTAATTGTTTTTCAACTTGTTTTTAATTTGTTTGATTCTTTTTAGCGTTGTCTTTTTTAAAATGTTCTTTTTTGCATTGCTCATTTCTTATACTATTACCAGTCTTGATATAGTTGTTTCCCTCAGCCGCTTTGAAAGTTAGGAGCTCAGGTTCTGTAAGATATTCCTTTCCTCATACTGCCCAAGTACCATCTTGGTACTCCTTGCTATGTACAGATACTTTAACGTTTCTTCAGAGGTTCAGCTTCAGCAGCTATTACTTCGTATATCTTTTATAAAACTTATAAATCTAAATGCAAAAAAGAAACGTAAGTTGAAATTAAAAGGAAAATAAAAAAGTTAAATAAAAAAAGTTAATAAACTTTTGTTAAATAACTCTGTTAATAAACACATGATTTCAGTTTTTTGACAGAATATACTAATATAGGTTGACTGATAAGAAGAATATTTTAAGATATTGTTTTCTTTAATCACCAAACACGTATAGGCTACATAAAGAAAATATCTACAGCACTGGATTAATTAGGCCGAGGCAGTCACGACCCTGCCAAAGGAGAGTATCATTTGTTGTCTATAAAAAAGAAGAGGAATCGTAGCAAACGAAATCAGTTCTCTGAAGAGCCGAAATCTCACAGCTGGCGGTGGTTCTGTCCTAATAACGAGACATTTGTTCTATATTTATCATCGTCCATCATCTCAAAACTTTCAATTTTTTGTCGCCGTTAGAGAGTATTGAGGATGAAATCATCAAACGTCATACAACACACGTTTAATGACACATATTAATGACTGTGTTAACTATGCTTTTTGTATTTGATTATCTGGCGATTTTTCCGTATTTTTGTCGTTTTGGCAGAGAATTTTGTGGGCCTGTTCTTATCCTTCGATTGACTTTTTCTTCGCCCGTCGTCTGAAACTTGAGCTCCAACATGTATAATCTTGGTTTTAAACAGAATTTCCCTTTATCAAGTTTCCGTGTGATGGTATAAGTTCTGCTCAATGTTAAACATACTATTCCCAGAATTATTAAGTTAAAACTGGATTTTGCATTCTCAACAGGTGACACCAGTAAGTGTGTTATCAGGGAATTTACAAGTTTAAAGGTAACACTGTTTGTTTGAGTCTAGTCAATGATGAAGCTACACATATTTGGATCATATTCTAAAGGTCAGGCGTTGTCGTTGTAGCCACAGACTGTGGCTGTTCTCTTGTGAAATACAGTGGTTTTCTGTTGGCTTATGCACGTTGGCAGATTTTACAGCTGTTCTCAGCCCAACAAACCATTCTCCTTTCTCTTTCCGGTCTTAAGAAAGGACAATGGCGGGGATGGTAAAGGTATGCGAAATAAACAACTTGGGACCGTAACAGGGGCCCCAATCGACTCCCGTGGATTGGAATGGAAATGGACAGCGATTAGTTGCTCATTTTATTCGCTTCTTACGACAAGGAAAGACGACGCGATGCATCACACATGGTGAGCCTCTTCCCGTATGACCTCACAGTCATTTCCAGGGGCCTCACATTCTGGTTGTAAAAATTAACCTCACAGTACGATAATGGATTGTCATACTACCTCTTTGAGACTCAGTGAGGTGTTAAGTACATTGTTCTGAATCGTTCTTCTGAATAGATTAAGCCTTTTAAGTAATGAGAACGATTTATTAAAGGAATTAATATTAATCTTTCAGACGTTTAGTGAAGACTAAAGAAGGAATTTTTTAATGAAAACGATGTGTAAGGAATCCAAATATTTCAGTATACTAACTGCATGTTAAAGTGATTTTGAAAATGTTAATCTTTCATTTTTGTCTTAAAATCTGAATGCATATAGACTAACTCTATCTTAAATGTTTTCATTGATTGGACAAAGATACGTTGTATACAAAAAGGAAAGAATGTATATCACAAGTGTTTATTACCATACACCATTTTAAGAAAATATTGTAAAATTAAAAAAATTATAATTTTTAAACATTCTGAGACTTAATTTACAGTAGTGCATATACGCGCGCCTGTGTAAAACATCTCATTATTAAAATAACAAACTAAAATTAAAAATCATCATTTTGTGGGGGTGAAAATTTCTGATGGGGGCTTCACTTCTTCAAGATACTTCCGGGGGTCTCATAGGTCTTAAAAACGGCTTTGAATGTGTATACTTTGAGCTCAAGTAGTTTCCATACGTACTCAACACACACACACACACACACAGTGGTGCTTTCTTTCGGAAAATAGTGTTGTTTGCTGTGCCCGGGGACTTCACATGTGCTGTGTAAATTAATGAGTTCACTCTGGGAAAGAATAAACAGACTGCGATTATAACTTGTGAACGTTTGAGCAGTAGCGATGCTGGTAGGAACCCGTGCGGTTTGTAAATTTGTTACTTGCTGCGTCCTACAGATGAGAGAATCAATGAACGGAGCCGCTCTCTCACCCCCTTCACCCTCACACGGCCCCTTGCTCTGTCTCCCAAAATTATTCGCCTCACACAGAAACGCTTTTTATCTGATAATCGTGTTAATATAGGGTTTATCTTTTCATCTTAAACAGATTTATTCTATCAAAACTTAGGATAAGTCAAACGGAAGGCCTGTTTGTTACATAATTTCCGAAACTTATTGTTTTAATAGTTGCAAAAAAAGAAAAACGGTTTAGAATTGTGTAAAGAGAATTTAGAATGATCTATAAAGAATTACAGCAATCGTGTTTAGTCAGTTGCAGAGAATATATCGTAGTTGTGATCGATGTAAGTTATTCATTGATTATACAGTTGACTTATGCTAATAAAAAGATACTATCTCCTTATAAATTTAAAATAGTAATAATAAAATTAAATAATAAACAAATGAAATGTCACAAATATATAATCATAGTAGTAAAAATGTTACTTCATTACTTGATGTTACTTGATCAAAATAATAAAATTAAAGTATATATTTATGAATAAAATAAGTTACAAAGTAGAAAGAATAAGCAGTAGTTATAATTATACTGTAGCATTGAGCCTGCGACGTTCTCGATTATAATAAAACTCAATTAAATACGAAACTCGTAGTAGATATTAGCCAAGTATCCTTCAAACTATATTTACACAATACAGCCTCCCATCCCTACCAATATTAATGGGTTTTCGTAAAAGATAAGCCGAGAGAGATGACTAGTAATATGTTTAAAACAAACTGAATTAAAAATAAATATTAAAATGTTAGAGAGATGAAGGTCATTGTCATGGAACGCGCGGCGTTGATATGGGCCATACAGTTCACAGCCGGGTCACAGGGGTTAACGACCGATCATAGGTCAACCTTCCCCGCGTTTCGCAATATATTTCAACCCCCTGTTTGCATTCAAATAATCTTTAGGTATTATTAACGGGCTCCTTGTGTCACATTATTGTAAAGCTGCGAGCGCGCCCTTACAGTATGTACGTCGTTCTCATAATATGCTTTGTTACGTCACTTTATTACATATACCGTGCAACAAGTTATTGGGTGTAAATACAATTGGATACTTGTGGTATGACTGTCGCATCGTGCTTATGTGCAAGCCCGTCCAGTGTTACAACACACACACACACACACTTGTGCTTCCACCAGTTAAAATATTTGTTTCCTCATTATCTTAAATGTTGCGTTTAGATTTCTTCTATATTCGCCTGACGTTCTCCTGTAACTTCAGAGGCGTAACGGATAATATTTTTGAATTGCTTTTTAAATTATTTCAATTGTCGAAATGTTGGTTTTTAAAAAACAAAAATACGGATGTTTTGATGTTTATTTTGAAAATGCTATTGTAGTTTATACGTATTTAACTATTGAAATCTGCAGTAAAATTAAAAATCCCAAACAGGACTAAATTGTTTCGTGTTGGTTACGTTTATATTTGTTTTTTTTTAATTAACGTGTTATTGTGTTAACACAATAATCGAAACGTTCTTAGATTTATCATTCTGTCACGTATTGAACGCTTTAAATTTATTTATCATTCTGTACGTCTAGAAACTGATGGTGGTCGTCTGTTTTTGGTGGTGCGTAGATTTATACAGAAATACTCGTTTCTGCGCTGAGCGATAGTCGAAAACTTATGCGTTACAGTTTTAACTCTCTCTATATATATATATATTACATTTAATATTTATAAATAAATTTACCTCAAGATATACCTTTTTTCCTTATTAGGAACATGTATCGGGTACTATCTTGTACCCATCCTCAGCCTTCCGGTTTTTGTGTCTGGTGAAGTACATATGTGTTGGTTGACTATGAATATGTACTTCACCAGACACAAAAACCGGAAGGCTGAGGATGGGTACAAGATAGTACCCGAAACATGTTCCTAATAAGAAAAAAAAAGAGGTATATCTTGAGGTAAATTTATTTATAAATATTAAATGTATTATATACATCAAGAAACGGACTGTAGCAGAAAGTGATTGAATATATACATAAATCTGTGTGTCTGTATATGCGTACGTATTACATGATTCACACGATGAAATTTTGTCTATCCAAGGCTACGTTAACAATGATGGAGTAAATTGTACTTCAGCATACGCTGTATAGAAAGCCAATAACGCTCGCACATATTATTATGCACATACGCTCTCTCTCTCTCTCTCTCTCTCTCTCTCTCTCTCTCTCTCTCTCTCTCTCTCTCTCTCTCTCTCTCTCTCTCTCACACACACACACACACACACACTCTTCTCTGGCTCGTACATAATTCTCAAATAACCCTGTATCGTGCATATTGTTGTAATAAAAATTATGTCATTTGACATTTAAAAATGTAATAAACAACAGAGTAGGCCTATAGCGGTTTGATCTTGTTGGGCGCAGTTCTGCCAAAGTAACACTGCTGCGTACGTCACTCAGTATGGGATTTTTTGTGTATTAAAAAAAACACCCACAATATACAGCAGAGCTTCAGTAATCCGAACCGTTAAACACCCGAACTCGCTGAAAAAGAAAATTCGCAAATAACATACAATTATTATTGTACGCAAACAGAATCTCTGTTTTCACGGTAATCGATTCAGTTTCACATTGTGTTATTAGTTCGTGTTACCTGCAGGAAAGAAAATATTTATGGCTTTTTTTAATGCATCGATAATTGTTGAGCGTACAGTCGGGAAACGAATAAACGACCGAATGAGTAGATATCGTTTATTTATTGGTAGCACTGTGAATCATTTGAACTTTTAGCTTAATAATAGGCATGAGGCATTTAATATGTAACCGAAGTCATCAGTACCGTGGAAGCTTATGAATAAGACATTCCGGTACATAGGTTGTGACTTATAAAGCGTAGTTATTTCTGTTTCTTGGCGTTTATATTTTGTTATCTCCGCTTTGTTGCTCTTAATAGCCGTGGCCGTTATCTGTGCCTGCTGAAGGGAAACGTAGCGTTTTAACCATATAAAATAATTTGAAATTTAGAACAGACTTTCAAAGGGAGGAAGTGGGTCGTCCTATAACGCTGAAATGGCATCAGTATGTAACACAAATGCCAATAACGAAGTCGTCTTAAAATATATAAAAACTCAACTGTGATGACGATTCGAAATAAATAAAAATTTAATAACAGCTAATGAACTAAAAATAAAATATTGCTGTTTATTTATTTATGGTCTATTCAGAAACGTAATTCAGGTGATACAATATCAAGGCCCTTACTATTGTGAGAAAGCGCTTGGTGAGGTCCTTCTGATTTAAAGCAAACTTGAGATACACCTATTAAAGGAACTGTAATTACAAAATTTACACAAACTTATATTTTAAATTCTGTGTGCAGCATATTCCATATGGTCTTATAATATATTACAATTTTTGTGTGAGTTCGACTATCCGAATTTTCGTACATCCGAACTACCCGCGGTTCCAATTCGAAACTGACCCTCAATAAGCAGTTACGTTTATGTATTTGTGACTTCATTAAGCACTATAAAAAACATAGTTTGCACCACACACACACACACACACACAGCGTCATAATGAGCAAGCCAAAATTGTTTGCATTTCATGTAAACAGAGAGTTAACCATGTAAGTACCATAACAACTAGAATTTAATCAAACAATTACGTCAGACCCGTTAAGAGTCAACAACTCCATAAGGTACGGGCTTACGTCAGACCCGTTAAGAGTGAAACAAAACCATCCGTCCCATAAGGTACGGGCGTGCGCGTACTGTCCAACTGGAAATAAAAAATAAAATCATAACAATTAAAAAAATAGTGTACCTTCTTTATTATTATTTAGACATCTAAAGATACTTTCCTTACGGTATTTATTTATTTATCAGGTCTCGAGGTTATTTGAGAGGTGGTGCAAAAGATTTCAAGCACTTCGTCGTATATTTGTTCCACGTCCGGTTGCAAGCGTTTCTTTACTTTTTGTGGATTGTCGTTGGACAACGTCGAAGTTTTTTGATTAAAAACAAAATGTTAATTTACAAAAAATGTTACAGTTGGATGTAATTATTGTTTTAGAATATGTCTTATATATTAAAGTGGAGTATTGTTAAAATAATTTATAGTTTGTTGTTAATAAATGTGTGAATGAATCACACCTTGTATTTAGTGTGAATTCTCTCACTTCTGCTGTGATACCCACACAACTGCACTAGGTAGGTACCTATCCGTAGTATGCATGTTCATTTGTTAATAAAGTCACATTACAAAGGAAAGTTTATTAATCTTTCTAATAACAGTATTGTATATTATGTAACTGACTGAATTTTGCATTTTGTATGTTGCGTTTCCGTATTTTGTATACTATTGAATAAAGGTAATGCCTTTGTCTTAAATCATAACTATTATTACATTTATTTATTTTTTTTAACGAGGGTAGATGGATACATTTGCTAAACAAATGTCCGGGGAAATGTGCAACTTCCGGGGTCCGTGGGTTTGGGTATTATACGGATCCACCTCTCTCCCTTTCCTCTCTTATGACACTAACCTGGAACTGTCTGACACATTACTTCGGGCTAGGCCTATTGTTCATCAGCCTTAGGAATCACGTTTAGCTTGTTATTGCTTCTTCTATATTATGTTGTTCAAGTCTGTCTTCATCGACCGAAGAATCTCTTCTGCAAAGCACGTTCTCCCCTCGAAGCATCGTTTCGACAACGTTACCCGAAGAGATCTCCTACCTAATATCCTCTTGCAACGGACTCCTATGTTGCTCCCATCTGTCGCAGAACAAAAAATTACATTTAATAATAATAATCATAGTATTTGTTATATGTAATAATAAAATAATATAATTATATAATAAGAAATACAATTTTGAAGGGTACCAGGAGACTCCATTTGCTCAAATCGTGCATTTGTCCAAGGTACTTCAGCGAAACTCTAAACTAAACAAGACGGAAATACGACTAAAGTCACCTACAGGTGCAAAACTTGTAAGCTAAAAAACAGAACTGAAGAGTTCCCGATACGGGAACAGACGCGCCTGGGTTTTATTATTTTTCCGTGGTATACTCCTCTAGGATTTAGATACGACTGTTCCCCCTCGCAAGATGATGGCAAACCAGCGAGAGATATCATGCCTAGTATAAACCCTCCCCAACTATGCCGTTCGGATCCGGCGTTAAACTGTAGGTCCCATATACCTGTGAGAGACTCCGTAACACACGCACCACGGGTATATGCGGGGAGGGTACAAACCAGTAGAAAGACTGACTGACCCAATAACTCCCTTAGGCTATTCCGCCCTTTAATCCGTTGGGTAAACATTTCCTGTTCCGCCTTCAAGACCACTGACTACTTTCGCCTAGAACCCTAGGTAGTGTGCTACCATCCGGAGCCAGATGGACCCTGGTTTTTACTCCTCCCGCTTCCGTTCCTCATCAGTCATCACTTACACGGTGAGGCCTGACAGCGGCAACTATTATTATTTCTGTTTTTGTTTCGGTCAGATTTGGGCCACTTTAATTCAAATGTCTTCTTCCTTGGGTTTTCAACTTTTTCTAAGTACTCCTGCATCCATTTTCGGGGGGCGTCTTGCCTTTCTTCAGTCGACGTCTTACCTGTTCTCAGCTTGGCCTTTTCCTGGAAATCCTGGTGTGTGTTTCACGTTTCTTCTTGAGAGAAACGTTCCTAGATGTCTTCACGTGTGTGTGTGATCATTACTTCTTGCATATACAACCAGGCCCCAAGGGAAAGCGAGGATCCTGTTGCTCTCTCTCTCTCTCTCTCTCTCTCTCTCTCTCTCTCTCTCTCTCTCTCTCTCTCTCTCTTCCCCCCTCTCTGGGCTCGTTCTTGTCATGTGACAATAGAACGGGCAATCTTTCTCTTCCGAATTATGTCCGTTTATCTTGTTATCTTTTCCTCATGATCATGTATTCACCGTTGTCTTTGACCGGGCCCAAGATTTTGCTCAGAATCTTTCTTTCTTTGCTTCTTTTCTCTCGATCAGACTTTTCTAATCATCACGAGGCATTCCGATGCGTATAGGGCCACCGGTCGAATTACTTCTTCTTCTTCTTCTTCTTCTTCTTCTTCTTCTTCTTCTTCTTCTTCTTCTTCTTCTTCTTCTTCTTATTATTATTATTATTATTATTATTATTATTATTATATTTTTTATTCGAAGTGTCAAATTTTATATAATTTTGCCCACATCCCACAGAACCATCATCACACACAGTTATCATGCGCGTGCGCTCACACAGCACACAGCTTATTTGCAGCCGTCTGTATGCTTGCGTGAAAATGGTCAGGGGGAGACAGACCATTTGAGTTGAGTGAAACTAAAAAGCATACCGTCTTAATACAAGTCGTTCTACAAAGTATTATTTACGTTATTAAAAGTGGTCTAATGTTTGTTAATCTTAAACAACCAAAATCGACTTTTTTGTTTTCTTATCAAATACTACATTTATATCCATGTCAATTTCATTGTTTTCAGTAGCTATTACAGCTGGATTTAATATCATTCCTTGTGTCATAGTTGATCTTCAATCTTTTTTTTAATAATCTTTAAAAAAGATTATTCTAGTTTATTTAGAATCTTGTAGAACATATTACGCTTACATATTAACGTATGTACTGTACATGGTTGCAGGCCGGATTTAAGGGTAGGCTGACTAGGCTGCAGCCTAGGGACCCACACCACATAAAAATTAAAAAAATAAAATTACTGTAACAAAACTAAATGAATATTCTTCGAGCCTTCGATCAGCCCTGACTACATCAGTTGGTATATTTAAATTTGGTATATTTCCCTAAGCTTATAAAAAAATCTGTTCCCCAGAATTTGTCACGACTGAAAAGTAGAGGGCCCGCACCACAACCTCAGCCTAGGGGCCCCCCACACTCTAAATCCGGCGCTGCATGATTGTACATTAAAAACATTGATACAGAACATTCGAGTGTATTATATGAATAGTGCCCACCAGTATAAATAATTTATACATCAGTTGTGGATAATGTAAATACACGTGACTTTTGCGATACCTAATTATTTACAGTATATTGTTTTAAATATCACTTAATATATTAAACAATATTCATAATATTGAAGGTGGTTTTGGGTTTCTCTAGTAGGCTATACAACAGACTTGGAACACGATCTCGGCAACATTAAATATCGCATAACGCATAAAGCAAGCGATAGACCCCCTCCATTTTGGATTGTGCTAATTTAGTTGATTTAAACGAATATTTATGTCGTTTCTTGGTCTAAATTTGTAAATTTCTAGCTTGAAAAAATTCAGTTATGAAACCAAAGCTTAGACGCTAACACCCCACTGCACATACGCGCAATCGGCGCACATCACAAGGCGTAAACTTGTCATCAGACAGGAAGGAAGGAATTGTTACATCACGCAAAGGCAAATCGCTAGACGTGAACAAAAGAAGTTGACTGGCATTAACGGTGACCAGCTGAAATATAATACAGGAACATGAACATCTGCTGGCACCACCTGTCCCCAGCCTCTCTTCTACAAGTATATTTTTGTTTCTGTTTCTTGTAGTACAATCCACTGCGTTTTCTCACTGTACATTTCCAGTTGTTTTAAGTAAATAAATAAGTTAATAATGTTAGTGATACAATAATTAGTAAGCTCCTTGGCTACACAACTCGCTCACTATTATAACATTTATTATTAGATAAATTTCAATATTAGATAACTTTTCAGACGTCAGAAAAATTACGAGAAGTGTGGGTACTCTGCAAGTTTTTTTGATAAAATAACAATTGTAAAGCTGGCAATCTTACAATAAATACTAAAAATTCTGATCTACTATTTTGGTTTTTAAGTTAAGTTATAGCTTTTAAATTTATATCTGTTTCCGAAGGTATCTGTAGGCCTATATCTAACATTATAGGCGTAACTTGGGAGGGGCAAGGGGGCA
The DNA here is from genome assembly GCA_034769895.1 of Magicicada septendecula. NCBI lineage: Eukaryota > Metazoa > Arthropoda > Insecta > Hemiptera > Cicadidae > Magicicada > Magicicada septendecula. The sequence continues at coordinate 101,825,337 of CM068376.1, forward strand.
CTCCCCCCTCCCAATGTTCCGAGCATTATAAAATTTTGTTTCCAGTTGTTTATAAATAAAACCTAACAAATAGTCAAACAGGAGACAGTTTCTATGCTTGCGAGCACAGTAAGCACTATTTATCAACGTCTGTATTGTTATCAGACGACTAGTTGCCATAAATTTATTATTCGTATTTATTTCGAAGAAACTTGTAAGGGGAATGTTTGACAGATTTGAATGATATACGTCAAAATAATATTTCTGTTCGAAAAAAAAACGCTAGAGACCTAATTAACTGGAATACAATGCGTGCCTTTTACAGAAACAAAGCCTTGTTTTGGAACACCGCAAGACGTCGATGGCTTTGTTCACGAGTCTTAAAAGACGGTCGTTTGGAACTGCTATTTGTTAATGATTACTGATACAAGTGCGGCCGGTTACTCGGTCGTGTACGTCGTCCGTTAAAGTACACATCGCTTGTCTCTTTCTTAATTCGTTATTGTTGTGATTGTTTTGGTTTTTTGTTTTGATAAGTGCTGGGAAATGGGAGACAAGAAACGTAAAAGAGTAACACGGCATAATTTCTTTAAAAATTGCCTGACTAGCAATTTGACAATTTTCGTGTGTTGCGACTGATTCGGCTTACTGCTACTACTCCCGAGCATTTTATGTAAAGGAGAGGATGCGTTTACAAAAACTGGGTATAAGAATTGGACAAACTGAAATTGTTTATGTTTATAGGCCTACAGTATATTTGTTCTAGGTAAACATAACTGGAAGTAAAACTTATGAAGAAAGGTTTAGTGATCATTAAAAAATTAAATTGTCCCTCGTTCACTAAGAATTATTACTAAACTTTCTAATTTAGTATATAATATATTTTATTAATTTTATTATATAGATGGTCTCACTACACATTTGAATTAATCAAGCTTTACCCTGCCCCCCCCCCACCAAAGTTAGGCCCCAAGTTATGCCCATGTCTAACACTTTTCACAAACCCAATAACTAATAATACCGTAACATGCAATGTCCTTTTACAAACGTAGCTTAAATACTTCTTGAAGGAGGTCCAAGAATTTATAAGGTGACAATATTCATTTTGCCAAATTACTAAAGATACCTGGTTTGTATTTTGAATAACATTTCTCATAATCTGATCCTCCACATAGGCTTTTCCAATTTTCTTAAAAGTTTGAGTTCCACTTTTGGTCTGTGGTGCCACACAATTTTAAAATATTCATAGTGATCGCTACATTCGGATTTGGGTTAAAATTCCGTTTAGTGTGACACCCACGTAGATATTTACAGTTTCTTTCAAATTTTTGACCCTTATATTAGGGTCACGGAGTCCAAAAATTGTACTCCGAACAATTGTGCCGTTTACGTACAATTCCCAAACCGTACACTGTATTCAGATTTTGTTTCAAATTATCTCTGATTTTATACGCTACATGGACTTTGCGATTGTTTCACAATTTTGACCGCTCACTTTTTGCCTCTCCCTCCCCCCTTTTTTGGAGGGATCTATTTTAAAAACAATTGGGTTAATAAAGCATTGGACGCAATGCTATGTTTTACAAAAATCGGTTGATACTTTCAAAAGTTATGAGACATAGGCCTACCCCAGACAGAGAGACAGACAGACAAATTCCATCCAAACAGTCACGTTAAAACTGAGATGTTCCTTTACCTGTTCAATAATAATAACAATAAATATAGTGTTAATAATAATACTAACAACTCTTAATACAACTAAGGCGCGGATCCATGGGTGGGGGGGAGAATGAGGGAAACCCCCCCCCCAATAATGGTCTGTGATATAATTAATATTTCATATATTTTATTTTTTATTTTTTGGGTTATTGCGAGGGAAGTACGCCAGCAATTAGAGCCCGTTAAAGTGACACTTGTTAGCGTTGTTCGAGGGTGGGCGGCGAAAGGGAACAAACCTTTCCTTTCCATTAAGACGTTGTAAAAACTATTCTCGAACAATGAGCTGTACGGCACATGTTGCAGCCAGCTGGACCATGCGTGGGAATGCCCGACTCCACAATTAGGACAAAAGGAGGCTACCATTACATTTGTCCAGTAGCGAGAAAAACACAGAACCAACGGCGAGAGTATTGTTCAAAACCATGTGTGCGACTTCTCAAAGACAATGGTTTATGCAAGGACAATAGGACAGGCGACTAAGTGACGCTAAGGGAGAGCACAGATGTTATGCCACCCGCAAGTCGACGGAGGAAATCGTCAGCGTACCAACAATAAGAGAATTCGACACGCTACACCAGAAGTAGCAGATGTGATTTTGAAACAGAGCCTTAACACTGATTCCAGGAACGGAACAACGTACGTAAGACAGCGACTCATCTAGTCCACGTGGACTATGTCAAATTCAAGTCGAAAAAGCCAACCAGCCAATGAGGAACGAGAATTCCGGAGGGAACTTCCGTAGGGGATGGTTCAGAGATAAGCTTGAGACCAGAGAGCGAATCTCGTGTCTGAACGTCCCTCTCCAAACGGCACTGGGTGGAGAATTCGTTGGAAATACAGACTGGAGACGAAGGGACACAAGGAGGTCCATGGAATGAACCTATCAAAGATGAATTGGTGGGAAGTTTGAGTGTTCATCAGAGTCCCAAGAGTGGGAACAGCAGAAGAAATAAAAACCATTTACACGGGGAGACGCGAGCCCAGTTCATTCAATTTTTAACCTCAGTTTATTACAAATTGTATTATAATTCTTAACTCGGTTTACTCAGAGTCTCGAACAATCTATTGAACTTGTATTTCATTTTATAATGTTTCAGTTATAAGAACTTAAAGCAGTGCGTAAGTTAAAATGCATTTCGGTGGAGACGATTAAGACATTATTACGAATAAATGGAAGTGCGCGAATAAAACTCAGAGCGTAAACGGAACAGTAGTTTTCGTGATGAAACGCGAGTAACAATCTATATAATTTCTATGTAATTCATCGTCATAAAGACACGGACATTGTGAAGCGATATTCTTGAACAATTACAGAAAAAGTAGTGATACTACAATGTTTAGTAATTAACTCAAATAAATAGAATTGTGAAAAGTGCCTAATGAACTCGAAAACGACCTAGGCGCCGAAAAGAGTTGTCGTGCGGCATAGACAGTTATCAGAAGCATACGGTAGCGAACTGTGTACCGCGAAATAGACACATACGCGCGTAGAACTTAACCGACCGATTACGAGTACAATGCCACTACTTGTATTATATTAAACTCAAAGCTCGAAGTGACTGTCGCGGAGTGCGGGAGTGTTTACGATCAAGTGTCCTATGGATTAATTTCACTCATCAATGCAGGGAGACAGCACGGCAGAACGAGTAAAGTACAAAACTAATCTCTTCTTATAATTAGTAATTTATCAAACACCACTGACCTGACACTTAGAACCAAAACCACCTGAGAAAGTTATATAAATATGAGTCAGATAGATACGAATCCATAAGTAGGGAATATTATGTTCTAGAATATTATACATGTCTTCTTGTTAATATATTTTGTACTATGTATGTATTTTGATGTGTTTGTTGCAGGAGCAGGATTTTATCTATGTATATGATTGATATGTGTATTATTAATTATGATTATTTCATGCATATAAATGTTCAATGTGTTTTAACGTAAATACTAAATACGAATTATGAGCACACCACATTTTAGTTAGTAACGTCATTGCAGACGAAGAAGCGTCAATATTTGATCGCTCACCTAATCGTTTAAATTTGTTCATTGAGTTGTTAAATGTGGAATAGAATTTAATTGTTTTGTTGAAGAATTGTAAGTGCTCTTAAATTGATGTTATGACATGAAGAAGAATGAATATGATTTAATAAATATAAGTTAGAATGGATTCGTTAGTATTCTATTGATTTATGTAACAAACCTGACTCACAACTTAACCTTTCATTAAACAGTATCTATATTAATAATTCAAGGTAACGATTATCAATTCAACTAATCAGAAAGATGCACAAAATAGAAGTTTCGAAGACAGTTAAAGTCAAAAGTAAATTCATATGTAGCAAGTTGGAGTGTGAATAAATAATTAACTCTAACTCAATTCATACAATTATTCGTTATTTAAAGAAATGAATTTGTTAACATTACATATGGGAGATCAACACATGACATTAATTACATCGTATATGCTAACCCAAGCTCAGAGTTAGATACATGTAAGTACGACAAAGTTCGTACCGGTAACAATTTCATAATTACAGATCAATAAATTTATAATTAATAATTAATCAATTTATGCAAATAATTCGCATAAATATTAGCATTGTATATGGCTACCCAACAAGGGGCAGTGCAAAACCAATTCTTGTAGAACAAAGATAATTAATTAATATATGCAAATAAATTTGCATACAGGTTAATATTAACACTGTATATGGTGCCCAACGCGTGGCATATTAGCATTGTAGGTCACATCAGACGAAATTTTTTTTGGTGTTTTGAGATTGTAAATATGATACAACATTCATATTACCCTATGTAGGTTCATAGTTTTTCTCTAAAATTACTTCAAATTGTAGCTTTTACCACCATGTTAATTTTTGTTTGATAAATGAGTAGTGTGTATTTTAAACTGTAAGTGAATGTTATTCAGTGAACAATGAACTGACAAACACAGATATGATTTTATACTTATATTTTAATACATTTACTGTGTTGATAATAACGCACTGTATATTTATCTGCACTCATTCCTATCGTTTATAATGTACACCGTTAAAGAACTCGGTGTAATTTTTATATCCCCCCCAAAGTCAACTCTTCCCCCCCCAAATTGGTTGCTGGATCCGCCCCTACTGCTGCTGCTGCGATCACCACCACCACTACTACCGCAACAATTATTATTACACTTTTCTTATGCAAGTACTTATTTATTTGCTTTACTGCTACATGTATGTTGTTGACACCTTTTGTTAGTCATCGTCATCAGAATAATTCAAAAAATATTTATACTGAAAATCTTTAGTTCCTATATTATTTGTTACCATGTTAATAATCTGATAAGCTGATTATGTGTGTTGACTTATATGTATAATACCAAATTATAGAATCATCTGTATTATATTAATTATTTTTGTGTACTATTTAATGTGTGTTACTGAATTATTTTGAACTGGTCTGCTAATAATGGCAAATAAAGGTGTCCACAAAATATGCATATAATTAGTAAAAATAATTTATAAAAAAAAAACAAATATATACTTTCATAAAAAGTTTTATAATAAAATAAAAAAGTAATAATAACTACTATATGAGATAATAATAATAGTAGTAGTAGTTGTCGTCAGTGGCGGCTCGTGACTTAAGAGGCTGGAGGGCGCGGCCTTATGGCTTCTTAATTATTTATCAATATTGAATTTAACGAACAATAGAAATGTTGCCAATATTTGATCACATAAGTATTAATAAAATAAGAATAGTAACACGTGCAGCATGCAACGATTATTTAAAAATTTGATCTCACCTCAAATATTGTGAGCTGTTGTAGAGAGTCAGCAGTTATATTAATAAAAATAACCACAAACTGTCGAAAGTATCGACAAAAATGTCTATGCTGTTTCCACAAAAAATGTAATATACTATATTTACATTATATTATTTTTATGATACCTACACTTTAAACATACCATTTATTTATATACAAAGTCCATCAAGTCCTTCATTTCTTTAACAAGTTCCTTGTAGATAGATAAAATCGCAAGGGCATTCAGTCTATCGTTTTTCATTGTATTTGTCAAGAAAGTCTAGTCTTTTCAGAGTCGAAAAGCAGCGTCAGGTTTGGCAGTTGTCATGGGGGTAGTTATGACAACTTTCAGAAGTATCAACACTACTTTGAAAACTGATGTAAGATTGTTTTCTTCTATAAAGTTAAGAAGTTTTATGGTGCCTTTAATATTATAATCATGCCGTCTATATAATAGTTCCAATTCACTCCGGAGTTTATTTTCTTGTAAGAAAGGTTAATGCCGAATCACTCACTTGAATTTTTCTTTTGGAAAGTTTATAGAAAAAAGTGGAAATAAGTCATTGGACATCAATGAAGCTGCTTCTAGGTGACCCGTGTAAGTAAATCTATCTTTTACGTGAGTTATAATGATGTCACATACTTCTTTTGCATCCCCTATTCTAGTGCTGCATCCAACATTATTGTTCCTTTTTCTTGGCTCCTCAGGGAACTCCTCATTTATTTGTGTTTCTAATTCATTTTTTTTCTCCCTCTCTGCATCTCATTTTTAAAAATTCCGATGTCACTTTGGCACATTACACTGTCTTTCCTACTCTGTAGTTGTTGGTACAGTATGTCCACATGGGGTAGAATTCTATGGAAAAAGTTAGCCAGAACATGAAATTTTGGTCCTGAGGAGCCCTTTTGTGACCACTTGCCTCATTGACTGTGAGTCTGTTTGTACACTTTTATTCAAGAACTTCGAAACATTTCTCTAACTTATATCAGTTTTCGTACACAACGTTGACTGTATGAATGTTGTAATTCCATCTTGTTATAGAAACTCTGGATATCCTGGCTTGCACTACTTCCTCCAAAACGTCCGTTCGTAGAGATGAGTGTGAAACAAATGCTGGAATGGCAGACAGATTTGAGAAAAAAACTCTAAATTTGTTGTTTACACTTGTTGCTTTTTCTAATAGCAAATTAAGTTGATGAGCGTAACAGTGTACAAAATATGCAAATGGATACACTTCTCTAATTTTTGCTTTTACGCCTCCAACAGAACCACACATAACATTAGCGCCATCATAAGTCTGAGCTATTAACATTTCCTTTGATGTGTGCAGAAGAGGATTGATGTTGTTCATTATGCACTTTGGTAAGGTTTCTGCACATTTACCTTCAGGACTGAGAAATCCCCAAAACCTTTCGTATACCGACCCTTTAAACACGTACCTAAAAACTAATACCCTTTGACAGTGGTTTGTCACATCAGTTGTCTTCTCACATTCGATTGTCACAAATTCAGAAGTTTGCATCTCCTTTTCTATTTCTTCCCTGCAGACACTAAGCATAAAGTCCAATATATCATTCTGTATTATTTTCTATATACCTTTGAATACAGTGGCCGATTCTAAATGGCCTTTCATTGCAGAATCCAGCTCATCAGTAAAATTAATTAAGCCTTTGTATACCCCCGGATTTGTAGACGATGCTGATTCGTCATGACCTCTTAGAGGCAACTCTAAAACACTACAGAATTTGACACACAAAATCAGCTGTTTTAAAATGTCTGTTTTTGCTGACTTGAACATTGTGCTTTTCAGTGTTTTGTCTAAATTGCGAGTCCAGACTAGACAGTATGTTTACTTTGCCTAACAAAGAAAAATCAACATCACTATTCATGTGATTGACGGATTTTTCATGCTTCTCATTTTTTTCTGTAAGATATTTTATATCATTAAACCCTTTTACAGTCCAAAAGCAATCATTGTCTCTGGGAGACAATAAAATACATGGAAAACAGAACAAAGATTCCTGAACGTCGCAGCCACCCAGATTCAGTAACTTTTTTGGTATGCATCTTTCTTAAGCAGTTGCCTTCTGAAAACACGATTCCCACTTTTCTTATTTTCTTTTTGCATCATGCAGAATTCAGGAGTTGGGCTACCTAATGACTTAGGTTCAATTTTTTGATCAAGAGTTAATCTTGGAAAAGTTATTGCTTTAAGCGCCTGCATTGAATTATCCATGTTGGATTAAATGTTAAAACAAAACCTAATAATTCGACAGTATAATATTTCCCTAAATTATTCATGAAGCTATTAAAAAAAAACACAAAGTCAAAACCTAAACACTAAACAAATGTCCGCACTAAATTAACCACGCCAGAGAAACTATAAACACTAAAAAGAACAAATTCATATTATTATCTGCGATTAGTTGTACTGAGTGAACCACGCCACTTTCTGCTAAACGTGGCGCAGGAGCCGGCGCACCGAGCGACAGTGTAAATGCCGCCTATAAGTTCACAAGTTTGTTCAACTTTGGATAGAGTGGGGGAACTGAGAACTGGGCGCGATTGTCAGAGCGCCGTAATGCATGCTGTTCTGAAAACATTTCTGCTATTACCTAACACAAAAACATTTTCTTGTCCGAATTACTAAAGAAATATGTAATGACTTTCCACAAATAGTGATAATGGGTTGTTTAATGATATGAATTAATCTGGGGGGCGCGCGCCTTAGCGCCCTAAGAACGAGCCGCCCCTGGTAGTAGTAGTAGTAGCAGTAGTAGTAGTAGTAGTAGTAGTAGTAGTAGTAGTAGTAGTAGTAGTAGTAGTAGTAGTAGTAGTAGTCATGGCATAGGGAGTTCTCAGTTTTAATTGGACCCTTTGGCATTTGTCTGTCTGTCTATCTATCTATCAGTCTATTTCTGGTATGTTTCAAGATAATTTTTAATGCACAAACGATTTTCATAAAATGTGGTATGTTTGTCCATACTTTTACTCCACAGATCTCTATTGCTTATGAGAATTATCCCCCTCCCCACAAAAAATATGAGGGTGGCAGGCAAAAACGAGTGAGGTCAAAATTTTGATAAAATCATAAAAATTCACATGCCATATGAAAAAAGAGAATTGTTGCATATTAGAAAAAACCCCAACCTACATTCAAAGTAATATTTGCAAATACTGCATAATACGATAAGTAATATTGTGATTGGCATTGTTAGAACCATTTGTCATTAGAATAATACTAGGTTAAATAGATGGGTTATGTTACTCACATAGGTTATGTATGTAATCGCATGTGTTTACATTATCCTCTATTTATGTATAATTAATGTATACTTATGCACCCTACTTATAATACCCTAGAATGTTCTGTAACAATAGTACTGTAGATGTATGCATACACATAGTTTACTCTATCAGAATCTCGAATTTATGTCTGGAATTTACTACACGTTTCTCGTGACACATGTTGGCAAATGCTGGTCATTACCAACCTGTATAAATAACTGTTAGACACAGAGTCATTCAATCTTTATTGAGATTTCGGTTGAGCGAGTTTAGAGAATTAATGCATCTATTTGATACCACATTTGTGGCTCAGTATTATATTTGTGTTGTTTGTATAAATTACGATTGTATCAAATCACAGTTGTGAACCGAAATTTGTTTTTTGTGTTGTATACATTTTTATAATTTGAAAAATTATTTGTGATAACGATAAATAAACAAGGTTTCAATAGTGATATGAGTGTTTTTATTTTGATCGCTGCCTAGAAGATGACAGAATTTTTAGCAAAATCTGAATATAGTGTTCAGTTTTGCAAATTTCAAAATTCTTATGACACCAGGACACATTTACAAATACAAAAATTGAAAAAAGTTGTCATACTAAAGGGAATTTAACAAAATCTGGATATAGGGTTTACTATAAACATTCTTTAACTTTAGAGGAGCCATAGCCAAAAAAGGAAGTCAACATTTTAAGAAAATTGTGAAAATCTATGTGAGATATTAAGTCATGGTGAATTTCATTCAAAATACAAACTTGGGGTCTTTAATATCCCTCAAAGTCTACTTAATATCTCTCATCTCCCCTTGCAAATAGTAATTAAACATAGAAAATTAATTGACATTGACACATGATAACAAGGAATACAGATGTTAGAATTTAACAAGAAATCATTTTGGCTTCAGTTACCCCCTCATAGGCCATATACTAGAACTGCTGATTATCACTCTTATATTGTGCTACTTGTATTCTGAAATGCTCAATTTTCTTGAAAGAGAGTATTAGCCCTCTCTCTCTCTCTCTCTCTCTCTCTCTCTCTCTCTCTCTCTCTCTCTCTCTCTCTCTCTCTCTCTCTCTCTCTCTCTGTATGTGTATGTGTGTGTAATGCTGGGTCCTGATTGTAATGATGATGATGATAATAATCAGCAGTGGATCCATAAGGATTATCCCCCCCAAGTCTTAACGTTCCATAACTCTGCTAATTAGAAATTATTATATCTGTCAAGCCTAGTATAAAATAAAATATAAAATATGGTGATCTCAAAGAATTCTACTTAGAGGAGATTCTGACCACAAACACCAATGAAGAGGTAACGACTGAAGGAAGGATGAGATAGATAGAGACAGTGTTCAGACTATGTCAGAAGACTTTCAATTCCAAATCACTATCTTATCGGCTCAAATTAAGACACTACAGAATGGTTGTCAAACTAGACTGCTTACATGTGGCAGTGGCAACAGCTAGTGAAGGACTCTCGAAAATAAAAAAATAAGGCAAGGGAATTTCTAAAGAAATCCTGGGACCAAGAAAAGTATCAAAGTTTTATATTTCTTTTTTTTTGTCATCAGTGTAATTAATAACCATGCACCCAATCCTTTTGTTCCACATTACTCACTCTATAAGTTCTACATACTATTTATTAACATCTTTTTACTGTGTCATATGAAGCTATACACACATTCCTATTGTGTTAAGTTTAACAACTTCTTTCTGTACTTACATTTCTGTAGTACTTATATTCCTACTTACATTATGTTACTTACATTCCTAAAGATGGGCATCTAAATTACACCAGTACACTGACAGACATATTTTATAATAAAAAAAAACTATGAACAATTATGTATATTACTGTTAAGTAGCCTTCTATGTGACTCCAGTTTTATGATAAACAAACTGACCTTTTATCAGATTATTATCTGATTATTACATGTCACATAATACAGAATAGTATCATACTTTTGGATGCCTTTTTAAATTAAATATATAATAATAATTAACACAATAATTATGTAATATATAATTATTATAAGTTATTTTAGAAAATATTCTTCACAGTCCACAGTTTCTATTTTCTTTGGGAGCTTAATCACAATTGCATTTCTTAAGACCACTGATAGTAGTCCCTTTTCATACCATCCCATTTATTCTTCTAACAACCAGCCTTTACTCTTTTTACTAATTTGTTTTAAAACCTCACACGATCATACCCTAAACAAACCAACTGAAGACAAATCTATATTCCTCATTGCTTGTCATTCAAGGTTACAGACTATTCCCTTTAATTACTTTCTCAGTTTCATGTACCTTGGTAGAATACCTCGCAACCATAGAGATTATCTACCCTCTGCATTAACCTGTTTCTAATTTCCCCTCATCCAACCAGTAATTTCTGTTTCTTAATTTTTACCCTATAGTTCTACAATATTTTTCTTTCTATATATGTGTGTGAGAGAGAGAGGGGGGCGTTTATTTACAGCTGTATACATATTATCTATGCCATCAGTGTCTTGTCACTTGAGCTGGTGGCATTTTCAGGGCATCACCAACACTCTTCAGATTATATTCAAATGTTTGACTTGAATGTGAGTTGAATGGATATGTACAATGCATAGAGTGTGCGACTACAATGCAAATGAAATCTTCAATTTAAAAATCAGCATTAAATTAATATGCTGTGAATGTCCTGTGATGTCCCGAAATTGTCAATAACAGAAGTTATAAAACATCAGCTTCATTCTAGAAATTTGTATGCCTGCCAACAAAAACAACTAAGGTAAACTTATACATGTACTTACAGCTTTACATAAAATAGGTTTCATAAGTTTCAATAAGAAATCAATTAATCTGCCACTTGTTCAGATACACATGATATTTGTAGAGTTCACATATGTATAAGTTTATAATTCATACATTTTTTAAAAATATTATTGTATGTTTATTTTAATTCCATTGTAATTGTTCTTGTGGACTGTTTCAGTAAAGATGAACCTGATCTGTTTGGCAGCCTTCAACTACTTCAGTTAGAATTGTCTTTTCGATCTAAAGATTGCCTCATGGAGAATGACTTGTTCTTGTCACAGCCTTCAACATACCATTGTCATGCCTGTAACAGAATAAGCTACTGTAAACATGAAGGTACATATTGATATAGTTTCCAGTATTAAAAAATACATGATGTTTTTCTTATATAAGCAATAAACAACGTACCATTTATTGCTCTGATTTAAGAAATACTGCTATTACTTGAAATAGTATAATGTACATGTAAATTTAAAGAATATAATGAACTGAATACAACTATTTCACTAATGACTCGGAACACAAAGTTTTTTTTGAGTAAAAACATAAAGTTTTACCTTAAAAACTGAACCGGTTTTCACTTTTAAAAAGCTTCTTCAGAGGTTGCCACTGGTAGCACTGTCCGTCCTATTGTGGGCGACGGAATTGATTTTTGAAAGATCGATGTTGTGTGTGTGGGGTGAGATATGTTCGAATAATGTGTGCAATTTGAATTGTGTCTGTTCATTTAGGATGTCGTTTTTATTTGTTTTCATGTGTTTGTATATTTCCAATTATTCTAGAGTGTCTAGTTTTCTGTCTTTTATGTGTACGTGTATAATGTTCATGTTATTGTCGATGTTTTTGTATGTGTGGTTTGCAAAGGTGAATTCTGTAGTGGAGTGGAGTCCCTTTGTGTGTTCAATGAATCTTTGTTTGAAGCTACGTCCTGTTTGGCCTATGTAGAATTTGTTGCAATTTGAGCAATTTAGTTTGTAAACACCAGGTAGATCGAATTTTTTTTGTGCTTTGTGTGTGTGTTTTGATAGTGTGTGTTCTGTTTTGTTAGTAGTTTTGTAAGTGATTCTGTATCCTGCTTTTTTGAATTTGTGGGGTATTTTTTCAGTTTGTTTGTTGATGTATGTTAGTGTTATGAATTTGTTGTTTTCTGTCTTTGTCTGTTGTTTGTTTTGTGTTTTGTGTAGGAGTTTATTGACTATTGTTCTGTCGTATCCATTAGATTCTGCTAGATATTTTATCGTGTTTAGTTCATCGTTGTAGTCTTTTTCATCTAGGGGGATGTTGTTAAGTCTATGTATCATGGTTCTGAAGGCAGCTAGTTTGTGTTGTATTGGGTGATTGGAGGAGTTGTGTATTAGTGTGTCAGTTGTAGTCGGTTTTCTGTACATAACTGAATTAGTGCCTGTGTTCAAGTTTTGTGTTGGAGAGGTCTAAGAAGTTTATGGTATTGTTGTGTTCGTATTCAGCAGTAAAGGTTATGTTTTTATGTATTTTGTTTATGTGCGTTAGTAACTGATTTATGAAACAACGGTGATTGTTTCAGAGATGGGGATGTTTGTGATCCCCATCTCTGAAACAATCACCATCCTACAAAACAAACTCAAACAGAACAACACACCAGGCAAACTTATCAATGAAATAACAGAAACTCTGAACATTATCACAAAACAAAACTACTTTACAAATAACAATAAATTTTACACACAGAATGATGGTCTACCCATGGGCTCCCCCAGATCCAGCATTCTAGCAGAAGTCAACAAAAGACAATGTGAACAGTTACTAATGACTGAAAAAATAGCCCACAAATTCAAAAATGCAGGATACAGAATCACTTACAAAACTACTAACAAAACAGAACACACACTATTAAAACACACACACAAAGCACAAAACAAATTCGATCTACCTGGTGTTTACAAACTAAATTGCTCAAATTGCAACAAATTCTACATAGGCCAGACAGGACGTAGCTTCAAACAAAGATACATTGAACACACAAAGGCACTCCACTCCACTACAGAATCCACCTTTGCAAACTATCTCATTGAAACAAACCACACATACAAAAACATCGACAATAACATGAACATTCTACACGTACACACAAAAGGCCGAAAACTAGACACTCTAGAACAACTGGAAGTATACAAAGACACGAAAACAAATAAAAATGACATCCTAAACGAACAGACACAATTCAAATTGCACGCATTCGAACATATCTCACCCCACACACACAACATCAATCTTTTGAAAATCGATTCCGTCGCCCACAACAGGACGGGCAGTGCTACCAGCGGCAACCTCTGAAGAAGCTTTTTAAAAGTGAAAACTGGTTCAGGATGTAAGGTAAAACTTTATGTTTTTACTCATAAAAAATTTTGTGTTCCAAGTCGTTAGTGAAGAAGCCGGGCTTCTTAAAACCGGTTCAGAAGCTTTTTAAAAGTGAAAACCGTCATGGACAACGAAATCCAAGAATATTATTACTTATTTGTACCAACTAATGAAAACAAATTTTGTCAGTTTCAGCACTCTAATAATCTATGTAACTACTCTTAGCATTGAACAGAATATCTCTGTTGCTGAAATTGACACCTGATATCTAAAATTATTCAAGAATAAAAACATCGGGAATTTCTTCTTTATAAAAACATAATCTTTTTAATATTATTCATAATGACACATTCTATCTTGTAACAGTGCGTCCATGAGTTTGTATAGGATCTTTTTTTATTATAACCAGTACAAATATACCTTAATTTCTTGTAAGACTTATCTGGTCTTATATAGGTTAATCTTAAGACATTCTAATTTCATTCTGATACTTGATAGTGTCACACATGCATTTCATGGTAACGTGATGCTTATAATTACTTTCATTAACTACAAAAAATTTTGAGATAATGAAAGTAAACAGTGTTTTAATTAGATTCACAAAAACTAATACATTATAGACATAGGCTACATTTATAGGAAAGTGGCACAGTAGTTACTAGCAGTGAATAGTGGATAAGTACATATTTAAATGTTACTATGTGAAATGCAATAAATGTCCAAAGAAAGGAACATTTTTTTGACTTGTTCAAGATCACATGGTAATAACTGAACCTAAAGAAAATTATTTTGTCAGAGTTGACACTAGGTAGTTTGCCACAGTAGGCAAAGAAAAAAACTGCTACCTCTCCTACGAAAAGTGGCAAAAATATTATACTATAACTAGAAAAGAACTCACTATTATTTGTTTCTTAACTTAACTATACTGAACTCTTAACTTGTAGAGGTATCTACTACATCATATCCAAAGCCCATGTTCTTCAACTAAAAGAGTGTAGCAATGTTCAGTTGTTAAAAATTAGGTGAAAGAATTTATTACAAATTACAATAAGGTCACTAAATGGAAATTTCAAATTATCCTCTTATTAAACACAAAAAATTACTATCAGTAAGTGAAAATCGTTCATTATGGCAATGTTATAAAATGAATAACAATGAATTTAAACATAATTTTAAAAAACACTTTCAAAATGAAACAGGACATACGAAAAATTAAATTAAATTATTGCATGCTATTGGAATAATAAGTTGAATTTAGTAAGTTAAACATGAAGGAAACTTAGTATGTTACATGTTCTGAATTTTTCTGAAATATTCGGCTTAGTGAAATCTGCAATTGGTCTGTTCAGTTCAATTTCTGGGGCTAAGCTGCTTTCAAGTGATATTGTGACCAAACTATCTATCCCGATTCTTCGAGCTACAAATGTGAGATTTTGTAAATCTAAATTTAGAAAAATGTCTCTTATAACATTTTCCTGTCTCTCAGAATTGTACATACAATCTCCCCTTCCAACTGTACTGACCTAAGTGGCTGGCTAGTATTAAGGCTGGCCCTGTATTTGTGCCCCTTTTTGCTACACCCTAGCTGTTCTCTTTGAAGTTAATATTACTGAAGTACTGAAAATATTTCCATGTTTTCTCATGAGTTAAATTTCTGTGCTTAACTAAATACTTCTACCTGTTAATTATTTCATAAAGGAATGTTATAACTATATTTTGATATCCCATTTTAGAAAATAAACATTGAAGTGTGTATATGTCTGTCCTCGTTATATCAGTCTGGGAGACTGTCTAACAGAATAATCTCTCAGTCTTCTTGACATCACTTATGCTACGTGTGTACGCTTCACACTGATATGCACATACATGGATGCAGTCTTAGTGTAGCTGTTACATCACACTTTCTAAAATTTGTATATTGCAGATTCTTGTTGAACATTAGCTTGCTGGTTGATGGTTAGATCAACTGCAACTGATTTAACAGAAATACATAGTCTCTTATACAATTAGTTACTGAACTTTGTGTGAACACTATGACTGTGGTGTAAACATCTGATGATTTTTATGTGCAGTAAATCAAAATAAAATAATTAGGTAATTAGAACTTAAAAAAATTAAAATTAAAATTACTGATATTATTAATTACCAATTAGTTTTTATTTATTGGTATCAATCTTCTTGAACAGTGCAAAGAAGTTGTAGGAATTTAATGTAATTTTACTTTATAGAGTTTTTAATTAATTATTTAAATATTGTTTTCTTGATGATATCTTAGACAGTGAGCTTTCTAACATCTCATTCAAATTTGCTCACTTTCTTAGATTTAATATTCTTAAATATTGCATGATTTCTACTGTAACATGAAGGTTATTAGAACATGCATGTGTATGTGCACACACACACACACACACACGTCCGTATAGAAGAGTGCACGAAATTTGCTTCTTCTGAAGCCACTGATACAGTTTATCATTCCCTGTGTGTGCATGTTTAGTAATTTTTTTTATTTCAGCAAATAACCATGTTTATAAATTTCAGATTTAAGAAACGACAGTAGGGAGCTACAAGACTGTGATAGTGTGCCCAGAGTCGGAAGTCTTTACATTTCAAATTGCTCTCAACCAGATTTTTTAAAAACACAGGTAGTGTGCAATCGATAAATGAAATAAGCAGAACTGTAAATAAGAAACAACAAGTACTCACTGCTTAACTGCTGGAATCTGATAGAGAAAGTACATGTTAAACATTCTGATGTTTTGCAGATTAGACAAACATTTATCACATTTTTGCACGTATATAAAATTTTTGCATGGATCAATTAAATTACAGTTTTCAAGCAACATATGAAACGAAAACTTGATAGATACTGATAATTTATTTGTAATTAAAATCCGGTTTTATGTGGTTATAGGCCAACTTAATTTGTATAATGTATTTACATGTATGAACAATTGAATATTAAGAAAATCAAATGGATGTATAAAAAATACAACAAATAATTTGGCAATAAATTTGTGGAGCTTGTATGTACATCATACAATGCTGATCACTAGTTGGAAGTTCATAGATTCAGATTTTATTAAATGCGCTGGCATATTGACCCCAGGTGTAAAAATATGTATATTTATAGAAGTGTGTATGATCTGTGATGTTTAAAATGCTCAGTATCTGTGAACAAATAAGTATCCTCATTGACAACAAACTACAGAAATTTATGGCCACTGTATACATGTATCGGTCATTTTTAAAAACTGTCAATATAATATATTAACTCCTAGACAGTAATCGCATTAACCATTTCCTTTAAACATTGTTGTGTTCTTATACAGAGAATCAGTGATATAACTTGGAGCTGCTCTTGGGGAGGGGGTATGAAACTAACTTGTATGTTGGATTCCCCATTTTCCTTATGACAAATTAAATATATAAGATTCATCCCATATAATTATGCATACAGTTATTTATAAACCTTATTTTAACACATGAAACTGGCTTAGACATAAGCCTGTGTTCAGTGATTATGGAATTTAACTGAAATTTTATAGCTCTGTTAGAGTGGGGGATCCTCCCTGTTCCCCCATGTAGTTATGCGCTGCAGAGAATATACACAAAAGTGTCTATAATGATACCAGATACCAACAGAAAATTCATGGTTTGGTAAATGTCTATAATTTTTCTAACAAATACTAATGAACATGTATAAACGACCTCCATTTCTGTCACACTTAATTTCAGATTCAGATTTAAATCTAACTACAGAGAAATATGGCTTTGAATATCAGTTACAGATTTCTCGTATTTTCATGTATTGATATCAGGCCTTCAACTAAACTAAAAGGAAAATAATCCCAATGCTTTGAGTGATGCAGTTTTATAATGTTTTCATTATATGACTTGATACCAAGAGGCTGTGGACCTTCCTCTTAGTAGACAAGCTTCCATCAAACAGTGGGTGCCAGATGCCGTCGATTGTTGAGCTGACACGGCCATTACCTGGCTCCAGGAACAGCTTGACTCTTACATTGAGTGGGCAGAGAACTGGAGGGTTAGTATCAACTCAGCAAAGAGCACAGCCATAGTCTTCTCCAGATGCAGGACGTTCCCTGATAGACTTTAAGTTGGTGATACTCCCCTGCCCTGGTCTCGGGAAGTTAAGTACCACTTGGATCGTCATCTCACCTGGTGGACACACTCCAAGAAAGTAGCCTGCAAAACTGCCCAATGTCTGTATAAACTCCATCCCCTGCTTTGCATCAATTCCATGGCCCGCCGCCTAGGGAAACTCATCGTCACCACTTTTGTAGTGCCAGTGGTTACCTACATGATCCCTGTATAGGGCTACTTGGCTAAGAGATAGCTTCAGTCACTCATGGCTCGAGGATTGCACTGGGTGTGTAATGCCTACTACCTGACTTCAAACAAGACCATTAGAGATTCCCTGCGTGTGTGTTTCCTGAACACCATCATACAGACACTTTCCTGAAAGTTCTATCACTGCTGTGCCTACTTTGAGGGCAATCACCTCATTAGGACCATTGGTCGTAACCAATCTGTGCCAGGTGAATCTTGGACCTGGCCTCGGTATACACTGTCAATTAGGTAACCAATTGACCCCCACGGCCGGTAGCAGGCCACACCCTTAACATCCAGTAAATTTATGGTCCCTGCGGCAGGAGCTCTATAAGAAGCTTGGGACGCAGCATACGAGTGGGCGACAGGCTTGCCCTTCGTTCTGCACAACCCCTCTGTCAGTGGGTGGCTGGTCAATAATCTAGAAGTCCTGAGTTTAGTTTTTGGGCAGTACCAAGTTAAGATGTGTTTTTCAACCTGCACATTGATTCATCTATTGGAAGTGAGTACCTGGAATAACATCCTGGGATCATTCTGGGCAGCTGAAGCACTGTGCTGGCCACACTACCTTCCGTGCTGGTAGTCTGACACTCCTAAGCTATTACGGTGGTGCCATTGTTATTTTTATTATTATTATTATTATTCATTCTTGAAGAAATTTTAGTATGGTTTGACATTGTATAAATTAAGATGGCGCCTGCCGTCTACAAAAATGCTTTTTTGAGCTCATATATGTGTTTAACTGTGTTAGTATAGTACACACACATAGACACACACAGTATATACTTGATTGTTTATCATTTATATTATATTTATAATACATCTATCTCTTACTTAATATATATATATATATATATATATTCCTGAATTTTATTTTCATTATTTCTGGTTGTGTATTCCTGCTACCAACATTTATGGCACAAACAACCATAGCTGAAGAGTTTCAGCTGAAGAGCAGACTGCCAGCTTAGTGTGGAAGTCTAAAACAATTAAGATATAAATTAAACATGAGCTGAAGAAGTGGACAGACAGACTGACAGATTAAACTAAATAGGCAGATAATATTAGGATTCACATGAATATGTCACTTTTAATAAAGTCTGTTATCCCTTTGAATATTGATGTAAATGTGTCTGAGGCTATAACAAATAATTTTTATATTCCCTAATAAAAGTCAGAGGAAAGGTAAAATAAATAATGTTTATTGAATTTAGGAAAGAGACAGAAATATGATTAAAAACACCTATTGAAGTAATTATATAAAAACACCCTGTAGAAAAAATTAAGGTCTTGTGCAAGAGTAAACGTTACATAAAACCTGATAAAGGAAGAGATGATAAAGCTTAAGAGGATGAGAATATGCATGACATATACTTTCAGATGATTAACACATAAAATATCTTTGCTTTCTGCTGGCTGTGCTTATTATTAACGTAGTAAGATTATTGACAAGGGAGTATAAAGTTACTGATAAAGAAAATTATTAAGAATAACAAACAGTATGTGATTCAAGAAGTTGTGATTCAAAAATGAAATTTAAGTTATACAAATATATACAGTTTATATACCTAACAGCAAAAACAGACTTTTAGTTATTTTAGTATGTAGGCTTTCACGGCCGGTGTCACTATAATTATTTTAAACTTCCGGGCTGAAAGGCCGTGGTCGAATGCTTGATGTTCTGTAGCTAGACGTCATGTGGTGTGGCCGAAACGTCTAGCTGCAGAACATCAAGCATTCGACCACGGCCTTTCAGCCCGGAAGTTTTAAATAATTATAGACTTTTAGTTAGTTTGTATTTAATAAGCAGGTATTTGAGATTAAAAAGGCACAATGAATATGAAAAACCAAATTCACAAGATAAAATAAAATGTCTTGTTTGTTAATATGGAGTGGTTTCTCACCAGAAAAGCTTGGTTTTATGCCAGGATATCATATACTAAAAATATCCTTATGGAATTTAATTTGAGCGATATGACAGTACTTTGCAAGTTGCAGATCAGGTTGATCAGGTTGTCCATATTTTCACAGCTGATGGTGATAGGATATGTGATTGTCAGTCGGATTGTCATGGAGTATCAAGTATCTGAGATCACTAACCCATATCCAAGTTCTACGTAACAACCCTAGTGATATGAGATTGCTGGGAATAGAAGAGATACCGAAAATAATATCAGCCCAAATAGTGCAATCATGACAAAAATAATAGTTAGGCTTAGTAGAGTGTGATATAACAAAGAACTGGTATAGGATACTTCGTAACTGTGTCATTTGCAGAGACTTTGATTTGATTTGAAGATGATGAAAACTGACTGTTATGATTAAAATGAACATATTAATAAGACTGGAAGAAGAATTTCTATAATGGAAAGGTTTCAGGGTCCTCAGGAGAACCTGTAACACCTAGAGGATGCATCCCCAGATGGCAAATAGAGGGTGACCTCATCAATCTCTTTCATTTGTCCAGAGGGAAGATGGGAAATAAGATATCACCTGTGTATCAATGTATAGGGCTCCTAAGCTGTAGAGAAAGCAACCTACCTAAGAGAAATATACTCTGATATCAAACCCATGTCATCCATAAAAAACAGTAGGGTAGCAGCAATTTAACTTCTGTGTAAACATTATACTGCTGGCAACCTTGGAATTGGACTAATCAAAAGTAAAAAATTACCTAAGCAATTACCTCAAAAACTCTGAGAATTGGAAAATGGATTACTCCTGGTATAACAAATTTTTCAAATAATTGACAGACAGTAATAATAACAAATTTTTCAGATAATAATAATTGGCAGACTCCTATTCAAAAACCAAAACAAACAACAGAAAATACAGAAAAGAACAACAAATTTATATCACTCAACTACACTAACAGCCAAAATAAAAAAATTGCCCACAAATTTTAAAAACCAGGCTACAACATTGCATATAGAACTGTAAACAAAACAGAACATACACTGTCAAAAAACACACAAATAGTTAAATAAATTTGATTTACCTAGCAGTTACAAATTAAACTGCTGCCAGTGCAATGAATTCTATACAAACAAGACAGGACACAGCTTCAAAGATAAAGTGAACAAATGAAGGCTTTACACTCCACCACTGAATCCACTTTTGCAAACCATCTCATTGAAGCAGACCACATGTGCACAACACTAAATGTAACTCTTTGAACACATTGCACAATCAACAACGATCTTTCAACAAATTCAAACAATGGCGCTAACTACAAGTCAGGAACACTGACAGCGCTCTTAACAGCTGCCTCTGACAAAGCTCACAAAGAGCGAAAGCTAGCTAAGGCAAAGGTAATTTTTTTTTTAATTTGTGTCTGAAATATTAGTGTTAGAATAGTGTATACAAATCACACTTTAACATTTTAGAGAACTGACCACAAATATTTCGGGAATTTAATTTAAAATTTTGGTATTGATATAATATCAGTCATCAATGAACATGTGTTTATACACCTCTACCTATGATGTAATACCTGCACACACATGTATTAGTGTTATAACATACAATGAACTCTACATAACATAACACTACACTACAATAAACTACGTAACATAACACTAAATATGAATGTTTCAAAATAACACGAACATATTCATGTACATTATACATTTGATAACTATTTGTTGGTAAAATTTTTATATATTACAGCAAAATTTCTGTTTCAAGTGCTTTGTTAAGTGTTAAATTTTGATAAATTGTTATGTACATTGTTTCAGAAAAAAGATTGTACATCACATTGGAGCTGTTCTAATATACCTAAACTGGGTTCTTCACGCCAACTTAGCCTTTCACCTTTGCATTCCTTATTAATTGGTAAGATAATATAAAAAATATTAAACTTAATCCATCTTTAACCATTAGCCATTAGCATCTTTAACTTAAACTTAAAAAATTAATTAATCAATAAAATGAATAATGCGATACTTAGAAGAATTTTAAACAAATACACACTCAAGTATTTGATACTTCTGATATGTACAGATACTTCATAAAGCACTGCCCTTGTCTGAAGAAGTAATTACCTCTTAGCAGAAAGGTTCACCTTGTCATTACCATTAGCTAGAAAAACATAATTGACCTCCATGCTCTTCTTCAGTGGTTCACCTTGTCATTACCATTAGCTAGAAAAACATAATTGACCTCCATGCTCTTCTTCAGTGCTGTTCTACAGAGGTGAAATCCTTATAATATCACTTGTTTAGTAAGTTTCTTCAAGTGTAACTAGCAAATCACTATTATTTTAACTAATATGGAAAAATTTAACTGCTATGAAGGATCTTTGATTAAAATTATCATAGTTATGGGTCATTAAGATAGAGATCTGAGTCTGCATCAGCCTTTGTTACTATTCTTAAGCATTCTTCAATACTTCTGGTTTTCTGATAGACAAAAATGTTTCCAGTGTAAGACTACCTGTCTAATAGTACTACACATACTGTTGCTCAACATGCAATATGTTTTGTTAGTTTCCCAAATAGTGGTACCCCTCACCTCCCCCATTTAAGTTGTTTGCTGACTCTGCAAAGGGTTGTTCCTGTTGTTACATTTTTGGTATAATCTGTATAGGTGTGATCAGTGGTGGAGCATCAGGGGAGACGAGGTAGACAGTGTCTGTCCATATATTTTATTTATAATGTAGTTAATTTTTATTTATGAATTAAGTTGCATTGCACAAGTTACTCAGAAGGGATGTAAAATTAATTTAAGAAAGTAAATATTATGCGAAATCACACGAGTGTGATGTTTCGGAACCTTGCTGTGCTATGCAAGAGTACGCGGAGTAGCTGGATAGACATTATTTGAAATGTCTTTTTAACATGGCTGGAGGTAAGGTGGGCTGCAATGGATGACAACTTGAGAGGGCCTGCACGGGCAATTAAAACATTGTCATGTACACTATGTCTGAAGGCATGTCTCCCGTGAGAGAAGAGTACAGAGTTCTCGCCTGGCCGCTTTATGTATGAAGTGTATAAACATGTTGCATATAAAACTTTAGATTTTGTAAAAGTGCAACTAGATGCCCGATTTGGTGAATTTGAAAATACATTTTTAATAGAACTTTTAAATCAGAAAAAGTTTGTTGAATTTTGAAAGAATTTTCCTCAATTCCAGTTTGACAAGCTGAATTTTTTGTTTCCAAAATTGTTTGATTAGGTAACACTGCGCAATGTACATGTATTATTAAACATCTACAGCAGGGATTAAAATACTTGCCTGTGTTAAACTGCTAGAATATATTGTGGAGAATCAACTTGATAATGTGTGTCAACAAACATTAAAGTTACTGAAATTAGTACTAGGTATTCCAGTTATATCGGCCTCGACTGAGCGTTTAATCAAATGCTGAAGACGCTGAGACACTGAATAGAATCAAAACATGCCTTTGTAATGCTACAAAAAATAAAAGATTATCAGAATTGGCTGCTTTGTCCATTAGAAAAAATTGACATTTATGAGTACAAACAAACCAACTTTTAAGGAAATGCTGATAGATATGTTTGCAAACTTGAAGAGGCGGAATGTGGAACTTCTTCACAAAAAAATATGAAACATTTGTGTAATGCCTATAGTAATCCGGTCTTGTCATCATTTAAAAATGTGAGTAAAATTTATATTTTTCTAGCAAAACTTTCTAATTAAGATTCATAAACAGCACCAATGATGTTTCAGACAGTCATGTAACTTTAAAAAAGGAGTTGTTCTTGTTTCTTCATGTTGTTTTCTTGTTTCTTCGTGTTGTTTTCTTGCTTCTTCGCGTTGTTTTCTTGCTTCTTCACCTTGATTTTTGATCAACTAACTCCATTAACATAGCAATGTCCCCTCGCCCGATTTTGGCTATGTCCTGCAACGGTGTTGTTACTTTCGTTACTGTCCCCGGTGTTGTCTTCTAATCCTTCGACCCCCAACTGGTTGTTACTATCAAATTCTTGGCTTTTCGAATTCTCGTTTGTAGCCATTTTTGCCCGTAGACGCGTAATCATTCAGATATACTTAGGATCTGATATGTCAGATATACTTAAGGTCTGATATTATTCTACTGTAACTTATTTCTAAACAACTTATAAATTAACATGCACACTGTCTGTTCTCCGCCTGCTTAACAATTATACTAATTATTTATTTGTCAAGCCGTGCGTGTGGGCGCCAAATTGTAACTTTAAAAAAGGAGTTGTTCCCTTTTACGCCCAGCGGTGGACGCCAAGTTGTAACTTAAAAAAGATACGCCCCGCGTTCTGGAGCGCCAAATTGTAACTTAATTTTATTAGTTACGATTAATGTGTATAATTAAATTTTGTTTATTTTTAATTATCTATGTCCCGCGTGATGGGACGCCAAATATAACAATAATAGTGTTTATTGTTCTTTTAATTTAATTAATTTATTAATTAATGACTCTATTTAATTAATTCTCACCTTGTTGTGGTGTCAAATTGAACAGTTATAGTGTGGGCGTCAAATATAACTAATAAAGTTTTTGATGTTATTGATTATGTAGACCTATGTAATATTAAATTATTACTTAGCAGTTGTTGTTCAATTTCTTTGATGTCCTATACTAATTTTTAATCATTAGGTGTTTTCAAATAATTGACAACATACACAAGGCTTTGCAAGATTAACTTAATTTATTATACTTAATAGCATTGATGTCACTTACTTAATTTATAACAATTAATAGTATTGACGTCACTTACTTATTCTCCTGAAAAGAAATACAACATATATCTTGCAATTTTACTGATTACATCAATCTATCATTTATTATTTTGTTAACACTTGCTTACTTTCCTATACCCTTCATCTAGATACTTATTAGACTTTAACCATCATTATTATACATTTATTCTATATTAAACAATTCTTAATAAATGGATTCATGAAGATTGGATATCAATTACCATCATCTGTAATAGTTATCTTATGAATTTACCCTGACTAGCTACTAGTTATTACTTTCTTTAAATATTATTACTTATGAGTTCTTTCAGATGAACAGACAGTGTTATACTTAATTAGTAGTGCATGAATATAAAATTTACTTGATGTATGTTAATCCGTTCTATGGCGAAAAGTCCTCTGCGCTGTCATCCTGTTTCCTTGTCTCTCCAGGTTTCTGGAAATCCTTGCGGCTGGCATTATCACCTCGTAGCATGCACTCGCACTTATCACTCCTCTTCTCGCACTCCGACACAAATATATATAACTTTTGGTTTAGTTCTGGTGATTGGACTTTCGAATTTAGTACAGGTTATTTGATAATTCTAAATTTTGCAGAAATGTTCTACTCAAGTGTCATTACATTATTCTGAGTATGATAAGGATTTCTTGAAATATACTACGTGTTGTATGCTTTGTGATTTGATTCACACTGTTTTTCTGTGGATTTACTTTGTTAACACGACATTTGTTTATATTTAATGGTGTTAATAATTATTATTGTCTCTAATTTCATGACTGTAATTAGTTCTCTACTTGTTCCCTTTTACTATCACTGTTTCGGCATTTTGTCTATCTCTTACACATTTTACCGCACTTCTGTTCCGTTTAACGTCCTTGATAATAATATTACTTAGACGACCAACTTAGTTGATTTTAGTTATACTTCGTCATGTCTTTTAAAAACCACTAAGTTCTATTACCGGCTTCCGATTCTCGACTGCTCGTACTCACACCGATTCTTCAACCGATACGACTTTTCTCCGATACGGCATCCGCACTCCCGTCAGTTCTGATATCTAAATTATACGACTCTTGATATCTGACTCTCGACTTCGGCTATTAGATATAAGATATAAGACTTCCGATATACAACTCCAGCGTTCATACTCTTTGATCTATGAAACAAGACTTCCGACTCTAAGAGAACATACTCTCCGGTATAAGAATAAAAACTTAAGACCCCCGCTCGCGGTCAACACTCTAGTTTATACCCCAAAAATCCCACTATTTTCTCTAATTCCCACTTAATTTCTCAACCTCTGCGCTTCTATTGGTTTTCGTTTGTTTTCTGGTGGAAACTCCGCCTTAACACTCTAGATTCTCATCTCCCTTCGTTTCTTATTTGTTCCTCCAGTTCGTTTCCTTGGTAACCACTTCTTGTAGGGACATTCTCCTCAATTCTCGACTCTGATAGGCTTCCTTATTCCCTACCCTTACAAGTTCCTGGTTGGCTTACAACAATAATATATATTAATCTTTATGCAAATTTATTTTCATATATTAATTAATTATCTTTGTTCTACAAGAATTGGTTTTCCACTGCCCCTCGTTGGGAAGCCATATACAACAATATATTTATGCAAATTTATTTGCATAAATTAATTAATTCATTAATTATATAAAATTGATCTGTATTTATGAAAGTGTTGCCGGTACGAACTTTGTCGTACTTACATGTATCTAGCCCCGTAGTTGGACGCCATATACGATGATAATATTTATGCAAATTATATGCATAGATTAATTAATCCAATTAGAAATTTATTTGTGTTGATAAAGGTGATATCTGTACGAACTATGTTGAATATTTTAGAGTTAATGATGTGTTGATTTTATTGCTTTCATATATCCATTGTTATTTTATTGTAGTACTTTTATTGTGTAAGTTAATTGAATTATCTCTTTAATAGGGTCGTGATCAAAGTGTATCTAACTCCGAGTTTGGGTAATCATATACGATATGGTTAATGCCATGTGTTGAACTGCCATACACAATGTTAACAAATTCATTCCTTTAAATAATAAATAATTGTATGAATTGAATTAGAGTTAATTAATTATTCACACTCAAGCTTGTTACATATGAAATTACTTCTGACTTTAACTGTCTTCCAAACTTCTATTCTGTGTATCTTTCTGAGTAATTTATTTGATAATCGTTAAATTGTATTATAAATTATAGATACTGTTCAGTGAAAGGTTAAGTTGTGAGTCAGGTTTTTACATAAATCAATAGAATACTAATGAATCCATTCTAACTTACATTTATTAAAATCATATTTCATTCTTATTCATGTCATAACATTAATTTAAGAGCACTTACAAATCTTCAACAAAACAATAAAGTTCTATGCCACATTTAAATAATTAAATGAACAAATTTAAATAATTAAGTGAACAATCAAATGTAGACGCTTCTCCGTCCGTAATGGCGTTACTAACAATGTGGTATGCTCATAATTTGTATTAAGTATTTTATGTTAAAACACATTAAACATTTATATGCATGAAATAATCATTATTAACAATACACATATCAGTCATATACATAGCTAAAATCCTGTTCCTGCAACAGACACATCAAAATACATACATAGTTACAAAACGTATATTAACAAGAAGACATGTATAATATTCTGGAACATAATATTCCCTACCTATGGATTCGTATCTATCTGACTCATATTTATATAATTTTCTCAGGTGGTTTGGTTCTAAGTGTCAGGTCAGTGGTATTTGATAAATTACTAATTATAAGAAGAGATTAGTTTTGTACTTTACTCGTTCTGCCGTGATGTGTCGCTCCCATAATGTATCCCTGCGTTGATGAGTGAGGTTAATCCATATAGCACTCGTTCGCGAACACACTTCCGCACACCACGACAGTCACTTTGAGCTTTTGAGATATTATAATACAAGTCGTGGCATTGTACTTGTAATCGGTCGGCTTCGTTTATCCACGAGGATCTATTTACACGGTTCACAGTTCGATACCGTATGCTTCTAATAGTTTTCCATCCCGCACGACCATTCTTTTCGGCGCCTAGATTGTTTTCAAGTTCATTAGGCACTTGTTCACAATTCTATTTACTTGAGTTAATTACGAAACATTGTAGTGTCACTACTTTTCTGTTATGGTTCAAGAATGTCACTGCAAAATGTCAGTATCTTTATGACGGTGTATTACATGGAATTTATAAAGACTGTTACTCGCGCTTCATCACGAACACTACTGTTCCCTTTCGCGTTCTGAGTCTTATTCGCGCACTTCCATTTAGTCGTAATAATGTCTTAATCGTCTCTACCGAAATACGTTATAACTTATACACTGCATTAAGTTCTTATAATTGAACTATTATGAAACTGAAATACAAGTTCAAATAGACTGATCGAAACTCTGAATAAACTGAGTTAAGAATTTTAGTAAACTGAGAGAAAAATTGTAATAAACTGAGGCACAGATCTTAATAAAACTGAGCCAAAAATTGTAGTACACTGAGAACGCATCCCCCTGTGTAAACGGTTTTTATTCCTTCTGATGTTCCCACTCTTGGGATTCTGATGAACGCTCCAGCTTCCCACCAAATCATTTTTGATAGGTTTATTCCATGGACCTCCCTGTGTCCTCTCGTCTCCAGTCTGTATTTCCAACGAATTCTCCACCCAGTGCTGTTTGGAGAGGGACGTTCATACACGAGATTCGCTCTCTGGTCTCAAGCTTCTCTCTGAACCATCCCCTACAGAAGTTCCCTTCGAAATTCTCGCTCCTCATTGGCTGGTTGGCTTTCTCAACTTGAATTTGACGTAGTCCACGTGGACTGGATGAGTCGCTGTCTTACGTCCATTGCCCTGTTCCTGGAATCCGTGCTAAGGCCTCGTTTCAAAATCACATCTGCTACTTTTGGTGTAGCATGTCGAATTCCCTTATTGTTGGTGCGCTGACGACTTCCTTCATCGACTTACGGGTGGCATAACATCTGTGCTCTCCACTAGCGTCACTTAATCGCCTGTCCCATTGTCCGTGCATAAACCATTGTCTTTGAGAAGTCGCACACATGGTTTTGAACAATACTCTCGCCGTTGGTTCTGTGTTTTTCTCGCTACTGGACAGATGTTAGGGTAGTCTTCTTTTGTCCTAATTGTGGAGTCAAGCATTTCCACGCATGGTCCAGTTCGCTGCAACATGTGCCGTACAGCTCATTGTTCGTGAATAGTTTTTACGACGTCTTAATGGAAAGGAAAGGTTTGTTCCTTTTCGTCGCCCACCCTCGAACAAAGCTAACATGTGTCACTTTTGACGGGCTCTAATTGCTGGTGTACTTCCCTCGCAATACCCAAAAAACTCAAAAAAAAAATATATGAAATATTAATCACATTACAGGCTCCACCCATCATTTGAGTCGGATGACCAATTTCACGGCTGTCTATCTCCCTTGTATTTTGGCGTACATGCCCTTTTTAGATAAAGTGCTTTTAATTGCTGTGTGGCCCTCTCATCTGCTCTTTTGTTCACCATGTGTCCTGCTTCTTACCCATGACCAATTGCTCGTATTGTCTACTAGTTTCTCCTAGTTGTTCCCACGACGAGTGTGGTCAATTCCGAGTATTCCAGACAGCTGCTACATTTTGCTCTCCAAGCCTTCCTTCGTCGCGTACCCTTCTGGTAAAGCTGGACGTCCCGCCGTTCGTTCATTGTGCAAGCGCATTGTCTACTCAAGCCGGGCTTTTCCTGTCTATTGTTGCGATGTAACACTGCATTTTGGTGTGTAGCTCGACGCATGTGGCTAATTGTCTTTTGGATAGCGTCGCTATGTCGCCTTGTCAATGATCTATTGTCTCTTCTTAGCGATATATTTCGCCTTTGTCTCTCTTGGGTCATTGCGCGTCACCCGCAATTCGCTTCACTGTACAGCTGCTGCGACAGAGGCATTGTTTGCCTAAACCCTGTCTTCCCTTGTCTTGGACAACACATGTTACCGAGACATCGTATACCTTTGTATATCTGTCAGCAACCCTAGTTACAACGTCCACTTACAAAAAAAATTTTATTTAGACATTTTATCGTTATAATTGTCCCCAATTTGGGTCAATTGATCAATCTTCTGGATCAAAAATGGAGCCAAATTCACGCCCGTTCTCTCTGGTATTCTTCAGTGCTCATCTTTCCATGAATAGGGTGTATCAGAAGTGTCATCTTCTGGGTTGACCTACTGTCTGGTGGCACCTTACTGTTGGTGGTTTTTTGGTCCCTATATTTGAATTTATTGCTGATATCCCCCTTTTATGAATCCATTTTTACATAAATCTTTACCTAATTAAACATTTATGAGCTTAATTATTTTACTTTTTATTGGTACTTTAGCTATGAATTTATTGCCACTACATATTGTTTAAATTTAACCAATATTTCACACAAATACGAAAAAAAACTAAATTATATGCTCATTACAAATATAACAATACTTACAAATTAGAATCACGATTAACTTTATGTGTCTCTGGCTGTTTGTCCAAAGATAATAACATATATTTTACTTACTTGTCCAATTTACAAAGTTTTTATACATTCTTAAAGCTATACATGAATATCGAATTTGCTTCACAACAATTTTCTACTTAAATTAGTTCCCCTTTCATTAAATTAATTCTGTTTTCATATTATATCTTTGAGTTAAATTTGCTTAATGTACATATACTTCTGTTAATATTGAGCAATAAAATAGATACAATTACAAAATTAATAATAATAATCATTCAAGTTGTTATACTATCATGCATATATACAGTGTAAATTATAGTCAAGTCCAACCTTAAGTTAGCAATTTATTGCTAATTAGTTTATAATAGCACACAGAATTTCCTTATTACTACCAACTACTATCTTAATATTTTATTATGACAACATTGATTCGTTTATATTGATAGTTCATACTTTAGTAGTTGACTATAAACATTTACATAATTTTTCTTATAACATTTCTTTTTGTATACAAGGCAATTGATCATTCCCCTAAGCAATCTGAACGATAAACCATTTACTATCCTGGTATTGCAAACGATCTACCTACCAGGCATCTGGACATTTTTACATCACCCCGTACCGTTTACTTGCAGTTCCCAGAGATTGGATATCGGTGCTTTGGATATATTTTAATAATCCCATTCCAAGCATTACCTAATCACAGCTATTTCAGCCTTCTGGTGCATTCTGGTCGAGGAAATCCCATTTTTTCGGGTTCATTATGTTGTCATGCCCTGGTGGTGATCTTCGTTTTCAATCCATATCAATTATTTCCTGGGTATGCATAACTCTTATTGGTTTATCCATTTGTGACCTTCATTCCTTAATGATCAATTTCCTTCCGCTCTTTCGTATAACTTTTCTTACATCTTCATTCGCTATTAATTTCATTCATTAATATTCCGTATTTTCATGGCAATGTTCATTTAACATTTATTTTATTTTATTCATATTATATTCGTATTTATTTTCTTCGGCTGGTGCGTTCTCATACAACCATTTTTAATTAAGGTATGCTAACCTAATATTATCTAGCTTAATTACTAATTTGTCGGGATTTCTTAAGATCTCTTCCCTGGCTTCCATTAACGGTATCTCGAAAGATTCTTCATTATCGAAAGTATTTACATCGGTCTTCATTTGTATGTTGTTTCTTTCGATATCTATTTTACTATGCGTTTGTTTCAAGAATTGCATTCCGAGGATGCACTCTCGCGCAAGTCCTGGGACTATTAAAAACACACAATCATATTTAACATTATTTTTGAAGTGAATTTCACAAAATATCTGTTTTCTAACGTGCTTAGACCGTTTGCCCATGGTGCTAATTATCGTAGTGTTATTCACGCTAAGTATTTCGTGTTGGCCAATCTGTATTATTGTTATACCATTCTTCCGATAAGGCATTAATGGCACTGCCCGTATCAATTAAGGTGATTAAATTTATTTTATTGATGCGAATACTTAACTCGGGACTTTTTACAAACGCTATGTTAATGTTCTGTTCTGGTTCTTCCAAGAGTTTGTGACGTAAGTCTGGAAACAAAATATTTACTTTGGTGTCGATTCCGTTAAACCACTCGGTCTGTTGGTAAACAGAGGGGAGCATTGACCCACTTAGTTGTCAATTACTGTGCATTTTCGTGTTTCCTCCCCCACTGCCTTTGCTACTGGACGCCTGGCTGTCAACAACTAACGAATTTATGACTGACGGCCCGCTCTCAGCCTTCGGCTTCGTTACATAATCTTTTCGCCACCCTCGCCTTTGTTCCTCGCTCCATTGCTTTGGCTTGGGAAAGTTGTGTTCGTTGACATTTCTGGGTCCACGTTCTTCTGTCTTTTGAGCGTCATTCTGTGCTCGACTTGATACATTCATGTATTCTCGTAATAGAATTTCAAAATTATTAATCGTGGTTATTCCTCTTGTTACGACAGCTACTTGTATTTCTCTATTGTAGTGCCGCGCTAACTTCTTAATTAGATGCCGATCTGACATGATTGGTATCAATTGCCGACACTGTAGCACAAACCTTTCCATGTATTGTATTGTGCTGAGAGTTCCGTGAGAGTTGTATCGGCCGTATTCAATCTGGTCACGAATCCGTTCCTGTTGTGTCGCTCCCCAGTACTTCTCTACAAATCTATCTTCAAATTCTTGGAACGTGTTTATTTGGCTTCTTACGATGTGCCACCATATGGCTGCTTCTCCAGTTAAATGTCTGCTGATCCACCTCGTGTTTTCTGTTGGCTAGTACGCTTCTTGTAGCTCCTTGAGTTCTTTTAGGAATTCCATAGGGAAACTATCTTCACCATCAAATGTGATTTCTTTATTGCCTTGATTCCCGTTTATGGCGACGGCCGGTCGTTGTTCCATTTCTTCCAGCCTCCGCTGAACTCTTTGCTGATTTTCCCATATTGTTGACAGGTTACTAGCCATCTCATCCAGCCTTCTACCCTTCTCTACTGAAACTCCATTTAATTTCTCCTCGGTGCTGTTGTGAGCGTCCTTTAGACTCCTTACCTGAAGTTTGACACCTTCGATTTGTTTTTTGTTCAGATCCTGGGTCTTATTGATTGCTTCTTCCCATTCTCGGCGGTCCTTTTCGCATAACTCTTTATTTTATTTATTCTGTTTCTTTAATTCTTTATTGATTTCTTTCATCCCACTTTCACTCTTCTTCTGCAACTCATTAAGTTTTCCTTCCCACTTCTTGGTTTGTTCTTGCAATTCAATATTTACCTGATTGATCTGCCTTGTAAATTTTCATTTATTCTAGCAATATTTTCTTCCAACCTTTTGTTAAGTCGTTCCTCAGTCCTTTTTACTTCTTCCTTTAAATTGCCAATTTGTTCTTCATTATGTTGCATTATTTCCTCTTTCTGTTGCTCGATTTGTTTTCTTGTTTCTTCATGTTGTTTTCTTGTTTCTTTGTGTTGTTTTCTTGCTTCTTCGCGTTGTTTTCTTGCTTCTTCACCTTGATTTTTGATCAACTCCATTAACATAGCGATGTCCCCTCGCCCGATTTTGGCTATGTCCTGCAACGGTGTTGTTACTTTCGTTACTGTCCCCGGTGTTGTCTTCTAATCCTTCGACCCCCAACTGGTTGTTACTATCAAATTCTTGGCTTTTCGAATTCTCGTTTGTAGCCATTTTTGCCCGTAGACGTGTAATCATTCAGATATACTTAGGGTCTGATATGTCAGATATACTTAGGGTCTGATATGTCAGATATACTTAGGGTCTGATATTATTCTACTGTAACTTATTTCTAAACAACTTATAAATTAACATGCACACTGTCTGTTCTCAGCCCGCTTAACAATTATACTAATTATTTATTTGTCAAGCCATGCGTGTGGGCGCCAAATTGTAACTTTAAAAAAGGAGTTGTTCCCTTTTACGCCCAGCGGTGGACGCCAAGTTGTAACTTAAAAAAGATACGCTCCGCGTTCTGGAGCGCCAAATTGTAACTTAATTTTATTAGTTACGATTAATGTGTATAATTAAATTTTGTTTATTTTTAATTATCTATGTCCCGCGTGATGGGACGCCAAATATAACAATAATAGTGTTTATTGTTCTTTTAATTTAATTAATTGATTAATTAATGACTCTATTTAATTAATTCTCACCTTGTTGTGGTGCCAAATTGAACAATTATAGTGTGGGCGTCAAATATAACTAATAAAGTTTTTGATGTTATTGATTATGTAGACCTATGTAATATTAAATTATTACTTAGCAGTTGTTGTTCAATTTCTTTGATGTCCTATACTAATTTTTAATCATTAGGTGTTTTCAAATAATTGACAACATACACAAGGCTTTGCAAGGTTAACTTAATTTATTATACTTAATAGCATTGATGTCACTTACTTAATTTATAACAATTAATAGTATTGACGTCACTTACTTATTCTCCTGAAAAGAAATACAACATATATCTTGCAATTTTACTGATTACATCAATCTATCATTTATTATTTTGTTAACACTTGCTTACTTTCCTATACCCTTCATCTAGATACTTATTAGACTTTAACCATCATTATTATACATTTATTCTATATTAAACAATTCTTAATAAATGGATTCATGAAGATTGGATATCAATTACCATCATCTGTAATAGTTATCTTATGAATTTACCCTGACTAGCTACTAGTTATTACTTTCTTTAAATATTATTACTTATGAGTTCTTTCAGATGAACAGACAGTGTTATACTTAATTAGTAGTGCATGAATATAAAATTTACTTGATGTATGTTAATCCGTTCTATGGCGAAAAGTCCTCTGCGCTGTCATCCTGTTTCCTTGTCTCTCCAGGTTTCTGGAAATCCTTGCGGCTGGCATTATCACCTCGTAGCATGCACTCGCACTTATCACTCCTCTTCTCGCACTCCGACACAAATATATATAACTTTTGGTTTAGTTCTGGTGATTGGACTTTCGAATTTAGTACAGGTTATTTGATAATTCTAAATTTTGCAGAAATGTTCTACTCAAGTGTCATTACATTATTCTGAGTATGATAAGGATTTCTTGAAATATACTACGTGTTGTATGCTTTGTGATTTGATTCACACTGTTTTTCTGTGGATTTACTTTGTTAACACGACATTTGTTTATATTTAATGGTGTTAATAATTATTATTGTCTCTAATTTCATGACTGTAATTAGTTCTCTACTTGTTCCCTTTTACTATCACTGTTTCGGCATTTTGTCTATCTCTTACACATTTTACCGCACTTCTGTTCCGTTTAACGTCCTTGATAATAATATTACTTAGACGACCAACTTAGTTGATTTTAGTTATACTTCGTCATGTCTTTTAAAAACCACTAAGTTCCATTACCGGCTTCCGATTCTCGACTGCTCGTACTCACACCGATTCTTCAACTGATACGACTTTTCTCCGATACGGCATCCGCACTCCCGTCAGTTCCAATATCTACATTATACGACTCTTGATATCTGACTCTCAACTTCGGCTATTAGATATAAGATATAAGACTTCCGATATACAACTCCAGCGTTCATACTCTTTGATCTATGAAACAAGACTTCCGACTCTAAGAGAACATACTCTCCGGTATAAGAATAAAAACTTAAGACCCCCGCTCGCGGTCAACACTCTAGTTTATACCCCAAAAATCCCACTATTTTCTCTAATTCCCACTTAATTTCTCAACCTCTGCGCTTCTATTGGTTTTCGTTTGTTTTCTGGCGGAAACTCCGCCTTAACACTCTAGATTCTCATCTCCCTTTGTTTCTTATTCATTCCTCCAGTTCGTTTCCTTGGTAACCACTTCTTGTAGGGACATTCTCCTCAATTCTCGACTCTGATAGGCTTCCTTATTCCCTACCCTTACAAGTTCCTGGTTGGCTCCACCCATCATTTGAGTCGGATGACCAATTTCACGGCTGTCTATCTCCCTTGTATTTTGGCGTACATGCCCTTTTTAGATAAAGTGCTTTTAATTGCTGTGTGGCCCTCTCATCTGCTCTTTTGTTCACCATGTGTCCTGCTTCTTACCCATGACCAATTGCTCGTATTGTCTACTAGTTTCTCCTAGTTGTTCCCACGACGAGTGTGGTCAATTCCGAGTATTCCAGACAGCTGCTACATTTTGCTCTCCAAGCCTTCCTTCGTCGCGTACCCTTCTGGTAAAGCTGGACATCCCGCCGTTCGTTCATTGTGCAAGCGTATTGTCTACTCAAGCCGGGCTTTTCCTGTCTGTTGTTGCGATGTAACACTGCGTTTTGGTGTGTAGCTCGACGCATGTGGCTAATTGTCTTTTGGATAGCGTCGCTATGTCGCCTTGTCAACGATCTATTGTCTCTTCTTAGCAATATATTTCGCCTTTGTCTCTCTTGGGTCATTGCGCGTCACCCGCAATTCGCTTCACTGTACAGCTGCTGCGACAGAGGCATTGTTTGCCTAAACCCTGTCTTCCCTTGTCTTGGACAACACATGTTACCGAGACATCGTATACCTTTGTATATCTGTCAGCAACCCTAGTTACAACGTCCACTTACAAAAAAAAAAAAATTTATTTAGACATTTTATCGTTATAGTCACTTAGCTGTTATCTGATATTAACTCTATTCACCATAGTTTTACTGGTTCATTAAGAATACTAACAGTCTTAGTAAGAGGTTGCTTTTGGTTGGTATTTTAATGCCCACCCAAATTATTTTCTCACACTTCGCCACTGGATGTGATGTCATATGAACTATACATGGCCTATGTTAAGATAATGCTTCTCCAAGGTTGGTTCAAGCAAAGTCTGTTATACTCCTTGTTTACAGCATTTTGTCTCTTATCAGTTGCCACTACTTCTTGTATGAGCCTGGTGTCCTGTTGGTACCAAATATTTTCTTAAGAACATTTTATCTGTATTCATTAGGCAGTATGACAAAATTAAACAAAATTTTGTATAGTGTTCTACAAGTATATGTTTATCAGAAAACTGATTTTTTCAAAATGAGGGAAGTGAAAATAAGGAAAGTTTCCACAATTTCTGTGCTGAGAAATGTTAAACATAAAATGGAATGGTAGGACGTGCAAAGAGAATATTTTAAAATAGCTAGATAT
Organism: Magicicada septendecula; assembly: GCA_034769895.1. Taxonomy (NCBI): domain Eukaryota; kingdom Metazoa; phylum Arthropoda; class Insecta; order Hemiptera; family Cicadidae; genus Magicicada; species Magicicada septendecula. Next base: position 101,862,487 of record CM068376.1, read on the forward strand.
GAAGAAATGCTGACAAGCAATTACAAAAGAAAGAGTGGATGGTTAGGCCTTTAAACACATTTAAGCTATGAGTACTTGAAAACATAATTATTGAATATAAGGTACAAGATAAATTGAAGAGGGATAATTGGTATAATTGATGAACCTATGATAGATAAATTGTACAAAAAAATGAAGAAGGTGGCCCAGGAAAAGAAAAACAAAAAAAAGTGATGGGAACTTCAAAGCCTGAAAACTAATGTTACATAAATGTAGCAGATTGAAAACAAGCACAGAGGCACTCCCTCCCACCCAAAAATGCACTCGATAAAATGACTTCTACGATCAGTTCAATTAAATATAAAAACAAATTATTTTTATAATTTTTGTAATAATCAATATTTATTGTAATTATTCATGGTTAATTACAGTTTGTAATTGCAATTTAAAAAATAATTATAGTTTTTAATTATAAAAACTAAAATCTCAGGCAGAATGAAAGAGAATCTGGATAAACAGAGAGAAAGATTTATTTGTATTTAAAAGATCTATCCAAGATTTAAAGTATTTTCATGTGTATAATGCACCCTTATTATAGCGCACATTTTATTGGAAATGTACACAGATAAAATGTAATTCAACTATAAGCCACATCCCTACTTATGGTGAGAAACAGTTGAAAACATTTGTTAGGACATAGAAAAATATATATTATTTGAACATTAAATATACTGAGCAGAAAATGTGTTTTATACAAAATAATAGAAAAATATACTTACCTTACCTATTTCTTTGTAAACACAAAAATTATTAAATCATACAAAATTTTAACAAATTAAAACTTACACAAGTCATAGTTTTGGTCTAGTTCGTTAAGTTTTTAGTTTTTCACTAGCACATAACATCTTCATTTATTAATAGTCTTCATCTGTTTCTGAAGAAGACAGTATTGCGTTACTCTCCTCTTGTGATTCTTCTGATGTACTGTCATCTCACAATGCACAATCTTCAGTACCATCCAGCTTGTTCGAAATACCGCATCTCTTAATGGTTTTTGTAACTGTTTCACATTTTACTGCTTTTCAGGCATTTATGATCCAGTTTAATACGAGTGAGCTGTATTAACAAACACATATAAAGACTGAATTATAGTGGTTAATCCACCAAGAATCACTGCCAAATGTGTTTGTGTGTCTCAAACCTTGCTTTTGCTTGGTCCAACAAGTTTTTCTTTGTTAAGAGAGCACATGGCCTTTTGTTCTAAACCATACCAATCCAGTCTAAAACAAGCTTTTCTTTCATGCACCCCTTTCTCCTGGACACAAACAGTTATACCCCATGTAAATTTTGTTTAGTCAAAGTTTTTTACTGTAGAACCACTTATGGAGGTAACTTGTGTCTGTTGGCTGTAATCAAGAGCATAACTGTGTACCTTTGTTTGTTGTGTCCTGTTAATTTGACTGGCATATACGAGATATATACTGGTATATATCGTATCTCACACTTTTTTTATCAATACTCATGGCATATCACAAAAGACAAGACACTGGTTCCCATTCCCAATTTGAGACAAATCAAACTTGTTCATATATCTAGTTTGTACAATAACTCAATGAAACTCGATAATTTTATTTTTGTACCCTCAATGTAAACATTGACCCAAAGTAGTTCTTCGAATCGAAAGACAGTGTCTGCGAAGAAACTGTACACATTAACCAAGACTGGCACATAATTGCATTTTATGAGTGATTTTCCTAGCTTGATCTATACTATTTCAGTAGTAACGGTGAAAGCTCTACTTCTTTTTTCTTTTATAACCTTGACTAGGTGCTTTTCTACTTCTGGAAACTTATTTTTTTACCACATAAAAAAATGCTGATTACGAGTAGTAACATTTTAGTAAATTTTTCTTTCTCACTCCCAAACATTAGATTCTGCTACATCAAATTTACATTATGCAGTGCAATTACCAGTTAATTTTGCAAATTTATAATGGATAATGTAAACTGAGCCATATAGGATTAGTGAGATGTTCGTCCACTCATTATGAATATACAATCTGTTTCTTCACAACAGATGCAAGTAATGAACTACTGTAGAAACTAGAGACAAGTGATGACAAAGTACAGTATCAGAATGCTACAACAGAGTGTGGTTATAAACCTATGGCGTGAACAAATGCCTAGTAGAAAAGGGGTTAAGAACTGTGAACTAAATTACCAGTAACTTTTAGTTTACTATTACTAGACTTGAGCCTGTGAATTTCAAGTGATGTTGCTAACTCTGTCACGTGCAATCTGACCACACACATGCAGGTCTACAATTTAGCATGTAAATTATTCATGTATAATATGCACCCACATTTTTGGGAAGAAAATCTGGTGACAAAAGTGAGCATTATACACGAGAAAATCCGGTACTGACTGTTACTAGATCAACACTTATTTACTTACAGTTGATAAATCTTTGTTGCAGGCAAGAAATTACAATTGTATCAAGTTAACATTAATTTAGCTATAGGCAACTTTATGTTTATTAAATACATGTCAGTTTGTTTAAATACATGTGTTTAAATTCTAAGAAGTCAACAGTGAACGCATAATTTTTGGGTGTGTGTCTGCTGAGCACTTTGAAAACTTTAGGCAATGTGAGTGGACTGTTTTGAATATGTTTTTTAGTTCTAAAAAATGTGTAAGGGACAGTGTTAGTGAGAAAGCTTGCTAATCTTATGATGATTTATTGAGGAGTCACTGATGTTACCATATAAGATTTTTCACTTCCAGCATAATGGACAGTAAAAGCAAAAATTGGATTTAGACTTGTTTTTAAAAAAAGTTAAAGTTGGAAGAAGCTTTACATTTTTATGTATGTGTTTAATACTACTGCTCAATCAACCAAAAGGAAAAGAAAAAATATACCACATTTTCTCCACAATATTTCTTAAAAAATGTTTTTCCTTCAAGGTGTACTGTTAGCCGAGTTTCTTGTTAGTGTAGTATCTTAGATGATATTTTGGGATTAACTTCTACCCTTATCTCAAAAGTACAAGCAGAACCCATGGATGTATAGAAGACAATGAAGATTAACTAATAATAACAAGCCTGTAGGAGTAATGAGATGAAAGCCTGAAAGCCACTTCAAACAATTCTACAAAAGTCTGAAGACCTGGCATGTGAAATGGGAACAGAAACAAAAAAGTTAAGAATATCAGGGAAAACTTATATACAAATACATTTTGTGGAAAAATGTTTTTATACTAATATGTACCTTCCATTTCAGTATTACCTGATCAATGAACTTTCTTCTAGATTCTCAAAATCATAAATACTACAAATTGGACAGATTAAAAAATTATTTTCACCAGAATTTTAGGAAGATTGTAATGAGTCTTTTCTGCAAGGACCTGAATAGTACGATTTATTATGTTTTCCTGCTCTTAAAGGAGAATTGAAGAGCTGGAAGGAGATGTGAACATCAGCTTCAGAAAATGTTCCAAAAGTTCCTGTAGAAAGAAATTTGATCCTGCATCAGATTTACTTAACATCCAGTTACACTTCCAGTTACAGGAAGAATGGCAAAATGTTCATTTTCATCCCTATGTCGACTTAAAACTTATTTAAGGTCTACAGTGACTGAAATTCAATTAAATTGACTCACCATCTTCCACACCCATTAGGATATTGCCTCTTCTGTGTCAGCTGAAGAGAAACTAGAAATCTTCCTTTAGCCATACTTTAAATGTAGTACACAAGTAGGTTGATGTTAGGTTTTTTAATCACTGAATCTGGAAAATACATGTGTACACAACACGTTTATTTGTTGTGTTTACAGTCATAATGTTTTACAGATTAATCCTAGTTCACCCATGCAATATTACTGATGTGTTTCCAACCAATATTCTACTTCAGCCAAGAAAATTAAGTTAGAGTCATCAACATTACATGTAAATTATGTATATCGATAAACATCAGTTACGGTATGTCCCGTTTTACTAACCTCCATTAAGAATTTTAACGAGTAATAAACCATTTCAGGAAGCTTCATGAGATATAACATCCATTAAAATCATTAATTAACAGAAGATATTTGACCTGTTAGGTACCTAAAGGAATGTTATATGATAAGAGCTAAACTTATAATTATGTTTAGTTTCATTCATGTAGCAGTTTATTATTAGTATTAAAAAAATAATAATTGTTTTTCATGAAGCAGTCATTCATCTATGATAAATTAAATATACATGTCATATCTGCATGGTTTCTGTGATCATAAATTTTATTTTATCTGTTTTTTCAATAAATAAATAATTTTATTGTTGCATATATGTATGTAATAAAAACTATTGTGACAAACAAAAATCCATGATAGAAAAATTTGATGCTCAAATAAGTAAGCCTACTTAGAAAATCATTCAAACTAATACAAAAACAAATGTCACCAGTAATAGAAATAGGCCTACAGATTGTGATCAACATTATATGATCTTTTTTTTTTCTTAAGTGAATGAAAATTTATAGAACACTTCAGTCTTTCAAAATAAGATACTCTCAAAATTCTTAAAGAAGTGAGGTTAAACAGTAATATCCTCAGAAACAGAAAAAAACAAATAGAAATTACAATGAGGGAAAAATATACCATAGAGAAGAAATAGAAACCATGAAATAGAAATGCCACCCTAGAGATAGTTTACAAGTTATTTTAATTTTTCAGCCTATCATGGAAGCATATTTGTGTCAACAAGCATTCTGCTAACAGGGTCCAAAGGGATGTTGGTGAATAAGATGGGTAATATAATGGTGTTTTAATTAGAAATAAAATACCGTAACATTTATTTGTAAAAGTACAGTTAATACTGCTTCTGTATAACCACTTCTTGGGATATGTGGATACTACATAGGAGCTTCAGGATATCAGAATGTGGCTCTTGAGACAATATCTGGATCCGCCCCTTCATGAATGTTTGTTATGCTCACTTAGTGTTTGTGATGATTCAAAAAATAGTGTTTCTTGTCACCAAAAAAATACTGCAGTAATATGTAGCAACATGAAGGTTATCTGGCAGTCTTAAACACAAGACTAAGATTTCAGGGTGCATAAAATAATATACTCTTTAAAATTATAGCACTGACTAAATATCATGTTATAAATTACAGTCATACCCTGCTTAACGCGAGTGATACGTTCCTCGGCGATTTGCTTAAAATGAAAATCACGCTAAGCGGGGTTTCCTATTTTTTACTGACCAATACTTTGTTGTTTTAGTTTTTATTGCTTTTATATGATTTTCCTTGTCAAAATGTGTTATAAACATAATAAAATACATATATACGTACAAAGATTTTGATAAATAAATATGGATAATACGAAATCTCAAAAAAGGCATTTTAATTTAAAAGATATACACCTACATACGTACTTACAAACGAATATGTACAAAAATAATTTATACAAACATCTACCTAATTCACTTACACAAAGATCACAAAGAAGATCCTTGAGAAGTTCCGGGTTGAGGTTTCTCATGTGGCTTCTCAGTCGCAGCCTTTTTGAAAAATGTGTGTAGAGTTGGTTGTGATGCTTTTCGCTTCCTCTCATTTAGTAGTTGTTGATAACAATCTATTCCATCATTGACAACTTTTTTGACTTTTGTGATTCTCCCCCAATCAACTTCATTTTGCTCTATGAGGTTTAATCCTGTTTGAATTAACATTAAACCTTCCTGCAAAATTTTAGTTGACAAAATTCGCGGTGTTTCTTCAGGAACGATCTCTTCTTTTTCCGCTTCATCTTGAGATTGTAGATCCAGAAGTTCTTCGTTTGTCAAAGGCTGTGCTTCGGATTCAATCAATTCCATAATGTCTTGTTTTTCTATGGATTCTTCACTTAGCCTCCCTGTGTTGGCTAGCTGTGTGATGTCGTTCACTAAATTTTAAAAAACTTTATTTCTTCATTTTTGGCCACGTCCGGCCACAGTTTTTTCCAACAACCATTCATGCAATGTTGCGTAACTTCTTTCCATGAAAGATCAATATTTTCAATGGCTTTCATAATGTTAAACGATTTCTACCATTCTTTCATTGACTGCTTGTCTGCTGAATCTGTTTCATGAATTAATTGGCCGAATGTGCGGCGCAAATAATACGCTTTGAAAGCAGCAATTGCTCCCTGATCCATAGGCTGCAATAATGAAGTTGTATTGGGAGGAAGAAAAACAACATCAACAGGAAAATCAGTTTGGAGGCTTTCCAAGGTAACAGAATGACCGGGTGCGTTATCCAGAACTAACAGGGCTTTATGTTCTTCTAAGTCGTTCTCCTCACAATATTTTTTTACTTCGGGGATGAAATGGTTAAGATACAAATCATTAAACACAGCCATTGTCACCCAAGCCTTCTTGTTTGATGTCCATATGACGGGCAAATTTTCTTTTTTATAAATTTTCATCGCTCGTGGATTTTCTGAGTGGTACACCAAAAGAGGTTTTAATTTCAAATCTGCACTTGCATTACCCCCCAATAGAAGTGTAAGCGATCCTTGGCCGCTTTGAAGCCAGGGGCCTGTCGCTCACTTTTAGAAATGAAAGTGCGTGAAGGTAACTTTTTCCAAAACAGCCCTGTCTCATCCACATTGAAAACAAGGTTAGGGGGATAGCTTCGACTGTTCACCAAATCCTTAAATGTGGAAAGATATTTATCAGCTGCTTCCATGTCGGCACTTGCTGATTCACCTTGAAGTCGAAGGCTGTGAAGGTTTGAGCGACGTTTGAATCGATCAAACCAACCTCGACTTGCTTTAAATTCAATGGTCGAAAATTCTTCCTCCTTTTTTTAATGTCGTCAAACAGGGACTTAGCTTTAGCCATGATAACAGCCTGGCTTAAAGGCATTCGCCACTGGTTCATGTCTTCAACCCAAACTGACAGTAGGTGTTCCATTTTTTCTATAATAGAGGATCTAGACCGATTCACTTTTGTAGCAGCAATAGATGTACCCGTGGACTAACTGGATAGCACAATTTTTTCTTTATTTTTTACAATTGTATGTACGGATGACTCCGATATGTCAAACTCACGACCGACTTCTGTGGCACCAACACCCGACTCCATACAATTTAAAATTTTCATTTTAACTTCAAGAGTCAATGATTTACGTTTAATTGCTAATTTCAACATTTTATCAGCGCACATTGTTAATCCGTTCTAATTGAATGTTCGAACTAAACTGAAAGGAAAACGTATTCCCAATGTTTAGAAACAATAACGGGGGAGGGGGGGGAGTGAAGGGTTTTCCAGGAAATTGGCCGAGACTTAAGTTCAACAAGGGGCCCTAAAAAGGATGGATTAACCCGAACTACCATTCCAAGAATGTAAATTAGTACGTATACAGTACAGTAATGTTTATTTGGCTGAGGCAAGATAAACAAGAAACGTGAATACATTTCTGGCGGGAATGGAAGATGCATTTTGCAAACTAACACCTACGTCACACACGTCCGCCTTTTCTATAAACATTGTGCACAGTTTAATCTGAGTTGTGGGATCGGGAACTCAGAAATGGTTAATAAACGTCAGCCACTGCTGTGTGTAGTGAAAATGTGTTGTGTCTATTCAGCGTCACCACGGGTCTCCAGCACAGAGAAACGATTTCTCATTCGTCAGAATCCCGCCAACAAGAGTATTCAAGGTCAAATAACATTTATAATGTATAATGGCACAGCCATGTATGTTTACAAAATGTACTACTGTTTTGGCTGACACTTGAAGGGCTTATTTCCAAAGTGACTTATCTCCAATCTTTAAAGATTTTGAGTTTAGCATCGCAATGTATAGAATCGACCATCCTTGGGTATATGAAAGAGGTGTTACTTCCAAAACGACGTTTATCTCGGGTTGGAGAGCTATAGAAAGTCGATGTTATTTAGGATGTGACTTATTTCCATGCTCTTTTTATTTCCAAGCAGTCTTATATCCATGCGGCCAATAGGGGCGCTAGTCACATGATCTCGTAAACTGTCATGGCGGATGCAGTGTTGTACTAGGCTTGTATGTGTGATTAAGATTACTTATTTACGTAATAATGTCGACATTTGACGAGGAAGTGGAGCATGTATCATCAAAATACGCCAGAAGAAAATCTCTTAATCCATCAGAGTGGAAAAAACAAAGAGAAAGTGCGTAGATGTTCAAGTGATGGTCGCCAACCAAAACTCGCGTGTAAACATGATGATGGACGATGCTAAGCTATTAAGTTGCATTTGAACAATATTAAACGATTTCATTCAGTGTTCGACTCTTTAAAGAGCAAGGTGGAACAAGATAGTTTCATTATGAATTCTGTTTTAGTGCAAAAAACAGCAAGAAATAGGGGCAAACTTGATAAAAAGAGTCGGGAGTATTCATAACCTACTTTGTGCAATCGTGTAATGGTGATAATATAAAAGTATGCTGTGCAACGATGTGTAGTATTCTGCAAATTGACCCAAAAAGGATACAGAGACTTGCCGCATTTTACTTCAAAAATGGATGTGTAAGAGAAGAGACAAGAGGCGGTAAACGCAAGAATCCAAGTAAAGACCACATCAGAGAACTGGTGCGTGATCACATCGAACTCTTCAAATGTACTTCTGGACACTATGGTCGTGAAGATGTAAGTAACAATACTTTAATACTTCAGTTCTTTGCTTAACACTTTTGCTGCCGATCAGTAGCGAAAGTGTTAAAACGTAAAATAAGCCACACGCATCTGGATGGTGTAAGGTTTTCTCACAGTTCCTTTATTATTTTCAGAATATACACAGAAAATATCTACCATCACACCTGAGTATCAGATCGATGTGGGAAATGTTTCTTGAGACTTTCAAGGAAGATCCAGATGCCCAAGCTTGCAATTACCACTTCTACTATAAAATCTTTACGAAGGAATTCAACCTTGGTTTTGGTTTGCCACAGACTGGTATTTGTAGTTTTTGTGAAGAGCGTACTCAAAGACTTAAATTTGAGCAAGATAATGATGAAAAACAGAAAATAGTGTGTGAACTTATTGTACACAAACAAAGAGCCAAACAGTTCTATAACTTAATGAAAGAAACAGTCCCAAATAACACTGCCTGTTTTGTGTTTGACCTCATGCAGAATCAACCATTGCCACGTACTGCCCTTGATGAGGCATTTTATGCACGTCAGATATGGCAGTATTATTTAGGTATTATTAGACATTATGGTGGTCAGTCGCAACAAAACTTAGATAATGTATATTTTTATACTTGGTCAGAAAATGAATCCAAAATAGGGTTGCTGCACAGTTTTCCACCATTTAACAAATTTTTATGCTGAGAACACAGAAATTAAAAAAATAAAATTATTTTGTGATGGGTGCAGTGCACAAAACAAAAATTATACATTATTGGCAATGCTCAGTAAACTTTGTAATGATCATAATGTTAACTGTGAGATAATATTTCCTGTGCGTGGACGTAGTTACTTACCTGTTGATCGCACTTTTGGGAGGGTTGAAAAAATGTTGAGGAAAACTGAACTAGTACTTTTGCTCGATGAATATAACAGTATTTTTTCAAAAGTAGGTCAGGTGCATGTTCTTGGAAGAGACTGGCATGTTTCTAACTGGAAAGATGCTGCTAAGTTGCACATAAAGTCAAAAATAGACTTTAAAATATCAGAAATGAAAATAATTCCCATCGATTCCAAATGCGTATCTTGTCAATCAGACTATTCAGTTGTCAACCAGAAATGCTCCCATACATTGCTGAAGAGAGGTAAGAAATCGTCCTCCCTTCAAACAGTACAAATCCCTCTAGGTAACCAGGTGAAAAAAAGAGAAACTGGATGATGTGATGCAACTGATTAATAAGCTTGGTGTAGATGATGGGCATCCAGCCAATGGCATTTTATAAGAATGTATTTTCTTCCTTCATTAATGATAATGCCATTACAAGTGAAAGTGATGATGAGTAATGGCTTGGATTACTTTATTTTAGGAGTATTCGTATTATTTTTTTATTTAAAGTCACTAGCGTAACCTAAGTAATATTATGTCTTACTACTTGCATGTCACTTGATTAATTTTATTTTAATACTGTCTATTATGAGTAATGTAAATTATATTTTTGTAATAAATAGTGACAATTTTTTTTTTACAGTAAAATATTTAATTATTCTGAAACGTCATTATGGCATTAAGAATTATGGCAAAAGTTTCTATACTTTTGTACTGTTTAAATCCTAAATATATAAGAGATTTTAGAATATATTTACTTATAATCACAATACTTTGCATATCATTGAGAATTTATGTATTTTCCTACTTTTAACACAGTGCAGATGTATAGGAGAGATTCGTTTAATATCAAAATGACTTAAATCCTAGTCATGTGACTCCAGTTCTACCAATCCCATGATTTTCTGATTTTTTTCCCATACATCTCTAGATTTGGAATAAACAGAAAAAGAAATGTGCCAAGAATCAAGTTTCTATCATATACTTGCAATGAGTTATTTTAAATTTCTTGTTTTTGAACATTATGATTTCATGGAGAAAAGTCACTTTGGAAATACCCTTAGATGAAAAAAACTACAAAGACGAATTAAACACGATAAAATATCTAGCAGAATCTAAAGGATATGACAGAACAATAGTCAGTAAACTCCTACACAAAACAAACAACAGACAAAGACAGAAAACAACAAATTCATAACACTAACATACATCAACAAACAAACTGAAAAAATAGCCCACAAATTCAAAAAAGCAGGATACAGAATCGCATACAAAACTGCAAACAAAACAGAACACACACTATCAAAACACACACACAAAGCACAAAACAAATTCGATTTACCTGGTGTTTACAAACTAAACTGCTCAGATTGCAGCAAATTCTACATAGGCCAGACAGGACGTAGCTTCAAACAAAGATACATTGAACACACAAAGACACTACACTCTACTACAGAATCCACCTTTGCAAACTACCTCATTGAAGCAAACCACACATACAAAAAACATCGACAATAACATGGACATTCTACACATACACACAAAAGGCCGAAAACTAGACACTCTTGAACAATGGGAAATTAACAAACACACGAAAACACATAAAAACGACATCCTAAATGAACAGACACAATTATTCATACACACACATTTAGTATCACAGCAGTAGCCCTAGCTGAAATTGGACAAAAACTGAACTTAACCCTTTGTTCCCCGCTAGTCTTTTATGTGCGCGCGCGCGCACACACACACACACACAAGCATATTGCAACAGTACAATTATTTAAAGATGTTTTAGTGTTAATACTGAATGCAACTATAGATACTAATTATTAGCTACGTCATATTGTTACATAAATAAATTATGTTGTTAGCTGAGAGGAGTAGTGACAATGAAATAACTGCTTCAATATATAAGAAGAAAATAAGTGATTTAAAAATTTACATATGAAACAAAAAATATAAATTTAAATATCACCTTTTGTGAGAAGCTTTTTACAAAGCATAAAGACATATTGTATAATCACACATGAATAATATAAAAACAACAAACAATGAACATAAGTATGAAAAATGTTTCAGCTACTTGGGGGTCTTGACATAAAATATTCCATTTATATATTGCAAATTATATATAATAATACCATCTAAATATTTATTAGATAAAAAGAAAAAGTTTATTTATAGTATTTTAATTAAAAATCGTGTTTACTTCAGTTCAATAAACATTAATTACTGTGCATCCATTTAATTAAATAGAAAACTCATTGTAAAACAAATAATAAAATTGCAGGTCAATGCATAATCATTTAGATTTTTGTATTTACACTATGTACAATTATATACTCATATTTCCTCATTTATATCATGTCTTTGTTTGTTTACTGTCTGTTTATATAGAATAATTGTTGGTTAAGTTTCCACCTGCTTTCAAAATGTTCCTGTTACTGTGGTACTGTGGTGAGATTATTGTGTGTGTGTGTGTGTGTGTGTGTGTGTGTGTGTGTGTGTGTGTGTGTGTGTGTGTGTGTGTGTTGCTCACTGGATGATGGTGATGAAGATGGTTATGATTCCACATTGATAGTTGGAGTGACGTAGTCACCCCCATCATTTTTACCAGAGTCTCTAGACTTGTAATTTAAAATCATTTCAAACAAACACTTTATCAATACTTTAATTTATTTTAATTTAAACTCAAATATTTCTCTCTTAGCATTTATGTTTGATTCAACTACTAATTCCTATACATGAGTTATTATTCTACATTACAATCTGCTTTTGCATTTATGTACATTTCTTTATGATTGATTAACTGTTCAAATGTTTTTCTTTCTATATTAATTAGAGTCTTTCAGTTGTCTGTAATTAACAAAAATGGTTTTTTATCACCTCATTTGATGCGATACTATCAGTGTGTCCTCCTTGGGTCCTCGGTCCGTGTCCTTCTCGTTCTTCTGGTCCTCTTCCAGGATTCCACTGCTAGTGCTGTTTACTAGTTGTCTCGTATCATCTCATGGATCGTACGATAGTCCATCGAACCTCTTCATTCCGTGACTCTCACTGTAGTTTTAAAATAGCGTCGTCGATTGACATAGCCTCCTACGGCAATGGTTGAAAATAGAAGAAGAAACTTTATTAGCGCGACCTGGTATTTATAGCCAGGTCATGCAAAAGCTCAGGTCTGAACAATTTTCATCTTGTCAGACTTTGTCAAAGCATCTTTACCCCCAATCTGGTTCAATTCACTAATTTCACCTATCTTCGCGAATTACGAAGTCCGTTTCACACTACTCAATGCTCAATCGATCACTAATTTTTATATGTTTACTATACGTAAATTACACTTCTTTATTGTAATTACAAAAAGAGCTATTCACTTTTTACTTATAGTAATTGCACTTTCTCTCACTTTGTCATGGTCTTTTAACCCTTTGTTCACCTTTATTTTCTACACCCTCTGGTGTCTTTCGTTTTACAATATTGTACATATTTTTCTTATAATTAAAATAAAACAAAATCTATCAATATTTGAAAAGGAATGGTTACCGTTCAGGAACGGACAGGCTTCACACATACAAACAAAATACACGTGTACACAACGCTAGCGACAGGTGGGCCAGATATGAATTGTGCGTTCCCTATTTTTTTTAAACAATCCAGCTTGCAATCTGAATCATGTCTATTCCATAGCTTTATTTATTTGCATTAATTATTTATTTATTTTTGCAATGCACAGTACCATATCTTTTTGTACTGTCGCAATATATATATATATATATATATATATATATATATATATATATATATTTTGCTATAACACTTTTTGCTACAGCCTATTTCTTGATGCATATATAATTTATTTAGTATTTATAAATTCTTTACCTTAAGATGTTTTCCCCCTTATTTGGTACATGTTTCTAGAATCGTATTGTTCCGATACACACACACGCGCGCGCGCGCGCGAATATTTTAATATAGTTTATGATAACACATAGAATTAATTGACTGTTCTAATACAAATAAAATTAATTAACAGTTTCTGTTGACCTATTTTTTTTATAAACTTAAAATAATTCTCTCCTATTCTAATTACATAAATCTTAATTTCTATAAGTTCTTTGTGTCTGTTAGTTTGTGATTTTGTCAAATTGAGTTTATATAAATGATTTCACTTCCCTTGTTTTATGAACGAAGCGATGTCGCTCCTCTTGTTCCTGATAAGCATCGACGGATATTTCAGGTAGATGTTCAGGATTACTGCTGTACCTCTTGTTGTTCCTTTAGGATCTCTTGCTCTCAGCATTCAGGGTCATTTGGGTACTTCAGCAAACAATAAACCCTAAGCGGACAATCTTGAACTGTACCGTGCTAGCACTCGAAATTATTTCAGTTGCGAACTTTATTACATGTGCTCGTCACTCTTGATAGACCTAGCGTCTAAATCAGAAGAAACGATTACATGTTATTGAGTTCAATGAGACTTTCTTCTGCGATCTAAGCTAGACTGATTTACATCTCATCAAAGCTCAAATCAACTACTGTATTAGACAATTTCACTGGCCAAAATGTTCCCTCACCCTTACGGCTCTAGTCCAGATAACGTTCTTTAAGTACAATATTGTCTATGAACAATGTGAAATGTGCAAATAAAACCTGTATAATTTTATTGCTTTTCTTTTGGATCATAAAACTTTTTTATAAAAAAACTCATATACTTCGTTCTTTAAATTATTAACAAATAATACTACCAGATAGGTATTTATTTTATGCACATTCTGGTGTAAGTCTAATGTTAAAATTTTTCTTTACATAAAAGTTATTTAACTAAATCTGTTTATATACTTATTTCATAACACAGTTATTCACACCCGTCCATGTGCACTTGCCATATGCCTATGCATATGTTCGCACTACTTCACAACTCATTATTTTTTATACAGTCAAAAATCAACTTAATCTAACAATTTTGACATGAATCTTACTGTCTATTTGACAATGTCTCAACATGCAATCTTTACTTAAACCAATTCTCATTGTAACATGTTATCATATGTCAACCGTGAAATTATTATTTTATATGCAAATCTCACCTTTTGAAATTTATATAAATTGTGTGTGTGGTATTTTGTTGTTAAAACAAGAATTTTTTTAATATGTATTTTAGAAAGTTTCAACAGGTTACATTACTGTCATGTTCATTAATGAAGTCATCCTATAAACCAGAAGTAGTATACTTCTATAAAGATTGTAAGACATGTTTATGACCCAGTTAAAGAAGAAGATGAATGGAGAGAATAAGAAATAAACAGGAGATAGATGAGTTATTGAAGCATGAGCAGGCCCGGATTTAGGTGTACTGCCACCCCTAGGCACTATTGTTAGCACCCCCCCCCCCAAAGTAACTTCTATATATTCAATTCTCCTTGACTGCTGAAAAAAAGTTGCAGAAAATAGTCATGTCAACTATCTCTATTGCAAATATCCCATTTGATCTTAAATCTAAAAGGGAAATGGGATGGAACTGTGAAATATAAAACTAAATTAAATGTATCAAGTTCTTCCCTTCATTTAAACACATTCTCCATTATGCTTTGAATATATGATCATGTGCAGTAGGGACTGATTTCTAGAGTGAGGCGCCCGAAGTGATATCTAAACAAACTATTTTAGTCGGCAAAAAAGCGGACAAGAATTTCAACAGAGCATCCAGACCTGTATATACGACTGTGCTCCACTCTGACCACCGCTATTGATAGGCCCAGTGTCAATACCGTGTTATTCAATGATATAATTAAAGGTTATTTCAAAACCATTTTCTTCAATTTGGCCATAATGCAAGTGCCCAATACAAATACTGTAATTAAAAAACCGAAAACATGAAATTTTAACAAATAATTTTTCACCTTGTGCCGCCCTCCTGAGCCTGCCACCCCTAGGCACGTGCCTAGTGGGATATCCGGGCCTGAGCATGAGGACACTGTAAGATTTGTAAAGGCTCAATGAATACTATGGCTAGGTCACCTAGAGCGGATGGATGATCAATGTATGCCAAAGAAAATCCTGAGGGTACAAATCTATAAAAGCAGAAAGAGGGCCCAACCTAGGATAAGATGGTTGGATGATGTGCTGGGAGACCTATGAAGAATGGATGTGAGGGGTAACACTGAGATGGCAATGGATAAAAGACATTGGAGAAGATCCGTTTTGAAAGCTAGGGCTCATGTTGGGGTGTTTTGCTAAATAAGAAGAAAAAGTCTATACTTCAATGGATATTATCCACTACCATGGATAATAACTGTGCTCGGCTAGAAATGCAATGTTAATTGGGTTTATTGTAATTATATAAACCAACCACTTCCAGAAAGTTTGGAAATTAACTATATCATTCTGATCATTAATATTGTTTAAAACCTAACATGCAATGGTTTGGTTGGCACACTAATCGTTTGTCCAGAGGACACACGTCTATTGCTTTTGAAATCTTGATGCAAGCTGGTCTCTCTTAAATCTGTTTAGAGTCAATTTCCAGTCCTTTGGTAGGTAAAAAATATTCTTGGATTTTGTTGTCCATGATGTCTCCGTTGATCAACTAATTGTAATCAATTATGTATTATATAATTATATATTATATAATAAGTATAATACTACTGACTCAGAACACTAATTTTTATTGGTAAAATTTTACATTTTTACCAATAAAAAAACTTAGTTGTTCCAAGTCAGTAGTGTTATAATTAGTAACAAATATATTTCTTGATTAAAACACACGTTTTGATGTTCTTTAAAGGTCATAAAGGATTTGTGCACTGAGCTTTTCATGTCCAAAAAAATTATAAAATTTTTTGTGACTGATTTTATAGCTTATAAACCATTTTTATATAAAACATTTATAGAGATGGCTATTGTATCTCCAACCGATGAATGTTTTGAATCATTAAAATGCCTACACTTCAGTACAAGTTCCATTTCAGTATTTCCTTTATTTTAGAGTTATTGTATTATATGATGACTATTATCATCAGCCATTATTCTGTGCATTTACATTCACTCTACCACCTTCAAAAATCCTTAAATCTAACAATTTTATGAAGTTCTTTATTAACAATATCTTGACATCCAACACTACACATTTTTCATATAATTTATGACCATCATTTAGGCTTATTATATGCAAATTCATAGCAAAATAAAACATTACAGTGTTTGTCTTGTGTAAAAACATCAAATTATAGGAAATAATAATTGTAGGATAATTGTAGGATAATAATTGTGTGGCAATGTACACACACATATACTGTCATAAATTTAATAATATATACAGTTTGAAGATTCAAAGGAAACTAGATTCATATTCTGTCAGTGACCGAGTACTCGATCAGTGATACAAATTAGGGAATTTCTCACAATAGGGAAAATATTCAGACTATATGATGACTATGGGATTTAATAATCATGTAACTGTCTGGACAATATGAATAACATGTAACACTAACTTGGATATACAACTTAATTCCTATAAGGTGTACTTTTACGTAATACTAAAATTTTTTACTTAATTTGTGTAAAGGTTTTTTTTTGTATTTCCATATATACCTTATTAATCTCATTCATATGTGCCTTGTTTTAGGAAACTTTAGTAATTTGTCAGAATTATTCCAACAAGTCCATCAGCTAGTAACCGGAACAACAACAACAAAAGAAGTACAAGCCTGGTTGAACTGGACCGATGGCGAAGGCAATACTCCATTACTAATTGGAGCAAGAAGATTATTAAAGAAAGGAGCATTTGATCAAGCTGTACAATTAGTTCAGCTTCTTCTAGATGCTGGAAGTGATCCAGACTGTAAAAATGATGAAGGTCGTACATTACTATCATACAGTGTTCAATATATGGATGACAGTTTAAAGCTGACACGACTGCTTATCAACAATGGTGCAAGCGTTTGGCCTTCAGGTATGATTTTTACACATTCACCTGGTAAGTAAACTAACATTTGTTATAACAACCGCTGATGTCCTATCTAAATATAATAAAAATTATTATAAAGTACTAAGTTTTTTTTAATAAATCATATTTTCTATGATAAGTCTAAAGCTACTGTATGTATGTATCCAGATTAATTTTACAACATAAAGTACAATTAAAAACTCAATAGCTGACTACCAGTAACTGGTACTTCTGCAGATATAATCTGTTCAAACCTATTTTAAATCTATAATTATATAGTAACTAAAAGGGTCTCAGTTACTATAAATGTAGTCAAATTATTAGTGATTATGGAATTTTTGTAGAACATTAGGTGATGGGTATATATGTACAGTTTTTCAAAATGTGTCTACTCATATGTACTGGTGGTCTTCAGTGGCTGGGAAATCTGTAGGAAATTAACATTAATAGCAACCTTGTTTCAACATTTTTTGTTACACAAATATTTAATAAAGTCTAGGACTAGATAAAAGAGGAAGAAATTGGTGAATTGTCTTGTTATATCCAAACATGAACCAAAAAACAATAACACAATTGTCACAAATGCGCAGAAGTCAGTGAAAATGGTGTATGAAAAGAGGATATCTGAATATAGTAAAATCAACTTAAAAACACTGTAGATTTTTTATTTTACTTACTTGTGAAATAAAGTCATTAGAAGTAATGACTTATTATGTCTTATTAATGACTCTGTCTTATTATTGCTCTTTCCTTATTTATAGAAAGCAGACTGGATTAAATATAAAATTATCTACTTTTAACAAATTCTATCTTAAATGATTATAAATCATGTTGCTTAAGTTTAATATAAAAATTATAAAAACCTAATATATTAAATGTTAAAAACTAACATTTAAATCTCTCTCCCTCACACACACACACACACACACACACACACACACACACACACACACACACACACACACACACACACACACACACACACACACACACACACACACACACACACACACACACACACACAAGTACTTTTTGTATAGAACATACCCTAATAATTTTTTTATCAAAACTGGATAAGAAAAATTTCAGTAACACATGATAATAATACAGTAGAACTTGGCTAATTCGAAGCTGAAGGGACCAGTAAAAAATTCGAATTATCCAAAAATTCGAATTAGGAAAGTTTTAATAAGGGTAGAGAAATCAAATCAAAAACCGAAATTCAGTAAAGCAAATATGTTATTTTATTAAACAATTTCCTTATACATATGTATTACAAACGTATAAACACGTTTCAGTACAAAATATACCATTTACAGTTTTTTAAAAAAGCTAGAAACTTTTGATTGCATTTTGCAGTTAATACACTGAGTTGTAGTAAACTCTTCAAGTTTATTAAATGCTTGGAAAATAGCGTCACTTACGTTCTGCTGTCCTTCAACAAACAGTCTCAAGTCTTGAATGTAATTTGATGCCTGTGAAGCCGTTGGAATCGGTATCTCTGGAAGTTCTAGCTGGTCCCCTTCTTCATCTGAAGATGCACCATCATTTCTTTTGTTCATAACATCAGCCACGATCTCCGCATCTGTCTGTTCACCGAACACCGCCAAGTCTTCATCCATGTTTACAAACTCTTCATAACGAATGCCTGCGTCATGTCCAACATCTTCCCAGTTATCCGCAGTGGGTACGACTTCTCTAGCAAGTTTATTCTCCTCTTCACCTTCAATGTGGCAGAAACCACCTTTACGAAAGCAATTAGCAATTATTTTTTGCGTAACTTGGTCCCAAGCACTGTTGCACATGCAGGCAGCTTGAAGGATGTTAATCTTGATAGTATTTTCGTACTCATCTAAATAAGCACCTGACAGAATGTTTTGGACCACAAGCCATCTGTAAAAATGCTTAACATTTTTTTATTACACCTTGGCTCATAGGTTGAACTACTGAAGTCATGTTTGGGGGGAAAACACAACCTTTACATTTTCCATCACAGGAATAGTGTTGTGCGCTGTACAGTTGTCAATAAACAAGACGATTCTTCTGTTTTGATTCCGAAATTTCCTGTTGATTTTCAAAAGCCATCTTTCGAAATGTCAACTGTCATCCAAGCTTTATTGTTTGATTCATATTCAACTGGTTTTGTTTTTACATTTTTGAAACAACGTGGGTTGGCTGACTTCCCTATCATTAGCAAAGGCAGTTTTTCCGAGCCATCCTTGTTTGCTCCGACTAAAAGTGTTATGCGCTCCTTGCTGTGTTTGCCGCCACTAGAACTTTCTCCTTTAAAAGCAAGTGTTTTGTCGGGGGTGCATTTGAAGAATAAGCCCGTCTCATCTACGTTAAAAATGTCATTAGCGTCTCTATCAGAAATCATTTGCAACAAATCGTCTTTCCATGAATTTGCAGCTTCAACGTTAACAGACCCACTTTCCCCACAAACAGTTTTGAAAGACATGCCATTCCTTTCTTTAAAACCATCGAGCCAACCAGTGCTGGCCTTAAAATCATTTTTCCCTAAGCTAGATGCGAATTCCTCAGCTTTGGCTCTGACGAGGGGCCCACTGACTGGCATTTTTTGGTCCTTTGCTTGGTTAAACCACTTCACTACACATTCATCCACGTCAGGATTTTCTGGTCCTCGCGCTCTTTTCGTATCTTTGTCGCTGGCTTTACACACACTATTCAAAATCTTCTCTTTATTTTTTAGTTACGTTGACAGTGTATTTGGCGGTATCCCGAATTTTTTAGCAATTTCAGATTTCTTCTTTTGTCGCTTTTCCACTTCCCGAATAACGGCAACTTTTTCGGCAAATGTCAATGATTTGTATTGGGTCCGTGTTGGTTTTGAAAGGGCCATGATGAACACAATAAGCGTTACTAAAACACACCAGTCTGTATATAGAGTACTGTATAAAGAAAGGAACGGTCTCTCACTACAGGACACAGCTCGCACAGTAGAAACTCAAAAAGACTTAACCCTTCCACGAATGCAGGCAGACTGAACTGAAAGCAACAGTGAGGGTGGCTGACTGACGAGGCGTGGAACAAGGGACAATGGCGGACGGTACCGTTACATGAGCCAGTCCCGTGTCATCACGAGATACTGGCGCCAATTCCACGAATTTTACACAAAGGACAAGCACCTGTCCACAAAGATGCCTGCTTGTCTGTTTCCAGTCGTGTCTCTATTTTTACGTGGTCTAGCGCATACTGCAGGTGATTTTTTGTAGTTTGAGCAAAATTTTTATTTCGAATTAACCAAAAAAAGTTCGAATTACAGACGATGTTTTTGCACGGTTTTACATAGGATATTCAAGGGACCACGGTAAAAGTTCGAATTATTCACAAATTCGAATTATGCACGTTTGAATTAGCCAAGTTCTACTGTATTAATATTAATTGATAGGGTAACAGAAGTTAAGAAACTTATTTTAAAGGTGGTAGAAACTATTGGCCCACATCTGGCAAAATAGGCGAAGCATATTTTTTACCATTTTAATATAGTTAGGGCTGCTTATTGTGACCACTTTAACTCAATGTAATAACTGGATGATAATAATAACAAATCCTGTAATCATGAGACAGTTCAGTGCTAGATACTGTACACGGTATTTTTCCATACAAGTGACCATAGTAAACAAGTGTGTGCAGATAGCTGTAAAATAATATATCTTGTATTAAACATATGAGGTGTTTTATAACTTTATATTAATTATAATATATGTATTATAATATTTTATGTAGTTGTGTCTTAAATTTTCTAAACAAAAAATATGAATAAACAGGAATTTACGAAAACAGACCGGTAGCAAAAATATGTATTTCTTTTTAAATCTGTGATACACTTTTGTCGAAACGCTTCATACCGAATGACTTAAAGCAGAATAATTATGTAAAACACAAAACACAAGCCTATGAAAAATATAACAATTTTATTGAAAATTTTCAAAAGATTCATTTCAGAATAAAAAGTACTGAAAATTACATAAATAAAAAAAATAAATAAGTTTTTAAGCTGTCCTGTATTTTATTAGAAAATTGTTTTCTATTTTCTGTAGAATTTCCCACTTCAGCTAAAGAATTTTTTTAATTTGAGAAAGAATCTCTACATTTTCTTAAAATATATTTAATCAAATACATTGTTCGTACCTGCAATGTTTATGAAAGTCTTTTGGTTTGTGTTTACAAATTGTCATGAAATTTGTAAAGCTTGGAATGCTTCCCTACTGGACCTTACTGGTACTATTCATCATTCCTGTCTTTATCTTTTACATAACATTCTTCTGTAGTTGTTTCTTCTGATACCAAAGTGACTGCTTAATAAAACTCTTGTTCTGTGGGTTCACCCAGAACAAAAATTTTTGTTGTCTATCAAGCCTTTGTTCCCTTCTTTTGTCAGATCACTGAATTGCACTTGTAGCAGTTCTTCTATTACAGATTCATTTTAAAACACTTTGTTTACTGTGTTTTATTTTAAGAACGTTTTCTCTCTTCATCAGTTGGTTGACCATCCACACATACCATACCTACTGAATCACTTTTCACATTTGTGTAGTTCTGTTCGTTTTTGCTACATTAATGGACCACTGATGCTAGCATTCTTTTCCTGAACATTTTTTAATCATCCATTTCAAAGTGGATTCCACCTGTACCATGTTTTGTTTTGTTCTCAAGATTATCATACTGTTTTTGTTCAATATAGTGTCTCTATTCTTACAAATTTTTCATAAGAGAAACAGTAATATTTTTAACTGAGGTACAGCATTTCATTGACTCATTTTCAGTATTTTATTGTTCAATTTTCACTAACTCTTAAATCATGTTTTCTTTTGAGATGTGGACATACTGTGTTTAAAATTACACTTTATATATAGAGTAAAATCCAAAATTTAATTTAGAAACACTGAAACAAACCAAATACTTTACTATAATGAACTGAACTTTACACATGAAACAAAACAGACATGTACACTGAATATATTACGACACAAGACCTGTAAACTTATGAAGTAGACTAACAGAATCCAGTTGTTGACTCTGGAGGTATGTATATGATAACAGTCATGGAAGGGATGGTTGCAATAAGTGGCTTCTATATAATGTATTTTCATGCTTTAGGTCAGGATTTATTTAAAGTGATATCCAATTAAATCATTTTGGATGTCACTAGACAAGCCAGAAAAACCCGTAATGTTTTTAAGGTGATTGTCGAACATGCCATCATAATTAATTTTTAACAAATTGAATAGCCCTACATAACTTCCTCAATTTGACAATGCCACAGATTCATCATGCCCTTGAAAAGGGAGTTCTTTTTCAGCTGAAAAATGCACAACATTATTAGGTAACAAAGAATGTATCAGTTTTCTTTTACCACGTTATTGTGCTTTTAATGTTGCTTTTAAATTGTTTACTGGCAATCCTGGTTTTGCCAAACTGTTTCAAGCAAGAAGGGGAGCAACATGATTCAGTGAACCTCATGGGATTTTTGTAAATTAAACAAACTGTTCAAATCAGAAACACCTGAATTTGTCCACATATATTTTTTTTTTGTAAAAAGAATGCATGGCCAACAGCATAATTTTAAAGTTTTCTCTTTTTCTGGAAAGCCATGTTTTAACTTCATAATATTGTTTCCTTAAATGTCATGCATAAGTTTTTGTTCTTGGCATTAACATGGGAATTAGTGATATTGGTCTACTGCTAGAGATAATGTTAAATTAATCTGTAGAATTTTTATCACTGAATGGCTGTGAAAATAAACTTTTAATTAAACAGTTACATTCACTTACACACAAAGATGATGTTCCCAGCACAGCTCTACTACAAATGCACTGATTATTAAAAAACAATAAACAACACAGACTGTGAACACACTTTGCAGAAATAGTAATGCATGCTTTACCATGATTTACAGACAGTTGTAGCAAAGGGATGGACCATCAGAATGCTTTGCTTGTTCAAACAAACTGCATGGGTTTAATGATCACTATCAAGAAATGTATTCATTAGTTATGATCTATACTACCATGCACTTAGCTGAGGACTCAATATGACTGTATCTCTTGAGTCAACTTACCTTTTGAGTTTTGAGATGAGAAATGTTCCTTACATCTCAACTAATATCAGATTAATTACAAAACTTAACTTGTTTGTACATACAATTTAAAATTATATGCACAGCATACACCATGTATATGGGCGCTTTGCCACTAGTCATATTAATCATATATTACTAACTCTGATACTACAAACAAAGTAGTTTATATGACAAAATATTATCTCTGTGTTAAAATTAATTTACTGCTAAGAATGTAAATGTTTATTTTCTTATACATAAAATAAATTAAGTAATACCTGAACCTTGGTAGTGTTAGTTTTACATGATGAGTTCAAATGACTATTGCAGATTCAATGCAAATTATTATCTTTCTTTTGTGAGTCACTAAAGTCCTAAGTCAGTATGACTTTTTACAACTTTTCCTTGAAGAAAAAGAGTTTTAATGCTTATTTAAATTTTATTAATTTCACTCCAAGTATTATATTTACATAAATAATATTTAAATATTTTCACTCTCAGACTTGAAAAACAAATCACTTATATATATATATATATATATATATATATATATATATTGTTATGACATCACAGAACAATCTACGTGTTCATCGAATGTGCCAGAAGAATCTCGCCCTACTTTGTGTGGCGTACATGCTTGTAGAGTCTTCTCGATGCCGCCAGTCGTGCGGACTGTGTCAAGGCCACAGTTAATTACATAGTTCATTCGGATGCTAAGATGCAATTAGGAATCGTCTAGATTTTCGGCGGCTATAAATACAATTGCTCAGGGACGCTCAAGTCAGTATTAGTGCGAGATATTGACAGTGCGGTTCGAGAGTTATAGTAGCGATATTACTGTGCGCATTCAAGTATGTATTAGTTAAGAGTTGTGTTTTATAGTTGGATGGTATAATTGTAATACAATTGTGTTTAATTTTAGTGGACATTTTATAGCGTGTGAACAATTTTCAGTTGATTTGTTGTAGAGACTGTGTTGTTAATTACGAACTGTTTAACTGTAAAAATTAAAGGTGTGATTAGTAACTTAATTGGTGTCTTGTAATTTGTTTTCCACTGTACCTACGACGAGCGAGTAGACCATCATAACAGTGGTGTCAGAAGTGGGATAGAACGGTTAACAGTGGAAACATTGTACAAGATGAGGTAATTCATAACTAATCGGTAAACAATGGATGCCAGTCAGATGATGGAAAATTTACAGCCGCTGCTGTTACAGACGGAGAAACGACAGGATGAGAAACGCAGGCAGGAGGCGGAAGAAGCAGAAAGACAACAGGATGAGAAAGCGGAAGAGAGACAGAAAACTCTACTGCTGGAAACTGAAGAAAGACAAAAAGCACTGTTGCTCGAGTTGGAAGGACGACAGGCAGAGGAATGGAAACGCGAAACACAAGACATCAAAGTGTTAATTCAAGAGCAAAAGCAGATGCAAGAACATACTACCGCAGAATTGGATCTCCTACGTGGTGACGTAGGTGAATTATGAGGTGAGCTTAACAATCAAATTACCAGAATATCTGACGTAGAAGAATCCATGTCAAATAAAATAGCTGAATTAGAAAAATCTGTCTTGAGTGTGGAAAAAGCTATGTCAACAAAAATAGAAGACTCGATTACAAATATAAAAGAGCAGAATAAAAATGAAGTCGAGCAGTGCCTGAAGTTACAACCAAAACAACTTTGTGAACAGACTGTACCAATGATAAAGACAGAGAAAGACACAGAAAATAAGTCAATAGAGAAGGTCACCTCGCCTGCGGTTGGGACAGTTCATGTCAAGGCCCCAACCTTTGATGGAAGCACGCACTGGGCGACGTATTTACGCCAATTCGAAGCTCCTGCATGCGCAAATAATTGGACAGAGAAAGACAAGGCAGTTTCACTCGTTCTCTCATTAAAAGGACCTGCAGCAGAATTACTACAGAAAATGCCACCTGACAGCCAAAACACCTATGCCGAATTGATAAAAGCTCTGGAATTATGGTATGGTGATAAACATTTGCGAGATGTGTACTGCACCCAGTTGAGAGCAAGGCGACAGCATGCCGGGGAGAGCCTTCAAGAGTTTGAAGCAAATATTGACAGACTAATTAGACTGGCCTATCCTGAAGCCCCAAAAGATTTTCGAACGAGTTTTGCGATGCAGACATTTACTGCCGGTGTCCGAGATAACGAACTACAGCAAGTGTTACGAATGGTAAGACACCAGAACAGTGCGGACGCCCTGGTACATGCTTTGCAATTTGAGGCCGCCAAATCAGCATCTGGTTGGAAAAGTCATAAAGTGCGCATGCTAAATGATTGCGACGGCACAAACGATGAGGAAGAAGAACAAGGAACAGAGACTCGATGGTCGGCGCCACAGAATAAAATAAGAAAGGATGGAAGACCGAAGTGTTATAGATGTGGGAAACCTGGACATCTACAATGAGATTGTCGGGTTAGAATTCAGCAGCAGGGAAATGAGCAATAGTCAGCACAACGGCGTGTGCTGACTAACTGGAGGAACGAAGCCCCTACACAATATGCAAATTTCTACACTTCAGAAAAACAGTGGGAGCTTGGTAGTTACTGGATTTGTTCAAGAAAGGCCAACCTCGATTACAGTTGACACAGGCGCAACAGTTTCTATTGTGCGCTCCGACATGGTGAAAGATGTCAAGCCAATCTGGTGCTCTTGCAGCTTGCGAACAGCTACTGGATGGCCTGTAAAAGTGTATGGAAAAGTGGAGATACATCTACGCCTCAGTCGACTTGAGTTTAATCATCAAGTACTTGTTGCAGACATTGTGGATGAAGCAATTCTTGGTGTGGACGTTATGAACACATATGGATTTACAGTCAACTTCACAAAAACAATGTCTTGAGAATCGGTGGTGAAGAGGTAATGCTATCAACAATGACGACAGCAGAAAAATCGATGGACATCATAAACCAAGTGGCCGTAACTGTTCCGCCAAACTCCGAAAAGATTATCATGGTTAGAACCGAGGTAGATACTAGGGGTAACCAGTGCTCTATATTCGAACCCCAGGTAGTCAGCACACCGGGCATACTAATTGCCAGAGGTTTAATAAAACCTGACGAAACCGGAAATGTACTTATTAGAGTGGTGAATATTTTGGATCAAGCTATCACTTTACAAAGCAATATGCTCCTAGGCAAATTGACTCCTGTGGCCTGGGTAGTCAGGTAGTCAATAAGGCAACGAAGATCCAGTGCTTCGGATAATTCCAAATTACCAGAGGAACTGCAAGAATTATTGAACAGATCTTCTAATGACCTCTCAAGTGGTGAGGTAAAAGAACTCGGACAGTTTTTACACGAATTCAAAGATTGTTTTGCAGTTCGGGGACAGTCACTGGGAAGAACCTCTCTTTTGCAACATCGCATCAATACTGGGGACACAACACCGATACGCCAACCTCCTCGAAGGCCTCTGTTATCTAAACAAGAGGAAATGTCTCAGTTAGTACAGGACATGTTGACAGAGGGAGTAATCGAACCTTTGTCAAGTGCTTGGTCTTCTCCTGTATTGCTGGTAGCGAAGAAGGATGGTGGATTACGTTTCTGCGTAGACTACCGGAGGTTAAATGACGTTACAAAGAAAGACTGCTATCCATTACCTCGCGTTGACGATACACTCGACACATTGTCCGGAGCACAGTGGTTTTCCACATTGGACCTGAAGAGCGGATATTGGCAAGTGGTGGGTTTTCATCAAGAAGACAAGGAAAAGACCGCTTTCTCGACCCCAAGTGGTTTATTCCAATTTAGCGTCATGCCATTTGGACTCTGTAATGCACCGGCAACATTTGAGAGATTGATGGACCTGGTACTCCGAGGCCTGACATGGAAAACTTGCCTTGTTTACTTAGACGATGTCATAGTAATCGGGAAGACTTTCGAAGACCATTTGGAAAACCTTAAGGAAGATCTAACTAGAATTCACAGTGCACAACTGAAGCTGAGCCCGAAGAAGTGTTCTCTATTCCAGAAGGAAGTACAGTATCTGGGCCATTTGGTTTCGGCATCGGGTGTTAGCATGGATCCTAATAAAGTAGACACTGTAAGAGACTGGCCAGTTCTGAAGAGTAAACACGAAGTTTGGAGTTTCCTGGGGTTATGCTCATATTACCGACATTTTGTGAAAGGCTTCACTACTATTACTAAACCACTACATGAGCTAACGGAAAATAAACAAAACTTCCAGTGGTCCAGAGAGTGTGACCAAGCATTTAGGACTTTGAAGATTGCATTATGTTCGCAGCCAATTCTCGCTTTTCCAGCTTCCGAAGGGAAGTACGTCGTAGACACAGATGCAAGCAATACTAGTTTAGGAGCAGTTTTGTCTCAAGTGCAGAACGGTGAAGAACGAGTAATAGCGTATTACAGCAAGACGCTTTCTAAACCAGAGAGAAATTATTGTGTTACAAGGAGATAGTTGTTGGCCATTGTCAGAGCTTTGGAGCACTTCCATAAATACCTCTATGGGAGAGAGTTTTCACTAAGCACCGACCATGCCGCGCTTGCATGGGTCTTGAGATTTAACAATCTGGAAGGACAGTTGGCAAAGTGGCTCGAACGTCTGCAAGAGTACAACTTCAAGGTACAACATTGGCAGGGGCGCCTGCATGGTAATGCAGATGGCTTATCACGAAGACCATGCCCGGAAGACTGCCGACATTGCCACAAAAAGGAAGAACAAAACTCAAGCAAACATGTTCAAGCTATCACTGTAGATTTCCTGGCAGATGGCTGGACAACACAAGACTGTCGACAAGAACAGATAACTGATGAAGACATTAGACTGACATTGACAGCAAAAGAGGAAGGTCGCCGCCCGGATTGGCAAGATACCTGCCATGGTTCCGAAGTGCTGAAGGGCTACTGGGCACAATGGGAATCTCTTACCTTAGAAAACGGATTGCTGAAAATGGCTTGGGAAAGTGCAGATGGGCGAGACGTGGTCATGCAATTGATGGTTCCCTGAAGTAAAGTGCAGTCTGTTTTGAAGGAGATGCATGATGGAACATCTGGAGGCCATCTTGGCATTAACAAAACCCTTAACAAAATACGGAAGTGATTCTATTGGCTTCATCTTCACCACGACGTAGAGGAATGGGTTCGGACATATGAAATATGTGCTGCAAGCAAGGGCCCACAAACCAGAAGCAGGGGAAAAATGAGACAGTATAACGTTGGACTGCCTTTCGAGAGAATTGCCATAGATATTGCTGGACCATTCCCAGTTACTGACAATGGAAACCAGTACATCATGGTTGTAGGTGACTACTTTACTAAGTGGGTGGAAGCCTATGCAATTCCAAATCAGGATGTTACCACTGTGGCAAAGCAGTTAGTTCACAACTTCTGTTGCCATTATGGAGCGCCTATGGAAATCCATAAGGATCAAGGGGGAAATTTCAAATCAGGAGTGTTTAAAAGAATTATGCCGTCTACTCGGAATTTGAAAGACCAGGACAACGCCTCTGCATCCTCAGTCGGACGGAATGGTTGAGAGATTCAACAGGACACTTTAGCAGCATCTTTCAAAAGGAGTTGACGAGAACCAAACAGACTGGGATCAACGTATACCACTATTCGTTATGGCGTATAGGTCAACAGTACACGACACAACCGGCATGATTCCAGCAAAATTGGTGTTTGGGCGGGAGATTCGTCTTCCTGGGGACTTGATGTTTGGATCACCTGAGACTCAGTCCCAAGAGCCGCAAAACTATTCCTCGCAATTAGAAAACCAACTGTGAGAAATGAATCGCTTGATAAGAGGACGGCTGAAGATAGCCAGTGATAAAATTAAAACTCTGTATGACATTCGCAGCAATAGTGTGGGTTTCCAAGAAGGAGATCAGGTCTGGTGTTCAATCCAAACCATGGTCGCTCACCTAAGCTTCAGTCTAACTGGGAAGGACCCTACACTGTGAAAAAAAAAGAATTAACGATGTTGTTTATTGGATTCAACAGGAAGGACAGCGAAAGTTCAAGGTTGTCCACCTAGATCGCCTGGCTAAGTACTACAGTTCGGGACGAACAGGCAGTGTTACGACATCACAGAACAACCTACGTGTTTGACGAATGTGCCAGAAGAATCTCGCTCTACTGTGTGTGGTGTACGTGCTTGTAGACGCATTTGCGAGAGTCTTCTCGATGCCGCCAGCCGTGCGGACTGTGTCAAGGCCGGAGTTAATTATGTATGTAGTTCATACGGACACTAAGACGCAATTAGGAATCGTCTAGATTTTCGGCAGTTATAAATACAATTGCTCAGGGACACTCAAGTCAGTATTAGTGCGAGATATTGACAGTGCGGTTCGAAAGTTATAGTAGCGATATTACTGTGCGCGTTCAAGTGGGTATTAGTTAAGAGTGGTGTTTTATAATCGGATGGTATAATTGTAATACAATTGTGTTTAATTTTAGTGGACATTTCATTGCATATGAACAATTTTCATTTGATTTGTTGTAGAGACTGTGTTGTTAATTACGAACTGTTTAACTGTAAAAATTAAAGGTGTGATTAGTGACTTAATTGGTGTCTTGTAATTTGTTTTCCACTGTACCTACGACTAGCGAGTAGACCGTCGTAACAATACAATTTCACCAAAACTTGTAGAAATTTCTGTAAACTTGTCAAAAATAAACAATGTGCTATTGGTATTATTTAATTTGTTTCAAGATTTTTAAAAATTCTAATTAAAATATTTTAACAGGACCAGAAAATTGTAGTGGAGAAGAAAATGGAAGTTCGGTTTTCACATGGTTCCTGCGAGGAGTAATGAGACGCCGTAAGCTGGACACAGGTTGTCTTCAGACTCTAGCTCTCCTGGCTCAAGTGATGGGCGAGTGTCCTAACAGAATGCATTCACACGTTATGCGAACCATGTTTAGGCATGCAAAGTGCTATAGAGTTCTCGGACCAGTCTTCTTACAGCTCAAGCTAGCCATAGCATCACACTGGGCACAGCCACAAGAATTACGTTTTCTATGTCGCCAAGCTGTCAGACAGTGTCTTCTTAATTCACCGCATCGTCTAATACCAAGTACTGTAGCAGGCCTTGGCCTTCCTCCACAAATGGTGTCCTACATCATGCTTGAATAAACGAAACCAAATACAGCATGGGGCCATTGATGCTGTTATACCATGTAATTTAAGTACCTTAGAGCTTCATCCTTGCCTTAAAAATATTCATTTTTGATCACATCCATGCTACAATAAAAGTAAGATTTCAATAATTAAAAAATGTATAGAATAAAATGTGTATATATGCTTTCGAACTGTACATAATAAAGCATGACTGAATTTATAAATTTATATTCAATATTTCAAATTTGGAAAATTGCCAACAAGGAACTCAAAAGTTGTTATGATATGATTATATGTAAACAATATATTAATATAGTGAAAATAGTATTAAAACTTTTTTAAGCCTTTTTATTATATAAACGAATACTGTAAGTGGTGGTCATAAGATAAAAAATTGATTGGTATATCTACTATACTGGGAGCATTACAGTTGGTGGTAATTGGTAGTCATCTATAAAACAATTGAATAAAGTAATTCTCACATACACATATACTCACACAAATTTATGAAAACAATTTTGTGAGTATATATTATTTATTATTATCAAAAACTTAATAATATGTACGTTTCTTGTGTTGTGTAATGGTTGTTTGTACTAACATTTTTTACGAAAAAAGTAAGTAACATAAAATTAAGTTTCATTTGGTTTTTATTTCTAGATTACTGGTATACATACAATTTTAATTCAACTTGTACACAAAAAAGTAAATGTGTTAAATAAAATAATGAAACTGCTTTATTCAAAAAGTATATTCAGCTTTATTTGTATTCT
Organism: Magicicada septendecula; assembly: GCA_034769895.1. Lineage (NCBI taxonomy): Eukaryota > Metazoa > Arthropoda > Insecta > Hemiptera > Cicadidae > Magicicada > Magicicada septendecula. Next base: position 101,893,892 of record CM068376.1, read on the forward strand.
GTGATATGACCAAATCAATTTGGTTTTTATTGTAAATATTTAAGTGCAGTATTATAGGGATGCCAAGAAATGTAAGACTGTCTGCTTTCCCACCTCAGGTATCTTTGTCTAGACAGCAACTGACAAGATCAATCTTGTATGGAATATATATATATATATATATATATATATATAATATAAATATTATATCATGTATATTTTGTAGTAAAATGTTAATTATATAGTGTATTTATGTCTATATTTAAAATTATTTCAAAATATAGTTAATTCATATGTTGATTTCAACCAACAAATGAGTTTATACAAAATAAAAAAAATGCAATCTACATAAGACAACTTTAGGAGACCAGTATTAGCTAGTCTGTGGCCTAGTAAATTCCGTGGAAATATTTTTGCAGCCTAGAAATGATAAACTCAAAGTATGATTTGCATATGTTCTTCTTGACTTCAGGTTATGAAGCAAGAGCACTGCAGCAGTTAAAGAAATTATTCATCTGAAGTTAGATTTATAAGGAATTAATGAAGTGATAGCTGTTAGGTCTATTTCTTATTCATAAACCTGTTCAAGGTAAATTCCACATGCAAGAGAAAACATGTTACAGTCACATATTCTTTAGAATCTACTATTATCATAATTGTAGTTTTTATTCTATACATGTATTAGAACAATTTTACATAATTTGAATTAACAACCAGCCAAGCAGATAGTATTAAATTAATTAGAAACGTTTTAGTGAAAATATTATGCAAATTAAGACACTAATTTCCTACTTACTAATCACCCTAAGGCTTCCCTGTGATATTTAGTTTCTTGCTCTCGCAACTTGTGACATTGTCAGTACTGTGTTGCGGCAAACATTAATGATTTATGTGTAAAAATATACATGTGTTTGTGTGTGCATGCACGTGTGCTCATGTGTTCACAAAAATAAAAATATACCTTTTTTCTGTTTTAGTTACTGATTTTAAGTACATGAACTGAGAATGACTTTAATTAACCATGTGGATGAGTTTAGTATATTTATATGGTGATGTCCCTCACCTCCTAGGAGCTTGAACATGGTATTATGACCTCTAGCGCGCGCGCGCGCGCGCGTGTGTGTGTGTGTGTGTGTGAAGTCAGGTAGGTCCAATGTCATTACCACACTTTTGGTGAAATTCTGATTTAAAAATAATAACAAATGTTTAATAGCTGTCATAAATAAAATGCAGCAAGGCCAGTTACAGATAAAAAGTGAACATTTTTGTCAGTATAACATAAATTATACTAAATGAAAATGAGCATGAACTCATCCAGTGACAGATGTCAGTTCACAGTATTGACAATGTCTCTGTAAACATGCAACATTACACATACTAATTAACAGATTCTTGCCATTATATGAGAATAAAAAATATTAAATAATTAATTTTTTAAATGTCTGGCACTGGTACTAGTTTAATATTTTAATTTTTAGGTAGATTTTAATAACTGTAATTTTTGGTATGCATAAGTTTTGTAATAGTGTGTATTGTAGTAGTGTGTTGTACATTTCTGACTGTATGACTGAGTGAATGGCTTCTGATTCACATTATAACTAAGATTAAACAGAAAGGAAATAGTGGCTGTGAACTTTTTGTCTGCATTGTTTATATATAAATTTTACTTAGTTATGTGGACATTAATAATAAGACACACACACACACACACACACACACACACACACACACACACACACACACACACACAAAACAGACAGTAAACTGGTTGTTTTCTTACTGTGAAACAAGTTTATAACTTTATGACAAGGATTGCACTGACGTTTTCAAGTCACAGTTAAAAAAAAAAACACACACACAACATACAACTGCAAACAAAAGTAAACATAATGCATTAGTACTACAATTGGTTTTATTATAATTAATAAATGCAAACTATATATTCAAAAACAGAAAGTGTAAAGTACCTATATATTTTTTGTACTTCTATTTTGTAGTAAATGGTTAATAACACTGGTTCAGATGATCCAGAACATTATCTTGGTAATGCACTGTTATAACTTTTATATTTTAAGAGACCAGTATGAACCTGGTTATACTGTAAAGCAATTATTAGTTCTTGCCACTCTATAGGCCTACTGTTGTTGGCTACATTCCCTTTTTTACAAGTTACATAGTTATGCCAGAGTTATACAGAATATGAATATATACTGTATACTATATCATAAACAATCTGACCTGTAATCTACTTATCAGACCCCCCCCCCCCACACACACACACACACACACGGTATACAGAAATGCGTGTACATAATTTAATTTAAAAGAATCATAAAACTGAAGTACCATGATCTATTACTTATATCACTGAAATGATTTTCATAGTTATCATTTATAAGTATCTGCACTCATAAATTTTGTCTGCACACAGATTATGCAGAACAAATTTCTGTTCCCGTGTGTTCTAACACACATTTAGTAGCAACATGCAGGAGCCCCCCTGTGCACCCTCTACTAGTAAAGACAGGTTAAGCATTGCCTGCCCAGAGGCTAAACTTTCTCCATCACACTAATAGTTTATGAAAAATTTTCATTATCATCATCATCATTAATAATATTATTGTTATTATTATTAGGTATATACTAAAATATAATTATTGTGGTTCAGAAAAAGAAAAAATTTCATAACATCTTATAAATCTTATGTTTGTTGAACATTTGATTGTATGCTTTCATGACAATCCATACAGAATTTCAAATCATGTAAACAATGTTACCATTATAACATGTTTATAGTATAAAATGCAATTTATTTTACTTATACAATTTTGATATAAATTAATTTATTTACATCATTACACTTTTTATATACATAAAAACATTTTATATCTCATAATATCTATGAATCAAAATAAAATATTTTGCTTTTGATTTGATTTTTCTAGTGGTCTATGGAGATGTTGTTTACAATCATTTCCAACATTCTGTTGTTCACTTTTAACTCTATGGTATTTGCCTCAATGGTCTCACACTAAAGGAGGAGAGATTACTTCTGAGGTTACATGGTATACACAAGAGAACTCAATTTGGACACAAATTCCTTCACATCAACAGTCTCCTTCACCTCACACATAAGGAATAAAAATCATATGGGTTATAAGTCACACAGGCACATACTACATGCCATACTTATAAAGAAACCTGAAGTATACGAAAAAGAACACACACACACACACACACACACACAGTTTCAATACCAGACATCAGAATAGCTTTCAAATACATCAGAGAAAAGTTACAGCTTATTTGCAAGCAGTGAAAAGGGTATGATTAAATTAGAATAGATACTGTACAGAACCCCCGAAGTGACTGGAACAGAATGCACATGGAGTGTTCCAGCACATAAAAAGATGTTATTAGGAATAGTGACTGAGGGATTCATGGCATCAGCAGTAACTGAACATGTCATTAAACACATAACTCTACATGATAGTCTCATTGACACAAGAACTTTACACCATGCAAAAAGCAAACTAAGAAAACATCATATGCCATTTAGACACATCAGTCATGGAACCATAAATATTTTACTTGTGCCACACAAAACAACTTAACATTGAGTAAGAACTAAATAAAGACTCTTAGGTTCCAGTATATAAAGCAGGATATATACCAATCGGAGAGTCTGATGGTGAAAGATCATTAGAACCAGTCTGCCAAACATATTTTATGGGTCCAATTACAGTCACAAAGGGAATGCACTGTCCTGGAGCACATTCCTAAAAGGAATAATGGAGATGTTACACAAACATCATCTCCACCTTACTTCTGGGTTAATATGATTTTCAGCTTTGAGTTTAAGAATTCATATAAAAAAATATAAATTTCTTAACAGTGTTTTAAAGAAAAAATTATCCAGTAGCCAAAAGAATACAGTCATGAACTAAGAGATAGCAATCCAATATGAATTGTTACAAGCTACACTTTTTAAATTCAGTACACTAGTTCTCCTGACATCTGAAAACATTTACATAGAGTAACTCTTAAATTCCAATTAAAACAAATGTTCATCATTCATATAGAACTACTGAATCTTTGCTGAAATTTGTACAACAAATTTTGTACATGGGTTAGGATTGTAAAATAATTGTTTAATTATCACCTTAAGTAACTTTTTAAAATCTGAATTGAAGTTTTGTGAGAATAATGTCAATAACCTATTATTTATTTATTATTTGTAACTGGAATATTTCAGTTCATACTCTCAGAACAAAGTATCATGGATGTTTATGTATATAACATGCGAATAAATTATTATGTTTTTATATACTTATTAATTTTTTAACAAGTGAAGTAGCCATCAGGCAGTGTGCAAAGTCTTATATACACTAGGACATTTGTCATTATGTGAAGAATATTCATTAGTGTGATAGGAACAGTCATGAAATGTTAACATTTGTAGAGCTTATGTATTTCGCTATACGTCATTTTGCTTTTACAAAAGTTCGAGTTACTGTATGAACCTGAAACCAGTATTTGATTGCTAAACAAACTGCCTAACTGTTCAATTACGTAAAATCCATTCAGTTGCTTACAATGAATTTTACTGTTCGTTACATTTTGCATGGAACCTACTAAAGATCATTTTAACATTTCTTTGTGTTTACTGTTTCTCTAATTAAAACAGGTATGATTAATATGTTACATGTATGTGTTTTGCACTGCTTTGAGTTTTTAACTCTGAATGTGTCATTGTCTAGAAAGTATCACTATTTCAGATCTAAATATTTTAAAATTAGTTTGTCAATTCATGTTTTCAAGTGATTACAACTCAGTGAACACTTTGAAAAAAAAAGCAAATGAATTATTCATAGCGCCAAAAATGTTTCCATAACAACTAGACTCGGCAGAACTGTATGTACTACTAAACACCATGATTGGTACTATACTTCCAGTATCCTGGGTAATCAAATAAATTTACTTTCTTTGTGGATAAATGATATAAATGTACAAAAGTCGATTTTTTATAATTTCAGCGTGCAATTAGTTTAAAATGTAATTTGATTTAAAACATCAGTTCATAAATTGAATCGTGGAATAAAGTATAGACAAAAACAGTATGCCAGACATTGTCAAAATGTTACAACTGCATGTTTTCAATGTTCTCAATGAATTTAATAAATAAGGGCTCTAAACATGTACTTATCATTTATTCAACAAATTATTGTGGATAAAGATTTGGTCAAAAAAACAAACAAACCGTTACAGTTACATATATTTTGTGCCTTCCCTCCATTAACTTGTGACTCTGTGTAAAGCAGTTTAAAATACTATATATAAAACCATCTGACATGGGCAGATGTACATAATTATAACTCTTAATTTTTTCTTTGTACATTTCATTCATATTATGTATATTTTAATACATAAGGTGAATAATTTTACTGGCCAAGTTATTTACTTGTGTACATTTATCACTAAACTTGCAAAATGGTAAAACAACCAAAGAATCTGTAATTTGGTTAATGTAGTATAAATCAACAAAAATATTTTAGCTTTATCGTTGTACAGCATTGTGAACTTTAAATGGATGTGATATTTTTAAGACACATTAGTAGTTAATTTTACATTAAGTAAGTGATATTACTTTTGTGTTTTGTGTGTAGAATACAACAGTTAGAATATGTAATACTTAAGATGTGTTCATAGAAAATTTAAATAACTTATGCTTAAGCTCCTATATGTACAAGATAACTAGTTTAGTAGATAGCTTACTGTTAGTGGTGAGAAATGTCATATCTGAAATTTTTGTCATCATACTCTTATAAAAATTGGTTTTCATCGATCTTCCTTAAATTAGGTTGTGTCAGAGAAGACTGAGACACAGTGATAATGTCTGATAGAGATGTTTTTGTATGGAAAGCTTATATCTAACTGAATGCTTATCACTGTATGCTGATTGTTATAAATGGGACTATTTGAGATGACTTTTCTACAAAATGAAAAAATAAAGATCAACGTGTAGTCTATTTATAAACATCTCGGTAGGAGGAATTTTGTGTAGTAAATAGAGATGTTTTGGGTATTCTTTAATCAAATTACAACATCCATGTTAAAATATATTCAAAACACACACACACACACGCACACACACACACACACACACACACACACACATGACTGTAGAGGACAATTTCACCAAAGAATAGAGTAGCAATTGAAATATTAGTCAGTACTATTTAATATTTTAAAACTTTACAATTATGTAGAGAAATTTTGTCCAGGAAGTCTAATAATATTGGTGTTGTCAGATAAACAATTACTAAACATTTGTCTGGTTACAGTTTCTGTATTAAACAGTTTTCAGTACACAAATAAAACCTTCATTATAAATTAAAAATCTGTTGTACATGTTTCATATAAGGCATTGAGGGGTGTAAATGAACACAACACATTTTTCTGATGTTTTATTAGAAAAACTGCAAAATGAGTTCAGATATGGCAGAGAATTGTTAATTGTATAATGTAGTATTAAATATTTTTGTGTATAAATCTTATGATATTTATCAACCACACAGCACTGCCAGTACTGTCTAGCTATAAGTTTACTATGGCATAATATTCCTTCACATCACTTTACAGAATTTGCTGTACCACGGACAGGGAAATGCATATTGCTTTCTACTTAAATGGTTATGAAAACACAGAAACATTTCATTAGCTCTATATAATAAATACATATTATCTTTCATCCTGGTGCTTCCCAATTGGTAGTTAGAACATTTTTTATAGCAATAATATCCGCTACCAACAGACATGTACAAGGGAGATACAGTACAATATAAAGAGAAATTATATGTACGTGTGGATACGATGTACAGTATGTCCACAAATGATAGATACGTGTGGACAGATATGTTTAAAAGGCTATCAGATTTTAACCTTCATAATTATAATTTGTAGCCTACCTGATTTTAGATGTGGCATTAAAGATATCAAAATCTGTATGCGCTTCTTGCCTTCTGGTCTGCATTACTAAGGGCTACTTACTTTATTTACCATGTTATTTAATGTTTGGGGGGGATGTGCAGAGAAAGCTTCATTTTGGGAAACGTTGGATTACTTTTACTTTAGTGTTTTTTAGTGTTATTTACTTTACCCTTTGGTGGTCTTTTCACACACACACACACACACACACACACACACACACACACACACACACACACACACACACACACACACACACACACACACACACACACACACTCTCTCTCTCTCTCTCTCTCTCTCTCTCTCTCTCTCTCTCTCTCTCTCTCTCTCTCTCTCTCTCTCTCTCTCTCTCTCCACATCTCTTTCTCCCTTCTCATTTCAACATAATTAAAATCTGTAACAAATATTCTCCTCTCTGTTCTTCTGGGTAACAGTTGTTGTTTTAAAAGGACAGTGTACTGTAAATAATAATTGTTATTTATTCTGTCTAATATAATTTAAATTGAACAAATGTTACAACTCTGAAATGAAGCATGCTCTTTCCTCACTAACAGTTTAGATCATCTGGACTAAATCTTCATAAATTATACCACCTGCATAAATTATACTACCTCTCCACTACTTTTACCAGCTCCATATTTTTTGCTGCTTTCGGAATCTAAATAGCATTTGTTGATCACAGTAAGTGATAGAAACAACCTAGTTGATTCTGTATTACTGTATTCTATCATTTTGGTTATGCCTTTGCAAATCATTTGTCATTGATTCCTTAGATAGTATTTTTGTCTTCTTTTTTACAATCCTATGATAATGTAACAACTCTTCCACAGTAGTTTTACAGCTGGCCTTTCATGTGATAGGAAAACTAAGTGACACTGATAAGATCCTGTCTACAGAAGTTCAAAATTGTTTATTACCCAGTATCATATAATAGACATGCATATACTGTAATACAACATCTCATTCAAGTTTTTTTTTTTTGAGCAGCTGTCACTACTGTTAAAACTAGAAGGTAATCTCCACCACACAGTTTGCTATGGAATATGTACACTGTATTGTTTATATTGTATGCTTCTGTTGTATTGTTGTATGTACTATAGAAATTAAAAAAAATTCCATAAATCTACAGATATATAGACAGTAGTCTACACTGCAACCTATGAAATATAAAAGGATGAAACTCATGTTAGCTCTAAGAATAATTATCTGTTCCTTATTGCCTTACAGTTGGTTTTCTGCATTGCTGATGATAAAAAGGTATGCCAAAAATATTGGAAATTCTTTAAATAGCACACACACTGTGACAGAGTACACTATTGCAGCCAGTAACCTTCCAGTTGTTGATTTCTGTCCTTCTTGTAGATCAGTCTTAAGCTTTCCTAATTTTCTCTTATTGTCCTACAAGATAAGCTCTAGGTTCTCTTCGGCTTTCCTTTTCTATTTTTTTCTTTTGTACTACAAGAAGTGACATTAACATGGTTAGAAGGGCCAATCTTTCAACATTATGGTTTAATTGTACCTGCTTTACCTTTTGATTTATCACCATGTTCCCAGTATAATTGCATACTTCATTAGTTCTGGGTTTTCACGTACCTCCTTTAACTATTAGGTCATTTGTGGTCCTTAAAATTTACTTTTAAATTGTGTTCATTGTATTTTTACCATTTTCCCAGGCGCTAAGTTTGTGATGCATACGCTAGCAGCACTAGACTTAATGTAACGTAGATGATAGCAGTAGCAAGCTACATTTTCTTTATAGATCAACACAGACACTGTTAGGAAGGGCAAATTGTCTCTATAAATTCTCTTCCAGAGCATTTTATTGCTTTTTAATACAAACTCATATGTAAATACTTGTACTATTATATTTATGATTATTAAACCTGGCCATAACTATTTTTTTGAAGCCTATAATCCTGAGACAATCACATATTCTGTGTAGTTTAGTTTAGGCAAAATAATTTTCCTGATTCTTCAGAACCAAGAAACAGTCCCTCTAAGAAATTCGACAAACATAAATATGCAATTACACATCTCAAACTGCATAACTTGTCAGACTGTCATATCAATGTTCTGACTTTCATTTCGTGACAAACTCCTGACAATGTCTACGCTTAACAGAAAATGTTTTATCCTCATATCCTTGTATCCTCATGTCTGTGAATTTTTTAAGTTTTTATAGAACTTCAGAATTTTTAAAAACCTTTTAAAATCTTCTCAAATGACATTCCACACAAAACAAAAGTCTACAAATAAAGTTTTCAAAACTATTCTAAGTTTTCCCAATTTTTCAACTACTTGCCTTACATCTGACCAGTTGCTCCCTACATTTTTGGAAGCCACATTAATACCTAACACATTTCTCCTATCTGTATTTTCCCACTTGAGTACAAAATGTATGAATCTTACATATAGCACTCAACACTGAGATGCCTGAACAATTACTGCAGCCCACTATTGTAATGGGCGAATGTCATATCTACCAATCTTGACAAAAATTCTTATTTCTGTAACGATGTCACCTGGACACACAGGATTTACTGACTGGTGATTTATTAGTGTTAAAACTTGTTAATGGAACCGTTAACTTCTATTATAGATCTGTTAGAGCACTGTTTACACCCCCACAAAAGTCTTCTGATAAATGTGCATGTCCTAGCTCTTCTTCATGATGAATGTGATGAAATATTTTGCCAATCTGTTTGTTTTTATCCATACAATTTGAGGTTTAAAAGATTTGCTAACCCTGTAGAATTGTCCTCATATGTGTCAATTTCCTCTTCTTCACCTTGTTCATGTACTGTACTGTTTTCTACAGAATTATGAAGTATACATTTGTATATAAAAGGAAAGGTTTGGTATTTATTTGTGAAATGGTTTCATATATTTAAGCCGGAAATAATATAACTGTATGCTTATGAATGGAATAGAGTATGTTTTGCTACAAAGTGAAGACATGACAGCAGTCATGCATTGAATCCATGCTGTTTACTATAATTTATTAGAAAATACATTTATATACATTATTGTTTTAACTACTGTATAGAAAAAGTAATGTTCTTGTAATCTTCCAGCTACTTCACATTGCTGTGGAAAAATTTCTTCAGTAAATTAAATCTAAATCATTTACGATATATGATGGTACCAGTTAATACTCATCTTTTGTAATAAACTGAATTAAGCCTTGTAAATGTATCTGCTTCTATCCTGTTATATACACAGGAAGCATAATATTGACCAGATATGTGTTCTTTGATGAAAATCATTGCTAGGTTAGTTTATAATTATAGCTTTACATTTTTAGTTTTAATTATTTATGTACAGGTATCAAAAGTACCTTTTTTATCTGTTATTGGTTGTGTTAATAAACTGAAATTACTAAATTTCTGACTTATGTTTGTATCACTGGCCTTACAAATTATGTTACTGTCGTTTTGATAGCCTGTTCTAGAGTAAAAATTTATTTAGGTCACAGAACACCTTGAGTGCAAAAGGTTACACAGTTTGTCAACAAATTAATGAATATTTATAAACAATTTAATTCTTAAATTGTTGTTTATGTTTTTGTGCTTTTAAAAATTTGATAAGGTATATTTTGGATCTTTGTGCTACTCCTGTGTTTCAAATTTTATGCCTAGAATTTTTCTGGGTTATGTTAGACTTTGCTGAAGAAAGGTGTGCATTCAGTGCAGTTGTTCATCTTTTCTCTCATCTCACAGATGTTAGAATTAATAAGTAAGTTCCTGTATATCCCAGCACTCTTCTAGGATATGCAATTACCAGTATAAGAAATAAAGCGAAATGTAACAAAAAAGAGGAGTCATTGGGACTAGCAATTTTTACATCCTCAAGGTAAAGTGACCAGTGGCGGCTGGTGGTTTCAAATTTTTGTGGTTGCAGTAGTTGGTTGGGTGGGTGGGGATTCAAATAATATATTTAAACAGTAGGCAGACCTACATATCTGCATCATATAGTGCATTAATATGGAACAAATAGAAAGTTACTCTTTTCCCCAAAAAGAGAGCTGCCACTGATAATGCAGCTGCCTACACCAGATTCCATATTTCCACATACTCATGAATGGTTGCTAAAAGCATCACTAACTAACTTTGCAGTAACCAAATACTAAATATGCAGTGAAAGTTGAAAGTTTCAATATCATGCTTTTTCCAAAGGTATGGTTTGAAAATACACAGGATCACCAACTCAAAAATCACACAGCAGCACTAAAAAAAAAAATACTCAACACACAGTTAATTGACACTTTACTATCACGTTCAGTTATACAAAATTATTCCTATTTTATAACCTCAAACAACAGCTAACGTTTACCTTCAACTAACATAAACACTAAATCGGCCATAGGTGATTTCTTGACACAACTAACGATGTGCTACAATGCTCCTACTGGAGTGTTACGAAAGCTTTGCAACCACCAATTTCACATATGAAGCACTGGGCAGTGGCGGCGATAAGGCCCCCGCAGACCCCGCGGCACGGGGGGGGGCCCGACCCTCATGGGGGGCCCCAGTTGGCCCAGTCATGGGACATAACTTGTAACATGAAAAATAAGCGTAAACGAGTTGTAAAACGCTTCTTTGTTGAATTATCAGTTGACCATAGAATTGACGACCCAGTGAAATCATTTGAAGTAAAAGTTTTCAATGCAACACTAGATATTGTAATAGCTCAGCTACAAATGAGATTCGAAGGATTGCGTTGCATTGATGATAGGTTTTCATTCCTGACGCCTCAGAATTTAGTAAACTTCTCACAAGAGACAATAGTGGAGAAAAATAAGGCTCTGGTAAATGTGTATCCTGGTGACCTTTCCACATCACTGCCTGACCAAGTAATATCCTTCAAAGCTCTGATGACCAAAGAAATTGTACACAAGAAAAGAATTCGAGAAATGATGAATTTACTGGTTGAAGAAAACAGCTGCCTTATGAGTTGCCTCCCAGACTTAACTACAGCTTTGCAGCTTTATTTAACCATACCTGTCACAACAGCTACAGCGGAAAGAAGCTTTTCAAAACTTAAATTAATTAAATTAAGTCATACTTAAGAAGTACCATGGCCCAAACTCGGTTGAGTGACTTGGCACTGTTAAGCATTGAGCATGAAGAGACACAGAAAACTAATATCAACGAAGTGGTTGAAAAGTTCTTAGCTATTAAAAAAAGAAGACTAGGCTTAGGAAAACAGTGAACTTTGGTTGATCCTCATCTGTAAATATTGTACATTACTTGAGTTCGAGTGTTATTGAATTGGATTAGACTTAAGGAGAACTTGTATAGAGTATATTCAAGAATTTTACAAATTCAGTTACAAACTAATTTAAATGTTTGAAAAAAGCTAGAATGTTACTTTGATATTCGTTTTTAAATAATAAATTTTTAACACTCTGTGTGCGGTACTGTTTCATAGTCTGAGTTTAGATCTTTGACGTAAAAATAAATCATTCTTTTTATTTTGGTTTTTTTATAGTTTGTATAGAACTTTGTCTATTTAGCAACAATGAATTTTAAGAGTTTGTACACGTGTAAAACATCCTTTGCAAATTGCAAACGCTTTGTGATAGACGAGAAAGTATTCACAAACCATTGTTGTGAAACACACGTAAATAGAAACTCATTTGAGTGTTTTCCCCTATTACGTATACAAAATTTAACCATTTTTATAGGGCCCCCTAATTAGTTTCGCGGGGGGGGCCCCATTTCGTTAGCGCCGCCACTGGCACTGGAGCATTATGAAGAGTAACAGACCCATACGTTTGTGCTGTAAGCTCTGCCATTTACTCTTCAAGTTACAATTGGCCAACAACCACCAGCCTGATTGCCATATTTGAATTGTACATAAACTTTGGTAAGCTAATGTGTTTTCCATTGATATTGATGACATTTTTAAGTTTTCATATATTATTTTACAAATTAGTTATTCTATATTTGTGTTTGTAAAATGCTGCAACTATAATACCTGCTGCCACCAAAAGCAAGGCTGCAAAAAATGAAATAATAACCTTGGTATGAATTATTTATATAACACTACTGGACTCGGATCACTCATTTTTTATTGTTAAAAAATGATAAACGTTTACCTGACAGCCTAAACCAGTTTTTGCTCAGAGTTTCATCAGAGGCTGGTGCTAGGAGTGCTGTCCGTCCTGGTTTTGGTGATGGCACCGTCATTCAAAAGATTGATGTGTGTGTGTGTGGTAATATGTTCAAATAGTATCTGTGATTTATATTGTGTCTGTTCAATATAAATCGCACACATTATTTGACATATCACACACACACACACACACACACACACACACACACACACACACACACACACACACACACACATAAAACATCGATCTTTTTACCGACGGTGCTGTCACCAAAAGCAGGGCGGACAGCACTCCTAGCGGCAGCCTCTGACAGAGCTCTAATAGAGCAGAAACTGGTTTATGCTATCAGGTAAGAGTTCCATTTTTTTACTAATAAAAAATTAGTGATCTGAGTCAGTAGTGTTATATATATAATTAATTAACGGACACATAATGGACAACAAAATCAAGGAATTTTGTATGAAATTAAGAATATACCTGATACTTGATACCTGCTGTATGTCATCACTTGATTGTATGTGTTACAATTTTATTCACCATGGGCAGCTTTTGTCCTTCATAAAAATGAAATAATGATGAAATTATATTAAGCAAGTGAGTGTCATTGTGGTCTGAAGGCCAAAAGATTTTTTGAGTGAAGCCTGTATTAGTAAAAAAATGAATTTATCTGAACATGAGATTAGACTTAAGAAAGATGTGGAACAGATATGCAGAGTTGCCATATCTGTGTGCCTGTCATGGAACTCTGTGTGCTTCCATAAAATATGATTATTTATGGAATCACTTGGAACTGCCATAACTGACATTAGTTCATATACAGTTTGGCTGCAAAGTTGTGTTCAGGAAAGACAACATATATTTAATTACCGTTCAAATTAGATTTGAAATACTTTTTAAGTAGGGGGGGGGGGCAGAATAAAACAAATTTTGATGCCAAAATTGAAACCAGCACATACACCCTCCTGACTACTAAACTGTACTCACAAATTCAAAAAATAGTTATATTACCAGACTCTAAAGCAGCAATCCAAGCTACATTATGCACTTCAATCGCAAACAAAGGTCTGAAGAATATTCATAAAATATGTACCAGTGGCGGCTCGTCGTTATGAACATGGGAGGGGCTCTTTCATAAGGTCATAACTATCTCTACACAAACACACACGCACACGAACACGCACACACAGATACACACACTCATTCACTTTCTTGTATGTATTTTTATAAATTTATAAAATTGTCAAAATTAGTCTACTTATAACATTTGATTTTACTGTAAGTATTTTATTTTTAAGATATGTGAATAATAAGAGTGGAAATTCAAAATATTTTATAGAACAGAAGTACATAGCTATATACCACAGGGCAAATGTGAAAGCTATATTTTTAAAATTAGACCAAGCATCAGAATTCAGGAGGAAGTTGAATTAAGTAACAAGGTATTAATCTTCTACCACTTTAAATATACTTAGTCACATTTAATATCAAAAATAAATTAATCTACGACTGAAAACTCATACCTTTAGTTATATTGTTTGTAGCAGAAGTCCATCCTCCTTTCCTTCTGTCCAGTGAAGTGGTTGATCACACGTTCATTGAAATTGGGGGTAGATAATAATTTCTTTTCAATTGAACACATGGCGAGTCCACTGAGTCTACCTTCTTTCATTGTGCTCCTGGTAAAAGTCTTTATTTGCTTTAAAGTTGAAAAACATCTTTCACTTTCTGCAGTGTTCATTGGGATTGTGCAGATGATCTGAAGTAATTTTACTGATTCGGGGAGCACATCTCTCAGATTATTATCATAAATAAAATTAAGCAACCGTAATGAGCCTGTTGCCTCAGAAAAATCACTTCTACTGTATATTACTACCAACTCTTGTTTCAGTTCTATTTTATTCAACTGGAATAAATTTACAGCAATTTCTAATTCATTTTCAGGAAATTTATTTTTGAACTCAGGAAACAAACTTGGCTGAAATAACTTAGCTACCGACAAATGATCTAAGAAATTAAAGCGATTGTCAATTCCAGTCATGATAACATCACACACTTCTTTTGCCACAATGTGTCTTCTATCTTCAAATCAGCCATGTTTTCTACTGGGGCCTGAACAAGATAAATCATTTTCAGTTCCATCAAGTTCGCTAGAACTGGGCTGGTCAACCTCAGGCAAGTTTCTTATTTTTTGGATTATAGACTTAAATTCGCCTATATATTTTAAGGCCTTGATGTAGTCAATTGTCTTGTTCTGAAGCTCGTTGTACAAAATATCACAATGGGGCATTATTTTAATAAAAAATGTTACCCAGAAAATGAAATCGTCTTTAAGAAGGTTGCTTAAACCAACTGCTTTGTTTACAGTTCTATAATCATTGCTGTCGTCGTCTAATATTTTATTTAAGCATTCTTCTATTTCATTTTTATACTTAAATAATGTGCTGACAATTCTAGACTTGAAGTTCCAACGAGTGCCAGAGCTCTTTGGTATTCGTTTTTTCATAATGTCGTCAAGTACTGCTGTTCTTTTAGTCGATTGTGAAAAAAAGGATGAAAATGCTTCAACATTACTGAAAAATATTTTTATCTGTTTATTTTGTGTTGCGCAGCGTTCAATGATCAAATTTAGTTGATGCGCGTAGCAGTGTACAAAATGTGCACTTTTGTACACAGCTTTGAGTCTTGCCTGCACACCTGTGTGCTGGCCACTCATGACAGAAGTGCCATCGTAGCTTTGAGCAATCACTCTTTCAGGTGTTTTGTCAATTTTTAGCTTTTCCAGCTCGTTAAAAATTGCTTCACTAACAGATGCTGCGTCATGACCTTTGGATACTACAAAACTAACAAATCTTTCATTTACAACCCCATTTAACTCGTATCTGACAACAAACACTAGCTGAGACAATGTAGCAGTCAGTTGTCTCATCGGCTTCAATAGCAATATATTTAGTTTGCGTAATTTCGTCGCATATAGTTTCCAAGCACACGGCATATATGGAATCAAGTAAATCATTTTGGATGGTTTTGGAAAGCCCTAAAAATACTCGGTTATTGCTTTTTTCAATATGTTGTTTTAATGTAGAGTCTAACTCTGCCATTAGGTTGACAAGACCATGAAATATGCCAGGGTTGTTAGATGTGTCAGTGCCACTTTCGTCATGCCCCCTTAATGCAAGTTCAAAAGCCCCACAAAACTTCACAGAATCAATCAACTTACTTAAAATGTACCGATTTTTTGATAATTCCTCATTTAACTTTTGAATTCTTAATAATGCACTAACTGAGATCTAATGTTAACCTTCCCAAGTACTGCATACTCGATACACGCATTTATATGTTTTTCACTTAATTTGTTTTTTAAGTTTTTCACTCAAATGCTTAATATCTGAGACACCATCTACAGCCCAGGTGCGATCCTGTACGCCCATTACTATGCACGGGTAACAGAAAAATGAGTTTTTTATTCCACACCCACACAACCAATCAGCATAATTATACAAATGAATACTAAATTTCCGATTGTAGCTATTCCTACTCTTGGTGGATTTTTGTACTTGATTAATCACCATATTAGGCCTAGGAGGCCCTGATCTTTTAAGTTCAACCCTGTGCTCTATTTATCCCTTGGCTAATAATTTTACTTACATCATTCGTAATTACAAAGTTAGAATCCGTGTTATTCATTATGACACACATTAATCACATGCTAAACACAATAACTCTGTTTGCAAACAAGGAGTGCCAATAACTGCTACACTGCTGGCCGCTGGCGCTGGCTGAGATGATTTGGGCATGCGTGGCCAAGGATGGAGTCCCAGCATGTCCGTAAGAACACAGTTGATTGACGTCACCGCACGGTTAGAGCTGTATGCTGTATTTTCCATTTACACTGCACACAGTAGCTTTGGGCTTTATGGCCAACGCCCGCAACTCAACTCCGGACTTTAAACGTCAAATGTTCAAATGTTTTCCGTTGTATTATTGTTTTGATGCATATAGGAACTTTTTTAATTGATTTGGTGAAAAATTAATAATTAATTATTACTTTTTATTTTATTGGGAGGGCTGCGCCCGAGAGCCCTTATGGGCAAGCCGCCACTGATATGTACTGTGGAAACTTAAAAAATATACTGTATAACAGTGGTTCTCTTCCCATGTTGGAATTACTGGCAACAAAGCAGCAGGCAACTTGGCAAAGGAAGGCCCCAAACTATATCAAAAACACATATCTAGTGTTATATCAGCAAAAGCTATTTTCAAATAGAATATCAAAAACGAACATCAACAGTTGACCAAAGAAAGTGCTGAAAACAAAACTTCAGAAAATATAGATACTGACTGGGAAGAAACTAAAAACAAACCAATAAAAAGTCTGTCGTCTCCTTTGCCTCCTTCCACCTTAATGCACATCATGACTACCTTGCTACTCACCTAAACACCCAAAATCAACTGTCTGCAACTCAGAAGAGTGGAAAGTGTGTCATAACCTAACTCAAGAACGGATAAAGATCATCTTCACTGCCAAAGCCTTGGCATAAATCTTACAAACTCAAATAATATCAGTCGACTAAATTAAGATGCCAGGAAACTGATGGACTGATGGATGCATACAACAACTTTTTAAATTACAAATACCAAATATCTAACAAAACAAATGACTGCCATTTATTCTTGAAGTAGAAATACTACAAACAAATGTCTTGAAACACATGTTTTATGTAACCCCCCAACACACACAATGATATAGTAATGTTAAAGAATATGAATATAAAACATGCAAATGGAGAATTGATATCATATGAACCACAAATAGTAATGACAATTAAAGAAAAAATAGAAATAATAACAAACAAATTAAGACACAGTCTACCTAAATGAGGCAGACAGAAGTAGTAAACAAACTGTTCACATGAATCAGATCTGTGATATTGGTCTCCCTTCCTAGCACTTATCATTAACAAACATATACATTCAACATTCAAACAGAACAACATGTGACAGTAAAATAGCTCAATACTTTGTCGAAATCAGGCCTGATCAACCTGAGTATTGTTATCATTGTTGTACATGCAAACAATGTCGATATCTAGAGCACAGCTGTTACGATCTACCCAGATGGTCCATTCTTATCAGCAACTGATAAGACCCCAACTCGGTAGGAAGCCTAACTACGTAGGAGCCCAAAATTGTGGCAGTCTTGAAATGAGTCATTGCTAGTCAAGTTCGCCTACTCTGAGAGTCAACGTTTCGAGCGCTGCAGTACAACCCTTTTCTCAACGTGAGGATCTATGCACTTAGCCAAGTGCGAAAAGGGTTTTAATTTTGATTCCTGAACTGTCTGGGACCCTGATTGCTGTTACTTCGGAGCATTTTCACACCTGGGGCTTGGTGCTGTCATCTGGAGACTTCTTTCCGCTGCCGCGGATTTCTGCATTCCGCGACCGACCTGGACTTCCAATACGCTTACTGTTCGATTGTGCGTGCATTACGTGGAGAACTTGTGGTGAGTGTATCTTTTCCTTGATTAATTTCCTAAACTGTGCCACGACTGGTGTTTCGACACGGACTTGCGGAGAGTTACTCTTTGAGGGATTATCACTTCTGCGCCACATAAATACTGTATATATTAGTATAGCGTATTACATAAGTTGTTTAGATTTAAGTTGTTGTCAGTTTAAACATTTATTATTATTGCGGCATCAGCTAATGATATACAGTCATTTACTCTCATTGTTATTTGGAGATACAAGCAAAACTTAATAAAATAGAATATGATTTCTTATTTTGTATATTTTGTACCTTACATGATTGGTATAGTAAATTTGAGCAAACTGCCTTATCAAGTGGTTTAGTGGTCAACCTTATTGGGACGGGATTCACACTTCTTGATACTGACATAGGTGGTGTTAATATCTATCAAGGAACCCCACCCCTTCTCCACTAGCTAGCCTGGGTAAATTCGGTGGGTAGCAAACAGATAACTATATCATTTAAGTTACTTTAAAAAGAGAAGTTCATACTCTGGGGGCAAAAACAGAAAATCTCCAGGTAATGACAAGGCAACAGCAAAATGCTCCTGCATGAAAACATCATAAATGTGAAAATGGTAAGTGCTCAAAATGAAAAATATATCCACATAATAGAAAAACAGTACACTGACACAAAAAAGGACATCACCCATCTCTATACATTCTCAGGATCAATTGTTGAGAAAATACTTATCAGAAAAGTTAACAGTCAAAAGTCAGATGATCAAGCAGGCTGTAAAAGCAACAGCATAATATATAGTCTATAAGAAATAAATGAACTTAAAGAATGCTGCAATAAGTAGGAAAACCACATCACATTCTATTTGTCAATTATGATGAAACTTTTGATTCAGTTTACAAAAAGCTATATTGAAAGGATTTTATGAAGAAAGGATGTGTAAGAAAAAAATGTCATACAAACATACATCCAGAAATGCTATTTTTTAGTTATGATGTGAACAGTGCCAATTGAAAACAAACACATTAATAAAAAAATTCAATTTATTTAAAACAAAATGTAGCAGAAAATGTTACAACTAAATAAAACAACAACAAAAATATATTCATGTTAATCAGTATCCAAGACACACGTCTAAAATAACATTTTAAATTTACCAATTTTATTTATTGTGTGACTTTTTTGTATGATGATCATGCCACATTTCATGGTGTACGCCTCACCATCAGGTATAATCACTCTGTAAAGTTCAGCAAGACATTAAAGATGACAACATGAAGCAAACATACATAATCACATGCATAAAACACAATATAATACACACACAGAATGCATATAAAATTGATGATGCAAATCATATGAATTTACATGACTGCTAAATTTAGATTTTTATTGTATGCGTATTGTGGATCTTATCTTGAATGTTTATGGTTGTTTCTTATAGAAAGTTGGACTGAAAGTTTAGATGATCATTCACCCATAAATGTGTTTGTATTTTTTCTATTGACATTATTTTTAATTTTACAATTATTAAAATCATTAAAAGTTGTATAAATTTCAAATCCCTCTGAACCATTTACACATATCCAAGGGTTAAACTTCAATTTAAAGTCCATGTAATTCCAATTATTGTTCACTAAATGATGTGGATAATTAGATTTTTTTTTTGAGTTTTTTTTGTAGATGCTCTTCAAATCTTTTAATAAAATCTCTACCAGTTTGACCAATATATAAACTATTAGTCATTGCATGTATGTTTGAAAACCCCTGTTTTATTCTCTCATGGTTCAGAAGGTTGTGATCAGAGCATTTTACCAATATAATTGTTTTAATTTATCAAAATAAAAACTGTGGATTTACCTTGAGTATTTTAATGAACTGGGAGTCATTTTCAGGTAAACATATCTCTATCATAGTTATGTAAGTTTCATGAAAAGTAAAGTCACTTCTATATGAAAAGTAGAAACACTTAAAACTTCACTTAGGATTAAGCCAACTGGTATATTTATGGTGAGTTAGAAGCGTCTTGAATCCGCTTGCGAGCTTCCTTGAATGCTTTCACAACTCTGTTAACACTGTTCAACAATGTGGATGCACTCAGCCTTTCTAAAATAAATTCTGTATTTTTTCTCAATGAAATATCCTTAACCGGTGCTTTGCAATGATGGACAATATTCAGTTTTAACAAAACATTGCCAGTAGTTATGGTAGTGAAGCCATACTTGCTTAAAAAAGGCACCTCCTGTAACAATGTAAGCATTCAGTAACAAAATTATTATTTTATTGTTTATTCTGTAACAAATATTATAGAATAAATAATGAGATATATAAATTGAATCCAGTAAGAAGTTAATAATGATTTTACCTTCCATAACCTGGTGCCTACCTAGTCCAATTTAATGTGTCCAATCTCTTAAAGTCAGGTACAGCAAATGGTACCTTACTATAGGCTTAAGTTTTATGAATTAAAAATTAGTGAAAATAAATTATATAAGTTATTACTAAACTACAATGTGAATTTAAAATTCTGAATCATTTACCTAATACAAAATTCTTACATTAAATCTCACGAGGAAATGACATGTAGTTAATGATTTTTATTTGTAATGATGTAGATTACCCACAAAACAAAACTGCTCACAATACCCACTGAATAAAACTTCATTTGTACAGGGATATGCCACTCTGACTGTTAGCATTCCTTTTAAATGTATGTTCCAGCTGTGAAACACTGGTTTACCCTTAACTGCAGTCAATGAAAGTTATTTTAACTATCCATTCACCATATCATATTTTATAATACAGAATTTCTTATTTCTGCTGACTACTGTGACTTTAACATTGAAAGTACGGTTACGTTACTAACCTCTTACGATCCAATATAGTCATAAGAATAATTGACATCATACGTCTGTTCACTTGAATGTGAATTGGTTTATGTTATAATGGGTTTTGTAATAATCACTGTATGTATAATAGACAGTATACTAACAGTGTAATTACTCAGTTACAGATTAATTTATTGTACGTACTTTTGAAATTTCTACCTTATTTGGCACATTTACAGGCCTTTAGTGTACAACACTGTGCAAAATTCAGTTTGTGAACGAGTTTCACTAATTCATAATATTCTATGAGTAGAATAATTAATATTATTTAATTAATTTTAATAATATAAAATTGCCAGACTTTAAAAATATAAAATTTTATAAACTGCTTAGCAGCAGTAAATAAAATATGAATTTTAACAGACACTGTAAAAAAACTCACTGTTTTAATTATAAATTATTAAAAACTGTACTCCAATAATTATGAATTAATCAATATTAGAGCGAGGGCCGAATTCAATACCTTACATAAGTTCATCCTTCAAATCAGATACACAACTAGATCTGTCATGTAAATTTACAATAATGTGATCAACAATGTTGTCCAAAATTTTCCATTTTTCTGCATCTTCATTTTTCATTTTTAGGCATCTCACTTCCTAATTTTCTTTATTCTAAGGAAGATTATCCTAAGCATTCTAAACTTTTCTTCACATAAACATTTCATGTTATCAATTTAAAAAATTACATTTCTGCTTCCTACTCAACTTTTTTTAAAATCTGACCAAAATAATTCCGCTGGATTTAGATCTGGGTGACATGGTGGCAGTTTTAGTGCAGCACAGTCCCCCTCTGCTAGTAATTTGTATGTTATAAATATTTTATGTTGTGGTTTGTGAAGTTTGTTTAATTATTTTGTACAGTTCAGTTTTTACCATACTTCGTCAAAATGATATTTTCATTTCTGTCTGCCAATCTTGCATTCCACTTTTTGCACATGATCTTGTGGGGAGCTTTGTTCAATTCATTGGTATAGTAATACAATGCATTGTCCAGCACAACACTTTATGGTAGAAAATTTGGAATTAATTTTTATTTTATTCACCACACATAATTTGTGAAGTTAATATGTTGTGATAATCATCAGTTGGCTGACTTGATTTAACTTCCAAGGCTGTACTTGGTACAAAACCATTTACACTAACTGCATAGATCTAATCTTTGATATAGGAGCAGAGAATCCTTCTAATGTGTTGGTCATGCCAGCTTTTCATTTTGGTGTGGTTACTGTGAATATAGACTATGTCAGTTTAAATAATGTTTTTTTTTTTTTTTTTTTTGTAAGTATTGCTGTTAAATAAGACAAGTACTTGTAACGGTACAGAATTGTGTGCTACCCCTTCATTATTATTACCTGCCATTTTTATCTTATTTATAAAATGTTACATAGAAATTTTAATCTTGTACGTATTCAGTATTAATTTACTACTCTACACAATTATAACCCTCTTACTATTTACTTTTCATAATATTTCATTATGTTTATGTAATTTACAAAAACGTCCTCCCTCTCAAATAACCCGTTCTGCAGCTTAATTAGGCCTGATCTGTATGATTATAATAAATCACACAAATCGTCCAACTGTTACGGGCGCCACTGAAACTATATTAATTATATATTATGAAGTTTAATAATGAGTTTAAATTTGTTTTGATCTGGATTTTGACCAAAATATATTTCATAACCATTTCCTATTCTGTGCTGAAAACCTCGCCTAACGTTCTTTGGGATTTTTCTGAGATTTAAGGGTGGTCAGATAGCGGGATTTTTATAAGGGCAAGAGTGTAAAGGTTTCGATATTGAACCATAAAATATGTTGGCGACCTGGGCAATAATAAGGTAAGTTTAATGGGATTATGACGGTAAGTGAAATTCTGGCAGCAGTGAGCAGTAAGTATTATTATAAACCTGGAATCTTCGATGATGGTAAGATTTAATAAAAGGTAAAAAGCACTACCTTTACATACTGAATTGGTATCAATTTTATGTCATGTCTCTCAATTAAAATTCTGTGGTTTGTTTGGTTTTTAGCCACCTAAACCAGTTGTTCAAAAATTCGTTTTGCCTCCTTAATAGTTCTCATAAAACTGATACTTGTTTCTACTGCAAGTACTGACTATTGCTGAATGTAAAAATGATGTACAATCTATCTATCTATCTGATTATACACTCGTCAGTGTTTGTTATTTTGTTTGGTGCACTGTGTTTCTTTTTGGTATACTAAAAGACTCACGTACATTCACTAATTTCCTTTGATTCCTTTACTATTCTACTGACAGACCATTTTGAAACACCTGTGGATTGTGACACATGTTCACAAACATTTGTTATGCCTGTTAAAATAATCCAGCATCTTTTTGACGTAGAATACGTCTTACCTTTCAGGCCAGCAATAGACACCCCCAACCAGAAAATCGAGCGTTACGTTTTCACGTCACATTTGAAATTGAAATATTATCTACACGACAAAAGAGTCACGCTTATATGAGGTACCATTCAACAGATAAAGGAACAAAGATAATAAATAGCACAATATAAGCGGGCTATTGCATCATCCAGCGCAGAGTGATCGGGGGAGAAATAGAAATGTTTCGTGCCGCTCGGCGCACTAAAATTAGTATTTCTCCGGTTTCCGATGCGATAGAATGTTGAGTGAGGTATCGTTAAAATTGTCTCATCAAGTACTATCTACATAGTGTACCGTAATAGCAGTGATATTATTAAGAGGTTTGAATAATCGTAATTCAAGTTGTAAAAATCATGTGTTCGGACAAAATGTCGCGGTATATGGATACTAAACATGATCAAAAGTATCGTAAATGCATACACGAGAGTAGTGAAAATCATGGGGAATTCAAAAACCCCAAAATGGCCAATGCCAACATCAGAGGATTTACCGACAACGCTTAAAAGACAAGGAAATAAATACTGAAGTAGAGTTGGATGAGGAAGAGTGCCCGACTTCTCAAGTGTATCAGCCGATCGAATTCAGCAAAACGTGGCAGTTAGCTACAAAGCACATCCACAAAACATTCTTTAATAATGAATTTGGACATGCGTGTGACGTTTGTGACAGACTGTGGTTCCAGATGGACGTAAAGATAGTGGCTGTTAAAGTGATGCTGTTGCAACACTATGGAGACCAGAATTAATTACCATAGTAACAAGTAAATAAACAAATGATAGTTAGTGGCATCGGAACTATACCTTTATCCGTTCCTGCAGTTTTTAATGTTTTTACTATGCGATTGTATTGATATATTCTCATATATTAGTCATAACACATTAACAACCCTAAAGCACACAGACATACTCTCCGGTCTGAAGATTTGCGGCCGTGGCTCCGACACAGCCCCCACTGATTTTTTTTTTCCGTAACATTATACAAATCTGCAATTATATGGGTGTCTATGAAGAGATTTATAACAAATGGTTGATTTCTTTGGTGACATTACAATGTTGTATTATTATCATAGTGATTCACTAACACTACTCTGCTTCAAATAAAAACAGTTAACAAAAATATCACACCGTTTTTAACACACCATAATGCTGACTGCATTAAAATTCACAAATAATGAGGTAGAGTAATATTACAAGAAGTGGTACTAACTGAAAATAAAGTACACATATCAGGCAAAAATGACACAAACAATTTTCTGAATAACTTGCTAACCTGAAGTACAGTACTTGTTTATCAGACTGTATGCACGCTGTGATGAATGTACTGGACACGTGCATTTGTTTCAGCCCTCTAACAAGGAATTCTAGTGGGATTATGTAGAGCCTCATGCTGAGGTCCCTGTTTGAAACTGACTGTAATTTCTAACAGCCTGGCAGTATTTATAATATTAATTAATGTTATTTTTACAATATGACTGTTTTTGCAAATGTACAAGACATCATTGTACATGGCCTGTGGATGGAAAATTATTTTATTATACTCAAGTTAACTTATTTTTATTTTATTTTCATTCCTTTCATTTCTAATTTTTCAATATGTCTGTCCATGTAGATTTTTCTACAAAAATGAACACTTCTTGACAAAACTTGACTAATAAAAATTGGGGAATTACACGGTCAGGCACTGCAAATAGTAATAAGTGTTTTAAAGTTATGAGGAAAGAACATGCTGAAGAAATATCAATTAAAAGTACTTCACTAACTATAATAAATTATTCCAAAACGGAATATAATTTTTATCTAAAATAATTGTGTTCTGCATTGGAGTAATTTATTATAGTTAGTGATGACACATGGACACATCATGAACAACAAAACCTATGAATTTAAAAGTATTTTTCATCCTTTTATTGTTGAATCTCAGGTATTTTTAACCTTTTTTTTTTCAAGAATAACCTGAGCTGCTTGGTCAAGCACTCAAGCTGCAAATTTGAAATCTTGTCTTTTTTTCCAAAAAATACAAATGACTGAGTGCCAGGTTTTCTAATAACTGAAGTAAACATTAAAAGTATAATGATGGGTGATAATTAGGTACAATTTCCTTACTGGAACATTAAGAATTCATCAATTCCTGCACTTATATAACTTCATATGATAAAACAGATGTAGCGTACATCAATATAGTGATATTATTTCTAACTTTCTGTGCTTTACCAGGTTACAATTTTTTGAATCAACCAACTTCTTACCTTATTCATATTTATTATTCCAGGATTAATTGGGTCAGCCAATTGTGGAGTAATTCCAGTAAAGAAATACTGAAGATTATCTATAACAGAGACAGGAGCAGGTCTCCATGTTGGCACAGTAATTGTATGCAGGCCTGGATAAATTGGTATGGATAACACTCCGTAACCTTCAACACGTGAACAGCCCCAAAAATCTACTGATCTGACTTCTAATAAAAATTTTGGCCAACTTATAATCCCTGTAAGAATCAAATAAATACAATAATTTCAGAAAATGCAGTAATATAATTCTAAAAAACTGTATACAATGTGAAATTTTAATTAGATTGCCTACAAATAGTATGACAGAACCCGATTTGGATACAATTCAAAGCAAGCTGAAAAGTTTATTAAATGCGGCTAAAACAAAAGAATACCTAAGAAGCAATATTGTAAACCAAACAGGATAGGGAAAGGATAAAGACTATAGATTTGAAAGCTTTTACATTAATTGTATATAAAAAAAATTAACGAAAGTAAAGTATTGAAAAAAATAATATCTGCAAGTTATTTACTCTTTACACTTCTTTTGGTGTTGGAATTAAGCTTATACCTAGTCTGAATGAAGAAACATTGAATAAGATCTAGTAGGCTGGGATATGATCTAAATATTGGGTAATATGTACCAGAAGATAATATTAGGAGAAAATTTCAAATAGTCAAATGTGTATTGTTGTAGTTTATAAAGCAATGATACAATTCATTATAGACCATGAAAACAATAAAAGAAAAAAAGAATTTAAATCTTTTTCATAATTTAAATCTAATCTTTCTTATTGTCTACAAAGATTGAGAGACAGAGACAGGACAGACAGATAGAGTGAAGGGGGAGAGATGAGTTTATTCATCATCCACTATAATTACTATTATTGACAATAATAATGACTGAGCATTAGTATACCTGTAGGTGGTGCGTCTAGTTACCAATCCAGAAACACTGACTTTCATTCCTGTGTACACTATAAATCAAGGTGCACTTTTCAGCCCCCAGATTTAATCAACCTGTGGAAATCAGTATCTGGGGTCATGGGTGTAGGAGTTACAAAAACCCCTGAGGAAGCTAAAAGATAAAGAGTTGCAATCTACGTTCACTGACAGATAAAGCTCAATATTAGATAATCATACCATGCACACATGTGCATGTATGTGCGTGCACACACACACATACATACACATGTAGCCACACAGATATCATTAGGCTTGGATGAATTTTTTAAAAATGCTTGTGTGTATATATATATATATATATATATATATATATATATATATATATATATATATATATATATATTCAATCAATTTCAGCTACAGTCTGTTTCTTGATGTATATAATACATTTAATATTTATAACTAAATTTACCTCAAGATGTTATTTTTCCTTATGTGGAACATGTTTCGAGAGCTCCCGTGCTCCCATCCTCAGCCTTTGCGATCTTGTGTCTGGTGAAATATTTGTGTGTTGGCTGCTGGATGCTATTAAGGTTGTTTGTTGGTCTTTGGTATTTTAAAGTTGTATTACTGTGTGTGATTGTGGTATATGTATTTGTATTTTGTATATTTTCGATGTTGAGTGCTTTGAATATTGTGTCATGTTTTGTAATGATTTGTATTTGTTCTGGTATTAGTTTGTTTTGTGTTTTATGTTTGTATATTTGTAAATTTTCCCAAATGTTCATTATGGTGCCTTTGTGTGGTATATGTTTTATTAGCGACACATTGGTTATGTCTGGGAATTCATGTCCTGTGTTTACTGCATGTGTGGCTAAATTGGATTTATATATTTCTGGTTTTTTGTATGTGTTTAGGTGTTCAAAATAACGTTTTTTCAGCTGTTTACAATGGTAATTACAGATATTGTAATTATGATTTGTTATACGTTGGTTGCCATTTACTACAATGATAATAAAGGTAATCCTTTATTGTTTACAATAAAGGTGTATAATTAAATTTTGTCTGTTACTTTAATTATCTATGCCCTGTGATTTGGAGCGCCATTTACTACAATTTTAATTATGCTAATATGAGATTCAATAATTCTCAAGTGTGTTCACTCAATACACAGTAAATTTATTCAATTAGAATAGTTAATTAATTTGCAGATTCTACATTAGGGTTTCCAATAAGAATGAACGCATTATTTGATTTGCTTAAGCGCTAATTTATTATACGTTTAGATAATTGTATTCAATAACACACACACACATATATATATATATATATATATATATATATATTCATGGTACCTGTAAATACATCCAAAACGTCAAACATATACATATCAAAAAATAAGTTCCATCTTAATCACTAGCTGAAAGATATACAAACATATATGAAATATTACATACAACAAAATCAAATAATATTTACCTTATTTAATGCGTTCATTACACCCCAGATGGATTAGCTTTAATTGATCATGATTATACTTTAAACGCAACCTTCATTTAATAAATTTTACTATAATTTCCCTGGGTATAGATCCTTTGAAAGAGACAGGACAGTAGTTATAACTATACGAATAAAATTATAAAGTGTTACTTGACAATTGTTTATCCATTTAATCCATCGGCGCTAAATTTCCTTGTGGTGGTGAATTTTGATGACGGCGTTCCATTGGATAATGTTGAGATCACATTCACTGGTTATTCACTGGTACACACACGTCGTCGACAGAATAGTGTGGGTGTAATATGATTATTAACGACAGTCTGTACAACTCAGTTCGTTCCCGAATACAACCATTATTAGATAGTTGCGTGATCTTGTGTTCGTGAAGTAAATGTTTATTCGCACTAAGGTTTGGTACGATATCAAATGTTCAACGTGATTCTTTATATGGGCAATCTATGTAATAGTGTATAGTTGTAGAATAGTTCTTTTAATTAGTTGTGATTATTTATCCGAGAGTATTGAAGATTATTAACACATTAATGAGTTTATTCACACATATCGTGTATTGGTGTTCGTTATATTGTTTTCACTATATCTCGAAACAGTTTTAATTTTACTAAGTTCAACAAAGTTCAATTAGATAACTTTACTCAGTCCGTTAGAGTTCTCCATACCGCGCACTTCAAGATTACACGACTGGTCGATTTACTGATTCACTGCCCGCAAACTGTATGTGATTATTCTCAAAATAATACTAGTACTGTTCAAAATTTTATGAGACTGCTCTCGTTGACTGATCGCGAGAATTATGAGACTGCTCTAAATTTTTATGAAAGACTGCCCGAATAATAATACTACTGTTCGCTCCCATGGTGTACATTCAGTTTTATCAACGTCTCCCTACTAAAATTTGGTCTCAAGCTTGTCCACGCCTATGGTCACCATGATAGGCTAAACAACTACCCTCTCTCGAAATCTTTTCCCATTATTTTGAAGTCCTCTAGTCTTCTACCCTCTGATTTGTTCTTCGTCTGGTTACCATGGTAACTTACCTCTCCTTCGGTCTCTTCGTAAAATACTCTACTCTGATAGGTGGTTGGACATGTCTTTAGAATCGCCTGTTCGGACGCTGCTCTCGTTCGGAGAAATGTAAGTCGTAGAGCACCTGTCAATCAATGTATTGTCTTGAGTCTTAAGCAAGGGTTGTCCTAACATCCTGGAGTATTGTTCATATTTGTAACCCCTCGTTCTGGCAATTAACAATTTTCTGTCAAGCGTCAGTTGGTGCAGCCACCTCGCTTTCTTGTCGTAAATTTCAGTATGTCACGTAAATGTTACATCCCGCTGCGCAACGTCGTCGCTTCTATTCATTGGTTATTTCTTATATTGTTTCTGTACGTTGCTTCGCTCTCCAACCTTTTGTGACTTATCCTTCATTTTTATCGTGATCTCGCATCCTGGCTGAACCCCCCAAGCGGATCCTCACTTCAATTCTGTGTAAACGTGTGAGTGAACTCAAGCCCATTGTCTAGTTTGTTGTGGTGTCATAATTTTCAGTCGAGTTTCTCCTGTCAACTCAAGTCGTCATCCCTTTTGTTGCATCGAGCTGAACATATCTCTATTGTCTGATATTGGCGTTGGGTTGTCGTCTTTTCCAATTAACTTTGTTTATTGCCCTTTACTCGGAGTCGTTGATACAGCTGCGTGTGAAGAAACTGGATGAGAAGGAAAATTAAAATTTTTAAATTTTTCGATCGCTATAGCGTCCCCAATGTGGATTTAATGACGTGACCTCAGGGAACTATTGAATCCAGATTCTGCGCCCTGTGTTTCGCCATGCCCATCCTCGTTTGTGAAGAGTATAGCTTGATGACCTACTCTCCGTGGTGTGTGTTGCATTTGGTATACCCGCCTTTTGGTTTAGATTAAGTGTTTTAATTTATTGCTATCCATCTGGATTGTTTGAACGTATCTAACATTAACGCATGTATGTGTTAATCACGTATATGTGTTTTATATCTTATTATAAACAAGTTATAGATATTCGATAAATGTTTTCATCTAATTACTAAACAATTTGTCATTACTTCTTAAAAAATAGATATGCAATGCAACAATAAATGAGTTAACATACAACTCAATTTTCTGAAGACTACGCTCAACGTACAGTAATAAAGAAAATCCTTTACTAAGTAGTCTAAGTGTTCCTCTAGTTACATTCGTTAGGCCTATATATAAAATACATTGATAATTTGGTTAATAACCGTCATGATCGTTGTGTTATTACCTTTAATTCATACTATAATCGATCCTATTAACTAGACATATACACATAGTCTTAGAGTAATCATTAATTTATTTTATCCTAACATCAGTTCAAAATTTTTAATCTAGTTACTATACATAATTCTTTTAATTTGGTTTACTTTACTCTAGAATTACTGATCTACACCGATCATTCACTTGTAGGTGTCCTTCTTTTTTATTTACTTTATCTGTGACAATTTATTGCCATTTATTTAATCAGAGTTTTTATAATTAGAATGTCTTTTCATTCACTGCATTCTCTATAAAGAATGTTAATCAAAGTGTTCACTTACGTGTATCATTTAACGCATCGTTAGTGTTCTATTCACATATGTTATAATTAAAGAATTACATAAATCTTTATTTAATTTTACAATACATATCATGTTTTAATGGTTGGCTAGCTTGAATGAGATTCACGCGTCAACAACCCTAACGTATGTGACTCAACTCAAACGGCTAACACAACAAGGTATCTTTTCTATCTTCTCCTTGTAGATTACATACCATCCTTCCGTTCGTGATACTTCTTAATCTGCCTTACATTAAACTTTCCTCGGACCTTGTTTTCGTCTTCGCAGTCAACGAGTTGGTAAGTAGCGTCTCCAAGGATCTGGTGTATTTTATACGGTCCACTATATAGTTCATAAAATTTGTCAATTCTCTTTTGAATTGCATCAGATTGATAATATGTTCTTATCAAAACTTTCTCCCCGATCTTAAATTTAATTACCTTATTTTCATTAATCAACTTCGCTTGTTTTTCTCTTTTCTCCTTTATCTTTACGAATATTTTTCTGTGATCCATTTCTTTAACTCCCACAATATCTTGGTCCAAGTATTTCTTCCATGCTCTAGTTGGTTTTCTGCCGAGGTGGGCTTCATAAGGTGTTACCTCAATGGTTTCATGATAAACCTCGTTGATGCAGCTTTCAATTATATTTACATATCGTGACCATTTGGTATGCTGGTCATGCACAAAGATTCGAAATAAATTACCAAGTTGTCTGCTGACTCTCTCAGCTAAATAGGCACACGGGTTTCTTATAGCGGTATATTTTGGTTGAATGTTCAATTCCTTCAGCCCATTCACCCATTTCTTCGAGGTAAACTGAGTTCCATTGTCAGTAAGGACCGCTTTTGGTGAGCCAACTTCCTCACAGTATTGTTTCATTCTCCTCAATGTTGTTGTTGTCGTCGCCCTTCGAAGTGTAAACAATCTTACATATTTCGTGAAATTTTCGATGACTACAAACAGGTATTTAACTCCGGCCATTGACGTGGGTAGGGGTCCGTAGTAGTCAGCACTAACAAGCTCACCCCTCCCTAACGGTACAACTGCTTTTGTTCCACCGAACAAAGTCCTGTTACTGGTGTCCTTACACTTTTGACATATATCACATGTTTTTGTATGAACTTTCACTTTCTTTAACATCTTGTCAAACGTGAAATGTTCTTGTAACATTTCCATGCATTTTTTTTTATCCCAAGTGTCCGTACATTTTGTGTATTTCGGCAATTAATTTTCCGGATACACTATCAGGTATATACAGCTTCCACTCGTTCTTGCGTCGTCTATACAATTTACCACTAACATATTTATAAAATTCACTTAATTCCTTACCTAAGCTTCCTTCATTTACCTTATTAATAATAGTTTTAAGTTTAATATCATCGAGTTGGTACTTTCCGATGTCTTTGATGATTCTGCACACCTCTTTGTCCATTTTAATCATTATATGGTTGATCAAGTATTCGTATACATCATCGTTGACTTCTTCTGGTGTGGCGTCTGTTGGATTCCTACTTAAAATGTCGGCAACAACGTCCTTGCCCTTGCAATGTACAATGTCAAATTTATATTCTTGTATGCTTAAGATCCATCTTATTATACGTGAATTGTTTAAGTGACATTTGTGCATGAAGGTCAATGCCTTGTTGTCAGTAATAACGGTCAAAGGTTGGCCCAAAATATAGATGCAAAATTTTTCTAAACATCGTACGACACTTAGTAGTTCTTTTTCTATTGTGTAGTAATTCCTTTCAACGCCTTTAAACGTTCTACTCGTAAATGCGATAACGCTGATTCTCCCTTCTTCATCTAACTGGTACAATTGACCACCGTATGCGAAATTACTGGCGTCACATTGCATATAATACCTTTGATTGACTCGAGGAAATTTTAAAATAATAGTTTCAATAAACAACTCCTTGACTTGTTGGAAAAAAATTATTCAGCTCCGGTGTCCAAGTGAATTTAAGTCCCCTTTTTAATAATTCAAGCAGTGGTTGCGTTGTTTCAGCATATTTATCCGTGAAACGGTTATAAAAGTTGGTGAGTCCTAAGAAACCCTTCAGCTGTTTTTGATTTTTAGGAGTAGGAAACTTCATAATAGCATTGATCTTATCCTCCGTCGCCTGGATTCCTTGCGTTGTCAGGCGGTATCCTAGGTAAGAGATTTCTTGTCTGAAGAATTGCGATTTTTCTAGATTTATAGTTAAGTTTGCTTTTCTTAAATTGTTTAATAATAACTCTAAGTGTGATAAGTGCGTTTCTAAACTGTTAGAATAACATAGACAGTCATCAACATAAATGATAGTATTTCTCTTGACTTCTTCTTCCAATACCATGTCTAATCCTTTCATTAGTACCGCAGAACTGGTACTCAATCCAAATGGTGTGACTGTAAAGCAGTAGCACTTGCCCTCATACATAAAGGCTGTGAAATTTCGACATTCTGGCTTTAATGGTACCTGCCAGAAGCTACTGGTCAGATAGACTGTGGACAAGTATTTCATCTCGCTGCATCTTGCTAATATATCATTTATCGGGGAAACTCCCTCGTAGTCCGGGATGGTCACACTGTTTACTTTCCTCGCATCCAGACACAATCGGACCCTTCCATCTTTCTTTATCACCGTTACGAGTGGGTTTATGTATGGGCTGTTGGAACGTTCAATCACCCCATAACGTAACATACGACTTATTTCTTCCTCTACTTTCCCCTTGTATGCAAGTGGGACTGGCCATCCTCTCTGGAAATACGGTGTCCTGTCTGTTACTTGGAATTCATGTGCGTATCCGTCGATTCTTCCGGGGCACTCCCTGAATAAACTCTTGTTCCTTACTAAAATCTCCTTTAATCGCATCAATATATTCCCATCTCCACAGTCAATACTTTCCACCTTTTTGTCAATACTCCGCATAATTTCTTCATCCTCTTCTCTGCCCATCACCGCCATATCCATGGCGGTATCGCATACTCTGCTTCGTCAGCTTTTCCTTTCAGTTCGATTCTTCTTCCTCCTATGTCAATATGGCATCCGGTTTCCTGTAGAAAACTTATCCCTAAAATACATGGCTTATTAAGATCCGGTATAATTAAAAACACACATTCACTCCTAACTCCATCTATATCTATATCCCATAATATTTGTTTCCTAATTAATTTTGACTTGTTTCCCACCGCACTAATTACTAGAGTGTTAGTCATGGGTAAAATCTCGTAAGGCTCTATGCTCTTCTTATTTTGACTAAACCACGATTCTGACAGACCGTTGATTAAACTCCCGGTGTCAATTAGTGCCGGTACAGTAATACCATTATTAAATTTTATAATTACTTCAGGACATTTTAACACGTGCTGACTTATTTCCTCTTCGCCATCGTATAGAAGGTCATTTCTTAAATCAGGTAAAATAATATTTACATCGTTAGTTGTGTCGTCGTCTGATAATTCGGTTATCTTACTCACTAGGTCGTGCAATTTTTTTTTCTCTTCTTGGTGTCGCATTTTGGGTTCGTCGACCGACGTAGATGCACCCTTATTCACAAAACTAATGGTGTTTACTGGCTGTCCCCCTTCATTCCGGTTGTATTGTGTTCGGGCGATCGCTTTCTCACCCCAAACCCGTTTCGGTATATTGTCACCTCTGTTCCGACAACTTTCACTCTCGGCTGTTGCTGCATACTGGAATTCTTTATTGTTACGCGGTTGAATCTGCGTATATTCAATAATTATAATGACTCAAAATTAGGAATTGTGGTGATTCCTCTCATAATAACCGCCAATTGTATATCCCTACCGAAATGGCGTGCGATCTTTTTAATCAGTTGTCGATCTGTTATTGTGGGCGTCAACTGTCTGCTTTCTAATAGAATACACTCAATGTACTGTATAGCACTAATCTGTCCACGCCAATCGAATCTCCCATATTCGAGGTGGTCCCGAATGTTGTCCTGACGTTCCTGCCCCAGTATTTTTGTGTGAAAGCTTCTCTGAATTCCTCAAAAGTAGCTATTTGATTCCTGATGACCCGCCACCAAATACCGGCGTCCATCTCCAGGTGCCTACCAATCCATTTAATATTGTCAGTGGGGTAGTACGTCTCTTCCAGTTCCGACAATTCCTTCAGGAATTCCATGGGATACGTATTGGTCCCATTATACTTAAGGTCGTTGTGGTTCGGCCCGTTGATTCTGCTTACCGTTCCACACTCACCTTCAATTCATTGCCTTTGCAGTCGCTCCTGAGTTTCTTTCATTTTTGCTAGGTGGCACTTTAGTTCTTCTATGCGTGTTGTTTTTTCTTTGGATGTTTCGTCTAACTTCTGTTCTGTCAAACGTTGTCTGTCATCAACTTCTTCAAGTCTTTGTTTTATGACGTTGTTTGTGTTGCCCTGTTCCTGCTGCTTCTGTCGTATAGTTTCGTGTAGTTCGGCCGCCAGCTCTTCCTGCTTCTTGTTACTGTGTGCTTCTATTTTGTTATTAATCCTTTTGATGCTTGTTTGGTTGCTCTGGATCGCCCCTTTCCATTCCTGGTGATCTGTTTCACGTGCCTCCCGCATTTCTTCATACTTCTTATTTGCGTCTTCTTTCAATTCTTTTACTGTCTCCTCTTGTTTCTTTTGAATCTCGTTAATCTTCTCCTCCCAGGTATGTTGGTACTCGCGTAATTCCGAACGCATCTGCGCGATTTGCTCCGATACCTGTTGCTTCATTTCTTCTTTGTGTTGGTCGAGTTTCTCACTGTTTTTCTAGCTTCTCGCTAATTAATCTATTATTTTCGTCTATTTGTGTCCTTATTTCTTCACGACTTATTCTATTATCTTCATTTTGTTTATCAAATTTTTCGTTAATTATTTTATTATTTTTGCTAATTAATTCCATTAGTGTTTGCAGGCTCACTTCTTGGGGTCTAGGCGTCGGTCCCCGCGCCCTGTTGTCTTGAGTCTCTACAACGCTGTTTGGGTCGCTAGGTGTGTTATCCTCCTCGGTATTAGGTATACCTAGCTGATTATTGATCTCAAACTCCATATTGTCAGAGCTACTAGCCATTTTTGCCCTACTACGTGTGATCATTCAAGCTAGTCTTACACTACTAATTATCTATATTCTTATTTTTAGGTTAATCTATTCTACTGCCTGCACTTTACCCAAACTTGTACGTAATACTTGTATCGCGTATCAAGCGTTGGGCGCCATTTTACTACAATGATAATTACAGATATTGTAATTATGATTTGCTATACGTTGGTTGCCATTTACTACAATAAATACTGCTACAATAAAGGTAATCCTTTATTGTTTACAATAAAGGTGTATAATTAAATTTTGTCTGTTACTTTAATTATCTATGCCCTGTGATTTGGAGCGCCATTTACTACAGTTTTAATTATGC
Organism: Magicicada septendecula; assembly: GCA_034769895.1. Lineage (NCBI taxonomy): Eukaryota > Metazoa > Arthropoda > Insecta > Hemiptera > Cicadidae > Magicicada > Magicicada septendecula. Next base: position 101,930,425 of record CM068376.1, read on the forward strand.
TAATATGAGATTCAATAATTCTCAAGTGTGTTCACTCAATACACAGTAAATTTATTCAATTAGAATAGTTGATTAATTTGCAGATTCTACATTAGGGTTTCCAATAATAATGAACGCATTATTTGATTTGCTTAAGCGCTAATTTATTATACGTTTAGATAATTGTATTCAATAACACACACATAAATATATATATATTACATTTAATATTTATATATATATTACAATGCTACCTTTTATCTAACACTCTTATCTAATATTTTGAATGATAGATAAAACGTTACTTACCCATGAGATTACTTTACCTGGGCGCCAGAACAAATCCCAGATACCAATGACACGGTTCCAGCTTAGCTCAGGGCATAGAGACACTAATTTCTCAGGATTCGTTCAGTGATTGTGGTTTTCAAGGAGAATCGTTACAAATAACACTTTAAAATAGGCTTAATTATGTTTAATTAACGTTTTAATTATTTTTAAACTTCTTGAAAATGTTAATTGTAGTACTTATTGCTACCCTAACATTTATAATTAACGAGTGTGTGTGAAAAGTAAAGATTAAGACGTTCAAACGACCTATTGCTCTTATCTGGTTGAATTAAGAGATTGATATCTTCCAAACCAGTGATAAAGAACAGGTCTACAATAATTTGTACGTCCAATACTACACCTCACTTTCCATTCTACACTCCTATACTATGTTATGACTAATCTTACACATTAAATACAAAGTGTGTGATTCTTAGTGTCTTTTAAAAATTGTTTATTGCTTTTTATTATTTGTTTAGTGCTTATTTCATTGATCAATGAATCTATTTCTTACTGTTTGATGCGTCGACCGAAGATAGGAATCCGTAGAGGTCCTCCTTTTGATGGTTTTGCACAGAAGAAAAGATGTTGATCAATCCGGTAGAAATATGCTCTGGCAATTACAGCTGCTGTAGCTCTCTGTTGCTCAGGTCACTTCACGGCTGATTATTAATTAATTAATTAATAATTTAATTAATTAACGTGGTGATACACAGCGAGAGTTGTTGAACGGTTCATCTTCACTGCGGACTACTTCTTGAATTTCGCACTTAAATACAACTTTGAGTGATTGAAAAAGTTCTGCACGTAATTTATACACGACTAGCGCATTGAAGATTCGATCGAAGAGTAACGCTACCCCTCGGTTTGAGTTGGCGTCTGTTTTAAATACGGGCTTCTGATTGGTTGTTCAAATAAATCATAAGTTTTTCCAGTCTCGACAATCTCTAACAGGTCGAGCAAACACCACGTGACAGGTTTGAAACGGCAGAGAATTTCTAGTCAAAATCGTACTTCCTGTGTTTGCAAATTGATTGATTACAGGTATTTGCAAATGTGTTTTCAAAGATCTGACCACAGAATATTGTTGCTTAGGTCTTTATCTGTGTGTGTGTGAAAACACCTAATTCCTACATAGTATAATTCTCTTGTTATTCCTTTTGGCGTTCGTCTTCCGTATAACTTCTTCAATTGTTAATTATATTAACTGAGATTGCGGCTACTTATAAAGCTTCACTTGCTGAAAAAAACGCTGTTTTCAGAATTGCCCTATATTTAATAGTTTCGAAGTTATTGCAGGTTGAACTGATAATTTGAATTGAGTAAAGTTTCATGTTCGTACCAGTAGCGGACATCGCTGTTACGAGATTAGAGTGAGATGGCTGCGATTATGCACTCTCTCGCTTGCTTACGCTGCTATACTCGTACAGTCTAACACTTTCATATAACGCTCAGATAGGACGCTATTATGATTCGTTATAATATATATATATATTCATGGTACCTGTAAATACATCCAAAACATCAAACATATACATATCAAAAAATAACTTCCATCTATAACGGCTGTATACTATCTTTTATAACTTCTGTATACTATCGCCATTATAACCTCGGGAGCCGGGTTAATTGACGTCGGTCAATTAAACAGGCTGCCATAATATTCACAAAATGTTATATATTTAATTAAAAAATACAACGTAACAAAACACTTAACTGGAACCTGTGAATTAAGGAATATTAGATTCGTGTTGCCAAATTAATTCACGCATATTTACGTCCATGACATCTCTTTATTTACATGGTAATTAGCATAAAAGAAAATGAGTTACTGTCTTATTATTAAAAAATCAAATAGGCTTGTGATTTGTATTGTTAAAACATATATATATATATATATATATATATATATATAAATATACTTAACCTACTTTTCGTTTACTCTATTTCGTTCAACTGATTAGTTACCTATAAAATAAAATAATAACTGCATAATATATTCATTAATCAACTTGGTTAATTATTTATAAAACTTTGGTAATTCATACCCTCGGATCCGAGATATATCCTTTCTTTATATTACAGTTAAACAATTTACTTTTGCTGCCACTTGGAGAACGTACTTATTAATATTAGCATGTTATAGTCATTAAAGCTAAATACATCATATTGTTTATTACAAAGTTACAATGGTAATTTAATTCGGCCTGTCTTTTGTATAATTATATTAATTTTATTTTGGTGTCAATTGTCTTTCATATTTTTATTAAGTAATTTCTGAACTACAGAAGTTAGACTTCTGTGTCACCTCTACGTAGCATCCTCGATGAATCGGGGTTGTCTGCAGTAAACGGTGGCTATGCGGCTTCTGGTATATCCTAGAGGTCTGAAGAAAGGTGTAATAATGGAAGGTGTGGTTCTCTCTCTTTTTGCAAGGTTGATCAGATTCTGGTGCTGGCGGTGGTGAGAAACTTTCACTTGAACTCACTTACTTCGGTTTTCCCGCACTTTTACCTTATAGTTAAACTGTTACATATACTGCCATCTCTATCATGTTGACGTGATATTAAATCAACTGCAGAGATGTCATAAACACACACTTAAAACGTATCAAAGATGTTAAACATATTGAAATTACTGATAATTATTGCTATCAGCTTTACTAAGCATTAGCTTAAAGAAACTAAGAGAGTGAACGACATATTCTTTCATTCTCTATAATTTTGTAGTTACTGACTACATTTTCAACTGTGTTGTTCTCACTGCGGAGTCTGATTTACAACTAATTTTTGGGGGCGCACCGCTGGCTTAGCGAAGTGCTTGTCCGCGCGTGTTGTTATTTACTGGCGCGATAAATAGTTCTTAATTTATTAATTATTATTTTTACTTATTTTAAATTGCTGGTTTTTACGTCTCTCTATAATTTATTACTCGCTGAAGAAACAGGAGGTGGTTTACATATTTATTTGTTTAACATTATTTAGTTTTCTATTTGTTTCATAGGGAGAGAAATTATGTAGTTTCATTTAGGATTATATTATTCTTAAATCTTTTTTTATTTTGTGCTATTTAACCCTATTAAATCGTCACATTCTCCTCTACTTAAAGAAGACACTGGGTCGGTGACCGATGTGTATTCAGCGGGGAAATAGCTAAGAATTACAATGGGAATTTGGTACGAGCTTCCGTGTGAAACCCCCTTTCTCTCTTTTCGTGTTTCACTCATGTGATAATCGAATCATTATCAATTCAATTTTTTTTTTTTTTTTTAATACGATACTATACTACCTCTCAAATTTATCTTAATTCTACTACTTAATACTACTACCGGTTTTTTCGTTTAGCTTTTTCTAACTCGTTTAGTGGAGTTATTCTACACAGAGTATGTTTTTCATACTTACTGCGTTTCCTTTCCTTTTTTAATTGTTCGTCGACAATTTTATTTTAGTACTGTATTTTTCTGTGGTAACGTTACCTTTATTTGTCAGTTGACTTTACATATCGCTTTTATTTATTTTTGGTGAATAGGATCTAAGGTTGATCAGGCCTCATTCTTATTCATGCCTTACGATTTTGTAATTAAGTATGGTTTACAGTGACTTAATTACATTATAGGAAATATACTTCGTAGTACATTTATTGTTTTTTACTTCATTTCTTTCTTTGCTCACTAGCAGAACAATTTCCGTGATAATATTTTATCTGGGAAACGTGACTTCTTCGTACATAATTATCCGTAGTGGGGTCATACAGTGCTACGGTTACAGGCGTTAAATATTTGTGAATCCTGTAAGGGCCACACCATCGGTAAGATAGCTTGGAGGTGGTCTTATCAACTGCACTACGCGTCGGATGAGTTTGGTACATCACTAAGTCTCCGACTTGATACTTAATTTCTTTACTATCACGCTCGTGATATTTTCGCTATTTTCTTAAGTTTACTCTCAGATTTGCGCGAGCTTAGTTCCATATTTTTTTTATATTTTTAACACTGATTTCGCGGGGTAGCAATTCATGTATTTTCCACTTTGTGGATAATGGGTGATTTGGTTTATATTTGTACAACAAATCAAAGGGTGTAGATTTATGTCCTTCGTGATATGCTGAGTTGAAAGCAAATTGGATCCAGGATAGGTTCTGGTCCCATGATGTCTGGTCGTTTGCATGATAGGCTATTAAAGCGAATTTTAAGTTTCGCAAATACCTTTCAGCGATATTACCTTGTGGACGGTACTCTGTAACAGTTATATGGTCTATGCCTAGTCTGAAACATATGTCCTTGAATTCTTTGGACTTAAACTGGGGTCCGTTATCTGATACTAGGTGTACTGGTGTACCAAAGTCTTTAAATAATCTCTCTTGTAAAAGTTTCACTGTGGTTGATGATAATGCTCGTCGTATGGGATACATCCAGACGAATTTGGTAAATGAATCTACGCAAATGAGTAGCATGGTGTTACCGGATTTTGAACGTGGATAAGGGCCAGAAAAGTCTATGTAAATTTTTGAAAAGGCTGTCGTGGGAGTCTCTGAGATTAATTTACCAATGTGGGTGTTTCTCGCGGGTTTGCTGAGTGCACACAATTTACACTCTTTTACGAACTAAGCTATCTCGCTGTTCATATTTCTCCAATGATATTCTTTTCTAATACGATGTATGGTTTTATTAATTCCCATATGAACTCCAATGGTGGATGCGTGGTAGTATTGCATAAGCATTGGTTTAATAATGTCCAGGGCAATTATTCTCAAGGATTTCCCATTTGCTAGTTTATAACATAATACTCTCTTACTCAATATATATTTATCTGAAGTATTTCCTTTATTGATCTGTTCTATTATTTTACTTAAGGAAGGATCTTGTTGTTGATACTGGGCTATGTCAGTAAATGCCAGTAGGAATTCAGTTATTAGGGTATTTATTATTGATGTTTCACCTCTTTCATTATGTTCGGATTCCTTACTCGGCTGCTGAAACATACGGGATAGTGTATCGGCTACTACATTTTGGGTGCCACGAATGTGTTGTACTTTAAACTTGTAACAATTTAATCTCAATACCCATCTTCCGATATGACCTAACTGTTTAGGGTGAGTTAATAACCATGATAAAGCTTGATTATCCGTTTCTAACAGAAATTCTTTATGTTCTAAAAATGGCTTGAATTTCTCGAATGCGAATACTGCGGCTAAACATTCTAATTCGTATGCGGAGAATTTCTTTTCCTGATCGGTTAGGGTTCGCGAGGCATAACTGATCGGTAATCTAGAATTATCTACTTCCTGATATGACTGCTCCTAGGGCTACACTTGAACTATCTGTCTGTACGATAAATGGTTTCGCGAAATCGGCCAGTTGTAATACTGGAGGTTGTATTATACTTTCTTTCAGGTTGTCGAATGCTGTTTGATGTTGAGGGGTCCATTCAAATTTTACTCCTTTTTTTCTTAACGCATTTAAGGGTGCTGCTATATCAGCTAGGTGTGGAATATACTTGTGGAAGTAATTTATCATTCCCAAAAATCGGGCTATTCCTTTCGTATCACGTGGTGGTAAAAATTCTCTGATTCCACGGGTCCGTTCTGGGTCTATGCTTACTTTTCCATCGGCAGATACTATGTGACCTAAAAATGAGAATTGGTTAACGGCAAAATTTACTTTACTTGGGTTTATGGTTAATCCGGCTTTCTTTAGTCGGGATAAGATTTCGCGTAAATGATGAAGATGTTGTTCCATGGATTCACTGTAAATTACTATGTCATCTAGGTAGTGGTATACGAATTTAAATTTTACGTTGTAGAATATTTTTTCTAACAATCGACTACAAACAGAACTTCCTTTGGAGATTCCAAAGGGTACTCTTGTAAATTGGTACAGGTTGAACGGGACTGCGAAGGCGGTTAGATGTTTGGATTCTTCCGATAATGGTATTTGGTGGAATGCTTGATTGAGATCCATTATGGTGAAAACTTTAGCTTTTGTAAAATAGTGGAAGGCGCTGTGGATGTCGGGGAGGGGTATGGACTCGAATTCTATCTTTTTATTTAATTGTCTATAGTCAACGACTAATCTATGTTTATCAGTGCCTTTGGGTACTAAGAACGTGGGTGATGAATACGGTGAAGTGGAAGGTTCTATAACTTGTTGTTCTAACAATTTATTGATTTGATTTCTCATGATTTCCATTTTTGGAGGAGATAACTTATATGGATGCAGTCGGATTACTTTATTATCGTTCAGGTTGATCTTGTACTCTATTAGATTCGTTAAACCTAACTTTGGGGTTAGAATGGTGGAAAATTCATTTATTAGATTTTGTATTTTTTGTTTATCTTTACTCTCTAAATGATCTAGTGCAGGTTCGTGGTGTACTACATGCGTTGTGGATGTTTCTGTACCTTTACTGTTATTTACTTCGAAGTCAAAATTATATTTTTGGGTACGGTCGAATCTAAAATAATACTTCTTATCGTACATGTCAAGAATTATACCTGTTTTACTGATGAAGTCCGTTCCTAATATTAAGTTTGGTCCTAATTCTTCAGATACTAATACTGGAAAATACCATGTTAAATTTGTAATTTTTAGTTTGATAGTAACGCTGAATTTTATTGTTAATTTTTGGTTATTAGCGGTAGCGCATTTAAAATTCACCAGTTGACTACGTTTAACAAGGTGGTGTTTGGCTAATGTTTCGGCTAACTGTTGGCTAATTAAGCTCCGTGTTGATCCGGAATCAATTAATCCTAGTATTTTCGTAATGCCAAGGTCTACTTGTATATATGGTAATTGACACACACTGGATTTGCATGTAGTAATTGAGTTGCATCTATTCACAAATCTTTCTACGTAGGGGTCTAATTTTTTGGGGGGTTTTGTACTTCTCGGTTTTACCTACTCTTACGACGCGGCGGGAGACACAGGATTTCGGCACTCCCTGCCTTACATGTTTTTTGAATGAGAGGATTTTTGATAGTGCTGTTTCTGTTTACAGTACCTACTAATGTGACCTTGTTTACCGCAGTTATAGCATCTTTTTTCTCTACTCACTGTGTCGCTCATATTCGGTTGGGATTTCAGTTGATAATTTTGTGCAGGTTGGTAGTGTGAAGGTTTCGGAGTTCTAAAGTGTCGACTATCACGGTGTATTCTCGGTTCTGATACCAGGGGTGGTGTTTCGTTTCTGCGTTGTGTCTGAGGAATTAAACCACATCTGTTTTGGTCCGAATACCATACGTCTGATGAGTGGATACAGCATTGTTCTAATTCTGCAAAAGTGTTGGGTCTATTGATCAGTACTAATCGCGATCTCTCTTCTGGGGATAATCCTACCAGAATCGTTTCTACTAACTGTGGTTCACTCAAATTTACCTTTAGTAATAACGAAGATTCTCTTATTTCTGAAATATAGTGCGCGAGTCTCTCGTGCGCTCCTTGTACTCTAAGTACTGTGTTCCGTTTCAGTTCTTCATAAATTCCCGTTGGAATAAAATGTCTTATTAAGGCAGAATGTAGTTGGTCTACGGAATGCTGAAAATTCATTGACTCCTGTACACGGTCTTTTAATGGTGGTTTACATTTAGTCATAATGACTGGCAATATTTGGCTATCGCTCAGTTGCTGTAAGTCTTTTATTTGTAAAAGGTGTTTTATGAACGGTTTGGTAATACTTAATCCATCGGTATATTGGATTTCTGATAAAATCTTTTCTACGGGATGAGTTATCTTTCCGTATAGGTTAGCACTAAAGTTCACGTGAGATTGTATTCTCGGGTGTCTCGACACTGAATTAGTTATCGCAGAGGGTGGTAAAACACGATTACTCATTAAATCATTATTATATGTGAGACTACGCTGGGCATTTGGAGGTGAGGATTCCGCTGTTGGTGCGGTATTCACATTTCTATTAAGAGTCTGATCTGCATTCGGTTCTACACTTGATACTTGTGGAAATTCGAAAGTCACAGTAGTGGGTCTCTGTTCGATGGTGGGTGATTGAGATGGTGTGATATTTAATCTAGAAAGAGATTCTTCTATTTCCTCTATTTTAAATGAGTCTGATTTACGATGTAGGTTTCTTATTATCGTTGGCAATAGCTGCAATGCTTCGTCTGCAAATTTTTGCATGTCACGGGGTGTTACGGTAGCTCTGGGCCAGTTTAGTAAATTATTTATGCGATGGGTTAAATGCTCTATCCGTTGCGTGGCACGCAAGATTATGGCGGGTGATTTTTTGTCGTGGAGGGTTTGCGATATTGACGTCAATTCCCTATATTTTGCATAACACGTTTCTACTTCGCTTTCAAGTTCTATTTCGTTTAATCTATCTAACTGGGTAGGTATATTTTGCTTGTTTTCGCGTAACGTTTTGCGTAATTCTGCGACCGTTACATTTGCATAAGGTAAACCACGTAAAAATGCTTTATAGCATAATTCATCTTTTAATAACAAATCCGGGTTAAATTGAGACATTGTCTTAATATGCTAATTGTAGTAATCTACTTATACTAATCAACATCAGTTTGATTATATTAATTATATCACTGTATATGACTATCTTTAGTTTTGTGGAATCAAATACCTTTCAATTTACAGAGGGAATAATAGCTCGTAGAGAAGGGAATCTCACACAGAGTTCTACAGGACGTGACATGAAATATTATCACTACTGTTGTTTGTTAGGCGATAACAAACCTAACAAACCCTATTCAAGGGGAGATATTACGCGTTTGTATTCAACTATTGTCTAGATCAACGGTTGGTTTATTCACAGTTGTTGCACATATGCTTATAACAATGGCATAGTTTATACAGTTTCTAACACGTTAATATATTTCCTGTTTGTTCTTGCTCTCACGCTTACTTTGGGGTGACAATCTGTGCACGCTTCAACATGGGTTTACAGAATTAAATTATCATTACATATATTATTTTTCTTAATAATAATTGCAAATCTTTTGTACTAATATATTATTGGTATTCTTGTTTTATTTACGCTTTTACTACTTTACTTTCTTATTATTCTTTCTTATAATTTTTATTTTTATTATTAAGCGTTTTATATGGCCTTTTTTTAATTTCTTTATTGCAGTAACTCCAATTAGTCTTTTATTTATTAGCATAGCATTAAAAGCAATTAGCATTTAGCTTAGCAATTAATTAGCATAGCAGAGTGCGCATCTTATAATGGCTGTATACTATCTTTTATAACTTCTGTATACTATCGCCATTATAACCTCGGGAGCCGGGTTAATTGACATCGGTCAATTAAACAGGTGGCCATAATATTGACAAAATGTTATATATTTAATTAAAAAATACAACGTAACAAAACACTTAACTGGAACCTGTGAATTAAGGAATATTAGATTCGTGTTGCCAAATTAATTCACGCATATATACGTCCATGACATCTCTTTATTTACATGGTAATTAGCATAAAAGAAAATGAGTTACTGTCTTATTATTAAAAAATCAAATAGGCTTGTGATTTGTATTGTTAACACATTTGAGACGAGCTGCAGGCACTGCCCGCAGTACCGTAGAGTCCCATAAAGACGAAGTGCGGGCATAGCTCGCAGTCGCATATCTAACTGCGTAATAAACGTAATACGGCTCCCGCTCGCTGTTAGTCACAGTGAAACGATAGCAGTATTAGTAGTAAACATTTTCAAATGTAGATGGCAGCAGCAATCAGAGTCTGAACACAACAGTAGCTTTTTTTTGTATGTTGTACACAACACACTGTACGTAACCAAGCCACATGGTCGGCGTGAGGAAAATGGCTTCCGCGAAAAACAGGGTAAGTTTAAAAATTAATATTTTATTTATTTTACAAGCTACTGACATAAAATTTGCACTAAATTAATGAGAATGCTTGGTTTTATAATAAAATATAGCTTTATATATTTAAATATTATATGGTTTAGAAGTATAAGCTTTTGAAAAAATGCAAAAAAGCCCAGTCTGTACGGTAAATGAATGCATTTTTCATATAGTCCTGAATGTGTTAAAACATACATATATATATATATATATACTTAACCTACTTTTCGTTTACTCTATTTCGTTCAACTGATTAGTTACCTATAAAATAAAATAATAACTGCATAATATATTCATTAATCAACTTGGTTAATTATTTATAAAACTTTGGTAATTCATACCCTCGGATCCGAGATATATCCTTTCTTTATATTACAGTTAAACAGTTTACTTTTGCTGCCACTTGAAGAATGGACTAATTAATATTAGCATGTTAAAGTCATTAAAGCTAAATACATCATATTGTTTATTACAAAGTTACAATGGTAATTTAATTCGGCCAGTCTTTTGTATAATTATATTAATTTTATTTTGGTGTCAATTGTCTTTCATATTTTTATTAAGTAATTTCTGAACTACAGAAGTTAGACTTCTGTGTCACCTCTATGTAGCATCCTCGGTGAATCGGGGTTGTCTGTAGTAAACGGTGGCTATGCGGCTTCTGGTATATCCTGGAGGTCTGAAGAAAGGTGTAATAATGGAAGGTGTGGTTCTCTCTCTTTTTGCAAGGTTGATCAGATTCTGGTGCTGGCGGTGGTGAGAAACTTTCACTTGAACTCACTTACTTCGGTTTTCCCGCACTTTTACCTTATAGTTAAACTGTTACATATACTGCTATATCTATCACGTTGACGTGATATTAAATCAACTGCAGAGATGTCATAAACACACACTTAAAACGTATCAAAGATGTTAAACATATTGAAATTACTGATAATTATTGCTATCAGCTTTACTAAGCATTAGCTTAAAGAAACTAAGAGAGTGAATGACATATTCTTTCATTCTCTATAATTTTGTAGTTACTGACTACATTTTCAACTGTGTTGTTCTCACTGCGGAGTCTGATTTACAACTAATTTTTGGGGGCGCACCGCTGGCTTAGCGAAGTGCTTGTCCGCGAGTGTTGTTATTTACTGGCGCGATAAATAGTTCTTAATTTATTAATTATTATTTTTACTTATTTTAAATTGCTGGTTTATTACGTCTCTCTATAATTTATTACTCGCTGAAGAAACAGGAGGTGGTTTACATATTTATTTGTTTAACATTATTTAGTTTTCTATTTATTTCATAGGGAGAGAAATTATTTAGTTTCATTTAGGATTATATTATTCTTAAATCTTTTTTTATTTTGTGCTATTTAACCCTATTAAATCATCACATTCTCCTCCACTTAAAGAAGACACTGGGTCGGTGACCGATGTGTATTTAGCGGGGAAATAGCTAAGAATTACAATGGGAATTTGGTACGAGCTTCCGTGTGAAACCCCCTTTCTCTCTTTTAGTGTTTCACTCATGTGATAATCGAATCATTATCAATTCAATTTTTTTTTTTTTTTAATACGATACTATACTATCTCTAAAATTTATCTTAATTCTACTACTTAATACTACTACCGGTTTTTTCGTTTAGCTTTTTCTAACTCGTTTAGTGGAGTTATTCTACACAGAGTATGTTTTTCATACTTACTGCGTTTCCTTTCCTTTTTTAATTGTTCGTCGACAATTTTATTTTAGTACTGTATTTTTCTGTGGTAACGTTACCTTTATTTGTCAGTTGACTTTACATATCGCTTTTATTTATTTTTGGTGAATAGGATCTAAGGTTGATCAGGCCTCATTCTTATTCATGCCTTACGATTTTGTAATTAAGTATGGTTTACAGTGACTTAATTACAATATAGGAAATATACTTCGTAGTACATTTATTGTTTTTTACTTCATTTCTTTCTTTGCTCACTAGCAGAACAATTTCCGTGATAATATTTTATCTGGGAAACGTAACTTCTTCGTACATAATTATCCGTAGTGGGGTCATACAGTGCTACAGTTACAGGCGTTAAATATTTGTGAATCCTGTAAGGGCCACACCATCGGTAAGATAGCTTGGAGGTGGTCTTATCAACTGCACTACGCGTCGGATGAGTTTGGTACATCACTAAGTCTCCAACTTGATACTTAATTTCTTTACTATCACGCTCGTGATATTTTCGCGATTTTCTTAAGTTTACTCTCAGATTTGCGCGAGCTTAGTTCCATATTTTTTTTATATTTTTAACACTGATTTCGCGGGGTAGCAATTCATGTATTTTCCACTTTGTGGATAATGGGTGATTTGGTTTATATTTGTACAACAAATCAAAGGGTGTAGATTTATGTCCTTCGTGATATGCTGAGTTGAAAGCAAATTGGATCCAGGATAGGTTCTGGTCCCATGATGTCTGGTCGTTTGCATGATAGGCTATTAAAGCGAATTTTAAGTTTCGCAAATACCTTTCAGCAATATTACCTTGTGGACGGTACTCTGTAACAGTTATATGGTCTATGCCTAGTCTGAAACATATGTCCTTGAATTCTTTGGACTTAAACTGGGGTCCGTTATCTGATACTAGGTGTACTGGTGTACCAAAGTCTTTAAATAATCTCTCTTGTAAAAGTTTCACTGTGGTTGATGATAATGCTCGTCGTATGGGATACATCCAGACGAATTTGGTAAATGAATCTACGCAAATGAGTAGCATGGTGTTACCGGATTTTGAACGTGGATAAGGGCCAGAAAAGTCTATGTAAATTTTTGAAAAGGCTGTCGTGGGAGTCTCTGAGATTAATTTACCAATGTGGGTGTTTCTCGCGGGTTTGCTGAGTGCACACAATTTACACTCTTTTACGAACTAAGCTATCTCGCTGTTCATATTTCTCCAATGATATTCTTTTCTAATACGATGTATGGTTTTATTAATACCCATATGAACTCCAATGGTGGATGCGTGGTAGTATTGCATAAGCATTGGTTTAATAATGTCCAGGGCAATTATTCTCAAGGATTTCCCATTTGCTAGTTTATAACATAATACTCTCTTACTCAATATATATTTATCTGAAGTATTTCCTTTATTGATCTGTTCTATTATTTTACTTAAGGAAGGATCTTGTTGTTGATACTGGGCTATGTCAGTAAATGCCAGTAGGAATTCAGTTATTAGGGTATTTATTATTGATGTTTCACCTCTTTCATTATGTTCGGATTCCTTACTCGGCTGCTGAAACATACGGGATAGTGTATCGGCTACTACATTTTGGGTGCCACGAATGTGTTGTACTTTAAACTTGTAACAATTTAATCTCAATACCCATCTTCCGATATGACCTAACTGTTTAGGGTGAGTTAATAACCATGATAAAGCTTGATTATCCGTTTCTAACAGAAATTCTTTATGTTCTAAAAATGGCTTGAATTTCTCGAATGCGAATACTGCGGCTAAACATTCTAATTCGTATGCGGAGAATTTCTTTTCCTGATCGGTTAGGGTTCGCGAGGCATAACTGATCGGTAATCTAGAATTATCTACTTCCTGATATGACTGCTCCTAGGGCTACACTTGAACTATCTGTCTGTACGATAAATGGTTTCGCGAAATCGGCCAGTTGTAATACTGGAGGTTGTATTATACTTTCTTTCAGGTTGTCGAATGCTGTTTGATGTTGAGGGGTCCATTCAAATTTTACTCCTTTTTTTCTTAACGCATTTAAGGGTGCTGCTATATCAGCTAGGTGTGGAATATACTTGTGGAAGTAATTTATCATTCCCAAAAATCGGGCTATTCCTTTCGTATCACGTGGTGGTAAAAATTCTCTGATTCCACGGGTCCGTTCTGGGTCTATGCTTACTTTTCCATCGGCAGATACTATGTGACCTAAAAATGAGAATTGGTTAACGGCAAAATTTACTTTACTTGGGTTTATGGTTAATCCGGCTTTCTTTAGTCAGGATAAGATTTCGCGTAAATGATGAAGATGTTGTTCCATGGATTCGCTGTAAATTACTATGTCATCTAGGTAGTGGTATACGAATTAAATTTTACGTCGTAGAATATTTTTTCTAACAATCGACTACAAACAGAACTTCCTTTGGAGATTCCAAAGGGTACTCTTGTAAATTGGTACAGGTTGAACGGGACTGCGAAGGCGGTTAGATGTTTGGATTCTTCCGATAATGGTATTTGGTGGAATGCTTGATTGAGATCCATTATGGTGAAAACTTTAGCTTTTGTAAAATAGTGGAAGGCGCTGTGGATGTCGGGGAGGGGTATGGACTCGAATTCTATCTTTTTATTTAATTGTCTATAGTCAACGACTAATCTATGTTTATCAGTGCCTTTGGGTACTAAGAACGTGGGTGATGAATACGGTGAAGTGGAAGGTTCTATAACTTGTTGTTCTAACAATTTATTGATTTGATTTCTCATGATTACCATTTTTGGAGGAGATAACTTATATGGATGCAGTCGGATTACTTTATTATCGTTCAGGTTGATCTTGTACTCTATTAGATTCGTTAAACCTAACTTTGGGGTTAGAATGGTGGAAAATTCATTTATTAGATTTTGTATTTTTTGTTTATCTTTACTCTCTAAATGATCTAGTGCAGGTTCGTGGTGTACTACATGCGTTGTGGATGTTTCTGTACCTTTACTGTTATTTACTTCGAAGTCAAAATTATATTTTTGGGTACGGTCGAATCTAAAATAATACTTCTTATCGTACATGTCAAGAATTATACCTGTTTTACTGATGAAGTCCGTTCCTAATATTAAGTTTGGTCCTAATTCTTCAGATACTAATACTGGAAAATACCATGTTAAATTTGTAATTTTTAGTTTGATAGTAACGCTGAATTTTATTGTTAATTTTTGGTTATTAGCGGTAGCGCATTTAAAATTCACCAGTTGACTACGTTTAACAAGATGGTGTTTGGCTAATGTTTCGGCTAACTGTTGGCTAATTAAGCTCCGTGTTGATCCGGAATCAATTAATCCTAGTATTTTCGTAATGCCAAGGTCTACTTGTATATATGGTAATTGACACACACTGGATTTGCATGTAGTAATTGAGTTGCATCTATTCACAAATCTTTCTACGTAGGGGTCTAATTTTTTGGGGGGTTTTGTACTTCTCGGTTTTACCTACTCTTACGACGCGGCGGGAGACACAGGATTTCGGCACTCCCTGCCTTACATGTTTTTTGAATGAGAGGATTTTTGATAGTGCTGTTTCTGTTTACAGTACCTACTAATGTGACCTTGTTTACCGCAGTTATAGCATCTTTTTTCTCTACTCACTGTGTCGCTCATATTCGGTTGGGATTTCAGTTGATAATTTTGTGCAGGTTGGTAGTGTGAAGGTTTCGGAGTTCTAAAGTGTCGACTATCACGGTGTATTCTCGGTTCTGATACCAGGGGTGGTGTTTCGTTTCTGCGTTGTGTCTGAGGAATTAAACCACATCTGTTTTGGTCCGAATACCATACGTCTGATGAGTGGATACAGCATTGTTCTAATTCTGCAAAAGTGTTGGGTCTATTGATCAGTACTAATCGCGATCTCTCTTCTGGGGATAATCCTACCAGAATCGTTTCTACTAACTGTGGTTCACTCAAATTTACCTTTAGTAATAACGAAGATTCTCTTATTTCTGAAATATAGTGCGCGAGTCTCTCGTGCGCTCCTTGTACTCTAAGTACTGTGTTCCGTTTCAGTTCTTCATAAATTCCCGTTGGAATAAAATGTCTTATTAAGGCAGAATGTAGTTGGTCTACGGAATGCTGAAAATTCATTGACTCCTGTACACGGTCTTTTAATGGTGGTTTACATTTAGTCATAATGACTGGCAATATTTGGCTATCGCTCAGTTGCTGTAAGTCTTTTATTTGTAAAAGGTGTTTTATGAACGGTTTGGTAATACTTAATCCATCGGTATATTGGATTTCTGATAAAATCTTTTCTACGGGATGAGTTATCTTTCCGTATAGGTTAGCACTAAAGTTCACGTGAGATTGTATTCTCGGGTGTCTCGACACTGAATTAGTTATCGCAGAGGGTGGTAAAACACGATTACTCATTAAATCATTATTATATGTGAGACTACGCTGGGCATTTGGAGGTGAGGATTCCGCTGTTGGTGCGGTATTCACATTTCTATTAAGAGTCTGATCTGCATTCGGTTCTACACTTGATACTTGTGGAAATTCGAAAGTCACAGTAGTGGGTCTCTGTTCGATGGTGGGTGATTGAGATGGTGTGATATTTAATCTAGAAAGAGATTCTTCTATTTCCTCTATTTTAAATGAGTCTGATTTACGATGTAGGTTTCTTATTATCGTTGGCAATAGCTGCAATGCTTCGTCTGCAAATTTTTGCATGTCACGGGGTGTTACGGTAGCTCTGGGCCAGTTTAGTAAATTATTTATGCGATGGGTTAAATGCTCTATCCGTTGCGTGGCACGCAAGATTATGGCGGGTGATTTTTTGTCGTGGAGGGTTTGCGATATTGACGTCAATTCCCTATATTTTGCATAACACGTTTCTACTTCGCTTTCAAGTTCTATTTCGTTTAATCTATCTAACTGGGTAGGTATATTTTGCTTGTTTTCGCGTAACGTTTTGCGTAATTCTGCGACCGTTACGTTTGCATAAGGTAAACCACGTAAAAATGCTTTATAGCATAATTCATCTTTTAATAACAAATCCGGGTTAAATTGAGACATTGTCTTAATATGCTAATTGTAGTAATCTACTTATACTAATCAACATCAGTTTGATTATATTAATTATATCACTGTATATGACTATCTTTAGTTTTGTGGAATCAAATACCTTTCAATTTACAGAGGGAATAATAGCTCGTAGAGAAGGGAATCTCACACAGAGTTCTACAGGACGTGACATGAAATATTATCACTACTGTTGTTTGTTAGGCGATAACAAACCTAACAAACCCTATTCAAGGGGAGATATTACGCGTTTGTATTCAACTATTGTCTAGATCAACGGTTGGTTTATTCACAGTTGTTGCACATATGCTTATAACAATGGCATAGTTTATACAGTTTCTAACACGTTAATATATTTCCTGTTTGTTCTTGCTCTCACGCTTACTTTGGGGTGACAATCTGTGCACGCTTCAACATGGGTTTACAGAATTAAATTATCATTACATATATTATTTTTCTTAATAATAATTGCAAATCTTTTGTACTAATATATTATTGGTATTCTTGTTTTATTTACGCTTTTACTACTTTACTTTCTTATTATTCTTTCTTATAATTTTTATTTTTATTATTAAGCGTTTTATATGGCCTTTTTTTAATTTCTTTATTGCAGTAACTCCAATTAGTCTTTTATTTATTAGCATAGCATTAAAAGCAATTAGCATTTAGCTTAGCAATTAATTAGCATAGCAGAGTGCGCATCTTATAATGGCTGTATACTATCTTTTATAACTTCTGTATACTATCGCCATTATAACCTCGGGAGCCGGGTTAATTGACATCGGTCAATTAAACAGGTGGCCATAATATTGACAAAATATTATATATTTAATTAAAAAATACAACGTAACAAAACACTTAACTGGAACCTGTGAATTAAGGAATATTAGATTCGTGTTGCCAAATTAATTCACGCATATATATGTCCATGACATCTCTTTATTTACATGGTAATTAGCATAAAAGAAAATGAGTTACTGTCTTATTATTAAAAAATCAAATAGGCTTGTGATTTGTATTGTTAACACATTTGAGACGAGCTGCGGGCACTGCCCGCAGTACCGTAGAGTCCCATAAAGACGAAGTGCGGGCATAGCTCGCAGTCGCATATCTAACTGCGTAATAAACGTAATACGGCTCCCGCTCGCTGTTAGTCACAATGAAACGATAGCAGTATTAGTAGTAAACATTTTCAAATGTAGATGGCAGCAGCAATCAGAGTCTGAACACAACAGTAGCTTTTTTTTGTATGTTGTACACAACACACTGTACGTAACCAAGCCACATGGTCGGCGTGAGGAAAATGGCTTCCGCGAAAAACAGGGTAAGTTTAAAAATTAATATTTTATTTATTTTACAAGCTACTGACATAAAATTTGCACTAAATTAATGAGAATGCTTGGTTTTATAATAAAATATAGCTTTATATATTTAAATATTATATGGTTTAGAAGTATAAGCTTTTGAAAAAATGCAAAAAAGCCCAGTCTGTACGGTAAATGAATGCATTTTTCATATAATCCTGAATGTGTTAAAACATACATATATATATATATATATATACTTAACCTACTTTTCGTTTACTCTATTTCGTTCAACTGATTAGTTACCTATAAAATAAAATAATAACTGCATAATATATTCATTAATCAACTTGGTTAATTATTTATAAAACTTTGGTAATTCATACCCTCGGATCCGAGATATATCCTTTATTTATATTACAGTTAAACAGTTTACTTTTGCTGCCACTTGAAGAATGGACTAATTAATATTAGCATGTTAAAGTCATTAAAGCTAAATACATCATATTGTTTATTACAAAGTTACAATGGTAATTTAATTCGGCCAGTCTTTTGTATAATTATATTAATTTTATTTTGGTGTCAATTGTCTTTCATATTTTTATTAAGTAATTTCTGAACTACAGAAGTTAGACTTCTGTGTCACCTCTATGTAGCATCCTCGGTGAATCGGGGTTGTCTGTAGTAAACGGTGGCTATGCGGCTTCTGGTATATCCTGGAGGTCTGAAGAAAGGTGTAATAATGGAAGGTGTGGTTCTCTCTCTTTTTGCAAGGTTGATCAGATTCTGGTGCTGGCGGTGGTGAGAAACTTTCACTTGAACTCACTTACTTCGGTTTTCCCGCACTTTTACCTTATAGTTAAACTGTTACATATACTGCCATATCTATCACGTTGACGTGATATTAAATCAACTGCAGAGATGTCATAAACACACACTTAAAACGTATCAAAGACGTTAAACATATTGAAATTACTGATAATTATTGCTATCAGCTTTACTAAGCATTAGCTTAAAGAAACTAAGAGAGTGAATGACATATTCTTTCATTCTCTATAATTTTGTAGTTACTGACTACATTTTCAACTGTGTTGTTCTCGCTGCGGAGTCTGATTTACAACTAATTTTTGGGGGCACACCGCTGGCTTAGCGAAGTGCTTGTCCACACATGTTGTTATTTACTGGCGCGATAAATAGTTCTTAATTTATTAATTATTATTTTTACTTATTTTAAATTGCTGGTTTATTACGTCTCTCTATAATTTATTACTCGCTGAAGAAACAGGAGGTGGTTTACATATTTATTTGTTTAACATTATTTAGTTTTCTATTTATTTCATAGGGAGAGAAATTATGTAGTTTCATTTAGGATTATATTATTCTTACTTCTTTTTTTATTTTGTGCTATTTAACCCTATTAAATCGTCACACATCTTAATCACTAGCTGAAAGACATACAAACATATATGAAATATTATATACAACAAAATCAAATAATATTTACCTTATTTAATGCGTTCATTACACCCCAGATGGATTAGCTTTAATTGATCATGATTATACTTTAAACGCAACCTTCATTTAATAAATTTTACTATAATTTCCCTGGGTATAGATCCTTTGAAAGAGACAGGACAGTAGTTATAACTATACGAATAAAATTATAAAGTGTTACTTGACAATTGTTTATCCATTTAATCCATCGGCGCTAAATTTCCTTGTGGTGGTGAATTTTGATGACGGCGTTCCATTGGATAATGTTGAGATCACATTCACTGGTTATTCACTGGTACACACGCGTTGTCGACAGAATAGTGTGGGCGTAATATGATTATTAGCGACAATCTGTACAACTCAGTTCGTTCCCGAATACAACCATTATTAGATAGTTGCGTGATCTGTGTTCGTGAAGTAAATGTTTATTCGCACTAAGGTTTGGTACGATATCAAATGTTCAACGTGATTCTTTATATGGGCAATCTATGTAATAGTGTATAGTTGTAGAATAGTTCTTTTAATTAGTTGTGATTATTTATCCGAGAGTATTGAAGATTATTAACACATTAATGACTTTATTCACGCATATCGTGTATTGGTGTTCGTTATATTGTTTTCACTATATCTCGAAACAGTTTTAATTTTACTAAGTTCAACAAAGTTCAATTAGATAACTTTACTAAGTCCGTTAGAGTTCTCCATACAGCGCACTTCAAGATTACATGACTGGTCGATTTACTGATTCACTGCCCGCAAACTGTATGTGATTATTCTCAAAATAATACTAGTACTGTTCAAAATTTTACGAGACTGCTCTCGTTGACTGATCACGAGAATTATGAGACTGCTCTAAATTTTTATGAAAGACTGCCCGAATAATAATACTACTGTTCGCTCCCGTCGTGTACATTCAGTTTTATCAACGGCTCCCTGCTAAAATTTGGTCTCAAGCTTGTCCACGCCTATGGTCACCATGATAGACTAAACAACTACCCTCTCTCGAAATCTTTTCCCACTATTTCGAAGTCCTCTAGACTTCTACCCTCTGATTTGTTCTTCGTCTGGTTACCATGGTAACTTGTCTCTCCTTCGGTCTCTTCGTAAAATACTCTACTCTGATAGGTGGTTGGACATGTCTTTAGAATCGCCTGTTCGGACGTTGCTCTCGTTCGGAGAAATGTAAGTCGTAGAGCGCCTGTCAATCAATGTATTGTCTTGAGTCTTAAGCAAGGGTTGTCCTAACATCCTGGAGTATTGTTCATATTTGTAACCCCTCGTTCTGGCAATTAACAATTTTCTGTCAAGCGTCAGTTGGTGCAGCCAC
The DNA here is from genome assembly GCA_034769895.1 of Magicicada septendecula. Lineage (NCBI taxonomy): Eukaryota > Metazoa > Arthropoda > Insecta > Hemiptera > Cicadidae > Magicicada > Magicicada septendecula. Next base: position 101,951,455 of record CM068376.1, read on the forward strand.
CTCGCTTTCTTGTCGTAAATTTCAGTATGTCACGTAAATGTTACATCCCGCTGCGCAACGTCGTCGCTTCTATTCATTGGTTATTTCTTATATTGTTTCTGTAGGTTGCCTTGCTCTCCAACCTTTTGTGACTTATCCTTCGTTTTTGTCGTGATCTCGCATCCTGGCTGAACCCCCAAGCGGATCCTCGCTTCAATTCTGTGTAAACGTGTGAGTGAACTCAAGCCCATTATCTAGTTTGTTGTGGTGTCATAAGTTTCAGTCGAGTTTCTCCTGTCAACTCAAGTCGTCATCCCTTTTGTTGCATCGAGCTGAACACATCTCTATTGTCTGATATTGGCGTTGGGTTGTCGTCTTTTCCAATTAACTTTGTTTATTGCCCTTTACTCGGAGTCGTTGACACAGCTGCGTGTGAAGAAACTGGTGGAGAAGGAAAATTAAAATTTTTAAATTTTTCGATCGCTATATGTTTTTTGTTTGTCCTATGTAACATTTATTGCAATCTTGGCATTCAATTTTGTATATACCGTTAGTTGTTGTATTATCTTTTTTGTGTGAGCTATTTAGATTTTGTAATTTATTTTTATTAGTTTTGTATGCTATTTTTATATCTGTCTTTAAATAGTTTTGTTAGTTTTGTCATTTTATTATTTATGTATGTGAATGTGGGCCATTTTTTGTTGTTGTTATTATTTATGTGTTGTTCATTTTGATTAATTCTTAATTGTTCAGTTTTTATTTTCTATTTTGTTCATAGTATTTTTATTGTATCCATTTTCATAACAAATTTGGTATATTATATTTCTTTCTTTGTCAGTTTCTTGTTTGTTTAGGGGAATTTTGTACATTCTGTTAAATAGCGAATATAATGCTGCCATTTTATGTTGTGGTGGGTGGTCAGAATGGTTAGGTATAATGATGTTAGTGGAAGTTGGTTTTGTATATATTGCATATTGTATGTGGTTGTTGTATCTTGTGATGGTTATGTCTAAATAGTTGATTTTGTTATGTTTTTCTTTTTCTTCTGTGAATTGTATTTTAGGATGTATGTTATTGATTTGTTTCAGTATGTTTTCTGCATTTGTGTTTTTGTTATTTGATACATATAGCCCATCATCTACATATCTTATCCATATGCCATTTGGGTCATGTGATTTTATAATATTTTGTATTTTGGTATCTATGTGTTGTAAGATTATTTCTGCTATTATGCTTGATAATGGTGATCCCATTGCTAAACCTTCTTGCTGTTGATAAATTATGCTATTAAATTCAAAGTAATTTTGTTTTAGTATTAGTTGGAGGCTATTTTTTATTTTGGTTATATATTGTTTGTTTTCATTTTGTTCTTTAAGTTTGTTTATTATTATGTCTATTGTTTCTTCTACTGGGATGTTGGTGTACATGTTTGTGATGTCATATGATGTGAAAAATGTATTTTCATTTATATTTATTATTTTTAGTTTGTCTATTAATTCATATGTATTTTTTATGTTATGATGGTTATTTGTTAGATGGTTATTTTTTTAGTTTTTGTGCTATTATTTTTGCTATTTTGTATGTAGAAGCTTTTTTGAAGTCGATTAATGGACGTATTGGGTTGTTTAATTTGTGTATTTTTATTAGGCTATTCATTTTAGGTGGTTCTGGATTATTATTTATATATATGTCTGTGTTTTTATTGTAGAAAATGTTTTTAGTTGTTTTTATTAGTTTTATTGTGTGTTTAAGATAGTTTTCTGTTGGGTTTTTATTTAGTTGTATGCATTTATTATTGTTGATGAAGTCTTCGGTTTTTTTGATGTAGTCTGCTTTATCAATGATTACTGTTGCTTGACTTTTGTCTGCTTTAGTTATTATTAAATTATTGTTCTTTACTTTATTTTTAATTTCTTTTATTGTTTTATTGTCTTTCTTTTGTTTATCTTTGTTTTTTATTTCGCTAGTGATTATTTTTTTAATTATATGTGTTGCTTCTGTTCTTTTTTCTTCTTGTATATTGTCTTTTATTAGGTTAATGGCAAATTCTGTTTCTACTATTAAATTTTCTAGATTTCTGTTTGCATTTTGAGTTATGTTAGTTTTTTACATATTGTTTAAATATTCTGTTTCTTTTTTGTTAAATTCTGTATTGCTAAGGTTAATGGTTCGAGGGTAAAATGTGTGTTTATTTTTGTTATTTTGTTCTTGATTTTTGTTTTGTTGTAATAAATGTTACATAGGACAAACAAAAAAACAGCTGAAAAAACGTTATTTTGAACACCTAAACACATACAAAAAAACAGAAATATATAAATCCAATTTAGCCACACATGCAATAAACACAGGACATGAATTCCCAGACATAACCAATGTGTCACTAATAAAACATATATCACACAAAGGCACCATAATGAACATTTGGGAAAATTTACAAATATACAAACATAAAACACAAAACAAACTAATACCAGAACAAATACAAATCAATACAAAACATGACACAATATTCAAAGCACTCAACATCGAAAATACATAAAATACAAATACATATACCACAATCACACACAATAATGCAACTTTAAAATATCAAAGACCAACAAACAACCTTAATAGCATCCAGCAGCCAACACACAAATATTTCACCAGACACAAGATCGCAAAGGCTGTGGATGGGAGCACGGGAGCTCTCGAAACATGTTCCAAATAAGGAAAAATAACATCTTGAGGTAAATTTAGTTATAAATATTAAATATATTATATACATCAAGAAACGGGCTGTAGCTGAAATTGACTGAATTAATAAAACCATACAAGGTAAATAAGCCTACAGTGAAAAAAAAACGAAAAGTGAGGTTACCAAACAAAAACAAAAGTGTATTGTGAAAAAATTGTGTAGTGAACATCAATATTAAGTGAAATCATCAACCAAATAACGGAAAATAAATATAAAACAAATTATCTCTCATATAAATATACATTAACATGTACACAAACAACATAACCACAACTCCATATAACCACATTACCAAATTATTAAACAAATTTCAAACACGAAAAAAACAACTAATGAACACTAACATGAATATATACTTCACTAGACAATGCCAAAAACATAAATTAACACCTAAATGCATCAACATAAACACAAACAACAAAAATATGACTGCACAAAAAACAATAATACAAGCACAAAGATTATGGATACAAAACAAAATTAATCAATTATACAGTAAGAAAAATAGCATAACACTAGACATATACAAACTACACTTAGAGCTAACAAGTTTATTACATCCAATCACTTGGAATAATAAATACAATAACATAGAAAATAAAATAAGATTTGAAAAAACAAAAAGACTATTACAATCAACAAAAAACTCAATACATTAAAACAACAAAACAAAAATCAAGAACAAAAATAAACACACATTTTACCCTCGAACCATTAACCTTAGCAATACAGAATTTAACAAAAAAGAAACAGAATATTTAAACAATTTGTCAAAAACTAACATAACTCAAAATGCAAACAGAAATCTAGAAAATTTAATAGTACAAACAGAATTTGCCATTAACCTAATAAAAGACAATATACAAGAAGAAAAAAGAACAGAAGCAACACATATAATTAAAAAAATAATCACTAGCGAAATAAAAAACAAAGATAAACAAAAGAAAGACAATAAAACAATAAAAGAAATTAAAAATAAAGTAAAGAACAATAATTTAATAATAACTAAAGCAGACAAAAGTCAAGCAACAATAATCATTGATAAAGCAGACTACATCAAAAAAACCGAAGACTTTATCAACAATAATAAATGTATACAACTAAATAAAAACCCAACAGAAAACTATCTTAAACAAACAATAAAACTAATAAAAACAACTAAAAACATTTTCAACAATAAAAACACAGACATATATATAAATAATAATCCAGAACCACCTAAAATGAATAGCCTAATAAAAATACACAAATTAAACAACCCAATACGTCCATTAATCAACTTCAAAAAAGCTCCTACATACAAAATAGCACAAATAATAGCACAAAAACTAAAAAATAACCATCTAACAAAAAACCATCATAACATAAAAAATACATATGAATTAATAGACAAACTAAAAATAATAAATATAAATGAAAATACATTTTTCACATCATATGACATCACAAACATGTACACCAACATCCCAGTAGAAGAAACAATAGACATAATAATAAACAAACTTAAAGAACAAAATGAAAACAAACAATATATAACCAAAATAAAAAATAGCCTCCAACTAATACTAAAACAAAATTACTTTGAATTTAATAGCATAATTTATCAACAGCAAGAAGGTTTAGCAATGGGATCACCATTATCAAGCATAATAGCAGAAATATTCCTACAACACATAGATACCAAAATACAAAATATTATAAAATCACATGACCCAAATGGCAAATGGATAAGATATGTAGATGATGGGCTATATGTATCAAATAACAAAAACACAATGCAGAAAACATACTGAAACAAATCAATAACATACATCCTAAAATACAATTCACAGAAGAAAAAGAAAAACATAACAAAATCAACTATTTAGACATAACCATCACAAGATACAACAACCACATACAATATGCAATATATACAAAACCAACTTCCACTAACATCATTATACCTAACCATTCTGACCACCCACCACAACATAAAATGGCAGCATTATATTCGCTATTTAACAGAATGTACAAAATTCCCCTAAACAAACAAGAAACTGACAAAGAAAGAAATATAATATACCAAATTTGTTATGAAAATGGATACAATAAAAATACTATGAACAAAATAGAAAATAAAAACTGAACAATTAAGAATTAATCAAAATGAACAACACATAAATAATAACAACAACAAAAAATGGCCCACATTCACATACATAAATAATAAAATGACAAAACTAACAAAACTATTTAAAAACACAGATATAAAAATAGCATACAAAACTAATAAAAATAAATTACAAAATCTAAATAGCTCACACAAAAAAGATAATACAACAACTAACGGTATATACAAAATTGAATGCCAAGATTGCAATAAATGTTACATAGGACAAACAAAAAAACAGCTCAAAAAATTTTATTTTGAACACCTAAATGCATACAAAAAACCAGAAATATATAAATCCAATTTAGCCACACATGCAATAAACACAGGACATGAATTCCCAGACATAACCAATGTGTCACTAATAAAACATATACCACACAAAGGCACCATAATGAACATTTGGGAAAATTTACAAATATACAAACATAAAACACAAAACAAACTAATACCAGAACAAATACAAATCAATACAAAACATGACACAATATTCAAAGCACTCAACATCGAAAATACACAAAATACAAATACATATACCACAATCACACACAATAATACAACTTTAAAATACCAAAGAACAACAAACAACCTTAATAGCATCCAGCAGCCAACACACAAATATTTCACCAGACACAAGATCGCAAAAGCTGAGGATGGGAGCACGGGAGCTCTCGAAATTTGTTCCAAATAAGGAAAAATAACATCTTGAGGTAAATTTAGTTATAAATATTAAATGTAATATATATATATATATATATATATATATATATATATCTCCAATCATAATTTTGCTTTTGAATAATGGGTAATTTTCTGTCTGATGTGATACATTATATTTCACAACAAATTGTTTGTTCTAATTAATTATTAATAAATGACAAACTTTTTTTTTACATTGATAGATCAATTCTAAATTTGTAAAAAACTTATATAAATGAAGTTGTAAAAAACAATAATGCCAAGTCTTCACTTGTAAGAGGCAAAAGCTTTCTACATATTGTTATAGAAAATAAATGTGTTGCTAAAGAAGCATGTTTATACTACACTTTGTGTTTTGTTCCCAAAAATGTCCCTACCAAATTTTCCTATGTTTATACAATTTCTCTTAAACATAATTTCAGTAATAAACTGATGTGCTAAAGATGCTTACTATTTTCTGGCCATAAAGTAGTGTACTTTCAATACTGGAAGGGCCATGGCACCTTTTACCCCCTCCACAAACTCATGTGCTTGGGATAATAATCAGTGGTTGAAGTGTACCGTTGGCAACACACCTTCCTTGTGTTTTAAACAGCCAATATTATTATTATTATTATCATTAAGATTTCTCTTTGATAATATAGCTAATACATTATGTATTATACCACATGCTATGTATTATAGCGAATAACATGAATACCATATAAATATATATCAATACATAAATGAAAGTTTGGAATGGGACATACTAAACATTACAAAGGGTTGTGTTCACGATTTACCTGGTGTTTCTTCTAGAATGCCAAGACTCAGTGTAAGCTTTGATTCAAACAAGTGACAAAAGATGGATTCACCATGTTTCTGTTTGGTAGTGACTGTCACCCCACAAAGGCTGCTATTATTTTGCACTGCCCAACCTTTACTAACAAACAGTTAATCAGCTCAAATATAAAGTAAACAATTTATAAATAATAAAAAATTCATAAATACATGAATCAGTCATTTAAGAAAGGGCTCAGCACCATAATTTCTAATATTTACAGAGACATGAAAAACTTTTTAAAACAAAAATGTATGATGCATAGTTAAGATTAATACTGCAGTTACAATACTGTAGATTAATTTAAACAGATGACTACAATTTTAAAGTAGTTTTAAAAGTATGGATACTTTATAGATTTAAAATATTTTTAAATACCGTATTTAAAAATATTAATATTTAATGTTTTATTGTGATTTAAAATAATGGAACTAAATCCTCTCTAAATTCAAGGAGTCAACAAAGAGAACAAGAAATACAAAATAATCTATCTCTGCATTATCAGTCGCCTGATTGGTTTGATGGTGTTCTCCAACTCTTCATCTCTGAATACTTACATCCCATATCCTGCCTTTCCCTCTGATTCTTCTCCTGTGCTGCACCCATCATCACCAAACCCATTAATCCTGGGTTTATTGTCTATTGTCCCAACAATCCGTCTCATCTCATTATAATTACCCACAATCTTCTCACCCACAATGAAACATAAATATGCTAATCAAATATACATATTACAGTTAACATTTGTTTGTGTAGCACTTAAAATTATCTCATACAGTATTCCATGGATTAAAACAAATAGCCCCTAAGAAGAAAGAAATACTACATTCATTCAAATCATTTAGTCTCAGTTAAAGCTGTGCATGTTCTAATGAGAACATGGTTTTTGTCTTGTCCTGCACAACCACTTTAGAAGAGATGGACTTCACTCAATTTCACAGAGATAAAATATTTTACCTTCAATTAAATCAGGAATGAAGGTAAAACCTTTATTCCCACACTTTCCTTCATTTCCATAATACACACACATAACACATTTTCTATGTTACAGTATTTTCTATTTTATGCATGTTAACACTTGTATCATGCATGTTAAATATGTAAACCTATAATTAACAAAGACTAAAAACACCCTGCACTGAAGTCCACAGCACGGGCAGATACCATATGAAATTAAAATATGAAACAAAATGAAGTAATATTGCTTTACTCCATTCTAGTAAAAAAATTCCTGGCGTATCGTATATTCAGCTGAGCAACTTCATTTCGTACATTCATTACATGTGTGGCTTTTAATTTTTTATTGCAAGCTGCTTTTTGCCACAAAATAAGCAAAAAATTTTCATTGAAATATTTTAAATAAATTCAACTGCAATAACAGGTTTATTAAACAAACTAAATAATGAAAAAAGGAATCTTGTATCCCTCAATATTATCCTGATTACAATTAATATCATACTTGTAAGAAAACCAAATGTTTTTAACTCTGGTGTGATTTCATTAATTATTTTTTGTTGAATAAGCATCACTGATAAACATGTGATAAATGTTTAAAGAACGATTCTGTTCATTCTTATTTTACAGTTTGTTGAAATCATCTAGCTTTGCCCACATTTACTGTCACTTAATTGTGAAAAAAATTGCCTTTTACATAAAGAAAAGCAAAAATGGAATACAAATATTATTAGTTAACCTTAAACACTTAAAATAATATTTTGATTTTTCTTTAAATAAAGCATTGGGTTAATCTCAGAATAAAACCAATTTAAACAATAAAACAACTTGCCCGACAGTTTTGTTTTATTCATGGATTATCCTGAAGCATAACAAATTAATCCTGAAGTTTTGTTATTTCCAATAGTCTTGCATGCAGAAACAAAACAAAAATGCAAAAATATGAGGTACAGAACAATACTACTGACCCAATCGTTTTTTTAAAACATACTGCAACGTAACGACCCCAAATTTATTTAATTTGGGAAGCCCCAACCTTTTGGAGCGATACGTTATATAACATAACAATTTTTACTTGTTTGGTTTGGGTGTAAATTGTAATAACAAGACAATGTTATAAAGTTTTTAAATGTTTACATTATTTAATTATCAACCTCTTTATTTATTTCGGCAATACAAAAAAATATTCATTATTCATCGCTTGTGCGATCTTATGTATGTGATTTATGTGAACAATTTATGTCTAAACAGTTTATACACAAATCTTATTATCTACTCTTAATTATCTACTTCTGCTCTCGGCTTACTCATTTAGTGTGGCCATCTTTTGCAATTGCTTATCAATTCACAATGAATTTACTTTTGTTTCAATTATTTCTTTAATTTTTGTTTACTTGGCTTTAATTCTCTTTTAAATTTATAGCATATGCATTATTCTTTTAGCAATTAAAGACTCTACTAATTATTCTACTTTACTTCAATTTAAAAATCAAGCATTACTCTCTCATAGCATTTACATTATTCCAATATTACTTTCTCAACATGAGACATTATTCTAAATTACAATAAGACTTTACATTATATGTACAATTTAAATTCAGTTAGCAACAGTTTTGAATGTCTTTCATTCTAGTTTAATATTGTCTTTCGATTGTCTGTAACTAGTATGGGTTTTTATCACCTCGTTTGATGTGGCAAATCATCAGAGTGTCCTCGGGTCCTCTTCCGGTCCTTACTCCAGTCCTTTGTGTCATTGGGTCCTCTTCCAGGATTCCACTGCTTGTCTTTCTTAGTTGTTGTTGTCTCTGCTCACATCATGGGTTGTAGGTGTGTCCATCGAACCTCTGTTCTGCCTCCCAGTTCATCAGGTGATGCTTATTGTAGATTTACGATCGCGTAGTTGACTGACATAACCTCCTACGGCAACGGTTGAATATCGAAGAAGGAACTTTATTAGCACGACCTGGTATTTATAGCCAGGTCATGCAAAAGCTCAAGTCTGGACAATTTTCATCTTGTCAGAGTTTGTCGAAGCGTCTTTACCCCCACTCTGGTTCAATTTACTAATTTCGCCTATCTTCGCAAATTACGAAGTCTGTTTCACACTACACAATGCTCAATCGATCGCTAATTTTTATATGTTTACTATACGCAAATTACACTTCTTTATTGTAATTATGAAAAGAGCTATTCATTTTTTTACTTATAGTAATTGCACTTTCTCTCACTTTGTCATGGTCTTTTACCCCTTTGTTCACCTTTATTTTCTACACCCTCTGGTGTCTTTGATTTACATATTTTTCTTAAAATTAAAATAAAACATAAAATCTATCAATATCTGAAAAGGAATGGTTACTGTTCAGGAACGGATAGGCTTCACACACACAAACAAAATACACATGTACACAACGCTAGTGACAGGTGGGCCAGATATGCGTGTACGTGCCTGAATGGTGCGTTCCCTATATTTTAAACAATCCAGCTTGCAATCTGAATCATGTCTATCAATCAATATTTATTTATTTTTATTATTTATTTAAATTATTTTGGCAATGCACAGTACCGTAAATGGTTGTACTGTCGCAATACATATAAAGTACTGTAAACACCACAAAAAACGGTGTACCTCCCTCATTAAACCAGCAGTCAAGACAGCTGTTATTGAGCTATAATTCATTTTGTATATCCAACAATGTAGTTATATTGTTGACATGTTTCTGCACATCCCTTAAACAATGGCTACACCAACACGAGAATGATGATGACATGGGTCGGATCTAACGAAGGTAGTAAGCTGCCGTAGATGGATAATAATTATGACAATATTGAATCTATGTGGACTAAACACAATAATGTCATTTTACTAACATGACAATCTGACTGATGCACATAGACAGTGTCACATATTTATGAACACATCAAAGTCTTCCTACTGTTATCCTTGTGTTTAATCTGTAAATATCGTTTATGTGAATAAAGTTTATCCTATAGCAGAACAGTGTTCTGAAGTTCAGGCTAACTAGCTTACCTACAATTGTCACCAATATGTCTTCCTGATATTACTTTCCTCCATAACTTGTATGTTCAACACTTTGTAATTTTTATTTCTTTTTTATTACTGCACTTGTGTTTTTCTATGCTGGATACACCTTTCTTCCATTTCTGTACATTTGCCATTCTGTAACTGTTGTGAACTAACTTCCAAAATTCGCCACTAAATTGCAATAATTCCATCAGAAAAGGGACTCAATGCCTAGAGTTAAATGAAGGCAATTCGGTTCACACAGTTCTATCTGCCAAATGAAATGCAGGACTTGGCCTGTTTCTTTAATGAATGTGTATTCAACCTATAGAAACAAATAGATATAATAAAAAAATTTGTATTGTTCAAGTTGTCAATGAGCCCTTTCATAAAAGACCGAGTTTAACTTACAATTAAGACAAATTAGTACATTTAAAAATATACCACTTACTTATTATTAGTTTATTAGTACTATATTGAATTGGTGTATTTAATACATTTTGTTTTCAAATGCTGTACAGTATATGTGTGTGCATATTGTACACTTGTGCGTGCATATGTTTTCTATACATACCTCATTCTTTAACAGAAATATCATTAAATCGGAAAACTATGTAGTTCAGTATTATACAATGTTATATAATGCAAATACTGTAATACCATAAATCTAGGATTCCTTTTATTAAACAAAATTTACTGATCATTCTGTATACTTACTTATACACTACCAGTATCCTGCCTACAACTGATAATAACAACAGTCAATAATAATTTCAATAATTAATGATAATGCTTTACAAGAAACCTTGTAAAAAGTAGAACACAAATAACTAACTAATCTCTTTCCTCACAAAGTCACTACAACACTGTCTCATCAGACTGTGTTTTTAACAGCTTTTTTCTTCTTCACTTTCCCTTGCTTAGATTCCAAGTGAATACAACATTTATTATATTGTTTCAGTTTTTATTAGGCTAAATCTAATCCATCAGTTGTCCTTACTGAATTTCCTGGGCCTTGTTTATTTACAGGTATTACGAAATCTTGGATCCCTTCAGAACAATAAAATACAACCTTTTCTACTGTCGACTCAAAAAAGTATGTAAATTACTTGATGGTGTCTTCAAATACTATATACACACTTCCTTGATTTTTCTCATCACTAAAGATATTTTCCACTTCTGATACAAATACAAAGCACATGTCATTCACAATTCATATTTACTAAATGAAATGAGTAAGTACATAGATGCTGAAATGTACGTGCACACACACACACACACACACACACACACACACACACACACACACACACACACACACACACACACAAAGTACAACCAAATGAAGTTTTTTCTATTCCAACTTACGAGGGTAGGCTGAAAAGTAATGCACACATGCTTGTAGAACACGAATGAAAAGAAATAGCAAGATGGGGCAAAAAGTAAATAAAAGTACATTTCCTTAGCTTCAAAATTATATATTTATTTTTCAACATAGTTGCCGTTAAGTCTAACACATTTCTCCCAACGTGTAACAAGTTTTTTTTATCCCGTCACTGAAATATTCTTCCGACTTTTCTCGAATCCAGGACGCGACAGCTGCCTTCACCTCATCGTCCGAGGTGCAATGATTACCCTTGAGATCTCTCTTGAGTAGAGGAAAAAAATAGAAATCGCAAGGCGCGAGATCAGGGGAGTAGGAAGGGTGTGGAATCGGTTCAAACTTCAGGTTTCCAGAGCCTCTTGGGTTGCGCACGAGGTGTGTGGACGAGCGTTGTCATGTTGCAAGATTATTGGTGCCAGGCTGCCTCTAATCCGACAAATATGGTTTGCGATACGCTTTTGAGTGATTCGCCGGTCATTTTGAATCAAATCGTCAACGAGTTTGCGATGTTCATCGTCTGTGGCAGTGATCGGACGTCCGCTGCGTTTTTCGTCATCAATTATGGCTTTTCCAGGCTCGCAACCACAAAATTTTATTACCCATCGATTCACAGTAGACCTATCAACAGCATCGTCACCATAAACAGCCTTTAAACGACGATGAATCTCATTAGGAATCACATTTTCAGCAGTTAAAAATTCGATAACCGCACGCTGTTTAACTCGCATTGACATAGCACTACAACACGTCTCCATACTTCTGCTACTTAAAGCGTACTGTTGTACGAAACTCCTTCAAACTGCGCATGCGTTTGGAGGGGGAATGTTATTCCTGAATGCCACCAGATGCGCTTCTGTAGGTAATTTTGTTCGTGTTCTACAAGCATGTGTGCATTACTTTTCAGCCTACTCTCGTACTTTTATCCATGTAATATTATAACCATCAACGTTTGGTTATAATACATAGGCATACTTATGAATGTATGGACATGCGTGCACATGTCCATAACTTACTCTTTTGCATGTGCACGTGCACACACACGCAAATAAGATTTTATACAGTGCAATGAGTGATGAATTTCAGTATTTTTTGCAAAGAAATTAAATACAGTTTTTTCAATATAAGTGTTTATATTTGTATTAGCAGGCAGACTAAAAGTATTCACTGATATCGTTAACTACATTTATTAATTTTAAGATTATTAATAATAACAATGAGCTACAGTTTTATTATGTTACAGTAATACAGATAACATGTAATCCTTATGCTTATATAAAACAATATGAAGGACACATAATATGAATACAATATGAAGCCTATAATAAAATACACAGCAAGACATATATAGAAGACATACAGCAGACCTAGTCTACTATACATACTGCTATCCTGAAGAAATAGTACTGCATCGCCTATGTGACTCTTGGCATGCCAGCCAGAGCCATGTGAGGCTGTCCAGTAATTTAGAGAGCATTCTGTGCAGCAGAGTTGTGTAATGTTCTGGATTCTTCGAGATTTTCCATGCCCCTCTTAAGGTGGGTTTACAATAGGCACAACGTACTCATGCCACTGTCTCGCGAGAATGATTCGCTCGACGGCTGTCTCACCCTTCCCATTTACACTGAGCGAAACGTTACGCGAAACAGGCACGAAAGAAGGTGAGCCGTCAGTTTGAGTGAGACAACCATGTCATCGTGTTCTGTAGTTCTACCTCCGAGTGCTGCATCCGCGTTCGCTGTCATGACAATGCTGTATTTGAACAAGAAAAAGAAAACGAAACGAAGTCGGCGCTGGTGGAGCAACGAATTATTCCGTACAATTATTTTGTACAATTCGATGAGGCGGATGCATTCCTCCTAGTTCATTTTATCGCGCGCAACAAGTATCAACATTCACACTACACAAAATGGGAGGAGCGAGGCTCTTTCATGCGCGTCCAAAAACTGACTACGGTTGGCTCGCCGTGAGTCTGCCTCGCACAACAAGTTACGGGGTGGGGGCCACGTCTACATTAAGTGAGTCTTGCCTCACAAAACAGTTGCGTATTTTGCGTCTAGTGTAAACCCACCTTTAGACATTTGCTCGACTATTCTACCAGCATCCAGATCCATTATCTCACTATAGTGCAAGGCAATGGAAGTATAAATACTGGCTTTCAAAGCAGCCAAGTTCAGTCACACCTGACGATTTTGCAAGTGTGGTTCGCAATGACAGTTGCAGTTTTTTGAAAAATGATTATTGTATTCAATGGATTATTGTATTAGTCCAAAACTATAATAAGGTGACATTTATTGTTGGACAACTTTAACTTGAATTATTCTATAAGTGATCTTTGTTGATTTACAACTGCTGTTTGTGTCTAATTAAAGTTTGTAATTAGCAACTTCACTGGTGTCAGTTATTGTTTCCACTGAACCACAGGACAATCAGTGTGGCCATAGTAAATATATGTATAACCAACAAATGTATATTGATGTATATGTAGATTTGATGAAGTACACACACACACACACACACACACACACACACACACACACACACATTAGAATAAAAACAGACATTATTAGTGCTAAAGTGAGATAATATTTATGATTCAGAAACTTATCTATTTGTTAATTTTGTTAACAGTGCACATAAAAAAACACATGTATACAGGCTAATGAAAAAATGCTTTCATAATATTTAAAGACAGCATGTATTTACATAATTTTTTGAAGGATCAATAGAATGGCCTGAAAATTTATAACTGTTTATGCCTGTTTATTGCTTTAAAAGGGTGCAGAGATTTTCACAGAACTTCTAAATACACAACATCCAATTCCCTAATGGATGGATTCATCCAGAGTTGCTCACTGTTAAATCTAATTGTTCAAAATATTAAAAAAAAAAAATTGTTCAATCATGTTATTCAAAATTCACATGTTATTTAGTCATTTGTTTAAGTAATTCTGTTTTACAGAACATCAATGATTTGACACTAGTATTTAATATCAGCTTGTAGGCCTACTTAACAATATTCTTTTATATATCTAAATAATGTTTGGTTTTCAAAATCCTACTGTTATCACACATCTATACAACCATTTTTACATATTGCACCACTAAGAACTATGAACCTGTCATCACTTTTCTATGTTTAGAATTAATGGTTGATTTTTAATAGACTGCTTGAAAATAAATTTATTTTGAATTGAACAGATAAGAAAGAGGATTGATATTAGAAAAAACAACATCAGCTGCCAGCTTAAGGGAAGAGCTGGGTGAAGAAATGAAGCAACCGAGTCCCTTCATTATTAACTGAGAACTACCATGTGGTCTCCTCTGACTGCACCTCATGCATTCAGCATGTAGCCTGCTATGATATTCAGCACATTCTTAACCTCAAACTTCTGTCACAAACTTGTTTGGACACTTGGATTTTTTATGGATACGGTCATTGCATCCTGTTTTGCTCCTCATTTGTCCATATGTTCAACCCAGTTTATTTAGTATGTCTACTGAAAATATTCAGCGTGTTCCATATGTTACTATATCTCAGTCTATCAACTCATCTACAACAGCTGTCCCATCTAAGGGAATCTGTATATGATCCTCAAGCCCTGTGCGCAGTGCCTACTACCAACTGCCATGCCAATCTCTATGACAACAACACAGTGTTAGCACAGTTTTCTAAACTGAGCTTCCCACGTAAAAAGGATTTACAGTTTTTATCAGACAGAGCATATCTTAAAAATAAGCTATTATCAAAAGCTATTACAAATAATTGCAGTATCTAATTGCATTCCTTATTGCAAATCTAGGGAA
Organism: Magicicada septendecula; assembly: GCA_034769895.1. Lineage (NCBI taxonomy): Eukaryota > Metazoa > Arthropoda > Insecta > Hemiptera > Cicadidae > Magicicada > Magicicada septendecula. The sequence continues at coordinate 101,967,006 of CM068376.1, forward strand.
ATTACATTCGCTACATTTTTTACTGATTATTTGGTTTAACACCAATATCATCTAATAACATTCATATTCTATACCCCCACCTGATTTTCTACAAATAAACTATCTAGACGTGTTTTCACATGATTTTTTAGAACTCTGTATACACCTCGTATGCTACATCCTCAACACTCCCCAAAATTTTTAATACATATTGGATTTTGTAATATTGTAAGATTGTATTACAGTCCCCTCTTTCACAACACATGTTTTGAAGTTATAATCATGCAATTAAGTATAAATAAATACACACACACAAATTATAAGTTAGCTATTACAATTAATTAACTATTAACACTTCACATACCAGGAGAGAGTTCAAACATATAGTTGATGAATAACTTTTGACCTTCAAAATCATATGCCTTATGTATTTCCCCAAAACAGTGTACATCTAAATATCCTTGCCATGGGGTTGCAAATTCATCTCTGAGAGGCACTACTGGGTTTTGTAGAATCTGGGAAACAGTAAAAGAAAATTAATTCCTCACTAAGGCAGGAGACAACACACACAAATTTAGTTTATACTAAATTCAGTGGCGTGCGGTGTGTAAAACTTTTGATGAATCTGACTTATCCGATACTGTACTTCAGTTTCAAAAAGATGGCAGAAGCACAGTTTAAAATTAAAATTAACCTAAGTATTATGGAGGCTTACCTTCTAATCTGTCTTCCTGTCAGTAGGCGGTGCACACAATTATGATTTAATTTTAGGTATAAGATCCATTATATTGTCTAATATCTTAATGTTTTGTAGCATGATAAAATATTATGTTCAATGCAGAATACATAGAACACATATACCCCGTGACTGGACATCTCTAACACCGAGTTACTACTGCTTTAAAAAACACTGGCACAATACAAGCTTTAACTTGAGATGCATATTCTTTTTAAAACACATGTGTCTAAGTATAAATACTGCAATAACACATATGCAGTGGTAAAACATAAAATTTTTTACGAATGAACACGCTAATACATTATTAAAACATAATAACAACTATCCTGTATGTGAACATATTTTCTATAAATATACAAACATTTAACAAAATTTAAAGTCCATTCTTCTTTCGTAAGATGCAAATTTGTTCACTACTTCTTTAAAGAAATGCTCCTCATTTTTTATTTTTTTCTAGAAGTCTAGATTCAATAGATATTATACCTAAACTAGAAAGTCTCTTTTCCCTCGTAGAATTTCTAGCATAGGTTTTTATTCGTTTCAGTGCCGAAAAGGATCTTTCTACAGGGGCTGTGCTCATAGGAATTGTGTATACTAATGACGCCAACAAAGTTATTTGTGGAAAACTAGATTTCATCATCATATTAGAGTTTAAAATCTTTAAAAGTTTGGATACACTTTTTCTTTCAAACTCTTCACTACTGTACAACACAATAAGTTCATTTTTTAAACACACACTGTCAAAGAATTTGCCATATGTTTTCAAGAGGCTTTGGAAAGGACATTCAGGAAAATCTTTCCTATACTGCCCATAATTTTCAATTGAAAGCAAGTACAAAATTTGGAGTTTCGAGTAATCTTGAAACCGTGTGTCCAAATGATTGTCAATGTTATCAACACTTCACAATAAATTTGCTTGAAGTTCCAATTCCTTCTCTGTGATGGCTCCCCTACTACAGATAGGGTTTGCTGAAAAATGTCTTTAAAGTCATCACGGAGAGTTGCTATACTTTGTCGAGTCCCCGCAATTTTCTTTCAGCAGTACAAAATCTTACTGGCTTGATTCTGAAGAATATTAAATAGTATGTCAGTAGGTGAAAATATTTTATCAAAAGTAATGAGGAAAAACACAAACATGAAGTCCTCTAACACTGACAAAAATCCACTAACGAGAGCTAAAATTTCAGACTCGATTTGTTCAGGGTGATCTAACATAGCGCTGAATACATCACACAATTGACTTCTGTTCCTGTACAGGGTATTTACAAGTCTAGAGGAATAATTCCACCATGTTGGGCGGACATTGGGAAGTTGTCGCTGTACAAACTTGTCTAAAAATTTAGTGCGTTTTGGAGAGCTCGAAAAAATGCTGCAATACCACTAAGTGTGCTAAAAAATACTTTGCACTCAGGTATTTAGTTGACACTTTGAGACAAAACAAGGTTTAAAACATGAGCATAGCAATGGACAAAGAGAGCTTGCGGATTAGTACTTTTAATTATGGACTGTACTCCATTTAAATTTCCTGCCATTGTTGCTGCCCCATCGTACGCTTGAGCAACTAGTTTTTCACTGCATTCAAATTCAGTTAGAAACTGGCGAATGAGCTCTGCAATAGCCTGAGCATGTCAATCACAACTTATGTCAGTGAATCCTAAAAGTCTCTCGTTGACTTCTCCATTGTACACATAACACAGAAGTATAGAGAACTGTGCTTTATTTGAAACATCTGTGGTTTCATCAACTAATACAGCTACAAAGTGTGCATCCTTTATTTCACTTTTTATAGCCTCTAAAAGAGCTGAGCTAACTGCTTGAATGAGATCGTTTTGTATGCGATTAGTTGATGTTTTCATGTATTCTGCAAGAAGAGGATCATATTCGGCTGTGTATTTTAGAAGTTCTACGTAATTCCCTCAATTAACTGAATTTTCTGTTTCGTTGTGTCCCTGAAATGCTAATTGTTGTCTACCTAGAAAATACACAGCATTAATTAATCTCCTAACAATGCCTCTATTGCATTGAACCTTCTGGTTGTGAACCGATATCTATAATTTAAGTTGGTCATCTAACGCAGTTTCTATTCTACTCTGACCAAAAGCAGCAATACACAATGATGAATGAAGAGGATTTACAGTAATTTCATGGCTGGCAATAGATTTAACTAGGCTTCCTAAATGTCTGAATCCAGTCTTGGCCCAGCTAGTGTTCCTGTCCTTTCCAAACAACAAACAGTAGCAGCAAAATAGAGCATGTAGTGCAGCACTACCAGCCAACCACTCACATTTGCTGTACATACTAGATTGGAAATGCCTAGTACTTTCCAGGCTGTTGGGTTAAGTTTAAAAGTTTTTTTGGCTGGTAGGTGTCGGCCTACCAGTTTTTATAATTTCAGTTTTTTCGTTAAATGACCGGGAAGAAATGCCAAAAGGTCTTTTATTATACAAACTGACATCGTAGAAAGCGTTTAAACCAACACTGAAACTATTCCAAAATATATAATTATAACTTCAAATATAATGTGTATTGTTTAAATACTACATAAATAGAACGTAGACGTGCTACTTAATAAAGTATAACTTAAACTTCAAATATTAAAAATGGATAACGCACATGGTTTAAAAGAAATATAACATAACATGCACAGTGATACCCATAAACTCAACACATGCAGTCCAATTCAACTGAAGCTGGCAGGAGTTACCGACCACTAGCTTAGGCGATACGCTGCTCTATCTTGCTCTACGTGTGCATGCACCTCTCTAAGCTAACTCACGCTGCGACAAATGTGCTTCACCTACACAAGAAGTGCTAGGATGTATCGCCAGTCCGCTTACTTGATCACGCTTGAGAATGCCAGCAAATTTTTATTATGGTTACTTAAAATTAGATTCAATTAAATAATAACATCAACACTAAATAATTACAGTTAGTGTGTTGTCAATCATTACTGAAGCAGTGCTTCACTTGCTTCCCTTGACCACACGCCACTGACTAAATTGTAATAAATAAAAATAATAAAGGCTTCTTTTTTAACCAATGGTGTAATTTGAGAGAGGCATGTTAAACTGCCTATGAAAGCTGTTTGATGTGGAAGGAAGGTAGTCTGGCCAATATTTAATTCAGCCAATCATTATTACCACATGATGTTCTCGCAGGAATTCATTTTGACAGGCTGAGTCAACTTGGGAGCTGAAAAACACACCTTGATTTCATAGTGCATTTGGGACTTCTAGGTTAGTAGCCAAAGCCAAATGTCGTTTCATGTGTCAGATTTATATATGAATGGTTTAGTATGGATTATTAACAGACATGGGATTAACAATTAAAAAAATTAACAATTAAATTAATCATTAAAAAATTGGTTAACGTTTTAACCTAATCGTTAAATTTCAGAACGGTTAACTGTAATCATTAATCGTTAAATTTTTTTGTTAATGATTAAAAAATTTACGTGTTAATTTTTTTTTTTGCTGCCCAAGAATAAAGTAGCCAAAATAGTTGTTGAAGTCAATGTTGGAGAAAGTTTGTTTTAGATATTCGTAATCCACTGGCAGACCTTCGTAATCACTGTCTCCTTTGTCTCATTGTTGTCAACGTCCAGGTGGCAAGGATGGTTTTTTTGTCTTTTGTTGAATAATTCGCATGACTACCCCAGACACGTAGACAACAAACAACTTCTGTTTTAACATCTGAAGTAGTAGGAATACAGTGTTGCTAACATACGTTTTAATGACATGCTGAGATCTAAAACGAAATTGCATTGCATGCACTGAATATTGCACGTGTTTATTTGGTGACACGAACCAGCAACATTTATCTGCTGCTGGATGAACACGTAAAAAAAAGTTAGCAATGATTGGATAGTTCAAAGAACTCCAAATTCCACTCCTACTACCCAGATATCACAAAGGAGGTTAATTTAAACAGATTTTCAATTCCACAAATTTATCATTCACTGTCCATTCTCATGTGCTTGTCATCATTTTTATATTAGTGCAGTGTAGTGGTAATTGTTATTGTTGTGTTTCTACAGTTTCATGTTAATTATAAGTAGAGTAGTTTTTTACATATTTTTGTTTTTTCACGAATTTATTTTTGTTCCGTATCATTTATTATTTTTATATTAATATGGTATCATCACCTTGGCCACAAATTTCTAGATTTTATGAACATACTGAGAAAGTAAACGGTTTCAACTTATCTATTAAGTGCTTGATGTGTGTGCCCAAGGACAAACATATTAAAACATTGTTGACTTCAGTGTCAGTAATTTGAGGACACACACAAAGGTAAGCAGATTAATAGATTATAAAAGTAATCAATAGAGTAGCCTAATTATTGTCTGTTATATTAAGTCATATAATACTATATTGCCCTGCAGGCATAATACAATATCAGCAGTCAGTACTGTGAACTTAAAAATGCAACAGACAAATTATATTTAATTACCTGCTGCAATTTAAAATTATGTTCATATAATTTAATGATTAAAATAAAATAATCTATGGTTTTTAATTATTTAATTATTAATGATTAAATTTTTAATGCCAAATATTTTAAGTAATTTTTTCTGCATCAAAAATTTTAATTAATTTTTTTGAAAAAGCTTAATTTGTGGATTTATCTAATACAATTTTAATTATTTCAACAGCCGAAGCAGCTTGCTCAATAAAACAACAAAAAAACAAATTTTTAACTTTTAATTTTAACTTTAACTCAGTTAATTTTGGGGGCACTAACTTTAACTTTAATCAGTTAAAAATTTGTATTAACTTTCCAAAGTCTGGTTATTAATCTCAATAATTTCCTGTACAGCCCTTGTTATATAGTATTACTGAAAATAAGTCCAGTATCATGCATGTTAAGAATTGTCATAGAATTTACTCATATAACTCAATTTTTAGCATACATATAAGATGCATGATAATTTTGTGTCTTGTTGATACCATTTAGTGAGATAAAAACAATATAGACAGAGAGATAGCTTGACAGACAGTCTCTCTCTCTCTCTCTCTCACACACACACACACACACACACACACACACACACACACACACACACACACACACACACACACACACACACACAACTACATGCATTTATGTACTTCACAAAGGACCCCCCAAACTATTACTCTGTAGTCTTCCCAAACTCTATGGACACTTACGTTTATGTTCAAAGTATTCACAGTATAAAACAAATCTGCAGCTATACGCTAAATGTATTAAAGTTACCTTATTTTAAAATTATGAAAATATTTTCATATAAATTTTTAAATTACAAACAGTTTGATATAATTCAAATACAATAAGAAATTTATATTTTATTGATTCTGCTTTGTAAGGATTCTTCATTTAAATGTAGTCATAAGTAATGTATACTACATATTTATATAATATTAGTATGTATATGTATATTTGAAGGGGGTCAGAATCAGATTGGATAAGTCATTAGAATGCTGTTTTTCAGGACAAAATGTTTGTACCAAGGAACGTGAAAAGTCCAATAATTAACCTTACAGTTTTTATTTATAGATCAAGGCCCAATTTATGTTTTAGTTACAAATTTCTATTTATTTACTTTATGGGTGGGGCTTGATGGGGTGACTTATATCACTCTATTTCTGACTAGTGTGCACATTTTGCTACGGTATTAATGAATTACCAACTGGAAAGCAAGATCAATTTTTTAAAACTTAATATTATTTTCACATAATAATACATGTTCATCATTAAATACACAGAAAAATACAATAATGTTTTGCCAATGAAAAATCATTCTTGTTCTCCTTCATAGTCATCTTCATTATCAATCAGAAAGTCATGGTCTTCAATACTTCTTCATATGTTCTTGAAGTTGATGCAGTAAACTAGTAAGCTAAATTTCAAAAATTACAGCATTTCCCTTTTTCATAGAAGTTGATAACTTTTAGATCAGAATAGATTGGATGCTGAATATTTAGCAAAGTCATTCTGAGATGCCCTACAGGAGGCTCCACGTCTTGAGTATCAAATGGGTCATCATCATCCAGTCTTGATTTGTATTGTATTTTGAAAAGGTCGCCTTTTCTAAAGCAAAGGCACTGTATTTTCATTCATTTAACTTTCACGTTGTTTGTATTAACCTTTCTCTTTCATATTAACCTTGTTGGTATCAGCCTCTCAAAGCAGTGCAGTCATTCCATGCATACATTACTGCTTGACCAGACCCCAGATCATGGCTACCTAAATTATACCAATGTACATTATATTTGTAACATGCTTCAGGTACACTCAACTATATAGCAGGGAAAAGTTGCTATATACGATTTTTGCACCCCAAAAATTACTGTACTAAAGTTTGGTTTGTCTTCAACCTTTATACCATCTTGTTTAAGAACGTCTCTGGCCTTTTTGACTTTAGCAAGGTGTACTTGATGAGTGTTTTTCAAATCTGTTTTATTTTGTTAATTTTGTTCAACATTGAACCACTGGACATACCTGTCACATGTGTTGCATGTATCTTTATGTGGTATATGAAATGACAAGTTGTATTCACCACTGAAAATATCGTGATAATAATGCTCTTTTACCGGAGTCTTTTATGACACTTTTCAATCCTTTACACAAGTTCATATGCTACTCTAGTGTTCAGGATCAAGAAATTTTCTATTGGAATTGTCTTTTTGGGTATAATGGGTTTGAAAAGGTATTAAACTATTAAGCTGATCCATAACACCTTGCCTTAGCTCGTTTGACAATTTTCTATAATAAGGATCTTTACCCCTTATGTCTTCTACTGGTGACTCCATTTTAACTTTCTCTACAGCTCTATGTACTCCTCCATTGGATACAACAAAAGGATCCAGGACAAACTGCTCACAAACACAAACCGTGTTACCTATTTTTGTATATGGTATTTGTAAGAGCCTGATCTTACTGGTTTATTTTTATTATGTCACCTTCTCTGTACAACAGGTGTCTGATTGACTAAGCCACACAAGTATGCATTTTACTTACTATAACTGCCCATACTGGTAACATTTAGCAGTTGTTTTTTCCTTAATCATCTGTCAAAACATCAAAACACTTCTCTTTGTATCCACAATTTTTATGAATGAACTTCTTATCTTCAACTTGCTGACCTTTTCAATTTTTGTATGGCTGTCCACAATTTCTAAAAAGTTTACATTTAGATGGTTTACTTTCTTCAGAGTTCCCTATTTTCTTGTAGGATTTCTTTTTCTTTGGTGCTATATTTCTAGGTGGCTCTGACATTTCACCCAAAGGTAAGCACTCAAAGACCAGTGTCAGATTCTGGAACCATAGAAAACAAAAACAGAGAGAAAGCTTTAGCAAAAAACAATCTTGAAGCTTATCTCTAGTAAATTCTACGGACTTACAAATAACAGTAGTGTCTGATGTGGACAGCATTTAAATCTGCCAAATGGCCTAAGCCTAGCACAATATATTCAACCATGTCTTAGGAAACTTTCAAATTAAGAACTTTGTTGCAATCCATAACCAACACTTGGGCTTAGGTATTTTGATGAAACACTGCCAACAACATTAGTCTTGATAAAATTTCTGTTAGGATTATCACTAAATATTTAAGACATACTGTATTTAAAATAGTGTGAAACACTCATGAAATACAGCTAATTATTTGTTCCAATCTAAAACCTATAACGACCTAGTTGCACTCTGCAAATGGCCAACTTAACCTCATTGATAACCTCAAAGAAGTTTAGAATAAAGTAAAGAAAAAACTTCATATTTACCTTCAAAATCAGCTTTCTCATCACTCCTCACTTGGTGAATAATCCTTATCAGCATCTGTATCATCTGTCTCAGTTTCGTTTTCTAATAATAATGAACATGTGCCTTTGCCCAGCTATGTTTCACAACTTACCACTCACATTCATCTGTTCTAATAGCTCTTAAAAATGTTTAGAGTCAAAATGGTATAACTCAGACTTATACCACTTTAACCTAAACAAATCTCAGGTTTCACTGCATATAAACAACACATGGTGCTATCTAGCAGTAACCAATGCAAGTAGGACTCATACTAGTCTTAAAATGGCAGGAGTAGCTAACCAAAACAGTGGTATAACTTGAAGCGATACTAGCTTTAAAATAAATTTATTACTGTGTAATTTGATTGTTTAAACTTCTCGTGAAATTCCAGGATCTCGTCAGGTGTACTCATTAGCAGAGAGAAACAGGTTAACGCAAATTATCAACACACATTCATGGTTAACGAACGCTTTTCATTTTATTTGCCAAACTCCCATTTCATTATAATATTGTGATTATATTTTGGCCACGAGGCTCAATTTAAAAAAAAACAACTCATTATTTAGTTAATTGTAAACAAGAAATCAAATGAACTTAACTACTATATAAGATTATTATACCAAATTACGAAACCAGCACTTCCTTGTTTAAATATATTTTTTACATACTCACGCACACACATTCTTGTGTTACATTTTATATTCCCCTTAATGAGGTCATTTTATATTAGAATAGGGGACTTGAAGATTTTAATAAAGATTGTATTAATTTTTACTTTCCTTTTATGATCCTTCTATGTACGTTCATCAGATGACTCCTCGTGCACGCACTACCGTTGTTATTTCGCACTAAATTTACATGTTTTGAAGAAGAATTTTAGTTGTTAGCCACTCTAATGAAAGTTAATTTTGTTATTTTACATTTTTAATGTTTTATACACATTTTATATGCAGTATGCGGGCCCGCACTATTACGTTTCGAAACTTTATGTCATCCACTCGCGAGTGGTGATGGCATTAGACTGGGCTGAGAAACAGGCGCTATTTTGTGAAGCGACGGTTGTTGTGTGTCACATTTTCTTTGTCTTAGAGTTTGTATCACTTCGCCAGCTGCATGTCACCGTTACATAACTGAATTACTCACCAAGGATAGGCCCTGACGTCAGATCGTCTGACACTGTTACATAACTTGTTTACCGTTACATAATGTGTTTACTGGTTTCGTGTTCGTCATTGTCTGACCTTGACACAGTGGCAGTTTATTAATTCTGCGTCTGTTGAATCTGTTTTACAAAATATCATCGAATAATAATATTGTCTTCACCGTCTCAAGCAGTGCTGCCATCGTCGCGATCGCTCCAAATAACAAATTTACCTCAGTTTTGTATTTTATTCAAAATTGAAGATTTTTATTCATTTATTACAAAAAATATACAAATTTCTTTAGATTGCTTCAGGTAGGCCAAAATGCCATGTTACAATACCCCCCTCAATGAGATATTTTATGCCGAAGCATAAAAAACCTCATTGACACATTCATACTTGCTAAAAGGATCAGCCAGGATATGTCGCCATAACCCCCTGTATAGTTTACAAAAAATATAATCAACTCACCCTTGGTCTGGTGACTGTGACCGCATCTGCATGACAATACTGGACTTCTCTCTTGAGATCCCAACACCGTAGAGTCAGACAGATACTCAACGCCCCTGCTCTGACGCGCTGGCCAGCTCAGGTCCGCCGCCACAGCATCACCCAACACTGAAACAACAAATTAAATATTAAATAGTGGCCTTATACAACACCATATCCCCAACTGATTTGTTTCCCCCTAGCGGTGCTGGTTTGCGCTAAGAAGCACTGGTTTTGTTTTTACTTATTTCTAACATATCAGAATACCTACCAACAATATGATACCTCTTTTAAAATTCCATCTACTTTCTCTTATTAACTTTATTCCAAAATTTAAAATTATTGCCCTGATTCCCATCAGAATTTAAATAAACATTCCCATTATCATATTACATTTATCTCATCCCCGATTTAAAATGCATTTAAAATATCTAAATTCATAAAATTCTCTTATACTAACAAACACAGTATAACATAAGAAAACATAGTACATTAATAATTCACCTTGTCATTATCATTTTAAAATAAACAATTTGTATTCAAACTGTTACATACTTTACATCATTAAATTTGCATATAAAATTATCCTTTAAACTCACTTTACTTTTATTAATTCGTTTCTCTTTTTTTTTTTTTTTTGGAAATTTCAACTATCATACATTTATTTCATTTTTTGTAAAAATCTTTAAACACAGAAAACTTATTATTATAGTTTTATAATTCTTATTCCTAACATACTACCTGCAATCAACTCATCAACTCAATAGGACATAATAAACACAATATATAGAATATCTAGCGCATCTATTTTTTCAAATTTTAATAAAAGTATTTAATAGCGAGTCATCATTACTAAAATGCAATTTTAAATCGTTACCCACCTTGGTAACCTCCCGGCCACACACACTATGACCCCCCCTGGACTGTGGCGTCCAGTTGTGTCCACAAGGACTGAAGTTATGGAGGAATGTGACATCTCTGTGTCCTTGCTTCTGCGTTACATTTGAAAATGTATAGATATCATCATATCTTTGTCTATAATTATGCGCCCCTAATACGGTTCTACCACCTGTCTCTGCTACCCCTACGCGGGCAGAGTGGCAGCCGCTGTTCCATAAGTTTGGTGATTCCCCGTAATTTCACCCCCCATCAATTTCAAAGTACACCTTTACAACGATAACAGCTATGGCCAGTTATGGTCAGCGCGTAATCGTAATGTGCCCCAACCATAGCTGTTAAAGCTAAACCAATTCCACGGTCAGGGTTCGGTGAGGCCGTGACCGCCCGAAAAGTTGGGGAATCACAAGTATAATATGCTTTTTAAAATTAAAATTAATAATTTAAATTACATGACATTTCTAGTCTTGGTGGTGTTTTAACTAATACATTTCTTTCTTAACTATCTTAATGTCCATTTACATAAAATACATAATGTGTGTATAAACAATAGTAACAATTTATAATAATAGAATATAAAAATGTCTGTTTATGTATGAAAAATATTAATATTTATAAATACATCCATCATCACTCAGCTAGACAATACTTTTTTAATTGGGTCACATTATAAGTTCCTTTTATTTCTCGAGTTTGCAAATCTATTAAAATATAAGCATTCTCCATTTTCACTTGGCTAACCTCATATGGACCGTTATACAATAGAAAGAATTTCTTAATTTCAAAATTATTATTAACATTTATTTTTAACCTTTACGTTATTCCACAAACTAAACTATTTAAGATTTATTTAGTCATTAATTGTTTTTCAATTGAAATTTCGTCAAATAATTTAAATATCTCATAAAAATTCAATCATACAACATTAAATCACAACATTTAACTATCTCAAATTATTCACTTCAATTGATTATTAAACACAACATATTTCAATTATTATCAAAATTTACAAAGCATCAATTATTGTCTTCATAATTATTTATGTAAACTGCAAAATATTAATAATATATCTACACAAATGAATTCACAAATTATTTACCAAATATACGTCAATAACTGTTCAATTATTTCACACTTCATATGCCCAAATCTGCAAGGTCATTACCAAAATTTACAATATTTACCAATGTCTATATACTGATATTTTAGTTCATCCTCCATCGTTATATATATATCTAATGTATTTGTAACATGCTTCATTGTTATACACACTCAATTTGTTATTACTATCATTATAATAATCATCCATTACCTTTATTCCATTCATTAAGTCATTATAATTGATAGGGTTATTCCCTATTAATATTTCATACAATTTGTCAACATAAGTTACAATTGTCCAGTCTCCATCGGTAAATACATTCATGATCGGGTTAATTACTTTTGTCAGATAATTATTTACATTATTCTTCAAGTATACTGTTAAACTTTCTCTCCATGCGTCATACTTTCGATTCACATTATATAATTCTGTTACTTGATTAACATACCATTCTCCACTTATATCTCTCTCACCACAACACCAAATTAAACTTTCAACATCATTATTACAGACAGAGGGTACAACATTATACAACATCAATACGGGACTCTTTCCCTTCTTAAACAACACTTGTGAACACCTTGGTTCAGAAAAATTAATAGGAAAATTTACCTTCTGCCCCACATACTCTATTCTCTCTTTCCACTTTCTCTCTAACTCATAATAATTTCTTTTTAACTTGTATAATTCTATTTCTCTATCTGCATACAACTCTCTATATAAATCTCTCTCACCCACATTAGTTAACATCTGATTAGTGGATAGATTTAAGTCTTTTCTGACTTTAATTATTTCACGCTCATGTTCTGCTTGTTTATTCTTTAAGCTAGTTACTTTAATTTTAATTGCATCAACTTGTTCACAACTACTTCTGAATTCATCGTTTATATTTTCTTGTATTTCACTTTGCTCACACTCATTAATTAAACATTGAACATTACAGTCCATTTTGTCATTTGGCTTTTTGATTTTATCATTATATTTACTTGTCAATGTGTCAAATTTTTGATTTGTCTCTAACATTTTTTCTTTTTGTTTTTCGTTAATTATTTTTCTATCGTTTCTCATTTCGTCTTGTACATTATTTATAACACTAGTCAGTTCATCTCTCATTCCAATAATAGTCTCATTCATACTTTCTAAACGACTATTCATATATATTTCACTCGCTCTCAATTCGCTCCTCACATTTATAAACTCGTTATTTAAATCAGTTAGTTTAACATTTATAGAATTTACTTCTGATTTAATCTCAATTTTCATTCCTGACATTTCATTTTTCACTCCTGACATCATCTCCATCATCAATGCTAATTGGTTAAATATATTTACCCCCTCGTCTCTACTACTCCCCGCTACTACAGTTTCGTCTACATTTGTTTCAACACTTTCACCAACAAAATCATTGGTTGTTATCATATGATCTTGCGTGACATTTAAAATTGACTCTTCTACGCTACCTCTACCTAAATCTGCGTTCATATTTCCCTCTGCCATTTTTTCGACCTGTTTGTAAAATTGTTAACCCAATTTTTCAAAGTCCATGTTAACGGGCGCCACTGAAGCGATACTAGCTTTAAAATAAATTTATTACTGTGTAATTTGATTGTTTAAACTTCTCGTGAAATTCCAGGATCTCGTCAGGTGTACTCATTAGCAGAGAGAAACAGGTTAACGCAAATTATCAACACACATTCATGGTTAACGAACGCTTTTCATTTTATTTGCCAAACTCCCATTTCATTATAATATTGTGATTATATTTTGGCCACGAGGCTCAATTTAAAAAAAAAACAACTCATTATTTAGTTAATTGTAAACACGAAATCAAATGAACATAACTACTATATAAGATTATTATACCAAATTACGAAACCAGCACTTCCTTGTTTAAATATATTTTTTACATACTCACGCACACACACATTCTTGTGTTACATTTTATATTCCCCTTAATGAGGTCATTTTATATTAGAATAGGGGACTTGCAAGATTTTAATAAAGATTGTATTAATTTTTACTTTCCTTTTATGATCCTTCTATGTACGTTCATCAGATGACTCCTCGTGCATGCACTACCGTTGTTATTTCGCACTAAATTTACATGTTTTGAAGAAGAATTTTAGTTGTTAGCCACTCTAATGAAAGTTAATATTGTTATTTTACATTTTTAATGTTTTATACACTTGGATTTCGTTGTCCATGACGTGTCCGTTACTTAACTAAATATCACTATAATATTGACGACTCGGAACACAAAGTTTTTTATAAGTAAAAACGTAAAGTTTTACCTTACAGCCTAAACCGGCTTTCACCTATAGAAGGCTTCATCAGAGGCTGTCGTTAGTAGCGCTGCTCGTCATGTTGTTGGCGACGAGAAAGTGTTTCGAAAGATTGAAGCTGTGTGTGTGTGGTGAGATGTGTTCGAATAATGCGTGCGATTTGAATTGTGTCTGTTCGTTTAGGATGTCGTTTTTATTTGTTTTTGTGTGTTTGTATATTTCTAATTGTTCTAGAGTGTCTAGTTTTCGGCCTTTTGTGTGTACGTGTAGTATGTTCATGTTATTGTTTTTGTGTGTTTGTATATTTCTAATTGTTCTAGAGTGTCTAGTTTTCGGCCTTTTGTGTGTACGTGTAGTACATAACATGAACATACTACACGTACACACAAAAGGCCGAAAACTAGACACTCTAGAACAATTAGAAATATACAAACACACAAAAACAAATAAAAACGACATCCTAAACGAACAGACACAATTCAAATCGCACGCATTATTCGAACACATCTCACCACACACACACAGCTTCAATCTTTCGAAACACTTTCTCGTCGCCAACAACATGACGAGCAGCGCTACTAACGACAGCCTCTGATGAAGCCTTCTATAGGTGAAAGCCGGTTTAGGCTGTAAGGTAAAACTTTACGTTTTTACTTATAAAAAACTTTGTGTTCCGAGTCGTCAATATTATAGTGATATTTAGTTTTATACACATTTTATATGCAGTATGCGGGCCTGCATATTACGTTTCGAAACTTTATGTCATCCACTCGCGAGTGGTGATGGCGTTAGACTGGGCTGAGAAACAGGCGCTATTTTGTGAAGCGACGGTTGTTGTGTGTCACATTTTCTTTGTCTTAGAGTTTGTATCACTTCGCCAGCTGCATGTCACCGTTACATAACTGAATTACTCACCAAGGATAGGCCCTGACGTCAGATCGTCTGACACTGTTACATAACTTGTTTACCGTTACATAATGTGTTTACTGGTTTCGTGTTCGTCATTGTCTGACCTTGACACAGTGGCAGTTTATTAATTCTGCGTCTGTTGAATCTGTTTTACAAAATATCATCGAATAATAATATTGTCTTCACCGTCTCAAGCAGTGCTGCCATCGTCGCGATCGCTCCAAATAACAAATTTACCTCAGTTTTGTATTTTATTCAAAATTGAAGATTTTTATTCATTTATTACAAAAAATATACAAATTTCTTTAGATTGCTTCAGGTAGGCCAAAATGCCATGTTACAAACTCATTGTCACAAAGATCTTGATTTATACCACTCTTAATTCTCATCCACTCTTATTGTGGATCCACACATATCGTCCACAGATATCACTCATTATTAATGTCTTTAATATAATTAAAAGGTAAATGGTTAATATACAAGTAAATTTTCAAAATAAAGAGACTCGCTGTGCTTACAAGGTCTGGCTATAAAATATCACACTTATTTTTTACATGTAACACTGCAATAACAAGCAGTGCAGACTCTACCCTCCATCTACCATTAAATTTTCAAACACATGCAATCAACAATTCATCAGAAACATTTGTTTGGAGCGAACCATATTTCTCAGCTCTGTGAGAATAATGTTAAGTAAGTATTAACGTGCAGCAATGCATAAATGTGAAGTTCCTCATAAAATCCGAGAATCTGCTACAAAATCAGCCATTTGTTGAAAAAATTTAAAAGGTAAAGAGAAGTGATTGAAGACAATGGTTACCTTAGTTGTCCCCACACATTAAAAATAAATGCTAACATTCAAAAGGTCAGTGAAATTGTTAGAGACATCCCATAAGATTTTAACAGCTGCTGAATTGGGTAGCCTTACCGAAAAAGAAACTTACTGATACATTTTATATAAAAATGTTAACATGAAAAACTGTGTTTGAATATAGTACCGTACTGAGACTCCTGAGTACAAAGAAACTCATGTGAACATCCTCAAAAAACATCAAAAACGATACCAATTAAAAAAAAAAAAATTCTGATGACTCATGTTTTTTCAGTATGACCCAGAAACTAAGCAACAATCTATGCAATTGAAGAGTCCCAATTCAACAAGACAAAAAGTAAGGATGAGCAAATTAAAATTCACACCAATGATCATAATTTTTTTCAATACATGAGAAAATTATTCATATTGCTTAAGGTACTTGAAAGACAAACTGTTAATTAGAACTACTATGAGAAGGTCTTGATAACTCTTCATGAATAAGTCAGAAGAAAAAATCTGAAATGTGAAAGAATGATTCATGACTTTTTTCACAAAGTATGGGATTCCCGTGTTGGAGTCCACTGTACCCATCTGACTTATGCAAATTTTTTCATAAACTAAGATTAAGCCTGCATTAAAGGAAATCTGCTTCAAGTCCGTACATGCAGGGAACACACAAACAACAGAGCTTATGAAGAAGCTATTGGAATATGACTTGCAGCACTGCTTTCAATAATGAAAAATCACATGGAGCAGTTGAGAGACTGGGAGTACAATGAAGTAGATACTATTTCTGTTGTACAATAATGTTGAAAAATTTTTTAACATTTTACAGTTATTCTACACCTACATCTCATAAATTAAAATTACTTGATCACATTTTCATTCTTTGTGCACATCATTTTTAAAATGATATTGTGTGCGTGCTTGTGTGTGTGTGTGTGTGTGTGTGTGTCCAGTTTGTCACAGTACATTATAAGATATAAAGTAATTTATACCAAATAAGAAACAAAACTACATGTTGTAGAAATTACCTAAAACATAGATACAACAGATAGAACTTATCTGATGAGTGGCTTTGGCCACCGATTTTTCATTTTTACAAAATGTGTACATTTTATTTGTATAGAACTATAAAAAAACTATGTTCTGCATAAAGTACAGTCTGACATAGGCCTACCTTCAGCAAAGGAGTTTTCTCACTTTCAGGTGGTACCTGGTATATCCAAAACACATAAGAAAAACGTGAGTCTTTATGTGGTACAATAGTATACCCTTGCATATTACTGTCTGGGTGGTTAAAATCTGGAAACATTCTTATAATCTTCCTGACAGGATCCCAGTTAACAGAACATAGGAGAACTACGTTTTCCATTGATAGGCCTACACTGAAAATAATAATAACAACTGTTACATCATCAGAATCGAAAATATTAAATTTTTCAACACATATTCTATAATTAATATCCTGTAAAATATATGGGCACCAAGAAATAATGTATTTGTTTCTAGTACACGAAACATTTTTTTATAAATACAGTAAACCCTCGATTTAACGGACTTCGGATTTAACGGACAGAATTTGACAGACAAAACGATTTTTAGAAAAACTGAAACATCAAAGCATGATAGGCTTTTGAAACATATAATGTGCATAAACTGCAGACTCTCCTGTTCTGGCGATATTGCTTGGTTATCGCAGCATTCTTTTGTTTCTTTTCTTCTTGTTTCTTGTTTTGAAACACGCAAATTTTCTCGTCTTCAATTGTATTTGATGAGAACGAAGTATTCATCAAGAATTCATTTAATTCTCTTCACGATCCCTGTCTTTGTGTTGTCGTTGACGCAGGCGTCGCACATGTTCAGAGGAAGACATCACGACGACTAATACTGTACAATATACACTGATATGCATCTTATTTCACTGTGAAATATTCGTCCATCGGCTAATGCAGCAAGCATTACAGTGGCACGTAATTTTTCATTTCTCGTAATCTTTACTGTTACAGATTTGGTTCCCTTTTGGTCCACCGTAAATATACGTAAATAAAAAATACGGGCGTTTCGTCGGCATTTCCCATGTGTTGAAGTGAATAATTATGCTTCTTGCGTAAATGAATGACAAACCGCTGATACTGTAGGAGTTTTTCTTCATAGTTACTCGGTAGTTTTAGCGCGAGTGATGTACGTCATTTAAGCGCAAATCCATTTCGCCGCATCATTCGTCTTATACACCCGAAACTGGCTTTGAAACCGGAGAAATTCTTCTGCGATTTCTAAAGCTTTTAATTTTAAAACATGTCTAGTGACAGGGAGACCTTGCCTCCTTAAAAGCCGTACGTATTTACAGACGCTGGACTCTACTGCTACAAAATGCCCAACTTGAGGTCCCGCGAATGATCGTCGCGCAGTATTTGCATTTAAAAGTCGTTCCTTCTGTTTTCTCCATCGTCGAATACAGGATTCATCAATATCGAATTTCCTTGCGGCTTCATGATTGCGTGGTTTTTCTACATTTTGTATCACAATTAATTTATAATTCGCATCGTACGGGTTACGTTTAATTTGATTTGACTGTGTGCCTTTAGTCTCCACAATATCACTCATACCGCAAACGCACTACAAAAACACCGAATGAAAACAAAGTACAGATAAGCGATGTTGTCGCTGTTACAATAGAAAACCACACTGGGAGTTTACCCGTTATTTAGAAACATGTTACTCACACCCCCTCTACTCATCTTTGTCTTGCTGCCTACAGAAGGGTGCGAGCACGCGCGCGTGCGCACGCACTTACACTTTATCTTCCTATTCTTTCTTCAGTTTGCTGTTTAAAACATTCGGTTGTAGTCATAAATCATAACGCCAGAGTTAACTACAGCCAGGCAAACTGCTGTTGCTTAGGCAGTAAACAACTCATAGATACCAAAAGCGTTCATCCCGCCAGAAGTCAGGTATAACTTCGAATTTCGTTAGCGTGCGAATGCAAGCTGCAGGCCAAATTAGCGACCATGTTTTTAGGAGAAAAAGTGCGGCTTGTATTCGGAACAATACGGTATTTGCATGATATTAATAGTATTAAAATTTCAAGTGTTATAGGCCTATTTGATTTAAATATATCCTCAAAAAACAAAATTTGCGATTTAACGGACTTTCGATTTTACGGTCACCCCTCAGCCCCAATTAGTCCATTAAATCAAGGGTTTACTGTACTACATGGTTTTGTGTTTCTAAATAATAGACAGTTTTTAAAATTGCAAATTTACATAAGTATATGGGCTGCCATCATAAAAAGGGACAAGTCCCAAGCTTGTAACGAAATAATTGAAATATTTTTAGTATTAAAAATGGTATATATTTTATAAATGATTGTTTTGAAAACATTATACCCACTTACCTGTTGAAAAAAGCAATAAAACGTAACAAAAACGAATTATGTAATGACGTTTTGTCCAATCGGTCACTGTCCCTACCTTGAACATACAAGTTTTTTTACGAAAAAAATATATATATATATGAAACGTTTTATTGTGAATTTGTATAATGAATTAATAATACACTTTCCATAAAATGGAATACAGCTGAAATTATATACCACGAACCTGTCAAAAATTATTATTTTAATGTAAATAATAAAGTCTCCGAAAATCGTAACCGAGCGACGCGAATTTAAAACTCCTGCCAAAAGTTCGAAAGAAAAAGAGCGCATTATATCCAGCAGGCAGTTCCATTGTGTGATAAATGCTTTCGTTGGTACATGTGGGTTGTTTATTTTTTTATCAATAGTAGTTCTTGAAAATATAAAAAGTTTTGGTAAGTATTTTACAGTATGTTTAATATGTGTCCTATCGGTCACTTTAATATCTTTACAGTAATAATATTACGTGTGAATTTTTAATTGTGTAAACGAACTGCGACGAAAAGCCGCAAGCCTAAACACAAAACGAGTCACGAGACAAGCAACGGCAGCGAGTTGACGTGAAATTAAGTGCCGAATGTCCAATCGGTCACTGTCCTATTGGTCGCGCATCCGAGTGGACATAGCGCGACCGATAGGACAGGTTACTCCATGTTCTTTATGAATGCTGTGACAATTATGCTTTAGGGATGAATAATAGTATTCTAAAGGATTTCTAGCCGAATTAATATTTCTTTTTCAGAACTGTTAATAAATTAAGCTATTTTATAAATATCTATTATTTCGAGTATGACAAACTTTGCAATAATATGTGCTGCAAAATAATATAAAATACTATTAAAAATATGAGTCAAAACTATTTCATTTCTGAACTTACTCATTTAAAATTTTTGAATGTCCATATAATCTAGCCTACCAATTCTTTTTTCAATATAATAGCAATTTTAAAAGCTGAAAAATTTGAAACGCTCTTAACTAAATTTATCTGAAACTTGCCACTTGTTTAGTGTACGACTAAAGGTAACAGAAGGCTTGTCTTGTTTAAAAAAATTGTTGTTTCGTTTACAAAAAAATAAATATTGTTACGACGGTCTACTCGATCGTCGTAGGTACAGTGGAAACAAAATAAGTACAAGACAACAATTAAGTCACTAATCACACCTTTACTTTTTACAGTTAAACAGTTCGTAAAATTAACAACACAGTGTCTACAACAAATCAAATGAAAATTGTTCACACGCAATAAAATGTCCACTAATATTAAAACTCAATTGTATTACAATTATACCGTCCGAATATAAAACGCAACACTTCACTAATAACTGTTGAACGAACACAGTAATAACTCGAACCGCTCTGTAAATATATCGCACTAATACTCTCGAATCGCACAGTCAAAAATTCGCCTCGTACTGAACTGAACGTCGTTTGAGTACTGGTATTTATAGCCGGCCGAATATCTAGACGATTCCTAATTGCGTCGTAGCGTGCGTATGAACTACGTAATTAACTGCGTGCGGCCTTGACACAGGCCGAGCGCCCGAGCGAAGCCCGGCACAGTCGAGAAGATTCTCGCAAAATGCGTCTAGTAGCACGCTTACATTCTGGATCTCTCTGGACCATTCGATAAACACGTAGATTGTTCTGTGACGTTGTAACAATATTGAAAAATAACTGACTTACAATTATTTTGCTGCAGTATTGTTTTACTTTTGTGTCACAGGTAAAATTGGGAGCTAACAAGATTTTATTTGAGCAGTGAACATGGCCCCTGGTAAAAAACAGAAAAATGATTTGGTTAAATATGAAAGACAGAGGGAACTTGCACGGGAACATCAAAGGAGGCGTAGGGCGGCATTCACTCCAGAACAATTGGAACATAAAAGGGCCAAAGATAGAGAAAGGCTCGCAAGGCTTAAAATAGAAAATAAAATAAAATCCATTGACCAGCTAACTCCTCGAGAACAACGTAACATAAGAAAGGTGTGGAGAGAATCTAAAAGAAAAAGAAGAGGAGAAATCAAGGTACAAAAAGAAACTGCTGATAATACGGTTACACCTCCACAGTCAGAGGATGAACATGGTGAATCAGAAGAGAAAAAAAGGGGAAGAAAAAAAGTGAGAAGGGATCGATCAAAAGCTTATAAAAAGATTAAGGAACAGGAGAAGTATATTAAAAACCTTCAACAAAAATTAGAGAAACACAAAAAAGTCTACAAAGAAAAGATAAGAAGCCATCCACTACAAACCAGTGTTCTCCCTCACCAAAAAGAAGAGTATCTAATTTAATTGGAAATGAAAAGGTTTCACCCCACATAAAAACCAGCTTTTCCTGGGATTTGCTTTAGAAAGTCAAATCAAGTCACAAACTAAAGGTGCAGGGACTAAAAACAAAAAACAGCAACTTATCTGCAAGGCAATAGGAAATAAAGTCCTTAAAAAATACAAGCTACAGAAGTATTTTACAAAAGTTATACCTTACAAGCTAAACAAAAAAATTGAGGCGGGGGAAACTTTCAAGTACTCCAGGAAAAAAAGACAGTGTATTGCTCATCAAATGACAATGATTCTTAGAAACGTCTATGAAGATGACAGTGTAAGCAAGGTCTGTCCAGGAAAAAAGGATTTTGTGTTGAAAAACAAAATCAAAAAGCAACGTAGAATTTTGTTGGACACCAAACAAAATTTGAATATAAAGTTTATAGAGCAGACAAAGGCTAAAATGTCATACTCTACATTTTCCCGAGCAAGACCTTTCTGGGTGACACCAGCTAAAGCTTCTGATAGAGAAACATGTGCACGCATAAAGCACAGCAATATTGAATTTATGATTGCAGCATTAAGGAACAATATAGTCATAAAAGAAAGAAATGTACATGAAGTTCTGAAGACTGTCACATGCTCAGTTGAAAATGAACACTGTATGCTAGGCAAATGTGTAACATTTCAAAGAAAAGGAGTGGTGTTTTCATACGAAAGTGACTTTAAAATGAATAATTATCTTGTTGATTCATCCTCTTTGTTCACTTTATAAAATATTATTATATATATAAACTTTCACAATATGAACTTACTTTCTTTATCACTTCCCCAAACGTTTCGAGGTGATGTGCCTCTTCCTCAGTGGGAGTAAATACTGAATGTCATTTTACAGAATAACGGTTATGGACTATAGGTGTGTGTGGTGGGGGTTGATGGTGGGAGGGAATTGGCGCTGAGGTTCAAATTGTGTGTTTGGATCAGTGTATCGAATAGTGTATGTGATCTATAATGTAATTGTTCATTTAATATGTTGTTGGGTTGTAGTGCGTGATATCTGTATATTTCAAATTGTTCAGCTGTGTTTAGTTTTCTACTTTTTGGTAAGTAGAGTAATATTTCCATGTTGTGTTCTATGTTTGTGTAACTGTGGTTTTCGTTTTGTAAATGTGTGGCAAATGTGGAATGTATGTAGTTTGTGGTGGGGGCTTTTAAATGTTCTGAAAATCTGGAGGAAAAAGATCTTCCCGACTGGCCGATGTAGAATTGGTGACAATTCCCATCTGGCTGATGTAATATTTTAATATTGTTTTAATATTTTAAAATGAAGTTTTTTCAGTGGAAAAGAATAAAAGAAAAAAGGGAAATAAAGGAAAAAGTAAAACTTGTTGTGAAAATGGTAAAGGTTAAGGAATATAAAAAGGTATCGGTTGTTGTAGAACTATTTAAGAAAGACCTCAAGCTATTCAAAGAACATGAATTTTTCCATATCCATCAGGCAAAGCAGCTCAAGTATTTGAGAGAAAACCTTGTTGAAGGAGAGATATTGTTTCGCATAGACTTTTCGGAAAATTATGTGGCTAAATACAATGAGGAAGTGCAATCAGTTCATTTTGGTGCTTCTAAGCGGCAAATTTGATTGAATACTGGTGTATTCTACTTAAAGGGCACTGATAACAAATTAAAAGCAAAAAGCTTTTGCACTCTTTCTGACAATTTAGACCACCAGGCTCACGCTGTATGGGCCCATATGGCACCCATACTGAAAATGGTTTCAAGAAATCATCCAGAAACCGTTGCAGTCCATTTCTTTTCTGACAGCCTGTCAAGCCAGTACAGAAACAGATTTAACATGCACTTGATGAAGACCAAAGTGCCAATGTTTTTCAAAAAAGTGAAATATATCACATGGAATTTTACGGAAGCGGGCCACGGAAAGGGGCCAATGGATGGTGTTGGCGGAGCCATGAAACGAAGAGCCGATGAATATGTCATGCATGGTTCCGATATAACTTCTGCTAGGGATTTTATAAACACTTTTAAAAAAAGCAACATTTACATCACAGAAATTCCAAATGCAGATGTTATAGAAAAGAAGAGGGAAGTACAGACTACAACAGTCCAACCCATTTCAAACATCATGAAATGCCATCAGGTCACTTACTGCCGTGAAATTATGTACTCAAGGACTTTGTCTTGTTTTATTTGCAAACCTTCAGAGTATTGCGACCACTACACCATGGGTGAAATCTTCAGGGCCAACACCAATTACGTGTCTGACTCATCTACAGATGAAGACTTCAGGCCAGCTGAGACCCGTAAAGGTCCTTTAAACTTTTACAAAATGGTGTATTCATCTTCATCTTCAGATGTAGAATAACATTTTTTTAAAGTATTTTTGTCTTTCTTAGTATATTGTAACAAGGAAAATATAAGGATTTAAGTTTTTTGTCTTAAGTTATACTATAACTATACTCATAAAATAATTATAGTTATAGTATAACTATAGTTAGTCATATACTTTGTTACTGTTGAAATTAAATAAATTTTCTGTGTATTTTGTATGTTCTCTGTTCTTGTTGTATTTGAATGTTTTAGTCCTGTGAGGTCTGTCAGCAGAGTAACTGCGTTACCCTCAGTTGTCATGATACTCTTCATTTGTAACTTTGATCTTTAATTGAATACACTTATTCTAATCAATCTCTGTATAATTTATTTAGCATAATACATTCCAACAGTTACTATAGTTATTTAATACATTTATTGATATCACATCATTGTTTGTCCAATCGGTCACGGCAGGTCCCACTCGGTCACGGCCACGATTCGGATAATTTCAACTTTTAATCCGAGAAATTTTGTTCATTTTCACTTTTGGTGATATTATACAACACTGATTGTTACTATGCTGATGTGTTTGGAAATATCTCCTGGTATGAGGTTAGTTTATTGTTAAAGTTGCCTTTGTAAACACAACCAAACTGAAATTGTTAATATTTTATTGAAAATTTCCTTAAAAATAAAAACAAATATATAGCAATTTCACCAGAGGTCAGTTAATGACAATGAATTTTAATTTAATTCATATAATTACATCATTCTAGCATTGTTTTATGAGGTTTTCCTCTGTGTTTAGAGGTGTGACCAATTGGACATTTTCCTATGTAGTACTTCAGGATAAAAAAAATCTTCAAAAATTGTATTGCAGTATTTCAGCTCTGCTCTGCATTTTGTAATGTTCTGTATACTATTGTGCATTTATTCCAATATAAATATTCTTAAAAATTGATATATTTTTTTTTTTTCATACATTTGGCTCTCTTTATGATGGCAACCCATATGTGCAAATTTAATTCGTGCAAATTTAAAATGTCCAAATTTAAAACAAGCAAAATAGGAAATTCAGAGTATACATGATTTGAGACTTTAATCTTATTTAATCTTATGATTTTCTTACAAATGACTTAACCAGAAATTTGTCTTACATTTTATGATTCCTGTAAGGCACTATAGTTGGATTGGGGGATCTGCGAACCTACAGAAGAAGGTCATGCAATCCAGAAGCATGGTGAAAAGACATCAAGCAGAGATTGATAAAAAACATAATGAGATGAAGCTATGGATCCTCAAGGAAGCAAAGAAGCAGGACGTTAAGGAGGAGAAGATATTAAATCCAGGGGACTTAGTGTTTCAAAGGTATCTCACCAATAAGGCAAATGAATACCATGCAGGGTTAGCCCAGAAGTGGGTGGGACCTTTTTTCAGTGCCTGAAAAATGGTGTGTATCCTCTAAGGATATCTCCACCAGTGAAAGTCCATGCAGCCGAGTTGAAGGTGGTAAAGCAACCTCTGCGACATGACTATATGAGGGCCAGCACACAGAGAGAAAAGAATAAATCTAGCAGTGACTCCACAGACGTCAAAGAGCCACAATACTACCTTCAGCCAAGAAGACAAAATTTTGTAAGTACTGAATAGATTTATAAATTTATAACATTTGTCAACTTTAGAGATTTTGTACATGAATGTGGTTGTGGGTTTTAAGGGGGGGGGGCAGCTGTTGTATACTAGAGAACCTCCAACCCACATTCAAAGTAATATTATTATGATCCCATTTATTTAGACTGATTCTCTAAAACCTGTTTACCATATTACGATAATCCAAAGGTCACAATGAAAAAAAACTTAGATACTGAATTTTCCTTGCAACCCACACCAGTAATGTCCATTAATCACTGTAATGACTGGTCCGTATGCACACAAACTGTTTCACTGGAACAAGCAGTTGAGCTGGTACCCTCTGCATACTGAATGCTACCAGAAATCATTAACTTGTTACTTTCACTTTCATATGAATCATAACATCTGCACTTATAGCACAGACAGAATAATTAGTTGTGCCTGGAACAGTTTTAACTGCACCTACAGAAAACTTGGATCCAGCACAGGCCTGAGATGGATAGCAGGGAGTTACGTTTTATAATAGAGAATCCCCAACCCACATTCAAAGTAATATTATGAATATTTATTGATAGTATTATCCACAATTGATGTATAACTTACGTGTATTGATAGACACTATTTATAGATTTTGTGTATTATGTAGTTTTCAATTTGATTAACTTCACAGTGTCGTCAGCAGAAGTTGCTACATTATTATTTTATAACTCAGAAGGTCACTGTATGCAGCAGGTAAAGAATTGGTTGAAGTATGCTTTCCTGAGGACTGCCCACCTTGATTTCCTTCAGACTAGATTATGTACCCTTTTGCTCAAACCAGTATATGTGCATAAGGTATGACTGCAAAGATGAAGTGTTAAGTGTCAAATATGAAAGCAAACAGTGCTGTCTTGTGCAAAAAACAATAGGACATTTAATAACTTATAAATAAAGAAATAGATGATGATAAGAAACTAGTACATGTAAGTTAAGCAGTTGTTTAAGTTAGATAAAAATATCTCATTACGCATATAACTAAACTCCAATTGCATAAAGTGTTTTATAAAAACTGATTGAGTGTTTTATAAAAAAAAATCAGATATTTATTAAGCTTACCTGTTGTCATCTAAATCAGCCAAAATATACATGACTTGCAGCACATTATCCGTATCACATTTGCTTTGTTCATATCGCTGTACTGGATAATAATCCACTATACTTTTTTTATGTATGGTTCTTGGGAATCCTCTAACATACTTGCATTGCATATGAGCTTTTAGTTCAAAATCTTTAACATGAAAACAACTGGAAAAAACACTTTTCACCACCTAAAAAAAAGTATATCATTATTTTTTATAAAATATTAAACAGATTAGATACCCCAATGTTATGACATTTACTTTGGTAAACACACATGTGCATGCACGCATGCGCACAACTGAATAATTAACTGTATTAACTTCAACTGAGTAGTGTAATGTTTTATGTATATAACTTATGAACTTGGAAAAATATTCACCATTATATGATAAGTGTTAATAGCCCAGCCATTCAGAAAAATATCTGTGCAAATGCAAAATTATTGTACACAAAAAGGAAACTGGTGACACATTGGCAATTGATTTAGAGGGGATCATTGGAAGCAGACCTCTGCCAAACACTGTATAGGAACACACAGTACAATTTGTTGCACTTGACCTGGCTGAAATACAATGAGCTGTATAGAAGGAAAGGACGGGGGAGTAGAGACAGAGAAAGAGTATGTTAGAGAACATTCCTGTCTACTCAAATAAGATATCACTTTTTTCACAGTTGGCTGCATTATAACTGAATCAAAACATAGTTCACTATTCTATGTGTTGCTAACAAACATAGCAATCCTTACTATGTTACTATGTTTATATTACTAGGTATCTTGTTAAAAATATTATTAATAGCTTTTACACGGTATAATTTCTTTTTCAATCATATTATATATGATATACAATGAACAGTACATGTATCTGTATAAAGATGCATAATATTTAGATGCATAAAAGAAAGGCTGAAGACTTCTGATCCACAGGTGGGTATGTTTGCACCAAAACTGAAGAGAGCTAGTAACATTGAAGAGCCTCTTGGTAATCCTGGATAGACTGCTTTTTCCATTACTGTAATACTAAAATATGGACTGATCTAAACACAGTTGGTAGACTTGACTGGAACAATAATAAACTTACCCAAACCTTGAAATGGTAGCTTCATAGTCTTACTGTTTACACTGCATTATTAGTGACTTTTATGAACCATGAATTATGTTAGGCATTTCCATTCTCCCCATTTTCTTCACTTGGCATAATTTTCTTGAGTCTAACACTACCCAGTTGTCCTACTAACCCCAAGTCAAACAAAATCTAGTCCAAAGTAGCTTGAAATTAAGCACTGATGGTACAAGAGAACTGTAATCCTAATGGGGCCTCCACGATACCTGACATCTTCCTGGAGTCACTATCCTTGTTAGCTACACAGGGTACTGTCTAGTCAACATTTTATTTTCCCATTGCATGTGGAAACTGTACTGAGTTACAAGAAACAAACTTAAAAAAAAAAGGAACAATCATATATGATGCCTATAGTATTGATAGAGAATCCCTAAGGAGAATTTGCAACAAAGGCAGGCCTTCTGATACTTACAGAAGGGCGATGCTAAGTTACAGCAAAATAAAAAATAAATATCCAAGTCCTGGTGCTAGAAAGTTGAGAGAACATAAATTTGTATTCTCATGTGCATCTGAGTTCTGAGTTTTCATGAAGTTGCAACTCTATGAATCTGAGGGTGACCACACGTAGGTGTATCAAACAGATCACACAGTGGCTGGAATGAATAAAATTCATATGGTAATCATATCTGAAGCTAGTAGCTACTAAAAATAAAAATATAGTCAACAGTTTTGTGAACAGAATGACAAGTTAAGGGTAACAGTTAACAGTGGTTACACTATATTATAAAACTGACATAGTGGAGGAACGGTATATGTCTGAAGAGATATCTTTATTGCACCATGGATGGATTAATATATAGACAAATCAAGACTCTTCTGAAAGAAAGGAGATTTAAACTTGGCAGCAAAAGTATTATAGTAGCCTAATTAGTAATAGTATTACTGTATTAATTAAACCATTCAATCCTATGAAAATAGTACTGTTTACCCTTATATAAATTTATGCACCCTAATACTGGGATGATTATTAGGGGAAAATTTTATGTATATATTGAACTTGGTGTCAAACAATGTATGAATGTTTCAAACTGGACATAACAAATATTTCTTAAAATAAAAATTTGAAATTTCTGTTCATTTACACAGTTCATTTGAGGTGCTGTGGCATGTACTTAAGTGACGAGCAACTTGTCCAGGAAATTCAAATTACCATTATGTTTATGTCTGCTTCACACCATATTTAACACTAAAAATGGTGTAAACTGAAATTTTTTATTTGTTTTAGTGTTATTAAAATAATAGTGTACAAAATATTTTGAAAATAGAACCTTCATTTCTTTAATTTGTATTTCATTTAGTTTTGTTTGTGCAAAATCTGTAAAGCACTCTGATAAAAATCCCTGCATAATTTACACACCTTGAATTTTTGATCAAGTTCAATATAAAAAGTGCATTATACAAGTCAAGACAGTAGTCAGTCACTTACAGTAGTCTGCAATAACCATACTGTACATTTGTGGAAATATGAGTGATATCAAGTTGCATCCACACGAAGACACCACATGAGTGAGAACTTTTTCATTGTGAATGAATAGTTCATGACAGGAAAATGCTATAAGGAGTTTCTAATCTATAAAGACTGCTTGAAGGAGGCTCTGTCATGACAGTGTAAGCATTATAACTGTATGTAAACTTCACAAAACGTTTTCATGATGAACTGTTTCAAACTCATTTCTGCTCATATTATGACAGAGACACAGACTGTGTGAGAACTATCTGTACACCTGTAACTGGCCCCACAATAGAATGTGAGATGCCACATGAGAACTGTAGTAGCAGGCTCAGTTTACAAATTGTCAGGTACAGGGGAAATTCCCTACACTGCTACAACAGAATCTTCTGATGGCAACTCTGTGCTAAGTTTGCATTCCTGAAAGACCCCCATAAGTGCCAAGAACTACTCTTCTATACACATCATTCAGGTCCATCACTGTAGCTTTCAATTTTTTATATCTTTCAGTGTTTCTTTCATTTTCAGTAAAATTATTTTCTGGGCTATTGGGTCGTAGTCATCTTGTTATTAATCTAGACGTTTTGACTGCATCTGCAGCAGTCATCTTCAGTGGCCCATCTGTTCCACTCCTCCGGCAACTGCAGTCGAAAAGTCTGGATTTATAACAAGAGGACCATGCCAACAGCTTGGAAAATAATTTTACTGAAACTGACTCCAGCTGTTGGAAGTTGTAAAATGTTTCTTTCATTTTACTTAAACTTATCATTCATATTTTTTCTATTTCCATTCTCATGCCTGTCTAGATTTCAAATAGCATATCTCACTAAGACACTTTAGTGGCTATGAAACTTTTAAATGTTTAAATGCAAATCAGATACCTAAGAAGCATAGCAAGTCCATTTTATTACCAGTTTAAATCTGAAAACAAACAAACAACATGGGTTGGTATCCATCAGGAGAAGAGAGATACAGCATATTCACAAAGAGACAAGAGTGTGTAGCTCAGTTACCAAATATACATAATTTCAATAACATGTAAATTATTAATTTGACACTATGTAAGACTAGCAACAAACTAATCTGGTGATATATTTTTTCTTCAAGCTTTCTATTCAACATACTTAATTATATCCCATTACCATTACTCTATTATCATCTCTACTATACTGATATTAAATATTTGCTTAAACGAACCACATTCTGGTATTCCTCACTTGGTGGGGAAGAAAAAGAAAATAAACATTTCTGCGATTCTGGTTCAAGATTTTTTACCAATTCATGAATCTCTCTGTCTTTTGCCGTTACACAGTTATTGGCATTCTTATAATATAAGATTTCATTCTTACTGAATACACGTTCTTGCCACTTAAACTCTTTCTCTTCCATATCACAATCTCGTTCTTGAAACTCAACTGCAGCTGAAGTCGACGTTACTTTCTTCATTCTGACCCTGCAGAAAGTAAATGAATATTATACTATTTTGGATGTTCATCACTTCTTTTGTTCACTACTTAATAATTATTAGTATTGTTGGTACTTTCACTGTGAACTTACTTGTTGTATTTACTCATACGTCGTTTCGGAGTGGTGTGCTCCTTCGTCAGTGTTTGCACATTTCGTATCCAAACTCACTACGAAGGAGCACAACACTCCGAAACGACGTATGAGTAAATACAACAAGTAAGTTCACAGTGAAAGTACCAACAATACTACTAATTATTAAGTGAATATTAATAAAGTAAATCCTTAAATTCGTAGTGACCATCAATCAATGAATTTTTCAGTGAAGGGTTAGTGAGGATTGGTCAAGAATAACACAAATTTTAATTTATTTGCGTCGACGTTTCGACAATGTTTATTGTCATCATCAGGACCTGTGTATGAATACAAAAGAAATGTCAAACACAACAGAACAATTATTTGGGTGAACGTGTTCGTGTATGTGAGTGTCTGTGCATGTGTGTGTGTGTGTGTGTGTGTGTGTGTGTGCACACACGCGTGTGTGTGTGCGTATGAATGTATCATTGTATATGTGAAGGAGTTGGGATAATTTGTTTACATCTTCAATATTTTCTTTAAGAAAACAAGAAAATAATAATAATATCATAGAACTATCACAGAAAATTATTATAATTTTCTCGTTTTCTTAAAGAAAACACTGAAGATGTAAACAAATTATCCCAAATCCTTCACATATACAATGATACATTCATACGCATGCACATGCGTGTGTGCGCACATGCACATGCGTGTATGCGTGCACACACACACACACACACTCACATACGCGAATACGTTCACCCAAATAATTGTTCTCTTGTGTTTGACATTTCTTTTGTATTCATACACAACAGGTCCTGATGATGACAATAAGCATTGTTGAAACGTCGATGCAAATAAGTTAAAATTTGTGTAATTCTTGACCGATCCTCACTAACCCTTCACTGAAAAATTCATTAATAAATTTAATTAAATCATGATATTAATGTTATCATATTAAATTCATTTCATTACACGCTAAGGAATAATAAAAACCAATAAAAAAAGAGATTCTACTTACATTTATTACAACATTTTTATAAAGCCAAGTCTCACAGTTATTTTGCAGAAATATGAATATATAACGCACAAATGTAAAACATAAACATGGAAAACATAAATATTTATTGTTGTTTTGGAGTGTTAGTGGTCTCAAATATTTCTACTAGTAATTTTGTACAAACCACTATGTTATCTTTGGTATTGACGAGCGCTTTCGGCAGTCAAGCCATCTTCAGGTCAATACCAAAGATAACATAGTGGTTTGTACAAAATTTATGTAGAGAAACATAAATAATTAATCACAGACATCCACAGCTACTAATCCACCTGTATTCAAACATATAACCACAGTTGCGTTATTTTATACACACACAAAATATTTATAAGTGTTCGATTTCATTTGTATATTTCTTAGATAAGATGAGATAGTATTAAATAGTACAGATTAGATTAGTATTAAATTAGATAAACATACATCTTTAGTAAGTGGAAATGTTAGGTCTTACATCTGGTTAGATAATTACAATACTTCAAATAAGCAATTAAATATGAAAGTTATAAAGTAGCCTGGATAAATT
Organism: Magicicada septendecula; assembly: GCA_034769895.1. NCBI lineage: Eukaryota > Metazoa > Arthropoda > Insecta > Hemiptera > Cicadidae > Magicicada > Magicicada septendecula. Next base: position 101,999,590 of record CM068376.1, read on the forward strand.
TAAGAGGCTCTCAAAACCAATCTATAGGTATACTCTATACACAGTGCATCCAAAAAAGACAGTTGAAATTAATATCTTTATATACGGAATCACTTGACTTCTATGTTTTCTAAGCTGCATATATTATAACACCTCTACAAAATATGCAACACACGTCATATTACAAAATGGTGTATGTAGAAGGTACAAAATTAAAATCTATGTTTATGTCAGAGTACAAAATATGTAACACTCTCTAATTTGAACAAGAGGCTTGAGCAGATTTGTGTCACCTGATTGTTATGAGAGGTGATAATTAACTTGAACTCTGTGTGTGTGTGTGTGTGGGGGAGAGAGAGAGAGAGAGAGAGAGAGAGAGAGAGAGAGAGAGAGAGAGAGAGAGAGAGAGAGAGAGAGAGAGAGAGAGAGTCCTGTACTGTAATGTCTGACTTGACTTTTTTATCAGTCATCCAAGATAAAGCAATTTTTTATTTTTATTTTTTTGCTTCTCAATAAAAGACAATTCTTTTTCAGATTTACTAAAGTAATTATTTTATTTCACAGTACTCTCTTCTCTGCAACTTGAGTTGTTCTCTTGCAACTTGTGGGTAAATGAATTAGACATACATGCAACAATCACTTGCGCGCGTGTGCATGCACCCACCCACACACACACACATATTTCCTTGTTAGACAGTTTCATGTCACTTTTTCTAATTTTGAAATATGTCTGTAGTAGAATTCAGGCAATTTCCCATGTAATTCTCTTTTGTTCCTTTCAACACAAGAAACACACACATGCACATACAAAAGATTGAAACTGGGAGGAAAGCAATAAAACTCTGGCACCCATCACCCCATACTTTATGCAGGAAAGCTATCCAAGCATTATGAATCATTAACTTTACACATTCTTACACCATAACCTGGCCCAATCGAATACCTTGATCCATAGATCCATCCTCTTCATTGACTTGTGCAACATCGATAAAGAACTTACCATCCCCAAGTAAAAAAGCAACACGTTCAAGAAACTAAAACAGAAGGTTTCCAATAAAACTATAAGAATCAATAAATCCCCTGCACTGGCTGCAACAGAACCTACATCAGACAGTGCAACAGGAAGAAGCACAAGTCCATTAAGGAAAACATGTGATCACTGAAGTGAGGAGACAACATTGTGGCATTCTTACAACAAAACAGGACCCAACATTCGATTTTTAACAATCCAAGTTCATTAACACATCGACAGGGAAACTAAAGGAAGCATTAGATAAATAAAATTATATTGCCTCAATAATTGAGACAGCAGGAATGCCAACATGATATGCAAAATGATTTTGGAACCAACACATGTACAAAGTCCACACGACAACATACTCCATGAACCTACCACCAGTTGTCATGTTTGCACTACAATAATACCACACAACACACATGCTCATGAGATAGACATCAGAATGGATATTTAAATGTAAAAAAGGAACAAACAGGGTGAATACAGTCACATCTGGCCCGGAAAGCCAACAGCACTAAACACACAATCTGTAAGATTGCTGTTGTGAAAGCCAACGACACAAGTAAGATCACATAGGCTACACATATTATATAAAGACATATTAAAATTTTATATCATTTTTCTAATGTTTCAGAAACAATTACACATCCTTTTAACAAAGGAATTTGTTTTATCCTTTAGTTTTTTTTACTTTTTAGAAATGGTTAGATTTTTTCAGACACATCTACTTTATAAATTGCAGGTTATATGGGTATGTATTTTAGGGTATATGTTTTTAGTTTTATTATTAGTAATAACATGTGGATTCTTCATCATAAAGGTTATTATTCCTTAATCTAACTCATTGATGTGAAAGCTTGGAGACCTGTATACAGCTTAAAGACAATGTAAACATGACTTTTGGTGACACAAGATGCTTAAATACATCACAGCTCCACTTAAAGTTGGTACTGCAGCTAGTTGGTAGCTGTATGGTGGTTACATAAGAGTCAGTAACAACTCGGTACAAGATTTTTTTCTGATCTGACTCTCCCACACTTCAATCATAATTTCTGTCATACAGGGTCCTATTATTGCTTCAGCTCACAAATTACTCATCAGTACTGTCTTGTGTGTATACGAAAACTTTAATATATTATGTAAACTTCAGAGGTTTTCCACATTTTAATTTATAAATCCAAAGTAAATGCCAATTAATATCAAATCATGCCCATCAATGATTGACTATACCTGAATGTATATTTAAATTTCTTTGAAATATTACCCTTAATTCAAGTGAACTTGATTCTGTCTTCTTCTGCATTTATTTATATAAGTTGGAAGATATTTGTTTTGGATTTTAACTTTATATGTTTGTATCTCAGTTGACATCTCTATAATTTTAACTTTATATAATTATATAAGCCTCTCATTCCAACTTTTCAAATCATTATTTCATCATATAAAAGAGAAATTCCTCCTATGAACAATCTTCCCATGCTTTTTCTATTTTATTTTACTTCTTACTTTGTGGAGATACTAATTTAATGTTTGTTAAAAATTTTTTTTGTATTTGAATTTACTTTTTAATAGAGTTACCTAAAGGTGAAGTAATTTAGTATTCTTGCAACATAAGAAGTCAATACCTATAATAAAGTAACACTAAATGAAGTTTTCTCTTACTGTACATACAGTTAAAATTTTTGGATTTCGTTGTCCATGACGTCTCCGTTACTTAACTAAATATAATTATTTCACTACCGACTCGGAACACAAAACTTTTATGGGTAAAAACGTAAACGTTTTACTACCTTATAACCTGAACCAGTTTTCACTTTTAAAAAGCTTCTTCAGAGGTTGCCACTGGTAGCACTCTCCGTCTTGTTGTTGGCGACGGAATCGATTTTCAAAAGATTGTGTGTGTGGGGTGTGATATGTTCGAATAATGCGTGTGATTTGAATTGTGCCTGTTTGTTTAGGATGTTGTTTTTATTTGTTTTCGTGTGCTTGTATATTTCCAATTGTTCTAGAGTGTCTAGTTTTCAGCCTTTTGTGTGTACGTGTAGAATGTTCATGTTATTGTCGATGTTTTTGTATGTGTGGTTTGCTTCAATGAGGTGTGTATAAGATGCGGACCGATAGGACCAAAAAAAAATGTTAATGTTAGGAAGAATGATGCTTGTGGTGCTATTGCCAGGATGCAGAATAATGACGATAGTGGACTGTATAATACATTTATTAAGATTGTTGTACACTAAATTCTGAGCGCTGAGGTTGGCTATGTCTGGTTGAGATTTAAGTTTTAAATGAACGTATCGCTAAGAAAGCTAAATGGTAGATGAGGCGCAAATGTGTGGCCCTCAAACTACATCAAGAAATGTTAAGGCCTAAGGCCTAGACGAATGTCGTATGAAATGTCGTAAGACTTGAGGCGCGAGTACGCGGCACTCAAGCTACATAAAAAAGAATTAGCAAGGTATTGCTAATGTATTGCAAGTGCAATATATGTTGTGGCCTAAGGCCTACAATGATTGTCTGACGACAAGAAAAATGATGTATGACAGAACAAGCGAGCAAACGTAATAACGTCTGCCGCCTGCCGTAGCTCGGACAACTGTAAGGTTGAACGTTGTATAAACATGATAGCGCAATATCAGAAAGCACAGGTTAGCCAACCTATTAATGCGAAAATTACCACATTACTGTCCATAACTGCCCGCAAAAATCAAAGGATTTTTTAAAACATTTTAATAACTTATTATAGAAAAATACAGAGTTCTTAATAATAAGTCAATCTCAATAAGTTGTACTGAACCTTGAGTTTGAATCTTAGATAACAGTTATGACATTAACTGTTTAGAGATAAGCTTGAATGATGATAAGAGCTGAACAGGCCAAAGTCGGCTTGCAACCTGATTATACACTGATTATACATTTGAGTATAAATGCAAGATTAGCAATGTATTGCCAATATATATTGTATGTAATCGGTGACTCATCACATGATGGGCCCGATAAATTGTAACATTTGTGTAAGTCACAATGGTTATCTTGAACCAGATACGGCCAGTAGACCTATACAATAGTATGAATACAATGAACAAACAAAATTGTTATAAAATTATACATGTAAAGACAAGCTATACATAGTTGAATGATTATAAGCACAAAGTGTAATGACATGTATGTCATAATTAAAGCATGAATAATAATTGTGCAATACATGAACACAAATACCAATACAAAATACAATATAAAAATATAGGTGTGGCGTATGGTTATAGACAGTAGATGCGGATAAAACAATGTGTTTTACATAGATACAAGTTATACATAATAAATACAATAGAAATTGGTTTAGATAATTACAAATATATGAATACAAGGCACAACAGCATAAGTGACAAGTACAACAATGTGGTTATACAAATGTAATACATGGTTTGTACAGCTGCAGACCATGCGAATATTATACCAAAATTTTTACATAAAAACAATAGTAAGCAAAGACATGAGGCATAAATCAAATGTTGCATATACGAAAATACAAAATAATAATTAAAGCCTTGCATATTAAATAAACTGACACTTGCTTGAATAAAACAAACAGTTTCTGAATCAAAAATATACAAATTAAAGCTTATGCTAAAAACAAAGGTGCTTATAACTAACAAAGTCTTCTTTGAACATCTGATTTATGTGTATTACAGATTAAAAATATATACAAAGGAAAATAAACCCTTTTTTTACTGTTCGTCCCTAGTAGGGACCAAACATAATTTATGAATTGGTCGGCGATAGGTGCCAGTAGGCGTGCGAACGTCAACTACTCTAATTAAGTTGTCTGGGCCGGGAAATGTGGTGGTAATTACACCAAATTTCCACGCTAATGGAGGTAAGTTATCCTCAATCAGTAAAACCAGGTCACCAATGGAAACGTTATCTTTGGCGAATTTCCATTTGTGACGTTGTTGTAGTTGATGTAAGTAGTCGCGAGTCCAAGCTTTCCAAATGACTTGGACAAACTTCTGGAGAAGTTGCCAACGTCCAAGACGAGAGATGGGAATGTAAGATAAGTCTGGATCAGGTAACGCCGTTAATGGTGCGCAAATCAAAAAATGGCCAGGTGTAAGTGGCACCGGATCATTTACATCCGATGAAACGGCAAATAATGGACGTGAGTTTAGACATGCCTCTATTTGAGACAAAACTGTCGTAAACTCCTCGAAGGTGAGTATAGACTTGCCTACCACGCGACGCAAGTGATACTTTAAACTCTTTATACCGCTCTCCCAAAGACCACCAAAATGAGGTGATGAGGGCGGAATAAATGACCATGTAATACCCTGAGAGGTCGTAAAGGATTGGATTGATGAGGTGGCATCCTTATTATGCCAAAGATTGTAAAGGTCATGCAAAACTTTGCGGGCCTTCCTAAAGTTCGTGCCATTGTCAGAATTTAACTGGCTGGGTATGCCCCTACGGGACATGAAACGACGTAAGGCAGCTATAAACGTGTTGGCTGTAAGGTCGGAAACTAATTCCAAATGAATAGCCCTAGTTGCTAGGCAGATGAACAAAGACACATACGATTTTGACAGAGTCCTAGATTTCTGCCCGCCATGACGAATCATGAAGGGACCACCATAGTCAAAATAGAGGTGAACACTATTGATAAAGGAATGAAGAGCAGGGGCGACCTTGAATAAGAGTCGCGATAACAACAAGCAAGCGCAGAGTTCAATGCGAGGTAATGACACCTGTCGTAGGGGGGCTACGCGAGATTTAGAACACAGAAGGTGACAAGAGGCCGATGAATCTTGATAAATGACTCTAACATAAACACAACACCCATAACCCCTTTCAGAGGAATCCGAAAACCCATGTAATTCAACTATCCTTGCCTTAGACTTGCAACGAATAGAATGTGGGACAATAATTTTACTGATCAGACACAACTTATTGCATAATGAATGCCAATGCAAGCGTAATTGCCCGGAGATTGGCTCATCCCAACCAAGATTGCACAGCCAGAGTTGCTGCATAAACTGTTTGTACAGAAAAACAATGGGACCGACAAGTCCGAGCGGATCGTAAATGCCTGCGATAATCGATAGGATTTTCCTCTTGGAGATGCTTGATTCAACGGGGAATGATTTGATGTCAAACAAAAATGAATCGGTAATGTTATTCCAGAGAATGCCCAAGGTACGCACATTACCCTGTTTGTTTAAAGGGAGTGATAAATTGTCATGATTTGCAACCACCTGGAGTTCATTTGATGCCCATTTATGTAGAGTGAGAACGTATTGACTCAACAACGTACCTAAGTCAGATTTCAACTTGGTCAGATCAGAAATGTTGTCTGCACCGGTTAACAAATCGTCGACATAGAAATCATTGGTTATAGCTGACGCCGCGTCAGGAAAAGAAGTTTGATGATCCTTACCAATCTGATTAAGACAGCGAGTAGCCAAAAACGAAGCACTAGCAGTGCCGTATGTTACAGTTCGCAGTACAAAATGTTTAAACTGTTCGAGGGGAGAGTCACGCCACAGAATACGTTGATAATGACAATCCTTCTCAGCTACCAGAATTTGTCGATACATCTTCTCAATGTCGGCGATGAGAACGTAGTTATGCATACGAAATCGCAAAAGAATAGAAAAAAGGTCTTGTTGGACGTTTGGGCCTACCAACAAAATGTCATTGAAAGGCCATTGGTAGTTTTGGACGAGCCGTCAAAAACGACGCGAAGTTTTGTGGTAGAACTAGAATGTTTAAAGACGGCATGGTGAGGCAGATAATAAGTATTTGAAACACCTGAATTTATGGAGCAATCGTCGACAAGCGTCATGTGGCCAAGATCCTTATACTCCTGTATAAAGTTTGCGTATTCGCGCGCAAACTTAGAATCACGCATGAACCGGCGTTCTAAACTCAAGAATCTTGCTTCAGCGCTAGCATAGGACTCACCCAACTGGGGATTGTCAGACTTCAATGGTAGCGCAACAACGAACCTACCCTCTTGATTGCGATGAATAGACTTAACGAAATGCTCCTCACAAACTGACTCGTTATTAATGGGTGTATTATCAGGGATAGTTTCGGTCTCCCAAAATTTCTCGAGAGACACTAGGATTTGATTGTCGTTGTTCCTAGCCAGGAACGAAACAGCAGGACCCGTATAATGGCAGTGTTTGGGCAGATTGCCTGCAAGAATGTAGCCTAACTTTGTTTCCTGTATAATAGGAAAATGAGAACCGCGTACATATTTGTTAGGTAAAATTAAATCTAAGTAAAATTGCGCTCCTAAAAGTATATCGATATCAGCCGATATGTTGAACTGTGGATCAGCGAGATAAACGTTATCTGGGACATTAAACTGATTTATGTCAAAAGATTGTGCTGGCAATTTATGGGTTAATGCAGATAAGACAGCACACTTTGCCTCGAAGCTAAATCTTTGATAGCGAGAGATAATGCGTATAGACGCAAGATTAGTGGCACAACACGCGGTGTTATTTATACCTGTTATCGGTATGTTAGATTTAGTCAAGTTAAGCCATAATTTCTTGGCAAATGATTCTGTACAAAAATTTATCTGTGAACCCGCATCCAAAAGAACTCTTGCGGTTTGTCTGTTGCCAGCCTGGTCAATGACAAACACAATTGCTGTTGATAAAAGAATATTATTTGTGGATTGTAATTTGAGTGAACAGTAGTTACTGCTGCTGGCAGAGACTGGCTTCGACACATTGTTTATATGCAACAATGTATGGTGTCGTTTTGAGCAGATCTTACATGATTGTTTAATCTTACAATTAGATGAGAAATGATCTGGTCTGAGACAATTTGTACAGAGTTTATGATTTAATATGAATTGTCCTCGTTCTGATGTGCTTAATGCACGAAATTTGTCACACATGTAAATTGGATGACTAGATTTACAGCATAAACATGAATAATTATTTGAAGCTGAGTGATAACTTTTAAATGCAGTGCTGCCAGCAGAGTTTCGTGATTTATGTTTGTCAGATTTATTGAATCTTAAAGTTGACTTGTTGAGCTGCTGTCCGGCATCGATAGGCAGTGTATTTTCTAGCAACTGTCTATGTGGGTTTAAAAACTGAGTGAAACCTTGAAAGTTAGGAAGATTATCGGGGTCTATAGACTCCTTCCATAATTTAAAAGTAGTATGGTCGAGTTTCGCTGACAATAATTGTACAGTGATAAGCTCGAATGAATCCACTGACAGTTGCATGGCCGCCAGTGAATTCACGGAAGACGTTATTGTATTTATGAACTCTGCCAAACTTTGGACAGAGTCCTTAACTGTTGACTTTGCTTCAAGTAAATTCTGAATATAATACTTAGCTAGTATGAATTTGTTGTCATATCTAGCGGACAGCAAACTCAACGCTATCGAATAGTTTTCGTTACAAATAGGTAATGCCTTAATTAAATCTAGCGGCTCATTTTTCAGAGACGAATACAAATAGTGTAATTTCTGCACTGAGGTTAAATCAGATCTGGCATGCACCAAGTCCAGAAATATTGAATAGAAGTCCTGCCATTCTAAGATATTACCTGTGAAGCAGGGCAAACTTATCGGTTTTAATTGTATGTTGTTTATTAATACGGGAGATACAGTCTGAACGTTGAAGCTTTCTATCAACTGCAAGACATTGGCTTCTGTTGAATATAACAGCTCTTCAACCTCAATTCGGTCTTCTTGAGCAGCGTTTATGTCTTTAGCAATGAGTTCAATTTCGGACTGTACCTCATCGTATTTTGTTGCCAAGCTTTTTAGACTTTCAAGTCTGACTGTTAAAAAATGTTTCGTGCTAGTGTTTTTATCAAAGCTAATAATAGCCGAATTAATACGCACTATGGCAGACTTTATGCCGCCTCTCTTTCTGACGAACACTTTGAGGCCTTCTTCAGCCATTGTACGCACCTGTTAATGATGTGGTACCTGCTATGCGATGTCCTGGAGCGTCGAAGTTGTGGAGAAGATGGCAAACACACAGACCATAGAGATGACTGCTCAAACTGGAGTGTAGACGCTAGCACATGGATGTTCTTGCAATGATGTCGTCACGAGGCTCAATGGCGATGAAAGAAATGCTGAAGTAAGTCCCGAGACGGTCGGATCAGCGAATGTGCTGAATCGCCCGTGATGGCCAGAAATTGGGGCAGAAAAATGATGAAACCGCTAGAATATGTTGCAAGAGGTGAATGACGAATCCAGGCACGGAGCGACCAAAAAAATGGTAATGAGAAGAATGATCTGGCCCGGAGGACCAAAAAATGTATAAGATGCGGCCCGATAGGACCAAAAAAAAAATGTTAATGTTAGGAAGAATGATGCTTGTGGTGCTATTGCCAGGATGCAGAATAATGACGATAGTGGACTGTATAATACATTTATTAAGATTGTTGTACACTAAATTCTGAGCGCTGAGGTTGGCTATGTCTGGTTGAGATTTAAGTTTTAAATGAACGTGTCGCTAAGAAAGCTAAATGGTAGATGAGGCGCAAATGTGTGGCCCTCAAACTACATCAAGAAATGTTAAGGCCTAAGGCCTAGACGAATGTCGTATGAAATGTCGTAAGACTTGAGGCGCGAGTACGCGGCACTCAAGCTACATGAAAAAGAATTAGCAAGGTATTGCTAATGTATTGCAAGTGCAATATATGTTGTGGCCTAAGGCCTACAATGATTGTCTGACGACAAGAAAAATGATGTATGACAGAACAAGCGAGCAAACGTAATAACGTCTGCCGCCTGCCGTAGCTCGGACAACTGTAAGGTTGAACGTTGTATAAACATGATAGCGCAATATCAGAAAGCACAGATTAGCCAACCTATTAATGCGAAAATTACCACATTACTGTCCAAGGTGGTTTGCAAAGGTGGATTCTGTAGTGGAGTGGAGTGCCTTTGTGTGTTCAATGTATCTTTGTTTGAAGCTACGTCCTGTCTGGCCTATGTAGAATTTGTTGCAATCTGAGCAATTTAGTTTGTATACACCAGGTAGATCGAATTTGTTTTGTGCTTTGTGTGTGTGTGTTTTGATAGTGTGTGTTCTGTTTTGTTAGTAGTTTTGTAAGCGATTCTGTATCCTGCTTTTTTAAATTTGTGGGCTATTTTTTCAGTTTGTTTGTTGATGTATATTAGTGTTATGATTTTGTTGTTTTCTGTCTTTGTCTGTTGTTTGTTTTGTGTAGGAGTTTATTGACTATTGTTCTGTCATATCCATTGGATTCTGCTAGATATTTTATCGTGTTTAGTTCGCCTTTGTAGTCTTTTTCATCTATCATCTTTTTCATCTAGTATCTCCACAAAGTAAGAAGTAAAATAAAATAGAAAAAGCATGGGAAGATTGTTAATAGGAGGAATTTCAATTTTAAATGATGAAATAATGATTTGAAAAGTTGGAATGAGAGGCTTAATATGACTTTTCATATGAGATATATATACTATATCTGTGTCAAAGATCATACTGCCTTCAATAAAAAGAAAAAATAATAAGAAACAAGATATTATACAAGAAATTTAAGAGAGGACCCTATATATGAAATACTCATTATCTACTAGTTGACAGTTAAAAAAAAATCAAGAAAAATATATACAGAGAAAGAAGAATTATAAGTACAAAAATAAAATGTCAAAAACTCAGCTGTTAACATATGAAAGAGATACTTCAATAATCTTTAAATGAGGAACTGGAAAATAACAAAATAAAATGAAACAATACGGAAAGAATTTTAAAAAGCAGTTCTATTAGTGGAAGGAGAAAGTTCTATAATAGCACAGGCAGGGGTTCCCACAGTATGGTGTAATGGTGCAAGTCGCACCACTGGAATTTTTGGGGGTGGGGGGATTTTTCAAGGTGATTTTTGTAATTTTTAGTAGTTTTTTTATTTTATTACTAAACCTTCCCTGCCATTAATAATCATTTTTTTCCTTTCATAATCCCTTGTTGGAAATAGAAGTTACATGAATTTAAGCCAGTTGCATAACCAGGCACTCAATTACCTCCCTTACAAGCATTTTAAATCAAACAAATCAGTGAAGAAAAAGAATGCAATTACAAAATCAAGTTAGATTATCCTGATAAGGCCTAATATACTACTAATTAAGTTAGGCCAGGTTTTACCATGCTTTTACATTTCTCACAAATTAGTTATTGATCAGGCATACTAGAAAACCTTTTGGTATTGATAAAAAGAATAACATTAGTTTTTTTATTACAATACTTGCTCAAATGGCTTTAGTTTTTCAAAAATTTTTTGATAAAGCCCCAAGATCCACCGTTAACTGGGGGTTATTCCATATCCCTGTATTGTGATCTCCCTTACCCACAAAATCAAATTTGGGGGGGTCGGAATACTTGGGGGGATTGCACCCATGGCCTTTGGGGGGGATGAGCACACGTAGTAAAAAGGAACATCAAAAGGATACTCTGGTGGAGAAAAGATATTAAGAAGGCAGTGAAAGAAAGGAATGAAATACCTAGATACTAAAAATATATTATATTCTGTACAATAAATGCTAACTAGAATATAAGTAACAAATATAGTAAAAGAGGAAATAATGGAAAGACTTTGGACAACAAATGATTGCAAAGAAATCAAAAGCTACTTTTAGGGGGGAGAATTAGAAACATAAAGCAAAATAAAAAGTATTAAGAGACAACACAGGAAATGTTATCACAGAAGAAGAAGATATTGGACGAACGGAAAGAAGAGCTTATAAAACTACTAAAAGTGAAGATTAAGTAAACAACATAGGCATAAAAAGGAAGTGCAGAACACTGAGAAACAACAAATCATGGCGCAGGAAGTAGAAGAAACAATCAGAGATGCAAAATTAGAGAACATGCCATGATAAAATATCAAATGAGGTGATAAAGGACTATTAGAGGAAGTTTGAGACAATTTACGAAATATAATTAATATGAAGATCGGATAAGCAAGGTTACATGATAAGTGGCATATAATATCTGTTTATAAAATTAAAGATTCAGGTTCAGAATAATCACCATACCAAGTAACACAGAAAACGTGTATGCTAAAATTATGAAAAAAGATCAGAAGGCCAACTATAAGACACCCTGAAAATTGCAGTTTGAATTCAGACCAATAAAAGAATGTGAGATATGCTATTTTTGTCCTGAGGCAATTCACTGGAAAAATAAGAAAAGACTGAAATGAATATTTGTTTTATTGGCCTTGAGAAATCTTTGACAAAATTAACAGACGTGACAAATAAAAAACTCCTGAAACAGGACAGGAGGAAAAATATAAAATATTATATTTTATAATACTGCGTTGTATGGTACAGTGGAAACAAAATACAGACACCAATGAAGTCACTAATAACCAGCTTTAGTTAATCACAAATAACAATATTTAATCAACTTGTACAATAACTCAAGTTAAATCTGTCCACACGCAATAATAATGTCAACTAGTAGAGTTCCACACTAATTATAACACAATAACCACATGACGTCCGCACTTGATAAATTGCCCAACGTAAACTGACTTCTATGAGGCAGCTGTCGCATATATATAGCCTGCAGGGTTCCAGACTAATGTTCCATAATATGCGTCCTTAACAAGCACTCGGAAACTCAAGAGGATACTTGAGTGCGGCCTTGGCAGAAACACGCATCTGCTCGGCTAGCTGGAAAACATGTAGAAGGACGCTCTCGCCTTTTCGAGAGGGTTCCATCGTTACACTTCCTCTTTAAACCTGTTCGTCCCGAAATGGCAAACTGTCTGAAGTAATACTTGGCCAGGCGATCTAAGGAGTTGGTCTACTTGTCAAGAATAATTCTCCGGCTCTTTGAGTTTAGTCTCGTGTGATCCGAACATCAAGTTCCCAGGAAGACGAATCTTCAACCATTAGTTTTGCTGGAATCACTACCGCAGCGTCGTGTGCTGATGACCTTTACCCCCATTAGCTGCTCCAAGTCTGTTTGGTTCTCGTCAGCAACCTCTTGTGTAACTTCATCTTTATGAGCTATTCCCCCGGGTGCTTCCATTAACTCAGGAACAAGCAAGAGCCTTTCCTGGACACTCATAGTTGACTTTCCAATCACTTCTTCTGTCGTTATACACTTTGTTACTACCTCTGCTAGTTCTTTTAGTACAATGCTCCATGTATGCTACGTGTATTTAGGGTAGTTTTCACCGAAATTTTGGCAAAAGGTATGGTTCATTGAGATCGAAATTCTTTAAAGCCCCGTTTCTCGAACATCTTCCCGTTTTCTATACACATTATCATAAATCGGGAGGCCTACTTCTATACCGGTAACATTTGTTACAAATTTTATGATCATAAAAAATCAAACAAATATATGCATGTATATTTTATTTATGTTAGACGAACGACTACTTCACGGAAAATAACGTAGGCCTACATAAATGAATCGAACGTAATTTTAAGGTTAGGTCTCGTTGTTTTAACGATCCGTTAGTTGCATAACGGCCAAATATCTCCCGTTAACTGACGATTTTAATGGCCGATATCTTTAACTGAGCTTTTTGAAACGGGTTATCTATATATTCGTACTCTGTGGTTATCTGCGTTAAATCCATAATGGGTAATTTATCGGACGTTAAATTCTTAACGTAGGTCGGTGAAACGGAGCATAAGACTGCTACATTTATTACATCAATTGTTAATTAAATGCAACTATCACGAAAGCCAAAAACTACACAACATACTAAACATAACCTTAACCGTCGCTGTTAACGGCCGCTATAATTATCTTTAAGTACAATATAGACCTAATTAATGCACCAATATACTAACTTACCTTATAACAAGATTATATATAGGTGCCGTACAATGGTATATCTGTGTATAGAAATCAATGTCCCTGTTCTCTGACATATTGATCAACTACGCGGATTGCAGAATACCGTACCCATTTCCTATTCACATTAACTATATATATTATACTCAAAAAACGTAGCTAAAGGTTACTTTGATAATAACGTACGGTTTATTCACAAGATACAAACGACTGCTATATCCTTCTTCACAAGATGTACGCTCCTTACTTCACAATTACAAAATGAATGAAAAAACTGATGAAAAAGTAACAAGAATACTTGTTAACGGATAACTGAAACAACGAATGCAATGCGTACAATTTATTTTTCAAACAATAAACAAGTATACTGTAAATCAACCTAACCGAATGAAATTATAATCCGCCATTTATGGGGCAATAATCACATAAAAATCGCACCTACGTTGTTATAACATTGTACCACGTAGCGTTGTTGAAAAAGTTTCCATGGTAACAGCAATGTAACTAAAGTAGTACCGTAGCACATTTGTCACAATTCCGCACAGAAAACATCCCAACACGGTACAAACATCAAAATCTAAGTAGATATACAGGGTGATTCACGAAGAAACGGAAATACTTCGGGAGATGAATCTACATCGAAAAATAAGAAGAAAAGTTCATATAAACATAGGTCCGGAAATGCTTCGTTAGCGAGTTACAGCTAGCGAAAGATTTCGCCCGGGTTTCGGTTCCCCCGGGTAAATGAAGACTTCCTGAAATTCTGGGAAGGGGCGAATTCTGCTGTTTCTTATGGTTTTTGACCTGGAAAATCGAATAAAACATGTCTCAGAACTGTATCTCCAATAAGTTTCATGATATCCGACGTAAAACAGAAAAATCTTTGCCTAAAAACAAATTTTGCAAAATTGGAAACAATTGGAATTTTTTGTTGATTTTTATTGACTTTATTTACACCATTTTTCTCAGAATTAAATTCTTTACAAGTTTTATTTTTAACTTTTATGCATTTATTAGTCATTTAACAAAGTTATTGCACTTCGAACCTAATTCCCCTTCCCAGAATTTCAGAACGTCTTCATTTACCCGGGGGAACCGAAACGGGCGAAATCTTTCGCTAGTCGTAACTCGCTAACGAGGCATTTCCGGACATATGTTTATATGAACTTTTTTTCTTATTTTTCGATGTAGATTCATCTCCCGAAGTATTTCCGTTTCTTCGTGAATCACCCTGTATATGTCATTCTGCACTTTTCTATGTGAATATTTCAGTGAAGTCTGTGAGACATTCCAGTTAGACAAATTTAATGAATAAATAATCCTATAGGTATAGTAACAAGATTTTGTACTACACTGTTACAAAAAAAAAACTATATCGTTCATGTGTGTACTGAAAACTGGTAACAAAATATTCTTAAGAAACAGTTGCTTTTATCAGAGTTTAATGGTGACTCTTTGGACTTCACACTTTCTCACTCTCTGTTCTAAAAATTGTGAAAAGGGGAGGCAAATGACTTCTTTCAAAAATTTGGCATGTAGTTAGGGCTACTTATTATTCTTTAACTGACCTTTCTGACTATTTTAAAAATCGGAATATGCTTGACAGAAAAGTAATTTTCTTATAATAGGTCTGTAGAAAATGTGTTTTCAAGATTCAGTGGCTAGTTAGCCTGAGGCTCATCTATCAATCTGTCGAAACAAATACTACAATTAGAAAAATGAAGTGTCCTCTGGCTTTGTGGCTTTTTGATTTTAATGGTAAATTTTAATAATTATAGAAATGTTAACAACTGTTTGAAATGGTTTTATGTCGTCACTCAGTGTAGTCTATAATAAAGGGATGTATTACTTTATAGTTTTGGTTTGATTTCTTATTCCTCTAATGTTACTTTCCCCATATAAAGTTAATTTTTCTACTGTAGATTCACTAACCACAATGTTTTGTAGGATATGATAGGTAGTGATCCTTGTGATAGTTCACTACACATCCCCATGTTTGGCAAAGGAATACTGAAATCATTATTTAGCTATTGTCTTTTGTTCAAATTTTATTTGTTTATTCATTACTTCATATAAACACAAATATACCTTTTTCAAGTGTATTCTTACTATTATTCATCTTTTTTTATTTCCATGTTTCCTCCTTATATTACTAAAACTGTATTCACAATCTATCTCGTGCTCAACTAGATTAAAATTATAAGATACTATTTTTATTTAAATTTCCAATAAATCTTTCTTAGAATTTACTTATATGCCATCCATATAATCACATTCACTATGCATGTTTTTGTATTATAGACATATATCCTCCAAAATTGAAACTCTGTAAGGTAAAATGTTATAAACATTTTTTCTTTAATTTGTATGGATAATTTCTTTAATAACTTGGGATAATTTATTACTCTTTCTTAATATTAATGCCTTTATGTCAATTCATTGCCTTTGATCTACTTTACTTTTTTTTGAAAGCTTATGTTTTAATTATAATATTATAATTTATTGATTTGATCACTATACTTACTAATATACCTATCATAAACTGATAAGTAATACCACTACTTTAAATAACTATTCGACATCTTATAAAGTATATTTTATTTTACACTTTATTTGAAATTATTTCATAGATTATTTGAAATTTGTTTATTCTTAACTTACTATATTTTTTATTTTATGACTGTAAATTATATTATTACTTTTATGTTTATTAATCAAAGTTAAATTTATTTCCGTGTAAATGATAGATAAATAATTCTTTTTCAACTGTATGCAAAACATTATTTTTGAAGTTATGTTATATAGGCTGAATAGATGCAGAATTATCTTGTTTTGCATATAGTATTAAAGGAAGTTTTGTCTAATTGTGCATATTCAACTATGCAAACTTTCATTTTATTTGTTGAAGGAGTGAAGACATTGTGGTAGACATTATTTGCATAGAGATTACGTATTTGTTATATTCAATTAAATGATGTACATGTACTACAGGCAATGCCAAAAGAGTGAAAATCCATTGTAATCTGTTATATAAGTATCTATATGTATCTAGATCGATAGGACCACCAGAAGACAAGTCATCAATTGGTTAGTACTGTAGACAGGATTGGCAGAATCTAGTTGGGACACATCAGTAAATTGATTGACTTTTGCCATGATCAACTACATTTACACAATTTCTTGTCAACAGTAAAAAAATACCATAAAACTCTTTTGAAAATTGATTGGATTTTTACTTAAAAGGAGCTTTTACAAAACAGACTGTCAGATGGCAGAGATGGATCTGCACATACATAACAAAGATTCCTTCTCAGAAAATAAGCAGGGATTTTTTTCTCTTTATTGGCAGTATCATCATTGTGAGTTTCCCTACTCTCCTTAACAGTGGAATAGTCAACACCTAATCAGAGACGCACCAAGGATTTTTTCGGGGGGGGGGGGTTAAAACTTAGAAACAAGGTGCACCATTTTGGTTTGCCTCATTCTTTTCTTTACAAGGAGGGCTTTTTCCTGGAGAAACGACAATATGCACCTTACAAGGAGCCAATGTCGCAAGAACAGGTAAAAATTAACTTTGCTTCATAGAATTTCACTCATGTACATTCCACCTATAATGCTGCAAAGGCCCTTCTTACACATACTGCACATGTAAGAGTCATACACACAATGTTTGTAAGAATTATGAGTTAAAATCATGTTAAACACAGGCTTACTAATTTGCATATGCTTATTGAATAATTTAAATTACTTAATCAGTAGACGCCGACTTTATTCAAATAATAATACAATAATATAGTTAAAATAATCAGACATAAAGCAGTTGCGCATTTTGTAGTAGGGATAAGGCGGGAAGAATGTTATACACGTGGTAGAAAAAGACCTTTTGAAAATATTAGCCTTCTCCCTGAATGACGAATCTATGTACGGAGGTTTTTATTTTGATTTCTATTTCGACACTACTAAACAGTACATATGGACGTTTTGTAAGACGAAACAAGCATAGATACAACAGAGATACCATACAAAGATTTCACAGAAATAGAAAATGTTTAACATTTAGTAGGCCTACTGCAATTATTTTGTAAACAGTGATTTGGCATGTTGTGTCTATTGCATCTTTCTCCAGATCTTCTCGTCGAGCCTATACATTAACAAACATTGTATATGTTGAAGTACATAATAGTTTGTGTACATGTTACAATTTAGGAAAAACGTAGTAATATCGGTAAAAATGAGCCTCTGACGAAGCTGACGAAAACTAGTGCAAGCTACAAGATGAAAGTTTAACATTTTTACTAATAAAAAATTAGTGTTCCGAGTCAGTAGTTATATATTTATAATTAGTGAATCAACGGACACGTCATGGACAACAAAATCCAGGAATATAGTCAACATTACCCTGGCAACTTGTTTGAATAAGTAACATCAATAACAGGCTCGAATGTGAAATGACTCTGTGTGTTTTAAAAAAACAACAGATATAAATTGTCCATAAAGAACAGGAGAGACAATATTAATGAGAAAATTATACCAAAACTGTTTAAGTAATAGGCCTATACAATTTAATTTCTTACAACCAATTACAAATATTTAGCTCAATTCTTCCATCCCACTAATGTTTCCTTCGCTGTTATTATAACTCAAATCGTCTTCACTGCTGCTATCACGTTATTTATTAATTTTGAAACAAACTGTTACATTATATTATTTTGAATGATCATCACTACTTTCACAGCACTTTAACAATTAATAATTTAATTCACTTTCACTTGTGAAAAAACTTACTTTTTTGTTATATCCTCATACGCACGTTTCGGAGTAGTTTGCTCCTTCATCAGTGAGGTGTAAATGCAGAAATCGTCAAGGCGTCGGTAATCTGTAACGGTGTTTTGGGGATTGGTTATGTGTGGGGGTGTGTGTAGATTGGAAGGGGATTGAACGGACACAATTCAGAATCTCGCGCCTTGAGATCAACGCCTTGACGATTTCTGCATTTACACCTCACTGATGAAGGAGCAAACTACTCCGAAACGTGCGTATGAGGATATAACAAAAAAGTAAGTTTTTTCACAAGTGAAAGTGAATTAAATTATTAATTGTTAAACTGTTACATTATTCACTCTTTGGTATGATCTCACGTAATCTTTTCAATTTTCATGACATGGTCACATCTTGATGTGCAATCTATGAAAGGAAATACACTCAAATTCCTTTTTTGCTACGTTTCTAACACTGTCTATGAAAAATGCACGTTTTTTAGCATGCTTCTTCAGGATTGCCTAAATCAGTTCTAGGATTAAGATCAGGAAGTCAGGATGATAGAGTGGAAGTCGTAAAATGTAATGTCCATGGTTTGCCAAAACAGTGGTTATTA
Source organism: Magicicada septendecula (assembly GCA_034769895.1). Lineage (NCBI taxonomy): Eukaryota > Metazoa > Arthropoda > Insecta > Hemiptera > Cicadidae > Magicicada > Magicicada septendecula. Next base: position 102,018,776 of record CM068376.1, read on the forward strand.
TAAGAGTTCTGTATGTTGGTTTACTTTGTTTAATTAGTGAATAGAACTCAGGTTAAGATAAATGGACTAAAGAAATCCCATTATTCACTAACCAGTTAATCATGTTTGTCTTTTTGTTAATGATGTTGCAGGTGGATTTATTTATTCATTGAAATTTTCAGCTACATTTGTTGATGAAAACATGCCAAAATCAATAGGAAACTTTTAATAGAATAACACAATAGAAAGTTAAGAGAAATATATATAAGAAAATTATGGCAATTCAGAGAAGAACGGCGCCTATCCACGTTTTTTTTAACTGATGTTGAATTCAGTTTTGTCTATGTAAACTATAGGCCACCATTCTTCTCTGCATTTCCGTAATGGTCTTATATATTTTCTCCTAACTTTCTAATGAGTTATTCTGTTAAAGGTTTTCTGTTGGTTCTGCCACGTTTTCATAAAAATCTCATTTGACGAATAATGTGGCTCAGACTAGATGCACTACCATTATAATTAATTTATCTCTTAAAAATTGTTTAAAGAATTTTTACTTTGAATGTTGGTGTTTCCCTTTCTATGAATTGATATTCGTAAATAATTAATCGAATAGTACACTTGTCAAAATCATCTAAATCAGTTTTTATTTCCTCTGTTGAGCATTTTTTATGGGAAGTACTGAAAGATTTTATGTCAGCAGTATCCGCGGATGCTTCTTTAATAATTCTAAAAACACTACTTAGAGACACACCGCAAGCCTGAGCTACCTTTACTGCAACTTTCTTTATGATATTCCCTTATCTTCCAATTTAATAAATTTGTACACGTTATACATTATTTTCCGACTCTAACTATGTATGACTTTACTTTGCACAGAAGTCGACAGGGCACCCAGATTGGTCCAGTTCACTCTCCAAAACCGGAAAATATAGCAATAAACTAAAAGCTACGCTTTTGATGAAAACTGGCGTTTTTTGAAAAGTACGAAAACAATTACATATCATGCGCCGTTGGCAAAAGAACAGTTTATTCACGTCTGGTATACTTACCTATGCTGCATTTTAGTTTATCATTTAGTAATAGTAAAAATGTTACTTTGTAAGAATATAGTAATTAACATATAAAGCAGATACTATAATTATTATGTTCTTACTGTTTGTACATACGTTGATTACAAAATTTTTTCCAGATTTGGGGGGGTTCTAACCCCCCAACCCTCCCCTGGTTGCGCCACTGCACCTAATACAAATACTGCTGAACACAATATGGGTGGACCAACACAAAATCCTGTGGGATCAAATAGATATTGTTGGGAGGGGGGACTAATACTAACACACATAAAATCATAGAGGCATCTTTTATGGTTATAAATGATTCAGGATAAGGAATTTCAAAGAGTATATCTGTCGAAATGGACGGGTCCAGGGTGCTTAGTTGTAGATTTAAACAGGGCATTGCTTGTCCCTGACATTGTCCGTTTTGTGAAATTGCATCAGTATGGTGATTTTTCTTGGTTATGTCTAGCAGACTTACAGGATAAATAGTGGTTCTTATTTTATTATGTTTTTGTAGAATTGTGTTTAACTTTGTTGGTTGGTGGTAGTTTATTCTTTTGATGGTTCACGCTTGTTAGTGAACAAATCTCAGGTAGTCCCAATTTGTAATTAATGTATTGGTTTAACTTACACCTGAAAATGACCACAGATTTTTTGTGGTTGAAATGTGTGGAAAATTCTGATGGTAATCATCTGACTTAACCCTTCTGATAATATTCATGTACCATCGAAAGTTAGGTTTAAAGATCGTATATACAACTGATAAAGGCTGTGGGGTTTGTTCCAGGAAAGGCTACTAGGAATCAAAACAACTTTAATAGGGAATGTACCTACATAATTCTTTACTAGATGTTTGGATAGTGATGTACTTCACTTACTGGTGGAGTAAGTAGTATCTTCTTCTCCTTTTTGATGCCCTACAGTGTGTCCCATCTCAACTAATTTGATTTCCTTATCTTTTATCTCCACCCTTCTCTATCTCATATTACTTCTCTTCATTCTTATAATGATTTCCTTCGTTTCCTACGAAGTTGTTCTTCTATCTTCCATAACCAATGCTTCTTTGGTCTTCCTCTTTTATGTTTTCTTTGACTTTCCATTTCCAGTATGATTTTGGGCACTCCATCCTGCTCTATCCAGGTGACATGTCCAAACCGTTGTAATTACCTATTCTCTAATTTATAGACTATTGATTTTTCATTAATTGTGGTCCTATGGGAATTAATTTTGGGAATAAAATCAACTTAAATAGGGAATGTTCCTCCAAAATTCTTGACTATATTCATCATTTTCTGACTTGACTCCTCTTTGTTCTAAAAATGTTTGCTTATGATAAGAAGGTAAGAATACCTAACTCTTGTTATCATCATAGTAATTACATTTTATCTTAATCATCATCAAACTTGAATATACCAGTAACAGTATAAATTGGTTAATAGCATTCAGTGGTGGTATAGTATAGTATTCAAGCACTTTTTAAAGAGTGCCAGAAATCCATAATGATTGGGAAACACTGCCTTAGTGTTTGTGTGTACAGTACTTTAGCTTTGTTATGCAGGAATGTAACAAAGAAAAATCGGATATAAATTATGATTTTCCCAACTGTTTGTGTCATGCAGGTCTGTTTTTAAGCTAAAAAATGTCCTCTTTGGAACTTTAAGTCTCAGTAAGAATTACCGATTCAAACTAAGTAAGCACATATATATGGTTTACTTTAGTCATTGTCAATTGCATTTTACACAATAACAGTGAAAATTTATGGTGAAACTCTTGTAAAAATTGCTGCAATCTAGGGGTTTCCTCCCTTAAATTTAGCTTTGGGTTGCAAGAAGATTTTACAAATCCAATCAACATAAACATCTGGATTTTTTATGACACATATTAGTAATCATTCTAGTTGACTAATAGCATTTAAGAAGAACTAAAATGTAATAGTGTCAAGTCTACAATGTTAACATTAGGTAAAGTTGATGCAGCTGTTTCTTCATAATAATAATAATGGCTCCCATGTGTACCACCGAAGCAGCTTAGGAGTCAGGCAGGGTAGGCTGCATTATGCAAGCCATACGACGTACAAGGAAGGCAGTGTGGCCAGCACTACACTTCAGCCGCCCATTATTATCCCCAGGATGTTATCCCAGTATTCATTTTCAACAGGCTGAGTCGACCTGGGGGCTGAAAAATGCACCTTAATTTTATGGCGCAGGCCCGGGAATCGAACCCAAGACGTCTAGATTAGTAGCCAGGTGCCATACCCGCTGGTCTACTGAGCCCACATCATCTACTGGTTTCTTCATCATTGTTCATATTTTCCCCTTCCTTATCATGTGAGTGTAATGATGGCTCAGTGCTTGCAATCACATTCCACTCTTAAAAAAGACTCTAGCTTCAGCTTTCCCCATACTTTCCACAGGTATTGACATGACACTAAGCCTACTGATTGAGAATTCACATTTCCAATCTGCCAAACAATATCTTCAAAATAACTTTTTTTTAAAGTGCAAGTTCTGTTCAAGTGGATATCAATTACATTTTTGTATGATAGTTTTGGTATGACTTCGTATATTATGCTTCTACAACAGATACCTTTTAAAACTGGGGTTAACTTGGAGATTTACTGTATTTCTTGAAGTGAATTATTATACTGGTAGCTTTTTTTTTATATGTGAACAAAAGAGATTAAAAACATCAAAGATGATGTTAGTACCAGAATGCAGAACATTCACTTTTATGTGAATTTCATTGCATTAAAAAAGTAATACGAAATTATAATAAACTAAAGAAATTAATAGTGGCCTTAATAGCATACTTTTATTACCTCACGCCTTTGGACAACATAAGTGTTTTAAATCAGGGTTGTTTCTGGTTTAATTGTTTATAAATTATATTGACTAATTTTACATTTTACACAAATTAAAATAAAATATTAATACAAAAAACGTGCAGTGAATTTGCACTTATTTTGTTGACATTCAGAGAACACCTTATGTACCAAAAATAGTCCAAATGTTTATGGGGAAATTGTTGTGAACAATTCTTCTGTAAGCTGCAACATTAATTTTGCTGAACTATATGAAGAAAGCTTCAAGAACGCACATATCGTTGTCCATCAGTAAAGCTCAATGGTAGAATAACCAAATGGCCTAAGTTCTCAATGCCTTCATCAATTGCAAATGTATGTAATATTCAGCTCTTAACTTAGTTATTTGACATGACAATGACAAAATCAGGAAGGCTGAAGATGTTAACACAAGGCTTCCCGAAACAAGTTCCAAATAAGGAGAAAACATCTTGAGGTAAAGTCATTATAAATATTAAATATAATACAGTATATATATATATATATATATATATATATATATATATGTGTGTGTGTGTGTGTGTGTACGTGTGTAGAACACACCAGAAATCAGTTTTATGTTTCTCATAGTGTACGGGAAATGTGTAACTTTATCTACAAAAACAGACTTGCAGAAAACAAAAAGAGCACAGACAAATTTTTAAAGTTCTTCAGCCATTTTGTCCTCCTTAGTTATAAGTTCTGCTGCTTCTTTTAATTTTATAAGTGCCTCCAGTTTGTTTCTTCTAGGTTTCATCCCTAACTCTTTTAACACAGAAGTCTTTGCAAATGACCTTTCATTAAAGGTTAACAGCATCAAGTACACCCATCTTCAATATTTCTAGGCCCACAAACACACTTTTGTACATAATATTAGATGTAACTTATACAATTTAATGTTGTTTAAGCTCTCATTTTGATTTTGTGTTTTACCACTCTTACACTTTTCCAAAAGTTTGTTATGAGCTGTTATGTTATGTTTCAATATTGGTTTGACTTTATCTACAAATGAAACAGGAATAGAGGGCTAATGCATATACTTAATGTTGTGTCAGTGCTTTGTTGAATTTACTCCACGAGTCTAGGACTTTAGGGGACAAGCCATGTTGGAAGCTGTCATTTGTGAGATTTTGTAAAAGTACAGACACCAAATGCTTTTATTTTTCTGTCTTCTCGATTCCTTCCAATAACTAACTTAATTAAATATAATTATTTCACTACCGACTTGGAACACGAAGTTTTTTATGGGTAAAAACGTAAAAGTTTTACCTTATAACCTGAGCCGGTTTTTGCTTTTAAAAAGCTTTATTGCGCATTGGAAGCTCTTGAGAATCTTGAGTTGTTCCAAAAACGCTATGTAGAAAAGGCTGGGTTTGAAACGAAAAGAAGTGGACTGTAATTCTGTTGTATGATATGCATTTATTGAAACGTTAAATTTTATAGACCATTGTCGACACGTGCGGATGTTTTGAGGCCAAAACGCCTGTAAAATTAGCTTTGAAAGAAGTTGCATTCCATTGTAAATGGACGCAGGTTGTCTGAATAAATTAGTGAGTATGATACATGAAAATAATTACAAATGATCCAGAAGCCGCGGCTGAAAGAGAGACTTTTAACGAGAGTACAGCTCGGAGTCTGGTTAGAAACTAAAACTAACTTGTCTACCGTCAGTAAAGCTGACTGCCGGCAGCGCTTGATAAGCAAGTGACGTCATCCGCACGTGTCGCATTGCAGTGGTATGGCGCACAGCTGATAAATAAAGTACAAAGTTTGAACAAGCTTCTTCAGAGGCTGCCGCTGGGAGCACTGTCCATCTTGTTGTTGGCGACGGTATCGACTTTCGAAAGATCGATGTTGTCTGTGTGGGGTGTGATATGTTCGAATAATGCGTGTGATTTGAATTGTGTCTGTTCGTTTAGGATGTCGTTTTTATTTGTATTCGTGTGTTTGTATATTTCCAATTGTTCTAGAGTGTCTAGTTTTCGGCCTTTTGTGTGTACATGTAGAATGTCCATGTTATTGTCGATGTTTTTGTATGTGTGGTTTGCTTCAATGTGGTGGTTTGCAAAGGTGGATTCTGTAGTGGAGTAGAGTGCCTTTGTGTGTTCAATGTATCTTTGTTTGAAGCTACGTCCTGTCTGGCCTATGTAGAATTTGTTGCAATCTGAGCAATTTAGTTTGTAAACACCAGGTAGATCAAATTTGTTTTGTGCTTTGCGTGTGTGTTCTGTTTTGTTAGTAGTTTTGTAAGCGATTCTGTATCCTGCTTTTTTGAATTTGTGGGCTATTTTTTCAGTTTGTTTGTTGATGTATGTTAGTGTTATGAATTTGTTGTTTTCTGTCTTTGTCTGTTGTTTGTTTTGTGTAGGAGTTTATTGACTATTGTTCTGTTGTATCCGTTGGATTCTGCTAGATATTTTATCGTGTTTAGTTCGTCTTTGTAGTCTTAGAACAGATAAACACATGAAAACAAATAAAAACGACATCCTAAACGAACAGACACAATTCAAGTCACACGCATTATTCGAACATATCACACCTCCCCCCCCCCACACACACACACAACATCGATCTTTCAAAAGTCAACACCGTCGCCAACAACAAGACGGATAGTGCTCCCAGCGGCAGCCTCTGAAGAAGCTTTTTAAAAGCAAAAACCGGTTCAGGTTATAAGGTAAAACTTTTACGTATTTACTCATAAAAACTTTGTGTTCCAAGTCAGTAGTGAAATAATTATATTTAGTTAAGTAATGGACATGTCATGGACAATGAAATCCAAGAAGCTAACTTAATATAATTTTGTAAAGTATTAATTTTAAGCATCACTAAGTCCGTCTTTCTTTTCCTGAAAGCCTCTTTACAGTCATCCACTATGTCTCATTTACTTTTAGTTGTACCAGTTTTAACTTTATCATAGTCTGGTACCAAGCATTTTTTGAATACATACTAGACATTCAAGCTACTGCCCACACGATTACTGTACTCTAATCTTCTGTGAGTGAGACCTTAAGGGAGCCTCATAACTGTACCTCAGACTTGTGGCCAGGTCAGTGCACCTCCACACACAATTTAAAAACTTGCAACTGCTCGATCCACTTTAGCTGTCCTGTCATCCAAGACATGGGAAACCATAAGGTGTACAAGTGCCTAATTGTGGGAGCCATCTGTCTGGGTGTGGCAGCTCATTAACCTGGCTGACACCTGTGGGTGGGTCCTCAAGGAAGCCACAGAGTTGCACTTCCAGTGTGGAGTATGGCTACAGCAATTCAGTCCTCTCCTGTATACCACATTGTGCAAAGGGTAATGCACAAATTAACTCCTTGTGCTGAACAAACGACCATGATGTACCATATAAACCTGGAGTTCATCGGTCTCTAGTATGGACAAATTTTATTTCATAATCATATCACTACCATGGAGCAGAACTAGCCTTTGTCCAAATTCATGAGTTTCTTTGGTTTTATGAGAATTAAATTTTGTCCTTGTGCGTCTATTGAGTGTAGAAGTATTATTAAGTCCAATCTTAAAAATAATTTACTTTTACATAGATTAACCTATGCCCATCATTTTGATGGAGAACTAGCTTGTACCCACAGCTTTGCATGTGAGTATTTGTTTTTTACATGTATTTACTAGTCTATACGCGTATCTATATTTTATACACAGTAATACCAAGAAATCCATTATTTTTTTCAATTTCAAATGAAACACTCATGCTACTAAGTTGTGTTGATCTTGAGATGATTAACACTGATGCAACTTCCAAAGAATCTCTTTCCCTTTAGGATTTGTGGAGAACGTTATAAATAAATCAGTATGGTTACACTTGTAAACATGGCAAAAGGTGTCTAGAGTTCATTTGTGCACATATCGTGGTCCACCAGTAAAGCTCAATGGTAGAATAACCAAATGGCCTAAGTTCTCAATGCCTTCATCATTTGCAAATGCATGCAATTTTCAGCTCTTGACTTGGTTATTGGTATGAATCAATATGTGTCTTTCCATTTCTATTTTAGCATACGTTTGTATTATACTGATTCAACAGTTGTTTTAAATAAATCAAATAATTATACTTATCTTTTATAACCATGAGCACACACACATATATATAAAATTGTACAGCTGAAACTTTCTTATTTGTTTCTCTTCCAGTATTACAATCCTTTAGGTTCAATTTAAACTGATATCCATCTTCTTGACAAAACATTAAAGGGTATTACAAAGCATCATAAACCTGGTTTGTTTCTAGAATCTGGTGTGTTCCTATCATGAACTACTAAATTACTTATCACGTTTGTAATACTCTTGATTAACTATAACTACTGCAACTTCATTCATTCTAGGTGCATTATAGTGGCCCCAGTGCTCTGTATTGTTTGGTTTTCGATCAGGATGAATTTCAATATTATATTCACTATCTTTTGAAGAGGCTACAAATTCAACCACTTTTCAGTTCATGAACATATGGGTTTACTTCGTAAAGTAAATTTTGAAGCTCTGTTACTAATGTTCGATCTAAATTTCTAATAGGATCCATTCTCATTTGAGCCTGTTGGAATAATCTACAATGAAGTATACTTTAAGAAACTCAGGAACGTCCTTATTTACCAAAATGTAATGACCCTTTAAATGACATACTTGTCTTTGAATTTTAAAAATAGGCATGAAATTTCCTTTGGCTATTTCATTGGCTCCAAATGAAGTAAATTGAAAAGCTGAATTGTAAGGTTGTAATGTACGTGTTTAAAGATTACTCAGATAATAGTGATTTTCTGGAAGAGCAACATGAACCAGCCAATTTGCTTTCCACTTCAAAGCTTTATAGCGAGGACAAACAATATTAATCGATCCTATGTCAGTTTCATTTGCATAATTGATGGGTTGATTATAATTAAAACCACTATTTATTTTCTACTTTGAAAGAATTTTGTTCAGCCCTTGCAGTAACTCTAACATTTGTTAGCCTATTTTGTTGAGCTGTAAACCTTTTGTCATGTTCTTGTTGCATTTCTGACATTATGGAAAGTCTTTGTTTTGCATTGGTTGTAGACATTCCTAAAGATGACTTTTTCTTTGGCATCGTGAAGTATGAATATCTCTCTCTCAAAGGGGATTTTCAACGACTATTGCCGCATACCCACACCTAACCGCCATCTATTTCTGTCCTGTGCATCTTCTTCTGCCAAGTTATGATGTTCCATGGCCTTCCTATGTTTTGATACCAGGACAGTCTAGGTCTGCCCCTTTTTCCTCTGCCTGGGGCTTCCACTGAAATATTTTCCTCAGCCATCTCTGTTCATTCATTCGGAGTAAGTGACCGAACCACTTTAGGCCTCTTCGTTCTACTCTGTTAATAATTGTGTCTTCTGCATGCATCCTTCTTCTGATCTCCTCGCTGGTTATTCTCTCTCTTCTCGAGACTCCGGCACTTCTACGGAGATAATCCATTTCCACAGCATTCAATTGTTGTATAATTTCTGTGCTCAATGTTCATACCTCACAGCCGTAAGACAGAACTAATTCAACAAAACATTTTCCTATATGAATCTTTGTGGTTCTCAAAATATGTTTGTCCTATCAAATAAGAGTTCAAGGTTCCTAAAACTTTCCTGCTCTGTTCTTTTCGTTTTTTGATTTCGGGTTTTCCTAGGCCTTCCTGTGTTATTAGTGCTCCTAGGTATTTAAATTCATCGACCTGTTCAATTGATGCACTGTATTTAATCAATACTTCAAATCTGGCATCGGATCAACGACTAGATATTCTGTCTTATTTACATTAACATTCAATCCCCACGTTTCATATGCCTTGTATAGTCGGGTGAGCATAAATTCCAGGTCATAAGAATCTTGTGGTATTACTGCTTGGTCATCAGTAAAAGTGTGAATACCTAATCAAAATAATTACCATAAAAACATTAACCAAACATTTGTTATTATTTCAAACATATTTTGACTTACCAACAAACACCACTGACAAAAGCAATGAAACACAAAATATTTACACATCAAACAAATAAGAAATACTTTGAGAATATACATTCAAATCAACTTTTCCTTCCAGATCTACTCTCCCTTTCACTCCTAATAAGTACTCTGTACTCTGAATAACTCAAGTAGTGGGTAAGGGTGTGAGAGAGGATCGAAAATGTGGCATAGATTAGTTTGCATATGTAAACAATGCACATGATTGTATATTAACAGTATTGAATATCTTGCTTGGTCTTAAGCTCATGACCATTTCTACTGAGACACATGCTTTCTCTAACTCGGCTCCTTTTTGATATATCAAAATGAATCAAAGTGTAAAATCTTCTTCAAAGTAGCCATTATAAGCCTGCAAAGTTTCATTCATTTTGTCCCAGTAGTTTCTGAGATTAGCACATCAAAACTTTTTTCCTACAGACTTATTAATATAGATAACTAAGATGTGTATAAGATTATTGCAAAGTGGGTATTTGGCAACGTTTCTTCGAAAAACTACAGATTAACTTTCAAATTGCTTTCCTGAAAAGTTGTGTTTTTGAACATGGGGTATTTCTGCTCCAAATTAGTGATATGGTTTAAGTGTTGTCACTGAATTAAAGCCGTACATCACCAGCGTACTTCACAACTAAATCTTTCCTTAGAGCGTACATGTAGTACACTGTGTAAAAGTGTGTTACATATTCAGAGGCAGTAAACAATTTTGATCATGATCAGTTTTTTCACCCATAAAAAATATGTGTTCAGAAAAATCTAAGAAAATTATATTAAAAAAAATTAATTTTGAAGGCTAGCTCTCTTTGAAATTATTGTTTTCAGCCATACTACATGAAGTTTTAACAAAAATGAAGATACATAAACTTTATCATCTATAAAACACAAAAAAGACATTATCCACTGGCAGAAAAAGCAGAATACTAAGTAGCAAGACAATAATCTATCTTAATGTATATACAACACCAGCGCACCCCTGGCGGCTTAACCCGTAACATATTTAGTTTCTGAATTAGTTTATTTGGTTCAAAATTTATATTTCATGCTTGTTTGGCCAACATATTTCATAGATATTAGAACTTCATAGCAAATATTTTGAATGATAAATCTTGAACAAATAACTTTTCTTAATGACAACACTAAACAAACAAATGTTTCATGCACATACACAATGGTTAATGCTTTCACTGTATTGTACATCTGCAATCCATTTACCGGTTCTTCATAACGCAACCACAATGCTCCCTTTATGCCTATATCTGAAATACTATCACATCATATATTCACGATATATCTCTTAAACACTATCTTGCTATCTCGGGATATATACGTGTGTAGAGTGATTTTACATGGACAAATTGGTTCATTAATTAAAAATGTTGCAAATATAGGTAAAGTTTGTGTAATATAAAACAAGAACACCAAAACAATGAAGTTACTTTATTTACATTCATATGTGTTATGTATATATACATATATGCAAAATCTGTAATTATTTTAGAAAATACATAATTATTTAATAATTATTAATGTTTATGAACTGAAAGACAAAGCCAGTGGGTAAAAATACGTTTCTGTTAGAAATGTTTCTCAATACAATGATTTGTATATGCTAATACTACAGGATTTATTCTAACAGGCAGCAATTGTAGTATATAAACAGTGTATTAACATTTTTACATGTAGTGTGTCTCACTACTGTCATTCATAAAGGTGAGACATTTTATTGGGAATTATGCTTTTACAAATGTAGGCCACGTTCAGTGGGAGAACACAAACTTGAATTTGTTGATATTCACTTATTGAAGATGCCATATAACAGACTAGAAGAAATATTTGATACTTGTACAAACCATAATTTCTAATAAAATGTCACATTGTATATTTACTAATATTGTTACTTTGAATTACACATAGTAAAAACATTTCCTCCTTTGTAAATAGAAAAGACTAGTGACCCCTGTACTGACAACAGGTCGTAAAAACTGTTTTCGTATCTTGCATCTAATGTCATTAAATATTTTCTTGCAGAAAACATGAAACTACGCGTGAGTAGTCAAAATTTGTAATTGCTAACACAATACTGACAATACTGTATCTATCTGGTGCTAATTTATGCAGTTGGATAAGTGCCCGAAAAAAGACTAATGTAGGCGAAAGTTGGTTTACTGCAGTCAGTTCCTTGATCTCTACTCCCTAAACATGATTCAATTTTACAACTACCTTGAATTTTCTTTGATATACTGTTGCACTAAGCAGAACACCAAGTGCTCAGATGTGACTAACAAAACTTTCTAGCCTGTATTACTGAATGACTGCTAGTAATTTAAACAGAAAGAAGCAATACAAATTTCCAGTGTTAACTTGATATTTCTAAAAGGAATTGAGACATTTTACTAAATAAGCACCTTACAAACACATAACAATTGTTGTACCCACAGTGTACACAAAAAAGATCGCATTTTAATACAACCACAAAAATTGCAGAAAAGTGATATAATCAGAACTGACTGTTTACAAAATTTGTTTTGGCAACATACCTGTTCTTTCAGGCAGCTACTTATTTATTTAATTATAACAATAACTACATGTCTTATCTATCTTAGCTTGGATAGATTAGTGCTGATATAGGGAACTTCAAACAGCATGTGGTTAGTTTTATGGTGGCAAGTGTGGTTTCAACTCTCTATTGAATATTCTATTTTGATCTTATTACATCTGTTATTATGATGGATTATTGTGTTGAAACAACAAACAGCCTCACAGTTTACCTTAAATCAAAGTCGAACAATATCAAAGATTGAAGAAAAAAGAAACTAAATCCAACTAAGGGAAAAATTAATTACAACTTTCCTTGCCAAATAAATTCTCACAAATTGTTAATTTCATACTATTATGAGAACAAAGTACATGCAAGCCCCCCCCCCAAAAAAAAGAAACCCATATAAACTAGATTGAGAGGCTAAGGTGAAAGATCCAAGTCTTATAGGTGAATGCAAAATACGAATTAACAAATGACAGGAAGTTTTTTTTTTGGTTGGGGACGGATGGGGGGGGGGTAAACATCATCATTTTATTTTACTTAACACCAAACCTCGAGTCCATACTTGATGAGACATCATCAGTGGTTTGATTACCCCAGTTTATACAGTAAGCACTGTTATAATCAAGCACATAATCAACAAGAAGGCTGTGCTGTCCACAGCCCGAAAATTACAATAAGTTACAGAAACCGAAATAACAAATTATGTATACAATATGACAACATTTTACCATTGTAGAATTGTTGTTGTATTTTTGAAGCACTTGCATAGTGTAGACCAGAACATCCAGTCCACTGTGGAATTGGAGGTAGATAAGTTGGTTCCATTTGTAGATGTAAAGTGCTTTACAAGACAGAAATCAAGGAAACTTTTACGAAGCTTGTACAAAAAATAGTATGGAGTATCCTGCAGACAGTCTTGGCAATACACTTTGTGCCCAGACCAAAGCAGAGTTGACACATTTACATGACACTATTGATTATATCAACTAGAGGAAAAGACACAAAATTCAGCCTACACTTAAGCCAATTAAGAAAGTATCCAAACTATTACCATCAACAAAAGACAAAATACCTGTTTCATCTTCTTGTATTACATAGTTCTACTAGTTGTGGCTATGTGTACATTGACAAAATGTGGAGCATAGATATGAAAATAAAGATCATAGCTTATATGAAAGCACGATTATCATACTGAAGATTCAAAACTCTTTACCTCAAGTCATTAGGGAGGTGATAGAAATTTTCTAAAATAAGAATAATAATTTTAACCAGAATTATATTTATAAGTTGTCAGGAGTTACAAAACAGGTTGGCAAAATGTTGTTATATACTTTTTTTTTTGTTTCAATTTCCATAAGTCATTATAATTTTTGGGTTGTTAGGTGGCAATACTTTGTTGTTAATTATAGGTTTGTTTGTAACACTGTGGGGACTTACTGTGTAGGGGTGGGTTTAAGACTTTGTGATCAGTCTCAGTTGAGCCAGTGAAGAAGCCTCAGCACAGTACAGTAGAGCATTGATTATCCGAACACCCATTAACCGAACGATCTATTATCCGAACTCAATCAAAAGTACAATAATTATGTACTGTACAGTAATGTACTGGACACGTGTAGGCGTATTGGATATTTGTTGAACATAAAAAATTGTATACTATAGTTTATTACTATACTGTACAGTTATAATCGATGAAGAGATAGTTGTCATTAATTGAACGTAATGAAAACAAAACAGATTCAGATGAAGACGGCGACAATGCTACTAATACGAAACCACCGACAGCAGCAAAAGCTTTTGATGCACTTGAGACTGTTATAAAGTGGGCCGAAACAGAAGATGAGATACTGTATTCAGCTTATGAATCTTAAACGACTTCAGTCTTTAGCAGTGAAAAAAAGGGTATCGATTTGGAGCAGACAGTGATAGAACAATTCTTCAGAAAAGTGCTAATCCATGGTACTGTATGTTTTGTTTTGAATTAATTTTTTAATACAGTGTTTGTCAGTAAACTCTAATTTTGTTTTAATTAACTTTTGGTTTTTATTAACTACACTCGGTTTTAATTCAATAATTTTTAGCCTTAGTAATAAATTGCAGTACAGTATACAGGTTGCTTTAATTATATAACAGTATGTTAGAAATTATTTTGAAATGAAAACCTTTGTTTTTGTAAAGAGAAATGTTTTCAATTTACCATCTATTATCTGAAATATCAATTATCCGAACGGGCCCTCATCCTGAAAGATTCGAATAATTGATGTTCTACTGTATATGGAACATTTGGTGTTGAGAAAAACTTTCTTTTCTGCTTAAAACCCATGAAAGCTTATGAGCGAAATGAATTAAAAATATCTGCATTCTGCTTATTACTCTTTGTACAAAAAATACTTCAAAAAGTATACAAATCTTTTTGATAGACATTTGTTGAGTGTGGGGATTATATTGCTGTATCACATGGCTTTAGAGATAGATATTATATTGTGTCAGTTTGCTACACAATATTCAGTTTGGTCCACAAAGTTTAAAACCAGTGGCATAACACCAGACTATTAATCAAAGTAAAAATTATATTAGCCAGAATTAAACAGGTGCAAGTAACTAATCCACAACACAAAGCAAAAATAAAAGCTTAATTTCACACAACTTGGTATGTCTACATACCAGCTGACTAAGTATTTAATAGAATTATATTCTGCCAGATACAGTTAGGTAAGCAATTAGTAACTCATCAAATGCAAGTTGCAAACGGACTTAGCAGTAGTCTGGGATGGAAGGGTAAAAGTTGTTGATACACTGCATTTCATGTTTTACTAAAATACAATGTTATAAAAAATGAACCAATTACAACATGTATTTCCAGTTTAATTACTTTATTGTGGCCACATAAGGAAGAGTAAAAATATGTTTCAGTTCACATTTAAACATTTTGTTATGGCTCTAACAGTGCCTCTTCCCCACATGTTCAAAATCTGGAAATGTTAGGTTAGTCTTTTTACACTTTCATCTTCTTCACTGTGCTATATTAAATATCACAGATACAGCAAGGTACATTATTTTATTCTAAATTCAATCACACATAACTGCTGTCAAAACAGTGGATGTAATATGTTTATGCCTGTTTCATTTTCTGCAATCATCTATGACAAAAAACTACAAGAGACACTTGAATGATACATACAGAATTATTACATACACAGTCTACCTACATGTCAACCACATGTAAATTATGCTAATTACACAAAATTCTGTATTAACAACCTTACACATTATGTTCACTTATGTAAATGTATAAGTAAGTAATCAGTAAAAATGAAATAAGACATTCAGTGAAAGTAATAAATGACCCATCTGGGCTCAGACTTCTTGATTTAATTGCACACTACGTTACTTGTATTAGAAATAAACTTTTTATGTACAATTTAATTTAAAAATTTTGTTTAATCATTTTACAGGTTACAGAGAAAATAATACAGAAATTACAAACAAAAGATACATAATTAATAATAACAAAATTATAAGAAAACTGAATTTCATCAATAGATTACAACTATAACAAACAATGTTCTATTACATCTTATTATATACGCCAATAAAAAATATCAATATCACAAGTTGTTTTCCAGCCATCACTCTTACGAATGTTAACCATTAAAAGCTACAAGGAAAATGAGAACTTCAAACCTATCATACTAAGTTATCATCGTACCATCATCATAAAATAAATATTAATTTCCATTTATTTTACACTCCACAACAAGATGTTTTAAATAAACCAGTCAACTCTAAAATACACAAACATACAATTTATTTATATTTGTATGGTGCTAGGCCATACACAGAATTCTACTGAACACAAAGCCTACCATTGCTTTTTTAAATGAACAAGATACCAATTCTTTTCATCAATGTTTTAGCCAATTCAATAGTGTTGTTTTAATTAAAAATTATGTCTAATTTTCATTATCATTTCAACATTTAATAGAAATTAATGTTCATACTTTCCGCTAATAATATACAATTTTCTGCATGAAAACGTCAGTAGTCTTGTATGCCAAATGTGAATGGTTATACTATAGCTTCACTAATTCTCAACAAATAGTGATGAGTGAAACAATGCAATATTTACATCTGAGTACCGGTATTTCAAATGCCACATATAGAAAAAATTTTATTTTAAAATACAATAAATTTTGTTATAAACAGGAACATTCAAAGCAAGTGGAGTTCCTGTTAATTTTTCATGACATGCAAATAAAATGGTGTTAAATAAATTAACTGAAACTGGCTAATAACGCTGACGTTTGCAATAATAAAATATTAAATATAATTAAAATATTTAATGTAAGAAACAATCAAACAACAATTCATTATTTTAAGATGTTCAAAAAATACAAAGAGAACTGATTGATCATAATGTTAATTTTTTTGCGCAGTGGTTAAAAAAATCTGGGACATGAAGCATCCTAGGAAACTCAAAAAATTTGATTCACAATCTAGTTCCCAAAAAATTAGGGTATATGTTTTGTAGAAATGTTGAGGTGGCTAGGAATGTTTAAGAATTATAGAGATCTTTGATTTTCTTCAACAGTGCCCATTTTTGTTCCCTCCTTTATTTAGAAATTACGGGATATGACAGTAAGCAAAAGAATGTCCAGATTTAACAAATCCCAGATTGATACTTATATTAACTAATTCTTTGGAACAACTATTTTACCCACTGTACATTTTAAAAATTTACATCATACGATTTTCAAGCATATTTGTAATTTTGATTTTTTTGTATCTCTATTTCTGGGAGTTGAGCACTTAAGTTGTTGAGAGGTGAGAGTTCCTGTTTAACAGCACGGATCTAGTAATTACAGCATTGCCAAATCTTTACACGCTCAGAAGCAAGTAGTTCAGAGCATGAGAGATGGCAAACATACGAATTCTGTTGTGAATAGATGTATTGTACAAGAACTTACATGTGAGACGCTCACAAAGTAAGAGACATTTACTTCCTTTGCCTCATACTTAAAAAATCAACGTACAGTCACCAAAATAATTGCTCTTTCCTTTTATTCTACAAATACATTATTTTCGAATAATTTGCCAAAAGTAAACCCACATAATGTAGCTGGTTTATTATCCCGACAGTTCATATGTTTGGAAAAAGGTTAACACTGATTATTCTGGTTTATTTATGGTCAACTGTGTTCAACAAGCACTTAATAAAGAGTAAATTATTGATTTTAACTGAGTATGGGAGTCTGATGTACTTATTTCTAATATAAAGAATTGTTGTCTTTTAAAGGTGTTCATTTGGAAGAGCACAAATTGCAGTTTATACATGAAACAACAAACGACTTATCTTAATTGAAATGTCAAATAATAAATGAAATTCTAACAGTTCAGTGATTATAAATGGTTATAAACATACACTTGTAACATTCTAACTCAGAACTTTAATGGATTATCTACTCTTATAATATTGCTGCTCTACCAATGATGCTTTTACTTCTTAGGAGTGACATTATGATTTTTTTTAACCACTGTATTGTGTTCATATTCACCATGTCTGAAATCCTTTTCTAAAATGAAAATAACTTATAACATGAATTTCACAGACAGTATAACAAATGTATGCACAAATAATGTTACAATACATATAAATGTTTCTGCAATTCAAATGCAGAAAAATGTATTATTTTGTAATATGATTAGAATGGTCACTATATAAAATGTGTGAAGTGCAAAAAAAAGTTAACATGAAATATAAATTAATTATATTTATGCATCATTCAACAGGAAGAAATACACCTGAGTTTCACACACACACACACACACACACACACACACACACACACACACACACACACACACACACACACACACACACACACACACACACACACACACACACACACACACACACACACACACACACACACACACACACACACACACACACACACAATCTTCCTAAGTAGCAGAAAAAATTATGTCATCAGCCATATAGTGTAGTAACTTTTGCATCCATGATATGTGTTCATGCATATTTTCATGTACACAAATTCACAGTACATTAATTACCAAAAATTAATGTTCTTTATTAGCTTGTAATGAAGTTGAAATATTTATTGGAAACAAAAATTCAACATTTGTTCTCATGGTGTAATGTTTATAATAACACAGAATTTTTCTTGGATATTTTATGTAACTAGTATATTTACGTTTATATAAATTGTACCAACATCACAAGACTGATATGAAACTACTGTTGTTGAAGTGGACGAGATTGACTCTAACTGATCAGACTTTGCTATTAAAATATACTGAATGTTTCTGGTCTTGCAGTACATTATTCTTATAGCCGATTACAGTGAAATGATGACTTCAATGGCAATAAACGTATTCGTCATGTTTTTCATGAGCTATAAATTGAGTTCAGACAGGTACTTTATCTTTGTTTTTAGGACGGTACGAATTTCTGAAAGTGAACTGTGATAAGAATCATTGATTTTATGCTGGATGCTGTTCACAACTGGTGATATTTCATAAACGCTTTGTTGCTGCTCTTTCAGTAAAGAGTAAATATTGTCGTCTTCTACACAGGCATCTTTCCATTTGTCTTCTAGTGAAACAATTAATTTGTCTAAGCTGTACACCGAATCTCTTACAACTCTGACTAACTGCTTTCCACAAACAGCACGCTGTTGGTTTTCAGCAAGCCCTCCCTATATCAAAATCACAAAAAAATGTAAATAAAAATATATCTGTGTGTGTGTGTGTGTGCGTGCGCGCGCACGTGTGTGGTTCTTGATTAATTCGGATCCCTTCTCATACGCTCCTGTTTAGTCCTTAAAATGACCAGTATAGACACTAATACACTTGTTCCAGCTCTAAAGAAGCGAGACACTTCTTTTAAGGACCAAAACAGAAGCGTGCGCACACACACACACACACACAGAATTTTCTTCTTTCACCATGAAAATACATAACTCTTTACCACTATTTTCATTGTTATAGCAGGCTTTACTGTGAATTACCAAACTGATAAATATTTTCTCAACCACACAGTTAATAATTATAGGTGTACCACAGATAAAAAATAGTTCCAGCGTGCATGAGCTGGCTCGGCAGAGAAGGCTGTCACCCCCACCATGTCCGTCAACAACTTTGTCGGCTGTGTAAGCGATCTTAGTGGGCAATGTGTTGTTCAGTTAGATGCTTATGTGTATTTATGAATAAATTGCGATTTGTTTTCATTTATACGATTTTCTTATGTTTTCGTTTAATATAATTGTACATATACGATTTATATATAGTTTTTGTTTAGTATTTTATTATAATCATTACAACTAACAGTGTGTTGTGTATTTTAGTTTATGTTGACTAATTATCAATGAATTACCATTCGTTGTCGCATTGCTACCATATCGTGTTATTTTTTTTTTATAAACGGTATCGTCATCGAATAGTAAGCTATCTTCTAGGAGACCTTTAACAAATCAAGCCAGAGAAATTATTTTCAACATGGCAGAATATTTAAGAAAACAAAAAAAGGAATACAACTTAGGTTATAATATTGCCGCCAGTACAAGTGAAGCAACAGGAGTCTCTCAGGCTACTGTGTACAAAATTTTAAAAGAAGGTAAGAAATCATCAACTTCTGGTTGTGAAAAAATCTATTTTCTACACCAAAAGGAAAATCGCAGGCTCATAAAAAAAAAATTGAAGTGGACTGCTTCACAGATAGTGCAATGAGGAGAAAGGTGCACAAATTTATGTAGTGAAAAAAGTCTCACCCTCTATAAAGAGTTTACAGCAATCTTTAAAGGAAGATGATGTCATTCAATGTGAATGAGAATATTTTAGGCAACTATTTAAAAAGTTAGGATTTAAATTGACTCATTGTCAATCCAATAGAAGGCTCCTGATAGAAAGAAGTACTTTATGTTGCTTGGAGAATTCGCTATTGAAGTGACATAAGTAAATACAGACGAGAGTGTAAAAATATTATTTACATTGATGAAACATATCTTCAGCCAGCACAATGAAAATTGGGAAAGGTAATAGACTTATTATAGTTCACGGTGGGGGAGAGGCTGGTTTTGTTAACAAAACACTGTTAATATATAAGTCTTCGTTGACATCTGGAGACTACCATAGCTCTACGAATTTTAATAACTTCGGTAAGTGGCTATCAGAAAAAATACTACCTAATCTCCTAAACAGCTCTGTAACATTGATGTACAATGCCAAGTATCACTGTGTAGGAAGGGATTAAAAGGCCGATTTCGGGTTCACTAAAACAAGAAATAATTGGCTGGCTTATGAATCATGGTGTTACAATAGATTTATTTTACATTGACGAAATCTCAGCTGCTGGAAAAAAATGAAGTCAATTAACTGTGAAAAAAACATTTATTGTCGATGAAATAATTCATGCAAAAGGCCTTATTCCACTTCGTTGGCCACCTTACCATCCCGATCTGAATCCTATAGAACTTGTCTAGGGGGATATTAAAGGAGAACTTGTATGTAATTTTAGTGGATTATCTTTAGATGAAAAGAAAAATTGATGCAAAAAAATAGTTGATAATTTTACAATTGAAAAGTGGAAAAAGTGTTGTGAGCATACAAAAAAATTTGAATAACAGTACTGGATTACGGATCATATTATGGACGATGAAGTGGACAAATTAATTATTTCTGTGGGAGAAGATTTTCAGATTCTAGTACAAGTGAAGATTCAGAAAATGAATAGGTAAGGAAAATTAATACCATAAATATTTACAATTTTGTTGTTATTATTAATAATTAATTATAATAATTAAAATTATTTACTGTTAAAAATGTTTAATAACATTAACTTTTACTACAGCGGTAGGTACCTCGATTTACACAGGTGGTTGCTTTTTTAAGAATTGGTTTTAAAGCATACCTTTCACAAATGTTGGGGTTAGGTTCTGCTGATATTAATTATGTGTACAAATTTAAGGATTTAATAATTTGTTAACTGTGAATTTTATAGAAACGTGCATGATTATTTTATGATCTGTTATTTCGAATAGTCCGTTATAAATGAATACCATGCATATGTTTTCACTCACGAAGAACAAGTCGTTACTGGTATACAAATAACACGTATAAAATACTGCAGTAATAAGTGTGACGGACGACAATGGAGGGGGTAACGTTCCCCCTTCATTGTTACGCGGTTGTGGTGGTAATCCCCACTCCAGCTATTTTTTGTCTGTGGTCGAGCTATAGCAGGTACAGTTTGCTCAGTAAAATAATAAACTATGTAAATATAAATTACTGAATTATTAATATAAACAAGAAGATAAAGAGATGAGAACAGCTGGCTGTATGAGAGGCTGATAAATGTTCCGAGGTAAAAATCAAAGGAATGATTATTTACTTAAGGATACAATGAATAGAGAGTGACATACTGAAGAGGTAAAATATTAAGGGAGTGATAGAGGATATATAGTGCAGAATATATATGAATTTAGGACTGCAGCCATTGAATTTTTAGAGAGGAAAACTGCTTATAAATGAAAATTCGTAATGCATAATTATCACACAATTTATATTATAAGCCCTTCAATGACATCAGATTTTTCTACATGATGTGTCATAATTGAATGGCTGAAGCAAGTTCTACATTTTAACTCGACTGTTTGGCATTTGTCTGTCTGTTCGAGGTATGTCCCATAATGACTTTTCAATGCAGCAAATGATTTCTACAGAACTTGGCATGTGTGTCAATGTTTTTACCTTTTACCCCAAAGGCCCCTACTGTTTTTGAGATTGATCTCTTAAAAAAAAAAAAGTGGGATATAAAACGAAAGAGAATTTTAACCACAATCTGAGTATAACTTCGGTTTTGGCAATTTCAAAATTTTAAAATACCAGGGCCTAAAAAATGTATCAAATTTGAAAAAAAAACTAAATATTCACACTGCGTATTGGACTAAAGTTAAATCTATTCAGGACAAAAGATTATTATTGAGTATTCAGGACAAAAGATTTGTCTTACTTCTGATACAAGTGCACTGTTGATGCTGTTCTCCTTTTTCTTCTTTCCTTTCTTGACTAGAGAATTTACATGCTTAACTAGAATATGATTGATTGCTCCACACACAAATGTTCCAATAGACACCATCTGTAACAGCACAGCATATATTCTCAGTTTATTTACATTATATACATGAATCAATGTATACTACACTTTTTATACAAGTACTTGTATGTTTTTTGGGAAATTTTATTTTGCATATAAAATGATTACCTCAATTATAAGAGTCAAAGATGTGAGGATTTCACTCCGCTTTCCTAGTTCTGAAGGATTGGCAGTTTTAACTAAAGTTGAGAGTTCAGACACATCATGTTCAAGATTTTTTGCCGCATACTGAATTGTACTTTCACATGTACTTGTTAAGTTATTCTGAAAAAAAAAGAGAAACCTGTACTATCAACTGTAAATGGCATTACAGTGGCATTTTCAAAAATGCATTAAATAATTACATTCAACAAATAGACAGTTTCATAACTGACAATAGGTAATACAATACAAACTTACAATAGATTTATCTCCAGATGACACAGAAATCACTATGTTTATAAGTTGAACCAGAAACTGCATATATGATGATTTCTTTACATCAAATATTCGAGACTCGTCTAATGTTGACATGCAATCCTGGAATACAAATATATTTTCAGAATTTTCTCTCCACAATCTTTCAACTTTAAAGCATTTATATATTTTTATCTTTTTATCACAAAGTTACCTTATAAGATGACAACTCATTTTGCCCCAGGCTCTTGGTGAAGCTCTGAAGGTCCTCAGCAAGATGTTCAATAAGTTTCCTAGAATCTTGTTTGTCATCAGCTGTTGAGCCACAATGATTCATATTATTTTTACTTATAACACCATTCTTCTCATCATCTAATTCATCATTTGAATGTACACCATTTGTGACTTTACAATTTATTTCATTACTTGGTGAGTTATTTTTAATTTCTTGAGAACATTTGATGGAACTGTTACCATAATTAGCCCGAGCTGCAATTGTAACATCTGTCAGTCCCAAAATTATCCTCAATAAAAGAGCGCGAAAACGAAAATATTGAAGTTCATAGTTAAAAGATTTCTTTACTATGTCTGGTGTAATTTGCCTAAAAGAAATTAACAGAATTATTAATACATGATAATACGAACTTGTTAAGTGTGTGTGTGTGTGTGTGTGTGTGTGTGTGTTCTATAGATAGGGTGTTGGTATACCTGTGCTGAGGGTCTACTGTCCAAAATACACTATAATCTCTATTGTCAACAAAGTGATTCCAGTCTATCTTTTCTCTCCAAATGTTTTCTACTTGAGCTGCGACCTGCAATAACAAAACCATGTAACCATATACACATTCTGAAAGAATGAAATGACGAGCATCATGTTCACACTATTATTTTGATTACGTCATTATACTGATAATCACTGCTGAGTTACTATGGTTTCTTATAAGCTGAAACTTATTGTGTATATAAAGAGAAAATGCATATGTGTTTGCATGCCTCAATAATTTCACTCTCCTACTATGTGTATGAATTAATGCTGTTATATCTGAACAAATTACACATCTGATACATCTTATTTGACAATGTCTTTTATTTAACACAAAAGGTTAACATCAAAACAACATGAGATTACATCTGTCTATACTACTATTATAAAGAGGTAAAGTTTGTTTGTTTCACTATCCGGGCTAATCTGACAAACTATTGACCCGATTTAAAAACACCACTGTGTTCCTTGAAGTTTGAGGATGGTTTTAGATATAAATGTAAATTTCTTTGTTAATTTGCATGCAGGGAAAATTTTTAGCAAGCGACAAACTTTCATTTTATATGAGATAGCTGTGTAGAGACACAAGTGAAATTTTTAAAAAATTATAAATTTTATATTTGTTTTTGTTTCAATAAAACCCTCCTTCTAGTTTTCGATATACTGGTAGTTTTGTAAAAACTTTTATACACCATTTTAGTTCCAGATCATGAAATTTCTGTGTTAATCTCACAGTAGTGAAACTTTTGGCATGTGACAAACTTTTGTACATGGTGTCACTGAGTTAAATTTGGAGAAAATTTAATTTTGGTTAGAATCCTCCTTTCCATTTTTGAGATACTGGTGTTTTTGTAAAAAAATTTATACATAGCTTCCACATCTTCTGTTTCTTTGTGTTATTTACTGCATGGCTTTGTGTACACTCACCCTCCCACCTACCATTACTATTCCCCTGCACATAAAGCATGCTCTATCTCTCTATTTCTTTGCTAACATCAGCCTAGGCTATCTGCAATCGTGTCAGTTTGAATATTTCTGTATACTACTGTTTCCTGTTGTCATATTACATAGGCCAAAGCATGCATACTACTATGTACGGTTCCAAGAATATGCTTACAGTACTAACAGACCAGCCCCCTCCCAGTGTCATCATTCTTATGCAGGCCTGCTGATTTTTCAATTGTGATTCAACTTTCAACATGTACATTGGTGTCAGTGATGTTTCTAATTTTCTTACACAGCAATTGTCACTACCATTAGCTGACTCTGATATCACAATATTCATCTATGTGTAAAAGACACAAGGTGTACTGAATAATATGTTACTTGCTGCACACCATAAGCATTTACTTTCAACTGAAATTTTTTGGTGGTAACATGTAAATTTTTCCTTGATTTATTTGCAGTACAATATCTGCAAGTTAGTGAGATAGTGATAACACAGTGTGTGACCGTAAAACTCAAAGCCTCTCAATGTTTTTTCTAGAAGCCAAAAACAAGTTTGTCTGGAAAATTTGTTCATGTATGATGTTTAGCAAGCATTATTCATTGTGTTGAAATGATTCTGGTGGTTACATAATGAACCTGGATGCCGTAAAGAACTTGTAAACTTTTTTTAAATTAATTTGTTGAGTCTAAAGTTACAAATCTGGTATACAATTGTTACAATTTCTTCAAATTTAAGTTTTGTTATCACTTTTATTGCAACAACATTTTTGTTTCAATGTTCATTATATTTAAATGGGAAAAGTAAAGTGACAGACAACGTGTGTATTATCAAACAACAGAGAAGTGAAGAGATGTAGACAAACAATAACAAAAATAACTTTAATTTATTACAATACAACTTTTGATACAATGGGAAGAGTAGATCTATGGAATGCAATAAAGCAAGCTAGACCATGAAATATAAAGATTTCTTTCTTCAATATTTATACAGTCTTATTTTCAACACCAGTTTATCATGAAGTCATGTCCCATTTGATCGAGGATGGTTCATGAATCAAATGTATGGTCACAAAGTAACAGAATGAAAATTACCTCTAAACAATAGTCACAAACATATGTGCTGGTGAGGAATATAAATTAAAATGTCCATACTTAAAACTACAATAATGGCATTTCTTTGCAAATACTGAGTATTACAATATGAAAAAAATGTAGTGCAGAAAGCAAAGTAACCATAATTATTTTTAATACAATATAAATGTGATTTTACAAAGAGAATACAGAAAATGAACCATAAATACAACTTTGTGGCATTAATTGGCTTTTAAAAAATAAGTCACGGGGAGGAACATACCTGAAGTTTTATAACATAATGTAATTGTATCTTTACTTACTGAGATGAGCGAAGAAGACTTATGCACAGATTTGTATGCTTTCCAAATGATCAAGAAAAATAAGGTCAAGAACATATTGTTAAGTCAGTCTCACAGGTACAGTAAAAACAAAATAACAGACATAAATAAATTCACTAATTGCCAACTTTAATTAATGATAAACAACTTGAAATCAACAAAGGCACTCTCATACAATAATTCACGTTTTTGTCCACACACAATAATAAAAATTAGTGTCACCACACTAATTAACATAATAATCACTCTCCACTAATCCTCAATAATCGCTTGATCCACACTGATTAATTTCGTCTCATGTAATTGACTGCTAAGGTGGCTGCTGATGCTTGTATAGATTCTCCAGAGGTTCCAAAATAATTTCCCACTCCTGGTGCCGTGCCGACATAATTTGTGTAGTTATAAGAGGTCGAACAGTCTGGAGGCTTTGTTAGTGCATGACTTAAAGACAGTTGCTGCATGCGCTATGCTAATCGAGGAACGTATAGAATGACGCTCTCGAATTTTTGAGAGCATTACATAATTGTCAGTCAGTGGCAGCTCGTCTATAAGGGTTGCAGCCCTCCCTACAATTTTCAAGGAACACTAATTACCGTATTTAAATAACTTTTTATTTAGGAAATTATGTATTCTTCAAAGATTCGCCAGTATAAGAAATTCATTTTTATATTTGCGTTCAGCCACAACTGATGGTCGTGTAGACACATGCGTGTACGTGACACTCAGGCGGGCTGCGTGCTACTTAGACAAGTGCACGTTGCGTCTGCGCTTGAGGCACATGGTGGGAGAACGCTTCGTTACCAAGCCAAGTTTGGGCTGCAGTCAGTCCAGCCTGAGGCTGCAGAGAAATCGAACGTGTGTATGCAAACCTTTTGCTGACAGCCTGTTCCGTGTTTATAGACTGCTAATTTCTACTGTTGCAGTTTTAAAACAAATATGAATCAAAATAAAAATAGTGTTTATTTTGCAAAACATCAATTTTTCATCGTTATCGTTATCAGAGAAGAATGAAATTAAGAATTTAGGTTGCGAGACTCCTGATTTATTAATTTCTCAGACATCATCAAGCAGAAATCAGACTTATTGTAGGAAATTTAATGTGTCCATTTATTCCAAACATAAGTCGTTGTGTGGCTGTCCTGAAAAGAATGCACTATTTTGCTTTCCTTGTTTATTATTTGGAGGTGATGCAACTTGGACAAAGGTTGGAGTGAATGATTTAAAACATTTAGGCAAGAAAGTAAAAAAACATGAAGATTCAGCAAAACATATGAAGAATGTAATTGATTTAGCTATGTTAGGAAAAGTAAACATTGCACATCAGTTAAGTGACGCTTACAAACAACAAACAAACAAACACAATGAAAAAGTGAGACAAAATCGAGAAAGTCTCTCGAAAATTATTGACTGCGTCAAGTTTTGCGGAAAATTTGAGCTTCCGTTACGTGGTCACGATGAAACTTCACAGTCATCGAATCCTGGTATATTTTGAGGATTGTTAGAATTTGCTGGAAAGTTAGATGAGTCTCTTAAAAGTCATTTTATGAAGTCAACAGTGTTTAAGGGAACGTCTAAGACAATTCAGAACGAACTTCTAGACTGTATCCTTGAAGTGTGTCGTGATGAAATACGTGCTGAAATTAAACAATCTAAATTTTTATCAGTAATGTCGGATGATACATCAGATGTGTCAGGTGTTACGCAACCTGTTATCGTTTTTCGTTAAGAACTGAACGGAATTATGCATGAAAGATTCTGGGGATTTTTTAACCCAGATACCCAAAATGCTGAAGTGTTAGCAGAATGCATTTTAGAACAGGTAAATATAGTCCTGAATGGCGACAGTGACAAACTTATAGCTCAGACTTACGACGGAGCCTCTGTTTTTAGTGGGGAGAAAGGAGATGTGCATAAAATAATTCAACAGTCACACAAATATGCACATTTTGTGCACTGTTATGTGCATCAATTAAATTTAATTCTAGAAAAGGGAGCATCACAAAACTCACAAGCTCGTATTTTTTTCAGTAGTCTTGCCGCTATATCTGCATTTTTTCCAAAGTCACCCTCACGATTATCTATTTTAGACAGCATTTCTGAACGAATACCTCGAGTATCAAACACAAGTTGGAATTTTAAAAGCCGGTTAGTGAACACCGTTTTTGAAAACAAGGAAAGTCTAATAGCATGCTTTGAGAAACTTCAAATTGACCAAAATCATTCCACTGTCCAAGCGGCTGCAGGTATTCTCCGTATGCTGAATGACCAAGACTTCAACTTTTGGCTAGAATTTTCTCATCACATCATGTCTCATGTGGATATTTTATATAACCAGCTGCAGCATCATAATGCAAACTCCATTAGTATCTATAATGCAGTAAAGAAATTTCCTGAGGCGATCATGAATGAAAGAAATAGACTTCCTTCTGTTACTGACCAACAAGAAGACACTCCACTCATGAAGAAGAAGAAAACGTTATCACATAATCTTGCTTCTGCAAAGGAGGTGTGTGTGATATTTGTTATCAGATAAAAGAGAAATTTTCTTTTAATAAACATCTGTCAGCAGCAAAACTGTTAAATTTCTCCCTCTCCTAAGACAATATAAGTTCTTCACCCGAATTTGCTAAAACTATTGAAGATTACCCTTTCTTGTGTAAAGAACGTTTGGAAACTGAACTATCTGTTTTGTACAAGAGGCAAGAATTCCACAGTAATTCAGAGGTTATGAAAACTTTCAAAATCATGTTGGATACAGGAATTGCAGAGTCCTGCAGAGAAGTGTTCACTCTTCTCCAAATAATTCTAACTACTCCCATGACTACTGCTGAGCCCGAGAGGTGCTGCTCCACATTGAAAAGAGTTAAGAGTTTCCTAAGAAGTACAATGACACAAGAGCGTCTTGCTGCTTTAGCAATGTTAGCATAGAAAAAAAAATGATTGAAAATATTATTAATTTTAATGACAAAGTTATCAATAAGTTTTCCAGTTGCAAAGAAAGGAGAATGGACTTCATGTTTAAATAAAATTGTGAAAGAAACAGTGATTTATTTCTAATTTTATTTAAGAACATAACTCACTATTATAATTTCATTTGAAAATTTTAATGTATATAAGGTTAATGTATAAATTTGTTTGAATTTTAAAGTGTAGGCCTTAGTGTTTAGAACTTAGTGAATTTAGTGTTTGGAACTTAAATAATAATTAATCATAATCATAAATATCATCACCAACAGCAGCAGCACCACCAAACAGGATTGGACCAATGTTTTGTCACAGCTTCAGCTTCAATACAGGTAAAAGACCTAGTAATAGTATATAAATTTCACTAATATAATGGTAAATGTTGAAAGTTGAAAATTGTAGTGCAGCCCCACCAAACGAAAATCTCACCAGCCGCCAATGGTCATAGTACTGCCTCCTCCTTCAACCTTTCATCCTGATACAGTAATACTTAGCCGGGTGATTTAGATGGATGACCTTGAATTTCCCCTGTCCTTGCTATTGTATCCGATAAATAGTATTGTCGATTCTCTTTCTCACAATATAAGGCCCTTCCCAGTACTTTGAAGTTTACGTGAGCAACCATGAAGGTGCTTTGTACAACCAAGCCTGACCTTCAAAACCCACATTATTACTATGAATGTGATACCGAGTTTTCATTTTATCACTAGCTATCTTCAGCTGTCCTTTTATCAAGCGATTCATTATGTTATACTGTCTCATTTTTCCCTTGCTTGGTTTGTAGGTCCTTGCTTACAGCACATATTTCACAGGTCCAACACCATTACTCTATACTGTGCTGAAGATGAAGCCAACAGAATAATTTCTGTATTTTGTATATTTTTTTACACCAAGATGACCTCCATATGCTCCACCGTGCATCTCCTTAAAAAAAAACTGCACTTTACTTAGGGGAACTACCAGCTGCATGACCACATCTTGTCCATCTGCACTTTCGCTGGAACTTTTCAGCAATCCATTCTCCAAGGTTAGAGATTCCCATTATGCCAAGTAGCTCATCAGCACTTCAAAACCATGGCAGACATCTTGCCAATCCGGGTGACAAACCTTCACTTTTGCTGTCAAGATCAGTCCAATGTCTGCATCAGTCATCTATTCTTGTTGAAAACCTTGAGTTGTCCAAGTGTCTGCCAGGAAATCTATAGTGATAGCTTGAACATGTTCATGTTCATTTGCGTTCGATTCTTCTTTCATGTGCAATAACTGCAATCTTCCAAGCACAGTCTTCGGGATAAGCCATCTGCATTACCATGCAGGTGCCCCTGTTGATGTAACTTGAAGCTGTACTCTTCCAAACATTTGAGTCACCTTGTCAACTGCCTTTCTGGATTTTTAAACCTAAAGAGTCATGCAAGTGTGGCATGTTCGGTACACAGTAAAAACTCTCTCCTGTACAGAAATTTATGAAAGTGTTCCAAAGCTTGGATGATAGCCAGCAACTCTCTCCTTGTAATGCAATAATTTCTCTCTGCTTAGGAGAGCCTCCTGCTGTAATATGCTACTACTCGTTCTTCACCATTTTGTACTTGAGACAAACTGCTCCAAGACAGTACTCCTTGCATCTCTGTCTATGATGTAACTTCCCTTTGGAAGCTGAGAAAGCAAGAATTGGCTGCAAACATAATACAACTTTTCAAGTCCTGAATGTTTGAACACACTCTTTTGACCACTGGAATGTTTGTTTATTTTCTCTTAGTTCATGTAGTGGTTTGGCAATAGTAGCGAAGACTTTTACAAATTTCTGCAATATGAGCATATCTGCACGGAAACTCCAAACATCATGTTTACTCTTCGGAATGGGCCACTCTCTCATGGTGTCTACTTTATTGGGATCCATACTGACACCAGCTGCCATGACCAGATGGCCCAAATACTGTATTTCCTTCTGGAATAGAGAAACTTCTTCGGGCTCAGCTTCAGTTGGGCACTATGAATTCTAGTTAGAATCTCCTTAAGGTTTTCCAAATGTTCTTTAAAAAACGACCACTGAGCTCCACACAGTGTGTCTGTGTGTATCATCGATGCGAGGTAGTGGAAAGCAATATTTCTTTGTCACATTGTTCAACTGCCCGCAGTCTAAACAGAAACATAACCCACTGTCCCCCTTTGCTATTAGCACTACCAGAGAAGAGCAACCACTTAACGAAGGCTCGATTATTCCTTCTGCCAACATATCCTTTACTAACTGAGACATTTCCTCCTGCTTAGGTAATGGAGGTCTTCGAGGAGATTGGTGTATCGGTGTTGTATCCCCAGTATTGATATGATGTTGTTCAAGAGAGATTCAAACCAATGACTGACCCCGAGCTGTAAAAGCATCTTTGAATTCATATAAAAACTGTCTGAGTTCTTTTAATCTCACTACATGAGAGATTGTCTGATGATCTGTTCAACAGTTCCTCAAATTCCTCTGGTAATTTTGAAGTGTCTGAAGCACTAGGTTTTCGTTGCGTCATCCCAGCTACCCAGGCCACAGGAGACAGTTTGCCTAGGTGTGTATTTGTGAAGTGACAGCCTGGTGCAAAATATTCACCACTCTAATTAGGTACATTTCTGGGTTCGTCTGGTTTTACTAAACTTCTGGCAATTAGCCCTATGCCTGGTGTGCTGACTACCTGGGGTTCGAATATAGACTGCTGGTTCCCCCTAGTATCTATCTCGGTTCTAAGCATAATGCTTTTTTCGGAGTTTGGCGGGATAGTTATGGCCATTTGATTTATCACATCCATTGATTTCTCTGAAGTATCTGTTGTGATGAGCATTACTTCTGCTTGCTCAATTCTCAAGACAATGTTTTTAAAGTCAACTACAAAACCATACACGTTCACAATGTCCACACCAAGAACTGCTTCATCCATAAGACCTGCAACAAGTACTTGGTGATCAAACTCAAGTCGACTGAGGCATAGGTGTATCTCCACTTTTTCAAACACTTTTACAGGCCTTTCAGCTGCAAACGCATCAGATAGGCTTGAGATTTTTCACCACATCAGGGTGCACAATGGAGACTGTGGCACCTGTAATCTAGGTCAGCCTATTTTGAACGAATCCGGTAACTACCATGCTCCCTCTGTTTTTCCGAACTGTAGAAATTGTGTACTGTCTGGGGGCTTTGCTCCTCCAGTTAGTCAGCCCATGCCCCGCTGTACCGATTACCACTTGCTTCCCTGCTGCTTAACTCTGGATCGACAATCTCGTAGATGTCCACGTTTCCCACAGCTATAAAACTTTGGCCTTCCATACTTTTTTCTTTGTATTGTGGTGCCAATCGTTAAGTCTCTAGTCCCTGTTCTTCATCTACAATGTCTGTACCATCACTATCTTTTAGTGTGCACACCTTATGATGCCCAATTCTTTTCCTTATTGGTTGCTTCTAATAAAGGATTTCTAAGTGCACATTACCAATGGAGTGGAATGCATGAATGATGCGTCCAGAGCAAAAGTCCATAATGATATTCAACACACTGTTTTAATACTACTACTGCCCACTGCCAACCAACCAACCAAATTTTTTTACAAAACCACCAAGATCTTGAAAACGAAAAGGATTTTATTGAAACAAAAACCAAAATAAAACTTGGAATTTTTTTAAAATCTCACTGACACCATTTTCTGTTTCTGTTCTATGCCAAAAACTTCACAACATGCAAACTGACAAAGAAATTTCATGTCATGAACAGAAACAACATATACAAATTTTTCAAAACTCCCAATATCTTCAAAACTAAAAGGAGGATTTTACTGAAACAAAAACCAAAATAACATGTGTAATCTTCTTTAAATTTAACCCATTGAGACCATATTGCTATCTCTTATAAAACAAAAGTTTCTTACATGCCAAAAATTTCACTACATGCAAATTAACAAAGAAATTTCATGATATGGGAAATTAAAGCTCTATTCTTGAAAAATTGTTCTTGGCTCCCAACTTTATGATTGGGGAAAAGGAAATATACAAAAAATTAATTTTCTGTATTCAACAAAACAAGACAAAGCAAAAGAAAACAAATTCTTAGAACACAGACTAAAAAATGCTGAAACTATAAAGGTATGCAACAGTTTCACAGTTACATTCCAACTGGACGCATAACTAACTGAACCGAAAGTCACACAGTCTCTTAAGTTATTCCAAAGAATGTCAATTTGCATTAACAAGTATAGGTTAATCTTTGTGTGTGTCTATGTCACAAAGTTTGTTATCTGAATGTGTTATCACATTCAAAGACTATGAGTATCATGAGAATCAATTTGTGGTATAATTAATATTTGTGCATGTTCATGTTACAGAGACTGTCATTTGAATTTATGTTTATTAACTGAGTATTGTGAGCATCAATTTGCGTTGTGCCTATAATTGACATTTGTGCGTCTATTTCATCAATACATTTTTAAACCCACTAGATATATTTAAACTCAAACTTTTAATACAGTGTACTTTCCAGACTTTTAACACCCCACTTGACATATAAAATTTAGACCAGAGTAGATCATGACAATACAAGACTTAAATAACAGCTTATAATCAACTCTTAACCAATAAACAGTGCGACAAAGTGAGCAGCAGCTGCAACAGGAAAGTCCGAGAGGACAATTTTTAAGATACGGAAAGAGGAAGAAGTGTCAAAATCGACTGGTAGAAAACTGAGCACTCCTAGAAAGACACAGCAGGACAATACAAAGAAAATTATTTTAGATAATTTTGATTTTTGTGCAGTCCACCATATGATACATAATTTTCACACTATTAAAAAGCACATCCCTACGTTACAATCACTTCTTTCTGAACTAAAAAGTGACATAAATTTTAAGGGAGGCAAAGAAACTGTACACAGAATTACATATAGACTTGGATTTTGATTTAAAAAGTGTAAAAATAAAAGAAGTGTACTGATGGAGAGAAACGAATCAGTTGCACGGCAAGCAAGATACCTACAAAAGATTAGGAGGAATGAAACCTGTGACAATAGGTGACTTATTATTTTTCTCGACAAGACATTCATTCAGCCCATTGACACAGTAAACAACTGTTGGCAGGATCCTCCAATTAGTGAAGTAAAAAAAAAAAAAAATAGTACTGGACAATGCTGGATCATTGTTCATACAGGTTGGGAGAAAAGTTTCATTCCTGAAGCCTTACTTATTTTTAAATCCCAACCTACAAGTGGAGATTACCACCATGAGACGAACTTTGAAAATGTTTCCTGGTGGGTTAAGGAAAAACTGTTGCCAAACCTTCCAGAAACATTTTTAGTGGTTATGGACAATGCATCTTACCACAGTGTACAAGAAAACAAACAGCTGACTATAGCTTCTCAAAAACCAGAAACAAGGAGTGGCTAAGAAAAATGGGAATCAGTTTTCCGGAAGATATGATGAAAAGAAAATTACTAGAAATAGTTTGTTTCCAAAAGCCATGACCAATGTATAAAATAGATATGATTTTAAAGAAAATGGACACAAAGTGATAAGATTACCTCTGTACAACTACAACCTAAATGCCATCGAGTATGTGTGGAACATGGTGAAGGGACAAGTAGCAAGGGCCAACGCTAATCAGAATGTAGGTGATATTAAAAACCTCACCAAAAATGTTATTCTATTTCTGAAAGAGACAGGAAAAAAGCCAAACAACACATGAAAAATGAGGAAGCTAAATACTGGGAAACTGATGCTCTGATGGAAGATGACATAGAGAGGATTGTAATATCAGTTGGGGGAGAAGAATCTTTTATCTGATGGATGTGAAATGTCTGGAGTTGAAGAATTAAAATAGATCGCCATTTAATGCAAATACTGTTTACAGTGCTGTCACAACATAAAATTTGTGTTGAGTGAATTAAGTCTGACTATATTTTCTACTAATCTTTTTCGATTTTGTCTTTTCCAGTACAAATTAACATATGCATTTAATTTATTTATCGTGGTGTTATGTTTTATGAAATAACACAAAGTCATAGTTTTAGTAATAATTGTCGGAAAGACATTTGAATACAACTTCTCAAAATACACACTAAAAATTTCATCAAGGTAAGGTTTTATCAAATTTTCCATGGTTTATTAAATAGTAATTTAATTGACAGCCACAAATTACTCATGCTAATTAATAATTCTACCTCTGATATTAATGAATACCACCGCAATTAATAATTATTACATGATGACTAATTATTATATCCAAACTGAGAACTAAAAAACATGGAGGAAACATAAACCAAACCTCTTGTTCCAAGTAGGATTTGTGTATAACAAATGTTCAAATACTGATTGAAGCTGATGTAAATTCAGGTCTTCCTTCTACAAGAGTTAACAATGAAAACATGAAGGGTGTTTGGTGAAAACTGTGTGTGAACAGTGATACAAAAATTGGCAACATTACAAGTGGAACAGAAATCTCTGTAGCTGACTTCATCATATTATCACAAATGCAGAAGAATCCATTCCTTGGAACACAAATTACTCTAGCTTCTCCAACAAATTTATGTGTGGCAAAGAAAAGTTCAATTATTCCGTTCTCTTTAATTGAATTTTACCCACTCTGATATGTCAATTCATAAAAAAGTGATAGGAATTTAGTAAACCACAAACATTAAAACTTGCCAATAAAGACCTTAGATGGTATACTTGAGAGCTCAAAAGATAACAACTGTATTAATTACACCTCAAAAACTGCATATATAATGCAATATTAAACTTTTTTTATGCATGAACTTCAGTATGCTGCAGTACATTTCACAATGCACTACTTCCACAAGTTATTAAAAAAAAATATATTTTGCCCCAATGGTACAAGAAGTGATGATGAAAGTCATCTCTCATCTCTTTATAGCCAACAAGGTATCTATAATAATAGTAGTAATAATAATATATGTTCACGTGTGTGTGTGCGCAGACACACACACACTCACACAAAATCAAAGTATACTTACCACTAATGTTTTTTCAAATGATGTTGTGTAAAATACATCTAATAGTTTCTTTTCAACAGCAACTAAAGAATTATGAAGTGAGTTACTCAAACGGTCACGGAAATCAACGAACTCTGATATTTTCAAGAATGACCCAAATTTGTATGAGAAAATAAGGTGATCAGCACTCTGTAACAGTTAATAATTATAATACATATTCTACTACCATTAAATACGAAGTAAATTAACCATAACATCAAAGAAATAAACATGCATCTAATAAGTAAATATAACAAGTACTGACTTCAACAAAGCACGGGGAAAAAATTCTGATTGTTTACATCTAAGTAGACAATGTTAGTTGTGATATAAACATCTAAAGCATTACTTAAGGTAGACAGATGCATGGAAATTAAAATGATGACTGTTTTCACACAACTGCTGTCATGCTAAACTTTCACAAGAAAAAAGGCATGATTATTAAAAGGTTTTTCGTAGCAACAATGTACTATACTGAAGCTAAGTTACGACTACAAGTATGTTTTGTGTTCAATGTGACCATCTGTATACCTAGAGCAAATTTAATTATGACCTTTGTAAAAGTCAAAACGTACATAAACAATCTCTGCTGTCACAGCTTATAGAAAAGCGGAAGTTACAAATGATAACAAGATAAAGACTGGGCCTGTGTAGGTGAAATTTAGGTGCATCTAAAGAGTGGAAAAACTCAAATTCATGAAACATAAAGTTACTACCATACAATGAACAATAAAAGGGATTGCTGTAACAGTGAAATGAGAAGAATCGACAACACATGAGTAATTTATCTTCAAAACTAATTGTGTTATACAATTAAATGACATAATGGCTGCAATTTTGTATATTTTTTTTATGGTTGCATATGTTGTTGTTCTACTTCAGTGCAACAGTCTGGCTCCATTAATGATGTGTTATTATTTCTGTTTGCCTTTGTGTTACTATAATCATCACTGAGATGCTGTAATAATAAATAATGTATTTCCATAGTTAAGTGGATGTATGTTGTGTTTCTTTAGTCAACATTAATAGTAAGTTCTTTTTGAAATGCCTAAACTGTGGGTTGTAATGGGAGTAACCTACCAAAATTTATGATCAGTGAAGCTGATAGTTCATAAACATTGGACCAGCCAGCAGCGAATTTTAGGTATACCAGTGAAAATAATTTGAAAAATTAAAAAGGAATCAATGAAAATTGAGATCAGCACACATCTTTAGTATCCTTCCGAAAAAAAAAGAAAAGCAAAACAATCGTCTGGTGATTAGACGATTTTGATAAATTCATATTTCACCATGGACATAATATAATATAATCTATACATTACCTTCATTGATAAAAGTATATGACAAGCTTGGAAAAGATACTGCTTGTGCTGGAATTCAAGTGGAAAGCAATAAGGGCTTTTTCAACAGAGCCATGACAAACTCAAAATAGTAGATTTTGTTTTATAGGGTGTTGCTATCAAGGTACAAAAATGAGGGTAGACTGACAGTGTATGTGGGTGAAACCTACATTCAGTTTGTGCACAGAAAAGAAGAGATGAGTGCAACAGGATGAAACTACACCAGCATTGCAGCTACTAACTTTAAAAGGTTTAAAATTAATTACACTATATATAGGAGAGAACACAATATGCATTCCTATTCCTGGTGCATGAACTACCCTGGAAATCCAATCAACTGACTAGGATTACCACAATGAAATTAATTTTAATAATTATTCTAAGCGGTTGCATGAGATGAATTTATCTCCTAGAAGTGTTTTACAGTGCCCGAATCATAACAAGCAAATTTGAAAGACTCCACTTTTAACAAACTGGCTTAGTTGCCTGCGAAAAGCATGGGCGGGTATTCTTCTCCCAGTGTACACTGCCAGCGCTTTCCGTGGGCACGTCTGTTTGCATGTAGAAATTTAGTTACATAAAGTCTACAGGCTCCGTGTACTGGAATGCAATCTCTCATATATTTAGTTCATGAAAAAAATACAGATAGCAGCCCTTTTGTGTTTTACATTACATTTATTACAAACAGGAATCATATTTTCACAGCCATTCCATGAACTGAGGTGCTGTTTACAAGCACGCAGTATGGATTCTAAGGACTGTAGTTTGATCAAAGATAAAATTTGCGAGTTATTATATGACGATTAAATATTATACTAGTTTAGATATATAAT
This sequence comes from Magicicada septendecula, assembly GCA_034769895.1. Lineage (NCBI taxonomy): Eukaryota > Metazoa > Arthropoda > Insecta > Hemiptera > Cicadidae > Magicicada > Magicicada septendecula. Next base: position 102,057,001 of record CM068376.1, read on the forward strand.
TAATTTTAATTAGATCTAATGTAACATTTGTAAATGCAAACTGACTCAAAATGTCTGTAAAACTCTTTTTTGTAAGTGAAAATTCATTCTTTTTAAATTAATAACAAATATTAAACACTATTGTATTATAATTTTTTTATGTCAGTGTAACAAGAAAGAACTGAAGTTTTACATGACATAATATGGCAGAACTGATATCTGAGGACCAATGAAGGTAAACATTATAAAAATTACTATCTTTAAATTTGAAAAGGTTAATGTTTATGGAATGTAATAAATCTTAAGTTTTATAATTCAGTACTTAAGTACTCATCAGTAATATGAAATTAACATCACTACAACTTTTGCTGTTAAATTATTTTATTCTGTGCAAACAAATGGTGCCCTGCACTGCTCATAACATATCATTTACTGTTCATAATACAGATTATTTGATAACAGGATCTGATTACTGTCAACTGGGAAACTTTCACTGCAGATTTCTTGGTAACTGAATTTTCTCCCATTTTCGTGGTACAGATTCTCCTATTTTCTTGAATCAAAAACCAGAATTAAAGTTGATATATTTTTTTTAAAATTTGATTCAGACAGTATGTAACAATTTTTATCACAACAAAAAACAGCTGGACAGTCATATACGTATTACATGTAAACAAATCACTATGTTTAATTTAAAATTTTGGGAAATTTAATGAATATCAGTAAATACCTAAAAGATCATAACTGAGAATAAGAAATAAAGATTAAAATAAAAAAGGAATTATTCCATTTTCATCATTAGTAGCTGAAACAATGCAAGTTATACTAATATGGCAGTTGGATGCAAGAGTTCACATAGTAAGCACACTATATCAATTCTTGTGGCTAATAACCATAGCTTTTATCTAGTCGCAAGACCTACATATATGGTTCTTTGTGTTTTGGTAACAGAAAGCCAAATCTTACTGAGCAATGAGCAGGGATACTTTCAGCACCAAGGAAATTCTAAATATAAAAATGATAAAAAGATAATCAATGTCAATTGAATGGGCTTTCAACATTAGTATACACACACTTACATGTAACCCTGTTAGTTCATTAATTCTTTGCATTGTGCCATTAATTCTGGACATGCCAGGCATTGTGCAGCCACAGTAGACTGGGCATTTTGGAGATCTGTTACTTTTCCCTGTAACCACTACTGATGTTCCATTTCTTTCACATAAAAGCTGTTTTGACCCTCTAAATAATGATATATAATGTACACACATTTGTGCGATAATGTAAATTGTAGGAGTAAAAAAAAATAACACTTTAATGTGATTTCTTACATGTAAAATTAATTACTATAAATAATATAAAATAAAATTAAAACATAAAGAACAACATTTAATATTTTTTCTAATTTTATGAATAATATTTTGATTTTGTACAAAATGTTTGGAAGCACTCAGAAACACAAAGTCTGACATCACATCATCTACAAAAATATGTGCTTTCTCTTCTTATTCTTTTACTTGTCTGCACCTGTCATGAATAATATCAGAACTTGCATAAACGTTTAGAAAGTCATTTATTTCGCTGACATCTAGAGGCTCATTTCGTGGCTCGATCCACGTTCTCGCCAAGTCGCCATTCTTACCACAAATGTGTAACATGTATACAAGTGTATAATTATTAGCTCCCACATTCCTTATCGAGAGGTGCTGCAGTCAGTGGTGAGTTTTACAACTAACAAAAGAATGTACTAACATAACTGTGCAGACGCCAAAGAAATCCCGTTTGTTACACATGAGGTAATTAAGCTTGAAAAAAGAACAAGCTCTGTTTGGGTACTGTCCACAGTCACAAACTACTCTGCCCAAGTACAGTTCGGCCAAAGACTGTAGTGTTTTAAACTAAATGTGTAGAGATTGGGGACCTGTGGCTTTGAATGGCTTTAAGAGCAGCCTTTTAAATTAATTTACTTTTTACGGAACAAATCCTTTAATTTTTATTAATATGTTTCAGTTATTCTTTTATTATATTTATTTTATCTATTTATATATAGTACACCTAGTGGTGTACAATCTAAGTAGCATATAGTATTCATACTTTACCAAATTATGTATACGAGGTATGGGTAGAACATAATCAGACTGATGTAACATTTTTTTTCATCACTTCTTACAACTGAAATACTGTCCCATCCAATTTACTTTTCTCCCCAACCCTTACACGGCTCCATGAAAATTGTCCACTGCTGCTGCATGTCATTTTCTGATATCTTCTTCATAACCTCTGTCACTTTTCCCTTCATCACTTTTATGGACTCAAAAACTGATTCCTTTTAATGCAGACTTGACCTTTAGAAACAAAAATAAATCACAAGAGCAAGATAACGTGAGTACAATGGATGCTCCAGCACAGGAATTCCATGCTTTGCCAAAAATGTCTTGATGGATGTGTGTTATGTTATGTGTTGGAGCATTGGCTTGGTTGGTGACATGAGCCATTCTTCCACAGTTCAGGCCTTTTTCTTCTCATCCACACATGAATAGTAGTCAGGACATCTTTATAGTCAACCTGATAGCAGTTTGACCTTCGGGCACCCAATCAACATGAACAGTGTCTTGAATATCTAAAACATGATCATCGTGGCTCTGCTTTCAGCTTGGTGATCTGAGCTTTCTATTGCTGGGATGAACTGGGGCTCTTCCAATGTATGGATTGGTGGTTAATATTCTTTTTAAAAAGTTAGAATCCCTGTCAATTGTTTTGATTATGTCAGCACAAATGTTTATTTGAGCTTCCTTCTGCTCAGGAGAGATGAGAGATGTGCTTGAGAGATGAGTGTGCATCATCCTCAAGCAGACTTTTTGTGTTGAAATTTTCATGTAAAAACTGTTGAATAGTTAATTTGTCAATGACTGTAAACCCAACAACTGCTCAAATACTCAGGCAATGATTTTACCAACTTTTCACTTTTACCATCTGATTTTGATGATCTAAGTGTGACCAGGCAACAGATATTATGCAATCACATTTCTCCTACTTTTACACTTTTTGAATCACTCAAAAACTTGAGTACATGATAGATACTCATCACCGTACACTTCTTTCAATAAACGGTACATTTCTGTAGCAGATTTCCCAGGTCTAACAAAGAACGCTCCACATTAATGCTTGACAATTTTCTGACATAGCACAAGTGCACAGTCAATTTCAAACACTGTAGATGAATTGAGATTTATCCGACCTTGCAAATATACAGGACAGAACAGGTTAATGCTCTGCCCTACTCAACTTTGCTATGCTTAAACAACAGCAGAAAAATCAGTCTGGTTTTTCTAGCCAAATCTCATGTTTTTGAAGTGCACCTAATTAACGTTTACTGAATGTGTCCTTATAGGCTACAGCTAGCTTAATGCAGCATTCTAACATGGGAAAGCTTCCCTACCTATGGCATTTAGTTTGGCATGTCCAATATCTGAGGATCACTGAAGGCAAAAAGTACAAATATTACTATCTTTCAATTAAAAAGTCATGAATTATGTTTAAAGGGATATAATAAATCTAAAACAGTTTTATGACTCAGTACTTAGGTACTCATCAGTAATCTCAAATCACTTGTATTTTCGAAGTGCATCTACTTGATTTATTGAATGTGTCCTTATTGGTTACAGCCTATATCTGATGTTTTTACAACCTGCACCTGTATGATGTTTTTACAACTTGGACAATCAAAACTGGTTTTAATCAGGGAAAACATTCTACTACATATACTTGTAGTTACACTGTACTAATATGTATGGTTCAAAAAGAAGTATAAACATGCATCAGAAAAAGACCCCCCCCCCCCCACACACACACAGTAAAATAAAGACTGTAATTTCGATGAATACTGAGCAAAATACTTACATCTTTATAGTTAGCAGCAAAAAATTTAGTTGTTGTCTCATACAGCTGCGATGCGAGCTGATACTGACCAGTGAACAGCAATGGCCAACACTGTAAATAACCCAAAGAATCCAGCTGCATGTGTTTGATATCGAGCAGTTCGTACACGCTATGCGCTGCCTTACTGACTCCTTAGAAGGAACAAAAAATTGTTACCACAAAATATTTGTTTCATATTTAAAAACAAATTTCACATAATACTGTTACTTTCATGTGTATTCTGTAAATAATATACAACACCACTTACTACAGTTTAGAGATACTAAACAGTTGAGCTCATCATCTGAAAGCATGTTAGGAGTGCAAGAAGTTCTGTATAAACAATCCACAAATAAAAGTTTGTTGTTTGAATAATGTGTGATACACGACATTTATATAGAGCGATTACAATATATAGTGGAACAAAAGACACCACCTATTATCTGTACAAAACTGATTTGCTTATATTTTACCTTGTGTTCTTTACAATATTAATTGATGAACAAGTGCTAGCCATATAACTGTAGTTGTGTTGCCATATCTAATACAGCCTAACACTATCCCTAAATCGGAAATCAAATATGTACTCCTAACTAAAAACAGTCAATCTCCCTAGAGTGGACACACTGCAATCCACTGGACTGATGAATCATATGATCAGTTCTTTCAAGTTTTTTTTCCATTACTGCGGTAATTTTGGCAACTGTGGCTGATGTGGAAGGACATTAGTAACCAACATCAATGGAGAATAGTGAGCGTACTGATATTTCACACAAATCATGCCTACTGACAAGGCAATAACTGTCTGGATCCAGGTATATACACACCAGCTGCATGGTACATAGAAGCAACATGTTTACAATTATAAGGGCTCTGGAATACCATAAATAAAAATAATGGTACAGTTCCATAATACCTAAACTATAGGGTTCCAACCTGCAGATATGATCCTGCATGAAGCTTTTCACATCTTATTGAAGCAGACAAGTGGTGTTAGGACCACTTAAAAGTGAAGCAGACATCACTTATTTTAAGTGCAAACAATTAAAAAAGTTTTATATGTATGCATGAATGCATGTGCAAAAATACAAGTATTGTATTACCAGGCACATAAATCTGAAAAAAAGAATACAACTGACGTAAAAAGACATACATTTGTAAAAATAAAAAAATATGGAATATTTATAGCATTGAATATCCCTATAATAACCCATTTGTATAATAACACTTTCCCCACACAAAACAATTTGATCAAGTTACGTCTAAAAACCAAGAACACTGCACAATTTTTTATAATTACAAGTTTACTTTGGAAGAACTGAAAATATGTACGTTTTCTAGTCACTTCCAAGATGCCTTGATAATAATTGTTTAACTACTTTACAATTTAAACAAAACTAAAAGAACAACTGAAGTGAAGCCATTAGCTATTCAAAATAAAAGTTTTTAAAAACATTTACATGGTATGTCCTTTGATACAGTTTTAACATGGAATAATCACATACTTATTTTTTTGTAAGTTAACATGTTAAATATCAGTAAATTAAACTTAATTTTATATGCTTTGAAATTAAACTTGTTTGAATTGTCTGGCTGACTCAAGAGAAAAGTAGAAAAGGATTTACGACAACTACATCAAATGTTTACCTTGCTCTTATGCAACAAACTATTTCATTAAAAAATACTGTGTTCACATTACACTGATCTGACATACCCACTACAAATTTCACACGTCTTGTGAAATGTAGGATGGAATTAGCCAATACAAAATAGTTATATTTTGTTAAAAATCAAGATCAGGTAATAATATAGTTCTAAGGCTTTCACGTTCGGTGTCAGTAGTATTAAAAGTATGTAACGGGCTGTTTGCCCATGGTCCATGGTTTTCAAACAAACCAAACGTTTCAACAGCACCACTGGCTGCCATCAGCAGTGGAATTTGAGTCTACCTGAACGCGGGTTGTTAAATGTCAGGCCCACAGTGTGGTGGTCAGCCTTTACCACAGTACTGTGGGCCTGACGTTTAACAACCCGTGTTCAAGTAGACTCGAATTCCACTGATGATGGCAGCCAGTGGTGCTGTCAAAACGTTTGGTTTGTTTGAAAACCATGTACCACGGGCAAACAGCCTGGTACATACTTTTAAGATCAGGTAATGTGTAATACCCAGTTAATGCGTTCACATTTCTTATTGAATGCCATTTGCTGTAGCAAGGCATTTTATGTTAAATGGTTTGAAGTATTATTTTCATGGAATATTCCCCTAGTTTAACATTGGACTGTATCGAATTTGTGTGCATGACATGTGTTTGTGCCCACAGTGAAAAGTTCATTTGCTTGGGGGTGGCAATTCAGATGAACTGGACCTGTACAATTTGGCAGTTCCCATGCTATTGTTGAAAGGTCTGAGATATGGGAAGCTGACAGTTGAAACAATGGTCAATTGTAGATTTACTGGCACACAAAGCAGTCACAACGTCACCAGCTCACAGTAGCAACATTAGCCTAGGCTCTGGGCAGCCAATGCTGCATGCTATGCTAACATCCAAACTCAAACTTGTATGAAAACTGTATGAGCTCTATGATAGTTAAACAGTGAACTCAGAACATAATACATATGTAAAACGATTCACTGGGGTAAAAAGTGCTTGGAAAAAAAAGAGAGAGAGAGAGAGAGAGAGAGAGAGAGAGAGAGAGAGAGAGAGAGAGAGAGAGAGAGAGGGGAATGATTTGTTCTGTTGTATAATTTATATTAATTCAGTAATATTATATGTGTATGATATAATTTGCAGTATTATAACTTTATATACAGTTGCTGGTAAAAACAAAATGGGATTACTTGGCTTGTGCGGACTGCTACTGTAATTATTCTAATTATCTTCTAATAAATCATGATTATTCTGATGAAATATGGTGACCTGTGCAAGAAAATTATCAGAGTATATTTTGTGTTTAAAATAACTGATTTTGTAATGCTTTATGTATTTCTGAATTTAATTAGTGATAGTCATACAGGAAGTTGCACATTAAAACTGCCGATGTCATAATGTTTAATATGACAATAAATTTCTATGTTTTATATTCTGGTTATTTTGTAACAACTGATCCAAAAATTTTTAATTGGTAAAATTGGAGGAATGAATTTGTTTGAATTTAATTATGAGTAAGTTATTTCAGAAGTCATCCTACCATATTCATACGGTGTTCAGTGGGTTCACCTAAATCGACCTGGGTGGATTTCCTTTACAGGAGAAAATTTGTAAAATTGTAAATAACAAGGTCAAAGGTATGATTTCTGCATAATGGCTTTACAAATGCACATGACAGCTCTGGGCTTTAGTTTTTATGGGAGTTTGTACGGTAGGTTCTGGGCCTTCACAGAATTTTAACTATTACACTCAATTGCATTAACTACATTATATAAGAAAGTCAGGCATAAACATACCCTCAAACAAAAGTGATAAATTTTAAAATCACAAAATTATGAGTGTATACAAATGGCGATACAAATCAAAGAAATATAACCGATACATGTTTCACACACTATATAAAATTTTCACACAAAATAATCAATATTCTTTATAAATAACATTGTACATTATTAATGTTATGCTGATGAAATAAATAGTACCACATCACTGAGTGCGTACACAATTCTGGGCACACAGCACACGTGACTGTTCAGACATTTAGAGATCATTCTATGTGGCAGAATTATATAATTCTCTGAACTCCTGGTGAAGAAGTGCTGAAGAGGACATTAGACAAGAGGTTGGTGACGACAACAACCAAACTGATGGGGAAGGCCCTTACACTGTGAAAAAGGGAATCAAAGACACTGTTCACGGTCGTCCACCTACACCATTTGGGCAAGTATTACTGCAGAGATGGTTTGCCAGTTTGGAACAAACAGGGTTACGGAGAGGGTAGTGTTAAGCTGATGAAATACATAGTACCACATCACTAATTGTGTACGTAATTCTGAGAATACAGATGAGACTGTTCCAGATGTTTAAAGATCATTCTACATGGCAGAATTACATAATGCTTTGGACTGATCTAGGTCACACAAGATGCTCCAGACATTTACTCGACTACTCTACCAGCATCCAGCCTTACTATCAGACTACACTGCAAGGTGGCAGAGGTATAAATACTGGATTCGAAGTGGCCCAACTTTTAGTTCAGATACAACTGGTGATTTTATCAGTGCATTTCGCAGTAGTTGCGGTTCATTGAGAAGTGGTTATTGTGCTAATTAGTGCAAAACTGAAATATGAGTGACATTTATTGTTGGACAAATTTAACCTGAATTATTGTGCAAGAGTGCTCTGTAGATTTATAAATGCTGTTTGTGTCTAATTAAAGTTTGTAATTAGTGACTTCACTGGTGTTTCCACTGAACAACACGACTGGTGAGACCAATGTAACAGCGTATAGTGGGGTAATGGCCATGGGTACCAGTACTGGATAATGACTGTATGGCAACTATGAGAAACTATTTATGAAGTTGAACCTGCATTTTATACAAACTTTTTTATATTTTTACAAACTGCTTATCCAATTTTTGCACAGCATACATTTAGATTTTAGGAAAACTCTTTAACATCTCCATACCTACCTAATTTGTTATAAAGTTTTATAAGAAACAGCTTTATTTGAAAATTTGTAGGGCTGTTGGTAAGAGCATTTTCTAAGACAACAATTGCGTCTCTCACATACACAGACTTCCCTGTTTCTATCCAAACATCATTCAAAAGGTTCGCAACCGTTAATGCAAATGGGTCACTATCCCTGTAACAAATTCAAACGAAACAAAAATTGAAAAAAAACTTACGTGTGTAAATTTTTTTATACTAAAAAGGAATGATATCTTACATTAACACATTATTTTTGTTGTAAAAACAATGTTTAGTATCACAGTATCACTCAAGGCTGATAACATGTTACAGTTGCAAAAAAATAATAATACTCCAAGTAAGTAAAGATGGACACACACACACACACACACACACACACACACACACACACACACACACACACACACATCAACCAGTCAAGAGTTAGAATAATGCCAGTTGTAGACACAAGCTAATAAAAATCATATAAAAATACTATTATAAAAACATTCCAATTTTGTAAGCTTATATAATAAAATATTTTACTAAATTACTTCTAACAGCATTACTTTTTAGTTACCATTACCTCACTACTTTAAGACTTCATTAATAAGAAATAAACTTGCAAGTACATTTTGCATGCATTCTGGGTGGTATGATCAATAATTTTCAGTGGATATACCATGTTTGTTTATGCTCTACTGCCTGTCATATCATTACTGTTGTGATATGAAATTTGATCCTGTGCATGGTGTTATGTAATATTTACTGGCAAATTAACTGCAATTTAAGAATGTTTCCTTGAGAATACCACAAACAAAACATTTTGTGGTCACAAAGAAAGATAAAGAGCACATTCTAATAACAGTACAAGGACAAGAGTATGCATATCAATTTTAAAAGATATTAAAAATAAATATTAACATGTGACTGTACGCCATATTTTTCAAATAACTTTATAATGTCATTTACATTATATAACGTTATAAAGTTATTGAACTTGTACAAGTCGTGTATAACTCCTCATTATACGAGGAATAATGATCACTAATAAATAAATCTGTAATACATTCTAAGCACTCTTTATTGAACATCTGTCACCCACCAAATTCACGTTTTACATAAAAATTTTTGAAAGGGCTCAACAAATTGGGGCCATATTTTGCAAACACTAATACAAATTGGGACAAATAAAGTCACCTTTTTCTGCTCATGCTTCACAATTGCTTGAAACCAACTTTGTGTACCTTCATATGAATATACCAATAAAATTTATAGTTTACACACTCAGTTAAACGACACACACACACATTCTTTCAATCTACTTTACTCTGTGAGTTTACTTACTTCCAGACACATTAAGAACTACTGACTATTTTTTTCAAATTTGATGTTTGTTTAAATGCCTTTTCTTACAACACATATACAGTAGATTAATCCTTTTTCATAAATCTTTCCTTTCATTACTTACATTTGTTCTCTTCTATTACTACATAAGTATCAGTAAGCTACAGCTTCCAGTTAATATATACACACTACAGCTGTTTGTGCAGGCTGTGGTTACAATAAATTCATCAGTCACAATCTGATATATAGAAAGTATGAGAAAATACTAACCGGATGTCTGTTGGTAAAACTTTGGATACACTCATCTCTACAGTGATGTGATAACAGTGCATATAATCAGCTGCGAGCTGTAGCTTAGATTTATATGACAGTGCTTCATGGAAACCAAGGTAACGTGAGATCCCCGTAATGGATCTATACTGAAGCATTTGTGATATCTGTAAAACAATTATACATGATTTTTACAAACTTTCATTACCAGAATACTATACACTTAAGAAAATACACATTTATATACTTCATAGACGAGGTCAATTAACGCATCAATGGAAACCCACACAAGATGTGATACAAGACTGTTGTGAACACCACCTAGTTAAAGGCATGGAACAAATAGATTGTTTTAATAAAGAAAATTAAATTGTTAACTGTAAATGTTTTCGAAGTCGATGTGTGTATATTTAACCACTTTAAATAAAGTAACTAGTAATATTTTTTGTTACCAGCAAGGAATTCAGTCAAGAATAAGAAATTCAACTAATCATAAACATTTAATACACTGATTGAAATACGGCTGTATGAAACAAATATATTGATGCATCAACTAATTACAAGTAATGAAGTCATAAACTTGATATTCGAAAGAGTTCACCAATTAACAGGCAGATCAGTTATCATTTTGGCAAATGTTTTCAAATTTAAAACTTAGGAATGCTATGTCAAACATAACAGTTGTGTCAACACGTCTCAGGCAATATTACCACTATACCAAGTTTTATAAGGCACTGTTAGATGGTGGAGTAATGTAATCTCTTTCAGGTAAAAAACTTTCAATTAAGAACATTTACTTAAACAGCAATTATGTAAAAACTGTGCCACTGGGTAGCAGAATACTTGGGTAAGTACAAGCTACATATCAAATGTTTAAAACTGATTCGGTAAAATGTTATGTCAAAGACACATTGAGAGACTGGAATCAAGTCACTTAACTTTCATAAAAGTGTGCAAATTTTTCCAATTTGCTCAATGGAGTCAGTTTGTTCTGATCTATGACATAAAAACTGAATGTTTACATGTGTTTGAAATCACATACCATAATCAATGCATTAACAAGATACTTTGTTTCAAAACTTTTGTTATGATACAGAAGTAACAAAACAAAATTTAACGTTTAGTTTTTACATGCTGACATTAGCATATACGAGGTGCTATCAGAAAGTTCCTGGACTAGGTCTAATAAATTCTTTTTGCTTACCTAGGCCATTAATGGCTCCCATCTCCTTCAAAGTAGTCTCCCTGCGAATTGATACAACGAATCCAGCGTTGTTTCCATGCCTGGAAAGTGTCAAAAAAAGTCTTTTGCTGAAGGCTGTCAAGCACCTTCTGCGTTTTTTTCTTAATGTCTTCTACAGTGTCAAAACGGTGACCTTTCATGTGAATTTTTATTTTCGGGAACAGAGAAAAATCACAGGGGGCTAAATCTGGTGAATATGGAGGGTGTGGGACGGTGGCCATATTGTTTTTGGTCAAAAACTCTGTTGTTTTCAGTGAAGCGTGAGCAGGTCCATTGTCGTGATGCAACAGCCAGTTTTGGTCTTCCCACAATTTGGGCCTTTTTCGTCGCACATTTCGTCTCAGCCGCCTCAAAACGTCACAATAAAAATCTTAGTTCACTGTAACACCAGCTGGCACGAACTCACGATGGACAATGCCTTTGATGTCGAAAAACACAATGAGCATGGTTTTTGTTGCACTTCTGACCTGCCGTGCTTTTTTTGGTCTCGGTGATTGTGGAGTTTTCCACTGTGACGACTGCTGTTTTGTTTCTGGATCATAACCATAAAACCAGCTTTCATCACCGGTTATGACCCTGGAGATGAAGGTAGGGTCATTTTCAGACGTTTCTCTGAGTTCACTGCACACATCAACACGGCGCTGTTTCAGATCCACAGACAAAAGCCGAGGGACGAATTTCGCAGCAACACGACACATGCCTAAATTTTCAGTTAGAATTTCTTGACAGCTTCCATAGCTTATTCCGGCACTTGTGCACAACTCATGGATTGTTTGACGACGGTCTTTGTGAATGAGTTGTCGAATTTTTTCAACATTTTAATCCGTTTTGCTCGTGGAAGGTCGTCCTGAACGGTGATCATCTTCAAGTGACATTCTGCTGGCCCTGAAATGAGCGTACCACTCAAAAACCTGTGTTCTGTGTAGGGAATGTTCTTCAAAAGCTTCTCGAAGCATTGCAAAAGTTTCAGTAGGCGATTTACCAAGTTTAAAACAAAACTTAATGCACGCGCGTTGCTCGAATTTATCAGCCATCATAAAATTAGCAAATGAACGTTAACACACGATTACAAAACACAACGCGTAGACCGAACACAACCTCACAATGCAACGAAACTCGGCAGACTGACTCATTACGTATTATGGAATCGGACACTGGGACGCGAGGTTGTACAGTCACGTCCAACAGCCGTGCCAAGTACAGTCCGGGAACTTTCCGATAGCACCTCGTATTTGGTTCTGTGCTGATTAAAGTTGATGACAGTCATAACATCCTTCAATATTAAAACACAGTTCAATAATTCATTTGGCTTGTGTAATGCAGTTTGTGAATCAAAACATAGTACACATGGAATGACTACCATGATTAAACACACAGGAAAATCTTTAAAAAACGTTAGTCATGTGGGAGTATGCAGGTGCAGTATGGTGAAGGCCAGTTGGACTCCCAAAGTTGAAATGACTGTGATAAGCAATTTGATTCTGTCCTCATGACATCAAGGTAGCCACTAAACTTACAAAATTTGTCACAAAACTTTTCAGTGCTGTTTCAGAAAATTCCAAGAATGGTTAACGGTAATTTGTATGACTATCAAAAATTTATATTTTAATTACACATTAACTATATATACTCCATGATCACATTTGTGGTAAAATACAATCCAAAATTAAAAAAAAATTCATAAAGCTATTAAAGATTTCAATTAGAAAACTACATTACTAAATTGCTTACATTTTGTGGTAACTGTCCTTTTTCAAGTTGAATAATTTTCATAATCTGATTAAGGAAATCTGAAACTTCATTTGGGTTCAACAGATCTAGATATATTTGCAGGTCACCTAAAGTACACTGTTTCTCTCCGAACTCGTGAAAATACAACACCAGCATTTCAACAAGACTTCCTAAAATTTACAGACATTAGCCTCAAATTAGTTACAACAAACGCAAAAAGTTAATAATAAATGTTTAAAAAATACTAAAGAACTATGTATATAGTATATCAAAATAATTCTTATAATTTGTTTAATCCAGTATTCCCTAAACTTGCTGGCTTATTGTCTTTTTTCAAGGGTAATTTTTTTCATTGCTGTCTACGGGGAAGCTATTTATGAGTTTATTTAGGGCAACCCTATCATCTCAGCTGTGAGTTTACTTATACCACTGGAAACTGATACCTATAAAAACGGACACAGAACCTCATACCATACATCAACAGAAAACTGGTTTGATATGCATTACAGGACACACATAAGTCTTAAAGAATTTTCAATATAACATAATAAAGGATTGAAATAAATGATAAAACATGTAAACAGGTATATGTTTATTACTGAATTTGCTATAAAATGAGCAGATGAAAAAAATTCAGCACCTTATAATTCCTATTCACACCACAATGTCCCATTAATTGCTCCTGCAGTCAGCGACACCCTCTCACATATTTCCAGCATCTGTGGGGGGGGGGGGCAGTAACACCCACTTTGGGAACTATGGTTCTATCTATTTCTCGTTTAAACGCTGGGAATGCACAAGGAGAGTGGATCTGGCATTCTTTGAACTGGTTAAGACCTACTGATGTTTATGACTCTCTGAAAGATTTATGTAGACGGTTCACATATAGCCAAACAAACATGCCTTTGTTTTCAATTTGTGCAGTGCATTCCAGTTTGGGTCTTGAACACATGGTTTTGTAGTACAAACTGGCAACAATACATGCCCACTACGTCAGTTGTCCAAAAAGAAGTTATGAAAAATAACACATACAATTTGTACAATGGAGTTAAAATCCACACTAAATCCTCTGTATAAAATATTCATATATTATTCTGTAAGTGACTGTGACACACACACACACACACACACACACACACACACACACACACACACACACACACACACACACACACACACACACACACACACACACACACACACACACACCATATTATTAAATCACAGTGATGAACATGAATAAATCTAGCTCAGAGTAAGCTACATAATAACACAATTTTATCAGTGACTGTAAACTGTGTTCATACAGGGAATTCACGACAAGATTTATGAAAGTGTAGATCACTGGCATGTTTAACATAAGGAACTGTAGCAGTATGGGTAAATAAAAGGAACAGATTAAATACGATTATTGGTACCATTCAGCCAAGAATGGTATTTCACAAACTGAGAATCATTGAGCACTAAACAAAACTTGTAGAATTGTAGAGAAATTTACTTTATGCATGGATAGTGCATAGAATGCTTTGCATAGGACCTATCTCCGAATATGTGTTAACAATACTGCACAGTCAGAGAATACACAAATTGAAATCAATAATTTTATATTTTTGATAAACCTTAATCTGACAAATGTATGGTGTTTTTAAACAGTGGCCATTTTAAAACTTGAGTTACTTTCACAGAAGTCAAAATTACAGTGGGAAACCGATACAGAATCACATCTTAGGTGGTCAGATGTGATTCTGTTTAAATCTACATAACTGTAACATAAAATCAATAGGATAATATGAATCGGTGGATTCATATCAAAGACATTTTGTACCAGGAGTGTAACTAGGAGGGAATGAGACTAGCTTGTAGGTAGGTCACCCCATTTTCCTCAGATTCATCCCATATCATATATATATATAGTGGAACCCCTCAAATCCGAACTAATTGGGGCTGTAGCCTGTTTGGATTCGGAAAAGTTCGGATTAGCCAAAAAATCTGCATACATAGTACTCAACACTAGTTACGGTGTACGCGCCACCCGGTAATGTTGCGTAGGGGTGAGACGAAGCCGCCGGAGGTTGCTGACCTTGACTGCCCGTGAATCACTGTTGCTGTCGGGCAGAAGTGCGCTAAAAATAGCCCAGCCCTACTACAATAGGTCTAGAAATCTTTGTATTCCAGTTAGTCCTCTGGCGTTTGTTGTCCTGTGCGTTTGTCTGCTGTTACTGTTTCCATCCAGTGTACATAGTTTGTTTGAGTTTTCGTTTAAGGTTTATTGTTTTTGCATTTGAAGTGAGCAGTGTAGATCGGGTTTTTTAGTTTTCTTAAATTATGGCAAGCAAACAAAAACATAGTTCTTGTACTTTAAAAGAAAAGCTCGAAGTGTTAATGCGACTAGACAAAGGGGAAAGTTTGACGAAGTTGGCTGTTGAATTTGGTGTTGGTAAGGCAACAATCAGTGACTGGAAAAAGAATCGTGCGAAAATTGAACAGTTTTGCAGTGCAACAAGTGAAAAAACTTTGAAACAACGCCATCACGAAAAAGTTTCTGTAAATGAAGAAATTGGCGAAGCAGTGTTTTTGTGGTTTACACAAGATAGGCAGAAAGGAGTTCCTATTAGTGGTCCATTAATTCAAGAAAAGGCATTGCGGCTGAACAAACTAATGAACAGAGATTTGGCATTTACTGCTAGCAATGAGTGCTTGGATCGATGGAAGAGAAGGCATGGAATCACACAACTGACGATAAGCGGAGAGAAGTTATCAGCTGATAATACTGCTGCAAAAGAATAGTTAGATGAATTCGCCGATTTGATTTCGTCGGAAAATTACTCGCCCCAGCAAGTGTATAATGCAGACGAGACTGGATTGAATTTTAAAGCACTTCCCACTAAAAGTGTTGCTTCTAAAGAGGAATCTTCTGCGCCAGGCTTTAAAATGAACAAACAGCGTCTCACAGTTTTGGCCTGCATTAACACCGCGGGAACAAACAAGCTACCATTAATGGTGATTGGAAAATCTGCCAAGCCACGAGCCCTTAAAAATATGAACATGAATTCTCTCCCTGTTTATTACAGAAATCAGACTAAGGCGTGGATGGCTGGTAATCTTTTTAAGGAGTGGTTTGAAAAGAAATTTGTTCCTTCGGTAACACGATTTAAAGAAGTAAATGGACTGCCACCTCGAGCTCTACGTTTGATAGACAACGCTCCGTCACATCCTTCAGACATGCAGTTGGTGTGCAGAGACATAAAAGCAATTTTTCTACCACCTAACGTGACATTGCTGCTGCAGCCTATGGATCAAGGTGTGCTACAGAACATAAAACTAAGCTACAGAAAAATGCTTCTGCAAACTCTTATTGAAGAAGATTGTTCTCTTTCTATTCTTGAGAAGCTAAAGAAGATAACAATAAAAGATGTGATTTACTGGGTTGCAGAATCCTGGAACAATACCAGTAAAAATTTACTGCAGAGACCTTGGACGAAGCTTTGGCCCAGCCTCGAATTTGTGGAAACACCACTTCGAGGCGAAGAAACTTACAACACGAGATGATGAAACTGAGCTCCTTCATCTCTTTCAAAAAGTACCAGGATGTGAGGATGCTGAAAAAGGTTGTCTGGAGGAGTCGGCAGCACTAGACGACAATGAAGAATGCACCGAGCATGACATAGTGTCTGTGGTCCAGGATCAACATGACAATGTATCAGGTAGCGATAGCGAGGGAGAAGATGCCTCAACAAACGTGACTCATTCTGACGCTGCCGTCACTCTCGACATCGCGTTGCGCTACGTAGAACAACACACAGCTGCTACACCCAATGATGTCATGTTTATGCGATGCTGGCGCAACACCGCATCCTCGGGAAGGTTTATGTCACTTCGCCAGATGAAGATCACTGATTTTAAGTGAAAAAATGTAGTGTAGTGTTTGTGTGTGTTTCTTTTGTGTTTTTCCTTGGCCATTCAACTCTGATGTTAATGAAATGCTGTATGACGTTGTTGTTTTTATACAGTGTTAATTCCAATATTTTTTACATTTCAATCCTGTTTTACGTAAGTAGCAATACTTGTACATACTTTATTAATTTTTCAATGATTCTTTACGTAAAATTAGGTTACATATGATAGTTTTATGTAATAAAAAATGTGTTTCTTATGTCTTTATGTGTTTTTTTCAAATGTTGTTTTTCTTCAAAATCATGTTCGGATTTCCCGGGATTTCGGATTTCTGGGGTTCGGATTTGAGGGGTTCTACTGTATATATACATATATATATATATATATATAAAATTATTTGTAAGCCTTATTTTAACACAACTGTCTCAGAAATAGGCCTATGTTAAGTGATTACAGAATTTCACTTAAATTTTTAATAGGTGGGGGGGGGAGATATCTCACCCCCCCATTTACATCACTGTTTGTATAATACATTCCTATGTCTTGGATACAGTAATAAACTGATAGCAAGTACATATTTGTATGTTCAAAACATTATACATTTATACAAAGCATATATACATATTTACTATAAATTTTGATACACATGTAAATATGTTTTGTTTGCCTTAACAATAAGTCTTTTCAAAACAATTAAAAAAGTACAGTCTTGTGACAAAATGCCATGTGTTCATGGGAAAGAATGGGTATGGAGTTTTAGATACCAACTTTACCATTTATCTTATAGTACACGTACGTTATGTCACGTTTAGTAACCATGGCAAAAATGTTTATATTAACTGTTCTGTTTCATCAACAGAAAATTACCAACAATTAAACAAATGTTCATTACCTAAAAGTGGTTCAGCATCTTCACCTCTAGCTTTTAATAATGCAAAGAATTCAAGTTGTGCAAGGTACGGACCACGGAGTTTATGTATCTGACGACAGTTCTCTTCTTGCAATTGACTCAAGAAGCATACACAATCTGCAACTGTTGTATCTGGTTTCTCTCCATAAACAGGATCAAAATATGACTCACTACTTTCCCCATTAAGCAAGTGAAAGACTGTATTAAAATAGTTCATGTAGAAATTCCAGTTGTCCATTCTACAAACAGATTGAAAAATAAGTGTAATGATATCACATGGAGGTGGCTACTTAAGCATTAAAAAAAGTTCATCATTGGTTACTATATGTGTATTCATATCAAAACTACTGTTTAATTTATTATGTATTGCCAGTGTTTATACACAAATTTTAAGTTACTACTGTCAGTAAACCAAACCGAGTCACACATGCTGAGTTGAGTATTGAAAATTTATTTCGTATTGTCTAGTTATTTCTGCTCTGACACAGAAGTTGACATATTCATTCAAAAAGCCATACGCTTAAGGAACTTGTTTATTAAACACAAAATATTTCCAAAGAAAATCTAGAATTCTGACAAAATACTCTTCCAACAGAAGTTAACACACAAAATCTCATGTTTTTATTTGATATGTTATTAAATATTATAAGAAATTATATTTTGAAAATAAGAAACTTTCATTTTTACATCATCATACCTACTTAACACAATTACAATATTTCATTACTTTTATATATCATATGCTTGTCTCAATGAGTTTGTTTTTCAAAGAAGAAAGGTATGTTCATCTACTAACAAGAGGAATCTTAAGTGGCATAAAATATAATGATAGTATAATAATAATTGGTATTGCATACGATAACTAATTGAAATTGTTATAACTGATCAGCTAAGTGATGGATGATATACAAATGTTTACATCAACATTGTAAAATTAATACTAAGAATTAAAATTAAAATAACTATAATTAGGCCTACATAAAGAAAATAAAAATATATGCATTCAGCCAACCTTTTTACCAAGGTATTGACAACTGTTATAATTAAATTTTGTTATGTTAATACTCGTTGACAGCTGTCACTTGTCAACAAAATTATTTACAAAGAAATAACTGAACAGTACAGGTGCTCAATAATGATAAAAATGTTGGCTTCGACAACATTTTCAATCCACTGCTAGATTCAGTAGTGAAATGAAAATGATGTTAAATATGAAATATTGTAATGGTAATACATAAAGAATCAAGACATTATAGAGGCATCATATCTTGATATGTGAAAATATTATGACTGTCAAAAAAGTGTGTGAAGGAGATAAGAAAATCTACAAAAACAATATTGAAAATCTACAAAAACAATATTGAATACACTTACTCAATTCTAAGTAGCTTTTTCATAGTTACATTTGCCTCCTCCCATCGTTCAAGTTGTATCAATAACTCTATTCTATTCATAACACTGTAGGATTGTAACTTTTCACCTAATGGTCCATCAATAACTTCCAAAGCTTCTTTAAGTTTTCCCTGAGTAACACAATTATTATTAATAGTACAATAAATATAATAAGTAAACATTGATATGAAATGAATACTAAGTTCTTGCAATACATAGTATATTTTTAGGATTACTGTGAAACACTACAGGAAAAGCAGATGGTACACTGTCCTTAACTCTAGGCTATTCCTTGCCCACAGTTTAGATACTGAGTTTTGCAAGAGATTGCATATTATTAGTTTTCTAGTTTTAACAGTGTTTTTGGTAGAATACACATCTTTTTATTTCTTTTAAAACAAAATGTTTCACCCACATTATGATGAGGCACCCTCAGTGGCTCGACTGAGTCAGAGCACAAAATCTTGACCAACTCCTATTATACCTTTTTAATGTATTATTTAATACAAAAATAGTTTAACATTTTTCATATATTGTCACAAATTATGTTTTTTAATGTAAACAATATGTTGTTGATGATATTTACAATAACTACTACTAATACTAACTTAACTACTGTAAGACACAAACATTACAGAGTACATTAAACAAAGTGAACAATTTAAGATGTTTTACATTACAAACACAAGACAAATCAGTAGTTTTCCCATCTTTAATATGGTACCTCCTACTGTTATTATCTTTTATAAATACGTGTACGCTGAATAAACATTAGTTACTGACAAAAATGGTAGATATTATTTAATCAATTCACATACTGTATATTTAACACTAAACTGTCAGTTATGCACAGAATGTTATAAAATTGTTGAAACTACTACTGTATCTTGAATGAACTGATAGTTTAAGGCAGCATTTACCTGCATCTTGAGAATCCCTACGTACAACTGAACTTCCTGTTCAGCTTCGATCTTGCCTTCTCGTATAAGTTTCTCTACCATTCTTTCTGCCAAATTCAACAATAGTAACCGCTTTTCTTCACCATCAGTAGTTTTCTTAGCCTGAAAAATATTATTATCAAAATGTCTGTTCTACACAAGACATTATCAACAGTATCAAGTTTCTATATTAATTATATCTGAAGAGCCGGGCAGAAAAATGGAGTAAGTGCATTTCCATAAATTTTACAGGAAAGCAAAATTAAAAGTTTGAAGCCTCATAATTTTTAAGAACAAAATTTGAAAATTTCCCTTTCCTTAAGAAAAGGCAACAGAGGCCACAACAGGCATTCACAGTATAGTGTAATTAATACTTTTTCACTGTGTCTCAATGGCTTCACATTAAAAAAAAACTTGTTTTAGTCAAAATAACAATCACTCATGAATTAGGGTTGAGTAATATGCTTGTGCTTCAGATGCGTGTGTTTGTGTACGACTGGGCAGATGTTCTGGTTGGTCTCTCTCTCTCTCTCTGTTTCAACCTCCTCGGACACATCCCCTATCTATCTTTACTCTGTCACCCGGTGTAGTATCTGCCTACAAGTCCCCTAACACATTCACTTGGTTATTACATATTTTCTTTCCTATGTAGCTGTGTGTTTTATTGTATGCTGTTACGCTTATCTTGGTATGTAATTTGCAGATGGAGAAACTCTCCCTATTCCAAGGCTTGTTGTTGCTGTTCCAGTCTTCATGGATTCTTGATTTGTCACCAGCTTTAAATTTAAGCTCCCTGATTGGTCTTGTTTTAAATGTACACTGTTTTATGTACAGTATGTGTTCAGAGTCAGAAATGTGTTCCAATACCTTGATGATTCGTCTTCTCTTATATTCTTTACGACAACAAAGGACTTTGGCTTAGCTCGTGCATTTTCAAAGACATTCACCCAGTCTTCAGGCATTTCGGTTCTAGTTTTTGTAATGACTAGGCCCATATTCGTATCACATTCAAGATAAGAATGACCCTTTACAGGGAACATTACAACAATAGATTTAAAGCACTTCTTAATATACACTATAGTGTAAGTATTGAATAAGAGTAATTTTTATTTTGCCCACCTGCAGAATCACAAAATCTGTACAGGTTCTCGACATTTTGTTATTCATGAATGTCTCAAAAATGAAACAACTTCATTAGATCCTTTATTGCTTACAGGTTATGGATATGAATTTATAGACAACTGATGCTTGTAATACACTAAATTTGTAATAATATTTGGACAGGGAATGTTCTTTAGAAAAATCCACTGAAATTGCCTCTGTATGGTTGTACATCCTCTTCTTTTCCTTGCTTCTCTTTACTTACCATAAAATGATAATGCTTTTTTAATATTTCACAAAAATTTAATTTGCTATAGTTATTTTTTTGTATTTCATCTGATTCCATTTTAACTTCAGCTTGTAACGATTTTACTGTTGCACTAAACTGATCACATTTTGAACATGTATCAATGTCCTCACATAAAATTGTTCTGTAGGTTTCATAGGACAGGATTAAGTGAATACTTTCCCTGATATATTGGGTGCATTCTTTTAACATTTACGTCTTCTGGAAAGTAATTTTTTGTTTTGCTTTCTCCAATCTGTAATAACTA
Organism: Magicicada septendecula; assembly: GCA_034769895.1. Classification (NCBI taxonomy): domain Eukaryota; kingdom Metazoa; phylum Arthropoda; class Insecta; order Hemiptera; family Cicadidae; genus Magicicada; species Magicicada septendecula. The sequence goes on from CM068376.1 coordinate 102,078,897, forward strand.
TCTCTACCTTTAAATGATGAAATATGTGTGACTACACAATATTTGTTTCAGACAAAAAATTTTTGGGCATATTCTGATGTTTACCACAGATAGGTATCACTCTGAGCATCCCCAGCTTTCTTCAAAGATTTCTGGATATTTTGTACATACTGTATATATACATTTTTTTTTTTTTGAAATCCCGTGTAAAGAAACAAAAGCCTTTTGGCAAACAGGTATTCTGACTATACTATCATCTTTTGTAATCCATAAGTTATATTTATAGCCTTTATAACAAAAATTGGCCTCACCCTCATCTTGTCTTGGCCACCTTGTAGAAATCTCACAAATAGAAATTAAACCAGTAAGATGGATTGTTTGTGTATCTCAAGAAGGTAGACTACTAAAATATTTAATGGTTTTTTGCAGTTACACGAATTCTCTTGTTTATGGGATCAGGCACACAACTTTTTACTCACATCTTTTATTCTTCCATAAGATTTAGGTTTTTGCACAAAGCTTTAGAAATTTGTGGCAGCTGATCTGTTTCTGACAGGCTGCCTTCACATTGGTTGGAGTCTATAATATTATTACAAAACACTAGAACATTTCAAAGGATCAACTTCAACCTAACACTAGTAAAACTGTTACCACCCAACATGAAACATGCGTTTTTACTGTTAACTTGAAATTAATTCTGTTGTTTGCAGTTTTTACTCAGGTTAGCCAGCATAACAGATGAAAACTGTTGTTCACAGTTCAATAACGAGTAAGGACTCCTGGACTTACCTCCCTCCCCTGTGTAGCTATTATTTATATCAATGTTTCTCTGTTACTTGACTCTTTTTCTCCAGAAAGTTGCAGCAATATAAACTATCATATTTTAGCAACATGATAGTGGGCTTCACTCAAATCATGCAATACGTGGACTTCCCCGCTTTTCCCCTATAGTCTTCATTTTAATATAAATAAATGGTACTGTTCTGGGGGTCAGTAATTTTGAATATCTGGGCTGTCAAAGCTGCAAAAGTTCAACCATATGTGTGAGACCATCAGGAGAACTCTAAAATCAATGAGTACAGAAATATGCCTGAAGCTTTACAAGGTAATGGACCCTCCCATACTTCTGTATGGGTCTGCGAACTGGACTTTAACAAAATCCCATGCCAGTCATATTCAAGCGCCAAAATGAGACTTCTCAGGGACATGGCAGGATACACTGTTCAAGAGCTCGTAAAAGAAATGTTGATGTATAGCAGGAACTGAATATTATGAGTATACTTGTTAGGATTGCCCAATATCAGATAAAATGGTTGGAAGATCTTACCCAAATGGATGACTACCGCATCCCCAAACAACTAAGGAATTATAAGCCAAAACCATTTAGAGGTGCTGGGTGTTTGAAAAAGTGTTGGAGTGACCAGCTATAGTCTATCTGCTTGGGACTGGAACAAAGCATTTTTGGTTTAATCCTTGCTGAAGATGATGATAATATCGCACACTGACTGGAAGAGGGCCATAAGTGCAAAAAATGTGGAAATTGAGTTATGGCACAATGTTAACTGATTAGACAGAGCTGTATTAAATGCAATAGGGCCATAAATGCTATAATCAAAGAGACAGTTCCTATAAAAATGTGTCCTTATGCTGTTGAAAATCTGGAACACACATTTTAATGTAATACAGCCACATGTCACTTATGGCTGTGGTGCATTAAAAGAATTTTTTAAACTATATTTAAGAAGGTTTTAGATGAAGATGCTCATAACTGCACATGTGGAGAAATATGAGATGAGAGTTCTCTATGAATACATTCAATTTAGGAAACAAAATGATAAGGAATATTATGAAGAAAACAACAGATGGATTTGTCAAAAATGTTATGCGTGGCAAACACAACAATCAGCCTACATTAGAGCCCAAAGTTAAAGAAGATATTCGAAAACATATTAAATCTATATACCACAAATCAAGTCTCATTACCTGTGGAAATAAACAATTAGAGAATGTATTAGTGGTGGAAAAACATTAGGAGACCTGCACAGAAATTATATAAAGGAGTGCCAGGAACAAGCAAGAAGATATGGAAATTACTCAGCTTACCGCAACATTTTTTGACAGAATTCAATACTAGTTTTTTGTTTCTAAAAAAGACTCATTCTATGAGAAATGGAAAAATTCGTATGAAAAGGAATTTCTACAATTTGAGTATGAAAATCATTTTAAAGAAGTTGAATTAAGCAGAGAAGAAAAGGCCAAAGATGTACCACTTACAAAGGAAAAAAGGTGTGTCACAGCATGCTATGATTTACAGGCAGTCCTCCCAACTCCTTCTCTGACATTTCTGATCAATATTATAAACAAAAAACCGTTGCAGGTAAACTACCCCTTCCCCTCAACCGATCTTCACCAAAAACAATAGGTCGCGAGTACTCTACAAATCAGGGCTGTATGCAAAAAATTATTTGATTCTGTTTGAATTTGCGGCAGTTGTCGTTTGCCATAGAAAATACGCATGATAAAAAACGTTGCTGGTAAACTACCCCTTCCCCTCAACCGATCTTCACCAAAAACAATAGGTCTTGAGTACTCTACAAATCAGGGCTGTATGCAGAAAATTATTTGATTCTGTTTGAATTTGCGGCTGTTATCGTTTGCCATAGAAAATACCCTTGTTAAAAAAACGTTGTAGGTAAACTACCCCTTTCCCTTAACCGATCTTCACCAAAAACAAAAGGTCTTGAGAACTCTACAATTTAGGGCTGTATGCAAATAATCTTTTCATTCTGTTTGAATTTGCGGCTGTTATCGTTTGCCATAGGAAATACCCTTGTTAAAACATAAAACGTTACAGGTAAACTACCCCTTTCCCTTAACCGATCTTCACCAAAAACAATAGGTCTTGAGAACTCTACAATTCAGGGCTGTATGCGAAACATTATTTGATTCTGTTTGAATTTGCGGCTGTTATCGTTTGCCAAACAAACAAAATTACCCTTGCTAAAAAAAAACCGTTGCAGGTAAACTACCCCTTTCCCTCAACCGATCTTCACCAAAAACAATAGGTCGCGAGAACTCTGCAAAACCGGGCTGTATGCAAAAAATTATTTGATTCTGTTTGAATTTGCGGCAGTTATCGTTTGCCATAGAAAAAAAATCTACAGACAGACAGACAGACAGACACACAGACAGACAGACAGACACACAGACACTTTTCGGAAAACGACTTTTTTTCATGTTTTGAGTGTAGTAGAATCAGAATCTGCAATAATCTCGAACACAATTTTTTTTGCCATCACCATACTTCCATTCCTTAAGGAATATGGAAGTAAAAAAGATGTAGGTTCAGATGAACGTGACCTGTAAGTTTATTAGACATTGTGATAAGGATTTAAATAATTTACATATTCAAAAATCGAAGTTTTGTGCATTGCTAACCTGATTATCATTATTAGAAGAATATAGGCCTATTAGTAAAAAAATTAACACTTTTGATTATGTTTATTATATTTTGTTTATTACCTTCTGTAGTTACTCAATCGTGGTTCTTATAATAAATGATGTTTATTATGTTTTAGTTATTAAAAGATGTTTAAAAATAACAATAAAAATAAATTTTAACAGCTATAATTGAGGAAAATTATGAAGAAAACACTTATGGCTGTTTTCATTAAAAACACAACTCAATTCTTGAATGTATTTTTGTTGAAGATGGCCATAAGTCCAACAAATAAATTATATGTCACAGATAACCATAAAATTTTTATAATAGTAGAGAATTAAATTTTATTAAAATGAATAAAAAATGTTTTATGAATATGGGCCTATTAATTTTTAACAACCATTTGAAACTTCAAACTCAATTTCCCGCAAATGTGGCTTTTAGCACTTGTGGCCCTCTATGTTTCAAGGTGCAATATAACCAAAAAACCTAAGGACTTATCGTTAATGGTCCCAAGTGAAACTTCCACATAGAATCAGCATACAAAAGTGTGTACTTGATTTAAACAAAATATTGTATTAACAGATATATGATAGGTTACATCTGTGTGTAAACAATGGGGGAGCTTTCTGAATCCATAAATGTACTACTTTACTTTTTTTATTTATCTGACACATTTTTATCAAAACATAACATTTTCTGAAATATATGTTAAGAAACAAAAAATAATTTGGGTGAGATGAAAATACCTGATTACTATGTATAAAAACTAACCTGCAAAACAATACTCATAACAGCCCAAAAATAGTACGGATTTTTTGGTTTCATCTTATACAAACTGAGTGCGGTTAGATGCTGTTTCTGATAATCTGACACTCGTACATATGCCATAAACAAATGTGATAAGATATCTTCATTATGTGGATCTATCTTTGCAGCAGACGCATACAAGTTGCATATCATATCCGCTGTAACAAAAATACATTTTTCATAAACAATGTACATCCACTAACCAAGCAGGTATGCATATAAAAAGATTCATGAGGGTTTTTTGTAATTATCTTAATAGTTCACGTAGATTTTGAAGTTTTACCAACTAGAAGCCCCCCTCACACACACATACACACACGCGCGCGCACACACACAAAATGTACTATTCATCGTTTAATTACAAAGAAATGCAGATGTTTGTCAATACCGTTGTTGTTATAAATGTTTACTTATTTAAATAATTTATTCTACAACACAAGGAATATTCTGAAAGTAAAAATACAAAGAACAGAAAATTATTTTTCAAAAATTAAATTTTTGGAATGACATATATTGTCACACTTTTACAATGTAGACCTCTATTTATTTTTCAGATTTCAATGACTGGTGAGCTTGGGAACCAATTTCTTAATTTCAAGTCTTGGCAGAATTCTCCTGCCATGCTCTCTTTACCACATCATCACATACCTTTAACCTTATTATCACTATAAAAAAAAACTTTACCAGCCAAATGTTTGTTGTAAACAAGTGATAATCACCTGGTGTAAGGTTTGGTTTGTACAATGGATGGATAAAAAATACCACTTGAAGATCTTCAATAATTCTTTAGTGATGCGAGCAGTATGTAGATAGGCATTATTGTACAACAGGCAGACTTCATGTATTTATGTTTCACATAATTTGTATTGTTGGTGCCTGATGCATTTTCTTAGTGTCACACAGTAAGCAGCAGCATTTATGGTCTCCCTGAGGCAGAAAGTTAACATGACTCGGCCCCTTCCTATCTCAGAAGAGAGCTATCATGTTTTTCTGTGTTGATATTTTAAAATTTTTGCTGGCCGTGACTGTGTGAATACCACTGCATTGATTGCTGCTTATTTTTAAGTGTACAATGTAAAACCTATGTTTAATTTCTGTCATTCTGCAGTCTAGACATTGTCATCTCAATCTTCAAAATGTACAAGGAATGCTCAGATTGAAGCCACTGAAGTTTTCTGGTGATAATTTGTCAGCACTTGCCACTTAATGAATGCAGTTTTCAATAACCTAATCTTTCCACAACAGTTTTGTAACACAATTCTTGACAATTCTGTGTCATGAAGTTCACTGAGATTTTCTTTAACACTTTCATGCTGAGCACCATACATGTACGGATTTCAAAATCACCGAGACTTGTCGAGCACCATACGTGTGTTTCAAGTCACGAAAATCATGATATTCTTTCTGTCTGTCATCTGTAACTGGAAGTAGGATATTTCTAGTTTACAATTCTGTTACTAGATCGCAGCAAATCATCTGCTACTAGATTGGAAGCATCATACACTTCAGTTTTCTGCCATGTGTTGTCATAGGTGATTGTGATGTTTCGCAACATATCACACACACAAAATTTAGTGAGTGTAATAAAGTCTGTTATTTTTATTTTGTGTTATAACAATATAAAACAATATTTACAGGGCAAATTTAAGTAGTTTTGAAAAACTATAGTGCGTTATATTATAATTAAAGTAAAATTGCAACTTTTTTTGGTAAAACATACCTTCTGCAAATTAAAATAGACATTTTTTGTTTGTAACTAAGGTTAATTAGTATATAGTAGTTTAGAGAATACTTGAATTTACAATAATACATACATTTTGCCTTAATTAAAATTATACTGTGGATTACACCATTAGTCAAAAAGTGTTAAACTGGCTAGACAGAAGGGCTGGACAACTACAAAATCACTTAGACATAAAAACATGTTTAAGTAGCGTCTTATCACCTATCAACATGAAAATTTTCTTTACTTAGTTTGCATGGTTTTATTGGTGACAACAAATGCTTTCTACTTTCTTATTATGAAAACCACTTCTTCCTACTTTAAATTCATTACACCATTCTGCCATATTTTGCCTGTTTTTACCATAAACAGAAACACATTGGCAACAAATCTGAGCAACTGTTTTACCTTTAATGCGGAAAAATTGTATCACTGAACACACCTCACATGTAGTGAAATACAGAAACTCTGTTGGCTTATGCAGACACTACTAAACACATTGGTTTTCAGTACTCAATTCCCTTTAATTTTATTTGTTGAATTATAAATAAGACCTCCATTTCTAAATCCATGCTGTTCTTTGTAAGTTAATATGTTGCAATAGCTTGAGCTGAAAAACCTTTGTCATTACCTTAAGTGTTGTGTTTAGTAAGGTGATTCCTCTATAGTTACCTGGTATTTTGGTATCACCCTTCTTGAAAACATGTATCATTAAGCTTGTCTTCCAACCAGATGGCACTCTACATGATTTAATTATCTTGTTAATTAGTTTAGTTTTTTCTTCTTCCAACACTGGCCCCCCATACTTTATAAGTTCATTATTAATGCCATCTTCACCTGCTACTTTCCTATTTTTCATTTTCTGGATTATATCTGTTACCTCTTGCTGAGTCACCATGGTTCCACTTCCATGCTGAACTTGTGTTATTATTGTTTCTACCCAATCGTCTTCCATTGTGTCAAAAAGATGGGCAAAATAAATAGTCCATTCTGTTAGTAATATTTTCTGTTAGACCATTTATGCTAATGGCAAAAAATATATCCCCTTGCTATTTTTATAGCTTGTACCTTTACTTTGTGAACATCCCTCATAAATCAACGTTGCCTACAATTATAAGTCATGTCTTACAGCTAATCATAAGAAAATTAATCTATTTCAATTTAAGATATTTCTTTAATTAAAAAAATCTCTTTCAGTAATAGAAAAAATACAACTGTCTATAAATTAAAAATCTTCCACTAAAATATATAGCAAAAATACTGTACGTTTATTAAGTTCACGGTAACATATAGTCATGGCTTGAAGTGTTGGGTCATCACAAGGGGTCTCTTCTAAGACTGAGCTGAGAAGCGCTTCACATTCTTGTTCCTTACCCATCCTCAAGAGAGCCAGGCCTTTTAAAACCTGTTTAAAACAATACAAAGAATTAAAATCATTAAATTTTGTTATCACATACAATACCCTAGAGTACTGAATGTTAAACACTTCTCAAAGCATTTATGCACCACAAAGATTTAGAACAGACCTAGTATATTTTTGTTTTCAGCCAATCCAATGAAACCAATTTTAACTGTATCTAAACAACTCTATATGAGAGACAGAATTCAAAAAATTAAATGTTTTACCTCTTGTTTTACAATTGTATAAAGAAATAATACTGGTCTTAACACACACACACACACACACACACACACACACACACACACACACACACACACACACACACACACACACACACACACACACACACACACACACACACACACACACACACACACACACACACACACACACACACACACACACACACACACACACACAACCGTAGAAAGCAGAGTCAGTGTAGTTGCTACTAATAGCAGCAAAGTGCATGCTACACATGGAGAAGGAGAGGCTTGAAGCTGTGGAAATGTCATTTTGGAAGAGATCTGTCAAACCCAGTTTGATGGAGAGACATAATGAGAGTTGCATTAAGGAGAAACAGACTTTGCTCAATGCTACAGGCAAAGTAAGGTCTTTCTTGATACTTTGCTGCAAAAAACATTCTTGAGGGCAAGTTAATGGGGAAGAGACAGCTGGGCCTGGTCTCTCATACTAGGAGAGTGTCAATGAGAAATAAATCAATCACATACACAGTAAAGCATTGTTTTGCATGTTTCAATACAAGGAGAACAATGACGTGTTTATCTGTTCCATGTTCATAGTACTAAAGATAAATCAGATTTTGTAAAAGTATAATATACAGTCTATATAGAAATCATATATTAATATGTATATGTTCTACCCTGAGTGAATGATAAGATGTCCTTAACATTTCCTCATGTCTGCAAAGTCTTGCGTACTTATGACGAAATGTGTAGACAAGTGTCTGTTAGACTGTAGGAACACACAAAAGTAGGGACCTCAGTAGGGAAACCAAACATCAAGTTCTATTTGAAAACACAAGTGAAACAGCAAAACTACACAACTATTTCCCTTGAGCGATCAGAATACAAATTGATAAAAAATTGATAAAAATAAGAGTAACTCTAAAGGCGACAGATTTACACTGTTATGTGTATTGGAAACCACACAAATAAAAGTATGAAATTATGGTTTTTGAAAATCACCCATCTAAATATAAAACAGAGTAATGCTAATATCCTGAGAGAAGAATGAAATACAAATAAGATTGGATAGAGTATACAGTAGAGTAGATGGTACAGTATACATTTGTTTCAAAAGCAAATATGAGCTGAGCTTATGAAATCGCACAAATATATAGCAAAACAACTAAATTTTTAATTTCTTAAGATTTTTTTTTTTAGTTAAATTTTGTCCTCATGGCTTATTTTTGTAGACACTGTTTACATACACCATTTTAAGGTACACAACTACTCTCTTGTTTTAATTAACAAATCCTACTGTAGGTTTTTTTTATGGCTTTATTATTCATCTTGTTATGGCTAAAATTATTTAATTGTTGAATTGTTCAGAATTGTTGGGTTATTTTATAAATTAAATATTGAATAAAACACAATATTAATACAATGACTAATTTCTGATAAAAACAAAAAATATTTTTAATCAGAGAAATTTCAAAACAGCCTTTAATCAACATAATCTTTAATAAATTACTCCAAAACAATAGAGAAAACCATAACAAAAATTATAGCCTAATTGAATTACTGGATACAGAAAAACTGTAAACAGGGCAAAATCAGAAGACAGCACCAGGGGCTAAATGCATTGACAATAACTAAATAAAGATGTAAAATTGAATTCCAATAAATCACAACAAAATATGAAGATCAATTCTATTAACAAAATGATTGACAAAAACATATTAAAAAAAATGGAACAAAAAATAGGCTTGTAGTCTAAAACTAAACAAAAATAATGTTCGTTTAAAAACAAAAGAGGATACAAATGAACTACTGTTTAAAAAATGAATTAAAATTATTTATCAATACAGTTGTGCTTCCAATTTGTTGGCAGATTAATTTTTACCTTTAAAACTAACAGATGTTGTTCTAATTTGTAAAATATACAACATCATATTACATACTACCATTAAATACAATTTGATATCATTAAACTCACACAAAACTGAACGGATTGTTATTATTATTACGCCTTCTAACAAGTAATCTTATTAACAAAATAACACTAAAACTTGTGTTCAAAAATTATTTCATAAGCAGTACAAGTTACACACACACACACACACACACACACACACACACACACACACACACACACACACACACACACACACACACACACACACACACACACACACACGAGATCCAGACCATCTCGTATTAATCTATCAAATTCAACAATTTCAAGCTACTCATAACTAAGCATTAATTAACAAATGCCCTTACATCTTTACCGAAGTTCAAAAATTAAGAAAATAAATACAAATATGAATATATCAACATCGGTACATACTTTTTTCGGTACAAGTATGTTTCAGCAGTGTGTTACCAGATGAAAAGGTATGCAGAGAGGGGTAAAAAAAGGGTTGATTGAGAGAAGGGATCAGAAAGAGGCTGAAAGTACATGAAGATGGAAGGAAGAGGTTAAGCATGAATATCATGCAACCTAAGTTTTGCAATATACTTCATTTACTAATTCTACATTGGCAGTATTGCCTAATATTTCTATTTCTACACTATTATCATCTGTATTTTTATTTGCTGCTGTGTGTGTATAGTGTCAACTTAATCTTGTTACTTCAAATTTTCTAAAGAATTCGCTGATTTTTTTTTCATTTAATATAAATAATTATTTAATATGAAAATAAAGGTTTTTGAAACTTGTTTACCTACAGGGTTTTCAGTAAATAATCTACAAATTTAATACTATACTGTGGAAACTATACTCATAGTCTGCAAAAAGTAATGTGGTGTACAGTGAAACACACAAAGTAATTTTTGAGCTGGATCGACTGAGCAACACACACACACACACACACACACACACTGATATAACCGTATGACATTCCGTTTAGTCTTGTAAAGGCATTTTGTTTTCCTCAAGAAATGAGGCATAGTGCAGAAAGTGATTTATCCATCTTAAACAACTTTTAACCATTTTTTAACATCCTATAGTACAGCTACAAATCACTGTGACAACAGACAGGTGAAAGAGTATTCCTGTTTCTGTTTGTCTTTAAAAGAATAATATAATCCAAACGGCATGTGAATATTAATAATATTCTAACCTTTCATAACAGTGTTTCTTAAAGTAAGATTTGCATTTGTCATTACTACAACGTATTGAATGCTGCACTAATTTTACACTCTGATTCATTATTTGATTAAACTGGACTGTTAATGTACACTAAGATCGATATCGTAAATTATTATGGTTGATATGTTCTCTTCATCAATGTTGAATGGGAACTTCTAAGTCACAATTGCAGAAAACAACACATTTGTATTTTGTCACACAAACTTACTAAAAATATATATACATACCTTTGCACAGCTAAAATTTGGTTGCTTTTTCAGAACTTTATCTGCTTCTTGACAGGCTTTTTTGTTATTGCCATTGTCTAACCAGTCTGCAAAAAGTTAGGTTATTTCGTCAAACATGTAAACATGCCATTCATAATCATTTATACAACTTGAACATTCACTTGCATTACACTTCTAAAATGTATTTAACAAAATATCAATGGTTTACCTAATAAATAATGTTGTATATGGGTAATTAAAATTATAAAACAATATTAGAAATGTGAATTTATTTACAAAAAGCCACCTGTAATAACTGATGATAACCACGGAATAAAATGCTGGTTACAGATACGAAAAATTCATTCCGTAAAAAAAATTTACCGTAAATTGGCCTTAATCTTCTTTCAGCTACACTCGTATCCACATTGTTTTTAGTGGCCATATTGTGCCCTAGTCCGTTTTTGTGAACGCATTCTATAGCTTGTTCAAACTGTGTTAAATAAAGCATCGAAACACTGTATACGTTTTTATTTTTATTATAAACAGAAAAATTACATTTTATGACTGCTACTAATATATGTATGACTGCGTCTGTTATAGTGACGGGACCGTATGCATATACTAGTACGATAAACTGCATTATTGAAATGATATTTCATACATATTTGTTTTAATATGTTCACTTATCATCAGTAATTTATTTATTTAACAAAGTAGCATTTAACGTAACATATAAAGACGATTCAGTAAGAAGACGCTTCACCTAGGAAGATGCATACTATTTTGCATGTAACAGTTGATAGCGAATGCAACAGCAGCATACATCATAAACAAAACACAATACACACACACACGCGCGCATCATATAAAGCGGCATATATGAAAGTGTAATCGTAAGTTACACGTCTTATTTCAATTCGCCCAAAGGAGACCAATAAGGGGGGCAGTTATTACACTCGTAGTTACTAATATAGAACTAATTAAGAGTAGAACTAATAATTACTAATTCCTAAAAAACAAGCGTTCACTTCTAGCGTGTGCAAAACAAGGTGGTTTTACCATTTGTTTTGTGCAAAACAAGATTACATTACGCCTACTACACGTTCGAAGAAAATATCTTTACTTGTTTACTGTTGTTCAATGGAACACTGACAGGAGTATTATATATCGTACTAAAAAAAAAATGTCAGGATATTGTATAAAAATAAAAAATAGTCCATTATCTATAGGCCATCATTGCACTGTTGTTTAAAAGTAGTTCTAATTTCTTAGTTGACTGTTTTACTACTTGTTCGTAACTCAAACCGGTTTCACGCCCAAAGAACCTGGTATAAAACATATTAACAAAAGAAATTCTGTTAAAACAAATTCATAGTGCACAGAATTAAAGTTATTTAAAAACTAACTTATTTAATCGTACCAGTGGGGTAGCTAGAATTTGGTCTGGGGGAGAGTCCGTCGAGTCAGTTTCATTAAAAAAAAATTAAGACTAATCAATATTACTATCTTTAAAGTGGTTTAAAGCGTGTGATAATGTCCTGAAATCAATCCCATTAAAATAAACGGTAATAACACAACAAAATTCGCGTTATTGAAAGATTGTTTAGGAGATACTTATTGAATAGACTGATTTTCCTACATTTAATATTTCAAACGTATACGCGAATGTTGTGTGATAAATCTGTTTGTATTATTAAAAAAGAGTTACTACTATATTAGCGTACAGAGTAGTAAAAATAATAAACAGTCTAAACATCAAGAGACTAACATTCGTCAACTTTCTTCGACAATTTTTTTTGAGGGGGGCTATCCGAATACGCCCGAATATATTTATCCGAATACGCCCGATAAATGTGACAAATACGCCTGATCGCGACAAATAAATGTTCATTTATAATTACCAACAAAAAATAAGCACGTTTTAGTCGTTTTATCTGTGATGCTGTAGAGCCAACGCCTTAAATACAGGCAAAGGTGCTACACTGAAAAAAGGATATTTGGCAGAAGTTTGATCAAAACAAAACTCAGTGAAATCAAGCCGTTTTGATTATGTTGTATTATGTCCACGTAATACGATAATCATAAACTATTGTACATTTAAAAAATGCCTATAATGAGTATTTTTTATTACAAATAAAAAACAGTCTCCTTGAATTTCCATTGAACACCGCTTAAAATAATTTTCGCATACAATTTTTTAAAGAACGCCAGGGATTGAAAAATTGTTAATTTTAAACAAATAAACGCCATTTTCTTAATAAAGTCGAGAAGATCGAAATAATAAATGAAAGCTCTAATTTCGGTAGAGTTATTAACCTAAATTTATAGATCCTTCCTGTTACATGTTACCCTGTCTCATTCTTTGAACATATCTAATTTTTGCTTCCTAATCATCTGGAATGTAGACGCAGGTTAGCATTTTTCTCCTAACCTTTTTTTGTTCCAACACCGTATTCATATTGTGCCTTATTATTAAGTATTCGCTCGTCGTCATTTCCTGTCGATAAGCTTCTCCATAATCTTTTTCTTCACTTCATTACTTTTCATGCACACGTATCTCCATACTCACGTATTCGTCTCGGTGGGCCAAGGTTTAGCACCATGACATAAAAAAGACAGCGTGATTTTTTCCATTTTGAGACAATTATCGAGGTCAGAAACCTCTTTAATTTTTTTATAAAAACTTGTTTTCAGCTACGTTATTTAATGTATTGTACGGAACTAGGTGACAGATTACATAAAAAGCAAGGTAGGCTAGTCTTATTGTTTACTCTCGGCAAAAAGAAAAAAATCATCTACACCCCTGCTACAAAAACACGCCTTAAATAATTTATAGATTGTTGTAGCGAGAGTAATTCGCGGCAGAATATAAATTTTTCGTAAAGTGATGGTTTATTAGAGTTACTAATGGTTTCCAATAAATCGGATTTCGTTTGTTGCTAATTCTTCGCTAGTTCTTTCAAATTCCTTGAGAGGCCGCGTCAACTGTGCGTTTTAATTGAACTATATCCAGTATTATTTTACTGATTGTTATATTATTTATTATTTTAGTTGTTATAATAAGTTTAATAAATATAGTAAAATTTAACAACTTTTATCAACAAAATTTAGTAGGCTATCGAACAAGGCCACTGGTGCATATTCCTGATGGAGTTATTATAACAGCAAACGTTAGAAGTAGACAGGGATTTACACAATTCAGAGGAATAAAAAGAGGAGTCGGACAGCAAGAACAAGGTTCATAAATATGCGGCAAATTTTTGTCATCTAAAGCCATTAGCCTCCATCCGAGTCCCTCGTTGACGGGAAAAGGCGAACGAATAGGAAGGAGGTAGACAAATTTGTGGATACGAATATCGATTACCAAAGGTAAATTATGGAATACAGAAGAGCCATAGGATTCAACTCACTTACACACAGTATCAAGAGGTTATAAACAGCATGCAAGGTTTTTTAAAAATGTACTAAATTTGTAAAGGAGCGATACACTACTTGAATAGTTTAACTCGGCTAGTGAATTATTTCTGAAAATTAACGATGGTTTTTAAAACCAGCAAAAGTAACGGAGGATGTAATACAACGTCAAATTACATGTCCACATTTATTTAACAAATAGGTTTTAAAATATGCCGACTAACATGTCGAGCTGTAACATGGTTTACCTTAACGCGGGCCAATTTTTGTACTATGAAAGGTCACAACTGTACACTGCAGAACGTACAACCAGCAAATGAGTTAGTGTTAAAACACAGTTCTTCCATAACGGTTAAGTAATACAGAGATCAAGTGCAACATGAGGTTTATTGAACAAATAGAAAACGTCACGGGTAACCGTCCGTTTACCACGTGAACACAAAGGAGGGAGGAACTCACTTGACGGCAAAAACGATTGTAATGTTAAACGTTACCGTTCCTTTCGTAAATGAACTCGTTCCTGACTGTGCAGATGGTTATGTGACTCAAGCTCATGTTATGTGCACTTATGATTCAGGCCCATATTCGAAACAGTTAACTGACAACTACGCTGATTCATCGGAAAAACTATGCCTACTAGTTTAGTTAACCTTGAACAACACACGTACATATAATTTCAACTTAATTTAGAAATGTTATCCACACGAACATTTGGGATACTCTTCGCTCATTAAATATTAGGTTAGTTTACCGTGATTGACACACGTTAAATATATCTGATCAAATAATGAGACATTCAATGTGAAATAATTGCACGATATTCTTTCGAAAAGTTGTGGGAAACCAGTTCGTAGTTGTTTTTAAACTGTCCAATGTAAATATTCGTGTAAATAAGCAACGATTAAATATTCGTTTGCAAAAAGCTAACCTAACCATCCATAATAGTAATCAATATAGTCAATAACTTATGACCAACTAAACAACGAAAAATAACAGTATTATTCATCACAGAGTGACACAACGTGATTTTACGATTATTTTTTGTGGGTTTTGGTAACTCGCAGGCATTACAAGATGCAACTGTATATTCTAGATCAATAGTTCCATGTACCTGATATTAATATTAATCGCAGTCCTAACAAATGAAATAAACGATTATACACGAAAACCATTAAGAAAAAAAACTGGCCACTTTTCACAGGTCAAACAATACTGATTAGACATTATACGAAAAACCTACCCCAATGGATTTGTATTCACCTTACCGTGATTTATGTGTGTGTGTGTGTGTGTGTGTGGAGAGAGAGTGATTTTGCGATTTTCGAGCAACTTGCTGTGGTCTTCACTTCGCATATTCAATTTGATACCATATTCACAATACTACTCTTTGAAAAATTGCTTTCATTGAATTTTCAGTACCCTTTTACATCTATAAGTGGTTTTCGAATTTTAAAGTGTTCAATATGTTCTTCATTATACATTAAGCCTCTTTTTACATGTTTAACAATAGGTTTTGTTAAAAAGACAATGTCTCATAAGAAACATGTTTCTGCCACTAAACATCGGAAGATGAATCAGTCGGAAAAAATAATTGTTAACCATTCTTTCATTATAATCAGATAACTAACTAATAAGTTTAACATAATAATAGTAGTGTAACTACAATTTTATTCTACCGTTAATTCTTTACTTACCCTTTTATATATTTACGGAACACTATACTGTTTATACATTGTATATTGCAAGCACTGTTGGCAACACTGCTATTTCACCGGTAAAATCAAAAACAGACACACGAAACGGCTGGTTTACTATTGCTGTTTAAATTTTTTTTTTTAAATTAAGTTTTCTTATTGTAACTTCATTAACTAATTTAATTTCGATTGTTCCAACTTATAAATATTATAAAGTTAATTAAACATTATTTGATTTAAATATAATTAACATATATTAATTTAGAATCACTTTAATTTTTAGGTAATTTTTCTGTTAATGTTACAAAAAAGCGTTCAGTTATTGTATATCAACGACGTAAAGACAACAATACAACTATTAAAAGTTTATACAACAGAAATAAGTAAAAAGAGCAATAATAGTAATAATGGCAATAATAATTATAATCATTTTACTTATTACTTAGATCAGCTAATTTATCTGAATACTGAATAATATTTATAATAAAATATTAAAATTATATTAATAATTATTAAAATTAGAATATTTGTCACAGTTATAATTGTTAATATAACTTGACTATTATTAGGAATAATTATAATTTAAACTCATAATGACGAAACAGTAAATTATTTATAAATTTCAATCTCAAGATTGTAAACCTGTGAGGTGAGAATTTTAAGCTGGGCAGGTGGAAGAACTGGGAGAGATCGAATTGGGAATTTGACCACGAGAATACACGCGCCCGCGTCCACTGAGCAACGATAAATTACTGGACAGGCTGGAAAGTGCAAACTGCAAAGACGGGGCAAACAGCAGTTGGCGTTAGTGCCGAGCGCTCACCAACCATCAGTCACGACCAGTCTTTGTAAAAGTACTGCAGGATTAAATTGAGTTCTTTGAAAAAGTGGTACGCGTATTTAATTATAAAACAATTTATGTCAAGACAGTGAAAAAGTATAGTGAGAAATATATGAAACAATTATACAAAGGTTGTATATAGAATTTTCTTTCCGGAGGTGGTCTGAGATTTTTTGTGACGCTTAAAAAATGGAACTGTATGTATTAATGTGTGGACTCATTAACACATAAACGATTTTTAACATACACATAATCAAGTATGTCGTAATAAGGTTTGATCGTATTGAAATTCCATTACATATGTGTTAACAATATCCCCCGTATTGTCGTGCGTGTTAGTGAACACAAATTTATTGAACTAAGGAATCACAGACACATTTACATACAATATTCACATTTACAAGGACGAAAAACTGATTGAAGATGAAAAAATTTATATTGTTAATTTAAATTTATAATTGTGATAATCATTATCTGAGTTGACTTTGAGAGTAAAGCTCTCAGAAGTATTGTATATCTGTTTATATTTTGATTATTTTTGCGTCAAAAATTTCGAGGAGGACTGGAGCTCTTTCAAGCAAGAAACAAAAACAGAATAGTCGTCAGTTTTCCAATACTGAAGCGGGACACAACGACAAATAGCGCTTTGTAACACGACCAATCGAGTAAGATAATACGTATTATGTTTAATTATTAATAGGTTTAACAATTAATAACAACAATAACAGTGGTAATAGTACTAAATATAAATAAAAATTAAAACATAACAGTAGTAGGCCTAATAGTACTAAATATAAACAAAAAATAATAATTAAAACATATGTAGTCGCTAAGTTGAGGCGACTACCACCATTGAGAAACATTAAGTCTACTTAATTTACCAATTTTTTGCGTAACTGTTTATAGTTTAAACATACACGGACAGGCGCGCGCGTAGCTGAACGCCAAAACAGTCACATAGTCTGAACAAGTTAACGCATTGTTTGGCCGTCTGCAATTATTCTACTTCCCTCAAGCGCACACTTCCAAAAATTGATATTTCGTTATTGATGATTCGTTTAAAATGACACTACAGACGTGGGTATTCTAGATTTACACGCAGGGAGTTATAGAATTCTGAAGTAAAGCCGATTACTGTCCTTTACGTATGTGTACTCACAGAAAGCACTGTAAGTAAGTACACGTTATAAAATAAAACGTACGATTAAAAAATGTTGTACTCGTTAAATCGTAACTAACGCGAAGGACCACGATCACAAGTAATGTTAGGCTTACTAAGCATTCGCGTCATGAAACTTTATACCTTGAATCTTATTAAGTTGGAGGCTTGAAAAATTAAATTCAATCGATTTTGGTAATTTTATTCTCTTGCACTAGAAACGTGCAACAAGAAAAATATTTTCACAGGCCAACTTTTTCACGTTGTCTTTCGAGAAACTGGTACCAAAGGTTACATGTATTTTTTTACGCGTACGAATAGTATAGAAAAAAATTAAGCATTCCACCGCCTTACTTACATACTCTGCTACAGACTAAAGTAAAAACAAACCGTTTACGTCAATTAACAAAGAAAATACAACGCGCTATGTTTCAAAGTTCAATAAACTGATGACACGTACATCTACAATCTACAA
The DNA here is from genome assembly GCA_034769895.1 of Magicicada septendecula. Taxonomy (NCBI): domain Eukaryota; kingdom Metazoa; phylum Arthropoda; class Insecta; order Hemiptera; family Cicadidae; genus Magicicada; species Magicicada septendecula. The sequence goes on from CM068376.1 coordinate 102,097,384, forward strand.
TGAATAGATTTATATTTTTTTCAGCTTTGTTCATAGTTAAAATAATTTAAAAATTTGTGGCACGATGGAGAATAACTACTTTGACATAATAAATGTTTGATAAATTATAATTCTATAACTTTAGTTTTGGACGAGTCGCGCAGTACACACTAGCGAAAAACCGAGACACAATGTATTTCTTATCTTCCCCATTGTACCATGTGACTTAAGGATGAACTATAGAATGCAGAAATTCGGTGTAATAATGCTAAATATATTAGTATTGATGAAATTAAATGAAGTCGAAATCGTTTATAGCGATATCGCTTTTAACCAATACACAATTTTCAGGTTCTGGCATTACATAGGCATATAAAAGTTATTGGGTATAATGATCACAATTTGTATCCCATCAGCGGTTCTGCTATGTCACAACGCGCAAATCTCTCAATTTTCTAAATAATTAAGGTCGTATCTTGCAAATTACAAACTACTTAAAAACTCCTTATGTTTATTTTATTGATGCGAATGGCATCATCCAAACCGGTTCTAAGTCCAAATTCAGAAAGGTGGAAGGACCAGAATAGGTTGCGAAAAGTCTCAGAGAATCACGTAAGTTCAAGTAGTGTGTTTAAAAAATCCTGTATCGGGCAGCTTTGCCAAAAAATCATATCTTACAACAGGATGGGATGAGGATATTTATCCTGCGTCTTAAATTGCAAGTTCGAGGCTAAGGGTTTGACACTCAACACGATCCTTTAGGCTGAGGGGGTTCAAGCAATGGATCTGCTCCTTGTCGTTCGCAAAAATTTCCCTACCGACAAAAAAATTCACTTTGATACTTCGGCAATTGTACAGCTCTAAAACGGAAGCGATCCTGTAATTTTTGGTTGCTTTGCCTCTTGCCGTTTTGTACAAATGAACTACAATGCGTTCACGATAAAAGCTTTTCCGAACCCACTCAAAAGAAAAAAAAAAGAATAAAACACTGGTTAATATAATGCATCGTAGGAATAGAATAAGAAAGAAGTAGGATTTGGTAATATACTACGTAACAACTACAGAAAGGCTTATCACAACAAAGTGACACTAGAACGCTGTCCCGCAGTAGCTACCGGAATGTGTGCAGAAATTGAAAAGGAAAATATATTTTATGTCTCAACCAAAATAGAAAATGTTCAAAGACAAAGTGTGAAACAGTTATCTGGGAAAAACGGAGAATGCTGCTTTTGGACGACTGGAACAGGAATCAGTTGGTAACGGTCAATAAGTCAGTGACAGATTGTTACCAGTTCTCCCGGACAGTACACACCGGGCACTTTCAATAAAAGAACGTGTATCTCATATACTGTACATGGGAAAAGCAGATGCTAAAACTGAAGTCTATAACAGACTACATTATAGTTACTACCGAAGTGCTGGACTTATGTGACGATTTCGTAGCATAAAGATAACTTTCATGTTTTTTCACACGTAATAAAAAAAACGAGTACATGACAGAAGACGAAGGATTTGTTATAACACCAACTTATTATGATGTGGACAATCTTACGGATGAGGGACAGCTTATCTATATAAATTGAGGCTAGCATAAAAGTTATGCAGTGGTAAAGAAGAAGTCAAATAGTAGACCTACAGACGAAAATCAAAAGTGAACACACAAGCTGCAAAGGTAGTAATAGAAAAAACATAAAAAAGTAAAATATCGGAACAACAGTATTTTTTTAGAACGTCAACTTGGAAAAGCTGGTGGGAACAGAAAAAGCCAGTTTATGTAAACACAAAACCAACATGTCTGGTCGCCACACAAGATACGTGACAAAAGAAGCGTAGATACGTAATGAATAGAGAAACAAAGTTAATATTAATTAACATTTTCCGGCCTATCGGGCCGTGGTCCGATGTTATAATTAGAAAACGTTTCAGCCACTCCATCGGTGGCCATCTTCAGTGCTGAAAGGACTGAAATACTGACAAAGGTCTACAGTCAGTAAACCATGTTCTGTGGCTAAGGTAACAAATAAAGTTAAATCTCATCTTGGGAAAGAAAGTGCACATAAGGTCAGCTTCTTCTACAGCTGTTCGACTGTTAGTTGAGACCATTAGAAAGCATTTACCACGTGTTTTAAATGAGAGAAAACGCGCTACCGAAAAAATCGTTACTTGGAAGAACGTACTCCTTTGCTTTTTCCTTATACGTTAACTATTATGAAATATTGGTAAAGGGAAAGTTTTTGGTAGCTTTGAAAATAATCAAGTAATAAGTATATGACGAAACATTATCGTAGATTACTGACAAAAATAAATTCTTTCACCATGAAATTTTAAATTTATGGAAAAACGTTCATCTGATTAACTTTGGCCCTATAAGAGATAGGCCTAGGTCTAGAGTGTAAGTGAACCGATTTTAGAGCGAAGTTAGTATTGTGCAACAATTTTTTAATCTTCGTATTGTTTAAAATAATTGTTTTAAATTTCTTTTTAGAAATAATAAAGAAAAACAAATTAAGTAATGTAGAATGGAAAAACGAAATAATAGAAGGATTAGAATTATGCCTAAGCCAGAATTACTTCAGATTTAACAACAAATTTTACATACAAGAGAATGGATTACCAATGGGATCACCGCTTTCACCATTAATGGCAGAGATATTCATGAATAGCTTTGAAATCAAAATTTTAAAAGATGTAGATAAAGAAAGAAGAATTAAAAAATGGATCAGGTATGTAGATGACATACTAATAGTTTGGGAAGGTGAAGTAAATGAATTTAAAAAATTTACGGAAGAATTAAATAACATAGAAAAAACAATAAAATTTCAAGAAGAAATTGGAGGATTAGAAATTAATTTCCTGGATATCAATATAAAAATTGAAGATAACAAACTCAAATTCGATATATACAGGAAAGAAACATACTCAGATTTAATAATTCCACAAGAATCATATCATCCAGTCAATTATAAAATGGCAGCATTAAATTCATTTTGTTATAGAGCTATAAATTATCTAGAAAATGAAGAACTGAAACAAAAAGAATTAAAGAAAATACAACAAACAGCAAAAAATAATAATTACAACCTTAAAATAATTAATAGAATAGTTAAGAAAATAGAGGAAAATAAAGAAATAGAAAAGAACAAAAAAGAAAAAACAAATGAAGAAAAGAAATATAAAGGAGCAATAACATACATAGGATATCAAACAAAAATGTTACAAAAATGCTTCGAAAAATACGAAATACAGATAGGAATAAAGAAAACGAAAATGTATTCGAATATATAAAAAATGCTAAAACAGAAGAAATTCCATTAACAGAAAAAAAGCGGCGTATACAAATTAAAATGTGGGGAATGTAATAAGATATATCTGGGCGAAACTGGAAGAAAATTTAAAATTCGAATGAATGAACATGCAAAAGGAGAAGGCGTTAGAACAACGAACTCACTATATGCAAGACATTTCAATGAATCAGGCCATAAATTTATAAATCCAAATGAAAATATGGAAATAATCAAAATAGAAAACAATCCGCAAAAAAGAAAACTAATAGAAGAACTAGAAATACTAAAAGTTAAAAAAGAAGATAAGAATAAATTAATGAATATAAAAGTGGATTTTACAAATGAAGAAATATTTTATTATATATTAAACAATAAACAAAAATAAATTAAAATAATAAGAATAACACACTAAAAATGACGAAATGTAAAAGATTATAAGTCAGAAAGTAAAATATTGCATGAAGAAATTAACGGGAGATTCGTAAAACAATTTGACGGACGTTAGTAAAATGCCTAACGGAAAAATGTAGACAAAGTTCCCGTGAAGAGCGGTAGCAGCTAGAACAAATAGGAGGGGCGATGACATAAGGGGAGAGGTCTAAAGTACAAAAGCTTACAACGTACAGTTGACAGACGTTGTTTAAGACCTGAAGATGTCAGTGATGACGAAAAGCTTTGTCTAAATAATAACAATTATAGCAGTTTAGCAATTTTATCAGGGGTGCACTCGTAAATTTTCCAGTACCGGAACGCTTTTTTTTAGCAGACGGCGAGACTATGAATCTAACTAAACACTTGTAATATTCACAAAAAATATTTATTACTTGAACATTTGAACAACATAATTTAATTAACTTAATCACAAATATTTAGCAAATGGATTGGATTCTTCCAGAGTGGTTGGTTTTGCTTGTTTCGTTCGGGTGTCGTCTGCAGTCCGGTGTTTTCGGAGCCATGTTTTTACATATGGCTCTGGATCCCAGTCACTCAAGTTTGGGCCGTGTAGTTTAACAAACATCAAATCTGACACATGTGGCACTGTCAGTCTCGTACGGGTGGGTGTAATGATGAGATTCATTAAACTGAATCCTCTTTCGCAATCAGCTGAACTGCAAGGGATCAGTTTTGTACAGTTAAGCAAAGCTGTTAAATGTTTTGGTATTGTTGTATGGTTTTCGACAAAATCCCTGTAGCTGTTTTTGATTTTGGGTATGTTTAACTTAAACCTTCTGCACAACTTCTCAATCTCTGGTTCGCCAAAGCCTGCAGGTTTTTCAGTAGGCCACGTATCTGGTTCCAGCACTTTTAATTCATCTAAAAGTGATTCGTAAGCTTCATGATGATGTGATGGCGCACTTGACCGATGGGGTTCGTGGCTAGAAACTGTAGTAAACATTCTTCTTTTTAAGTTATTTGTGACACTTGTTATTAACTGCTGATGATTGATGGTTGGAATTGTGTGATTTTCTATGAGTGGAACGCCATTAAATGTTCCTTCCCTGATGCAAATTTTTGCTTCCAAAGTCTTAGTACCGGGATTTTCCTTCATTGCCTCAAAAAACCGGACACTTCGTCGTATAAGTTTATCAGGATAGATAACTATTGTTTCTTGGTTTTGTAAGGATTCTCACAGCATCGACAGCTCAGCCAAAATATCATACATTATAGCCAAATCTAGCAAAAACTGAGGTGATGACATCGTTTTGATAGTCCACTGTACATGGCTCGCTCTGTCAAATTTCTGCTCTTATCGGCTTTAGCAAAGTCAAAGTGTCTGTTTAAGGCACCGTATCCATACCAAGTAGCTGACACGGCTCTAAATGAACTTGCTATCCAACGTGTCCCTAAAATTTTCCCGACTTTATTTATTTCTTGATCTAGGCCACTAGCACATTCTGCTAACTCCCTTTGATTCTTTGGAGACCTGCTATAAACGGAGTACACTTTGTCCATAAAAATTTGGAAATGGTTTACAGCTCCCACTTCGTTTATTGCATCACTCAGAGCTAACTCAAGTCTGTGGTTCATGAAGTGCCAAATAATAAGGCTTGGAAATTTTTCAAGCAATCTTTCTGCGACTCCTGATTTTTTTCCCAGCATAACACTTGCACCGTCACTTCAAAGTTTTCTTTTAAGTAGTTATCTTCAAAACCGTATTTGCTTAAGCAATCAAGGAGATTTTCTGCTATGGTCTTAGACGTTTGGTCGGATAGTTCTAGGAGATCTAAGAATAAGAAATGTGGAGAGTCCTCTTTGCAAACTTCACACTTCAAATATACTATCAGAGTAGACTTGCTGCCGAGAGTGGTCGATTCGTCTATCAGGACTGAAATTTTGCCTGATACACCTAAAATTTGTTTCACGACTCTTTTCTTCATTTCGTCAGAAACGTGACAAATTATTTCCATTGCAATTCTTTTAGAGTGTAGCCCCACACCTATATCCAAGCCATTCAATTTTTGCATCTGCAACAGACCAAAATGGTCAGTGCAAGGCCTATTGTTTTTCGCAATGAAGTAAGCAGTTCTAAAGACAATTTTTGTTGTCACTAAGTGGGCTGCATTCATTTCATCAAAAACCTTGTCTACTGACTCCTTTTTGGTTTCAGCAGCAATTCTTTCAGCTGTTGTGTGACCAAAAGAGTTTTTATGTTCAAATATTTTTTTTCTCAACGATGTAAGTTGAGAGGTTTTACTTGATCCATTAAACGTAATTAGCAACAAACGCCATTCTTTTGATATGCTCATGCGCTCTTTTTTAAATGTGCCAAGTTGAGCAACTTCTTTACAAACATTACAGCCAAGTTTGCCGTTGATACAATCAAGCCAAGGAAAAGCATTCTTTTTACGTTCCCACATTTCTTCTGTCCAAATGGAAGGCCAACGAGAAATAGTTGAGTCCTCAGTTGATGAACTCGGTACAGACAGAGAATTATCAGTAACACAACTACCTTCGGTTTCTGTATGCTGCACAAACGAGCTTTCGCCAGGTTTAAGGAGAGTATTTGCATCGCGAGAAGCAAAGGTTGAAGACTCGCACGAAGACTGTATAGTCTCTCTACTGAAGAACGACGTTAGAGTTTTTTGTTTCTTATTGGCAGATTCCATGACTGTTGTAGCACTGAATAAACACACGTAACGGTTCACAACAGCGATTTACAACTGACAAGCAAGACGCGGGAACCACTAATGAATCATCAGTAAATACTGAGTTGAGTAGTGAACCGATCGTGCACTGCCGCTGGTCTACACTTCAAGGTCATCCCGCATCGAAAATAGATCTCATGTGCGTTGTGTTCGGCGCCGTTCGATGAGCCTAGTGCATAGTTACCAAATGATTATGTTATTTTTTATTTTCTTTCGTCAGTTTTAATTTTCGATCTCGGCGATGGTCATTGAGATGAATTTATGAGATAATGTGTATAAACAAAATTAACAGTAAAACTAAAAGGAATTATTTGTCGAATATGTTAATATTTCTTCATTATCTTGCAATAAGAAGTATAATAACAGTGAGTACTAAATCTTAAAATAATACGTGGACCAGATTTTTAGTAAAAACACATTTCATGTGAAAGAAAATAATTCTTTTTCTCAAAAAGCAGTACCGGAACGGCGTTCCGGTACCAGTGCACCCCTGAATTTTATAAAAGAAAATTTTTTAATCATTTTGATCGGAGAACGGGTTCCAGAGATAATGAACTTCTGTGTATGATACACTGCGACAACTCGGCGCTTTTATTGTTTATAATACTACTCAATAAATAAATTTGATTTTTGTAAATACAGTTTTCATGGCAAGTAATTTTTAAAAATTCCGTTATTTATGTTTCAAAAATCTTCTTAAAATATTATTAATATTAGTTTTTAAAACAAACCAACAGTTTCCACAAATGTAGCTTAGATACAGTGAGGCGTTATTTTATACCACCAGCATACGGTAGGAACGTGACAGCCTTTCTTGGTTGGTGAGCTGCGCAGATCCAGCGAATGAATTACACCATGTTAAGTTGTGTAGAGAGGAGTGTACAGGGTCTGAGGGGAGATAACAGCTCACTGCCTCACTTTACACACTAACTGTGCTCTGTCACACACATGCTTCCAATGTTCTCGCCAGTTCTGTTACAGCCGATGTTCACCTATGAAATACAGTACAAGCTGTTGTGCGCAACTAGGTGTTTGTCCATTGCGCTGCTCTGAGGGACTGTTCAATTTCTGTCGTCAGGTCTTTAATCACAAATCAGTTTTTTATGTAAATAGTAATTGTTAGTAAATGTTTTATTATTCACACAATGAAATAATTCTTTCTTAGCTATGGTGTCGCCTTTAAGTCTCTACCAACAAAACTTTATTCTTGATAAAAGCACGTTTGAAAACAATAATTAAGAGATAACTAACTAAAAGACACCACCAATTTTCAAGCGCACATGCGGCAGTACGTTCTCCCCTATCTGAATCGCACACAGTTGCCTTCGCGTGGATAATATGGACTCACGCTACAGACTTTTCCTAGTAAAATTATTAGGATCTAGTCTTCTCACCCAAGAGACTAAACTGAAAATGTACAGAGGCCTGTAGTGATATACGGTTCCGAAACTTGGACATTAGTAGCAGTTGATGAGAAGGCTCTGAGGACTTTTGAAGGTAAAATTACTAGAAGAATCTTCTGACCAGTATGTTGTAATGGAGAACTGAGGATCAGATCTAATCAAGGAATAGACTCCATTCTAAAACAAGGAGATATCGTCCGATTTATAAAGACCAGAAGAGTCAGCTGGATAGGAAACGTAAAAGAATCGACAACCAAAAACTCCCCAAAAGGATAATGAATGGGCATATTGATTTGCGCAGAAGACGAGGCAGGCCAAGAAAACGATAGCAAGACGACGTGGAAGAAGACCTGAGTAGGATGGGTGTTGGCTCGTGAAAGACCAAGATCCATCCTGGACTGTATGCTACAGTACAAACATCGAGTACTTCTCTCCCTCCCCTCTCTTTGACCAAGCAACAAACGCAGTAGCTTGTTGGCAGTAAACGTCTGTGCGAGCCACAGACTCTGGAGAAATCCGCTGTTAAAGACATTACTGATATTTAGTCAGGTAGACGGTAGAACACTAAATATGCGGGAAGCACAGCCATGATTTCCTTCGGGGGTGGGGGGGGGAGTTGAATTTTTGTAAATAAAACAACAAAAGTTAAAAGTAAAAGAACTCGTTATTTGCTACTTGTTTTGTTGTAATCAAGACGGTAAGCGTGGAAACGTAAGGATTACATTAATGCGAATCTTAAATTTAACGAAGTCATGGAACAATAAAGATGATGTCTTAAATTTCAATATAAGTAAGACAAACGACACCAGAAAACTGTCCAACACTTTTCTTCCATCTTCTGCAGACGCTGATAGTGTTAAAGGTTTTGTAAGAATTTTTTAAAAATTTCGCCCTAGTACGTGTCTGTAAACATTTGTAGTAAGCGGAATTAAATCGTTCTACTCGTTTTGCTACAGAAGTGAATCAAAGGTTTCATAAAACGGACACTACAGGCCCTCAAAACCAATTACAGTAAATTGCCAATTATCCGCGGAATTGGGTGGCGCGATCGTCGCGTATAAACGAATTTCGCGGATAATCCGCGGGCAGAAAGTAATGAAACTTGTTTATTAACATCAGGTGTTTATTTAAACCAAAGCAATACAGTAAATCCCCGTTAAGACGCTCATCAAGGGACCTCGTGAAAACAGCGTATTAAGCGGGATATTACCATGTATTCATACTGAAACTGAACTAATAATCACATTTTTATGTAGGTTAAATACTAATTCATACGAACTGATATTTCGTCAGAAGTTATACTGATAAACTGCCTTATGTATATCATCGGTATACTTTACGTAACTTGAATAATTTTGATACAATATTGTTAACGTTAATAAGCTAGCGTATTGAGATTAGTGGAAAAAGAGCTTGACCATTCAGCTGAAATTTATTTCTGCTTGTTAAAAGAAAATCGTCGTGTTTCCGCGGATAATCGGTAGTTTACTGCATCTTAAAAATGCCGCTACGGAGCGTGCAAATTTGTTGAAGTTACCACACACTGATAGCCCGTTTGGTGTTAGGTTCACGTAGGCTATGTACGGAATAATGGACTCGTTTCAACATTTCAGTTGTTGATTTTTCTTGAAATTACAATAAATAGCTACATTGAAAACACGATGGGTTCTGTAAATTCACTGGACACAATTTAAAACAAATTGTTATGACAGCCGAATCATTACGGGTCTTCTACTGACATCTGTACTTTTTATGTACTTTATAATTTTTCCCTGATGTCCACGACCGTTTCGAACAACACTCGCGCCCGTAACCCACAGTTTGAAACTTAATGCGAGGCACTTTAGAAAATTACTTTTCCATTTCGTTTTTGTTTCCTTACTAGCCGGCGACACACATTTCTCCGAGACTTTTCACAAGTTTCTCAATCCACTTTGGCCGTCGCTACTACAGCATGTATCCGTTTTGCGTTCTGATAGCTGTTGAATACCGACCGCTTGTACGAAGCGTTCCAATTGACATTTGCTCGTAGGAAACTAAAATTGCACTAAAATCGAAAGGAGAACGTAGGCCTGGATCTAGAAATTTTGGACCGTCTGTAAAACCAAACGAAGCCTCTTAAACAAAACAATATATGTGTGTACGTGTTTCACTCACGTTTGTGTGAGTTAACGAATCACAAACGGTTACAAAGTATTTGTTAAGCGCCAAGGCCATATTAAACACTTCTGAGGCCGTCGACAGTTCCTTGAAGTGAGGTCCGTGTCCAGAAATTTCTTCCTCCGCAAATAGTGATTTTTATTCTAATTATTATTTTAATATGGCATGTTATATACGTACATATTTCTATGAATTAAATCTTTGATTGTTTAATAACTGCAGTCAGTTAGTACTGTACAGTATTTCATTAAAATTTTATTTGCTAAGTAATACTATCTCCTACACTTTTTGGATGAAAAGCCAATTACAACTTCATAGCTGAAGTTCAGTTCTATTAATAAAGCATTCTCTATACTGAAAAGGCTTAAACTATTCAGACGGTTTTGCCACCTCAGAATGATGTCACCAAAGATTTCTATAAATTTGAAGTGATGTATTTGCCACTGAAGTGGACGCATTATCGTACGGTTTTCCTCAGCATTTTGAAAAAGCAATCTCGTTCTCAGACAGCACACATCCTATGAATCTTTTCAATAAATTTTTGTTAATGAGACGACCATTTTTGTCTATATTATTTTTCCCCTGCTGTTACGAAATTTGGTAAGAACACGGTTATTTTTACAACCGAAATGTGAGCCCCCCCCCTATAGCATTGTTAAGTCATATGGTCCTAACAGAACACAACATGATAGGGTACAGACGACAAGCAACTTCGTGAATCGCTACTGGAAAAATAATACGTAAACATACATCACTATCATCGTTAATTAATTGTTTAAATTCAGTACGTAGATTTTGCTCCGTTTGGTCCCCCAAGGACGTACATTGTGGCGAGTATAGCAGTTACATGTCTTACTAAACAACACTAAGGATCACGTCTAGGCTACTTCGAATTACAAGTCATTCTGTATCCTTTTTGTACCACTATTATTTTATAATTTAACCCTTTTGGAATCCTAAAAAACATCTGAAAATCAAAACTATGCTCCCGATAAAACTACAATTCGTAATTTCGACTGAAGCCACAAATTTGTCCCGTTGTGAGACTTGAAGAATCCAAAACCTACTGCCAGGAAAATCTAGGTCTTCGTAAACAGATACCTAGGCAGAATATTGTGCGCTTTCGGACTGGACCAGAAAGAACTCTGGAGAAGAACGACCAGAAGGCCTGTCGAAAAAAATTCATAGAAGAAACCGGGGTTGGAAGGGAGAATATTCTTACAAACGAGATCTCGCGGCAAACCACCGAATAGAGCCCACACAGCCCTCGCAGCAGAGGACGACCGAAGATCACATGGTGAAATACAGACCTTGGGGAGGCAAAAAAGCTGTGGACATCTTGTGAAGAAATAAAACATACTGCCAACAACCGGCTCATTTGAATTCTGTCTATTTTCGTTAACATAAATCGGACCTGTCCCAATAACGTACTCGTACTGCATTTCCGGTGTTTTGAATATGCGATTGTATCGATATAGGCCTACTACGATGTGAAGAAGAAGAAGTGTACTAATTGTAAATTATTGTATCTCTTAATTTAAAGCGAAAATACGTGTTTTTATTTGTCAGGTTAGGCAATAATGGATTTTGGTTTTTAAAGATTATGGATTACTGTTAAAAGAAATAAAAGGCACGGTTGGGAAAAATATGACACTTAATGTGTCCACACAATTATTGAAAGAGATGAAGATTAAAAACAAAGAAAATAACAAAGCAAAACAAACAGAACAACAGAAAAAAGTGAAAAATACAAATATTTCTGAACAGTAAGATTAAAACACAAAAAACTACGTATTAACAAATGAAAACAGGATTTATTATTCGTTAGATGGTAATTATTCTTTTATGTTATTCAGTAAAATCTCAAAAACTTTACTGGAATCAAATTTTATGTGAAAAAAAAAATGGAGACATGTAACTTCCCGTCTTGATTCGAGTTGGTTACTTGTTCAGTGATCTGCCCCAAAACCGAAAAACGAGTTCTGCCATGAAAAGGGAGACAGTAGCATAGGCAAGCCTTAATTCGAGTTGATTGGTTTGTCTGTGATGCGCACAAAAAACGAGAATTATTGAAAAAATGAGTACTGCTGGGAAAATGAATTCTGTTACAAAAAAAAGAGACAGGCAATGTATAAGATTGTATAGTAACAGGCAAGGGGTGGCTCAAGGGCCTTAGTTTGAGTTGGATTTTTTACGTGGATTTTACAGAAAGCGAGTATGATTTTAAAGGCATAATGGTTTCTATGTGTAAATTTAGTTTGCATGTTAACCTAACAACGCGAACTTTTGGCGTCACAGGCACACATCGGAGTTATATTATGGCTAGAAACATTTTTCGTAAAAAATATGATAGTAAAATACAATTGCAATGGTCAACAAACTATTTTGTAACACACACAAATAAATTTTCACGATTTCTATTATCCAACTTAAATTATATGGGATATTCACTACATATCGATGCCATTGTATTACGTTATACTAAATTAAAAAAAAATTATAAATTTAGCAATTAAAATTATTCATTTTCAATTCAATAAATGAAAGTATCGTGCTATATCATCAAATTTTGAATCTTTTTTTAACCTTGCTTATTAAGCAGCCCTTAATTATGTGTATTTTGTATAATTAGGAATTTTTCAGTAATCCGACACCTCTTGGTTCTATTAATATATGCGTTTATTTAACGTACAGCACTGTCTTTTTATGGCGAAGAACGATTACGATGAAATTGACTGATACAGTGAAAAACGATAAAGTACTGACGAGATCAGGAGAAGAAAAACTGCTGAAAGTAATAAGAAAGAGAAAAACATTTTGGTTGGGGGTATATATCGCTTAGAAAATGTCTGCAGCCAAGGATCGTTGAGAGAAAGGTGGAAAGAAAGAGAGGAAGAAGAAAATTTGGAACCCTTGACGACATCAAAAACGGAATGAGTTATAGTATAGTCAGATGAAGACAAATGCACAGGATCGAGAAAAATGAAGAGAATCCGGTTGAAACATGTCGTAGACAGTTTTATTAATGAAGAACACTGTCTTCGAGGCGATTCTTTTATGTCAACGGAACTTCGTAATTACGTAACTCACAACACATTACGGACATCAACGGTTGTTTTGTAAACAAACACAGGCGGCAGTATTTGTTGTTATAATTATTCATTAAACTGTCAAGCATACTTATTTGCTTTACGCATCCGAAATCTGCGACAGAAATTGTACTGCATATACACAGCAGGTCGGAAAGTCAGGCCCCCGCAAGATGAAGCCACACAGAAAGTAGAAACGCCGTTGGGATAAGTGTTTTATTCTTGTTAAAACGAATATTATTTCTTAAATTTTTATAGATTCTTATAAAGACCGACGAACATAAAAAGCTGATTTTCTGACGCTTTAACCCGAACGCCAAGTTTAATTCATGCTGTAATAAGTCAACCTGGGGAGAGAAACATTACAAATTACACTTATTAATCGAAGTCTTATGGAGCAAACTGTTTCTGTTTGTATCGAAACTAGGGATGAATAAACGCAGTGTACAACGTACACAATTTTACCAGTTTCCGAATGATTCCCTCAGTGGACAAAAGTGATTATGGTGTTATTGATTTTTTATCAATATCATAAAAGGAGGCAGTCCATAAAAAGTCTAACAATCGATTTGAAGACATCCTTAAAATTAAGATTCATCGTTGAGCTCATTCTCAAGTGCTGAAGAATTAGTTTTACAATAAAATACAGAAATAGTTAATTGTATTAAACGAAGGATTAAAATTTACGTTTAAAAACTGATACAGAATTCAGCTTTAAAAAGCAGACCTGCACTCTATGTTCTGTATTAATAGCATTTTCTTCATCCCATTTCTGTGAAGTGAAGTTGATTTTAGTACGGTAATTACTGATAACAATAAGCAATGTAGTGTGTTTATGTGCAATTTTATTTCACTCTTCGTCTTAATAATTGACTTTAGAATTTTATTTCCGAGTCATTTTGAATTAACTTTTAAAAAAATTCACAATTCACTCACGTAGCTTTATAAATACTGTAGTGAAATTCAAAAATTATGATCTTAACAACAAACCACGCTATGCATATTCTAGAAAAACGATAATTCTAACTTGCTCAAACATGTAACTTTTACATATCTGAAAGTATGACGTCACAGATTTTTATTACAATTTTTTTTAAGGGTCGTAACATTTATTCGTCCTCAGAAACCGATTTATTTATTGCACTGTTACTCTTACCACGTTCCTAAAACGCGTAGGAAACACGCTGATCTAAAGACTCTGTTTTAAGAAAACAGGCACAGTTTTATGTTCATTTTCTTTAACTTTCAAACCTCGTGGTCGAGGGATGCTGGAAACATAATTTCGTGCATAAGCAAAACGGAGAGAGAAATGTTATTTGCACTAAATAAAGCTAGTACCAACGGTTGAGACGAAATTGATCTTAGGCGAAATTACGTCAGTGTTGACTACCATTCAATTAATCGGCTACCATTTTATGAAGTTTTGAAACAGATAAGCGTATTCGGTTGGTAATTTCTAAGAAAAATGAAACAAACAAGACGCTGAATTAAACGCATGTAAACATCAAAACAGCACACAGGAAACACTGGCAAAGAAATAAAGTTGTCACCCCACTAGCATTACACACGGGCGCGCGCAAGCTGACCTGGAATAGTTTTAACTAAAGTGAAACTATATTTTATAAAGTGTACTTGCAACTGACTAACTGCTAATTACACCATTTTCTAAACCGCGTTTGCCAACAGTATTCAATCACACGTAAACGGGAAGGATGTTCAACAAAACCAAAGACAGGCGCAGACGAATCCGAATGTAGTTAATGAATATTCCATCTTCAGTAATGTGACATAAACGTTTTCATAGCACCTGCAGCCAATAAATTTTATTCGTTACAATAAATTAATTTAATTCTAGAACTTTATATACTGGTACGTAATTTTTTCTGTAGCATTCACCGGTAGGCTGAAGGAAAATTATGACCATGTTCTTACTACCAACCGAACATATACATAATGAGTAAAGGTAAGTGTAACTCCACCACCACCACACAAAGAATATTTTATTGTGTACTTAAACAGTTTTCTTGAAGTAGATCATAGACATAGCCAAATGGGCCCGTGTTTTAATTGGTGGATCCACCGTGCGAGGAAACCTGAAAAATCCCTTCGCCCGAATTTCCCCCCCCCCCCACAAAAAAAAACCTTTCCATAGTATTACTGAGCAGAAATTATTTTGGTCTTTTTTATTTTTATTTTTAAAATACTAACGTGCCGCTGAAAAACGGCCAACAAACGCTTTGTAAAAAATATATTTGAAAAAATTAACATTTTCTTATACTTGTATCATTTGTCCCGCTACCAAAAATTCTGCCTACATTGGATCTGGCGTATCCTTTTTGAATTGTACAAATAAAATCGGGCAGATTAATGTAAACCAAAGCACATTTTGTGGAAAAAGGTCTATTAAGTCTTACCGGAATTTGATGATAAAATTTAACAAGTTTTTATTGTCAAAAACAAATATTAATGATTAAATGAAACTAACCGTACTTTAATGACAACATGAAAATTATTTACATCAATGATTAAATGAAAACTAAACTACACTCCTAGTAATCGTCCGTATCTGATCAGACTATTGCTTTCTCATGTTTCGACATTAAAAACGCAAGATCTGTCCGTAAACGTATCTTTGACTTTGGCCGTTACCGAAGTAACTGTGATTTCTTTGTCAATCCACGGCTTCGCTTCAACAAGTACTACTCTGGAAGAAAAAAATTGTCCACCTTGCACATATCGTCATCAACATTATCCTCGTCGTCGTCACGACCTCATCTCATCACCATATTGTTTGACACACACACACACACACACACACACACACACACACACACACACACACACACACACACACTTATAGCATATTTTTATTTGATATTTACTAGGCATGTATACAAAAATCGGTTATTACTAACGAAAACAATATACAAATTTAAAAATTTTCGTAACTAACAAAGCCACACGCTGAACCCAACTACGCCTACAAAACTTAGGAGAAAAACAAAGCTACATAAAAAACAATTAATAAAAATAAACTACATTAAGAGTATTTCGCCCTTACACTTTTATTCCCGTTTTTCGAACGTATCTTCGTTTCTGTGATCATTCCCAATCAATTCCGCATATGTTCCTACTACACCTCTGTTTATTTGCCCTCTGCCTTATGGTCTGATTGATTCACCAAAATGGACTTCTTCTTGAGCTGTTTTCAATTTACGATGAGTATTGCTTCTTATACGTTACAACTGTTCTCCTCACTATGTCCTCACTCCCGAGCCGCAACATAAATTCTGAGGAACGGTTGCAAATTTTCGTTCGTGATCCACACTCCTTGACTGAAAACTGCACGCTTCGTATAGGAAAGAAATTAGTTTTTATCTCAGGTGGGAATCGAAAACAAGGAGAGCTGTGTACCGATCTAATATGTTAATCACTACAATATTGAGAACTGAGTGCTTCCACAAATACGCAAAAGTTTCATAATGATGATAATGATGATTATGCACGAATGATGTTATCAACAGAAAAAGTAAGGTTTAAAAAAAAAAAAAACAGACATTGCAAACAATGTGAAAACAATCAAATCCATGTCTACACTACAAGTCTCCACACGTTTAAACTTCTACAACATCGAGTTACGCACAAAACACGAGGACAAGCCGCTATTTGTTTAATAAAAAAACCAAGTAGTTTGCCATTTCGAAAACTATTAATTTCGCGTCTCCGTGGGTCCTGAAAATATGTTGTGTGTTTGGCGAGTCAGTTTCTGCTTCTAGCAGGGCTACCAACTACTATGTCAAATCCGCTTACACACACACACACACACACACACACACACAGCAAGCAAGCAGTATGAGTATTTTTAAAACTATTTCATTATTAAGTTCTATAACCAAATTTGAGGATAAACCACTACTTGTTATGTAAATCTTAATCAGTTTTGCATCATACTAAAACTGACACTCACTACAATTTATTAGTTAACTTTCAACGATGTAAATTCTCTCACTGGGAGGTTATCTCCCTTTAAAAAATCAAACTGATTAATGAAAAATTCCTAAACTAGCTTCATGCCTTGTACGAATATTTTCCAGACAGACGACGTCGATCATTCATTGGTTCGATAATTTGTTACTTTGAGAAAGAAATTCATTTTCCTTAGAATACCTTTGGTGGTGCTAGATGTAACACGTGGAAGAAGTAAGAGGGCGTCCTTTTCAACGATTACAAATTTAAAACAAGTAAAACAATAACATACTATTTCCTTACCAAGATAATAAACTACAACTCCAACAGCCCCCAGAAGTAGGTGAACTAATAATAATAAAAACGACATTTCTAGTAAACTGTAAACGCACGCAGAACTTCACTTGTCAATGTCCAGATGAAGACTGATGCGAGAGGGTTATCACCATCGTTATGTTGCGCGCGCAGCCACTCCGGCCGTTTTTGTCATAGGGAAGATATATGCTGTGAGAAACTACTAAACGCAAGGTTATTTTTACCTCACTAATAACTAGAGCAAAACCTCTGTTAAACGAAAAATTAATCGGGATACTGTTTAACCGAAACGAACGTCTGATTTTAAAATTTGTCCAGTTTTCGAAAGAAAACATTTTTTTATCCCAATGTAAGGGATTATAATAATAATATACAAATACATTAGTCAAGTATAAAAATAAAATAGGATAATAATAAAATAAAAACAGAAGTACTGCTCCATAGAACTCTAAAATGTGTACATAGATAAAATGTGTTTTTGTTTTGCATATTATATTTATTTGTGTATGTATATTTATTTTATATATTTTTATTATAATAAACTCAAACAACTGTTTAAATGTAAGATACTGTGTAAATTATTTTCTACAGTTTTACACCAAAAATCCCCATTTATTAATTATCTGGTTATCCAGAACAGCGTAGTACCAAACTATTTGAGCAATGAGGCTTACTACGTGAAAGGAGGTATTCAGATGGGTCTCCTGTGATGATCTATGCTGCTTTGTGTTTGCGCGCGCACACACACATACATGTTTGGTTTAACGGTACTGTAAACATTAAAAATATTAAAAAATAGTGAATGTAAACATTGTAATAAAATTGGTATCAGGACAGCTATTCGTCCCGGTTTTGCTTTCAAATGTCCTGAGTTTATTTCAGATGTCTTGTTTTTTAGCAGCAATATTCGTTGCTATGCTGTCACTTGGTACTTGTCTTGTCAGTCTTTTTCACAGTACATAATAAAACGGTTGAAAATAGAATTTAACATAATAATAATGGAGGTAATGAGCGAAATTAACATTAGTTAACATCAATTAATGACTTAAATAACTTGAATAGCAAAATACCAGGACTCATACACAATAGCGAGTCAATAAACTGCAAGTTCTATAAAAATAAGAAACAAGTTCTTTCTATAAACATAAGCTCTTGTATTTATGCTGATGCCTTCTATGATACCTATACTGAATACACAATGAATGGAGTATGCCATTTCGAATGTCTTTTCAGGGTATTAATTTGTATGAGATCTGAGTTTAAAAAAAAAACGTGAAAATTAGCCATAGTTTTATGAAGATAATCGCGCAAAATCTGACAGTAAACGAAGCTGAATTATTTGATATATTAACGTGTAATTCAATATCAAAAAAATAAAGCTATCACATATTAGGCTACACTTTGTTTTGAACTGGAAAAGGGATTGGAGTTCAGGGAACATTGTTGCCAGACTATGTCGTATCTCTCGTTCACAGCAAATGCACAAATTGAATGTTGTTAGGAATCCAAAACTAGCCTTCGGTTTTCATGTAATTTTGTTAATATTATAAATCTAATAATATACAGTTTTAAAGAGAAAAGTTCAGGAAATACTGCAGTATAAATATTAGCTTATTGAAATAAAGTTAATATTTTTTATTCCTATTAAAACAGGAAAGTGTTTTAATTGAACAAAAACTAAACATACAAAATGTAGCGAGCAAAAAATTTTTTATTTTTGTCCAGTTAAAAACTTCCAGGGGGGAAGTTGTAGTAAACAGTCCATATTTTATTTCGATTTGAGATTTTATATTTTTAGGACTTGTTTACAAATGAGAGTAATTTCTTACCATTAATTTTCTGCGGGCCGCGCACAGAATATTGTCGTCATGTCAACACATCGTAAAGAATTATTGCTACTCTTGTAGGCCTATTAAATTAATTATAAATCTAAAACTATATTATTTGATTATTTTACTGTTGTTATTATTAGTTTAATTAACAAATTGCTTCTTAAAAAAAAAGTTTATAGATATTATTAAAATCAGTATTTATTCTACATAGAAGTAAAACTCAAGAGAAAGCATCTTGTAATTATTTTAAGCTTTAGAAAGAAAAGATTAGTGTATGTTGTTATACAGTATTATTATAAATATTATTTTTGGAAGAAAAGAACTGTGTTGATAAATATAGTGCATTAAGGCGATATTACGATATTACTTACGTGTAAAACGTTCTCTGTAGATAGTAAGAAAAAACAGTTGCCTTAAAATTTTGAAAAATTTAAAACTTTTTCAACTCTCGGAGATAATGAAAACGCTCCACTTGCTTCATCACCACTTTCTTCACCAACCTTTTTATCTTGAAGTGGGTCTCTGTCTTCTTTGGTGTCCTCCTATGGCGCTACAGCCCAAGTCGGGCCCTGGCCTCCACCAATCTCCGCCTCCAATCTACTCTATCCATTGCAGCCATTCTCCAGTTTCTTATCCCCATGTCCCTCGCGTCCTCTGCAACGCCATCTTCCCACCTCTTCCTCGGTCTGCCTCTAGGTCTCGTTCCCTCCCATTTACCCAGCAGAGCCCTTTTGGGGTTCCTGCCATCCTCCAGTCTCATAACATGTCCGGCCCAACGCAATCTTTGGATTCTTATACATTTTTAGACTGGTATGGTGTCACTGTAGACACAAAACAGGCCGTCTTCTTCATATCGCTTCTTGTCATGGCTGAATGTCTCCAAGGTGTCGTCAAACCACACGATTTCGTCGGAAGATTTCCTTCCTTACCTGTCTTAAAATCCTGGAACGTCAACCAGTAATATCTTCTCTCTCCAATAACAGTTTACGCCCAACTACCTTTTTGTGTGTAAAGCCAGTTCCTTTCAACATCACCAGAAGTGATGACATACTGCCATGGAATAAATCAGCATTTTCAGCGACCAGTAGTTCTCAGAGTTGAGTGTTCTTTCCTGCGGAAGTAATTGGAAATATGCCACCGAATTGCGCCCGTCTGAAACGTGTCAAGTTTTGTTCTGTGTTTCTAATTTAAACATCCCCCTCAGCAATATAATAGGACAATAGTGTTCCGTGGTGCGCACCAACGACATCGCGTGTGTTCCCGCGTTCAGATATTTTATATTTAATTGTGACATGTGTAAATTATATGTAAATTGTTTTCATATTTTAATTATTTGACGAACTTTACCAAGGGATTGTTCCTGATGATGGGACATATGTCCCGAAACGCGTAGTAGTATAAAAAAGGAAAAGCCACCAGACGGACAAAAAAGAGGTAAATTATTTTACTCTATTCATATACATATAAGTGGCCTGGATACCGAAAACCATGAATTTAAAACCTTACATGCTTGACTTCGCAAAGCGACACCACGACAAGTCGTCCGATAGGGTGAAAGTTTTTGCTGACCATGACGTATACGAGGAGGATCCCGTTTCATACGAGGTTGACTGTCATCAAACATAAGTTACACCCGTTAAAATAAAATAAATTTTATATAAACAACGCACTTCCAATAAGTAGTATTTAAAATGACTGCTTGAATTTAACTACAGAAAACCACTAACTAAAACCCGGAGTAAAATTACAACTAAAACGAGCAAATGTTTCACGCTGAAAATCGCAGCGGAACTTCACGTGTTCCAGCCAATGGTGAAGAGAATTGGCAACGCGCGCCAACTTCCATGACGCTATTGGACGAGCCTCCCGCGCTTACGTCACGCAAAATCTCATTCCAGTTTAACAAAGACTTTTTATAGATCAAAATATAAGTCAGATAAGTATCTATAAAAGTCCAAGTGCAAGTCCACAAGTCTTATAAGTAAAAAAAGTTGACGATCCTAGTGAAAGCTTTCTGACTGTGGGCGATAAAACTTGTTTACTTACATGTTCCGTGTTCGAGATAAGGGCTGATTATGATTATATTACCCTCAAAACATGAAGAAAAGTCATTTTTCGAAAAGTGTCTGTGTAGAATTTTTTCTATGGCAAACGATAACAGCCGCAAATTCAAACAGAATCAAATAATTTTTGCATACATCTCTGAATTGTAGAGGAATCAAGGCCTATTGATTTTGGTGAAGATCGGTTAAGGGGAAGGGGTAGTTTACCTGCAACGTTTTATGTTTTAACAATTGTAATTTTTACTTCCATGTTCCATAAGGAAATGGAAGTATGGTGATGGCGAAAAAAATCGTGTTTATTTATATGTCATGTGTACTACGTTGTCGGCAATAAAGAAGTAGTTTCTTGTTAAAATTCCTTCCCGGGCTGTTTGGCATGGTCCAATGTTTTCTACAAAACCAGACGTTTCGGCAGTGCTATCGATTGCCATCGTCAGTGAAAATCGAGTGCGATAACATGAGGTGGTATACGTTAGTGACCACAGTACTGTGGTTAAGGCTGAAGAAAGAAGTAGTTTCTATGGAAATATTTCATTTCGAAAATGATTTTAAATATAAATCTTAGAACATGGAAGTTATGTATGGTTCTCCATACCGATATTTTATTATTGAAATATTTTTTTCATTACTCGTTTCTTCTCAGTTACAGCAGACTTATTTCGTATTTTATTTTTACCAGAAATTTTCAAAATTATTTGTATGCCATTTACATGCCAATCGCGACCAAGAACAACAATCTCTGTGCTATGCCGATGTCCAATTTGACGCGGCTGCCTTTGGATTTGCGTTAATTTCTATACAGCAAAACTGTAGGTATACTGCTGTTCATTGTATCCGTATTCTTTGCTACTTCCCTTTAGTAGCCTGATTATATTTGTTCGTTTTCTCTTTTCTGTCTTAATTTATATAACCAGATTGAATTTCTATTACCATTTTTCTCAGAGGCATCCGCTAAAACCTCTCCTCTTCTACGCTGAAGAAACAAAAAACTGAAGTAGAATGTTAAAAACATTTGGCATAAAAACAATATTCCTACTTATAGGTAACAAAAAACTTTACTGAACTTACTGAATACAAAACTTTCTCTCGGTACAGAAGGTGTCTGTAAAAATTCAGCTTAATAAACAGCCGCTCAATAAATCTATTACACATGGTATAAATTCTTATTTTTTCCGTTACTTTCTTTAGTTTGCTTTCCTCTTTAACCTCACTTAATATTTCCTTTTCTCTGTCCGACTTATGTTTATCAACGTTTCCTAAAGCCACGTCTCAAATGCATTCAGCCGGGCCTTTTACTTCTTTTACTGTATACGGGTTCACTTCGGTAATGCAAGGTTCTCAAAACAAAAGAGGTCTCTAACTTCTAAATCTATATGACTACTCTCATGAGCAGATTCCTTGCTCATAACTCTTCACTTCATATAGGCCTACTGTCTTCCTATGCAAAACTTGGTCAGATTCAACTCGAGATTTTTACTCTTCACTACCATTGACTACAGTCTTGTTGACATTTAATATTCAGTTCCCATTCCTTAATCGCACCGGATAAGACTTTCAGCCTGTTACACATGCCTTTTTTTACTCAATTATTTCTCCAAATATAATGGAACTGAAATCCTTATGCACTTTCCTATAATCCTTCCAATAAACATATTAGACAGATATGGTGGCCACTGCCTTCCTCTGTTTTCTGTCTCTGCTTCCTGAACGGTTTCATTTATAATTGTCTGCATATTTCACCACATTCAAAGAAAGAAGTTCCCTGAATTTGTAAACATACAGTTTCCTCAGTAGATCCAATAAAACAATTAAACACGTCAGTGTAACTGTTGTTATTAATTTTTTTCGTCTGTGTTGTGTTCATATTTTTTAATGCGTTTTTTAAAGTAGCTTTACAGTTGATATAAACGTTGTTGTATGTCACGAGTTTTTTCGTTCATCGCAAGGCGTTCGGTACCACATGCCTATCTACAGTTTGTCAAACAACAGCAAACAAATGATATTACGAAAAAATTTCCATGTCAAAAGGTAAACTGTATTTATGTATTGCTAGTTATGTTATACTTTTATTCTTCTGTCTGTAATCTGTTAGCAGTTATCATTTTTTATAGTCGCCTGAAATATCGTATTGGTTTTGATTGAACCATTTTTTTGCACTATAAATTAACAAAAATTCTGTTAACGTATAAGTATTGGTCTACCTCATTTACAAAAATGAGGTCATCTGAAGGTCACTTAATTTATCTGAAGTGTTATTTTGCAGAAATTAGAGCAATGTTCGTGCCACTCCCCTCTCAATCACGCGCGCGCGCACGCAGAATTTGGATTCAGTATCTCAGTATCCAATTTTACAGTAACTAAAACACATAGTAATTCGTTGATAGTTTAAAAATTTCATGAATAATTATACACTCAACTATATTTACGATTTATAATGGCCCTCCCCCTATAACGACTTTTCACCTCTTTTACAAATAGGCAAACTTTTTAATTTTTTTCACAAAAAATGTTAATTAAACGTTAATTAGTACTTCCCTGGGACGGATATTGACAGAAGATACGCAAATAAAACAAAACTATTTTATTTATACGCCAGTGCGCGTATTTTTATGTATCAAAAAATTACAGGAAATGCTCGAGAAAATTTGACATACTAAATAAACGTCGCATTTGATAGGCTTAGTAAAGTTACGACTATATAAAAAAATCATGTCGTTTCACAAGTACCATTTAATTTAAAAATAGTAATACATAAAAACATTTGTACTAATTACTCTCTTCGACACGAAAATTCTAAGGCCACGGAAAATGAGTTTATTTGCAACGTTCACACTCTTATCACACTGGTGGTTACAACGCCTAATGACTATGCAATGTGTGCGTCAGAGGTGTAGCAGACAAAACGAAACGTCAGACGAGGTGCACGACTATGTAAAACGTTTCTGATTGTTAATTCTTATTCAACACCCTTCAAAACACAGGTTACTTGAAACGTGGCCGTGGTCGGGATTTCTGTGGTCAGTAATCTGAAAGGTTATAAAACGTCATTTGAAAGTTATTATTACGCACTGCTGTCGTATCTCGTCTACTTATCCAGTAAAAATGCAATTTATTTTTATACTCCTAGCCACTGAAGTATCAAATCTAGCGCAGTTTGCGATATCTCCTAATTAAATTAACCGTTTCTTAATCCATTATTTAACCTATGTATAGAAGTTCCTGGCAATTGGAGCATTTTTTGTGTATACGAGGTAACGCCACGAACATAATTACAGTGATTCATTGAAAGGTAACGTCAGTCTTAACTGTTAAATGTGCAGTCCTCGCTGTCACATTTAACTAATTTAGAAATATTTCAAGTATTTTACAGTGCTTCATGAAGTAAGTAATTGTATTATTATTATTATTAACTATTTTGCCTACCATGAAGTCATTAAAACTTAGAAAAAAGTACTGCCTTCTCCGAAAATTACGTATTTACGTACATTTGGTAGAACTGACATCATACAAAATTGGTTTTTCGCAAATCGTCTTCAAGCAGGCAACAATTGCTTCGAGTAAGACTGAAGTTTTGTTGATGCAAAAATTCAGTCACATTTTAAAGTCTGCTCCTTTAACATGTTCCGAAAATGTAGATACTCCAGACCTTCATATCTTACACATTCTTTGTAACGGTGGCTATCTGCAATTATTGAAATGTGTTTGCGCCACGTATTCTCCCATTTTCTGCCACGACTGGTTCAATGACTCTTCCTTCTAACCAGTCCACTAAGCAACGGTAGCATATCTGTCTCGTTCTGGTGAAATGTACAAACTGTTAAAATTAGATCGCGGAATCTAAACTTCGGTACCCTGTATCTGGATACGGTTAGATTTTAAACGTATGGACACGTCTGGTGCCGGTATATCGACCTGTACGCCGCAGTTTTGACAAGAGACTCGTGATTTGTATGTACTCCCTCATTCTTGAATGTAAGACTCATTCCTGTATACACAATTACAATGATTCATTGTAAAACATTGGCTTACCGATGAAGCGTGCAGCCTTTCCTGTCACCTTTAATTAATTTAGAAAGTTTTCTAGTATTTCCCGTAGTTGTTGAAAAGAAGACTAATCAGGAACTCAAAAATTTCTGAGGAGACTTAAAACTTCTCCGTCAATGGCACTTTTTAATAAGTAAGAGCTCAGAGTCGCTAACATCGCTAGAGTTTCGTATCTCGTTACATCGGCGCATCAGATGATTTGCATCAACACGCATTACGAGTATAAGCCCGAACGTACATACGAATTTTAACTAGCCACTGACCGTCAAGAATTTCGGATACGACGACTGAGATAATCAACTAAAATCGAAATATCGAACTGAAAAACAGTTTCCTAAGATCTTACTCCACCACGTAATTCCAAAAAAAAAACTTTGTGACATAAGTTGCACTTACAAACAAAATTACAGCTGAACTATAGGTCTATCTGTTTGTACTGCCCGTCGACAGTAAAAACGTTCCAATATATGACGCGCTTGATCGATATTATGCTAGAACAAATTCTAGAGTGTATTGTATACAATTTAGAAAAGTGTAAATATAGGCCTATGAGTTTAATTTTATTTCCTTCCTTCACTTATTATAATGTGTAACTACTTTGTGGATTATTACATACTGTTTTTCTAAAAATTATTATGATTAGAAAAACGTAGTAGGAGCACCCAATGATGTGTTTCACAAGTTGTATATCTTAGATAGTTACATATTCTCCAAAGTATATAGTTATGCTTTCATTCTCTGGTCGACTATGACACTAGATGTAAATTTTAAATGAAGGTGGGGAATATTTTATAAGTACATGCTGTTCTGTTTCATGTTCTGCTTTTAAGTATGTGATACATTAGATTAATAGCGGCTGGGAGAGATTTTCCTGTTTTAGCACCTGTTACATTCTATCGCGGTAACTAGAGAACTGTGGTTGAAACGAAGTCTGAAGGGGCTATACCGGAGACACAATTCGTAGTCCAAGTAATTCCTCTGTAGGGAATTACTACAGAGTTGTCTGAGAGTTTGAGAGTTGCATCAGTTACAGAGTTGTCTGAGAGTTTGAGAGTTGCATCAGTTATCTGTTTCAAAGACCGGGGGGGGGGGGGGTGCAAAATAGCAAATCGGAATTTTTGAAGCAGCATAGCGCCTAGATCGCTGATAGAAAATCAGGGGCAGCAACCGGTAGCGGAAATAGGGATTCACGAAACACTTTTGGTTACGGAATATTAAAAAATGCACTTACTGCCTTGCAGTCGATGCGCCGAATGGTGAAAACAAAACACTGCATTTTTACTAGGCGACAGGTCGATATGAAAAAATGCATAAAGAACCTTTTGCTATCTTTCAGGTGAAAAAACAATTTTGTAATCGGACGAGAGGTTTGGTAAAAAATGACGTCAACATGATCTGACCTGTCCGCCATGTTTAATGGTCACCCAAGGAAAGTGTGACCACTATTACTGACGCTAGCTTGTGTCTTATATTGCATAAATGGTTATGAATAAGAGTTAAAAGAAAAGCCCTATGCTGAGGCGGCACTAAGGTACAGCTCTCCAATCTGACAAACCGTGCAGGTACAAGATAATGATTATTATACTGCCGATTTCCGTGTCTGTCTCATAAATAATTCACGTTATATTTATAATAAAGTACAGAGAGATTGTGGAGCTACCAGTTTATACTTTATTTTAAGTATAAGAACTTTCTGTTAATAGCAACTGCAGAAGTTTGGGTATCAGTATTTCTTCTATATCGACTACTGTAGATAGATAAATATATGAAATGAATAATGGAAATTATGAGTTTATTTTCCTTCAGATTACATTTAAATTAACAGGTAACCAAATTCGGAATTCCTATCCAGTGTCTTGAAAACAATACCCAACTTACAATTATGTCCGAGAATACTTCCAGACAAGCTTATTTCCACACAAATAACCTTATTTGTTGTATTTCTAAAACTTTGTTGCTTAGTTCTTACTGTAATATTTTAATTATATATGTAACTGAACATACTGATAATTTTTACACAATCTTATAAAAAAATTATTAAAACGTCTTATACAAACTATTACTTCTACAAAAAATTTTATGAATTCATCTTACATTAAATGAAGCACTGAAACACTGAACTTATTGTGATGAAACAAAAGTTGAAAATTTTGGGTTAAATAATTAAAATATAGACAAATTTAATTTAATTTAAACTCGGACTGAACTCTGTACACATAAAATGTAAATACCTACAAGTCTCAATAAACGTTTAGATAAGATCTTCAGAAAGCAAAATTTAGAAGATTTTGTCGTCTTATAATTTAGAGACTACTCTATAATTCTGTCCAAAAGGCTGATATCAGGAGTAGAAAAACAAGTGTGATTTATTTGGCGAATAACCTTCTATTACCAGAACTCCTAATTTCAAAAGACCGTTTATTAAAACATTTTTACTTAGGAGCAGAAAATATGCCCGAACAACGGTTTGTGTCCGAGAAGAACATTACTGTAATAAGTCGGATCAATTTCTTGGTCTGGTAAAACATTTTGAGCCTCTTGAATGCGAACAAATGTTTAACGGGAAGTGCTTGTAATTGTACAACGGAAACGATGACTCTCTGCTACCTCTTTTTTTTAAAAATACAATTCATGTAATTTGATTTTGCACTGTTCGCAACCCACATAATTTGAGGGTCTGCCAGTACCACCCAACAATCAGTCAATTGTGCACTGGAGTCTTCAGTGATTCAATCATCCAAATAATCGTGTAACGTCTTGTTTTACCCGGCACTTTATTGCTGTCTGTACATTACGGCATAGTTTATATAATAATGTTAAAGAGACAAGAGCGGTAGAGAGTTTAAGGTAGGGTTACCATATGACCTACGTGAAAAAATAGGACAACCTGAAAATTTAACACCACGATCGTTACTTTACGGATCCAAAAAAAAATTGACAAAAAATTATACATTATGGACAAGAAGATATTCATGATTAAGGTACCTTTATTTGCAACTGATATATACGTTCCAGGTGGACAGACTAAGCATTCTGCTTCATTATCGTTCCAGGCTTTCTTAAAGCTAGTATGCTTTTTTAATAAATTTTCGGTTAACACACACTTTCGTTTTGGCATATTAATAATAATAAATTCTAATTGCTTACAACTTATAACTACCACTAACTATACTCAGAATATCCACGAAAATAAGCAACTCAATTCAGAACTATCGATAACCTTAAAAGCTCACGAATGTAGCCGTCTATTAGAATTGCAGAATACGCGGGAAAGAGCTGTAGGGAAGCAACATATGACGCCAATGCTACATTTCTGTAGTCACGCGCTGAGTCTCTTGCGCGTGACTACATTTTTCAGTTTTACGAAAAAAGAGGACATTTCTCTGTTTAAAAAAAACCTCCCAGACAGGTTTGTAATACTAAAAAAGAGAGGACGTGTCCGGGAAAAAGAGGACGTACGGTAATCCTATTTAAGGGCGTTAAGAGAGCAGAGATAAACTACTACTCATTTGGAAAGAAGAAAGGAGGAAGGAACACAGCGAAGGGACAAAGAACAAAAACTGGAAGGACAAAAAGCCGAGAAACGGATGAAGATTACAAGTTATTTCAAGAGGTCCAGAGCTGGCCAGGATCGGAAAAATAATAATTTGAGAGCGGCAAGTCGCCTTTCGAGTTTCAGAAATAAGCAATTTTTGTAACACATCTGTGCGATTGGAACGTCAAGACTATACACAATACATTGAACAAGTGAATTTTAACAACAGTAACAATAACAACAAGAAAAACAACAATAACGATACTGACAGTGACGACTTTGATAATAATAACAATATTAATATTAATAAAGAAAAATAATAAAGAGAAATAATAACAGAATATTAACAGAAAAATAATAAAGAGAAATAATGATTTAATAATAAAATCTTGCTTCAAATTAACACACATTTTTGTTTATCAAGTCGTGCCTTTTATAAGATTAAACTCTACAATTTCTACAACGTGGAGTCTATGTGTCGATTGAAACTATGTTTTCAATTTTAAGTACAGTAATTCGGTGGTGTGCCGGCGACATATAGGCGTGTAACGAACATCCGGTGCGCGTCTGTTTTAGCTAGCTACACGTTCTGCGTTTTATGAAAATAAAAATCCATCGATCGACCGGATGTTAACATGTCGTTTCTTCCTGCAGTGATCCGAAAGACTAGTCACAAAATTTAGAATGTACCCTTTTTAAGCACGGTAAAACGCCTCGAGATAGTCTTACGCAGATTATTTTATCACGCAGAAACCTATTGTTCAAGCGACTATAACACGTGAACACGTATTACTGTAGCTCAGACATTCCAACTCAGTGGTGGACAACCCTTTTGTGGTTGTGAAACTTTTCAGTGCCAAACTATTTTTTAATATATTTTTAATTTATTAATCATCTCACTCTGAATATCCGTTCGTGTGTAGATGTCCCCCGTTACCAAGTGGCCATAAGTGGCTTGACATTCCAGTGAAGAACGTAGCTATAACCAAACGACCGGTTATCCTTACATATACTATTATGTATATAGTATATTTTTCGCATAAAACGTGAGCTTATAGGCACATATTAATCAACGTTAATGACGTATTATCACGACTCTGCTAAAACCAAATCTAAAAATTAACTCCTGCCTGTAAGAGTTTTGGAATATTCATTAGTTTTATTTTAATTTCTGTCTTTGTTATGGACAAACTATGTAGTGACAACTTTTACGTTTGGACTGGGGGTTAGCTGGCTTTAAGCTACTAAATATTGTATTAAAATTCCAAATAAAAAACATCTTCAAACGAATAAGTTTATTATTAAAGTATATATAAACACACACACACGCGCGCGCGCGAGAGAGAGTATTTATTTTCTAAATAACTGAAATTAGAAAAAATATTTTAAGTTTCATGAATCTACAAATAGCCAAAACAGATTACACTTTGGACATTTAATTTTTAGCATAGGAATATTATTTAATGTGGGTTTGAATTCGAACATTTTTTTAATTTTCTTTCATGTTCGATTAATTTGTTAACTGGCGAACAAAATCAAAATCTTCAAGCGTGCGCTCGTAGTTTACAAAAGAGTGTCGTCTTAATTATTGTAAATCCTCGTTCGCAGACATGTTGAACTAAATGTTATGAGTACCACCACGCTAAATTACGCATGTCTGTAAAATTAGTTGTAGAAATGATTAGTATAAATATTAAATTAGTAGTAATATTATTAGTATACTACTTCAAATATTATTTTGTACTAACATTAGGGGCTACTTCTGAAATCACGTAAACAGCAAGGGTTCGAAAAAAACTAGTGCAATAAAAGTTTTACATCATGTAACAAGGTTCAAGTAACAAATCTTTAGATACATCACTGTACAGAGCAATGTTATATCTTTTACTGCAAAACTTGATCGAATTCCGTTGCTTTACGCTCTAGCAAGGACAGAAATATTAGGCCCACTTAATTTCTACAGAAATTTCTTAATTTTTTCCCCGTAAGTAGCTTTATATCTTGCTACGGTAGGAAGGGTTTAGAATACGAATAACGCGAAAGTTACTTTGTGAGCTTATAATGCTTGGATATGTGCATATCAAGCTTTAAGACGTTTGCTTAATAGAATACCGTACATAATTAATTACAGTTTTGCTTTCTTTCAAAACTGACGAGTAATATTACAAAGCCTGTAGGCCTACACTTCACTTCTTTCAACACAACTGCATCACTAGAAAATCACTATACTAATTTTTTGTTGTAATTACTGAATTTTTCTGTGTAATTAATGCGTAGATTGTAATGAGTGTTACGTGCGAGAATTGTATTGCAAATATAGACATGTCAGGCTGGACCCCCAACGCTCGTTAAAAAAATCCCTGACATTCGAAAACAGAGTAAGGGAATAATTTATAACGTTCAATTTTTTTTTTAATTAAGGTCTCAAGCGACACTAGTTGAGCTGATGTGTTTTTATAAACAAAGACCTTAATAAGTGGCAAGAACTAACGAGTCAAGCTTGTGGTTATGGTAGAACAGCGGTACAAAAGACATGTGCAGAAGCAAAAACATGTAAATATTTCCATTCATTCTTAAAAAGAAAAAATAAATAAATAAAAAGGGATGTAAAGTTACGCAGTTGTCTGACTTTAATACAGATGTAACACGATGTTTAGTCATGAAATTTTATGATAAGGGTGAATATCCAACAGCAGAAAAAATTCGACAGAAAACGATCGAACGCTTTTCTTTTCCTATTTAAAAAAATATGCGTATACGTGTTTAGAAAAATATAGGGTTTTCATTAAAAAAAATGAATGATGGACGAATATATTTGCTTGAAAGATTTGATATAACTCAAGCAAGAATAGTGTTTTTAAGCAAAATTCACATAATTAAAAACGAGAATGATGAGAGACCAATTTTTATTTGGATGAAAGATATATTTCTCAAAATCATTCTCCCAATTTCATTTGGCATCATTCTACAACGGGAGACGGTTTAAAGGTGCCTACTGGAAAGGGAGGAAGAATATTTATGTTGCGTGCTGGATCCAAGAAGACGGCGTTTTTGAAAGGGAGGACGTTGGTTTGTGTGTGGGGTTCAGCTTCGTCTTCTTCTGAGATGAACGCAAGTGTTTTTAAAGAATTGTTTAAAAACATGTTACTTTTATTTTTATTGGAAGAATCTTCTATTATAATCACGGACAATGCTAGCTATCATTCAGTGGAAATAAATGAACTGCCACATCTATGTCCTCTAGAAAAATTGAAATTGAAAACTGGTTACGTTGAAAAAACGTTCCGTTTTCGTAGTATGAGACCAGAGTTTAACTTATTCCGAAAGTGAAACAACATAGCGGTCCAAAAGTATACGAACTGGATGAAATGGGTTTTGAACACAGACACAAAATAATTCGTTTACCTCCCTACCACTCATGGTCTATGGTCAATACAACTCAATTAAATTAATATGGGCACAAGTGAAACGACAAGTTGCCAATCAAAATAAAACTTTTAACATAAAAGGTGTCCTTCATTTGGCAAATCAGAATTTAGACAGCATCACACAAGAGTGGGAAAGATGTGTCCATTATATTGAGAAAATAATGCTGGCCGACTTTAATAGAGAAGTGCTAGGGATGAAGTAATTGCAGACTTCATAATAAATTTATCTGAAAACAGTGACAGTGATATTAATGATTGTGATATACATGTTGGTGATGAATAAAATTCAAGTAACACCACAACATTATTGGTTACCTGGAAACCGTACCTTATAGCCGTAATTGGTAAGTGAAATAATAGTAATCTAGATTGTATCATCATCATCATCATCATTCACAATATGTATATTTTTATTTTTAAGATTATATTATTGTTGTCTGATAATGCATAGTTTGTTCCAATTGGGGGCTGATTTATGAAATTGGTTAACATGAGTTCAGTGAAAACAATGACCTTCCTTGACGGGACTCCATACGCCATGGTTTTGTGACGTTGACCAGCATTAACGTTTGTCTATTCGTAAAACGTGGTTATTTATACCGAATGACTTTCCTTAAAAATTCAAAATTTTTAACACACAAAAATCACTCGCAGCTAACAGACTAACTTTTCACAAATATGAAAAGTTAATACAAATTCAACCAATTCCATAATAACTATTATGAAGAACCCGCGGGTAGGGAATGATATTATAAATATTGGTCATTAAAGGTCATGTTAACAAAGTAATCGTAAATTGAATGAAATGATGGCGTTTTATTAAAAACAGATAAGTTATATATGAGTGCTGAAGATGCTCAAGATACTGAAGAGATTCAAAATTGCATGGTAATATGTAGAAAGGTACGTAGACTAACGTATACAGAAAGTATGTGTATTTGAGTTTAAAAGAAAATATCTTATACAACGGTTAGTCGGATTTTAATGCAATAAACTTCAAAGAAAATCTGGTTTAATTCTACGTTGCAGAAGTGAAGACAAATACTTTTAACATTCATGTTATTTATTTAATAACACAAAAAGAAACCATTTTTCGGCGTTCAGGAGGCCAGCTCATGTTTGAAGAACTGTTTTACAAAAAAAAACCCTAGTTTGAAGAAGCTCCACCAAATTTTAATAGAATGAAGTTTGAACATTCCTAAATGTAGACCTACTACTTTAGTTTTAAAATTTTATTTTAATTTTTTAAGAAGCTGTTGTATATTTTCTGACCCATCTTTATCTCAGTTGTTAGGCTTCCTAAAGACACGATTTGTGCAGTTTTTGATTCGTTGTGTATTCCTTGTAAAGTTTCAGCCATTCTATAAAACATTAAATTTGAAGCGTATTTTATACTGATTTTTCTTTGTACCGCCTTTTACAATTCATTACAACTGACGAAAGGCGCACGCTGCGGAGGTTTGGCAACGTGAGACAAACTTCTACAATGATTTCGACAATAGTCCTGACGACAGTTTAATCACTTACGACAACTTCAGAGGTTAAATATGATGATCTCCTTATTACTGGATTAATA
This sequence comes from Magicicada septendecula, assembly GCA_034769895.1. Lineage (NCBI taxonomy): Eukaryota > Metazoa > Arthropoda > Insecta > Hemiptera > Cicadidae > Magicicada > Magicicada septendecula. The sequence continues at coordinate 102,131,204 of CM068376.1, forward strand.
TGTTATTAACATATTAACAACACTATAAATAGTTAATCCGTTTTAATTTCGAAGCAAGAGAATAAGAAGTACAAACTTCATCATTGGTACACAGAAACTAAACATTTTATGAACCGCAAAATCTCTACATTTAATATATGTCGGTTAAAACAAGTTTATCGTCCGTATAAAATATCTAACTTTCTGTCAATTAAAAATTAGGGGTATCGCGCTGTTTTGTCTTCAGATGCTTTAAAAATGACCGAATAAGATAAAGGAACTGAAAGATATAGATAAATCGTTATGTGAATTACCTGAACTTATAACACATGACTTATTTTATCACACCTGCACCTTAAAAACTACGCGTTTTAAAACTTAATATCCATTTTAGTGCTTTACATAATGCGCTGGCTGATTTGTAGTAAAAATGCAATAAATGAAAAGTGTCAAACAAAATATTACTCGTAGTTAGCTAACGATAAGGAAGTCTTTGTTGTAGCATATGTTCTCTCTCTCTCACACACACACACACACGCGCGCGCGCGCGCGCGCCTTGTAGGTAGCTGTGTTCGGAGAAAGGAGAAAGATTGGTTATTTATAGAAATGCACTTATTATCTAACAGGTTGTTTGTATACATAATAAACGTGTGACCTTTATTCAAGTTTACCAGACGCCTAACTAAGGTCGGCACCTGGCCAAGTAAGAGTTTTATACACAGTTAACGGTAAAATGAAAGGTTATTCGGCTTGCGCAATCACGTCGACAGCTTACAAGTGCATTATGCTCCTTACTTCAGTATACCAGCAGCAACAGTCCTTAAAACTGTTCTTAAACAATATTGGACTGTCTACACATATACAAGTTCCTTATAACATTATAATAAAACCGAATCGTGGCGAGTTCAGGGTTACATACTACCAGAAGGCAGGCTTGAAGCGCCGTCTGAATGATTTAGAGAGGGAGTCATTAAAACTTAAAATACAATTATGTATTCGCTAGTGGCCTTCCCGTAGGTGGATATACTATTTAATCACCTACGCCCCGTACTAAATATTTATTTGTTATTATTTAGATCTACAGTTTCTTGAAAACGTCATTTGATACTCTGAAGTCGGGCGTTTTCTTGAAACACCGATGCTTTAACTACCCTAACATCTTTGGATTCGCCACTAAAGCAGATTTTGCGTCTCGTCAATCATCCTCGGAAATTACAATTTTGTTTCTTAAAAACGTTCTTTCATCATTCCTACATATTATATTCAGCATCCTATGTCTTTTATTAATAGTTTAAAGTTTCTGGTATGTTGTTACGAGTACTATTTTTATCATGTAACGACAGTGAATTAGGTAACAAAAAGTCGTTGTACAAATCTGTATACCAACTGTAGACAAAATTTCAGGCGTTATCCAGTAGAACCAGAGACTGAAGCAATTTTGCGGGTGACTGAAGCAATCAATACGACTGTCCTGAAAGAGTCAGTTTCAGAAGTAACTGTAACTCCAAATCGCTAAATAATTCTGCCAGTGGATGCGTCTACAGTTCCTGATTTATTTGAATACGTCCCATTTTCGAAGCCATCGAATTTTAGGTGAACTCAACGTGTGTTCTTCACACAAAAACCAGAATGTTTCACTTGTCGATAGTCAGAACACACGATTGGTGCTGCTTAAAGGCCTGTGTACGTTTACCCTGTTGAATACAAACTCCGGTGATTACTGGTACCTGAAAATGAGATTAAAACAAAATCTTTGGCCTTACGCAGGGTGTGTACCATTAATTTACAGGGGCGTATAACTGTGCGCGCGTGCACGCTCAAGGTCACCTTGAATTGCATTAAACTGGAAAACTTCTTGTTGAAAAAAAGATACCTTCTTTTTGTTACGTTGCCGTTTTGCAGTTCCTGTTATCTGTTATAGTAACAAATAAATGCTTTAGAGAAATTTAGCGAGTGAAATAAAACGACGTTAAGATATGTTTGCACAGTAAACGTTAAGAATAACGTTTACTCGAGTAACGAATAAGAGTAACGAGTAGAAACTCGAGTGGGCCTTCCTAATTCACACGCAGAGTAAAATCGCACATTTTATGAAACCGAATTTTGATCGAGCAAGATTATAAGGTTGCGGTAACGAGTGTTTAGAATATTTTATTTTCATAAACTCCACGTTATGAAATCTGTATTCTATAAAAGTTACTGAAAAAAATCAAAAAGAAAGATATTTTTGAAATTAATATGTAAATTGTTTTCGTTTCTTTGTAGCCACGTTCGGAACAATACCACAAATAAAATAATTTCACTGGCACAAGTTTTCCTTCGACATCGTTTTCGTCGTACGAATGACTCCTCATACGAATAATACCGATCCCCTGGCGCTACGTGAGCCTTTGCCTCCAGCCGTTCTCTAATAACATCATACAATTTAGAACCCTCAGCTTCCTTGGATTATCTTCACCTTAGTTTAGGTCTCCCACTTTATTTTGCGTTCCTGGGTGTCTATCGCGATTTTGCGTTCCTGGCTGTCTATCACGATTTTGCGTTCCTGGCTGTCTATCACGATTTTGCGTTCCTGGGTGTCTATCACGATTTTGCGTTCCTGGCTGCCTATCACGATTTTTCCTTCCCGGTTCTTTCTACTGCACGCTGACTATTTGTTCAGCCCACTTTAGCCTCATTCATTTTATAAATTGGGTTCCGGTTCCGTAACCCTTTCATACAGTTCATGCTTTAACATATCCGCCACAGGCCGTCTCGCATTTAGCTTCCAAAATCCTCCTCAAGATCTTGCTTTCAAACGTGTTTATTTGCTCATCCTTTTTTTAGTATTGCCAAGGTCTCGGATGCATACGTTCATACCAGTCTTACCAAGGTTTGTAAATAACAAGGTATGACTTTTCACCTAGTTAAAATTCTACCTTTAAAGTGACATAAAAGAAACCGGAAATTTTATTTGCTGGTGTAAGTCTTCTTCTGTATCAGTTATTAAAGTTCGTAAAAATGTATTTGTTTCAAATAAGCAAAATTTTCTACTGTGTCAAAGCAGTTGTTGGCGATGATAACAGACGTTGGAATACGTGGTCTACGAGCTTTTACTGCAGTTGTGTTTTAGACTGATTTATTTGAAGCCCCGTTTTCTTCTGTCAACAAAAGGCTTCTGACGCTAAGAAGGATTTCTCTGTGACCCTTCTACTTCTTCCAATAATGTCAAAAATCACCTGCTTTAACCATTGTCTGTATTGATTTATAGAATAGTGGGCTTCGTAACTTCCATAATAACCTACTTAGTGTAATGTTAAACAGAAGGCACTCTGTAGCATCCCCATGGTAAAGTTTATTTTTAATATTCAGCGTCACTAAGATCTTCCCAGTATACACTATACAGAATTCTGATGACGAGTTTATGTATTACATTTACCTTGATCGTCAACATCAACATCAACATCATTTTCTTTTTCTTTTCCATTCAAGAATTACGTAAACTCACCTGTCCCTCATCTCAAGTCGTATCATCCTTTATGTGATCATGCAACAACTCAGCTGAACCGAGTTTGAATTTTCTACAAGAGAAGCACGAGTCGTCTATTCCCGCAGAATTCGCCCCCCCCCCCCAATACAAATCACAGAGAGTTGGCGCAAAATGAGCTCACACAACCCTTCCTGTCCGAAACAATGTTGAATCACATTGAACTCAGAGCAAAATTTTTAAGTTACGCAGATCTTTCACCCAAGCGTATATAAAGAATACAACGGTATGAAATGGTAGTCTTGACTTTTCTAACCAAGTACCATCGTGCAATACAATTTCCGTGTGACGGTTTCTTTTCTGTTACACCGCCAACTGCCAGATCGGACAACCGTAACGTGGTAGGAATATGCCTGTTTAACTGCACTCGTTTCGTCACGAATATCACAAATAAACGTCAACGAGATTTTAACAGTTGAAGCAGGTTTGAGCTACAAGAATTTGCATCATAGCCAGTACTTAACATTACTTAATCGTCAGTTACGGTTTGACTTTGTGATGAGAAGTAATAAATGGGAGAGAGAGAGAGAGAGAGAGAGAGAGAGAGAGAGAGAGAGAGAGAGAGAGAGAGAGCGAGAGAATGTTTGAAGCTTATGAAATAAAAAGACAGGAAGTGTACTGGAGACGGTTACCGATAAGGTATATTTTACGATAGCGTTGAGTGTTACCAACATCGAACTGCTGTGGAGAAAAAGTATTTTCTAAATTGAATCTTAGATGAAACGAGAAACAAATCATCTGTTCAGCTTTTCAACATTTGAAACGAATGTCCTTTAATTGCTATTCAAATAAATTTTGAATTATCCTGTACTGAATGCTACGAACACATTAAGGAAGATGAGGATATTCTGGGACAGATTAAACCGTGAGCAAAATGAAACTACAAAATTGTTAATTATAAAAATTATTAATGAATAATTATGAAATGAAATTTTGTTATTGCTATTAATTGCATTGATTAAAACTGTTTTAAATTGCATACCTTAGTGTTAATACATTTTAACCCATCGTTATTGACAGGGATGGGAGAATAGATCAGGAAATATCAAATGGTGTGAGGACATAATTTTTAAGTGAGTGGTGTATAATATGTAGGTGTAAACGCAGGCTTTGTCAATTAAAACGTTTTAAAAGAGGGTAGGAGAGGGATGCCAACGAGAAAAAGGAGGGATTTTATCAGCGTCATGACGTAATTTATGAGACTCATAATAGAAGAAATAAAATATAAAATATTTTATACACGTAATACGCGTACATTAGAAACAAATTCTTCAACAATTTTCCCGAGATAGCATGTCGGCTAATAGCATCTTTCCTCCATTCAAAATATATACATGAAGCTGTTGAAACGTTCCAACAAAATGTCGACTGTGTGTGTATGTGTATACACATATATCCAACTTTATTGGAAATTTCAAATTCCTTGCAGTGACAATATTATGTTATTGATAATTACAAAGATTTATTTTGCAAGTAGGTCTTCTTGTTAGTTTCCTTCACGCACGTTCCGCAAATAAAAACTACTTAAGAAAATACGTAATAATCTCTGAGGATGAAATTTTTATATCCGACACATAAGTGCATATTAATAAATATAAATCTACTTCAGAAAAAATCATATATAATTATGAATAATATAATATAATATGCATAAAAACTGTTACCAATCGTAACAAGGGCACATCTATGGACAATGATCTCTAACAGAAACGACGCTGAAATCACCCAAACCTTCAAAACATCTAAAGAACATTGTTTACAGTCGTTAGTGCACAAGAAACAGGGATCTCATGAAACAGCTATATACGAATTGAAAGCGCACTTGACCAAATAAACACTACGTCTTGTGGATATAATTCGGTGGTTGCACTACCATGGTTACTAAGTAACATTAAGTACTCAAGAAGACTTTTAGGGGAGGGGGAAGAACCCACAGGTGAAAGCGTCAGTGATAAGAATAAACTATGTGCCAATTAATGAGTGCAATGCAAGAAAGAAGTTCTGCAAATCATAATCTTGGGCGGTTATCATAATTAGGCTGGTCAGGACTAAGTAGAGGTTAGCCTTGAATTAGATAGATATGTAGATAGATAGATAATAGACATTCTTATTTCCACAAAAATGTACATGTTTGATTACAAGATCAACCAGAAATTAGAGCAGCTACCTCTCCAATACACGGTGGTTGGTGTTAAATGCACATATGTACAGTGCAACGTTTAATCTGTATCAAACAAAAACGAAAGAATACATGCGCTGGCGTTAACTTTACTACAATATTAGCTTTAAACAACAAAGTAACCAAGACAGAATTTTTATCATATATAAACCAAAGAATTCATCGAAGTGTTTCAAGTCTTGATTCTAATTTTACAATTCAGCATACAAGAAAAACCACAAGAAATAATTAATAATTGACACAAAATTAAAATTCCAACATAATCCAATAGCCGTATTACTAAATCAGAGAGCTTTGACTTTTCCCGGGCGCTACACTTCTGCTTTTGTCAAATCATCAATATTATCTTTCCTTAACAACCACTTTTTAACTTAATAAAATGTCATTCTGTTGGCCTGTTTAATACTGGATGGCAATAAATTAAAACGTTTTGGCCCAAGAAATAAAAAAGGGCGTAGAAAAAATTATTTATTTACTTTTGGAATAGTGAAATTAACTAGTTGTTGGTTTCGAATTAGATAATATTAATCGGACTCTACTTAAAAAATAGTTTATTCCAGATGTACTGTGTTTCGTCCCTGGGATATACCGTACACCGATATTGGTAATTTTACAATCTGGATGATACTTTTACCTCGCAACACTCGTCGTTCAGTATTAAAACTAGTCGATGTTGCACTGCAGTGTGACTCGGAGAGCGGATGGCTTTTTTCTGTTCGTCCTGAACTGCGTGCTTATCATTTCGTTTAATCTACGTCTTTCAGCGCGTTTGCGTCTGCCCATTGTTCTACTCCAGCATACGTTTTTTTTTTGTAGTCGACAAATGTTAAGATTACGCCATTTTTCGTTTCAATTTTTCCTTACCGTCTCAGGCCGTCGGTACAACTTATTTTTCAGTGTGTGTTTAAAATCAGTCTTGTAAAACGTTTACGATGAGTAGAAAATCTATACGCCAGTCTTGTAATGTCTCATTTTTATTTAAGAATATTAACGGTGAAACACACACACAAACGCGCGCCCAGTAAAATATATTATAACGGATTAGCGGATTTAACTAACAGTAATATATTCAATTTATATTACGTCGTAGTTTTATAAGATCATATTATATAATGTTTATTAAATGTTCTTGTCTTAGCAACACAATGCATTTCAATGCATCGAAGAACTACAGTATGGATACGTTTAGGCATAAAGAAATTGTTTCATACGGAGAAACTAACTTTTTTTAAGACTTTCAACGGTTTGTATTAGGTTAAAACAATTTTATTTAAAAAATTGTGAATTTTACTCACGTGAAAAAAACGCAATTTGGAAAAGAAGTGTTTCGTTTGTGAGCGAGCGTTTTAGGTGAAATGTTAAAAGGAGAGTTCTGTTACACAATGAAAGTGCAATACAGTACCCCGGTTTACTTTGGTTTGTAAATGTGAATACGATTATTTTCTGTGTATACTGTGTGAACCGTTCTGATGTCTCCAAAACACGAGCGATAAAAAATATAACTTGATATCGCGTTGATTTTTACACGTACGCCGTGCTCCGCAAGTGATCATTTTGTCCTCTTTAGGAACGTTCCACAAAGTCTTTTTAATAAATTATCGCAGAACCACCGACGAATAATATGAATCGCGGGCAGACTGGCGAAGTGACGGAAGCACGTACAGCTTCCCCCATCACCAGTGGGCAAAAGCGTTTGGCGCTAATTTACCACGTGTACTGTGTAAATGTGATATGACTATACCGTTTAAAGTAAATATGCTCCGCTAAAGCAATAACAGCTATAACAAAGCATAAGAAACCAGACTTTGTACAGGTACAGCGTATGGCATACTCCATGTTCTTGCCTTGCAGTGGCGGTGGACCGAGTTCAGTGAACATAGCACGCGATCCATATATTATAACACAGATGGACAGAACTCGCACACTGCTGTAAAGCAACTACTACGTCTCGTTTTTCACATCTACAGATATCAATTATATTCATTTGCTTTGTTGAATGTGTTACGTTAATTGTAAAATACTATAAACATTAGTAGAGAATGATTTTTATAATTACCCCCTCCCAAAATTCCCAAATTTAAATCGGATGAAAATGTGTTAAGTTACAGGATCTGACCAATGCCTATTAACTAAAAATGCTTAAATTTTGAGTATTTTAATTTGGATATCGTAATGGAATTTACAGATAACATACGCGCCGTGAGCGACAGCGAGATTTTAGTTAAACGTCGCAAGCGATGTCTATCTCTTGTCCAGGATGTAACATTAGCTGTAAAGGGTAAAATAAATTAATTAACTCGGAAAAAAAATTTTTGCAATGAACAACTTCGATCCCAATAAAGATTTTTTTTTTAAATCTACGCTACAGAATCGAATAGGATGAGTATAAGAGAAAGGCTACAAGCAGAAAATAGAGCCTACTTTGCAAATATTAACATCTTTAAAAACAATCTTGTTACAAGAGGTATAAAACTTAAAAAGTATATTATTCTCTTGTGCGACCAGTAGTTACATATGGATCTGAGGTGTGGACTTTGACAGAGAATGACAAAACTGCTTTAAAATCATTTGAGCGCAAAATATTGTGTAAAATTTATGGCCCAGTAAGAGACGAAGGAAGTTGGAGAATACGCAATAACAATGAACTACAGGGTTTTATGCATGGAGAATATATAGTGAAATTCATTAAATCACAGAGGCTGCATTGGCTGAGACATGTGGAAAGAATGCCTAAAAGAATGCTGAAGGAAGATTGTATACTACTATACGTAGAGGCAGGCCAAGGAGGAGATGGTTGGATGGCGTAATAGAAGATCTTGCTAGCATGGGAATCAGAACGTGGTGAGGAAGGGCGAAGAACAGGGAAGCATGGAGGAGTATCGTTGAGGAGGCTAAAGCCCACCAAAGGCTGTGACGCCGGATAAGAAGAAGAAGAAGAAGAAGAAGAAGAAGAAGAAGATACAGAATCGAATCCTTATCTTCTGTCTATACTTACCACTGTAGATGCGTGGCCTTGAAGTACAGGTTGACAATCTGTGCAGGTTGTCTGTACTGATGCCACATTACGAGTACCGAGTGAAAACCAGACTGTAGAGATAAAGTACTTGAGACGAGTCCTTGTAGGAGGTTACAAGGAGTCATAGAACGAGAACCGTGCAGATTTAGCACAAATTTGAAAATGCAGTCTGCGCTTGAAATATACCCAGGGAAGATAACTGAGTTAGTACGAAATCTGCCACATACATGGTGTGAAACGGACAAGCTCGGTGAAACATATTTTGGAAGCAAGAATTGAGAAAAATAAGAAAAACCTTAACAAAGAAAAGGGAAACTCGGAGCGACGCGAAGATACTGCACATACAAAAAGAGTGGAAGAAGAAATTTGTGCAAAATTAAAAATCCGTGAAAAAATGGCCTAGACCATTGTATGGTAACTGTGTTTGTAGTTTCCGTTAGCGTTTTTTGAGAGTTTCATTTAATAAAGCGGAGTACGTAGCCTACATGGTTTCCGATAACCAAAATTTCGGATTAAAAAAATGCTGATTTTTTTTATCAACCGGGAGAATATATATATATATATATATATATATATATTCATGCAGCCATTTACATTTAAACAAATGTTTGTGTTTGTTTAATTTATACCAATAAATTACATCATGGATATGAAAAAAATCATAACTATATGTACTGAAATTCGTGTTTTCAAGTATAGAACTAATGTGATTTTTTTCACTCTCACCACCACATATTTAATATATCGTTTTAAAATTGGTATGTTTTTGTAAATAATACATTTTTGTTATTTACATTCTCTGGCTACTAGAATGTAATCAACTCGCGCGCCCACACGTAAATACGAATTTGTGTGTGTGTGCATTTATAGTAGATATTAATGTATCTATTTTCATCACTGTAACTGTTTTCCTTGCGTTAAAATTCATTCCCTTTAAAACTCAATTTTCATTGTAAACAAACAACACAGTTTCATAATATCACAGAAATGTCTAAGTCACAGGTGTAGGTACAGTACTACCTGTACTTGTAAGAGGTTATCTACTTTGACAAGTAAATTGTGTTTACGACCAATGTATAATCGAATAAATTTTTTTCACGATTCTCGGAGATTACAGCTGATACGATTGATATAGCTACCTTGGTTTAAATGTCACGATTTTGTACGTTATTATATAAACTTGAAACGGGCCCAATGTTTGCCACGCATTCACTCGGAGTACATCTGGCTTGGTTTCGCTACCGTGTAGTGCATCGTTTATGTTCTCCTTCTGTTGGAGCTACAGAAGAAATGTACAACGGATGGTACGGAAGAAATGTAAAAGCGTACGATTTCGCTTCCAAGGCCCGCATGAAAAACTGCTCTGTGTAGTTTACCAGACAGTTTTCCGCACTGTCATATTTACAGTCTTTGATTAATAACCAGCGTTTGGCGAATTGTCATACAATTTCAAATTAGCATGTAGTTGCTAATCAGGTGAAGTAGATCGATAACAAGTCAATAGTTAATTTTCCATATAAGCTGACTTTTTCTATATATGTTGCGTACATTATTTAGGAAATAGCCTATTGAGGGGTTAAAATTTGTTTCCCAATCTTGATGTCTAGACCACATATCAATTTGCACAGACTCCAGGTATGTGAAAATGATGCAAATACGCGAAAGACTGGGCGCGCGCGCGCACACACTACAATAAATGCAATATACTTAATACGTATCCATGATTTTCAATTTTTTTAAATATTTGACGTGTTTTAATGGTTATACCTACCATTCGGCTTGGTGAGCCTTAGCTCCTTTACAGTCCTTCTCCACGCATTCCTATCCATAATATTCTCTTCCCATCCCCCCACTTTCATCCTCTTCAAATCCTCCAATACACATTGAATTCATCGCAAAGTCTGTCTTCCTCTCTTCTTAAACGAAAAAATTAGCTTTCAAATTGCTTTTAGGCATTAACGTATCATCATCTTATCTCAAAGTTGTAGCCTTTGAGCTTTTACAAATCTTACTGTACCCTCTCCCTTTATTAACTGATTTACCCCTCGGTTACAGCGATTTGTCCAGTTATTATGTTCATCAATTACTCCAAAATGTCACAGGTTGCCACGGGCCGTATCATGGTTCCATAAATTTGTATTTTTCAAGTCATAGTTAATGTGCTTCTTTACATTCTTATATTTGCAAAGTAGGCTGTACTTACTGCCTGTATTCTTTATTTTACCCTCAGTATCAAACCTTTTCCGAAATATTGAGGCGATTTACTTCTACACATCTTTTATTTCCTATCTTATGATTTTGCAGTTGTCTTTCACTTTTGGATGTTGACAGGGCCATATAGCCTACTTAGTTTTCCTTTCATTGATACTTACTCAACATCCTCATTAACTTCTATAATCCGTTTCACAATGACTACGTCATCAGATGTGCACAACAGAAGTGAATTGGCGTCAGGAAGGAGATTTTACGCCGATGGCTCGCCATTCAGGTCAAAATGAGGAGAGGAATGGTGTTGTATTTGTTTTAAACAAAGAATGTGGTAGAGACAAAGATGTAGGGTCAGGATATTGCATGGTAAGTTTTAATACGTATGTAGTAACTCCTGCAGTAATACAGATTCGTATGTCGATTTAAATCCTCACAGACACTCGTGGCACACGTCTAATTATCTGGGATGACACGTCTAACACACAAGGGATGATGCCAAGAGGAAATCGTCCGACCATGAACGCCAGGGAAAGTAAAAATCTGGTTGCTCATCAGCTTCTATCAAAGGTAAGTCAAGAGTTTGTTGTTACGATGCAATAAAAATAGTCAGAAGGAATAACTGAAACGATAATCTTACCAAATTACAACAGATAGCTTCTAAACATCCGTTATGTTGTACAACATTGTTCAGACATGTATACTTTACGTAATATCTAAGTCATTATTTTTGCTGGGTACAAATGATGGCGATGTGAGAAGAGGTATTGAATCTCGTCGAAACGTTGTGAAGAGAAATCAACGCACAATTATGAGCGATGTCGCGCCGCTTCTATTCCGGCCGCCCGGCAATTCCCGTGCATCTCTCAGCATCCTGTTCCTTTACCGTATTATTTATCGTTCCCAGCAATTCCCTCCGTGTATCTTCTCCCCTTTAATTGCTTATGAGTGCCCAACCTCATCAGGCTGCGGTTCTTTGCGACTGTTTCAGTTTACGATAAACGTGTTCTCGACCACGTTTTTCCTATTCCCGTACAGTGTAACTACCTAATTCGTCTCGAAGACTTACGGACTGGTTCACAGAGTATACATTTCTTTGGTGATCCATTTACAGAAACGTGACCTATACTTATGTTGTTCCCGAAGTTCGTTATCTCACGTTCAGAACGTCAAACACCTGTAGGTCGCTCAACATTACACTTGGAAAAGATGTTATGATGAATTGAGGAAACAAGTACTCGAATGTGTGGTTCTAAGAAACTATACGGCAAACGTATCTAAACACACCAGACACACGGGCACGCGCTAGTACCTTTATTGGTTTACTCGGTGCTAGTGTGTAACAGTAAGTTTTTATATTTATAATATGAAAAGAAAAAGTGTGTGTGTGTGTGATAGAGAGAGAGAGAGAGAGAGAGAGAGAGAGAGAGAGAGAGAGAGAGAGAGAGAGAGAGAGAGAGAGAGAGAGAGAGAGAGAGAGCTGTGGGTGTATGCGAGCGTGTGCAATGCAGGCGCACATTTAATTTAATTAAAATGATAATTAACATTTTCATTTTAAAATGCTTTTAAAAATCTTATATTTTAAGCAATACAATACTGATAAGCAATCTAGTATTTTTTTACCATACATACAATCATACAGTAAAAACATTTAACATGCAGATTAGTGAATTTGGGTTAAACAATGAACGGTTTCAATATTAATATCGTTTTCAATACACCAATAACAACAGTAATAAATTGTTCTGAGGATTGAAAAGACAAACTGTTCAAACTTCTTGTTTCACGTAATTTTTCAAATCACTTTTTATAATTTTTAGTTTTCAAAATGACATCTTTCAGGGAATTAATTGGTTATCGTCACTGATAAACATTTTAAAAAAAATGTCGGTATTTTTGAAGTCCGAGAACAGTCTATTGTACATAAGACAAAATGGTTTACAGCAATTCATTTTTTCTTAGTATAAATTCTGTATTAAGGGGTTTTTAAACTGATTTTCAATTTCGTCTATTTCTTCATTCCCTTTAACGACTACAAAGTTTTTGTGATCAATTCGTCATCGGAATTTTAATTTTTAAGTTTATTTAATCAGCTAATGATATTTTATATTTTATTCTTTTAAAAGAAGATGATGCTAAAGATGATGGTGGTCTTTAAATAATTCTGAAGAAATCTAGTTGTACTGAAAACAGCACATACCTGCTTCTGAGTGTCCTACCAAAGTTATCCACAATTTTTTATTAACGATAGTGAATTTTTGTTTATATTTTTCCTTCACTGGCAAAATTACGAAAATGGTTATTTTTACAAACGAATTGTGGCCCAGGCAATATATAGTGCCGTTTCCGCCTATAGGGAAATACGGCATTGTTTAATATTAGGAAAACACGGAACTTTAATACATTTCTTTTACAAATATAAAAATACACGATAAGGTTCCAGTATCATCTACGAGTGCCCCTATGCTGCCAATGGGCTCCTAAACTTAAAGAAAAATCTGGACACTTTTTCAGAAAAAAATACACTTTTTTAAAATCAGGCAATTTTTAACAGTACCTATATAACTCATTTTATAATACATTCAAGAATGAAGTTTTGATAACATTATCGACATATTTAAGCGGTCTTTGAAAATGCATGTCGGGCCGAAGATTTAAGATAATATTTTAACGTTATTTATAAATCATGTTAAACGTATTTACAACAGCACTTAAGAAAAACCGTATATACAATTTAAACGAATTTTAATGCTTTTTTTCTTTCAGATGTTTTATCGCAACCTTTTATCAGTCTTATAAAAATTATGAGTTTTGTGGACTAAGAATTTTTTAACGTACTGCGTTATAAAGTTTTAACGGATCGTTCAATTCTCTTGTCTCGAATACATTCCTCTTGTCTCGAAATCGGAAGCATTTTTTAGTGTACGGTCTCCTTTCTGCGTTCCTTGCTTTTGCATTGTAGTTATACATGTATACTCTTTTTTTTCTTAAACATTTTTACTATGTGATTTTGCTTTTGATATGTGTAGTATGCCCCACTTGCGAACACGCAGATGGTGAGCATTATTTGTTTATACCTGAAGTTGGCGAAGTTACGCTTCTTTAATGAAATGTAATGAAAATAGGAAATTCAGATTCTTCCCTGTATTCACATTTTTTCACTTCAACCAATTTAAAAACTGATATCAATGATTGAATACATTTTTTTTACTAAATCCATTTATCAAATTATTTTTACCACACACACACACACACACACACACACACACACACACACACACACACACACACACACACACACACACACACACACACACACACACACACACACACACACACCACAGTTTTATATATTCACCTTTGTATTTTTTTTACTTAGTCAAGTTTTAGAACGTAAGACAGTCTTGAAAAACTTTATAACATCAGAATCTTCTTCGTGTAATTCAGTGCTACTTTCATACAGTTCAGTATATTTTTTCATCGTTTTCATACCTTCCAAATTTAACTCAATCCTTACAACTCTAACTCATTTCTATTCTGAATATATTTCTCAGCTTAAGATTTTAAACATTTGATAAGGTAATTATTCTTGGATGTAATCTTCCAACGTGGCTGTTTAATTTACAATGCCACGCTTCTACTGCATTATTTGTCCTATGACGTCGAGTATCTCTAGTGGCACTAATGGACTTTCTAGCCAATGACCAACGAAGTAATTAAAGAATTCGTCGAATTTCTCTTGTCCTGGAGCTTGACCATGGCTATACTGCCAGCTATATCCAGCTATAAGACGTGAAAATCTATATTTTTTATTACTTCTTCTTTTCAAATAATGTTACTTTTTAGGAATCTAATTCACTTTTTTCAACTCGGTCGTAGATGTAAATTCAAAGCAATTGCAAACAAATAGTTATAAATTGAACTTAGTTTAACATTTATTGAGAAGAATTTTTTTACGTAGAGATATTATTTTTAACATTGGCATAGAAGTTGTAATAACAAAGAATAAAGTGAAACGTGTAATGTTTATAGCATATATTTATTACTGGATTTCTTTACTGGAGGAACTGTAATGTATCATCACATTTTCTTTGTTTTAAACTTATAGAAAGGCGCCGAACAGTAAACTTTTTAACATAAACATTGGGACTAACTCTAAAACGTAAATAAAAACAATTGAATTTATGAAGAAAAGTCAAGATTAGCATCACACTGATGTTTCATTCTCAGAGCGAAAAAGAAGCGAATGTTTTTAGCGCGACTACTAGCAATGGGTCTTGCATAAGGAATGCAGCGCAGTGGTCTCACTTGAACGTGCAAAAGTGTATAGACAAGAATGGCAGCTTAGTAGGTGGGAATATTCATACAGTTATAAACTTACAATAAACAAACATAAACAATAAACACAAACACAATTAATAACCATAGATTAAATTATGGGGGGAGGGAATATAGCCTACTTATATATATGTACTTTCCACTATAGACAGTATGTGGAAATAACAATAATTTGACGTAAAAAATAGTACTTGCAATCATATTCAGCAACGGACAGTGTATATACATTAAAATTGAATAAGAAAGCACGTAGGTTTCTCGTGGCCCCACGCTAGACACTACACTAGACATTGTTATGATTGCTTCTATTCGCCATGATACGTACAGTTACGAGGAGACTGGAGTGGACCAACTCCACGAATGTTTCCCGCCTACCACAACTTTCGGTCACTGAGCGGGGGGGGGGCATTTTAAAACACCTTAAATATAAAACATGTCAACTTGTACAGATTTTAGGATGTAGTAGGTATCAGTAAACGTATGTTTTGTAACGGTAAGCAACCAAAGGATAGTGTACCGCATAAATGTCACATACCGATTTCCTTTAACACTTACAACATTGGTGATGTGTTTCTATATTTATCAACAGAATCGAAGTTCCGAATAATTTCGGCTCAAAAACCAGTCATGAGAAATATTCTTTGCTGGGGAATTTGAAGGGGTTTCACAGTTTATTTTGTGGATTTGGTGCATCGGTCTGTTGCTAACGTCATAATTTACTATTATATGTTTTATTATAAACAAAAGACTATACGTTTTTGTCGTGTTCGTAGAGAAAAACCAAATTATCTTATTTCAGTTAACTGGTTTAACCCACTTGTTATCGAAATATCGTAAGAGATGAAAGCAGAGTAGTTCAAATTATTACGGCACAGAGTTTGATTTTACACATAAACTGACAACGATCGGCATCGTTTCCAACATTAGACATTTTTTGAAAAAAAAAAAAAAAAAAAAAAAACTTACTACATGTGAAAGAAAGTCAACACAGTGTTCAAATTTTATTGCCATATCTACTCGCATTTTATTTATAAATTACACATTTTCTGATCAGCATTCAGAATCTTTAAAATAGTACAATGTAAACCGAGAAAGTTTTGGATTACCTGCTTTTATCGTTATTATAGAAAAAATTAAAATGATGAATTTCTTTTATTAATTTCTTCTATTTCGTAACTGAGAAAATTTGAATTTCTGACAAAGTAATGCTAAAAGCGGAGGGCTTGATGAAAATGCGCGAGATGTTCAAGTGCAAAGGAGAATGCCGGATGTGGAGGGAGATAGCCTAATACTCTGAGCAGAAACAAAATTCATATGCTGTTAAGGTTTGTTTGTAAAATGTATTAAAACGAGAATTTCTCTCTCTCTCTTCCCCCTCCATTTTCTTCTCACTATATCTGACACGATCACTGTCACCCCCCCAAAATTTATTTGTGAAGGGGAAAAGCTAAAAGCGGGATTTTTGAAGAACATATCACCTAAACATTGCACACAAACAAATAAGTATAAGAAAACACGTCTATGACCTAATGCCTGAAGTGGAGAAGAAGAAGAAGAAGAAGAAAACACACGTATTTGTTTATGTTTATAAACACGTTTTAAATAAACAATTATATAAAGAACTATTTAAACTATACTGTGACTGACTGCTGCTATTATGTAACAGAAAATTTTACAACCACATCTCGGTTTTTATTGTTCCTTTCCACTGGTTGCTGCTGAAACGCCAAACCTAAAGTCTTAGCACTACCTTTCGCAGTCGAATGTGCCGACACGCACTTTTCGATCTGAATTAACTCTTTTCCTAATTCATCATATTTCATCATATTCCTAATTCCTACATTCATCATCATATTCATCATAATGTTGATACATTACGGGAAATAATTGTTTGGAAATGAGTGGTTCGTGTTAATTACTTATGAACAACTTTCAGTCGCAGACAACAAGAAAAATATACAATTGTTTTAATTGTTTAACACCATGAAATAATCTCTTTTAGCCATACACGTGGTTGAACCGGTAAAGGAAATGAATCACCGGTTTGACTTTATATACCTAAGATTAGGCCTAGTTGGCGTAACAGCCGATGTTGGATAGTCTGCAGATTTGTGTTTGTAAGCATAACACGAGACTGAAATTCAGATATATTAACATCATCAGATAATATTAATAATTAACAGAAGCTCGATCTCAATTAACAGAGATACAAGTAACATTTTAACTAGCAATGAATCTAAAACATAACACGTATATTGGCTAACCTTCACATTTGGCGGTACATGCCAAATCCACTCATAATTTCAAAGTGGACTCGTCCGTACGTAATCTGGGTTCTGCACACATGCCATTAGCTGTTAATAATACAACTATGATTAGCACTGTATTGTAATTATAAAAAATACTACAGTATAGTATTGTCGACAACTGAGGAACGGTTTGTAGTCGCCATGACCGGGCAGACTGAATACAGCCTACTGCATAATACCGTATATACAGTGGCTCCCTCCCGGCCGCCATGTTTAACTAAAATCCCTGTACGTGAATGTAAGCTACTCTCTCTCTCTCTCTCTCTCTCTCTCTCTCTCTCCCTCTCTTTCTCACACACACACATTGGGATATATCACTGAGATGGAGGGAAAAATCTAACCCAGGTTTAAAAATTAACCTAATAGGCCTATATCCAACGTCTGCGTTTCTCAAAACACAAATTCAATATTGGAAAAATATGAAGAAAAGTTACTTACTTGAAATTTCTCGTAGCTTCCAATCAAATCGGTCATGGTCTTGGATAATCTGTAGAGATAGATTTCTGGTATCCCTAGGCGGATCTCTGTAATACGGTTCTGGCTCACCTTCACTGAGTGAGTAATAGTCTTCCAGACTACTTCTATCTAATTCAATACAACAGCTTACACTCATACTACCCTTCCTCTTCTTACTCCTCACCCTATATTTCATACACGCCGGTGGCGGCATTTTGCGAACGCCACAATTATTTCAATTTCCTTGTAACAGATCTTACGACACACGACGTCTCAAGTAGAGTTCCACATGAACACTGAGGCTGGCTATGTTCGAGACAAGCGATATAAAAGATAAAGCTTTCAACCCGGTACAGGAGTGCCAACTGTTAGTCAGAATAAAGAACAATAACGTGCCGTGTTATTTTATTTTATGAATTATAGTGTAACATTGCCTAATAAACACGGCAATAGTTTGAATTTACACTATTTCTGTGTAAAATATCCATTCGAATTATGAATATACCACTAATGACTCGGGTCACTAATTTTTATTGGTAAAAAATGTTAAATGTTACTTTTGGAGTCACCAGATATAGTATGAATCTGTCTACCATTACTGTCATTTTTACAGCCCATGGGCGCTCGTGAATATTTCAGTTGCAGCGGATCTTTGTCGAGTTGTTACGTTCTGAGCTGATGTTGTGTGTGTAGCGCTTTGTAGTTTATTTTATTCTAAATAACTAAAAATAAATTATAAGTTTTATTTTATTTTCTTATGGAGTGTAATACCTTAAGTTGTAAGAATGAAAAATTAACAATTCTGTCGCACAGTGCCAAAAGTTAAGGAGTCACCTTCACAAAAAAAAAAAAACAAGGATAAACAGGACAGTAATGAGCAAGCTAACAATTGTTGTAGCCTATATTATTCTTCTGTCATTATAAGTACAATATGTAAACTGAAAAGTAGTGAAATGTCCTTGAATAAGGGTCATACCACTTTGTGATCCATGGTCCACTGTTACGACTATCTTCTGGAGGTAGACCTGACAATGATAGACTAAGAACACGTGAAATAGATTCATCTGCAAATTACCTGAATGCTGTTGACAGTAAACCTAGCTGCAACGCGTCTTAAGGATTAGTAAAATCTACTGAACATAAACCTACAAATATTTGTAATGAAGATGATTGGTCCTGCTGGATTTGTAATAGAGCTTTTAGCAGTGATATGAAATATAAAAATCCGAAAAAATGATGCTACACTCATGGGCGTCACCAGTGCCGAATTATATAAGGGGGGGGGGAGACAGATTGTTATGGTAATATGGAATATTTGATATCCATACAAAATTAATATATCTTATTAAAACCGGTAAAATTGTCGAAATCCAGTAGACTATAATTACAATATATATTATTGGAAAAAGTTTTTTTTATTGTAGAATTTGTATGTATTTGTGTATGTGTTCGCGCACGCGTACTAAGTAAAATATAGCAAAAATATTAATTAAATTTTGTTTAGTAACAGAGGATTGCTACACTGTCCGCCATTACTGAAGCGAGAGGGTCTTATTCATTGTCAGTGGCCCCACACTGACGCCGTCAGCCGTCACCGCTTCCGCTTCAAGTGTTGCCCGTTCGGTTTTGTCAGTTTGTTTAATACAAAACCTTTAAATTATAAATGTAATTGTGAAAATCTGTGAACTATACAGACTTGAATCTTGATTACGTTTTCTGAAACGATGATCAGCTTTCACCCTTCTTTTATTACTTCTGCAAGTTTTTGATATTATTTAATTACAAAAGTAATATTAAATAGACACGAAGCAGCGCGCAGGTTGTAGTAAGGATCTATAAATGAGAGTATTCGCACCCGCCATCTTTGTTCCGAGACTGACATAATATTATGGTGACACTTGTGTATACATGGGACGCAGTATAAGTTTGTTTTCGATATTACATAAACTATTATAGTTTTTCGTACCAAAAATATAATTTCAAAGTGTGAAATTATCAGTGAAGCATATTAATTTTAATTATATATGCACAAAAAGATATAGACGCTGGTGGCTGCACTTTACAAGTTAGTACGCGTGGTTATCTCTGGGATTGTATACATACGGTAATTGTTTTATTAATTTCTGTCGAAAAATGAATAATTCGTGTAAAATGCAGGTTGTAATATTACGAACATTTACACTATTTATATTATACTTACATTATATTTATAATTACAATATATTTACATTATATTTACATTTACTTTACAGTATATTGTGAAAGCAACAATGTCTGGAGAATTCAAAAATAATTCATTGAGTGGAGAAAAAAAAGAGGCTAGTAGGCCTATTCTTGTAATCAAATTAATTTTCAAATCAATAATCAAATCAAATAGCATGATATTTTCAAATTTTTCAGTTTCATCCCTGACGTTGCTGATTATTTGGAGAAAAACAATATTGATTGAGAATTCCAGAATTATAAATGGTCTGAATGACAGTTTTTACATCACATTTTAAATAATATTAATTTGTCTTGTTTGTTCATCATCTTTTTTCACAGCACTACACTTTATATAATAATGAAACTTTCTCTTGTGAACTTACTGCGACGGAAAAAGTCAAGTAAGTTCACAAGAGAAAGTTTCATTATTATATAAATAATATTAATTGCAACAATTTGCAAAAGTGCATATTTATTTATTAAAATATACATGTAATTAATTTATAAATCATGTGCTACAATGCTAAACATTTTGATTTTTTAATAAATTCGGTCTTGGGCAAATTATCGTTGGAAAGAAACTCTAAGCATTCAGAACATGCATGCTTTTTTACGACTCGAGTGGTACTTCCCGCAATGTAAAATGTCGCGTTAGCATTGTACACATTTGCATGTTCGAATATACCACACAAATTATCAAATGATAACGTTTGTATACTGGATTCAGGTTGGGACAAAATAGTTGCATCTGACGAAACTGACATATTACTCTCAACGCGAGACTGATTGTAACCTTGTTTTCACTGATAAGATGAGATGATTATTATACATATTCATGTGTAATACATAAATCAAATTAGTACACTAAGGTTATAACCCTGATATGTAAAAATATTAATATTTACATACATAATTTACATTAAATAATGCAACGCACAGCGTGCTTACATTGCTGCCGCCATATTACATTTAAAAGTCTCGGAGCAAAGATGGCGGGTGCGAATACCTATTCCTATAGAGCTCTAGTTGTAGTGGGGAGAAGTCGGAAGCAGTGGAAGCCACGAGAGAGGGAAATGTCTACTAACGCAGTTGAAAATATTGGTTTACTTTACCAAACTGAATTTTACAGCCCTACCAACACACACACACACGCGCGCGCGCGCGGATAGATATATGTAACTTACTTTTTACTAACTTAATTAACTTTTCAATTATTCTTATAATTTTAAACTTCTTTTGTTATTCTTTTAATTGTTTTTAAGGTTTTTACAGTTTAGTACGTTTTATATTTAGGCCTAATTCTCTACTTTTTACTAAGTTATTAAATAGGCATACTAAAAATTTGGTTGTAGGTAAGTTTTGATTTCGATTACGGCAGTAAACGTGGACATTTTGCAAGACGAAACAAGCGTCAGACACAACAGAATGAGACAATGTAATAAAGATTTCACACAGTTATAAAGTGTTTAATACTGCCATTATTTTGTAAACAGTGACGTGTCGTGTTGTGTCTGTTGCAATGTTTCTCGAAAGTCGAGCCTAGACATCAACAATCGTTATATATTTTGGAATGTGTACACTTTGTGTACATGTTACGATTCACGAAAAACATAATGATATATGATCCACATTGATCTGGCATCTTAATTTGTTTGAATAACAGCCTCATACGTGAAATGATTTTGTGTGTGTGTGTTTAAAAAACAAGCAGATGTAAACTATCCGTAAAGAACCGGAGACAATATTAATGCAACAATTAGACTGAAACTATTAAGTACCATAGAGCACACTTACTTACATGGAATTACAATAATTATTTATGTCAATTCTTCACCCTACTAATATTTCCGTCACTGTTATCACCGTTAGCCTATTATCACTATCACTCAAATTGCCTTCACTGCTGCTCTCGTCTTACATTACTTTCTAAACGATCTGTTACAACATCCCTTATTTGGTCCGATCTCACGTAGTCATTTTCAATTTTCATGACATCACGTCTTGGTCTCTAGTCTTCAGGAGAAATACAATAAAATTCCTTTGACACTGTCTACAGACAAAATGCACGTTTTTTTCTTTCAACCGCTTCTTCACTGTTGCCAAAGTCAGTTCCGCAAGACTAAAATCCGGCTGATAGGGTAGAAGTCGTGAAACGGAATGTCCATGGTGTAACGAGCAGAAAATTTAAAAAATTTTAAATTTTCACCTCGGCAGAGTACGTTCACACGAGGCAGTGTCAACGACTTATAGTTGGCGCAATAAATAAGGAGTAATGAGAAGATGTCAGTGAGGCGTCGCTGACTTGACAATAGAAACACATTAAGTTCGACCCAACTATAGAAATTGGTGGCGTAAGATGACAGGGAAAGTTCGTCCAGAATTATTGCTCTCCGCAGCTGTAACAAAGTAAGCCAGGACATTCACACCCGTACCGAGAATTGTAGCAGATGTTGACCATGTTACGTCAGTAGACGATAAACGACAAAAACGAGTGAAACTACACCATTACAATGGAACGGATGCACTACACCTTAAGAAACAATACAGTAAGATAGGCCTGACAAAGACTAAAGTCGTGTTACGCAGCTGGAGTTATCGTCTAATTGACAGACAAGAATTTACGAAGGGAAAGTTGGGGTGACTTCACCAGCCAGCAGATGTTCAAAATTGTTAATAGCCAAAAAATAGGGGTTAGAACTTGGAACAATGCGCCAGGAAGACTGAAAGTACAGATAATGGGAATCTATAGAAACACAGAGTTTACTCAGACAATAGGCTGATCGACAAGTGTCTAATAGCCATAGTTTCGTCGAATCGGGTCAACGTTCGTCAGAGCAAAAATCGGGGAGACCAAAGAACCTATCAGAAGCCTTCAGCCAGCGAGAAATTTGGTGGTGAGGAGTGTTTCCATAGTAACAGAAACGAAGGGCCTATCGGGAGAACTATGACGTAGAATCTTGACGTGGTGGGACAGTATTTTCCAAGAAAACTAAAAACTGACCAATCTCGAAATGAAGTAGGCGTGAAGCGCGCCAGAGACAAAATTTTGAGTAGGGACGAATTAATAAAACTATCTGTCTAAAACGGCGGAGGGAGAGTCTACACTCAAATTTTGAAACAGTAATACTCAATTTTTCGACAGTTTTTACACTCAAATTTTCAAATAGTTTAACTTCAAGTGCGAGAGACGGTATATCATAAACTTTCAACAGTTTATTCTAATCATTCGGAGTTAGTATTATTTAAATTTCAGAAGAGTACATTAATCGTGCGGAATATTAACTCGAGTCCGGAAGTTAGAACGTTAACCAGTAACTTAAAAGACTTAGTAATACATTCATGTCACGGTAGTGAGATTTAACCGAAGTGCGAGGTAACGGACTTAGTTAAAATTATACAAAGTGAACAATCAGACCGTTACACCAACAGACATCATCACTTAACGATATACAAAACAGTTGAACTTAATATAGTGTACTACACATTATTAACAACATAATGAACACGAAATATTAAACAAATTAATGAATAATACGAATGTTTAATGAAGCAGCGACAAGTGGAACTAGACATGTATATTAACATTAAAACGAACTCACAGCACACACAGTAAGATGAAACATTTGATTGAACACTGAACTTCAATTATTCACATATACAAACGCCTACGCGAGTGATCGGAAGAGTACGTGTTAAGTGATTGTGAGAAAGCAGCATCCGACGGAATGGGTCTACGAGCCATCTTCATCTCTGGAACTCAACTTCAACAACAACTAATGGATATTCAATAACCAAGTAACCATTATTATAATCATTTCTAATTAGTAACTTCTACTGACCTGGTTTCTTTCAAAGAATTCACACCTGAGAAAATTATTAAAAAAAGTAATGAATAAATCTGAATAAAAGTAATTAATGAATGTACTAACAAAAGCTTATTTGGGATTTAATGAACGCATCAAATAAGTAATATGAATTGTTATATATTTGATTTATATATGTATGTATGTTTTCTCTGTTTTCAGCATATAGTGAAACACGTAAATTGTTATTATAAAATACGTATGTATTTCAGGTACAGCGACGTATCATGTGTACAATTATAATGTATTATGAATGATAATTAAACTAGTACTTTAAGTTGATCATAAATATGCGTTCATTATTGCCAAATACAACCTAAATATCAACCTGAATTTTGAAGGAATATAAATAGATTTTAAGAGTTTCATATGTTCAAATAAAGTAAATGAATTGATAACGTTAATCTATTAAGTGATATCACGTATGTGCTGATGAGAATCAGAATAGTTATACATAATTTTAAATGGCTGTTTCACACCCGGCATGAAAGTAATCAATTAAAGCAAGTAAATACGTATTATCTATTGCACCTGAATTATATAGAATTCATTATATAAACTGTGTTCCAACACGCGGGCATAGATAATCAGAATAATAAATAAGATTCAATTACACACATACATGTGAAAATCAATAAAATATTTATGCAATTAATACACACTTATAAATTTACATTTATAAATGGCGCCCATTCGCACGGCATGATACGTATTAACAAAGATTGTTAACACGTACAGCTTTGGTAAGGAACAGGCAGTAGAAGTAGTAGAGAAAGTAGTGTCATCGAAATAGAAGTAAGATAAGTGTTATTAGTGTAAGTCAGTTTGAATGATTACGCGTAGGAGGGCAAAAATGGCGAGCAATTCCGATAGCGTAGAATTCGACATTAATAACCAATTAGGTACAGTGAATACAGAAGACAATACTACACCTAGCGAACCAAGTAGTGTTGTAGAGAGTCCAGAAGATAGGGCGCGAGGACAGACATCAAAACTAGAAGATGGAACTCTACAAATGTTGATGGAGTTCATGCGTCAACAGAGAGAGAAACAAGAAGAAAGTAATAAATTACTTAGTGAAAAACTAGAAGAAAGACTAAAGAAACAAGAAGAGAATATTAACAGAAAACAGAAAGAACGAAGCAAGAAACTAGAAGAAAATATTAAATTAATTAGTGAGAAATTAGATAAGCAGAAGGAAGAACAAGAAGAAAACAGTAGATTAATTAGTGAAAAATTAGAAAAACAAAATGAAAAACTCGACCAGCATAAGGAAGAGATTACACAAATAAGGTCCGAGATACGTGGATACACGAATGCCTTGAAAGCGGACAGTAGCGAAGTCCAGAAGAAGCAAGAAGAAGTGGTGAATGAGAATTACGAAGATATGAAGAAAGTACAAGATACTGATAACACTGTCGATCTTACAGATGTATCAGATATCAAGAAATTATCAACTTTGGGATTTAATGCAAATGTCATTAGCAAACCAAGGAAGAAGTGGATTAAGAAGAGAAATGACTTTGTTTCTCGATATCTGGCGATATCGGAGGATGATCCAGACATGGATAGAGATTATAAAAATTTACTACTACCAAGTAGAATGCATAAAAGGCACAATTTAATCAACACGGGAAGAGGTACTACATCGATGAATCCTAGGATGAAGTATCCAGCCTGTAAAATCAGCATGGATCGGCGAAGGAGTCGAGCTGCATCAATAAGAAGCATGAAGGGAAAGTTTAAAGTTGAAACAAATACCGCATGTTATAAAGCTGTAAACAAGTTTACGCAAGCCATGGATGAGGTGAAAAGGAAGAACATACAAGATCCGTATGCATATTCATCATGGACAAGAAACGTTATGAGAAAAAGGAGAGGAAAGAACTCTGCTAGTCGACTTAAAAATGTTGTAAAGAATCATGAAGGTACTGAAAGGAGAGTCCGAGCACTCGAGGTGAGATTTCTTCGGAACTTAAGAAATAAAACTTTGTTATGTAAGTACACGAGGGGTGAGCCGATTGTCGAACAACAGTGTTGTACGCAGGCCTGGAAACGACGGCAAAAGCAGACCGGCGCGTGTTTACTTAGAGAAAGTTATTGGAGAAAACGGCAAAAACTACCCAACGTGTACCTAAACAATAGCGAGACTGCTACGAGGGGTCGCCTGAGGCAAGGCAAGCTGTTTAACGTGTATATACCCAAGAGGGATCGACACAAGGAAAGGTGCGACACATTTCTCAGTCACTCAAATGGAAAGAGACGGAGAATAGTCGTAAATCTTAAGAACACTAGTGCGGCGCATCGTACCAGAGTAACGGGAACGGCCGACCGGCTATTAGGAAAACATGTGACGCAAACCCCTAGGTCAAATACCTTACTGTTTACAAACAAAAACACGTGCGTTAGTGACAGCACTATATTGATGAGACATACAAATATGTCATCATAATTATGACTTGAGAATGAATAAATGAAAACGTATTCAGAAGGCGAACTTCAGAATATTTGAAAATGTAATGATTAAATTTGAAAATATTGAATAAAATACATTAAATACATTGGTTATATGAAAATGCATAAACCGAAGATGATAATTAGAGATGAATATTGATGAATGAAGAGTAGGGGATTAATGAATAAAATAAAACGAAGCTACATGTGTACTCGTTGATTGCAATGATATAGTAATAAATTAGATCCGCGGAAAATTCAATGCCAGACAATTGAAAAAATACCATGAACCAGAAAATTGAAGATGAAGGAAGAGGAAGAAATTGAAGAAGATGTCATAAGAAACTAGCTGATGCTGATGAATCATCTGCGTTAGGGTAATTGACGCGCTGATATCATTCAAGCTGGCTTAACCAAGAAAATTATGTATTTTAATTGTCAAACATAACATAAAGTGTATTTAGTTAATTAAGCACTAATTAAATGTTAGATACTAAGATAAATTAACATTTAGTGTGACATTTTATAAAAATATTGCAGTGAACGCAAAGGACATTTAATTGCTATCACTTGATTCACATAGTGATAAGATACTAGGACAAAGTGAAAGAAAGGGACACTTAAAATCAAATAAGTGATATTATTCAAAGAACTAGATCGTAAATGAACTTTATTAATGTGAGTGTATATAATTAATAGGCTAAGATTGTAAATGAAGCTAGAATGAAGTAGGTAAATCATTAAAACAAAATGTATTACGTGTATGTAAATTATTAAAATAATTACAACTAAAGTAGCGAATGTGTTAATTAACAATTTAAATTTTTATAACATCTTAAACGATTTTATTGGTAAGATCATTAGTAATGCACAGAATGTATATGTATAGGAGATTTTTTTTGATGTCATGTAAAGTGTTACACTGAACCAATTGATTATTTGATAATATCTTGTGAATATGATATTTTAGAAAGTAAAATTTTATTCAATTGATTAAATTATTTAAATGCTCATTAAATTTATGATTTGTCTTATAATTATAAGGATAATGTATTTATATGTAAATACGAAAATGTGAAATGCATTCAGCTATCCCAAATAGCTAGCAATAAATTCAGAGAACCGATTAAAACCAAAAGGGGGTGTACCACTTGTAATGTAACCCTTTAAGAATAGGTTATCATGTATTGCTTTCCCTTTTGAAGAAGATGAACACGGCGAGGCGACGTACAGGGCGCAGAATTTAGATTTGAGTTGTTCCCTGAGGTCACATCGTCAAATCGAAATTAAGGACACTGTAACGAGCAGAAAATTTAAAAAATTTTAAATTTTCACCTCGGCAGAGTACGTTCACACGAGGCAGTGTCAACGACTTATAGTTGGCGCAATAAATAAGGAGTAATGAGAAGACGTCAGTGAGGCGTCGCTGACTTGACAATAGAAACACATTAAGTTCGATCCAACTATAGAAATTGGTGGCGTAAGATGACAGGGAAAGTTCGTCCAGAATTATTGCTCTCCGCAGCTGTAACAAAGTAAGCCAGGACATTCACACCCGTACCGAGAATTGTAGCAGATGTTGACCATGTTACGTCAGTAGACGATAAACGACAAAAGCGAGTGAAACTACACCATTACAATGGAACGGATGCACTACACCTTAAGAAACAATACAGTAAGATAGGCCTGACAAAGACTAAAGTCGTGTTACGCAGCTGGAGTTATCGTCTAATTGACAGACAAGAATTTACGAAGGGAAAGTTGGGGTGACTTCACCAGCCAGCAGATGTTCAAAATTGTTAATAGCCAAAAAATAGGGGTTAGAACTTGGAACAATGCGCCAGGAAGACTGAAAGTACAGATAATGGGAATCTATAGAAACACAGAGTTTACTCAGACAATAGGCTGATCGACAAGTGTCTAATAGCCATAGTTTCGTCGAATCGGGTCAACGTTCGTCAGAGCAAAAATCGGGGAGACCAAAGAACCTATCAGAAGCCTTCAGCCAGCGAGAAATTTGGTGGTGAGGAGTGTTTCCATAGTAACAGAAACGAAGGGCCTATCGGGAGAACTATGACGTAGAATCTTGACATGGTGGGACAGTATTTTCCAAGAAAACTAAAAACTGACCAATCTCGAAATGAAGTAGGCGTGAAGCGCGCCAGAGACAAAATTTTGAGTAGGGACGAATTAATAAAACTATCTGTCTAAAACGGCGGAGGGAGAGTCTACACTCAAATTTTGAAACAGTAATACTCAATTTTTCGACAGTTTTTACACTCAAATTTTCAAATAGTTTAACTTCAAGTGCGAGAGACGGTATATCATAAACTTTCAACAGTTTATTCTAATCATTCGGAGTTAGTATTATTTAAATTTCAGAAGAGTACATTAATCGTGCGGAATATTAACTCGAGTCCGGAAGTTAGAACGTTAACCAGTAACTTAAAAGACTTAGTAATACATTCATGTCACGGTAGTGAGATTTAACCGAAGTGCGAGGTAACGGACTTAGTTAAAATTATACAAAGTGAACAATCAGACCGTTACACCAACAGACATCATCACTTAACGATATACAAAACAGTTGAACTTAATATAGTGTACTACACATTATTAACAACATAATGAACACGAAATATTAAACAAATTAATGAATAATACGAATGTTTAATGAAGCAGCGACAAGTGGAACTAGACATGTATATTAACATTAAAACGAACTCACAGCACACACAGTAAGATGAAACATTTGATTGAACACTGAACTTCAATTATTCACATATACAAACGCCTACGCGAGTGATCGGAAGAGTACGTGTTAAGTGATTGTGAGAAAGCAGCATCCGACGGAATGGGTCTACGAGCCATCTTCATCTCTGGAACTCAACTTCAACAACAACTAATGGATATTCAATAACCAAGTAACCATTATTATAATCATTTCTAATTAGTAACTTCTACTGACCTGGTTTCTTTCAAAGAATTCACACCTGAGAAAATTATTAAAAAAAGTAATGAATAAATCTGAATAAAAGTAATTAATGAATGTACTAACAAAAGCTTATTTGGGATTTAATGAACGCATCAAATAAGTAATATGAATTGTTATATATTTGATTTATATATGTATGTATGTTTTCTCTGTTTTCAGCATATAGTGAAACACGTAAATTGTTATTATAAAATACGTATGTATTTCAGGTACAGCGACGTATCATGTGTACAATTATAATGTATTATGAATGATAATTAAACTAGTACTTTAAGTTGATCATAAATATGCGTTCATTATTGCCAAATACAACCTAAATATCAACCTGAATTTTGAAGGAATATAAATAGATTTTAAGAGTTTCATATGTTCAAATAAAGTAAATGAATTGATAACGTTAATCTATTAAGTGATATCACGTATGTGCTGATGAGAATCAGAATAGTTATACATAATTTTAAATGGCTGTTTCACACCCGGCATGAAAGTAATCAATTAAAGCAAGTAAATACGTATTATCTATTGCACCTGAATTATATAGAATTCATTATATAAACTGTGTTCCAACACGCGGGCATAGATAATCAGAATAATAAATAAGATTCAATTACACACATACATGTGAAAATCAATAAAATATTTATGCAATTAATACACACTTATAAATTTACATTTATAATGGTTAGCATCTATTTTAAAAGTTTTGTAAGTTGGTTTGTTTTGTTTGAATAGTGCATACACCTCAGGCTTTAACATAGATGGACTACAAGGAATGTAGTGGTTTTTTAACCAGTTAATCATGTCTGCCTTTTTTGTTAATGATGTTGGAGGTGGGTTTATTTGTACATTGTGGTAGGAGGCATTATCTATTACTATTATGCTGTTCTTATTCAAATGAAATGAAACTATGTAAACGCTTCACTATTGACGAATACTGATGTTTTTTGAAAAGTACTCACACAATAACCTCCACAGCGTCTCAGAGAAAACTAAGCTATGTTTCTCTGTTGACGCATGCGCATTACATACCTGCGCCGTTAGCACGAAAACGGTTGATTCATGTCTAGTGAATTTTACTGTACGTACGTTTCACTAATAGATTCAGTATCTTCAGAGGTTATAAATGAATACAGTAATAATTTATTTATTTATAACCTCTGAAGAACTGAATCTATCAGTGAAACGTACATCAGGTTAATTAAAATATCAACAATTTGCGCAGAAGTAATATATAATAATATTAATCAAGAATACTGCAAGAAACTCGTGGAGTTACTTATAAACTTATAAAGAAATCACACACACACACACACACACACACACACACACACACACACACACACACACACACACACACACACACACACACACACACACACACACACACACACACACACACACACACACACACACACACACACACACACACACACACACACACACACACACACACACACACACACACACACACACACACACACACACACACACACACACACGCACGCACGCACACACACTGTATATACAAATATAGGTATTATTTTTATTAAATAATTAAAACAACTGTACTAATGTACCGAGTTAAAAATGAATTGTTTTTATTGAATATTTAAATGAATATTTAAATTACACTGATGAACAAAATTTAATTTTTTGTTTGTTAAATGAAAGTGAATACTGTAACGGTTCTTATAGTATTTTCAGCGCTGATTTCAAATATGTTTACAGTTTTTCCTATCGGGCATAGTTTTTTATAACTAACATTTTTTTCTTTTGCAAAAATAAAATTATGTGACAGTAATTTAGCAAAATGTTATGCACTTTGTATTTACCTAAAATCTACTTCTGTTGGATTTTCTGCTGTAATTTGCTATAGGTAGATCCCTCTTTAGATTCCAGCAGTAGTCAGCTAGCATTTTTGGGTTCCATTTTTCCATGGTTGATATTTCCTGGTGAAAGCGTTCACCATGTTCGTCACTCACAGCACGAAGATTGTTTGGGAAAAATCCAAACGCGAATCTAAGAAATGAATTTTGAGTGACATATTACATCCAACTTCTTTGCAGTTTTGAAGAAGCTCTCTGTAGTTTACAAGTTCTCTGTAGTTATCCGCCTTATGGTTTCCCAGGAAGTTGTTAACCACATTTTGAAATAATTTTCATTCAGAAACCTCAAAATCATTCAAACTTTCTTCAAATCCAGGATCATTCTAGTTTTCTTATTTGTATACCAACAAATATACCTTCCTTACTCTTAGCCATGGCTGTTAATATAACTGGATGCCCGACAGGGCGCTCTCTAGTGAAGCAAATCAGATCACGGCAGCCATATTTAAAGCGGGCCAAAAAAGGTAAGCAGACGTGGAGTTAGGTTGATTTGTGCGGACCTTTTGGAGTGTAAATTGATTTAATGCTTGCTTGACTTATGACTTAGAAAAGAATACAAAATACGAAACTAACATACAAACAACATATCTTCCAACATAGAAACTAAAAGTCTTTCAGCATAATCTGACACGTAATTATATGAATAAAGAACCGAACAATGTCTACAGTCAGATCTAGCTAAACAGTCGTCTAATTGCTTATGCGTTACAGTATAAAATTATTACATCTCACTGCATATAACAACAAGGTGTACACAAACAGAAGGTATAGTCCCATTTCTCCCAGACGCAAAATGTTTAGCAAACGCATGAAATCAAAGTCGAGCGAAATGGCTTATAATGCAAACAAGATTTATTTAGTCATAGAATACAAACAAATATGTAATTAAATAAGTTTAGTTATAATCGAGTTTCCATTGATTTTTGACGAATTTTGAAAATCACAGAGTTCTAATTAAGTTTATTCAGTAGTGGAATTTTTAATTTCTTACAAATCACGATATTGGCCAGCAAAACCTAATGCCTAAGTTTTATGGTAATCTGTGGCTAACACTTACATTCATTGTCAATAAGTTTACACATTCATTCTGTTTATTATCATTATGTACTCTCTTCTAAAAGCCATTATCAAAAAACACCAGTTGTGAATGAATAATCAAAAACCTGTAAAACTATTAATAACCATTTTACTGGGTTGGCCACATTTCTGAGAACAAAGTAAGGATACCAGCATACTGGGTTAGATTCTGTGTGTTTTTCTTGTTTTATTTTGAATATCATTTTTGAAAGGAAGAAAGCAGCTTATTTTATATAGATTGATGATAATAATAATATAATAATAATAATAATAATAATAATAATCATAACAACAACAACAACAACAACATCAGTTAATAATGGCTTTTTCTGGTGGTATGCAGTACTGGTACATTTTTAAGCCCAAGTTTCTCAAGATTTATAATTTCATTTATCTCTATAGAATTTTCCAAACTTTTACATCGATCTACCTCCTCCGGATTTAAACTCGCGAGTTCCTGGTGAGTACCGATACCTTTTCATACAAATAAATAGCCCTAATAATAATGAAAGTTGGAAATACACCCTTTTATTTCTAATTCTTCGTTGAGAAACTTTTGTTCTTAAATTTAATTTTACGTTCCCATAACACTATGATCCCACGGTGTCGGCTAATAAATTCTATGATTATGGGTGGAAATAGAAAAAGATTTAACAGGTAAGTGAGAATTACCATTCGGGCTGATGGGTTTGATAAAAAATC
Source organism: Magicicada septendecula (assembly GCA_034769895.1). Taxonomy (NCBI): domain Eukaryota; kingdom Metazoa; phylum Arthropoda; class Insecta; order Hemiptera; family Cicadidae; genus Magicicada; species Magicicada septendecula. The sequence continues at coordinate 102,164,394 of CM068376.1, forward strand.
GTATTATTCAGGACGTACCCTAGCATGTATTTATCATCAAAAAATAATTAATTGTCGCGTAATTAATGGCACAATTATGTACCAGTTGTATAGGTAGAACCGTGGGCTCGAGACCTCTTGCCCGGGGTAAAGATGGCGGCGTGACGTCACACTTGCTTCAGCTCTCGCAAGCATACAGGGTTGGTAGTCGGGCATCCAGTTAGTAGCCTATATAAACATCCATGCTCTTAGCATCACTTATATTAGGGAACTTGTTTTTCAGAAAATGAAATCCTACGCCATTACAATCCATTGCTTTACCAAGTTTAATGTGTAATGGCAGAAGATAAACTTTTTTTAGGTTTTACTAGTGCTTCACTTACAACATTCTTCTCTCCTACAGTTAGTGCCTCTCTCTTTTTGGACACTGCATTTTTATGTAATGATTCTTCCTACCCCTGCTGTCCTATTCATAAAAGAAACAACAGAATTTAGTGTTCCCAACTTGCAATCCAAGTAAAAATGCTATCGTTTTCAGATGTGAACAAATATGGCTTGAATATTTCTCATACTGAATCCTGATCAATACAAGTTTCATGCATGAGTATGTGAGCAGCATAAGCTAAAGGGATTGATGGGTATTTATTTCCAGTGTGAAGTAGGACTGCTTTCAAACTAAGCTTTGAAGAGTCTATAAAAAGACGCCATTCTTCAGGATGGTGCATATGTTCCAAAGCTATCAGTAAAGAATCCACGTCATTTCAATACACTATGTCCTCGTGTACTGAGAGAAGAAATGTTCAAATTTATATTGCCTTATTATTAATATTCTGCTGTAAAGATTCCATTCTTTCAATCTTGATGCCAGTATTTTGCTTGACTCTTTAATAAATATAAGTGATTAATTTAGTGAGGTTCAGTATATGTATTTTTCAAAAAATCTGAGTTTCTTCTTTCTTCATCACAAGGTTTAATGTTAGTAACAACTTCATCTTCGGCGAAGTTCCATGTTTCTGGTGGTACTGGAAATGGAATATCTGGACTGTGTGGCATTGGCCTTATAACAGAGGGAATATCGGGGTATTTAACACTACGTCTAGTCTTAACTGTTATACCACATATTTTTGTTATATAAAACTGTGATGTGATCCTTCGGTTCACCCCAAATCATTGGAATTACAAATGGCATGTAACGAGATCCATTTAGCCAACCAATAACATTGATGATGACTATCCAGTAACCCAAACAATTATATTTGACTTATCAATTTAGCTGCTGCAATAAATAAACCAAAGCTATTTAGCTGATATTATTTAAGTCCACAAAATTCTATGCATATGGAGTTTATGCATGGTACTTACTGAAAATGAAAAGGGCAGTTACAAAAAAACACAGGCTGATAGAGAAATTCTGACTACATATTCATAATCAGCACCCAAATACACGTAAGAATTAAAAAAAATTGAGCAGTTAACAAAATCACTGTTGACCAGTGTTATATATTAAATATAATTATTCTAAATAGGCCTATAGACTTTAATGGTGCGCGCGCGGACCTGCAACGTTTCCTTATTATAATTTAATTATCATCATCTTCAGTAGCTCCATAGCTCATCGTGGGCCTCAGCTTCTCACAGGATATTTCTCCAGACTTCCCTATCCTTAGCCAATGCCCACCAATTTTTCATTCCAAATTATATTGTTACGTAATGGGGGAAAAATGTTACACCATTACAGAGCATTATACGTGTTTTCGGCTCTTCCAGCTGTAATGTGTGTGTGTGTGTGTGTGTGTGTGTGTGTGTACGTATTGCTGCAGTAGAAATGAAGGACAACTACGTGACACTTGTCACGCGTCCGGACTGATCCAGATTTCACCAGTCCGTGCGCGCTGTGTGCAAGGCCGCAATCAATTACGTTCTGGTGTTTTCTAGTAGCGTTCTTGACGCGTATTATAGAATATTCTGGTATTTAAGCGGGGTAAAAATATAGGCAGTCAGCAGCGCTTAGTACGGTTCGATGTATTGTGGCGAAGTGTTATGTGTTTTATAATTGTGCGGGACAATTGTAATACAGTTGTGTTTCATATTAGTTGACATTTTTATTTGATTTGTTGTAAGAGACTATAGCTTGTTGATTACAAACTGTTTAATTGTGTTAATTAAAACTGGTAATTCGTGACTTAATTGGTGTCTTGTATTTTGTTCTCCACTGTACATACGACGATCAGTAGACCGTGGTAACAATATTTAATTGATATTGTATTATTATAAATTTTATTAGTGTTGTTTCTTATTACTATTAATAGGCGTATGTATGAAGACTACATATGTTAATATTGCTTTAGAGTAACGGTCATCATTACATTAGGTGGTCTAATTTTAAGAGTAACCTTGTGACCTCATCCCACTTGGCAAATTTATTATACCACTTGCGGACTGTATTATATTTTATTGGTTTTAATAAAATAAAATGTAGAGTAAGGTTACCTAACGCGGTGATAATTCTTGAATTATCAAAACTTTTATTCTAAATGACTCTTAAATCAGGAATAATAATATTTTTCTTAACTGTGTAACTACCAAAGGTTTCCTATAACAAAGGTAAACAGAATTTTTTAATTACTTTCTATTAGCCTGCATGGATCTTTAGTATGGTGATATGGATTCTTAATATGGTGATAATAAGTTTTTTAATAAGGTGATAGTACAAATATTTTCACCATATTAATTTACCAGTTTAGAATAGGCGTTTTATGTAATAAAATCAAACTGCGCATACAGATTAATTTATTTAATATCATTAGTTACATGTACGACAGATTTTTAAAAATTGGAAAAAATGAAACACGGAAACAACGGAAAACGCCAACATTGTCTCCTCCACACACGTAAACTGTGGTATTTTAATCAGGTTTCTGCGATTGGCACATTTCATGGGAAGTGTAGCTACGGGCGTCACGGCCGTGGGACATGGGGAACGCGTTCCCCAATATTTTTCCAGAATCTAAAAACCTGCCTTATTTTTTATTCAAATTATTTTTTCAATTTGTTAACGCAGATTAATAGTTGAATAAAAATATTAACTTCAATTCACTGCCATTGATGGTCCAATTTAAAGCACAATGACGTATTACGGAGGAGCCCAATTTGTTCGGAATACGGATTTCTGAAATAATTTACAGTTTGTGCATGATATCGCAAACAACTTGGCGCTCTTACTGCTTATACGAGCTCATTTATTACTGCTGGTAACACTCACTCATCAAAATTAATTTTGAAAACCAGATTTCATGTCAAAGAAATATTAAAATGTAACGATTTATTAAAAAAATTAGGAATTTAGCTAAAAAAATTATTACTAATATCAGTTCGGAAGATAAGTGGTGGTTGCAATGTTAAGTTTCCTCTACAGTTACATACAAACAGTATACAGTATTTGCAAGTAGATTTTTTTAATGTAAAAAAATAAATATCTGTTAATAAACGTTTATTGTTCTCATCATGAAAATATGTAATTCTTTCACACCTATGGTGTCGTTTTTCGGTTTATATCAACAAGTTACGAGTATTTATTCTTGATAAAAGTACGTTTGTACACAATAATTAAAAAGACAACTACTTAACCGAAGGTACCTACACATTGTGCCAGTCGCTTCTCCGTATTAGAATCGCGCGCGCGCACACACACACACACACACACACACACTTCTCTTTACATGGATCATATGGATAATATCGGTAAATATTTACGCAGTGATATTTAAATATCCACTAATAGGTAGTTTGGAATACATCTGCACTTTAATATTTCCCACAACAGACGTCTACTTGCATGGTAATGTACGCGATTACACCTTGTAGTCTCTGCTCTCTTCAATTATCATTTTTAATGTGAGTACACACCCCATACATGACATATACGCAGTCAAATTGTATGTTCAGCGGAATCAAGCTACGCCCCATTAGAGAGTCTGTTATCAGGTTTCTTTACATATCTGGCGAAGCAGATTAACGAAGAATTTTTCATAAACGACCTAGCGTTCCTGATGGCGCAAGATAGAAATATGAGCCACAAACATAAGAAGTTAAGTAGATCACTGCATCAATTTGTTTGACATTCTCGCTAAACCGAATTTCTTCCGTGCCTCTTTAGAACAAACAATTTAGACTGTTGAAAGATCGTTCGAGACGCGAAAAATAATTAATGAACTCAGTCAAGAAGGTGAAAGTTGGTCTAAGATAAACACGGAACAGACAAAACTTGATATGTAATAATATTGCACTAGCTGAGGATATAAAAATTGTTGGGACGATTCTGCCAGCTGTGAAGTACGAGTGAAAGAGTAACAGGCAATCGAGATGTGATGTCGGAAATTATTAAGCGTAAGACGTCAGAGCTTTAGGAAGATGAACAATATTATTCAGAACAAGAAACGGCCGTTTCTTTATTTATACGAGAATACTGTTTTTTTATTCGCTAGCTCACAACTTACAATTACACACGGAGCGATACAATGAAAGATCTGTAACAAGCAGAGAAGTCATCCAATGACGACATTCTTGCAGAATCTATGATATGGGGCGATGAGATGGTTTTAATTTTCTTGGCCTCTAGACGGTCAGATAGCCAGTGTCGCTTGAGTTTTTTTGTTAATTCTGGCGAACGAGTATATTTTCATGTCCCGATATACGTCGATGATAAAGTGCTTACAATCTGTGTAACAAATGGGACGCGTAGAGTGTAAAGATGCTCTGACAATTGATCACAAGATTTTGGATTGGAACACATTAGGAATATGACTTTCAGAATACGTTCCAGCAATGTTGAAATAAGATTCAAGGCTTCAGTATAGCATTGAGTTATGAGGTGGCGCTTCACTTACAGGTCTTATCCACTCGGCATAAAAGTTTTTAATTCAGATTATAATTTTGCAAAAAGATTTGCTACCGCATTTCCTCTATTTTCTCAAAACACAATTTTACCTCTACGACACTAATTCGTTTACAAACTACCGACACTCTTTTATGCAAGCTCTGGGCAAACAGTTCATCGTCAATATTACCGAACTAGAAAAATAACAAGGTAATTTCATTAGAGCTAAATAAGCCATGGTTCCAACTCTATTTTTTATTGCTTGCACCAAAAGTTATTAATTTATTGCCGGCCAATATTAAACAAACCAGCAGAATTAAATATTTTTCAAAAAAGTTAAAAACTGGTTGTTTCAGAAAGATAATACTCACGATTTAACAAGAGAAGAAGTGCAGCATCTGAGACAAGTCGGGTTCATAGATTTATTAATATCGATTTTGATTAAGGAATGGTGTTAATTTTATGTCAATTATTCAATTATTTGTTATAATTAACTTATATGCTGAAATTTAAAATTAGAAATAAGAATTAAAAACCTTGTGTGAATTGTTTGGTTTGTGACCAATAAGAATTGTGTCTTGTACGCGAGAAGTATAGGGGATGCTGATTCTGGGACTACTCAGTATTAGTGAGTAATTGAGTACTTTCATCTCTCCATCTCTCGTACCTCTTAGTACAGGGGAGGCCGATTCTGGGACTACTCAGTACTACTGAGTATTTGAGTACTTTCGTCTCTCATACCTCTTCGCTGTTCTAGCGTTTTCCGCGACGCATCTTTAACGCGATCGGTCGTAAAAAAACAGTTTAAAATAACCATCTTTGTCGCCGCGATCGGTAAGAAAAAACTTTAAATTGTGACCCGCCAACGGCCGATTAGGAGTTCAAAAATTTCTGAAACACCGACTACTAACGACAGACGAACGTTAGAAGGCTAACGACGACAAACGTTATTGTGACATTTGTCCAACTCCACTTACTGTTAATAAAGAAAGGATTCCATCTCTACTTGTCAGACCGAAGTGGAGAATAGAACAAATGAAACGAGCTAGTAAGATGAAAGAACCCGATAATGATATTGAACAGTTTTTAACAAGACGACCGACTCGTCCAATGAAACTTTCGTCATTAGCAAAATTAATAATAAATCGGACTTCACCTGTTTTTCGCCTACTGTCGCCCATTCCAGATTCTCCCCCGCTTGCGGAAGTACCTAACAACACATGGAAAAATACTGAAGGCGGTGTTTTACAGAAACAAATGGAAAACGAGAAACAGGAGGAATTGGCGGCGCTCAAGAAATGGGCTAGAAATAACTGTATTCATGATTACGAAAATCTGTCGTGGGATGAGCTTCAAAGAACCAAACACCTAATTGATATGCGCAAGACTGACTACTCAATGTTTAATGATGCCAGACTCCGCGAAATTGGAAGAGAACTAGGGGTGAAGAAGATGGAAAGAAAAATAGAGACGAACTTCTTAAACGAATAGACAAAATTCGTAAGAAACCTGGAACACTAAAATACCGGAATCTGGAATATATTCGCACACAAGCAAAGAATACAAAACGTTGAATATAAAAAACTAGAAAAGATTTAATAGAGAAAATATACCAGGTTCGTAAAGTGTGGTATTGTAAAAAATGTAAATTTGCAGTAAAGGATAAAGAATTACATGAAACATCAGAATCGCACTTTAAGAAAGTTTTAACAGAATATAAAACCAATCCAACATATAACGAGAAATGAGAATTTTCAAAGTACTATAATAAATAACGTTAAGAAAATTGTGGACATCGAACCGTTTCTAGAGTCGGTGAGAGAGAATGTCGAGCAAACCATAAAGGATTTCCTCGAAAAGAAATGGTCTTGTAAATTACAGATGACGCTCGAGTGTGAATACAGACGTCTACGCATCGACGAAAAAGTAGAATTTGCCGACATGACGTTCCACACGAAAACGGTGGAAGTCTATAGCGACGTCAATGTCGAGAATGCGTTGAAGGAAAAACACAGGAGCTGAAAGAAAAAGAATCGCTTGCAGCATCAGCCGTCTAAAGGATCAGGTTGGTACTATACAATTGCAAACGATTGATTCTTAACTTGAACAAATACACACCATTGTCGGTGAGCTCTTTCATCGATTTACCAACAGGACTTCAGGTGCGGAAAGCGTGTATTTGTATAGAACACACAGGACAACTTATGTTTTGTATACAGCGTACGTTGTGCAATAGACACGCCGAAGATTCATACAGAACGTTTGAATCATTATAAAAAAGTTGTATCTACCCATTCGAAACCATGGTAAGGAAGGTACTGTGATAAAGCCCAACCGTACAAGTTATTCGCATCCACGTACATCAGATAATTTTTCGTTTGTGTTTTATCATAGCCGTCTACGTATTTATTATTAGCTTTAACATCGTTTAACGACTTGCGAAATTCCGCCGCGGATGCCTTTTTCGATCTTCATCAAAATATTTAAATCGCTGAGCGTTCTAATTCTACGCCCGTTAGTTTTAGCATAGCGTCCTATGCCAAACCAGGTTCTGTAAGGTAATATGCCGGATCGAGGTTATAATTCTGTAAACAAACGTTGCGAAAATTTTCGAATACATCGGCCAAAATCATAACGTCTTGTACATTATACAGATCGGAGTATAATACATCCTAATGTTTTTTTCAACATCTTCCATACTGTGAGATATTGCTCATATTCCAGTTGCTACAAGTGGTTGTTGTTTAATGCATCGTAAAAATTATCTAATGGTAGTACCTCCCGGCAATTGAGATTTTCGATGTTGTCTATATAGTCATACGGAAAAACTCCTTTTCGTCTAAGGATGCTTTGTTTTTATCACCTTGAATATATGAGTTGTTGTTTACGAAACGGCGAAGATGATGGAGATCCTGATTATCTAGGTAGTTTGCTAATTTCTGTAACGATGTGTTCATGAATCGAAATGTGTCAACGAAGCTTAGAGAAATGAACTTCTTATGGTACTCGAATATGTCTTTAGTAAAATTAATGTATTTTTCTTCGGTGCTGGCTATGACGTTAGTTTTCAATCTGCTATAGTCAAAAAGTTCTTTTATAAACAGATGTGCGTCGTACCCCGAAAGGTTGTGGCAAAATACAGGTATTTTTGTTGGCAGTTTCCTGTTTAAGTTGCATCCATTATGCGCTGGCTCTAGATATTTTCCGCTAAGATGACAATGATCGGGAACTTTGTCCACGTCAATAACTTTATCGCACATACGACAAGTATTAGTTTTGTTATAATATATTTGTTCTTCTATAGTGAGCTGTAGCGGTTTTTTCTTATTATACATTTCGTTTATTGTATTGGTTATCTGAACGAGATTTTCAACAAGCTTGTAAGGTATACTCTTTAATTCCGCATCACAAGTTGCCCTGTATGTTGTAGGTGTGAAATATTCTTCATTCTCTCTTGAAATTAGATACGTCGTAAAGCCGTAGGTATGTGTTTCTTAGTTTTCTCTGTCTGCGATTCTTTTCCCTCCTTTTTTGGTTTAGACGTGTCAATAAACGGTGTTAACAAACATTCAAAGTCAATATATATAACATACGGGTGCTCGAATTTGTGGTTAAAGTTTGTGAACTTCACCTTACTTCCAGGTACTGGCAAAATAGGTTTTATCGTTTCATATAATTTACAGTCTTGTAAATGTTCTTTCAACGGGTTTTCGTCTTGGAAGTGTGAGAGACAGCGTCTACAAATATGGCACGCGTGCCCATGTTTTGACAGTTGTGATCCTACTAGACGGTTCAGATCCTTTGTGTATAATGAGATTGTTCTTCCATCTTGACGTACAACAGATCTATTTGTTTTTCAGCGTTACAATGTTGGAAATTAGCAGTGGTCTGATTTTATATTTTCTATCATAATCGTACACATTGATAGTAATTGATAACCTGAAGTTCTGTTGGTAAATAGATGAAAGAGCTAGCCGACAATGGTGTGTATTTGCTCAAGTTAAGAATCAATCGTTTACAATTGTATAGTATCCAACCTGATCCTTTAGACGGCTGATGCCGCGAGCGATTCTTTTTCTTTCAGCTCCTGTGTTTTTCCTTCAACACATTCTCGATATTGACGTCGCTATAGACTTCCACCGTTTTCGTGTGGAACATCATGTCGGTAAATTCTACTTTTTCGTCGATGCGTAGACGTCTGTATTCACACTCGAGCGTCATCTGTAATTTACAAGACCCTTTCTTTTCGAGGAAATCCTTTATGGTTTGCTCGACATTCTCTCTCACCGACTCTAGAAACGGTTCGATGTCCACAATTTTCTTAACGTTATTTATTATAGTACTTTGAAAATTCTCATTTCTCGTTATATGTTGGATTGGTTTTATATTCTGTTAAGACTTTCTTAAGTGCGATTCTGATGTTTCATGTAATTCTTTATCCTTTACTGCAACTTTACATTTTTTACAATACCACAGTTTACGAACCTGGTATATTTTCTCTATTAAATCTTTTCTAGTTTTATATTCAACGTTTTGTATTCTTTGCTTGTGTGCGAATATATTCCAGATTCCGGTATTTTAGTGTTCCAGGTTTCTTACGAATTTTGCCTATTCGTTTAAGAAGTTCGTCTCTATTTTTCTTTCCATCTTCTTCACCCCTAGTTCTCTTCCAATTTCGCGGAGTCTGGCATCATTAAACATTGAGTAGTCAGTCTTGCGCATATCAATTAGGTGTTTGGTTCTTTGAAGCTCATCTCACGACAGATTTTCGTAATCATGAATACAGTTATTTCTAGCCCATTCCTTGCGCCGCCAATTCCTCCTGTTTCTCGTTTTCCATTTGTTTCTGTAAAACACCGCCTTCAGTATTTTTCCATGTGTTGTTAGGTACTTCCGCAAGCGGGGGAGAATCTGGAATGGGCGACAGTAGGCGAAAAACAGGTGAAGTCCGATTTATTATTAATTTTGCTAATGACGAAAGTTTCATTGGACGAGTCGGTCGTCTTGTTAAAAACTGTTCAATATCATTATCGGGTTCTTTCATCTTACTAGCTCGTTTCATTTGTTCTATTCTCCACTTCGGTCTGACGAGTAGAGATGGAATCCTTTCTTTATTAACAGTAAGTGGAGTTGGACAAATGTCACAATAACGTTTGTCGTCGTTAGCCCTCAAAAGGACTGATTTAACAGTTGTTGAATTTTCAGCAAATGCCATTCTCAGATTTTTTTGTTCAAGGCTCCCTTACTATATAGTCACGATTTTTCTTCCTTCGTACTTTTGTCTCTCGTACCTCTTCGGTCTGTCGTCTCGTCCCACACGCGTCATCTCTCCGGTCAAAGGTTATCCGTTTTGATACGGCGCGTTGTGGAAAACGAGCCGACAGTAAAAACACATTTCCAATTCGTCCCACAAGCGTCATCTCTCCGGTCAGAGGCCAGAATGTAAACGGTGAACAGTATATATATTTTTTTTTTTTATACTGCTCGCACTACTCTGTCGTTAGTAGTCGGTGTTTCAGAAAATTTTGAACTCCTAATCGGCCGTTGGCGGGTCACAATTTAAAGTTTTTTCTTACCGATTGCGGCGACAAAGATGGTTATTTTAAACTGTTTTTTTTTTTTTTTTTTTTTTTTTTACGACCGATCGCGTTAACGATGCGTCGCGGAAAACGCTAGAACAGCGAAGAGGTATGAGAGACGAAAGTACTCAAATACTCAGTAGTACTGAGTAGTCCCAGAATCGGCATCCCCTATATAGCCTATTACTTACGCGTATTTAACACCAAGCACCATTTACTACATACTGGTTGCTGATTTAATTTTCAGTTGATATTGTGAACAAAGCGTTTGTCTGCAACATCAGACGTGGGCATTAACCCAACCTAAGGGAAGCCAGAAGCCTCGTCTCTATTTTATTTTGGTAATTGACAGTGGGCGCGGGGTCGAGTCGGTGGCTAAACTCCGCTGAGTAACCAGTATTGCGGGGTATATCGCTTTACCCTAATTCAAGTTTATAGACAAAGACCTCACTCCAAGGCAGCGAAGGCGGAAGAGGCGACCTAACTTCTGGTATCAGTCAGTTGGAACTCACTGCCTTATGGTGAAGGGTTGGATCCTCAAAGGCAAGGGGAAGCAAATTCCGTTGTAGGATAGACTCTGCAGTCTGTGATGGAAGTGGCTGTCCTAGGAGACGAAGACTCCAAAATCACACTCCCTAGTCCTCCAGGTTGGGGATTTAACGTGGGGCCAACACCCTATTTTGTAAAAAAAAAAACGTTAGGAATGCTTTAAAAGATGAAACCGGACGGTCTGTTGGACAACGACCCAATTTATGAATAAAGGATAAGAGATTGGTTAAATTCGCTACATGGAACATCAGAACGATGCTGCAAGCATTGTGATCATAATATGTACATTTTTTAAAAGAAAACGTCTATCTGACCTCGTGTGTGTAAATTAAAACAATTTACATAAGTAAGAATTTTAAGCAGAGACGGAGAGAACGTTTAATTAAACGAAGAGACGGCAGGTCGGTCACGAAGATTACTAGATTGAAGACTGAGAAGCATAAAGACGCCATGACGACGGAGGAATGATCTTGGTAAGTACTGTGGTACCATGAACTGGGCAAAAACGGATCAGGAGAGAATAAATTATTCAAAACTCACACACACACACACACACACACACACACACACACACACACACACACACACACACACACACACACACACACACACACACACACACACATCATACACACGCGCAAGCGCATGATCCACATAAATATGAGGGGAAGGAACCATAAAAATTGCCTGATAACTTTCCACCGAAAGAGGCGTAACCTCTGCCATAATCTTCCTGAAAGCTACAAGCTGATTGGTTACATTTTTGTAGTCATGGCCAACGTGATTATAGCGCCCCTAACGTTTTTGTTACAAACATCATAGCCACGTTGATAGTACACGTTTAACATTGTTACAGTTTATTCTTATGGTCAGCTAAAAAATAACATTAATAAAGGGATTCAATCTTTTACCTATAGTAAAATTCAATATAGGTCTGTAGTACTTTTTTTTAGCATAAATTAATTGACATATTTTAATTTATGTGTATTTTCTCTTTTTAATTAATTAAGCCCCACTTTTGTTGTGGTGCCAATGTAATACTAAATTTTGCCCGACGTTGTGTGCGTCAATGTAATAATAAAATATGCCCCTCAGTTCCGGAGCGCCAATTTAATAATAAAATATTTTATATGCTCTTTATCTCAGGGTAAAATATAAATAAATGCTCAAATTTTCTTATAAATTGTTCTTCAATTTATTACAATTAGCTATGATTGATTATCATACTTTATCATTTATATATGAACTATATAAATTCTAATCAAAATATAAACATATTCATTTTCATAAATCTTATTTCATTACTCATATTCATAGCTCTAATAAATTAAATATTGTAATTCTTATTCAAAGACAAAACTTTTAATAATAATTTTCTTAAATTATTATATATTACGACATTGTTAATTATTGATCTGGATTCATTTAAAATCGGTGCTTATAGATGAACTTAATTTCCATAATTTCCTAATATGATTTAATTTTGTTCTAAATAAAATTTTATCTTAATCCTTTAATTAAATCTTATGAGTTCTTTAAGTGAACAGACAGTGGACCTAATACTAATTATGGCATGAAAATTTTACTTGTGGTATGTATCCAAATCTGGTAGCAGTTCATATTGTGTGGTTGTCATGTTGATCGTCTGGCGTGTCTGCGATATTTCCCTCTGGATTAGCAGATTGTAACGTGGTCTCCTTTGAGTCACAAGACACTGCACAACACCAAACTTCACTCTCTCAAATTAGTTCGCGTTAATTGTTATTATAGTTATTCGCTTCTACAGCCATTATTAATTATTATTTATTAACTGCGTTATGGTTTGAATCACTGTTGTTACGGGTTTAGTTCGTTTCGAAATCGTACTCGATGATGACGTTATTGTTGCGTATTTGCACAACTAAATCACAGCGTTATTTAATTATCATTTGTGTTGTATTAATTCACTTGTACGTCACTAGTAAAATTACAGTTTTTCTCTTTACCGAAATCTGTTCTAGTACGAGCTTACTTTTCTAACCATCGTACCGAATTTCTCTAAGTCCAATAACTATGGGAATCTCGGTCGCGGACTTACACTCCCGTTTCCGTCAAAATTTTTAGTTAAACTCCCCGAGCGCGCCTTTCTCGCGTCCCTATATCGAATTCCATATTTCTCCCACTTACTTCCGATTTTTCTAACGCTGTTTTCCAATTGGTTCTACCTTACGACTCTTCAGATTTAGAGACCACCTATTTTTCCGAAAGAACTTCTCTGATAGGCCTTTGGATTCCCACCAGATTCCTTCCCTAGGTCACTACACTGAGGTCGTTGTCGCTGCTAGATACTGTAGCAATAATTCTTGCCTGTCACTTTTTTGGAGTAAACAAAACAACCCTTAACTTTCTCGTCAAGTATTGTTTTCGTGCACTAGGTTGTTCTAATGGCATCCACTATTGTTACTTACAGGCCTTACCAAACTTCCTTTCAACACTTCTTGCTTGTGTTAGGACATTACTCCGAGCTTCCTCTCTTCTCAGTAAGGTCGAAGTCCTGTCGCTGACCGTTTGAGTCTTTCAATAACATATACCTTTTTTTGTTTCGCTATATGCAGCTGGCGTGTATATGTATTCTGGTCTATTGTTAATACCTGCAGCTGCTCTTCAAATGAGTTCGTTTACTTCTGTGCCCTTTTTTCTACGGATTTGAGGTAGTTGTCAAAGTTTAACGTTTCTTAGTATGGAGAGCGATGAACTCAGCCTATTTGCCGTGAGCGTGTTGGGGCTGATATATGATTTTATTGCCTGTCACTTACCTCTGCGTTTCACACAACAATTCCCTGTTACGGCGCTTAAAGATACATCTCTACTCAAAATAAGAAAATTTCAAAATTTCTGATTTTGCTGTTATATCGTCCCCGAAATTTGTCGCTTTGGATGGATTTCATACATCTAAAAGAGATTCAAATTTCTGCGCCTTGTCATCGAGGTTTACCATGACGAAATGCATACATTTTATATTCCTAGTATTGGCTCATCATCCGTTGGACGTAGCGTAATGGATTTGCTACCTGTAGTGACCCACTGCGGGCTGTTTATTATGTAATGTAAACAGTACCCCAGGACCCTTTTCCAAAACACTTTCGCTTTCCGTTTTTAAATGAATCCGTTACATATATCTTTTAACTTTCTTTTTTTTACAACCCTTACTTAACATATAATTATACTTACAAACTAATCTTTAGACATTACATTTAAATTCGTCATTCAGCATCAATTTAAAACAACTCCTTACATCTCCCTTACAGGACCTATAATATTTACAAAACTAATTTAGCAAGTTTTATTCAATGTTAGCATCATTTATCATATCAATAAATTTTATATTTCTGTAAAATATTTTTTAGAATTCTCTATTTTCATTGTACAATTTTAACACATGTTAATCATTATGTTAACCTTTAATTTAACTATTCATTATTATATTCACATTGATTTACTCTATATTACCTTGCAGTATTTATAAAATATTAATTACTATCAAATTTCTACTAATTCGCCAATTACATCTTGCTATTCTAATAATGTTATAGATTTTAATGCCATAAATTAATCAAGCTTTCTACAATAATTCGCTATTAATGTCCTTTGATATTCCATCTTTTACTTATTGTAACTTTTCAATCATTTCACTATTTAATTGAATTTTAAGAGTCTTGCATCACATATACATGTACATATCACTATTCTAATTTTATTGATTGTTCGCATTCAATTGTTACATTAAACACATATATTAAACAATCTTATTCTAACCATATTAATTGTCCTTACACTTGCATTCGTTTAACATATCTATATATATATATCTTGTCTATGTACTTATGTTAACATAATTATCGCTAACATTTTCAGTTCACAGTTCGTTATCATGAAGATAAAAAGTACTACTACACTTGTTAGTATTTTACTTCATCGTTTATACAATTATACAATTATCATTTTAGTTTAATTAATGTTAAAATTATTACAATTTATTTAATACTCTATTGCGTCTTACAATTGTTTTATAATTCATAACTTTTCACTGGTGTCAACTAAGAATCTGAATGATACTTTTTTCGCGATCATATCAGGATAGTGAACGTCAGGACTCGGTTCTTCTTTCCCTTCTTCACATTCTTGTCTATGCCGTTTCATTTTACTGGCATTGGTTTTGATTTACCATTTACTTTATTTTATTCTTATTATATTCATATCTATTTATCTTCTTCGGTTAATGTATTCTTACACAACCAATCTTATCTAAGGTATTTCACCCAATATTATCTAACTTAACTATTAAATTTTCGGACACTCTTAAGATTGTTTTCTTTAATCCGTTACATTTAATTACTTTTAATTTCCTATTTGTGGAGACATAGTTGTACGTTTTAAGTCAGTGCCGTTACAACACATTTTGTTGGTAAATAGTAACACTTACCCTGCAGGCGGCCGTTGACATCTAAAGAATTTATGACCTCTCTCTCTCTCACTCTCTCTCTCACTCTCTCTCTTTTACGGTGTGTTGAAAGTGGATCTTCCCATCCCGTTCGACAACTTTCCCCGGTCACATTACCATTATTTATGTACGCGCTGAGTTTTTTTTGTCGTTTCTTCTTTTCAACCCTCTTACAAATACGTTTTTTGACACCTTGTGGCGTTTTAATTATTTTCGTTTTCCTGTCCGCGTACTCACATAATAAGGTTTTATTTTCAAAACTTCTAAGAAATCTCATCTTCATCGCTTGAAATCTTCCTTTCGTTCTCGTACCAATCTTCACAATATTCTTGAATGGTCCAGCAAATTTCATCCTTTTCTTCTTTCGTGCTAATGCAGTTCGCCTTTGATAATCATCAGAACTGTTTTTCATCTTCTTACTCTCAGGTTTGGTTCCAAAATTTTTACGCACCTCACCAGTCCTACTTCTAATTTTTCTATCAGTACTGGTAACATTAACTGTAGTATTCAATTTTTTCTTTTTAGTTCTCTGCTTTTCTTCAGCCTCCGTGTTAGCTAACTCAATTCTCAGGTGGTAACCCTCATACACATTACCATTTGCTTCCATAGCACGATATGCACCATTTTCATCAGTAAAACGTACATATGCATGGATATTTGTTCTGTCTTTATGAAACTCTTTCTTAATGATAGTACGTCTTTTGGGAAATCGTGGATCAGATATTGCAGCATATCGCAATCTCGTATTTATAATCGTACCAAACTTTCTGAAATATTTGATAATTTTCTTTTTTGTAATTGTGTTTGGTAAGTTGCCAACAAACACAGTACAAGTGTCTTTATCACCTTCATATCTACCATTAATAATTGTAGATATTTCTTTTGTTCTTGAGACATGATGTTCAGCCAATGCTTTAGTTGTTAAAGATTGATACTCGGTGTCAATTTGATCAATAGTATTTCCATTTAATTCGTTTTCTTCCATTTCTTCTGATTGTTTTTGTAAATCAGTACCCACCTGGTGGATTTGTCCTTGTAGATCTCCTCTCATTAACTCTATTTTTTCGTCTAATTTCTCGGCGAGTTGTTTACCTATTTCTTCATTCTGTTTTTTCGTTTCTTCAATTTTTTCGTCTATGTGTTTTCTTGTTTCTTCTATCTGTCTTAGTGTCTCTTCATGTTGCATTTTCGATTCTTCATATTGTTGTTTCATCAATGCCATTAACATTTGAAAATTTGCTTCAGATGACTGCGACTGTGACTGCGGTCCCCGGGCGCCATTCTCTTCACTCGTTGCAGAGCTCTCTTCATTCACCACATTTCTGTCCTCAGATTGCTCCATCCCCATCTGATTGTTAATTTCGACTACCTCGGAAAATTTTTCCCCTGTCGCCATTTTTGCCTTTCGTCGGGTTATCATTCAGATACTTATCGAAAAATAACAATAATAACGTTCTTATTCTACAGTACTAACATTTACTTATTTAACTTAGTGTATCTCTAACCACTGTCTGTCACTGCCCTAGCCTAATTTCTTTAATTAAGCCGTGCGGTGCGGCGCCAATGTAGTACTTTTTTTTAGCATAAATTAATTGACATATTTTAATTTATGTGTATTTTCTCTTTTTAATTAATTAAGCCCCACTTTTGTTGTGGTGCCAATGTAATACTAAATTTTGCCCGACGTTGTGTGCGTCAATGTAATAATAAAATATGCCCCTCAGTTCCGGAGCGCCAATTTAATAATAAAATATTTTATATGCTCTTTATCTCAGGGTAAAATATAAATAAATGCTCAAATTTTCTTATAAATTGTTCTTCAATTTATTACAATTAGCTATGATTGATTATCATACTTTATCATTTATATATGAACTATATAAATTCTAATCAAAATATAAACATATTCATTTTCATAAATCTTATTTCATTACTCATATTCATAGCTCTAATAAATTAAATATTGTAATTCTTATTCAAAGACAAAACTTTTAATAATAATTTTCTTAAATTATTATATATTACGACATTGTTAATTATTGATCTGGATTCATTTAAAATCGGTGCTTATAGATGAACTTAATTTCCATAATTTCCTAATATGATTTAATTTTGTTCTAAATAAAATTTTATCTTAATCCTTTAATTAAATCTTATGAGTTCTTTAAGTGAACAGACAGTGGACCTAATACTAATTATGGCATGAAAATTTTACTTGTGGTATGTATCCAAATCTGGTAGCAGTTCATATTGTGTGGTTGTCATGTTGATCGTCTGGCGTGTCTGCGATATTTCCCTCTGGATTAGCAGATTGTAACGTGGTCTCCTTTGAGTCACAAGACACTGCACAACACCAAACTTCACTCTCTCAAATTAGTTCGCGTTAATTGTTATTATAGTTATTCGCTTCTACAGCCATTATTAATTATTATTTATTAACTGCGTTATGGTTTGAATCACTGTTGTTACGGGTTTAGTTCGTTTCGAAATCGTACTCGATGATGACGTTATTATTGCGTATTTGCACAACTAAATCACAGCGTTATTTAATTATCATTTGTGTTGTATTAATTCACTTGTACGTCACTAGTAAAATTACAGTTTTTCTCTTTACCGAAATCTGTTCTAGTACGAGCTTACTTTTCTAACCATCGTACCGAATTTCTCTAAGTCCAATAACTATGGGAATCTCGGTCGCGGACTTACACTCCCGTTTCCGTCAAAATTTTTAGTTAAACTCCCCGAGCGCGCCTTTCTCGCGTCCCTATATCGAATTCCATATTTCTCCCACTTACTTCCGATTTTTCTAACGCTGTTTTCCAATTGGTTCTACCTTACGACTCTTCAGATTTAGAGACCACCTATTTTTCCGAAAGAACTTCTCTGATAGGCCTTTGGATTCCCACCAGATTCCTTCCCTAGGTCACTACACTGAGGTCGTTGTCGCTGCTAGATACTGTAGCAATAATTCTTGCCTGTCACTTTTTTGGAGTAAACAAAACAACCCTTAACTTTCTCGTCAAGTATTGTTTTCGTGCACTAGGTTGTTCTAATGGCATCCACTATTGTTACTTACAGGCCTTACCAAACTTCCTTTCAACACTTCTTGCTTGTGTTAGGACATTACTCCGAGCTTCCTCTCTTCTCAGTAAGGTCGAAGTCCTGTCGCTGACCGTTTGAGTCTTTCAATAACATATACCTTTTTTTGTTTCGCTATATGCAGCTGGCGTGTATATGTATTCTGGTCTATTGTTAATACCTGCAGCTGCTCTTCAAATGAGTTCGTTTACTTCTGTGCCCTTTTTTCTACGGATTTGAGGTAGTTGTCAAAGTTTAACGTTTCTTAGTATGGAGAGCGATGAACTCAGCCTATTTGCCGTGAGCGTGTTGGGGCTGATATATGATTTTATTGCCTGTCACTTACCTCTGCGTTTCACACAACAATTCCCTGTTACGGCGCTTAAAGATACATCTCTACTCAAAATAAGAAAATTTCAAAATTTCTGATTTTGCTGTTATATCGTCCCCGAAATTTGTCGCTTTGGATGGATTTCATACATCTAAAAGAGATTCAAATTTCTGCGCCTTGTCATCGAGGTTTACCATGACGAAATGCATACATTTTATATTCCTAGTATTGGCTCATCATCCGTTGGACGTAGCGTAATGGATTTGCTACCTGTAGTGACCCACTGCGGGCTGTTTATTATGTAATGTAAACAGTACCCCAGGACCCTTTTCCAAAACACTTTCGCTTTTTTTAATGAATCCGTTACATATGTCTTTTAACTTTCTTTTTTTTACAACCCTTACTTAACATATAATTATACTTACAAACTAATCTTTAGACATTACATTTAAATTCGTCATTCAGCATCAATTTAAAACAACTCCTTACATCTCCCTTACAGGACCTATAATATTTACAAAACTAATTTAGCAAGTTTTATTCAATGTTAGCATCATTTATCATATCAATAAATTTTATATTTCTGTAAAATATTTTTTAGAATTCTCTATTTTCATTGTACAATTTTAACACATGTTAATCATTATGTTAACCTTTAATTTAACTGTTCATTATTATATTCACATTGATTTACTCTATATTACCTTGCAGTATTTATAAAATATTAATTACTATCAAATTTCTACTAATTCGCCAATTACATCTTGCTATTCTAATAATGTTATAGATTTTAATGCCATAAATTAATCAAGCTTTCTACAATAATTCGCTATTAATGTCCTTTGATATTCCATCTTTTACTTATTGTAACTTTTCAATCATTTCACTATTTAATTGAATTTTAAGAGTCTTGCATCACATATACATGTACATATCACTATTCTAATTTTATTGATTGTTCGCATTCAATTGTTACATTAAACACATATATTAAACAATCTTATTCTAACCATATTAATTGTCCTTACACTTGCATTCGTTTAACATATCTATATATATATATCTTGTCTATGTACTTATGTTAACATAATTATCGCTAACATTTTCAGTTCACAGTTCGTTATCATGAAGATAAAAAGTACTACTACACTTGTTAGTATTTTACTTCATCGTTTATACAATTATACAATTATCATTTTAGTTTAATTAATGTTAAAATTATTACAATTTATTTAATACTCTATTGCGTCTTACAATTGTTTTATAATTCATAACTTTTCACTGGTGTCAACTAAGAATCTGAATGATACTTTTTTCGCGATCATATCAGGATAGTGAACGTCAGGACTCGGTTCTTCTTTCCCTTCTTCACATTCTTGTCTATGCCGTTTCATTTTACTGGCATTGGTTTTGATTTACCATTTACTTTATTTTATTCTTATTATATTCATATCTATTTATCTTCTTCGGTTAATGTATTCTTACACAACCAATCTTATCTAAGGTATTTCACCCAATATTATCTAACTTAACTATTAAATTTTCGGACACTCTTAAGATTGTTTTCTTTAATCCGTTACATTTAATTACTTTTAATTTCCTATTTGTGGAGACATAGTTGTACGTTTTAAGTCAGTGCCGTTACAACACATTTTGTTGGTAAATAGTAACACTTACCCTGCAGGCGGCCGTTGACATCTAAAGAATTTATGACCTCTCTCTCTCTCACTCTCTCTCTCACTCTCTCTCTTTTACGGTGTGTTGAAAGTGGATCTTCCCATCCCGTTCGACAACTTTCCCCGGTCACATTACCATTATTTATGTACGCGCTGAGTTTTTTTTGTCGTTTCTTCTTTTCAACCCTCTTACAAATACGTTTTTTGACACCTTGTGGCGTTTTAATTATTTTCGTTTTCCTGTCCGCGTACTCACATAATAAGGTTTTATTTTCAAAACTTCTAAGAAATCTCATCTTCATCGCTTGAAATCTTCCTTTCGTTCTCGTACCAATCTTCACAATATTCTTGAATGGTCCAGCAAATTTCATCCTTTTCTTCTTTCGTGCTAATGCAGTTCGCCTTTGATAATCATCAGAACTGTTTTTCATCTTCTTACTCTCAGGTTTGGTTCCAAAATTTTTACGCACCTCACCAGTCCTACTTCTAATTTTTCTATCAGTACTGGTAACATTAACTGTAGTATTCAATTTTTTCTTTTTAGTTCTCTGCTTTTCTTCAGCCTCCGTGTTAGCTAACTCAATTCTCAGGTGGTAACCCTCATACACATTACCATTTGCTTCCATAGCACGATATGCACCATTTTCATCAGTAAAACGTACATATGCATGGATATTTGTTCTGTCTTTATGAAACTCTTTCTTAATGATAGTACGTCTTTTGGGAAATCGTGGATCAGATATTGCAGCATATCGCAATCTCGTATTTATAATCGTACCAAACTTTCTGAAATATTTGATAATTTTCTTTTTTGTAATTGTGTTTGGTAAGTTGCCAACAAACACAGTACAAGTGTCTTTATCACCTTCATATCTACCATTAATAATTGTAGATATTTCTTTTGTTCTTGAGACATGATGTTCAGCCAATGCTTGAGTTGTTAAAGATTGATACTCGGTGTCAATTTGATCAATAGTATTTCCATTTAATTCGTTTTCTTCCATTTCTTCTGATTGTTTTTGTAAATCAGTACCCACCTGGTGGATTTGTCCTTGTAGATCTCCTCTCATTAACTCTATTTTTTCGTCTAATTTCTCGGCGAGTTGTTTACCTATTTCTTCATTCTGTTTTTTCGTTTCTTCAATTTTTTCGTCTATGTGTTTTCTTGTTTCTTCTATCTGTCTTAGTGTCTCTTCATGTTGCATTTTCGATTCTTCATATTGTTGTTTCATCAATGCCATTAACATTTGAAAATTTGCTTCAGATGACTGCGACTGTGACTGCGGTCCCCGGGCGCCATTCTCTTCACTCGTTGCAGAGCTCTCTTCATTCACCACATTTCTGTCCTCAGATTGCTCCATCCCCATCTGATTGTTAATTTCGACTACCTCGGAAAATTTTTCCCCTGTCGCCATTTTTGCCTTTCGTCGGGTTATCATTCAGATACTTATCGACAAATAACAATAATAACGTTCTTATTCTACAGTACTAACATTTACTTATTTAACTTAGTGTATCTCTAACCACTGTCTGTCACTGCCCTAGCCTAATTTCTTTAATTAAGCCGTGCGGTGCGGCGCCAATGTAGTACTTTTTTTTAGCATAAATTAATTGACATATTTTAATTTATGTGTATTTTCTCTTTTTAATTAATTAAGCCCCACTTTTGTTGTGGTGCCAATGTAATACTAAATTTTGCCCGACGTTGTGTGCGTCAATGTAATAATAAAATATGCCCCTCAGTTCCGGAGCGCCAATTTAATAATAAAATATTTTATATGCTCTTTATCTCAGGGTAAAATATAAATAAATGCTCAAATTTTCTTATAAATTGTTCTTCAATTTATTACAATTAGCTATGATTGATTATCATACTTTATCATTTATATATGAACTATATAAATTCTAATCAAAATATAAACATATTCATTTTCATAAATCTTATTTCATTACTCATATTCATAGCTCTAATAAATTAAATATTGTAATTCTTATTCAAAGACAAAACTTTTAATAATAATTTTCTTAAATTATTATATATTACGACATTGTTAATTATTGATCTGGATTCATTTAAAATCGGTGCTTATAGATGAACTTAATTTCCATAATTTCCTAATATGATTTAATTTTGTTCTAAATAAAATTTTATCTTAATCCTTTAATTAAATCTTATGAGTTCTTTAAGTGAACAGACAGTGGACCTAATACTAATTATGGCATGAAAATTTTACTTGTGGTATGTATCCAAATCTGGTAGCAGTTCATATTGTGTGGTTGTCATGTTGATCGTCTGGCGTGTCTGCGATATTTCCCTCTGGATTAGCAGATTGTAACGTGGTCTCCTTTGAGTCACAAGACACTGCACAACACCAAACTTCACTCTCTCAAATTAGTTCGCGTTAATTGTTATTATAGTTATTCGCTTCTACAGCCATTATTAATTATTATTTATTAACTGCGTTATGGTTTGAATCACTGTTGTTACGGGTTTAGTTCGTTTCGAAATCGTACTCGATGATGACGTTATTATTGCGTATTTGCACAACTAAATCACAGCGTTATTTAATTATCATTTGTGTTGTATTAATTCACTTGTACGTCACTAGTAAAATTACAGTTTTTCTCTTTACCGAAATCTGTTCTAGTACGAGCTTACTTTTCTAACCATCGTACCGAATTTCTCTAAGTCCAATAACTATGGGAATCTCGGTCGCGGACTTACACTCCCGTTTCCGTCAAAATTTTTAGTTAAACTCCCCGAGCGCGCCTTTCTCGCGTCCCTATATCGAATTCCATATTTCTCCCACTTACTTCCGATTTTTCTAACGCTGTTTTCCAATTGGTTCTACCTTACGACTCTTCAGATTTAGAGACCACCTATTTTTCCGAAAGAACTTCTCTGATAGGCCTTTGGATTCCCACCAGATTCCTTCCCTAGGTCACTACACTGAGGTCGTTGTCGCTGCTAGATACTGTAGCAATAATTCTTGCCTGTCACTTTTTTGGAGTAAACAAAACAACCCTTAACTTTCTCGTCAAGTATTGTTTTCGTGCACTAGGTTGTTCTAATGGCATCCACTATTGTTACTTACAGGCCTTACCAAACTTCCTTTCAACACTTCTTGCTTGTGTTAGGACATTACTCCGAGCTTCCTCTCTTCTCAGTAAGGTCGAAGTCCTGTCGCTGACCGTTTGAGTCTTTCAATAACATATACCTTTTTTTGTTTCGCTATATGCAGCTGGCGTGTATATGTATTCTGGTCTATTGTTAATACCTGCAGCTGCTCTTCAAATGAGTTCGTTTACTTCTGTGCCCTTTTTTCTACGGATTTGAGGTAGTTGTCAAAGTTTAACGTTTCTTAGTATGGAGAGCGATGAACTCAGCCTATTTGCCGTGAGCGTGTTGGGGCTGATATATGATTTTATTGCCTGTCACTTACCTCTGCGTTTCACACAACAATTCCCTGTTACGGCGCTTAAAGATACATCTCTACTCAAAATAAGAAAATTTCAAAATTTCTGATTTTGCTGTTATAGGTCTAATAGAGAAAAGTCATTTTTCACTTCTTGTCTATGCTCATTTTGTTACCACAGTATGTGTGCTCAAATACTCAAATTGTCTTTGCCCCGTTTCAGCGACGTCCGTTAAGAAGCTAACAGCTGTTAAAGCACGCGTTAAAGACTTAACGAGCTCAAGTAGCTCCGTTAAAGACAATATGTTATTAATCACTGGATAACGGTATATTTTTTGGCGCCGTTAACTAACTAATGGCCGTTAAAACAGCTACAGCTGATCTTAAAATTCTGCTGGACGTCACTGTTGTTCTTTGTTAAGTAACCATTCGTGTAGTTTAAAAAAATGATGAAATGATGTGCGAGGTTCCGGCATTAACTAGACAAATTTATAAAACACTGTTTCGGATTACTAATAAACTACCGATTTAAATAAAATATGTAGCCTATGGAAACATATGTTCAACTTTGAGGCTGTAAAATGTAATTACTGTAAAATAAAAACTCACAAAACCGCGATATTAAACCACGAAAAACAATCATTTCGGACTAATAATCCGATCTTATCTTCGAATTTAATTCCTACTTTTGCACTCTATACAATTTCAATTGCAGTATGGAAAGTCCGCTAAATGAAGGCACTAACCAGGTGGTAGCTTGAAAGAGAAATCCACTATGGCATCATAGTGGAACTAAGGGTTTTAGGGAGTCCCAACAACTGCAATCAAAGTCGGAGCAACCTTGGAATCCCTCTAAACTTAAATTTCAGAAGAAATAATTCTTTTTGGGCAATTTAAATGTAAATTATTCATCTGTGCGGGAAGACGTCAACATCAAGTTGGATTAAAGAAGTCCAAAAGGATTTAGAAAAAAATAATATAAACGTAGAAGAAGCAATTGAAAGAGAAGTTTTTCGGGCAAAAGTGTTAAAAATGGAAGGCGTCCAGTGTAGGAGAGAGAAAAATGCAGGTTCAAAGCGGACTGAAGAGAGGAAGAACAGACACAGTGAAAAGATGAAAGAATATTGGAGAAAAAGAAAAGAACAAAGAATAAAGACTTGAAATTGGCATGTGGTTTTAGATGGGCGATACAAAAAAAAAACTCACTAAAATAAAAGTTACCAATTTGCTGTATTCAAATTTTATCCTTGTTCACATTGTTTTAACTGTTGAAACTGATATTGTTTTGACTGATTTCATTTTACTCAAAACACATAAATGATTTATTTAGTAATTTTTATTTATCAGTTATAATTATCTTCTTAAACGCTTATGTTCATCATAAAAATTCATAGAGATGTTGTTGTCAACATAGAGTTGTTGTCAACATTGGAGAGGAAGAAATGGTCTCAGGGGCGTTTTGTCACTCACTTTGAATGTATCTTTACCATAAATCTTCATTTTATTTCCCATTCGCACGTGGCTGTTGGGCAAGGTATAGTTACAAGAACTGTCGAAGGAAAATTAAATCGTACCGTTATAATATATCGAACAAAATAAATTAAACTGCACTAGCAAGCAGAGCTGCAGAACTTGCTCAGTATATTGAAAGAAATACGTTTATTATTAAATAAATTCAAATATTAAATCTTTTCAATTATCAGAAAAATTATTCTGCAATTTTTTTTTTGTAAAATAATTGTAAAAGAGGTAATCCAGTATAAGATGAGCTCCAGTGTAAGTAAATATTAGTGCCACTGACGACTTGAATTAGAGATTAGTCGTTCAAGTTAAAAAAATTCACGTTTGACATAAAACCACAGAAAAACAACTTATCAACATTATATAGGCAAAACTACTTTTAAAATTGCGTTTTCCAGGAATCAGAGTCTATTGGTAGTTACTAAACTCGCCGAAGATGTATTTGCTATCACGAGCCAGAATGCTAACGTCAAAAGAACGTTTTCAGTTTTTTTTTATAAAAAAGAATTTGTAAAATAATTGAGACAAAACGTAGACCCTCATACGTTTTAAATGCAGTAATTTTTACGACCACATTTAATTCAGAAGATATAGAAAGATTTCTTTAACGGTAGAACAGAACCTATTACACACAAGGACAGTATATATTATCACTTGAAACAAATAAATAGAAAAGCTTCTGTCACTTTTTTTATTAATTTTTTGTTTTTACTTATAACTGTTTCTTATTTAATTGCGATATCCTTTCCATTAAGAAAATGATACCGTTTTATAAAAATAAGAATAACATAAAATAAGAATAACATATTGTATATTTATATACATTTTGTTATTAACGAATATTAAATGCACTTTGTAAGCTAAAAGCTTTTTTCAAAGCTTAAAAGCCACCGATTATCGTTTCTATTTTTACAAAATTAGTATAATCTTATTATGAATGACATGCTAATGACATACCAAAAGTGTTGGAGTTTTTGTTATTTTAGATGTATTAATTTCATGTCCCGGATTGTCTTAATGTTTAATACCTATTGTCCTAGGAGTTCATTTTAGCAGATGGCGACCCTACATTAATATGTTCCGGAAGCAGTTGGCTTTCCTGTTCTTCGTTTTGCCTACCTTCCCAGTTATTGTTTCGTTACTTGTCTGTGCATTCACTCTCGATACCTGGCTTCCCCATGTCTACGTGTCTGCTCCATACAGTGACACTCTCCATCATCTTTGTATTTAAATGAATTGTTTATCAACTTCCTACGTAACATGAACTGATAAATGTTCACATTAAGTTACAAGACGGATTAACGAGTTTCGTTCGAATTACTGTATATACAGTTTAAAATAACTGTGTTAATGTTTAGACACACATCATTGTCATCTCCAAGGCCTACGCTAGAACAGTTCAAATAAACAATCTATAAACAAAAATAAAAAATATGCGTATATCTATTTGTACTTGCAATCTTTTACCACTATGACAATCGCTTATCACAGTGGACGGCAAAAGATTTCGTAAATACACCAGACATCAGAGGCTCAGAGGTAAAATAGAAATCAGTTTGTAGGAAGGTATTTAAAAGAAAAAAAAAATCAAAAAAGCCAACGAAACGCCGACGAATTAGCATGTCTGTATCTTTAACAATTTTTTGTGAATACAAAAATTAAATGTATAATCATTTAAATGTGTCATGATTTTTGACATTTTATACTGGAAAAAAGATCCTCTCCCGAGCCACAAAAAATTAGCTTGAGGGAAGGTGGTTTGGCCAACCGCTGACTTTTCATTTTAATTTTGAGAAATCTGGTTACGAATCATTGTAACTGACTGAAACCAGAATAAAAATATCCAACCTGTTGAGATGAAGTATGTGAGAAGAGTCACAGAAGTTATAAAAACAAAAAATTGGAACGACAAACATAAAAATTACAAGAGACTTGAAGAATTACAGGGGTGGATGACAACTGAGCTGGTGGGGAGAATGGAAGTGACACGGCCAGTGAAGCGAACATGGAAATACGGAAATCGAGAAACAGGGGAAGACCGAGACAAACTTGGGATAAAGCAGAGAAAAAATTTGAGGTAGAAAAGAAAGTCGTAGGACGATGAAAACTTCACATTACTAGGAAGTTAGCTTACATACGCGTCAAAACAAAGTAATTTCCCCGCCGGTTGAATATGCAACGGCGGCAAGAGCGAATGAAAGACTGAAAGTTTTCAGAACAAGGATAGTAAGAGGAGTATATGACCAGGAAAACGTGAGTAGGTGACAAACAGAAGAGTAGTAAATCAGGAGGGAAATGAGAATGTAAGTGGCGAAAATACAACACAAAGAATGCGTTTGGTCGGACGTACAAATAGGTTAGATGAGAGTTCTGTTCAGAAAAAAATTATGGGATGGAAATTGCGGGGAAAGAAAAGCAGATGAAGACCTACGTGAGACGGACGAGTTAAATCATTGGAGTGTGAAAGCCACGGGATGGAGTGGTAGGATAAAGGACATGAAGTAGTGGAAAATTGAGGCCGAAGAGAATAAAGAAACTTGGGAACATATGCAGAGAAGAAGATAGAGGAGGTGATTCTTCTCATTCTACTTGCACTGAAGAACTCAAAAAGAGTGTACAGCTATAATGATGATTTTATATTGTGTGAGTGAGTGTGTGTGTGTGTGTGTTTGTGTCAAGTTTTGCAGTCTTATGCTATTTAGGTTCATGACTAGTAACCTCCCTGAGCTGCAGAACTCGCTCATTACTTTTAACTAACTTTTATTATTAGAAAAATCAAATTGAAACAGTGAGTAAAGTTCTTCATTAGCCGATTGTTAGCGTTAGCCGAGAAGATAATCATACGTCATTTCCACGATTAATGGAAATTTCCTGTATCTTAAAAAGTAAAAAGTAGTAAAAGGAAATTATGAAAAAGCCGATTAGTCTACCTTTTTTGGTAAAATAACAACTGTAAAGTACACAGTCATTATTACTTTTTATTATTACGAATGCAATAAACACTAAAAATACCGAACATTGTATTGGTTGTTTTAGTTAAATTTATAACCATAATGTTAATGCTAAGTGACAGATAATTTACTTCTAGCTTTAAAGTTTATGTATGACTCCATAGAGATTTATAGGACTAAACATAATACGCCCAGTACTCTACGAAGGCAGTCCCAAACAAGGGACGTTGTCACAGATTATTGTTACAATTGTGTATTACGATTTTTCAAAAAGGTTGACTTCCAGTTCTTCGTATGTAAGATTATTTGTGTTAGCCGAGAAACACTACGAGGTTTTTCTCATATTTTTCTGTATTAAAATAAATTTATTTTGTATTTTTGTGTAGACTGAAAATGTTACAAATAATATGCTAGATAGCAAAGTTATTTTATATACAAAACAAAATTCTTACAGCGTTGTAAAGGACTGCAGTCGTCTGATAAGTACAAAGACTTTTACAATTTTTTTCAAAAGTCTGACGTTCTGTTTTTGGCTTGGGCTTGACCCTAAAGTTAACACATTTTTGAAGCAAACGTTTCATTCGGGATTGGGTTCAAATTCCCTTTAGTCTAATAGCCAGCTTGGATTTTTACAATTTCTTAAGTTTTTTTTTGGGCCTTGAAGTCCTAAATTTGAAATTTTCAAACTGAAACTATCTTCACACTTTGGTTAAAATTCTCATTAATTTGGTACCCACATATTTTTCGATTTTTCAAAATTTTGACTATTTTTTTGGGGCCTATGATTATTTCTTGACCGTTTATTTTTATTTAATCAACGTCTCCTCTGCCATAAACTGGAGGGCAGTATATTTCACATCATAAATACCAACATATCTCGAAATAAAATCACAATACTGATTATTATTAGTGTTCCATATTATAATATTTCGGATATTAACCGTCGTGAATAGAACTGTTTCTAAAAACGAAACTGGCTAATGTCCGAAATAGTATAATATGTAACAGTAATAATAATAATAATAAAAAAAATAATAATAATACTAATAATAACAACAGGCCATCAAGCTCTAGTTTTAAGATTCACAATACTGATAATGCATTGCATACAATAGCCTATAATACATATGCCCCCAAAAAACAAAATATAGAACAAGTGCATATTAAATCACCTTACGACTTTCAACACAGAACAAAACAAACTCCTAATTGCTATTAAAAGCATACTATAATTTTTATATTAAACCCATAAATTGTAAACCCATAAACCTTACATTCTTACTTTTTACATTTTTCACTATAAAGAGTTCTATTTTGAGTAACCACATTTATATTTATCATTTTTTATCTCTCTCTTCTTCTTCAGTTCCCTGTATCCAAGACCTTCTGAGCCTTTGCCTTTTATCCCTTCCTTGTAATACAGTTTCATATGACCTCCTAGTCAGTCTACGTCCTCAGCAATTCGTATCCACAACACTTCAATTATCCTACTATTTTCTGTACGACACGACAAGCTGATTTTCTGTACGACAAGCTGATTTCTTATACCCAGTTTCTTATTTTACCTATTTTTATCTTCCCCATCTATTTTCCTTAAAAATCTCAAGGAGAGCACTTACACCTATACATAATCACCGGCCATTTCTTTCTTATATTTACCTCAGCAGTGTTGGGCGACGAGGGGGTGGTGGTCCGCCCTGGACCCGTCCAACAAGGAGGCTGCGTATATGTTCCAACAAAGTTTATATTCAACAGAATGTATTCAATAGAAATCTTTATTTTATACGCTATAACTGAAAATCTGTTGTTTGCTTTAGACCGTGATAGTGATTACTTTTAATTAGGAAATAATTCCGAATTCGCCCTGGAAATATCGTTAGCAAATTAGAGGTAACAATATATAATTTACTGCACCAAAGAGGTGCAGAAGCAGCAGTTGCATGGACAGCAAGGAAAATCTTATTGCCAAATGGTACTTCACTGAATCCATTCCAAACCTATTCTCATAGTACAGTATTTTTTAACAACTTTCATTTCCATAGCCTCGTGTGAAAGATGTTTCTCAAAACTTAAATTAAGAACTTAAGCATTTACGGTTGCGGATGAGAGGAAAGAGTAAAAAATTTGGTTATTTTGTCTATGGAAGGAAAAACTGCATCTTCTTTGGATTTTGAGAACGTAATAAATTCGATAAAATAAATGCTCGAAAGCTTACTTTTATTTCTATTTAACTTGACTGTAAGTGAA
This sequence comes from Magicicada septendecula, assembly GCA_034769895.1. NCBI lineage: Eukaryota > Metazoa > Arthropoda > Insecta > Hemiptera > Cicadidae > Magicicada > Magicicada septendecula. Next base: position 102,195,077 of record CM068376.1, read on the forward strand.
TAAAACTTTTATTTTTCTCGTTTTATCATTTTCTTTTTTTTCTGTTTCACTAAAATCTAGAAATAATGAGAAGAATGTTTAGATACGTAATACTAAAACGTTTTGTCCGCCATTGTACTGCAGTCTCCATTTCCTTCGGTATCTCTACATTCCTAAATAGGTAGGTACTAATTTTCAATACATCAATTTTTTTCACTTTGGTAAACTTTCTTCTACCCAATTTCGTCCATTCGTCTACCATCATACTATGGTTCTATATTATACTATACCATAATTTTATACTATGGTTCGTAACCATTTTCGTCTATTATTAAGTCCAGGAGGCTCAAGTATTATAAATATCTGACATTTAAAACCGTTCGCATATTCTTTTCTTTGACCGTGAATCCAATATGGCCAAAATATTTTGCCTCACTCACGTTCGTCACTATTATAAATCTTTGTTTTTCTTGTATTAATAACCAGATTAATTTTATTCGATGTTTCGTTTAGAATGTTTAGATCGTACTCTATGTTCTCTTCGGAATCCGCCATTACTGTTAAATTACACTCATATAAAAATACAGAGGATGTATACATTTCTCATTCGACAACGTAAACTTCCGCTTATCGATAGTGGGAATATTTCCTATACATGTCGGACTACAGAAGTAACAAAATTCGGTTATCTGTCAGGGACACATATATGTGAACAAACGAATGATTTAATACTTTTTTGAAGATTATCAACACTCTGTGTACTCAAATTTCTGTCATTAAAATTAGAAAATATCAAATGTATATGTTTCCATCAGAAACGTAGGTGGGTATAAAGTATATGAGAAGAGTCTTGGTGGTATAAAGACGGACAGAATAACAGGTATTGGCATAAGAAGAGAATTAGATATACCTCAGGAAAGCCAACCGAATTGGTGGCAACCGCTGAGCCCTGTGAAAAGTATTTGGGTAGAACAAAACCACAGGAAGACCTAGATAGTCATGGAACCACGTAATTGCGAAACCTTTAGAAAAGAAAGGGATACCAGGTAGAGAAACAAATAGATTAGGAAAAAAAATAGTGAAGAAATTTGAAATCTAATGCAACGTACTGCTAGTATTATAATGTATATGTATCAGCTATGGGTTGGGTTGATGATGTGTTGAGCGAATACGTATTATATGGTAGCCCATTGATTGTAAGTAATGTAATGTAACCTACACTAATGTATGGTGATTGGGTTGTGGATAATAAATAAATATACATATTTCTCTACAAAACATATGTTTTTGTACAATTGTTTGCTGACGACTTACTTGTAATTGAACATACAGAAACTGGTTTACAAAAATCTAAATCTATTTTTAATCTTCATCAGGTATGCAAACAATACAATATGAAAATCCCCTCTACAAAAACGAAGGTAATGGTATTTCGAGGCAAGGAACCAATAAGAACAAAAATAATAATTAATGTACAAATTGTAGAACACGCGAGCGATTTTAATTATTTGGGAAATGATATTGACTATGATAAGAATTATGATATTGGTGTTAAGTTAGGCAAGTTCTGTGGAACGATCAGTCCTGTTGTTAGAAACACGGCACATTGAGATACATTGAGTTCCAGACGGTCTGTGGAACGATCAGTCCTATTGTTAGAAACACGGCACATTGAGATACATTGAGTTCCAGACGGTCTGTGGAACGATCAGTCCTATTGTTAGAAACACGGCACATTGAGATACATTGAGTTCCAGACGGTCTGTGGAACGATCAGTCCTATTGTTAGAAACACGGCACATTGAGATACATTGAGTTCCAGACGGTCTGTGGAACGATCAGTCCTATTGTTAGAAACACGGCACATTGAGATACATTGAGTTCCAGACGGTCTGTGGAACGATCAGTCCTATTGTTAGAAACACGGCACATTGAGATACATTGAGTTCCAGACGGTCTGTGGGACGATCAGTCCTATTGTTAGAAACACGGCACATTGAGATACATTGAGTTCCAGACGGTCTGTGGAACGATCAGTCCTATTGTTAGAAACACGGCACATTGAGATACATTGAGTTCCAGACGGTCTGTGGGACGATCAGTCCTATTGTTAGAAACACGGCACATTGAGATACATTGAGTTCCAGACGGTCTGTGGAACGATCAGTCCTATTGTTAGAAACACGGCACATTGAGATACATTGAGTTCCAGACGGTCTGTGGAACGATCAGTCCTATTGTTAGAAACACGGCACATTGAGATACATTGAGTTCCAGACGGTCTGTGGAACGATCAGTCCTATTGTTAGAAACACGGCACATTGAGATACATTGAGTTCCAGACGGTCTGTGGAACGATCAGTCCTATTGTTAGAAACACGGCACATTGAGATACATTGAGTTCCAGACGGTCTGTGGAACGATCAGTCCTATTGTTAGAAACACGGCACATTGAGATACATTGAGTTCCAGACGGTCTGTGGAACGATCAGTCCTATTGTTAGAAACACGGCACATTGAGATACATTGAGTTCCAGACGGTCTGTGGGACGATCAGTCCTATTGTTAGAAACACGGCACATTGAGATACATTGAGTTCCAGACGGTCTGTGGAACGATCAGTCCTATTGTTAGAAACACGGCACATTGAGATACATTGAGTTCCAGACGGTCTGTGGAACAATCAGTCCTATTGTTAGAAACACGGCACATTGAGATACAAAATTAAAGTTTTACAAAGTATACCCTGTACTGCCATACGGGTGTGAATTACGGACGACAACCACGAAACAAGAAAGTAAAATACAGGCCTCGGAAATGGTGTTCCTAAAAGGAGGTAAAAGGTGTTCTAAACTTGAGGTCTAAAAGTTGTAAAGAACGAGGTCTTAAGAGAAGAATTAAAAGTTTTAAACCTAAACGAAAGATTAAAAATTAATAAACAACTGTGGAAAGAACACTTAGAAAGAATGTCAGATTCAAGACTGGCCAAACAAGTCTGGAAATATAAATCTGTAGGACACAGGTGTGTGGGTAGACCCGGAATCTTTGAAGGCAGACTAGGCAGCACCTTGCCTATGCAGTGATGTGATGATGACGGTCACGTAAAATTGTTTTCATATTACTTAATAAGAAAAGTGTTAAAATATATACGTAATTCTGTGCAATCAACGAACACAGAGCCAGACTTACAAAAATAATAAAAATCAATTTTGATCATATAATAATAATAATAATAATAATAACCATGTTTTAAAGTTTAAGTTGCGAGGATTATTAGAGTATGGCGCGTAGCCACTAACTTAGAAGTCTTAGAAGTCCCGGTTCAATTCCCGGCGCACCATAAAATCAAGGTGTGTTTTTCAGGTCCCAGGTCGACTTAGTCTGTGGAAATGATCACCTGGGATAACACTATACTGTAGTGCGTTCTACTGACCACATTGCATTCCTTGTATGGTGAAAGGCTCACATAAGGCAACCCATCCTCGTTGGTACAAAAAACCGGCTATTATTATCACATTTAGGTTACATTCAGTATCCCAAAAATCTATAACATAATGAACCTTAAGTAGCACCAAGAACAAGGTGACGTTTGCGGAGTTAACGAAAGCACTTCTGTAGTGTTCTTTCTGTTTTCACTGTGGCTTATTATTTTTTATGTTTCATCGACGAAGCTCCCTCCTTCGTCCGCGCGCTTGTTGTCATCTAACTTCGAACCACTGTTCATGTTTTCCTACTTGTAGCCATTGTGGAATGTTTAACAAGTCGGGCCTTTTATTGGCATTGCGACGGCTTTAAACAATCTCACGGGAAACAGAAACTGGAGGACCCTTCAAGAAAGTTCAACGAGCTAAATGATACACACAAACGTACCTATTTCTGCGTGCACGCACGTGTAAGTATACTATATTTGCGATAATTTGTTCTAAAATTTTGGTCGTTTGGTCGCGAATCTATAAGACTTGCGATTTCGTCAGACGCGACTGTAATCATTACCAGCCGTGTTGACCTGTTATGTATATCGTTCGGAAAAACTAAGTATCTTAACAGACCGTAGTGATGCTCTATTGTCAGAGACTGGTAAGACCAACAATAGTGAAAAACTGGACACTGAACAGTCCAACAAAACTGATATACGCGGGTACCAGTAAACTCAGACAAGCTCAGCTTTGTATACGATGGGTTTGATAAAGGACAAGTGATGCAAAAGGTAAAAAGATTTGTAAATGTATGAAATGCCAAAGGAGCAGCAGTTACATGGACAGCTAAGAAGGTTCTTCAGTTTAATGTCAAACGAGACTACAGTCAATAGCTTCCCAACTTATGTCTCATCCTATAGTATTTTTTAACAATTTATGTGTCCGTGGCCTCAAAGAGAAGCAGTTTCTCAAAACTTAATGCAAAATTATATTAAATCAATGATGAGTTAAGAAAGACTGAAAAACTTGGCCATATTGTCTACAGAAAAAAACGCATTTCATTGGATTTTGTTGACGTAATAATTCAGTAAGAAAAGGCTCGAAAACATAATTTAATTTCTATGTAACTTAATTGTAAGTGATTTAACTTTGGTTTCTATGTAACTTAATTGTAAGTGATTTAACTTTGATTTTTCTCTTTTATGTCTTCTTTTTTCTGTTTCGTTAAAATCTGTAAATAATATGTAAAATATTTAGGCACGTGATATAGAAACACTACAAAATATACACATATACGACAAAAACCCGTAACTAAGACCTCAAAATGAAAGGTCGCCTTGGTTCGTCTTTGCACACCAACGCCTTACACAGTGCAACTTAGAAGACAAAGAAATGGAAAAGAAACACGTTACTACAGAACTCGAGAAGTTGATCTATTCTATCTCTAAATACTCTCGTTATAAGGAAACCGGATGGAACAATGATTCGTAAAGTAGGTACTAAATTCGAATCATCGCCAACACCAAAAGACTAACCGAATTAGTGCAGTTGATAAGAGCGTAATGATCACAAGTGATAATCTTTTAACGGATTATTTACTGCTGCAGTAAACAATATTTCAAAACAAACGTTACACAAGATATCACGTCAGTAACAGTAACAGTAATCGAAATAGGCCCTAATTACCCCCTCTTGTACTTCCAATCATGTAGTCCTCTCATGAATTAATGTAGCCTATGTTTCGACTACTTGTGTCAAAAGGCTGTCCAAAAAGCTGTTGGCTTATACAAAATACAAAACTGTGAATTCCTTTTTCTCAGGTACTAAAAACCGTTATACAATAAGTAAGGTGTCTAACGTAGTGTGAATCGGTCAGTGTAATGAATGTCTGATTATGTTACTTGCACCCTAACGTTTTTGCACCCATCGTGTAACAACTACAACAAATTTTTAGTTTAGTTATACAAAAACTGTGTAAAATAATTATTACGAAAGACGTGTTCATGACAGTTGCATAAAGTTACACCACTCGAACGGACACAAATCAGTATCGCTCAGGTTACAAAAAATCGGTTAAAGTAAGAACGTTCAGCTATATACTGTGATTAAAGCTGCTCACTTCATCTTTACATAACAGTTCTTTTATCTAATTGGTTAGCTGATACACCCCTTTGCAGGTGTGTTGGTAAATGTTTGCCAATTACTAATTATGGGGACGATATATGTTTCTAATACGTAGTTGCTTTATCGTAACTTGAAGCTAACAATAAGCTTTAGCATACACATTTTACATTGTGTACATCAAAGCTCGTCATTTATTCAATACGCAGTAGCTACTGAAGTGTTTCTAAATCCCAGTAAAGCGAGATTTGTTTTAATTAACTGGATTTCAATATTTGTGGACTGAGTATTATCATGGGAACGTATCAGAACATTTCCCAGTGAAACAGCCGTGAGAAAAAGAATCGTTGTACTTCAACGTTATACTTTATACCTATATCTTAACGCATTGCACTGCGTTTCACAATAACGTTTAATATATTTTAAGTGGATCAATTGAAATTGAAGTGAAAGTTTCCTCAAATATGCTTTAAGTGAGCTGGCATTAAATGACCAATACCGAGAATCCAGTCCCTCAAAGGCTTTGTATTCGTAAGGACGTCCAGCTTGATTTGGTTTCGGCCAAATCTAACGCACGGCACGTTACCCCAAAAACAAGAAGTCATAGTTTGTATACTGGATACGTAGCAAAAAATATAAATCCACAATTTTAAACACAAATTAAAGGTTGCTTAATTAAAGGTTGAACTGAAAGATCTAGCGCCTGATGAATGAATATAAACCCCGTATGATAACAATAGACGTATGATAATAAAAAAATGATGAATAGATTAATTGTAATAGGAAAGACGTTTGGAATGGAAATTGATGTCATAAAGACTTAAGTAATGGGAATCGCTAAAATGTGAGAATAGAAGACCAAAAGTTGGAACAAGTAGATTAATTCAAATACGCTGTGAATTTAATGACTTGAAATGGAAGTTGTACAGAGAATATTAGAAGTAAAATTGCACTTTGAAAGGTAGCATTTAGTAGAGTAAGAGACCTATTGGTTACAAGAGGAATTCATGTGAAGTTACGAAACAGATTTTCAAACTCTTCTATATGGAGCATTGTATCTTATGTGCGGGAGACATCAATGATTAGAAACAGAGGAAAGCAGTATCCGAAAAATTTGAATTGGGGTTGTGGCGAAAAATGGAAAAGATTAGCTGGAAAGAAACTCTGACAAGTAAAGAAGTGCTTAGGAAAATAAATGAAAAGAGAAGTATTATAAGACCCATCAGAAAGAAAAAGAAAACTGTATTGGTCATATTTTAATAAGGTACTGTCTACAGAAGTTACTAATTAAGGGTAAGGCAAAAGGTAGGAGAGGGCGAGAAGAAGATATAATTTGTTGACAGATATGACAAAGGGGAGAAATTAAGACCAATTGAAGAGAGCGATACAGGTTAGACCAACGTGCAGAGTACAGTTCAGCTGAAAGCTGTCTTAGGTGAGATTCCATTCGACAATATGGGGTTTTTTAGCCCAGGGAGGGAGGAACATGACCGACCTCTACACATGTAATTTTGTAGGTAGCGGGTTCAGAACAATACTGAGCAACAAAACCTATCTTCCATTCTACGATGGCGCTCTAAGCCACTGAGGATGCCTCTTGTTCGTAGTATGAAAATGAAGAAGGTTTACGAATGAAAAGTTACGTATTTCATTCCAAACTAGGAGATTTTGTTTTATTACGACATGAAATTTGTGTTAGGAGAGACAGGGAGACTGACTACATGAACCGTACGGCGTAAAACGTAGGCAATTTGCTGAGCACGTCGGTCCCAAGGTCAGTGGCGCAGTCCCACTCACTAAACTCCACAAGTTTCACTATCAGACTATGCCTTAAATGTAATTCATAATTACTGTTGTAAATCACTACACTACTTAAATTATTTATTTTTTTGTGTTGAGAAACTATTTTTAATAAAAATCAATACACTGTAATCAATACTGTACCAGAAATTATTAAGATCTGTACAAAACATCCAATGAAATTTTAAAATAAAAGTTTTAAACTCCTTCTTGTCTACTTTGTTTCAGCTACCAATGCCAAATTTTATGTTTCCTTTTACAATCTTTAACATTTTATTATAAAAACGTTTCGATTTTTGAATATTTTATAAAAAAAGCTTTTAATGTAATCAGGTTTAAGGACATAAAAAAGAAATATAAATAAACATTTATTTTTATTTTTACGTATGATTACGTAAAATTTTATAGCAATACTGCAAGCGAATACAACTGTCCTGATTGAAACAAGTTCTCCAATATTTGCGTTTAAATGTGGAAGAAAATAAAACATATCGATTTTTTTTTTATGAGCTAAGAATCGTCTGTATGTTCAAAAGGTTTAAACTATATTACCGTTTTTTCTTTGTACACGGAAATGGCAAATTTGTTAACGGTTTTCTCATTTTGAACTTGCTTGAGGAAGTCACTTTCGCACGAAATAACTAGTAAACTGCTGTTTCTCAAACGGCTCACGGTCCTTTCTTCAGCGTATCTTGTTAAGCGAATAGTCGCAGAATGTCTCTTAACACAAGTTTAAAAGCAAAACTGATAGTCTATCGTTTAATAGCGTTGCTTACAGTCTGTCTAGCGGAAATGAAAACCTGAATGAGACAACATAAACAACTTTAACAGGAATGTTGCGCCATTACATTTTGTTACAGTTTTCATCAGCACACCAATAACAAACCGTAGTCTATATAGCCAATACTCTTGTATGATGCTATTCATATATCTTGTATTGTCTAAATTTTTTGACCCACAAAGACATATGGCATTGTTGCTTTCTGTATTGGACCTTCTTCTGTTTGACCTGGTTCCGGTTCAGCTGGTTCTGACTTTTTACAGGTACGTTTTGTCACCAGTCGAGGTTTCATAACAAGACATGTAGAACAATTTAATCCTCACTTGAGTTGTCATCTTGTTTATTCCAATGCTATTCTATCGCAAGGTGTAGAGGTTGAGCAAAGGTCTCGCCACCGTGATGTTTGCATGGCCAGGGCCTTGGCTTCATTCCACTGCACTCCCACCTCCTGCAGAGAGCACCTCACATTGTCCTCCCAAGTCACTCTTCTCCGGCCCCTTGGTCTTCTCCCAGCCATTCTTGCCTCATACAATTGTTTTGGAAGTCTATCCTCTTCCATCCCCTGAACATGGCCAAACCAGCGCAACTCTGCTTTCTTAATTTGATCTTTTAAAGGTACTGTCTTAAGACTTACTCTTATGACATAGTCTGTGTTTCTGACTCGACCTCTTCTTGTCTTTCCTTCAACCTTCCTGAGGTATATCATCTCCATAGCTTGGAGAGAGTTTAGATGCTTTTCAGTTAGAGCCCAGGTTTCAGCCCCATAATTAAGAACTGGCACATACGTGTTTTCGAAAATCGTTATCTTATCTTTCTTAGAAATTTCTGCCTTACCAATGAACCTGGTCTTTAGTGGATGGAAAAGCCTCGAGCCACTGCTTATTCTTGAATTAATTTCCGCATTGATTCTATCATCTGAGATTATTGTAGAGCCTAAATATTTGAACTCTTGGACTTGTTCCAGTTGCTTCCCTTTGATGGTAATCCGGTGATGAGCTGGCTCTCTGGCAACAATCATTGTCTTCGTCTTTGCCAAACTTACTTTCAGTCCTCTTATTTCCATCTCCTCCACCCAAACATCAAGGTTTCTTTGAGTCCCTCTTCTGTACCGGAAAGTAAGGCTACATCATCTGCAAACGCAACACCCCCAGTTCGAATCGACTGAAGCCTCAAATTTCCAACACGAAATTCTCTAATTCTGGCCTTGCAGCTTTTTATTACATCATCCATTAATATTATGAAAAGTAGTGGACTAAGAACATCACATTGGCGGATTCCTGCCCAAGTTGAAAACTCAACTTGAAAACTGTATGTTCTTACAAAACTTTTACATCTGTTGTAGAAGCTTCGAATTCGTGTAATTAGTTCTTCACTAATTAGTTCTAACTAATTAGTTCTTCACTCATTCTCCTTTCTCTTAAAGCCACCCATATTTCTTTTCTGGGAACGCTATCAAAGGCCTTTTCTGGATCTATAAAACATATATGTACCTCTTTATTGTAATCTATTACATTTTCTGATATATGCTTAATGGAAAATATAAGATCTGAAGTACTTCTATTAGGCCTGAAACTACATGGCTCCTCCTCCAGCTGGTTCTCAACCCCTCTTCTAAATCTGTTTTCCAGTATTCTGCTGTACATTTTACTAGGTACACGTTTCAGTGAGATTCCTCGATGATTTTGATATTCTCTATTGACTCCTTTCTTGTGGTTTGGGATAGTATAAGATGTTTCACATTCTTTCGGTATTTTCTTTTCTTTCCAGGCCAACTTAAAACTTTCAGCAGAAGCTCCTCTCCTGTTGGTCCCATATACTTTACCATTTCAGGGGTAATTCCATCTGGTTCTGCAGTCTTTCCAATTTTCATCCTTTTTCTGGCGTTCTCCTTCAATGTCCAATGTCGGGTTGTCTTGAGTATCCACTACATCTTCTTCTTCTTCCCAAATTTGTTCTGCTTCCCCTAGCAGTTGTGAAAAATAATTCCTCCATTGCTCCATAATATCCTCTCCCTTAGTTGCAGTGTTGCATCTTCTACCATAATAAATTTTATTGGTCATGGTTTGTCCTTCCTCAAATTCTTGGGGACCTTGTAAAAAATTTTCTGATTTTCCATGAATCTGCCAAATTCATCCCAAGACTCTGCTTTCGCTCCTTAAATCTTGGCTTTCACCATTCTTCTTTGCTCCTTATACCTCTTATAATCTCCTCGGGCCTTTGTTGTGAGATATCTTTTCCACAATTCCTTCTTCTTTATAATTTCTTCCTTGACCTCATCCGTCCACCACCTAGTCATTTTCCTCTGATCTCCACCGCATTTTTTCTTGCCACAAGTCTCTTCAGCAGCACCCAGGACCACTGCCTTAAAATTTCTCTATGTCTCTTCTAAGTCATCTGTGTCCACTATCAACCCAAGTGTGGCAACACTTTTTTCAACCCGTTCCCTAAAAGCATTCCTGACAGCTTGATCTCGCAGTTTGTATGCTTTGATTCTTTCCTCTGGCCTCTATCTCGGCTTCATCTTTTTATGATTCGATACGCTTAGTTTCATCTCTAGGTTCTTGATCATGAGTAAAAGGTAGTGATCAGAGCCTATTTCCGATCCTCTTTTAACTCTCACAGTTTTAAATATCTGACCCAATAATGTATCAATATTCTATCTGATCAATAACAGATTTCTCATTTCTTCCTGGCTCTCCTCGTCTAAAGACATGGATCCTTTTATGACAAAACATTGTATTAAAGATTTTCAAACAATTGGGGACACATAATTGCAAAATTCTTTTGCCATTGTTATTTCTCTTAGGTTACCCAAACTTTCCAAGCACTCCCTCAAAACCCATGACAGAGTTGCCCACTTTCCATTTAACTCATTCAATAATTCTCCCTTTGTGACCAATAACCTATCACTTTCTGAAGGGATTCCACAAATGCATCTTTTTTCTCTACAGCTTCTTCTTCATTTGGGCCCTATGCAACTATCATAGTCATTAACTATACCACTCAATGGTTCTACTATCTCCAAACTAAGCGGTCTTTCATCTACATATGTACAATTTATAAAGTATTTTACATAATCTTTATGTAAAAGACAGGCCACTCCTGCACTCGCTCTTTCAGCAGCAGGCACTCCCGAGAAAAGCAGGTGAACTTCACACCTATTTTATCACTTTTTTGTCTCTGTAATAGCAGTTATGTACAAGTTCAACTTTCTGATTTCATTTACCAGCTCCACTTCTTTACCTAATGAGGATCGAACATTCCAAGTACCGTATCTCATATGTTCCTGTGTCTTCGACAAGTCCGTGTCCTAAAATACTTGAATTGTACATTGTTGTAAATAAAACATGGATCCAATCGGTCGATTATGTTTACAATATAATAATTTATTGTCACTACTGTTCTCTGTACTAGGAGCAGGCCCAAGACCCACCAAGAGTGGTAGATGCTGATGATGACTGTTCTCTGTACTAGGAGCAGGCCAAGGTCCACCAAGAGTTGTAGAGCTACAGCTGATGCTGATGATGACTGTTCTCTGTACTAGGAGCAGGCCAAGGTCCACCAAGAATTGTAGAGCTACATCTGATGATGACTGTTCTCTGTACTAGGAGCAGGCCAAGGTCCACCAAGGGTTGTAGAGCCACAGCTGATGCTGATGATGACTGTTCTCTGTACTAGGAGCAGGCCAAGGTCCACCAAGAATTGTAGAGCTACATCTGATGATGACTGTTCTCTGTACTAGGAGCAGGCCAAGGTCCACCAAGAGTTGTAGATGCTGATGATGACTGTTCTCTGTACTAGGATCAGGCCAAGGTCCACCAAGGGTTGTAGAGCCACAGCTGATGATGACTGTTCTCTGTACTAGGAGCAGGCCAAGGTCCACCAAGAGTTGTAGATGCTGATGATGACTGCTCTCTGTACTAGGAGCAGGCCAAGGTCCACCAAGGGTTGTAGAGCCACAGCTGATGCTGATGATGACTGTTCTCTGTACTAGGAGCAGGCCAAGGTCCACCAAGAATTGTAGAGCTACAGCTGATGATGACTGTTCTCTGTACTAGGAGCAGGCCAAGGTCCACCAAGGGTTGTAGAGCCACAGCTGATGCTGATGATGACTGTTCTCTGTACTAGGAGCAGGCCAAGATCCACCAAGAGTTGTAGAGCTACAGCTGATGTTGATGATGACTGTTCTCTGTACTAGGAGCAGGCCAAGGTCCACCAAGAGTTGTAGATGCTGATGATGACTGTTCTCTGTACTAGGGGCAGGCCAAGGTCCACCAAGAGTTGTAGAGCTACAGCTGATGGTGATGATGACTGTTCTCTGTACTAGGAGCAGGCCAAGGTCCACCAAGGGTTGTAGAGCCACAGCTGATGCTGATGATGACTGTTCTCTGTAAGCTATGAAACGCGTATTATTTTGTATTTCTACATGTACTACCGGTAAACTCAGTAACCAAAGTGTGTTCTATTAGCCGAATTTAATGTATAATGATATTTTAATAAATAACTGTGTCAAATAGTGAGTTGTGTTGAACAATGAGAGTCACCTATGGTAAGTGCGGATTCAGGAATTATTATCAGAAGCACGCATTAGCAGATGTCCTCAAGACAGAAATATATCTATTGCGTGAATGAGAGGTGTCTAAGTTAAAGGGGATGATGCCTCTCTCCCAACCATAATTTCTGATGTCATTGTGAATAACGATCATCGTTACACTGATAGGCAAAGTGCAATTCGGGTGTTTACAGTAAATTCATCAATTACGTTCATTACAACATTTAATTAACTTCAGTGCCAAAGACAATATAAGATTTATTTCAGTTTCGCATGAATATACTTGAGATTTAGTACAGTTTTGTGAGAAAGGGGGTCAGTTTATAAATGAGCAATGTTTTTTCTTGTGCAGAGATGGACATCACCGAAACAAACAAGGGAAAGAGCCTTATGCACTTTACGAAGGGTACCGTTATATAGCTAACAGGGTTAACACAGAAAACGTGACCTCGTGACGGTGTGTGAACTATAAGAAACTAAAATGTAAAGGACGGATATCCAGCAAGAATAACACTGTTCTTAGTAAACTAACACACGCATGTGTACCAGAAGCACTTATCCAACACAAAGAAGAGAGCAAGAGAAGTAAACTCTCCAATATCATCTATACAGAAGAAATGGGGCCGTTATTGAACCGCGGCTATGAACCAGTGACAGAAATACCTTCCCAATTATTTTCAAAAATTACTTGACACCGTATTCGGAGGAAGACTCGTGGTACACAACAAGAATCAGCAAGATCTGAATACGTAAATTTTCCATTTGAATTGTTAAAAATCGGTATAGAGAACCATACATGACTTCCATGTTCTAAGATTTATATTTAAAATCATTTACTTGAATTCGGTTCGATAATTTCTAACAAGGTAGGTGTGTTCCTTGCAATACGAGTTTTATGTTTGACAATATTTCCGTGGAAACTACTTTTTTGTTACCGATAACGTAGTACACATATAAAAATTATCCACTCCCCCATCAACTATCATTTTCATTTATAGAAAATTACCTCCTCCCCTTCAACTACCCTTTTAATTTATAAATATTTCATCTACCTTTCTACAGTGGATTGTTATGACCTTCTTTTCAGGATACTTTATTTATCAAAATCAAATAGGCTACTTTACTAGTGTTAAAACGTTGCAGGTAAACTACCTCTTCCCCTTAACCGATCTTCACCAAAATAAATAGGCCTTGAGTTCTCTACAACTGGGGCACATACGCAAAAATTATTTGATCCTATTTGAATTTCCGGCAGTTATCATTCGCCATTGAAAATATTCTACACAGACACTTTTCGGAAAATTACTTTTCTTCATGTTTTGAGGGTAGTACAATCAGAATCGTCCCTTATCTCGAACACCATTTTTTCGCGATCACCATACTTCCATTTCCTTACGGAACATGGAAGTAAAAATGACCTTTGATTACGTTGTCCATGACGTGTGCGTTACTTAACTAAATATAATTATTCACTACCAACTCGGAACACAAAGTTTTTATAGGTAAAAACGTAAAAGTTTTACCTTATAGCCTTAATCGGTTTTCGCTCTTAAAAAGCTTCTTCAGAGACTGCCGTTGGGCGCACTGTCCGTCTTGTTGTTGGCGACTGTATCGACTTTTGAAAGAGCGATGTTGTGTGTGTGGGGTGTGATATGTTCGAATAATGCGTGTGAATTTAGAAGAGGAATTTGGAAGAGGATTTAGTAGAGGCTGTTTTATGTTTAAGGAAATTTGCAAACCTTGCATGATTTGAGTTTTTGGACTCATCGTGTCGCAGTGGTTGAACAACGTAGATGTACTCTTCATTTGTAGAATATTTTTGGAGAAAATGGATCAGAAGTTTACAATCGGAAGTTCAACACCCTGGTAGGAAGACGGTAGGAAAACAACTGAAGCAGAGTATAACAGCTTAAATCAAAACTTTTGAGGTTGGACAGAAAAAAATTTAAGTATGTTCGACTTGATGGCAGATTAGAAAAACAAAACATTTGGAAGCTATAACAAGAACACCTAAATAGATGTTTGAAGGTTTCAGTCACGTAATAAAGTTTGACTAACTGAAATGAACATTCTGTCTATAAAAACAAAACAAAAAATAAAGAAAACAAAATGTTACAACTAGCTGCCTAAAAAATTAAAAGTAATAATCGGTAATTAAAGAAATTAAAGGCTGGGAGAGTATTAAAAAAATACTTTTAAACGTGTATGAATTTAAGAACTTGTTTGGCTTAAGCAATATGATCTGTTCAATGATCTTCTTCGAAACCAGATCCTTAGATACAGACAATCTCATGCCTGGATCAAGTGTAAAAGCAAGTAGTAGCTAATCTGCAGGTGGTCTATAAAATATTCAGACCAATATTTAGATAGTGAACCACAGAAAGGAAAATACACACACACACACACACACACACACACTCTTTCCATGGCAATGCTATTCCTAAAAGTAAGTCTAGTAATCGTGCTTTAATTGCGTACATACGTAATTACTTGAGTAATTGCGTGCTTAGTGCTGAATGCTGTGATAATGTGTTTAGTAATCACTATATACACGTTTTCATAAGGCTGCCAGTATTGGCTGGGAAGTGTGGAACAGCGGATAAACAGCCAGGTGTGAACGCGTCTAATGATGCATAGATAACCTGGGTGCACAAAGCACGGGGCTCTGAGCACGTTACCATTGAACTCTGGAAACTGCATGTGATCTCTAAGAATCTCATTAAATTCCAAGAAAACCCCCGTAAAATAATGGCGATAATGGACTTTTATCATTATTTTATCGTAGATTATCATAATGTATCCTGAATCCATTCGATCAAGTTTCAGAAATATTGCATCAGTTCTAAAACAAATTTAGTGGGGTGAAAGATAAGTAAACTTGTTTTGAGTAGTATTCCAGTACTTTCGGGCAAGTGCTAGTAAACGGGATCCAGATAATGTCTCGGGGGGGGGGGTCACAACATCTTGAAAGTCTTTGTATTATCCGCACAAAGGAAGAAACGGTGATACAGAAGCAGTTTTAGCCGTATTTTTAAAATCAATGTTATGGTTGTTTTACTTTTAATGAAAAAGCTCTTCAGATATTTCTGTACTATGTTAAGAAATTGGAAAATAATAAACAATGTAAAAAATTAACCGATGTTTACTGAAACACGTAATTTACACAAAGTCAATTTGGTAATCTTACTGAATTCTGTTAGCTGAAATAGAATATCGGCCATACACTTACATCACTAACATTGCTTGAGTAAGTTACGAATAATCTGTAAAATGGTGTGATGGTAAATGTAAAACAAATACACACATGTCATATACACATGTTTGTAAACATTTCGTCTTTCATTTTAAAAATACAAAGAGTACAACACGAAGCGTTCAATCTACTTGAGTAATGCACTTGAAGGAAGGCTAATGAAAGTTTCCGTTTGTCTGCCCGGGACGTTTTCTAATGTTAATGTTCCCGTGTGCTTCAAGACCGTGAGTTTTCTTTTTAGAGAAAGAAAACCAGTTAAAACTGCTTTGTACAATACAGCTTCCTGCAAAACAGACTCTTCATAATCTTCCCAAAATTCTGTTAATAACAATTTCTAAATCTGTATAATTCGCATCATTCGTGACCTTGAGAATCTAGAAGGAAGTTAATTGATCAGGTAATCCAGAAATGGAGGGTACAAAGTAATAGGAAAATATTTTTCCACAGGATTAGATTGTATACTGGATCGTGCTTTTTAATCCTGCTGTTCTTGACTTTGTTTATCTCTTTTCACGTTCCTCATGCCAAATCTTTCTGCTTTTTGTAGAGCTCCTGTTGTCTCTTTGTTCTTGAAGGCTTACTTTTGTGATTGTGGCGTTTACCGAATTAAACATGAATTCTTTTTGTAACTTACGAGCCAAGAATTAGGTCAATCCCAAAATAGCAGCTAAGACAACGATACTAACAAGAAAATCAGACGACAGTATACTTTTAAGAAATGAAAATGTATCACTTTCTTTTCTATCGGTTGATTGAGCGATAGTATCTAAGACTGTTCGAAGAATAGGCTGGGCATCTTAAAATCACACAGCATCACGCCATTCGATCCATCTAGTATTGGCCTTTTATACAGCACGTTATCTTCTTCTTTTTTTTAGTCTTTCATGCATTTCTTCACACGTTTTTGTTGCTGCTCAGCCGACTCTTTACGAAAAATTAGTTTGCCACCTAAGAGATGACTCTCACACTATTTGCAAGCTTCGCTTAGTAAAAAGAAAAACTACTGTATTCCCACTATTCTAGCCTGGACGACTTACAATCTCCCGCTCGTATCGCAATCTCCTTCGAAAGCTTGACCACGGCAACAAGAAATATAGAGACTAATTTTTTCCAGTTCCTGAAAATTGTGGAATATTGTCACTAGTAAATTCTACAACGTCAATAAATTTTAAGAAATAGTCATTAATCTTAAAAGATACATTATCATAATATCGAACGCAGACTGACTCTTGCTGTTCAGTAGAAATATCAGTAATTAAGCAATTAAAGAAAGATACTTAGGATTATTTATGTTAACGGTATTATAAACGCTCAACAAATCGTGGTTACGTCTGTTAAACACGCGTAAATGCTTTTCTGATTTTGCCCAGATCCTCTTTCTTTCTAACTGAAATTTAAGATTCCAATTATGTTAAGGTTTTAAGATAATTAAGGTAGAAATCATTTTATCCACTGAATTTTTGGGCCGTATGGGGGGGTTACGTGCCCCTGTGTCTCCCTTGTATCCGCTACTGCGCCATAGTACCTCGGGACCCAAGCTGCCCTTCGGGTCACCACGCCATACTTTCAGTTTGTGGTATATTTGATCGAGAAATATTTGGAAACTTCAGTGTGACACTCGGCACTGCATGTCATTGGTTAGGTTTTGGATGTCAGGTTCGTAGTTTTCCACGTTTGCTCGCCTGGCTTACATGAATCGAATAACAAAAGAATTAGTGGCAAAGGATTTGTGGAAATAAGCAGCAGTAATCGTTAGGACATCTGAATAATGATTTGTATTATTGTTAAATAATACTTTAAAAGTGACAATAAATAATAATGGATTCACGGGTGCAAGAACTCTTCATGGGTATTACCCTAGTACTCACTTCCCTAGGACAATTCATCTAGATATCATTGTACACACTGGTATCGAAACTTGGATCTCTAGATTGGTAACCAAATGCCATGTCCACTGGTCTACTGGCCCATGGTAAGAATAAGGAGATTATAATTATTATAAAAATAATATGGTAGAAATGACTAGCTTTTAGGGCTAGTAACCTATTCACACAAAAGAACGGGATGGCATTAATATCGGTAAACTCCGATATCGATTTCCGAATAATGGAAAAAAACATTATCATCAGACGATGAGTTTTGCCCATGCAACATATTAATATGTGCTGGAGCGGTGAACGATTGTTTAAAAATAATAATAATGAGTCTTTTTGTAGCTTACGTAGGTAAATAGGCTTGCTGGGGAGGTTAAGGCGGGAACCATGCAGCATACAAAGAAGGCAGTGTGGTCAGCACTACGCTGCATTCGCCCACTATTTCCCCAAGGATGTTATTCCAGGTAGAGGCGTGCTAAACGAGGATTTGAAATTAGCAGTTACAAGAGTATCCGTTCCAGAAAATATACCTGTGACCGCTGTAATTGTTACCGATGAAAACGACCGCTGGAAGCGGTTACAAAGTGCGCGTTCCTTGACGCACCTCTGATATTACAAATACCGTTTGCTAGTAACGCTTACTTTTAAACGATATTTTATTCTTCCTATCCCAAAACGCATAATGATGCAAATTAGTTGGGGCGCGTTTTCATAGTTTACGAAGTACGCTTTTTTACAGTTTATAAAGTATGTCATGATGTTACAATTAGCATTGGTGAATATCGATGAATATAGAATATTACCTTGTTACGGTAAAATATATTTACTACTAAATCATTTAATAATTACGATAATATAAATTATATGTGACAAGTAGGCCTAATAGGTTTATAATGTTTATTTACTATATCATAATTTATTTTAAAATATTAAAATAATCTGTAGATGTTAATCTATATCTATAATAAAAAATTAAAAAACACGACTGCCAAAAAATAAATGAATAAATAAAAAATAAATTGATAAAAACACTAAATAAAAAAAAAGAAATAAAAATAATATTTAGTAAAACTCACAAAATCTAAATAAAGTCGATTTAAAAAGCCAAAAACAAGGTATTGAAATTCAGCTCTGATCAGATTTAACGAAAATGTTATGAATGATTAAACGCATAGTAATTTTATTAGATTTAAATTACTTTTCGATGTTGAATATATATCAATGCATCATATGAAGACTACAATTATAAAAAATATTGCTGATAAAATTTTGCTCTTCAATTTTAATTTTGAATGCAGTCGGGGGCTGTTTAATGAAAAGAACAAATCTATTTAGAAACAGCCCCCGACTGCATTGAAAATTAAAATTGAAGAGCAAAATTTTATCAGCAATATTTTTTATAATTGTAGTCTTCATATGATGCATTGATATATATTCAACATCGAAAAGTAATTTAAATCTAATAAAATTACTATGCGTTTAATCATTCATAACATTTTCGTTAAATCTGATCAGAGCTGAATTTCAATACCTTGTTTTTGGCTTTTTAAATCGACTTTATTTAGATTTTGTGAGTTTTACTAAATATTATTTTTATTTCTTTTTTTTTATTTAGTGTTTTTATCAATTTATTTTTTATTTATTCATTTATTTTTTGGCAGTCGTGTTTTTAATTTTTTAAATTATTTTTTTATTTTTTCCTTTTTGTGTTTAAAAAGAGTATAATGGGAACGTGCAGTGTGTGCGTGCGTGTGTATGTGTGAAGTGCAAATAAAATTTCAATTTTCACATAGTTTTATTTAGAAACTTTATTATGTACATAGTATAATTAGCGTATGAACTTATAAACTTATAAATATAGTATAACTTTATTTTATATACTATTATATAACTAGTATAATACAAACATTTCGATAAATTGTTTTATAAATTATATAATTAACTAAATAATTTAATTTATTAGAAATGATAAAGAAAGAGCTTTGGTCTACAGGTTTCTGAGTCGATTTAATTCCTCAAGTGAGTTTTTATCGTGCGGTTCATGCAACAATTTTCGTGGATCCAGACAACTTATTGCTAATCCCTCTAATGTTTTCACACGACTTAGTGCGACGTAGGCCTGACCCTTGGCAAAAATATTACTACTCAAATCAATGACTGCTTTGTCTAAAGTAGTGCCTTGGAGTTTATGTACTGTTACAGCCCAACACAATATTAATGGCAGCATACGTCGTTCTACTTTGCCCTGGCCTCGCAAAGCATCATATTCAACAGTGGTGGGCTCTATCTTTACTCCAATACCAGCAGTATTTCCCCTAATTGATCTGTCATCAAATTCTACAAATACGGCTTGTGGAAGCTCACCAGGTTGAAGCTGATCTCGACGTAGTGCAGGCCACTCAATTTTTCTAATGATGCCGATTGCTCCGTTGACCAGACCATGATTAACATTAATGTTTTTTCGCAACATTACCCTAGATCCGACTCCGATTACTACAGAGTTTGGAATACCTCAAGTTTTGTTTGGATCCGTTGGTATGAAGTCTTTCTTTAACTTTTGTCCGTAATTCTTTGCTTCGACAGACACATACACCGCTGCAATATCGTAAATTTTAGATGATGTTTTCAACTTTTCAGTCATCATAGCATTATATTCTTCTACCTGTTTAGTGGTTGGGAAAATACGCAGACACTCGCCATCAGCAAACTCATCTGTCAAAGGAACTCTTCGACGATTTAAAATTTCTAGCTGCTGCATGGTGAGTTGGCCGACTCGTAAATTATTTAGAATGTCTATAAAAGTAGTGTCGTTAGCTTGCCGCATATTTTGAGGTAATTCACAGAAACTAAACAGTGTCCACAAATTAATTTCAGCTGATAAGTAATGAGGCTGCTTGAAGCAGTAGGTACCACCAACTGCTTTTGATACAGGTGGCAACTGCATTAGATCGCCAAACAAAATAATATTAATACCCCCGAAGAGAGCATCATTCATTTTCAGCTGTTGCAACCTTAAGTGAATATTTCTTAGGGTAGTATAGGGTACCATTGAGATTTCGTCAATGATTAGCCAATTAATATGCTTCCACCTTAGCCGTTCCCTTTGAAGACGCTCATCAGTAAGAGGGCGAAGAGCTGTCACCTTGCCTTTTTCGATAGGAAGGGCAAAAGTAGAGTGCAAAGTGCTACCTCCAATCAATCTTGCAGCGACACCTGTGGGTGCTGCTACCGTAACAGCTCTGCTTGCATGTAAATGAGAAAGACGACGAATCTGTTCTACAATAATTTTCAGAGTAAAGGTTTTGCCGGTGCCTGCTCCTCCAGTAACGAACACACGTAATGG
Source organism: Magicicada septendecula (assembly GCA_034769895.1). Classification (NCBI taxonomy): domain Eukaryota; kingdom Metazoa; phylum Arthropoda; class Insecta; order Hemiptera; family Cicadidae; genus Magicicada; species Magicicada septendecula. The sequence continues at coordinate 102,216,196 of CM068376.1, forward strand.
CTCAGTATTATTTTCACTTGGAAGCAATCTGTCTGAAAACATTTTGAACAATTGGCGCTGCTGAAAATTCATTAAGTTTACTGCTGCGGCATATTGTTGATCCGTCATTTCATGTATTTCAGGTTCACCATATTTCGCAGAGAGAAATATATATAGCAAACCAATATATATATATATATATATATATATATATATATATATATATATATACACTTTCAGATCAGCTGTTCTCGTGTTCTCGGTTTCTCACGGATTGCACATCTATACTCTCACACAATAGCGCGCTAACATAGTATTAGTGAGCGTGGTCTTAAATCGCGAGCACTATCTGGAGTGAACTTTACAGAATACCTTCCACTAGCGCCACCTGATGGACCAATAAACGAACAAAAAAAATCCTTAGAACCGATCACTTGTATTCACTTCCGGTCAAAACCGGAAGTCAACTCATGGTGATATATAGCCTATGACACTTCTGGTGAAGTAAGGAATCCATCGAGCCATCGAACATCAAACTCGGTAAAGCCGTTAAAAAGTTATAGTGGAACAAACATACATACATACCCTACCACTAAAAACATAACACTCCTTTTTAGCAGTCGTGTAAAAATGAATGTTTGTTTCTTTCTTTGTCCCGTATGCGTTCCTATACCATTCATCCGATTGCGATGAAACTTCGGTGAGTTGTTGTGCGCACGCCCGCGAAGGTTTCTGAATTTTTTCAATGGGGCCCTTTGGGGGGTTCTTGGGGTCTTCCACATCTCCTCCTAAACCACTGGACCGATTTCAACCAAACTTGGCACAAATATTTTATGCAACGGGAGAACCAACATAGGGTAGGTGTTTTTTCGATGGGGTCCTTTGGGGGTCCTTTGGGGTCTTCCACATATCCTCCTAAACCACTGGACCGATTTCAACCAAACTTGGCACAAATATTTTACGCAACGGGAGAACCAACATAGGATATGTGTTTTCTCGATACGATCCTTCGGGGGGTCCTTTTGGGGGTACTTTGGGGTCTTTCACATCTCCTCCTAAACCACTGGACCGATTTCAACCAAACTTGGCACAAATATTTTACGCAAAGGGAGAACCAACATAGGATAGGTGTTTTTTCAATGGGGTTCTTTGGGGGGTTCTTTGGGGTCTTCCACATCTCCTCCTAAACCACTGGACCGATTTCAACCAAACTTGGCACAAATATTTTACGCAACGGGAGAACCAACATAGGATATGTGTTTTTTCGATATGATACTTCGGGGGGTCCTTTGGGGTCTTCCACATCTCCTCCTAAACCACTGGACCGATTTCAACCAAACTTGGCACAAATATTTTACGCAACGGGAGAACCAACATAGGACAGGTGTTTTTTCTCTCGATACGATCCTCTGGGGGGTCCTTTGGAGTCTTAAAAAACTAACTTATTAGATCTGGTTACTATGGCAACCCAATGGAATAGATTCTGTTCTAAATATATTATCGCATTAAATTGAAGACCACGCGAACGAAGTCTTTATATATTATATATATACAAACACTTTCTTTCTTTGAGTGGCATTGCAACGCATGCCGGGTACTCGCTAGTATAAAATATTATTAATATTATTAAATATACATTTATTTATTAAATCATAAAATACTAATTATAAAACATATTTAATAATATTTATTGATATTTAGACATTTATTTATATAATACTCGGATATAACTTATATACATAATTTGTGTAAAATATTTATTTTGTATAAAATAAATTTATTAAATCATATAAATATAATTTATTAAATCTTACTGACACGTAATTTTTGCTAATTTATAAATTTCTGCAGTCTGGTTCTTGCTTAATTCAGTATAGATTAATGTAAATGTACGTCAAAGTAACAATGGCGTAATATTTTTAGCCCTTACAAATTAAGCTTATCTTGACATTACATTACCTTCTATGTCTCCACTATTCTTGGTTCCACAGTCGGATGAGACAATGAGCGAGACAGGGGAGTACATTCGCTACTAATGGTGCGACTTGAAATCCTCGACCGATAAAAATGAAGTATTAGATAAGTCTACAAAATGTACACGGTAATAACAGTATTTTAATTCTTCATATTTTTGTCTGTTTTAAATAAATTAAGCCTACACACTGGGTCATAAAAAATAAAAACGTGATAAACCATCACACACCCTATTAGGTACGTATGCAAGATGTTTTTGCTCCTTAATAATAATTTTTTTTTTGTTCGTGCAGTCCAGATCACGTATATGTAGTACATGCCATTTAAATTTAATAATATCCTTGTAATAACAAATTAAAAATAAAATTTCAAATAAAATTTTAACTTTTTTTAGTCGTGAGGCATAAAAAGTAGTCTGCAAGAAACATTTCCCTGTTCAAGATAGATTAATACATTAAACAAGTGAATTGTACAGAAATATTCAAATTTAATTTTCATCAAACTCACAATGGTCTATTTTTATTGGTTTCTAAATTATTGAGCGAATCGTCGTAAAAAATAATCCAGCGGTCGCGCTGCGTACTGCCACTATAAAACAGATATACGCCACTTGTTGCGTATAGATACTACAAGTATACTGTATTTATGACTGCCACACGTCCGTATCCCGTGCTATGATACAATTATTTAATTGACAGAACATGGCACTTAGCAAATGTCACAGCAATATTAGATGACTACACGAATATTTATAATAACTTTATGGTCTGTACCAATTTTTCTGAAACATAACCTCAACGAATAACGCCAGGGCTGCAAATGTTGGTAACCAGCAACAAGTATGTATAAAGAAAATCCTTGGTCTTATATAGGTAATACTCAGGTATATAACTTAGGTAGTAACTTACGGTTAGGCAACTTAGGGATCTCAGGTAAATACTCAGTTTATATAAGTATATAACTTTCTCATTTTTTTAAATTTTAACAAAATTTGTTGATGCTTATTTACCTAACTATAACCACTATAAATTATGTTATTATACACTAAATTATATTATTATTTATTACTTTGTCGAATTTATAGTTAGTACATTCTAACCAAATTATCTGTAGTAAAAATTCAGGACATTTTTAGAGAATTAATTTTTTTTTACAAAATATTTTTCGACGGCCTCACTGATCGTCGTGTGGTGCAGTGGAAAACAAAATACAGACACCAATGAACTCGTTGATTACCAGCTGCAGTGAGTTGGAAATGACAATTTGAAATTAACAAGATACTCTCATATAGTAATTCAAGTTAGATTTGTCCCCACGCAATAATAATGTCAACTATAAAAGAGTTCCGCACTAATTATAACACAACAATTACTTTCCACAACAACCACTTGAGCTGCACTAAATAAATCGCCACTTATAGCTGACTAACGCGGCCGCTGTTGCTAAATATAGGTGCCGACGTTCCAGAATAATGTGTGCTATAATTTGTGTCGTTGACGAGCACTGGAAAAGTCTAAAGAGCACTTGTGTGCGACCTTGACTGAGAAGCTGCACCTGCCGAGAAACGGGCGGAAGGACGCTCTCCACTCTCCTACAGCGTCCCGTAACAGTCGTTACTATTTGTACTAACATTATTATTACACACATTACTAGTTATATTAATAAAATTATTATTATTATTATTATACATTGTTATTTTTTCTTTAAATTTTTAGTGACCGTCAATCAGTGAATGTTTTAGTGGATAGTTAGTGAGGATCGGTCAATAATACAACTTTTAGTAATTTTGCGTCGACGTTTCGACAATATTTATTGTCATCTTCAGGACCTGTGTATGAAATACAGTAGAAATATCAAACATAACGAAACAATTAAATATTTGGGTGAACGTGTTGGTGATGTGAGTGTGTGCGTGTGTATGTATGTATCATTTTTTATGTGAAGACTTATGATAGTTTGTTTACATCTTCAAATTATCTTTAAGAAAGCGCTTTCTTATCGCTTTCTTAAAGATAATTTGAAGATGTAAACAAACTATCATAAGTCTTCACATAAAAAATGATACATACATACACACGCACACACTCACATCACCAACACGTTCACCCAAATATTTAATTGTTTCGTTATGTTTGATATTTCTACTGTATTTCATACACAGGTCCTGAAGATGACAATAAATATTGTCGAAACGTCGACGCGAAATTACTAAAAGTTGTAACTTATTATTGACCGATCCTCACTAACTATCCACTAAAACATTGTTATTTTTATTATTCCGTTGATATACGACGGATATTCGTACTATTTTATTGGTATCAAGTTTATTAATAGACATACACAAAACACACACACACACACACAAATTTTATTCTTCTCACATTCACGGCTTCAACCATTATTACTTTTCATGTGTACCAGTTTTCTCAAAATTTGTTTATTTTTGAGAAACATACTCGTAAAATATTTGCTGTTTTAACAGTGTATCAACTAGTATTATAGAAATTAATTTGCTGTTGGTTCAGAATAATTTTAACATGATAATGTTTTTAGGCTGGGGGTCGTTCCACAAAAAGCGTGATGCAAAATGTGTAACGTCATCGAAAAATGTAACCCTCCAGGTGATGTTAACACTATATTTTTTCCACACTTTCGATTCCCTAAAAAAGCCTAAAAACATTATCATGCTTCGATGTTTCGGTTTCGTCAAAATTCTTTGAACGCTTAGGTGCATAAATAGAGAGAGAGAGAGAGAGAGAGAGAGAGAGAGAGGAAGAGAGATTTTTTATTTTAATGCTCACTTAGAGAATAAAAACTCGTACTTTAGCAAATCAGCTTCCGGGAGAAGGTGCACTGAAAAAAGGCAGCCACTATTAAATGGTTAGTAAACCACGGCATTCATGGGCATTTCGTTTTACGTATTCCACTCAACACCCGGATTTTAATCGCACAGGATTCGCGAAGAAGCATGTTAAAAAGAAACGCGTGCAGTTTTCGGTGGATAGTGTTGTACACTTTTGAGCGTGGCAGCAAAGGATAGTGCAGTTTTCGGTGGATAGTGTTGTACACTTTTTGAGCGTGGCAGCAAAGGATAGTGCAGTTTTCGGTGAATAGTGTTGTACACTTTTTGAGCAAACGAATTTTTAGTGCATTTCTACGCACGTTTCCGCACATCTACAGCTTACACTTTTGCGCGCGCGCGCTCGCTCGCATACACACATTCATTTACTCATTGGGACCATCACAAAAATGCCGAACTACTCTGCGAATGGAGGGGGGGATTATTTGTATAAAATGTCATGATTTTACTGCGATGGCATAGCACGTTGTTCTTTAATGTAAAAGTGTCAGCTTATAAACAAATTCTATTTTAAAAACTAAGGTCACATAAGAATATATGTGCAAACTTTCTACGAAATATAGATATCATAACGTACGTTGACAATTATTCAGGGAATGGGCATATATGAGATAGCAGCCACTTTCCTCTTGTGTTATTCCCAATCCCTCGTGCACGACTGCTTACTGTCTGATATTACGTTTTTTTTTCACAACTGAGTACTACCCATCTAGTAATTTACATTTCATAATTAAAAAACACTAATCAAGAGATATAACACATTGTCTATAATCTCCCCATTTAACTAATATCCATCAGATCAAGTGGTTTAGTTCGTCTCAGCCTTCTAACTGCATTAGTTGTATCCAGCAGTCGCCGTATCCCAGGGTGTACATGCTGCATGCTGCAAGACGCGTTGCCCATGCTTCACTGCCTGCTTTTTTATTTCCTCAGTATCAAGTTCAAATTTTAAATCCCTGTGTCAGTTGTCGTTTTTTACATACCATGGCGCATTAACAATGCACCGAAGCACCTTGTATTGAAATTTGTGAATTATATTTATGTTTGATTTCTTTGCACAGCCCCAGAGTTGTATCCCATAGATCCAGATAGGCTTTAGCACTTGCTTATACAACAGCAATTTATTATGGATTGACAGTTGGAATTGTCTTCCCAAGAGCCAATACATTTTCCTCAACTTTAGATTCAACTCCTGCTTTTCCTTTTTGACGTGCTCCTTCCATTTAAGTTTTGCGTCTAATGTCATTCCTAAATTATAGTTTATAGTTTACAACATTGCATCAGGGTAGAGAGACCTCATGAGACTGGACTGCCATGAGAAACAATATTTGATTTAACAAATTCGCTAAAGTAATGAAGGTATGTTACATTTTCCTTCTTCTGATTCTCTTACTAGTCATTTAGCATCGATTTCAATACTAACAATACTGACAACCGTCAATCTAACAACTCTGTCTCATCAATGTTAAATTACCAAACTTTATGTACCCTTTTCTCAAGAACTGTAGCAGGTACTAACATTAAATCTTCTACAGTTACTTTACCATAGCATGTGTGAAGGATCTACTAAAATGAACTTGATAGGATTAAAAAATTAATTTCTAAAATTTTTTTAAAATTTGGTTTAAAAAAGTTGTCAGTTTTTTTTACTTAAAACGTTTATTACACAAACATAAATGAGGGTTTATAAATAATTTTGTTACCAGATGTGTCAAATTACATTAATAACAAACAGCTAAAGTTTTATAGGATCATATCGCAAAGGCTTTCTGTGAAAAGGGAACATGAACACTAAAAGTAAACTAATCGTAAAGTAAGTAAAGACTGTTAATGACATGTACTTACTTGTTTAGAGTCAGTTTATTATTAAAACATTCTTGATCCAAAGTCATGTAAAGCAATACGTTTACTATCTCTGACATAGTAAAACTTCCCTACTAAACATGGAAAAGGATGGAAGTAAAATTACATTTTTTGTAAATAAAATATAACGTAATGTTCAGGCGATGAAGTGAATTTCGCGGTTGACACGTTCGACTAAAAGACACATTTTTTGTGCCTCGTCGTCCTTTACAGCAAAATAATAAATATATTCTTAAACAGAACTGAATAAAGAATAGGAAACAACAAAAATTGTTTTTTCATTTTTACCGTTTCTGCTCCTCAAAACAAGAATTGAAAAATTATAGAATTCAATTGCAAGTTTATCAATAAAATAAAATATATAGCCTATCAACATGAAGCTTAAAAAATGTAAACATTCAATTTTACTTACGACAAGCTCAAGGTTATCCGAAAATAGGCGCCATTTAAAATTATCATCAAAAATAGCACCGCACACGAAAATAGTCGCCGAAAATCGGGTGCTGGGCGGTAGGTTTGCGAGGATCCTATACAATCGGGCTCTGTTCTACCGGCAACAGCATGCTTAAGGGAAGCACAAGAATTCCGCTTCAAATGTCTGTTGCAGCGTCCTAAGATTGTGAAAAGCTGAAACATTTTCAGAACACTTCAAGACGTTAAAAGTTTGCATTACACGAACGTTTTTGACCAACGAAACTGTTTAGTTACGCAGTAGCATGTCTAGAATTTGGCTTTTCGGAGGCGGGGTCCAGGATCGGGTCGGCGTAATACAAAAGAAAAAACAAGCTACGATTAATCAACATTACTATCTTTAAAGTAGCTGAAAAACGCGGGATAACATCCTGGAATCAGTCCCATTAAAGTAAACGGTAATAATACAATAAAAATACGCGTTATTATTAAAATATTGTTAAAATATACTTATTGACTGAACTGATTTCCCTATATTTCATATTTCAAACGAATACCCTAATGCTGTGTAATAAACCTGTGTGTGTATTTAAAAAAGGGCTACTACTATATTATCGTACACAGCTAAAAAAATAAAATAAAACTAAGATTAAGAGAAATATCTCTAGATAAAAATAAATAAATAACAATAAAATATAAGATAAAAATAATCTCTAGAAATTAAGAGATTAACAAAATTCGTCAACTTTTTCGACCCTCTGGCGGGGGGGGGGGGGGTTCGGTCCCGTTCTGTGCTCCCATAAACAGGTTACGACCACGGTGATTTAGAACTTAAACATCAGATAATAGATTAAGAGGTTTGTAGATTATTATACTCCCCCTACTTGCAGTATAGTATTCAGAAGCAAATTTTACATAAATACATATACACGTATAACCGAATTCGTGTATACACAATGCATAAGGTTTTAGGCCTGAAGGTTATTTACGTCTGGATTGCGGTCCGATGAAGAGATTTCGAAGTTTTAGTAGCAATTACGTGAACTCTTGTCCAGTAGACAAGTACAGATCTCAAACTCGATATTTCTGGAGGACCGGACTCAAGATCTCCAAGGCGATCGAAAGCCACCCGACGGACGTTAAGCCGGGTTCAGTGTAGGCCTATGATCACTGAGCCTTCAATATTGCCATTTTGCTCTTTATTGGAGAGTATATACATATTCAGTCTGTCTCTCTTTCATACCTGTTCATGTCGCTTAAATTGTTTGTCACATCTTAAGACGATGAAGAGATTTCTGTACTGTGATTCAGGAAATCCGAATGAACGTCCGATGAAAAAAGTGCTAGATGTTAGGAGCACTAAATTCTGATGTATCAGATGGCAAGCGTGTTATTGGTCGGGAAAACTGTAACTCGTTTTAACGCACTCCAATACACCCTCTGACTCAGTAAAATAAAACGAAATTTAATCTTGTTTTGAACGCGTATTCTTGACGTTAAAGAAAGTTTATTGTTTTTATTTAGATTATTTTGAGCACAAAACTTAATAAAGTCAACAAATTCTAACACTAATATAAACTGGTACTGCATAATTATGAATCACAATTCAGCGCTGGTGAACAGTTATGCTTGAAAATTAATAATAAAATAAATAATAATAAATTAATAATAAAATAATTATTATTATTACTAATAATAATTAGTAAAAGAATAATGTTCCTTTAACTCTTCATGAAACTTTTTTTTAATATTTGTAACTAAATCTTAGTAACATTTGATTTTTTCAAAGATAATCTAATAATACGATAAATTATGTACAAATCACAATCATTTTCTAAGAGATATTATTTTATATTGTGTACAGTAAACAAACCAGCCAATTCACATCCGCATTTCCCATTACCACAGGCGTTAGACAAGGAGATGCACTGACCTCTTTACTGCTTGACTTAGTTTTAGAAGCAGTAATCAACTAGATGGAAATTATGGGACATATAGGAATAAAAAACTAAACAAATTCTTGCTTACGCCTATGATGTAGCCATTATCAATAGAAAGGAAAACTCTTTGAAAGACGCTGTAATTAACATAGATAGCGAGACACTGGAGAAAGGACGTAAAATGTTTGGTAATAAAACCAAACATGGAAATAACAAGACCAACATGTAACAGACAACCTCTAAAATTTCAAAATAACGAATTTGAGCACACAAGAGAATTATCCTACCTAGGTTCACAAATAAAATTACACTAACAATACGGACAATGGTAGCCATACGAGAATCCTCAGTGGTAACCGATTCAAAATTAATAAAGGTGAAAGCACTGAACAGATCATTAAAATTAAAAACGTACAGAAGTATAATTAGACCAGTTGTAAATTATGCTTGTGAAACACGGGTATTAACACAAAAAGACGAAGAATATCTCAGAATATTCGAACGAAAGATACTGAGAACAATTTTTTGGAACAGTACAAAATAATAACGACTTGTGGAGAATACGAAGGAATCAAGAAATAAATAATCTGATACACGAAGCTGACATAGTAAAGAGTAAAATTATAAAGAGTAGAATGGTAGCCTGGCTGGGACACACGATAAGGACGAAACAACAGAGTTCCCAGAAAAATTCTAGAATGGAGACCAGTAAGTAGATCAAGAGGAAGGTCAAGGAAGAGATGAATCGACGATGTTGAGGAGGATCTGCGGAAAATGGGGATAAGAAGATAGAGAAGACTATGTAATGAGAGGGCCGAATGGAGAAAAATTGTTGAAGAGGCTAGAAGCTATACTAGGTTGTAACGCCAAACCAAACAAACGTAAAATGAACATAAAACGTAAAACAAACGTAAAAAATACGAGTAAAACAAACGTAATTTTATTTCATAAATTACTACTAAATAAACAAGCTTTTGCCTATCGCTTTTGAAAGTACGAGATAGATGTAAATAGGTGAAATGATACGTAAAAATTCAATTCCACAACGCTCACTGAACGTCAGGTTTTTATAATAGCCTATAATATGTACGTGGTGTTATGATTACTTTTCAACGCATCAACCGATTTTCGTAAAACTTGAATTGCCTGCCCTCTCATTTACTCTACAGAACGTAATTGTTTTGACATTGGTCCGTCCAAAAATAGGGGAGTGGAAGGCAAAAATGTGAGGGGTCAAATTGTGAAAAATTTGCAAAAGCCGATGTAGGGTATCAAAACGTATTAACGGGAATTAAAACCACAATCTGAATATAATGTTCATTTTAAGAAATATCAACATTTTTGGACATCAGGATTTTAAAAGTTTTAAATTTCAATTAAATTTCAATAAACTTGAAATTTACCGTTTGTAGCTTTCCTACTTTTTATAGTTTTGTTTACGGTCAAAAGAATTTAAAAATTCTGAAATCTGAAATGATGGAAAATATCGATTTTTACATTATAAAAGTCTAAAAATTATAGTCCTGTAACTTTAATCTTTAGACGACTAAATTTTCAAGTCCTGCAGTAAAATCGAGCGAAGATCCCATATACGTAATGTATTTCGCTCAAGAGGAAGCGAAGGAACATACTCGCTAAAATGTGATGGTGAAATGTTTCAGGTTTTGGACTTGTACAGAAACGAATCTTTTGTAATACCACCATGTAGTATTCTGTAGACAGCACCACACCTGACCAACCACACCTGACCAACCACACTTGTTCCCCATCGTGTGATGTGATTACTGAATGAAGTATAGGAAACTGGCACAAATTTTCTCGATTATAAGTGTACGAATTATAAAACTTCGCCCAAGTGTAAAATTTGCTGCAAACGGAATTAATTCGGTTTTCTTGTTTTGTCACAGAAATGAATAAACGATTTCATGAAATGAGCACTACAAAACAAACATATCATATTTTTATTAAACAAAAAACATATTTTATTTAACTTCACGTAGAGATTAGTTCACCGGTAGCGCTTTTAAACTGCGTTCCGCATGCTGCGTCATTCCACTCATACCTAATTTGGCTGTCCTACACTTCATACCACACCTGAACTCACTATACTTTGTGCCTCCACCTTCTCCAAACCGCCTGAAGGGGGTTACTCCCCAAAACAAAAGCCTCAAACATCACGAAAAAGCTTGAGTAAACATTCAAAGTCTATTTCTGTCAAAAAAGGACATTGTCCTCAAAACTAGTATAAAAGTATGGCCCTAACATTAATGTTGTCTCAAACTTTAGAGAACTAGCAAAGGTTAGACGAAGCGATTTCGTAATCACAAGACGGCTACAGTGTAGGGCAATTACAAATGTTGATACTCAGATACCTTCTTCTTCATAGTCATCCTCTTGTACCCGTCGGGTGTCGAGGTTTTCGAGAGCTCTCCACCTCGTCCTGTTCAGTGCCAAAACCCTAGCGCGGGCCCAAACTGCTCCTGTGGCTTCTACACTCTTCTTGATGTTATCCTCCCATTTCGTTCTAAGCCGTCCTCTTCCTCTTCTGCCTTCCATGCTCGTCTCGGGTACCTTTTTCCATTCCTTACAAACGTGGCCAAACCAACGCAAGTTGCGAGCTTTCAGTTTTACCATTTAAAGAGAATATCTTCAAATTCTTCCGGATGTTAACGTTTGTCAACCTATCTCTACGAGTTGTCTTCTCGATTCTCATCAAGAATCTCATCTCCATTGCCTGTATTAACTTTTTACGTCTGTTATTCAGAGTGCATGACTCGCAACTGTACGTCAATGCTGGAGCATATACAGATTTGTATGCTGCCAGTTTGGTTTTCTGTGACACTTCGCTTTTTCCGAGAAACTTCCTGTTGATAGCACTGTAAAGCTTGTTTGCAGTTGAGATTTTCATGTTTAACTCTGACGCAATTCTGCCATCCTCACTGAAAACGTCACCTAAATATTTGAATGTCGCCATCTGTTCAATTTCCTTATTGTTGATTACTATTATGTGTTGTCTTGCTTGCCTACTAATTATCATTGTCTTCAGATAACTAAGTAGCCTAATTATTATTGTCTTCAGATAACTAAGTAGCCTAATTATCATTGTCTTCAGATAACTAAGTAGCCTAATTATCATTGTCTTCAGATAACTAAGTAGCGTAATTATCATTGTCTTCCGATTACTAAGTAGCCTAATTATCATTGTCTTCAGATAACTAAGTAGCCTAATTATCATTGTCTTCAGATAACTAAGTAGCGTAATTATCATTGTCTTCCGATAACTAAGTAGCCTAATGATCATTGTCTTCAGATAACTAAGTAGCCTAATTATTATTGTCTTCAGATAACTAAGTAGCCTAATTATCATTGTCTTCAGATAACTAAGTAGCCTAATTATCATTGTCTTCAGATAACTAAGTAGCGTAATTATCATTGTCTTCCGATTACTAAGTAGCCTAATTATCATTGTCTTCAGATAACTAAGTAGCCTAATTATCATTGTCTTCAGATAACTAAGTAGCGTAATTATCATTGTCTTCCGATAACTAAGTAGCCTAATGATCATTGTCTTCAGATAACTAAGTAGCCTAATTATTTAATTCGACTTACGCGACTGCATTTTTACCGGTAATTTTTTTTTTTATTTCTGATATTTCTTTTACTCTGGGAGGCGTTTGAATTCCCGCCCCCAAAAAAACACCCCATCGCTGTTGGACTTAAAATCATTACTGACGCAGCTTATCAACCATTTATGTCATAAACCGACTATGAATTGATGCCTTTCGTAACATCTCACAGAATTGATTTTTGTTCAATTATATTTTTTTTGTAGAATATTCGATCGGCACTTGATATAACTGTAATCGAATCAAGTTTAAGCAATACTGATTAATAAGCAATACTGATTTAATCTAAACTGCTACTTAACATAAAATTAATAGTTTTCCATTAGCATTTCTTAGGGTAGGTGCTGGCTTTTAGTTTCATACCTATCAAAGATGGAAGGGCGCCGAATTTGAAATAAAGAACATCTAATAATTTACGCAATTAAACGATTTAAGGTTCGACAAAAAATATTCGCTTCCCAAACAATTTAGTTTTCATGTCGACTAAATTACGTGTAGGCTTAATTGTCTATGCGACTGATGGTTTGGTTGCGTATGTGACCGCCGTTTTGGGAATCGTAATAAACAGTTACGCAACTGTTTCGTGATTGATATGAACTACAGGTAAGCGCCTGTCTTCAGTTTCTTTTATTAATATTAAACACGCCTTTTCTTGTGCATTACATCGCACTACTGTTTTATTAACATTTGACGCTTAGTACTTTACACACTAACTCGTAAGTTGTAACGTCTGCGTTGGATGACTTCGTCAATTTATGCATTTACTGGCAGATTGTAGCTGAAATTCAAATGGTTTTCGGAAAGGGAGATCCTGCTCAGATAATATTCACATAATAAATAGAATATTGGAGAAGCGGAGAGAATTCAGCTCTGCAACATATATTGCGTTCGTGGATTTTGAAAAGGTTTTCGACAAGGTAGACAGGAAGATGTTGTGGCAAATTTTACAAAGAAATGGGTACCCTAAGCACCTTATCTCAGCAGTAAAGAGTCTCTATTTGCACACAGAGATACTTAGAGCAGAAGATTCTAAGTACAAATCAGGGTGTAATACAGGGCTGTAGTCTCTCTACAACGCTGTTTAATATATATTTGGACGATGTCACTCGTAGGTGGCAGAGCATTTACCCATCAACGGGTATTCCTCTAGGACAAAGCGAATTTATTAATACGCTGTTGACGATCTGCTGCTTATAGATGCCACCGAAAATGATTTGCAAAGAGCGCTACATAATTTACGATGGTGTTTGATTCAGTATAACTTAAGTATTTCCACAAGCAACACGAGGGTTACGGGTTTCCTGGGAAGCAGTCCTGTAAGAGCCAAAATAATTATTAACAACCAACTAATTGAACAAGTCTCACTTTAGCTACCTAGGGTGTGATATATCATATGAGAACTATAGAGACATAGACAATAAACTACATAATTTTCAAACGATGTGCGGCACCATAAGAAGAACCCTAAAAACAAGACGCGGGAAGATACTCATCTCAAGTTTTACAAGGTAATGGCTGTCTCTATGCTTCTTTATGGAAGTAAATCTTGGATAATGAGAAAGAGAGAAAAAAGCCGCATACAAGCAGCGGAGAAGAAATTTCTAAGATCGGTCAAAGGTTGTTCTAAACAAGACCGATTTAGAAATGAAGAGATTAGAGAAGAGTTGGAAATATACAACTTAAATGCGAAAATAGAGTTGCATAGAAGAAATTGGAAGAGCCATCTGGAGCGTATGGATGATCGAAGACTACCAAAAGCAGCAAGTAGATACAAATCAGCTGTAAGAAGAAGCATAGGGAGACAAAAGAAAAGATGGGAATAAATCCTATGAAGCCGGAGGAGGTCATCAAGGCCTAATCCTTGTTGGGGATGAAGACTGACTTTTTATTTTTGTTCAATTGACTTACTTTTTTTTAACCACTATACGAAAAAAGTATTTGAATATACAGAACACAAAACTGAAATAGAAAATGTAATTCTTCATTTATTCTTTATTCTGGTTCTACTTTTTTCTACGATAATAGAAAAAATGGCGTCGTATGTCGTGAGTTTAAGACGTTTGCTTTACTACTCTATGGGGTAGTGATATTAATAAGTTCTGATGTCTCACATACATCTCGGAGCCTTGGCAATGTTTACAGAGACCTGTAAGAATACGAAAGTGTGACCGAAATAAAATTGAATTAAAATTGTTTTATGGGGGAGACAGATGTCTCGGGTTTAGATTTCTGAGTGGGCGTTCCCTACTTCACAGCATTTTAGGGGCATATGTTTGATATTACCACCTTCATAAAAATAAAAACTGTGTTTAGAATTGTGCAATATGGTTGCTAACCTGTTACCCTCCATACACTACAGACATTACATGTGTATACAGACACTAGTCTGACGGTTTTTTTACGTGCAAGGCCAGTTGTCTATAGCTCAAGAAAAATCGCTTTTATTTGTGACGTCTTAGATCGTACCAATCGTTTCGTTGTATTTTTTTTGTATTTTATTGGTTTTTGACGCCAGTGCTCTAGGATTTTCTCTTGATTATCGGGTGTCTAAAAATGCTCATTTTGGTTATCTTTGGTGAACTGCCGGAGGCGAGCGTAACGTATCTCTCCTCGCAGCCTCTGGAAGATGCATCCCCATGGAGAGAGTAGGTCAATGCCTCGCAGAAAAGAATTATAGGAGGGGAAAACGAAGTAGCGTAGCAGTCCCCAGGAAGAGGTAAAGTACTTCTTAGCTGGGACATTGGAAAAGTAGTTCATCCAAACGAACTTCTCGTATCTAGGTCGTTCATACCAGCGAACTAGCGCAATTAGCTAGTTCACTAGTTCAATCTGTCGACCCCTCTTT
The DNA here is from genome assembly GCA_034769895.1 of Magicicada septendecula. Classification (NCBI taxonomy): domain Eukaryota; kingdom Metazoa; phylum Arthropoda; class Insecta; order Hemiptera; family Cicadidae; genus Magicicada; species Magicicada septendecula. Next base: position 102,231,694 of record CM068376.1, read on the forward strand.
TTTAAAAATTTGTATACATAAAAGAACAAATATTGACATCTTCCTCTTTCTGTTTATCTTACGTAATAGGCCAGGAATTACCACCCTCCTCATGCAGGTGATTTAACATCAAAGCGCATGAAGATTAGTTAAAAGTGCCCTTTTTTGGCGTGTCAACAAAACAAACGCAATAAAATATTATTTAAATAAAGAAAAATATGAAAATACTTTTATTCATGTCGCCTAATCGCGAAATCCGTCTTTCATTTAAGAGTCGTAATAAATAATACACGTCTAAATTAACAAATACAGTTTATTCTTTTTAATTATTTAATAACTTTTAAAGCAATTCCCCCAATCCTAGCATATGATATTCTACGCAATTTTATTTTTATCATACTTATGCCAAAATTTGTCGAAATAACAAAAATCAGACAATAAACAAAATTGTTCACTCTATTCTCTCACCTCTTCCGATTCATCGGGACTGATAGACGTTTACTGCTACAAATCCTTCTCTTAAAAATCAAAGAGCTGCTATGTCATCCGCAAATGGTAATATCCGAGACGTGTCGATGACAAGCTCCGAGAACAGGAGGCTGCCGTGCAGTAGGCCTAATACACTACTCTGTAGGGAGAGCGTGGTCTATTCTCACACGGAAGATAAGGTCTCACAGAAAGCTATCGATCAAATGAACGTACCGGTTTGGGAGAAGGACTTCCTCCAACCTCGTGCCACACACACACACGTCTAGAAAGAATGCGATCGTTTATTTGGCCTGGTTATGGTATCGACGTCTCATCAGCCGACGAGTGGAAGAATGCGACTCACGAAATCCGAACTGTTCGGACATTAGCAAATCTAGTCTTTATTTCAAGATGGACTGTACGAGTCGTTCAAAGACTTTTTACGTCGTAGGCTGATAGGCCGGAGATTCTTCGTGCGAGGATTCTTTTCCAGCTTCGGAATCACGATCAGTTGGCCATTTTCCATTTCGCTAGTAAGTTAAGTCAACCTGAGACGGACATGAAGAGATCAACCAGGAACAGACTTCCCCGTTTCGGAATACGCTGGAGGGCAGTGTTGGAAATGTTGTCCAGGTCAGACACCTATCAGGGCTTCATTTCAACAATTCGAGAAACGACTTTTCCAACAAATCGGGTTCGAACTAGGCAGTGATCTAAAGCGATAGAAAGCGATATACCTCGGATCTGGTCAGCGGAGGCCTGCTTCTTGGGAATGTTAGGAGCAAAGTATCGTTCGAAGCAGTTAGGCAAGAATTCGATGTTTCCGGCAAGAATCCGGGCGGCCGAGGGGTTAACCATCGGGTCCCCTATTGAACGTAAAAATGATTGATGTCGAATACAGGAGGTTGTGTTAAGCGGCGCGATTCTGGATGCGCAATGTATTGTACAAATTCGTATAAAACAGTTAACATTTATCATCGTCTGCAGAAGATGAGAGAAAGTTTGTACTAATTTCGTAATACTGTTAATTGTATGAAGCTCTGTATTGTATGCCACAGCTGCTAATTACGTAAGGGCACACCTTGTTTAAGATGGCGAAGAAGACGAAAAGGCACATTTCTGTAAATCTCATGGAACTGCTCACCATTCACCTGTCTCTCCTAAGCTACTTTGGTGGTATAAAAACGTGTCTACTCGGGATCGTCGACGATTGACGACACTGCTTTTCCACACGCTTTGGCAATGCAAAACCTTTCTTCCATTTTACGCTAAACGCGTCTTCAGTGACTCGACTGATGATCAACGCTACGTTCGTTGCAAGGCTACAGCTGTATTATTAACAAGATTAACGCAAAGTATATGCCGTATAATTGAGAATAGTTGTTCAGAAAAACACCTTAGTTTACAGGGGAAACGGAGGAAATGGTATTGTTGTCGGCCGAGGTTGGTCGGTTATATACCGTTGGAGCGGTGCGGTAACGGGGCCGCGGACAGACGGAATAGAAAGGTAAGCAAACCTGTCTGGCTCAGTCGTGCTGTGGCTTTGTTTGCGTTACAGTTAGTTGTTTGTTGCTATGTGCGGCGTTGTGAACTGAAACAGGTGCGTAACCCCTATTGTATTTCACTATTTTTACAATACAGAAGATGACTGAACTAAATGTGTTTATTCATAATTGTGTTACTCTAAATATTAACGGTTTCTCTCGTGAAGAGGTAACATTTATTCTAGAAACGTCATGTTTAGATTCACTTAATTGTAGCAAAAAACATTTATTTTGTTCCTTTTTTAAAATTCAGATCGATATTATAACTTAACTCGAAGCACGCAACACAATAATTATATATAAATACACAACAAACACACAAGCAACTGTGAATTTAATGTCTGTAACGATTTAAATTAGATTTTAAGACTGTTACACGATCGAAACAGCGACCGGCGTTTTTTTATCTTGTGTAGAACGATCAGCTGTTGGCGCTCCGTGAGTCAGACGATGACTAAAGAACGGCAAACGATCGATACTTCTAAGAACGCCAGGAAATGCGTTAAAGATAACGACACAGGTCAAAATAAAATTTGTGCCCGTCAGTGCGACAGAGTGGGCCTGATTATATATTCCACTGGTGTTTTAGATTTTAAGTATGCGTTTTTTTATTATTATTGATCGTTAGAAGTTTGTTCAATGTTTGGTCGTTCGGTTGCTATTTTATTAAACCACACACACACACACACACACACACACACACACACACACACACACACACACACACACACACACACACACACACACACACACACACACACACACACACACACACACACACACACACACACACACACACACACACACACACAACTGCGTAGTGGTGTATAATTAATGAATTTTATCAAGACAAATTCAGGGAGTTTCTGTCTACATGGATTCTGAACATGAATCCACAATTTTATCGTTATGAGAGATCCCGCCGGTTTGGTAAACCCACATTAAATATTATCGCATGGTGATCGGATTAAATATGGTCGCATGGGTAGTGTGATTACACTAGGTGTACAAATTGTGTTAATATGAACCGCTAGTATTATGCCTCAAGCAACGATTTGTTTACTTTTAACGGCAGCAAACATTAATAACCGTTTGGTACGGCTTACCCCAAACACGGTAATTCTAAATGTCTGTACGTAACATTTGTATGAATTCACATTTAGTATACTTTAAATTTTAGAACGTCTTGTTTTCGGGTCGAATCGGATGGGTCGAAATAAACGTTATCGTTCGATTTAATATCAACCTCATGAAAAAAACGTTTTTCAGGAAAAACACACAGCAAGTTCGCGTTAGTCCGAACTAATTACTGTAATGGCAGTTCGGACTTGCGAATAAGATTTTTTCTATTAGAATTTGTGGGTTATTCAAGAGGCTAACAAAATACATCTTATGTCCGATAATAATGGCAAATTTAAACGTTAGTTGCAGAACATATTGTAAACGTGTAACATGTTCTCAATACGGCCATTCCGTATTCACGAACTTTTTCGTTCCCCGGGTTCGATAATACAATAAAATATGATGCAATGAGATATAGAATTAGAGGTTAGTTTCTTTACGATTAATGAACGTTTTTACATATCCGTTACTGATAACTTCCACGCTACACGGCGCCTTATAAATTTCTCCACGCTTCTATACATTCGTAAGCACGGTACGTAACTGTCGTTCTTATCGTATTAAAACGAATTAAATCACGGAAATACGTAGGTTACTTGCTCATAACTACTTGATACTAAAACTGTAGATGTCATAACACTTCATCAAGTGAAATGAACCAGTTTTATTAACAGCCCTGAACATTCCGAGTGTTTATGTGGAAAAAATAAAAAAAAATATTCAAAATATGATAAAAAGAAAAGTTTTCTTTGCATGATATACGTAAACAGTAGACGTCAGCACAAAACAAAAACAATAACTTAAAACCGATCATGAGAACACAAATTAAGCAATTCCATTTTATAACGAAAACTAATCTGTCCCTAAATTAACATAACTATACACATTTGAAAACGTAGGGAGCTTACGACGTGAAAAAATTTCGAAACTTAGCATTTAGTCATCAGCCTATCTAGCGTCTTTCTAACCTATTATTAATATTAATAAATGAATTTAAGGAATAAAATAAATACCTCATATAGTTAGGATCCATACACCTTATACCTGAATCAGTTTGACGCTGCTGATCCTTAACGAAACCACATGGCGGATGGATTTTTAGTTTGTAAGAATGGTACGGTACCTACTTTTTTGTTTGTCGCTTTCAAAAGTGTTTTGATTGAGTACGTCAAAAATGTCAAAATGAACGAATTGTTCGTACAGTACTTTCGACCCTACAGTCACGTTTGACCTTTTAGTAATATACTTGTCATTTCCGAGAGAACCGTCCCTCATATTTACCCCCTTCTGAATACGCTACTGTCTTTAGGTAGTCCTAATGTTATAGAATACGTATTTTTTACAGTTTACGTAATTTAATGTATACGTTATATTCTGAACAGATTTACAAATGAACATCGTAGCATACACTTCTGTACATAGTAATTTTTGTTATTTATAAGCACATGTTATAGGTTTACTGTAGTTTCTAATAAACATTTTCCAGCAACAGAGAAATAGTAATGTAACGGCTCTTTGTATTTTGTTAACTCGACATATGTCTTGTGTTTTACACACAGACTACTTTTCCGTTCTTGTAAGTAACGTTTTCGTCAGAGTATCGGAGTAGTTTTGGCTAATATGGGGAAGCGTGTGTACTGTTGACCTATGTACTGTAACGCAGATTTCTCACAGTATACATGGACTAATGGATTTTCTTTTATTCAGTTTATCGTTGCGTAGAGAAAAATTATAATACGATGCAGTAATTCGTTCTCGATTAGAGGTAAACATCTAGCAATTGAACTGTATTAATTACTTCACACTTCGTAACATTATTTAGTTTTGAAAAAAAGGTGCGAATATGAACCTCAAATAATATAAAAAAATTATAAATCCGGAATGTGCTAACGTGCCGTATGGTACCAAGCGGACAGCTAGTAGCTACGGAGTGTTTTACGCAGGAATACAAATGGAGACCGCGGCAGGTAAGTACACAAACGGAGATCTAAAAAAAAAGCGTTTTTATCATTACGGGGAGCCTCTTTAAATCTAGAGGAATTTTACGTCGCGTTAATGGATTTAACTTCGGGACGAGAATACTTTATCGTTGAATTGATAGTCGTTGTATGGAGATTTCACTGTACATTACATATGATTTAACAATTTATCTATAAAATGTATTCTATAATGGGAAATCCGGAATTAAGCCGGACTTCCTGTAGATAACTATTCGCGCTAACGCATGCAAATGTTATAAACGTGTGGGGTACATCGTGACAACCAAGGGAACACAGTCGGAAGTCTAAACTCGATCCTGAGTAATAAAAAGGTAACAAAAAATTTAAAAACTACGGATACATGATTCAGAAGTATAAAAACTGCATAGGCACAGACGCGGCACGGTTACTGTCTTCCTCGTTTAAGCTATACGGCTCTGGGGTGTTGGAATTTGAACGAGTCACAACCGAAATGGATTTTACAAGACTTTCGGAAATAATATCGAGAATTCAGAAAATATCAGGATAAAGAGTTCGAGAAACAACAAGCAACACCAAGTTCGAGAGACAACCTTACAATAGTATGAGGAATATAGAAAAACAATTACTGGATTATGGCCACCTTAAAATGAGTCGGAGAGAGGAAGCGTAAGTCGGAAGGCAGCCAAAGCTCCGTCCTCCCCTCCTCTTCATACCGAAGACTTCAGGCTACTATAATTTATCTATTAACTAAAATTAATTTTGTCTATTATAACTTAGTTTGTTGATAAACCAAAATTATGTTTAAGTCCAAATGAAATGCTACTCTCTTATTTTAATTAGTGGATTAGTGCGATTTTTGGGGTTGAGTTTATATTCCACCGGCTGTGGAATTGGGGGGGGGGGGTGCTTAAAACTATCGTACCTCATCGCTAGCATCCGGCGGTTTTTTGTGCGTTGCATTTCATAAGTTTGACAAAATTAATATGCTTTTTTTAATACCTTGGTAGCCCTTCTGAGCTTCTCACCGACTGCCGGTTGAGATCCCCTGATCTACAAGAAGTTGGCAACAAGAAATAAACGAGATTTATTAATGTCGAGCACTGACTGAGCAAAAGGTAGAAATGGTGAGTGGGAACTGGAAGACGATCATGCTCGCTACAAATCGGACACACACCCACACACGCGTATACTTACATGTTCATGTACATATTATTCTTCATTGGCGCAGCAAGGAAGTTCTGGGGGGTTAACCACCCAGAGGTATCAAGAAAAAAGGATATGTTAAAAATTTTAAATAATGTCTACGTTTCGGTAAAAAAAATTAAGACGTAGAATTAAATGAATTAGGCCATTTAGTTATGTTATTACGAACATTTTCAATTGAGGTTAGGCCTGTGTCCTCTTATTGAGGAGGAAAGAAGTAGCCTTGGAATGTTTATTTAGTCCGCAGTGTAGCTAACTCGGTTTACGTTATTTATAGTGCACTACTTTATTCCTTAGCAACTCGAAACATTTCTATATTAACCAGGTTCTTGTTTGTTATTCAGATGTAGGTTTACCTATTGTTGTATACGGTTTCCGATCGAATTTAATAATTCTTTCATATTTTTTAATATGAAAAAATATTATAAATAGTACTATATAAATATATAAATAGAACTTTATCATATAAATATTTATATGTTATATAAATAGTACTTTATGCAATTTTAAAACCACGTACTTGAGAATGCTGCAATGAAATTTTGAAATGTTTGTTTTTAAAGGCCGGTGATCCCATTTCGTGTAATTCACTTCTGCGGCATACAGAATAGACTAATTATTTCCATTTGCTGCAAATTTTACAGACACTTACTCACCAAAGCGAAGTGTTAAAAATCCGTACACTATCAGCGTAGTGTTCCCTTATGTTCCCGCATGGAGACCCTTATGTTTCCACACTTACCTCCTTAAATACAACAAAGTAACAAGTTCTTTTCTTTTGATTTTTTGCAGTTTTATTTACAAAAACTCTAAACCCTTTCAAAAAGAAATCCTGCGCCTTTTTAATTATTACGAAAGGGAAAAATAGACGTCTCTTAGCGGCGCAAACTGACAAACATCTAGATTTACCTTATCCGTCAAAATCGAATTCACAGTATTTCATCATCATTTACAAAAAACTATAGTGACGCGCAGAAGCACAGGAAGTTGCTTCCTCGTTTGAGAAAGAAACATTTTCCTCGTTTGATTTCCTTAGTTTTATTAGCAGTGAAAGGTTATTTAACACTACGCGATATATATGATCAGTCGGCTTGCTAAGTGTAGCATTAATACTGTCACGTTGCAAGAAAATAACATCTATTAAATGTTTATTTTCATACCTCTACTCATTGAAATTGCCGTACATAGAAGGCGAGCAGCGGTTCCTTAAATGGATCGGGGCGTATGTGTAGTGGGTCAAGAAAGCAGTAGTCAACAGGAACTAAACATGCGCCTTCAATTATTAAAATACTTAGGCGAAACGATTGATTGAGGTGCATGTTTGAATGAAGGCCGGTCAGTAATTATTTTGGGTTCAAGTGCTCAAAAAATATCTTCAGCTGTCACAAACAGCATTGAGATATTTAGCAGCATTTTCAGGCAGTATTTTTGTGGGTGTGCTTCTTCTTCTCATTAGTTCTCTAAATAATTAAATGTAGGAATAACCTTCGTCTGCATTTGACTTGGGACCGAAACTTAGTTCTTTTAAATCCCGATTTAGGTTTTCTGTTGGAATGTAAACAGTTTCATCAAAAGTGTTATTTCTGTTCCGATCTGAAGTAAAGCTAAACGCTTATCGGAAGTCACAGAAAATAGTGGAGTTGCAATAAGTGGTATTCAGTACTTTTTAAATTTACAATCCACGAACAGAAGGTTGTTAATTAAAAAGTGTGTGACGACTATCTAGAAAACCTTACAACGATGTTAGGTTAATCTTCTTTTATATTCGTTAGAAGACTAATTTCATTACTACTACATATCCTTATTAATCTGCTTTTTATTTCAGTAATAATAAGATTTTATTTTGATTTAAATATTATTGTTTTTTTAATGCTGAACCACAAAATAACACTCTCTTTACACCTAAATGTATATTTCAGTATGTCACGTAAACAATTTCAAAGCTGTTGGTAGGTCGTGGTCACATGACATTGAAGTTTATGTTATACATACAGTTGCAGCGTTCCTCAGACCATATTGTCGAGCAGAGGTAAATATTGTTCGTTGCTGTATCTCGGCCGACGCCGCTCACCATTCACCAAACAGCGCTTAGTTATGTAATAACTGTTTCTTTATAGTACAAATTAAAGCGCATTTAGCCGGTTAGACACGTACACAACACAACTTTATCTACGGTAAAAGTTGTTCCCTCTGACACAACTTTTTTTTGGACAGCGTTATAATTACAAAACTGCGCGATGCGGGTAACTGACGATTGCGCAACACACGTGAACGTTTCGTTTCCGTTCGCTTCTCACGTCTCGGCCAGAACTTTGTGGACTGGGCAGAATCGAATGAATACGAAAAAACAAAGAGAAAGGCAAAAATATGCGAAAAATTTATTGCCGACTCTGTTGTTAACCGTGCTCTTGTTAAAAGAATGCATTAGTACTGGACTGTACCTGGTGCTGTGTTATCGTCATTTGTCAACAGATAATTATAATCAGCCTTCTGATGTAACGAGATACTGAGATCTTCATCACGCGCCTTTTGTATCATGAAGAAGTTCAGATAGGCGGATACATTAGAGTTATCTTTGGTTACATATAAAACACAAGAGCATGTATTATCACCTCAGGGACGCTACGACGGAGGACCGAAGATATAAATTTTAAAAATTTATACGGATAAAGGGAAAGGAGACTTGATACCAACAACGTTTTGTAAATATTACAGTGTTTGAAAATTATATCTATTTGTTTGAAAATTATTTGTATTAGGTACAAATTACATATTAGGTAATAATTATTTGTACAAAGTCTCTTTCTCGTGTCACTAGTTGGAGGCTGCAGAAATTGGACGCACTTTTTAAATTTTCACAACGAACACTAATTAGCGCGTGCGTGTTTCATTTAATGGTATGGATACTTTACTTTACTTTTATGAATACTTAAGCATAACGTCGGAAGAGTGTATCCCCGTCAATGGGTTTTCGGAGAGATCTGCCGGGAAACTGAAAAGTCTTTCGTATACGCGATTTCCGATGGAACGAGGAATACGTTGTTGAGCGTTATGAAAGGCTGTATTAAACCCGGTTCGAGGACAATATCTGATTGTTGACATGTACACTACTTAGCGTATGAAACGGTCAGTCATTCTAAAGATCCTGGGTTTATGCCAAAGATCGTATTTAGGCTATGCCAGAAACAAGGGAACGAGGGATTCTTCGAGAAATCTCTAGAGGAATTGTACGCTTTTGGAGAGTATTCACCAAATGAACTGTCAGTGTTCATTATCACTAAATAAAACAAACACTGGACAGTAGTAAACGTTTACGAAACGCGTCCACTTTTTGCTAAAATCCCACAAGTTGGAATCCCATTATTAACTATATTCCTTGTGATAATAGACTACTAGTTCAATGCTTTGTTAGAGAATACAAAAATTTTTCCTGTTCTATACACACTAAGTACGCCTTGCGTTTCTTAAACGTTAAAATTAAAAAGGTATAGTATTTGTAATGAGTACAAAGAAAAGTGGAGTTACTGATGTGGGTCTAGTTACAACGGAAGTCACACAAACGATTGAAGTCCGCGTGTAGTAACAGTATCGTAACGATAAATTTGACCGAACTTTCGCCAGAAACGGATCCATTGGTGTATTTTATTTACTTATTACTGTATGGAATACATAGCCTATAGTAAAATGTACACCTGACAGAAGAGTTCTGCGGTGCATGATTGGGCAACCAACGCGAGTGAAAGCAAGTAACAACACCAACACTAGGAATTATGGTAAATCAGTAGCTGACCGGAAACCGAATGGGAAATAATAAATCAGTACGAATACGCAGAGCCGATACCCGCCCAGGAGAACTATTGTGAGACCTGGGCTGGCTTCAGGCGTGGTTTGTGTATCGCGTTCAATTAACGGTACTACACAAACCGAACCCAGCTCGCGTAATAAAAAAACCTAGCGACACCAATTAACTTTTAAATACAGAGCCAGTCTGATTTGTTTTCACCGTTCCAAACAAATAGTTTTCTCATACGGCCGATATATGAGCGATATGTAAAAACCTGATAGTTTCGCTTTTTCCACAGCCGTTTAAATTGCGTGTATAATACGAATTTGTCCGGTAGAAAATCGATGCATGGCGACGCTTTTAAAGTGCCGAGTGAAAGTCACAGCGAGTTTGACATGGACTAGCAATTTAAATGGTAGCATAAATAAGTAATTATTATGGTAATGAAGAAGACAGGCGTACAAATCGTATAAGGTCTGCGATTCGTTGTGAATACAGATGCCGTTAACGGTAAACAGTGTTAATTACCCTTTATATTACACTAAAAATAGCGTAGTATAAATTTGGCTGATTGAAATATAAGTCTCAGTTATAAAACAATCATTTTTAAATACTAAGGTACAAAGAAATTTTAAAATTAAAATTTGTACACTTAAAATTTACAATATAATATAACATAATCAGTACATATTATAACATACCGTCACGATTTGCACTTACAGAATGAAAGGCGTAGCTTACTGATGTTAAACACGCACACGCACGCGCGCGCGCGCACACACACACACACGCACACACACACACACACACGGTTGTAGACAATACTGTAACCTAAAACAATCAGATTAAATTTTGTTTATTCCGACTTAATTCTACCGTCTAGTTGTAATAGGTATTTGTGAACGTAGAGACATGCGTGCACATTAATCTTTAGCGAGAAATGAAATACCGTTTTTACGTATAAAAGTTTATATTTTTATTAGCACTTCGCTTAAAAGTATACAGTGTTAAGTATCATTGTCAGTTACAAAATTTGTTAATTTTAACAAAATTAAGCTACAGATTTAATTACAATAATACATATACCAACAAAGGTGTGCTTGAGGTACATAGATTTGGCAAAACAAACACGCGCGCGCGTTGATCATAAACACTTTTTGTTACAGGTTCTTATAAAACCCATGTACATTATTATTTCTATAGATTATAATATAACATTTATAATTCACAAACTTTTCTTTTTGGTGACAATTAAAAACACAGCCTAATGAAAGAACAACGTCTTAGCATTAAAAGACAGCATTATGTGTAGCCTACAGAATTTTTTTTAATCAGCAATGGAACTGGCTGAAAGTCGGTGAGTGTCTTCCCCTTTTTAATGCTCTGAAGAGATTCGAGTTTTCGCACAAAAATAATGACGCAGTAATCGAGGAAAAATGACAACTTAGTAATGGTTAACATTTAGCTGTGATCGTCCGTCTCAAACCATTATCTTAATTTCCACATCCCGGTCATCCGTCTGTTGTATTGTTTCGTTTATTCTTGTTCTTGGGCGAAATCAGTGGAGACAGTATAATCGCTTTCCGCGAAAGAGAAGCACGTTTGATTCCTACCCAGTTAACGGGGCCGTCCTCATCACCCTGTAGACAGAGTTCAACAAAGGAAAGTTCTTTCCGTTAGTTCACGACCTTATAATCCTTCGAATTGTAGCAGAATATTTGTTTACACAAGGGAACAGACGTCATATTCTGCCTGGTTGTCCCCGAACTTCCTCCATGACAAGTAACAACGTTAAAGGTAATAGCGTACACTGCGAACTAGTGGAAGCAGAATCAAATAATCAAGTATACACGTAACGGGTAAAGTTTTAATGAAGGTAGTGGTAACGCAATCGAACGTTAAACCTTGTTATTTTGTGGTGGGGAGATCACTTCCACTTAACTATGGTCCGTATAGGTTCTCGTGGACATGTTATCTTATTTCATGCGGAATGGTAACGTCTGGGAGGGGAGGTTGTCCGAGTCCGAGAAGATTTTATCGATCCGTAAAAAGACGTTGATTTTAAAAGAAACATGTTAATTATACTAATAAATGTTTAAGATTGTAGGTCAATAGCGTATTAGCGTATCAAGAATTTGGCATTATACAAAAAAAAAACTGGTTAAGACTAATCAACATTACTGTCTTTAAAGTGGTTGAAATTAATTTAAAAAAGAGTGTGTGTGTGCGAGCGAGCGCGGATGTTCTGCCGGAAATTAATACGATTTAGCAACAAGTAGGCTGCGCTGTTCATAATATCACGTCTATATTAACGAATGCGCATAGATTTTGTACTTTTAGAGACAAAATATCAAACGAACAGACACCACTTTGTATGTACCAACTTGGGAGGGGCAGATAATGTGCCCAGCACTATGCTTCATTCCCTTATTATTGTCCTATGCTGGTGTAGGTGTTACCCCGATGCTTTCGATCTAGAATTTATGCTTAAGAGACTTTTGGTGTAACTAAGTAACAAAATGGACATAAAATCATTGTAAAAAAACAGTAGGCCTACATGCTACCAAATTCAAAAGCACAGTTCACGATTCCAATTAAGGGTCAAGAACGAGTGAAGCGGCCCAAGAAATTCAAATATCTTGGGGTGACGGTCATGACGAAAGGTATAGAAATGTCCGACGACGGGTACAAAGTCGGACAGTTATAGGATGGTTGCATTCCTTATAGATAGATAAACGTATTTCCATAGACGTGAAAAAAAATATTGGCAAGGCAATGGTGGAATCACTGCTAAGGTATGACTGGGAAGTGTGCGACTTGAACGCTGCATCTGAAAGGAGAATAAATACTGTGGAGATGGGACTACTTGAGAGATATCGGGACTGCAAAGAATCTGTAGTGAGACGACAGTAACGTCGGTCATGCGATGAGAAGAGGGGACAAACGATTGCCGAAGCGGGTATTCAATTGGACACCACCCGAAAGACAGAAGAGGGGGAGACCACAAAGATCGTGTAATAATGGTATTCAAAGTAGCATGGAAATGGACGATATCCTGGATAGATACAGATGGCGCCTGGGGACGCTATACGAAACACGTTAGGTTCGAGGCTGCCTGTGAACTGAACTCGAGGCCTCTAGATTAACACCAATTCCCACTAGTCTAATTGGGTCCTCTGCCTTTCGGTAATAGATCTGTCGATGCACACGCTGCGCGAGGTTTGTGTTTCATATAATTCGTAATTATGTATATGCCATAGAGTAAACTAATATTAGTCCGAATAAAATATAAACAGGCTCGATCATTTTCGTGTTAAGCCAAAAGTGACAGAAAACTTCAGAAATCGTAAACAAATGTTACGACAAAAAATTGAATATACACATAGATGCACGCGCAACCCAACCCTCGCAACCGATAAACAAGATACACGTGCGTCTGTGTTGTGTTTTAACCGAAACCGTCAACCGTCAACTGACGATTATGTGGACAGGACGAGGTCCAGGATTAATAAAAAACGCGAATAATCAGCGAATATTAAATGTCTGGTTAAAGTTTGGTTTATTGTTTGAAATTACAGTAAGTCATGTTAATGAACGTACAGAGCTACTACTAACACATACATCAGTGGCATATCTAGAATTTGGTCTAGAGGGGGGGGGTGCGGTCAAGTCGGCTTCGTACAAAAGAAGAAAACAAGTTAAGAAGACTAATTAATAGTACAGTCTTTATAGTGGCTGAAAACGTGTGATATCCTGAAATCATTCCCACTAAACTAAACGGTAATAACACTGCAAATACGCGCTATTAAAACGTTGTTTATAAGATATTTATTGACTGAATTGATTTCTATATTTCGTATCTCAAACGTAAAGCAAATTCTGTGTAATAAACCTGTTTGTATGTTTAAAAAAAGAGCTTGTACAATATCAGCGTACACTGCTGAAAAACTGATAAAACATCCTAAATATTGGGAGATTAACAAAAGTCCTTGTCAACATTTTTCGAACCTCTGGGGGGGGGGGGAGCCAGTCCCGTTCGTCCTTCCCCGTAAATACGCCCCTGATATTCATTAGTCCCGATATTATCTGTAAGTGCGCTTCACAAAAAAGTTTAACTCTTAGCATACAACACTGTATTGGTGTGTGTGGGGAGGGGTGCGTGTGTATAAAACTTCAAAACCCTAATAAAAATAACAGTTTTGTGCACATGATGGCACCAAAAAACTTCGAAACCCTGCAGAGTAATGAACAGGCGTAGACCTTCAGTCTCTTCCATTGATGCTTCAACAAATTATGTAAATTATTATTGGTGTCTACTTAATTCTGTGACGGCACTTTTTCGTTAGGCTGTAGGTATTCGTGTTCTTGAGTAGGTTGTTAAGTGTTTACTAAAAAATACGTGAATTATAATCGTTGTACGTCTATAACAACAGAATAATGTGTGTGTGTGCGCGCGCGCGTGTGTTTGTTTCTTGGTTATAAATGGCATACGTCTAGTACTACACGCTACTAGGCCATATTGTCCTACATAATTGCATTGTATCTGCGCGCGTGTGCGTTCGCGAGAGAGAGAGAGAGAGAGAGAGGGGGGGGAGGGGATTCCGCTTTATCGGGGCACGTCGGGCTATATCAAGTTGGCCCAATTAAGCGGTTGGTCCTATTATCTGAAATTTCTAAAAAATAAGCTTTATAAACAGAAATTTCGTAGTAACGGAAAATCAAACATAACCCCTAAATAGTAAACACCGCAAATATAAGATTTGTTACTAACGAAGTAACATCTACATCTAAGATACATCGAAGTACATCTAAGATAAATAACAGTAATAAATATATAATAAAACTATAATTACAGCATAATGAAGTAGTATGAATAGGCGTATTTTTAAGAATCCTGGAGGCCCTAGTGGTGCCTCTGGTTGGGTTATGGTATGGCGCCAAGTACAAACACAGAAAGTCCGAAACCGAACACATATCGTCGGGTTGCTGTTAACAATGTACTTTATAGTAATGGTGTGTCGCCCTCACTAGTCTACTCGTATAAATTACGTACTCAGTAAACAATGGCTCATTTCTTCTATTTGAGAAGAGAAAATCTGAGCCATTACTGGACCGAATAACCGGCGGTCCGGACCTATTAAGCGAAGAAACGTACTATGTACAACCCTCTTTTGTTTTTGTATTTTGAATATTGGCCCAATAAAGTGGCTGTCCCTAATAACCGGTAGCCCCAGTGACCTGAATACACTTAGGATTACAGTGTCTTTGTACTATAACAAATCTGTAGCTTTTTGTTATTGTTATTAAAATCAAACTAAAAAATAAAATGACAATGTGAGTGTGTGTGCATGTGTGCGAAGTCGCGCGCGTATACAAAAGTATAAGTTACGGATATGCGGACGCACGTTTGTAAGTAGGTCTACCTATACCAGATACCAGTGGTTTCCAACTTAAAAGCGCCTGAGTACAACAATTAAACTCATGAAACTACCGGCGGACAGTATCAGCAGAGATCAATTTCCGACAAGTAACGTAAAAAAAAAATCAGTATGAAGAACCATACATGACTTCCAAGTTGTAAGATTTATATATAAAATCATTTTCGAAATGAAATATTTCCATAGAAACTACTTCTTTCTTCAGCCTTAACCACAGTACTGTGGTCGCTAACGTATACCACCTCACGTTAGCGCACTCGATTTTCACTGATGACGGCAGTCGATAGCACTGCCGAAACGTCTGGTTGTGTAGAAAACATTGGACTACGGCCAAACAGTCCGGAAAGGAATTTTAACCACAAACTACTTCTTTGTTGCCTATAACGTAGTATACATGGCAAAATAAAAATTATCCCCTCCCCCTTCAACTATCATTTTCATTTATAGAAAATTACCCCCACCCCCTTCAACTAGCCTCTTCATTAATAGATATTTCGTCTACGTTTCTATAGTGGATTATTATGACCTTCTTTTCAGAATACTTTATTTATCATAATTAAGTATTTTACTCTTCTTAAAACATAAAACGTTGCAGGTAAACTATCCCTTTCCCTTAACCGATCTTCACCAAAATCAATAAGCCTTGAGTCCTCCACAATTCAGTCACATATGCAAAAAATTATTTGATCCTGTTTGAATTTGACGCAGTTATCGTTCGCCATAGAAAAAATTCTACACAGACACACACAAAGACACACATAGACACTTTTAGAAAAATGACTTTTCTTCATGTTTTGAGGGTAGTACAATCAGAATCAGCCCTTATCTCGAACACGATTCTTTTCGCCATCACCATACTTCCATTTCCTTATGGAACATGGAAGTAAAAAGGTAATACAGTGGTCGCCTTTTATTGTAGTGGGATACTACCTTCTTGATAACAATAACCGAATGATAACAGTAAATTTATGTTTAAATTTAACGATATTATTTTCTCAGCGTATTTTATTACTCTATTAGTGCTGTAACTATATTATTTTTTTAGACATGTTATTAAACTCACATCAAAGAATTGAAGTTCAATTTTTGAAAAAAAAAAAACAAATATTGAATCCAGTAACATCTAAATAAGAAAAACAAAATTAAAGTAGTTTCAATAAAGGTTGAATCTGTGAACAAGATTCAAACACTGTACTACAGCTGCGCTAATTTTTAAACTAATTCATGTGCAGTCGACTGCCTGCTGTATTTTATCGGACGGTCATTATTAAGTCTCTCGTATTCATAATGTTTTTCTAAATCTTTAGCTTTCTGGTGGACGCAGTGTCGCAGGATCTCTAAAACTTGCCAGACATCTTTATTTTTTTTTAGGATTTCTTCACAAGACGTCTCCATGGAGTTCACACGCTTCTGCTTTAGATGTAGATGCACTTACTTCACAGACATCTTCCTCAGCGAGTTTAGCTGCTACAGTAATATGTTCATCTGTTGCTATCCAGTCATCGTACTCATCATTCGTCGTGTCCGAAGACGAAAGCCTTCTTCCAAGATTAGACCTTCTTTAATGAACCCACCTCGCTTCAAACAATTTTTAATATTTTTTCGGACATCTGATTCCGTGACATTTAAAGCGCCGAGAAGACCAATCCGTTTTCAGTTATAGCTTGGTTTTATCCCATGTTCGACAAAATTTTTAAACGCATTTCTCGATGGTAGTACGCTTTCAGAGTTCTAATTGATCCTTTGTCACAAAGTTGGACAAACACCGTTATATTGGCAGGAAGGTACACCGCTCTGACGTTTTCTTTTTTAACAATACGCTAACACGCTAACACTTGTGTGCTTTACAGTTGTCTACAGGTAAAAGAGTCTTATGATCAACAACGTTATCGCATTTAATTAACCACTCATTAGGCTGTCGTTATTCAAGCGCTAACAGTTTCCATAGTACTCTACTGGTACGTTTCTTACTCATTTGAAAGATCAAGACCTTTTTGCTTTTCCAACGACCAAAAGTTATTTTTTGTTACCAAACATATTATTAACGCAGCACAAAGCAATAACCCGTTCTTCAGAAATTTTACAACCTTTGGCATCTTCTTTCTTAAATAAAAAACTGCTCCGAGGCAAAATGCGATAGTAGATTCCAGTTTTATGTGCGTTGTATATGTTACAAGCAAGATACTCGGAAGAAATCTTAGGCTATTCTTTATTTATTCAATTCTAGGCTCCCGTAAATTCGGCGTCTTTCTGTTCACCACACGTTCGTTTGAAGACAATGTCTTCTCTTTTCTTCTAACGATAAAATCAACCATCGATAGCAAGGGAATTATCTTTTCCCATCTTTCTAGTACGTTCCTCAGCTTTCTGGCACATTAATGGACCGTTAACACGAGCATCTTGATAGCGAAACATTTTGAACCACAAGTTTAATGCTGTACCAACTTGTTCATTTTTTCACTTCGATTTATTTTATTTTGCAGGTTATCGTTTGCTTTGAATCTGTCAAAATAATACGCTTTTTAAAATTTGATATAATATAGGCTGGGATATTTTTAACCGAGAAGCTGTATTTCTTTGGTCCATTTCGGTTACTTATCAAATCGTTCTAAAGTGCCCTGTTTTCTTTCATGTTTAAATCATGCCGTTTCCTTTGAGATTTCGTCATTGTCTCGCTAAGCAAATACTAGCCTACCGAATTAAAAAACCAAGTCTCTACGCAAGAAAGTAAAATTCAGTATTCAAAGCCCAGTTAATAGCGATTACAAAAAACATCACGATTTTAGAACGTTTGCAGTTCAAATTACTACTGACGTACACTTACGGTAGACGAACTGCAGTAGGACGTTTATATAGACCGCTAAAAGAGAGACATTACACTTTTGTGATGAAGTGTACTTAGTCATGTAGAGCATACAGTACTGTGTTGATAAATAGTCACAGTGCAGTACCAGCCATTTGAAGATCAATAAATCGGTTCAGTTAAAATTTCAAAAGAAGCCGCATACCCCAACTGGGAGAAGGTAATGACTGTGTGCGTGCGCGCGCGTGTGTGTAACCGAATGAGCGACAGAGCGATGTTAGCACGTAGAGGGAGAACTGAGATAACGCCCGAGTGTAAACTGTACAGAGAGTTGCCAACTTGAAGTTTTTGCTCGTCATACAACTGTAGTACTCGGTGAAACTGAAAATTAGTTTATACAAGCAACATAATGATAACATTAGCCGAACTGTGATTCCAATAAATGGCGCATTCTCACGCCAATTACATATACATCCATTCCAGGATTCTGAGAAAGTGTTAACATTAAGCGTTTGATAACATCAGCCATAATTATAATAAACAGCGACCACTGTATTTAATTGTAGCTTAAATAAGTGAAAAGACGTAACTTACACGTTTAACATATCTTAGTGCATATCTTTAACGATACAATCTTCATTATGTCAGTATAATAATGACGATACAAGAAAGATATTAAACAGTTTATGATTACATAAAATCTTCAATGTAAAAGCTGGAATCTACCGTACGTTTATTAGCGAATCAGTGAAACATTTTTTCGAAGGTTTCTCCTGCAAGGCCATTCTAAATTAAAATAAAATTATATTTGTATTATTTATTTATTTATATTTACTTATTACGCACCCATTATCGTATCCGATCTCATGAATATCAATAATTGAAGTTTAAGAAGTAACTTATTTCTCACCGAAAACCTTTTCTAATGATAACATTGTTATATAGGGTGAATCAGATAAGGAGTCCAGAATCCATTAAAGTAGAACGGTTATGATGAATATTGACAGGACAATAATAGATGAAATAGAAAGAAGACAATTGACTTGCTTTGGGCATTTGAAGAGAATGGAAGATGACAGATGGCCCCGCAAAATACTGGAATGGATACCACCGGTGATGAGGAAAAGAGGACGTCCACGGAGGAGTTGGCGAGATGACGTAGCGGAAGCAATGGTTGCAAGAAATTTAGAAGAACTTAGTTGCTACGATAGGTTACAATGGAATTTGGGGACGGAGAAACGGCGACATCTGTAAAGATCCGTTATATATACACGTAAAGATATACGTATATATAAAGGAATATACGTAAAGATACAGTTCACATGTTCATGTGCTCAATGTTTACGTTTTGTAAACCGAACGACAAGATGCATTAAAATTCATTTACACATACAGTATGGACTTTTCGTTTGAACACCATACGATTCAGTTTTGTTTTTTGTACTGTTAGTGTAGTATATTCGTCGTGTTCTAAAATTATATCTCCCCTTAGTGCCGATTAGTTCTGATTTTTGAGTCTAACAAAAGTAAATTACAAGTAATCTTGGCTTAATATTTATTTGGAAATCATTGTAAATAAATTTAACAATGTACAAATGAATCATTATGCTCTCATAACGTACCAAGGGGACACCTACGTTTATGTGAATATGTGTATATACTACACCCCTCTCCCTGGCCAATGGCGTTTCTAGAATTAGGCTTGGGGGGTCCAGGGTTGGGTCGGCTTCATACTAAATAAAGAACAAGACTAATCCACATTACCATCTTCCAGTAGCGATCCAGTCGCTGAACCGTGCGGATGTATGGTCCGTTCTCTGTTATTGTTATTGTTGTTATTGTTATCATTAAGATATAGTTTTACATAGACATTTATAAAGTGTGTTATTATCGCTGGTGAGTAATGACTTACTTATCTTCAATATAGTCGTTATCAAGACCACATTGAACAAACCGCAGACTATCTTCAGTGGCTACGCGTGCGTACGCTCGTTCCTGCGAGTAAGTGTGCTTGTGTTCTCGGAGACGCGAAGCCGCCTGTCGGCTCGCGTACTCCTTCAACATGGCAAATCCACAAAATACACAGGGCTACCCTGTTCAACAAACAAACATGTTGCCAGCTGGAAATGGACCCGGTACAAGCGATATGTCTAATCAACTCAATCAAGTAGCAATACAACCATCAAATCCGCCACATTTTTCAATGCCTAATACACAAATGTTCCAAACGTATACCAACCAAATAGGTCAGTCACTTCCAACAAGTAATCAAACCCAGTTTATCCCAATAATAAATCAAACCATACCGACCAGCAATAGTTCTTATATACCATCGACCCAGCAACAAGCAAACTGTCAATCTACTGATGGCCTAAAATATCCATTCTCAAATATGCCGGCACCAAATGTCTGCAATCAACTTCCGAACCAAATGTCATCGCAAATATTAACGAACACTAATACCAATATGGCCCAAGCAATACCTCCATTCAGCTGTCCTACCAACATGCCACTGAACCCCCAAGAGGACATAGATTATGATTCATTAAGTGAAGACTTATCCTACTCTGAACCTAATGAAACTGAAACTGCAAATGAATTTTGCGTACATAACGTGGCTTGGCAGCAAGTTAAACGCCCCTATAAAAAAAGGAAACGATCTGCTACAGCAAATAAAAGCATTTACGAAACTCAAACAGCAAATAGATTCGATCCCTTGTCCAACATAGATACGTCTCTTAATCATGACGATTCTGGCAACTCAAATAACGTTAATAAAAACATTCAACCGAAAACACCAAAGCCTCCGCCAATCTATATATACGGTGTTACGAACTATAAAGCAATGACAGACTTTCTGGCATCGGCTGCAGAAGACGAAACATACCACAGGAAAGCTCTCTCAAACAACACAGTTAAAATTCACCCCCACACCGTTGACACTTACAGAAAATTAATTAGACTACTCTGTGAAAAAAATATAGTCCATCACACCTACCAGCTGAAACATGAGAGAGCCTACCGTGTTGTCATAAGAGATCTTCACTATTCAGTGCCACTAGGAGAAATTAAAGACGAGCTAGCTAAATATGGCCACAAAATTCGGAATATCATAAACGCGAGACACAGGAAATCCAAGGACCCACTGCCTCTATTTTTTGTAGACCTTGAGCCCCAAGATAACAATAAGGAAATATATAAATTGGAATATCTACAAAATACAAAAATTAAAGTTGAACCTCCAAGAGTCAAAAACACAATAATCCAATGCACACGATGCCAGGAATATGGTCACTCCAAAACTTACTGCAGAAAATCATTTATCTGCGTAAAGTGTGGAAACTCTCATGACACCAAAACGTGCAAGAAACCTAGGGATACCCCTGCTACCTGTGCACTATGTGATGGCAGTCACCCAGCCAATTATAAAGGGTGTTCTGTCTACCAAGACCTGATAAGATCTAAACATAGGGGCAATCCACAACTGCTAAGTAGTGCTACTCCACAGACACAATCTAATGTGATTCAGAATTCTCCATCCCCTCTACCACCACCGCGAAATACAACTTCTACATATGCTCAAATCACGGGCGGAAATAAAAGGACACAAATGACTAGCAACAGCCACGCAAACCCCACTACCAGGGAAGTAATGGACCAACTGGCAATTTTCTTAAGTGAGTTCAAAGATTTTGATTAATGAGTTCGTTCAACTCATTAATCAAAACAGCATTATCCTCAACATGTTATCTACAGTCATAAATAGAATACCTCAGCAATGACCACGGCACTAAGAATAGCTGTCTGGAATTCGAATGGGCTTTCCGGCCGCATACAAGAAATTATCCTCTTCCTGAATATCAATAAAATTGACATCCTCCTAATTTCAGAAACCCACTCAACGGATCGAACAGTCTTCAAAATACCTTATTATAACATATTCTATGCTAACCACCCTGCCCTGACGGTTCAGCTCACGCAGGTTCAGCTGTCATCATACGAAACACTCTTCATCATTATGTAATGGAGCCACATGTCACTCCAAAAATCCAAAGTGCAATCATTAAAGTTCTCGCCCTTCCATGGCCCTTGACCTTAGCAGCTACATACAGCCCACCACGCCATTCTATATCAACAGACGAATATCTAGAGTTTTTCGCCACTCTGGGACCACACTTTCTTGTAGCGGGGGACTGGAATGCAAAGCATACTGCCTGGGGCTCAAGGCTTATCACACCAAAGGGTCGAAATCTACTGGAAGCTATACACCATCTTCATATCAGCTACTTATCAACAGGAGAACCTACGTATTGGCCCACAGACTTAAATAAAATTCCAGATCTTCTTGATTTTGCGATAACAAAAGGAATCTCGCACTTATATACCAAAATCGAACCAAATCTCGACTTAAGCTCTGATCATAGCACCATTATAATTGCCTTAAGCACTAATGTAATCTGGAGGGAACCTCCACCTGTTTTATGCACTAAGCAGACTAACTGGGATTTATTTGAACACATTATCAATGAGAATATCAACTCTAACTTTCGCATTACGGATTCCAGAGACATTGAGGTAGCCGTTCAATACTTTACTAAATTACTACAGGATGGTGCACGGCAAGCTACACCAGAAAGAAGAAAAGTTTTACCTGATTATCATAATATACCTCTGCACATCAAACAACTTATTCAAGAAAAACGACAAGCTCGCGGTAAGTGGCAACGAACGAGAAACCCCCAGTATAAAACAATTCTCAATAGGCTCACCCATAGAATTCGCGCAGCTATGCAAGAGGCCCGAAACGCATCGTTTGAACACTACGTAACATGTTTAACACCCCATGATCATTCAATATGGAAGGCGACAAAAAAAATCAAACGACCGGTAATCCCAGTATCCCCCATTCGTAAACCTGACGGCAGTTGGGCTCGAGCAAATGAAGATAAGGTGAATGTGTTCGCAGATCACCTTTCCGAGGTTTTCACCCCAACCTCATCAGCAATTGATGACTCAGAAAGTCTAACTTACCTTGATGCTCCCTGCCAATTATCTCCTCCAATCAAAGCGTTTGCATTCTCTGAAGTTCTCAGGGAGATAAAACGTTCCAAGACACATAAAGCCCCCGGTTACGATTTAATAGTTGGAGAAGTTCTGAAACATCTCAAGAAAGCGTTAGTACTACTTACAACTATTTACAACAGTATGCTCAGACTGTGCTACTTTCCAATCCAATGGAAATTTGCCCAAATTATCATGGTCGCAAAATCTGGCAAACCCCCTACTGACCCAAATCTGGCAAACATCTTACAGGCCAATAAACCTTCTTCCACGCTTGTCAAAAATATTTGAACGACTTCCCCTGACCAGACTAAAACAAATAGTGCTCTTTAGGTACCTGATCCCTGAACACCAATTTGGGTTCAGAGAAAAACATTCTACAGTGCAGCAATGCCACAGAATAGTGAACAAAATTAGGGATAGCCTGGAAAAGAAGACGATGTGCGCAGCTGTCTTCCTGGATTTTCAGCAGGCTTTTGATAAAGTCTGGCATGAGGGCCTTCTGTACAAGCTGAAGAAACAACTTCCTGATCAACTATATTTACTGTTGAAATCATATGTGCAAGATAGACACTTCCAAATCAAAATCGAAGACACTGTGTCAGTAATCTCTCCTATAAAGTCGGGAGTGCCTCAGGGCAGCGTTCTGGGGCCATACTTATATCTTATATTTACTGCTGACCTACCTGTGACAGACTACACTACCACCGCCACCTTCGCTGATGATACCGCTATCCTCGCAGTAGATCCCATCCCGGAACGAGCCTCTGAGAAACTGCAAAGCCATCTTTACCTCCTGCAAGATTGGTTCCAGCGGTGGAGGATCCTAGTTAATTCTGCAAAATCCACTCAAATAACCTTCACCATGAAACGTAGCTCTTGTCCACAAGTCACCATAAACGATGCCACCATACCTATAAAATCAGAAGTTAAATACCTGGGGCTGCATTTGGACGACAAATTAATATGGAAAGCCCACATTCAGGCTAAGAAACAACAACTCAACTTAAAAGCTAGGCAAATGTACTGGCTCATAGGTAGAAAATCTCAACTATCTCTCGCAAACAAAGTCATCATATATAAAGCTGTGCTGAGGCCAATCTGGACTTACGGTATAGAATTGTGGGGCTGCTCTAAACCTTCCAACACAAAGATTCTGCAGACAGTTCAGTTAAAAATCTTGCGCTGCATAACGAATGCTCCCTGGTTCATCTCTAATTATACTCTTCACAAAGACCTCAACATTCCATACATTTCTGATGTCATCAAGATGCACGCCGCTAAGTACAGGAACCGCAACATAGGACACAGCAATAACCTGATCAACGAGCTCCTCAATCCATCACTGGATGTAAGAAGGCTGAAGAGACAGTGGCCAGATGACCTGACCCGGTGAACGCGGTAATCATCGCTGGATGGTTCCCACCTCAAGTGACGACTTATACATCACTTTTACTTATTACTCTGTGAAATGAGACAATTGTAAAACTGCATTAAAAAAAAAAAAAAAAAAAAAAAAATTACCATCTTTAAAGTGACTGAAAGACGCGTGATAATATCCTGAAATCACTCCCATTAAAGTAAACTGTAACAATACGATAAATATCGGTATGGAGAACCATACATGACTTCCATATTCTAAGATTTATATTTAAAAACATTTTCAGCCAAACAGCCAGGCTGTGTCTTACCTGCCTTTTTATTGCTGTATTAAATGAAAAATATTATATTACATTAAAATGAAAAAATTATAATTTTATTGCCTGGCAACAAAATTATTTTATTTTTAACAATTACCATTGTTTCAAAAAGTTTAAATAAATTTTCAAGTACTTTACTCTTGTTAAAACGTAAAAGGTTGCTGGTAAACTACCCCTTCCCCTTAACCGATCTTCACCAAAATCGAAAGTCATTGAGACCTCTACAATTCAGGGACGTATGCAAAAAATTATTTGATTCTGTTTGAATTTGCGGCTGTTATCGTTTGCCATAGAAAATACGCTTGATAAAAAAATGTTGCAGGTAAACTACCCCTTCCCCTTAACCGATCTTCACCAAAAACAATAGGTCTTGAGTACTCTACAAATCAGGGCTGTATGCAAAACATTATTTGATTCTGTTTGAATTTGCGGCTGTTATCGTTTGCCATAGAAAATACCCTTGTTAAAAAAACGTTGCTGGTAAACTACCCCTTTCCCTCAACCGATCTTCACCAAAAACAATAGGTCTTGAGAACTCTACAATTTAGGGCTGTATGCAAATAATCTTTTGATTCTGTTTGAATTTGCGGCAGTTATCGTTTGCCATAGAAAAAAATCATTTTCAGCCAAACAGCCAGGCTGTGTCTTACCTGCCTTTTTATTGCTGTATTAAATGAAAAATATTATATTACATTAAAATGAAAAAATTATAATTTTATTGCCTGGCAACAAAATTATTTTATTATTAACAATTACCATTGTTTCAAAAAGTTTAAATAAATTTTCAAGTACTTTACTCTTGTTAAAACGTATAAGGTTGCTGGTAAACTACCCCTTCCCCTTAACCGATCTTCACCAAAATCGAAAGTCATTGAGACCTCTACAATTCAGGGACGTATGCAAAAAATTATTTGATTCTGTTAGAATTTGCGGCTGTTATCGTTTGCCATATAAAATACGCTTGATAAAAAAACGTTGCAGGTAAACTACCCCTTCCCCTTAACCGATCTTCACCAAAAACAATAAGTCTTGAGTACCCTACAAATCAGGACTGTATGCAAAACATTATTTGATTCTGTTTGAATTTGCGGCTGTTATCGTTTGCCATATAAAATACCCTTGTTAAAAAAACGTTGCAGGTAAACTACCCCTTTCCCTCAACCGATCTTCACCAAAAACAATAGGTCTTGAGAAATCTACAATTCAGGGCTGTATGCGAAACATTATTTGATTCTGTTTGAATTTGCGGCTGTTATCGTTTGCCAAAAAAAAAAAAAATTCCCTTGATAAAAAAAACCGTTGCAGGTAAACTACCCCATCCCCTCAACCGATCTTCACCAAAAACAATAGGTCGCGAGTACTCTACAAATCAGGGCTATATGCAAAAAATTATTTGATTCTGTTTGAATTTGCGGCAGTTGTCGTTTGCCATAGAAAATACGCATGATAAAAAACGTTGCTGGTAAACTACCCCTTCCCCTCCACCGATTTTCACCAAAAACAATAGGTCTTGAGTACTCTACAAATCAGGGCTGTATGCAGAAAATTATTTGATTCTGTTTGAATTTACGGCTGTTATCGTTTGCCATAAAAAATACCCTTGTTAAAAAAACGTTGTAGGTAAACTACCCCTTTCCCTTAACCGATCTTCACCAAAAACAAAAGGTCTTGACAACTCTACAATTTAGGGCTGTATGCAAATAATCTTTTCATTCTGTTTGAATTTGCGGCTGTTATCGTTTGCCATAGGAAATACCCTTGTTAAAACATAAATCGTTACAGGTAAACTACCCCTTTCCCTTAACCGATCTTCACCAAAAACAATAGGTCTTGAGAACTTTGCAATTCAGGGCTGTATGCGAAACATTATTTGATTCTGTTTGAATTTGCGGCTGTTATCGTTTGCCAAACAAACAAAAAAACCCTTGCTAAAAAAAAACCGTTGCAGGTAAACTACCCCTTTCCCTCAACCGATCTTCACCAAAAGCAATAGGTCGCGAGAACTCTGCAAAACCGGGCTGTATGCAAAAAATTATTTGATTCTGTTTGAATTTGCGGCAGTTATCGTTTGCCATAGAAAAAAAATCTATAGACAGACAGACACACAGACACACAGACACACACACAGACACTTTTCGGAAAACGACTTTTTTTCATGTTTTGAGTGTAGTAGAATCAGAATCTGCAATAATCTCGAACACGATTTTTTTTGCCATCACCATACTTCCATTCCTTAAGGAATATGGAAGTAAAAATACGAGTTATTGAAACATTGTTAAAAGATACTTACTGACTGAATTGATTTTCCAATAGGCCTGTTTCATATTTCAAACGTATATTCTAATGCTGAGTAATAAACCTTAACAAAGAGCTACTACTATATTAGTTTAGACGGCTGAAAAAATCAAATAAAACAGCCTAAAAATTAAGAGATCATCAATTTTTCGACCCTCTGGGGGGGTCCGGTCCCGTTCCCCCCCCCCGCAAATACGCCCCTGTCGCTGGCTCTCGCGTACAGACTGACACACTACAGGAAACTGTTAATATCTTCTGCAGAAATACTTTTGAGAACGCTAACTGAAGTGTTCTGTTATATACGTGTTGAAGAAATCTGAACACTGTATACCAGAACATGTTGAACATGTTGCGACTACTTTGAAGAATGCAATAGTCTTAAGTCTTATCCGAGTAACGATAATGAATGTTGCAAAAATGGGGATATGCGCCTACACAATACAGAAATATGCGTTTACAAGAAGTAATTCGGTTACCTACGCGCAAAAGTGGCTTGTGGCGCAAAACGGACAGCCACCAGTGATAAAAAACACATTGGTTTTATTCAGACAGGAGCGGTGGTGAACTTAATACTACTCCCAACACTATTTCTGTGTATTAAGTGTACTAATTTCAAAACGTAAAATGTCAAATCCATTGAGCGTTTAGAAATTATCATAAAGTCGGATTATTCAAGTATTAGGGGACAGTAAACAAATGTGTATTACAAATTTTGTTAAGGTTTGATGTAATAAAGCGTGCTGAGCGCTTGAATTCTTACGTACAGTATTAGAAGCACGTTTAGGCCGTTATTTACTAACATTGATTAATATCTGTCATATACAGGTTTATAAATTTCGGTACTTTATGAAGACCTATATATTTGTATACAACAACAAAATAGATAAAGATTATAATAAAAATATAAATAATATATTAAAGACACAAAAAAGATTTACGTACAAAAATTTGTAACTCTTGTTATTATTAACTGCATTAAGTAAAATTCATTCACACGTACAGTAAGGACTTATTGTTTGAACACCTTACGATTCACTTTGGTTTTTTGTACTGTCACTGTAGTATATTTGTTATGTTCGAAGAATATTCAATTACCGTTACTGTCGATTACTTCGAATTTTCGATTCTAACAAAAATAAATGACAAGTAATCTTGGCTTAATATTTATTTGGAAATCACTTCAAGTAAGCCTAACAATGTACACATACATACCTTGAGGTGATGTAGAAATGGACACCATAGCTCCTCTGCCGTGATCTGCGCCCAAAAAAATACATTACAAACGTCTTACCGATTCACACGATTTTTGAAAATAACTCCCCGCCTTAATTAATTAAGTTCTTACCGTCAGAGGTAACAGACAAAATGCCTGTTATAAAATTAAGTACCTAACGAAACACCCGAATACGCGAGCGAACGGAGTACACAGAGAAAACACAGCGACACCTCTCAATACCTAACGAAACACCGGAATACGCGTGCGAACGGATGCCACAGCGACACTTGTCTAATAAGACACCCGGAGCTCACTCTGTAAGTACTAAATGCAAACTGTCGGCGCCGACCGTCCTGGCTGCAAAAGTATTCACTTCAATTCTTGTGTTACGCAACGTTATGATTTTTGCCGTTTTGACGGCAAATTGAGCTGTTCACAGAAGACTGTATCTCGTTCTTCAATCGGAGCTACCGCTTCAGTCGGTATATTCAAAAGGGATATTAATGACAGCAAACACATTAGGATGTATTAAATCAAAATTCTCTTAACTTGATCAATTATAATATTAATAATATTAATGACATCAAACATAGTTTAATGTGAACAATGAAGCTGCTTTTGAACAATTAGCTCTGCAATATTGGGTTTAATGTCTGATGATTTCAATATTAAGTCTCTCTCGACATCAAGTTTATTTCTTAACTTTGATTTCGAGTACGTGAGCTGGGAGAATGCGGTTTCACACAAATAAGTAGATGGAAACACAATTAAACACTTCAAAGCTTTTTTGCGAGTTCAGGATAGTCAGTCATTACATATAACCAGAAGTCAGCTAGCTGTAATTGAGAAAACTGAAATTTTAATGAACTGTCAGTTGAAAGTTCTGCTAATGAATCTTCTTGTAGTGTAAGAGAGAGGTTAGTTGACAGTCCATCAGCAAATGGATTCCTTATCCACATGTCACTATCATCCGTCACTCGAAAATATTCCCTTAGCTGCAAGTGCAGTTGCTCCAAATGAGACTTAATAACGTTGAGGATTTCCTTTGGAACATTTTCTCCTGGCATCTGGACAAAATCTGTCATTGAAGGGAATTGTTCAAAGATTTCAGCGTCTAATCTCTGAATCCACAGCTTCAGTTTTTTTATCATCCCCTCGGTTTTATCTCGAACATGGAAAATAGTGATGCTAGATCCCTGCAGGCTTAAAGTGAGTCCGTTCAGATGACTGAATATATCAGCAAGGTATGATAGCTTCAAAATCCAGTTAAAGTCATGGAACCTGTACGCGTATTTAAGGTCGAAGTTGGAATCAAATAAAAAGAGCTTTAATTCATCCCTTAGTTCATATAATCTGTTTAATATCCTTCCACGCGAAAGCCATCGTACTTCACAGTGAATCAACAGTTGCTTGTGGCCACTCCATTTTCTTCACATATTATAAATATTTCTTCGAGAATTCAAAGGGCGCGATTTAATATAATTCACAATCCGAACTACCTCATCAAGGCAACTATTCAGTTCTGGTGGCATCTTCTTTGTCGCTAACGCTTTTCTGTGGATACAACAATGAGCCCACTCAACAAGTGGTGCTACAGTTTTTATCATTGTAATCAGTCCACTATTTCTTCCACAGGTCGATCTTGCTCCGTCACTGCTAACACCCACACATTTATTCCAGTTAATACCGTTGTCTACCATGAACTTATTCACAATCGTAAATAATTCTGCTGAAGTTGTATGTGATGGTAGATTTTTACAAAAAAGAAAATCCTCGTGTAATTTATTCTCATAATCATAGCGGATGAAAGCAATTAAATTTGCGTTATTCACAATGTCAGTACTTTCATCTAACTGGATAGAAAAAATGTACAATTTTTAATTCTGTTTATCAATGTCTCCCTAACATTTCTGCCATTTCATCTATCCTTCTTCTTACTGTATTATTTGACAATACAATTGAATTCAAAGACTTACTAGCTTTCTCGCCCAGAACTGCCGAGACCATCATTTTAGCAGCGGGTTTTATTATTTCGTCGCCAATGGTATGTGGCTCCCGTTTTCAGCAATGAGTAGAGACACTTCGTATGAAGCACGAACAACATTTTCATTATGGCCACCACTTACTGTATACATAGTTTTTTCATTACGCAACACATGAGCTTTTTTTAACATGTTCTGGGTTTTTTAACATGACGGATTTTTTAACATGTTCTGAGTGTTTTGTCTGCATATGTCGAGAATATTGCTGGTTTCATGCTTTCATTTGATAAAACTTGGTAACAAATAACACACTGCGGACACAACACTTCTCCCTTTTGAATGGAAATAAACCCAAGGTTTATGTATGTATCAGAATATTTACGAACCTTTTTTACGTCACCTCCGTCTCGACTTGCAACACTTTCTGTATTTAAAGAACTTAACGTTTGTGACACTACTAACACTTTCAGTCTCAGTAGAATCTAAGTTTCTGATATTACTAGCACCTGCAACATTTTCAGTCTCTAAAGGACGTTTCACAGAACCAAATTTAAGCCAACGATCCATTTTACAATACGCTACAGTACCTACGCAAGCATCAATGGCGCGACGGACGGCGACTGACCTGCCAGGAGCCACGAGACCAGTGTTGGGAACAAAAACGCACAATTGTTTTAAAAAACAGTTCTCAGAAAAGAACGAACAAACTGTTCTTTTCCGCGGAGACAAACAGTTTAACTGCTCTTTAATCTGCCTCTTCTACTTAGCCACTCATTGTGGAACCTGTGGACCCTGTCGTGTGCATATAGACGTTTCCCTAGAAACGCGAGCTGTTTGATGATAAACGTTTCTCATTTCTAAAACGAAATAAATCAGCGAAACATTACCTACCGTTTTCTGTTTTAAAAACGAACGTGGAGTTGAGAAACAGTATTGTCAACATACTGAATATATGCCAATCTCGGCTCTATTTTTCCAGCCACACGTGTCGAAATCCAGCTACTTAGACGTAAAACCAGCTACAAGGAAAACATTTTGCTTAGATACAGTGCTTATACGGAGATATAGTGCTTATAAGCAAGACACAGTGTTTATACGTGGTCCGAAACATCGTGATCAGTTCTGCGTTGATGCGCCGCTCTAGTCGGTTAGGTTGACAAACACATCTGCTACACGACATGATTTAAAGATATTATTAAAGCCATTAGTTTGAAATTACTTTTGCAATTACAATTAGTTTGAACAAAAAAAAAAAAATACTGGAACCTTCTACTTATTGTTTTAAGATTCTAAAATTTAGATTTTAGAGCATCAAAAATCTGATAAAATTACGGCATATTCTATTTTTTCTTAAAGTGTCCGCGGACCCCCTGAAACATTGTCGCGGACCCCCAGGGGTTCGCGGACCACACTTTGGGAACCACTGACATAGACTGTTGTCCACAGGAATTGTTTCATTAAAAGTTTATTATGTATAATTAATGTCCAGTTTCTTCGCTATTCATTGTAGGACAATTTTTTGTCTTCCATCGTCTTCGTTGATGCACATATAGCCGTCTCCTTTCTAATCTTGGATCAGCTTTATGATCGAGCCGTAAATCTGGCATGGTGGAGAGAGAAAAGCGCGAGAGGGACAGGCGTATGGTAATCTGAATCTATACTGTTATAAAGAGATAAATTTCAAAGTGGACTGAAGACAGGAAGAAAAGACATATTGGAAAAGATGAGAGAATATTGGAGAACAAGAAAAGAACAAGGAATAAAGAACTGAAATTGGCATGTGGTCCTCAGATGGCCGATACAAATAGAAAAAAGAGATAAAGTTTGTTTCATTGTTCGAGATAACCTCAGAAACAGCTGATCCGAATTAAAAAATTCTTTCACACCACCGTGTCCCTTGAAGTTTGAGGACGGTTTTAGACATAAATTTCAACCGATAGTTTTTAACAATTTTCAAAAACAGAGCCTTAAGACGTTTCCACGTCATGAAGTTTCTTTATTAATTTGCGTGTAGTGAAAATTTCGGCATTTACGCTAGCCGACTCACTTCGTCGTTGTCGTAGAGCAGAGATATTGGACTGCCTCGTGCAACATTGGTCGCCTCTTCCTCCATTAAACTGGAATCTTGAGTTTCTTTTACCCGGAGTACGTCTACTGGGACTCGGAATCGTACACTATCTCTTTACCTATAAAACTCCAAGGGCAGTTTAATTCCGAGTACCCCACGTTTCTTTTATACTTAAGCCCTACATTTTGTTACCTCCAGCTATAGACAGTCCAGTGAATTGGGAACAAATTTAGGTCTTAACAAGACCCTTAGTTTTATTTAATTCGTACAGGTTTTGGGAAAAACTAAACTTGTAGTGTGACTGGTGAATAGGACACCAAAAAACGTTGGTGATCTGACTAATCGATAGAGACAAGTCATCTTTAGACTTTTTAAGTGCTTATGTAATAAAAACATTGAATTGAATTGCTTATGTATTAATTTATTGAGTTGTGTGTGTGTGTGTGTGTGTGTGTGTGTGTGTGTGAGAGAGAGAGAGAGAGAGAGAGAGAGAGAGAGAGAGAGAGAGAGAGAGAGAGAGAGAGAGAGAGAGAGAGAGAGAGAGAGAGAGAGGAGGTCCCAAAATTTAAATTCTCAAAATTAATACTACATTCAGATTGTGGTTAAAATTCTTTTATTCAATACCGTACATGGAATTCTGGATTTTTTCACAATTTTGACCTTCTCACATGTTTGCATCCCGTGTCGCATTTTTGCTGGGACAGAAACAGTTGGAGTCTGCAGGGAAAATGTATGGACAGAAGCCACGTTTTGCGAAAATCGGTTGATGTTATCGTTAGACGTACCCCAAACAGATAAATGCCAAACGGTGAAGTTAAAACTGAGAATTCGCTTCGCTCGTTCAATAATTTTTCCTTATTTTTTAATTTAAATCGGACCAGGGGCTGTGCGAGACGAAGGGCATGTCCGTCGCCTGCTCATGTACTGCGTTCCGAGCTTCAGATAGAGTTCCTACCGCAGGGTCTATTGATAGGGTCTGGATTTAGGGTGTGGCCTGCCGTGTTTTTTTTTTTTTTTAATTTAGTGACTTATTACCATTTCGAGAATAAATAAAAAATTAATATCTTAAAACGTATCCATTATTCCATGCCTACGCACACCTAAGTTTAAATGCGGCTTAGACTGAGACGAACGTTCCATGGTAACGCCAACATAATCTTCGACGTATTTGCATAATCCTAGCACGATTAGGATTTTGAATAGTTTATTTTTAGGAACTGTAGTGCCCATTTTATACAAATTTTTGATTCATTTTTGTGGAAAATGAGTTAACCGATTTAAGTCTATTTTCTGAAATTTTTACATTAACGTACTCACTAAGGGGAAGCTTTAAAATATTTGTACAACACATTCAAGGCTATCAGTCTCTGTCTCTGCAGTATATACGTTAAAATTTGTGCCGGTTTCCTGGTATCGTTCGTTTTATTACTTCCATGTTCCATAAGGAAATGGAGGTATATGATGGCGCAAAAAATCGTGTTCGAGATAAGGGCTGATTCTGATTGTACTACCCTCAAAACATGAAGAAAAGTCATTTTCCGAAAAATGTGTGTGTGTGTGTATGTGTGTGTGTTCTGTGTGTAGAATTTTTCCTATGGCGAACGATAACTGCCGCAAATTCAAACAGACTCAAATAATTTTTTGCATATATGCCTGAGTTGTAGAGGACTATTGTTTTGGTGAAGATCGGTTAAGAGGGAGGGGTAGTTTACCTGCAACTTTAACAAGTTTTCTGTTTTAACAAGAGTAAAGTACTTAATTCTGATATATAAAGTACCCTGAAAAGAAGGTCATAATAATCCACTGTAGAAAGGTAGACGTAATATCTATAAATGAAAAGGATAGTTGAACGGGGAGGGGGTAATTTTTGTATAAATGAAAATGGTAGTTGAAGAGGGAGGGAATAATTCTTCATATGTGTACTACGTTATCGGCAATGAAAAAGTAGTTTGTTGTTAAAATTCCTTCCCGGACTGTTTGACCGTGGTCCAATGTTTTCTGCAAAACCAGAAGTTTCGGCAGTCCCGTCGACTGCCATCATCAGTGAAAATCGAGTGCGCTAACGTGAGGTGGTATATCCTACGTTAGTGACCACAACACTGCGGTTAAGGCTAAAGAAAGAAGTAGTTTCTATGGAAATATTTCATTTCGAAAATGATTTTAAATATAAATTTTAGAACATGGAAGTCGTGTATGGTTCTCCATAACGATATTCATATTGTAACGTAAAACGACATTCTTAATGTTTCATGACCTTGTTTAATTTTAGGTATCTATTATTATAACTCTTAGGTTTTCACACTTACTTTATTTCTTACTACACCAAAATGAATCGCAAATAATGAGATTTTTTGTAGTTTCGTTCATAAATGTATAAATCTTCCACAGAAGGAAATCCTGGCTGTGCCTTTCCAATCACCAAGGAAACTCATACTTTATAATATTCCCGGTACAAGAGTTTACAATACGGGGCGTTTTTCAAACACTGCCTGAACTCCAGTGTGGTGTCTGCTCGAGTCTGTCACGATTGTACTAAATCCTATTTGTTCACTCGTTGCCAAACTGAGGAAGCGGACTCGATGCACGACACTGAACAACCTGTCCGTAGCCGGTCTTCAGCAGGTATTGTCTACATCCGGTCGTACTAAACGTGATGCAGGAGCTCGAGTAGGAAACTCGGTATTTGTCACCACCCGCACAGCCGTTCAACTGTTGGGAAGACGATACGCGTACTTCCCTGAACTGGAATCATTAGGCCTACTTAAAGCATGTGGGTCATCACTCATCAACAATCACCGTCGTCATAGCCAGTTAGCGTACATTTCTAATAACGAACAATTTTTAATTTGTCAATAATGGAAACAAATAGATCTCAGTGTTTAAAAAGCACGGTAAGCTTGTTAATAACTCCTACAAATTCCTATTGTATGACGCCGAGGTCATACATAATTGCTTCGGATGAAACGTAATACGGAAGTTTTGTTTAAAGGAGTGGTGCGCCTACAGCCCTAAACCGAAACCAAAATTTATGTGTACAAAAAATTAAATAATAATGTACAAATTGTTAAATTTTACGAAATATTAAAGATCACATTTTAACCACGTGACGATAAAATCGACTTTTCCACTAACGACTTCTTTAGACGATATCTTCCTCTTCTTTGAAACAATCGAAAATCCCCCCACGTCCATTAAAAACCACTGCCTTCGGATTCAACAGTGTCGATTTCGTCTTAATGTTCCCTATGTGTGTAAACTTTCATTTATAACATTGACATCACTCATGCATCCCTGAATGCGTGTCTCGCTGTCTAGGGCTGTAAAAGACGCCTTCTACAGTGTAAAATTGTATTGATGACACTCCAAAATAGGCTATAGATTCTTGTGTGTGTGTGTGAGCATTTTGCGCGAATAATAAAACATTTTAGCCTTGGTATGTTTAATAATGTTATTGCCAGGGCTGTATTTAAGACCTTTGAAGTCCCTGTAGTTCTTTGAAGTGAGCCACACTCGAAATGTTTGGCGTTAAAATCTCTCCCCCTCCTAACAATTATTTTTATTTGCTTTTATTATATTAATAATGGTATAATATAGTGTATATATACTATTATACATTCAATCTCAGAATGTTAATAATGGTATAATATAGTGTATATATACTATTATACATTCAATCTCAGAAATGTATAAAAACAAAACTGATTTTTTTAAATTTTACAATATCTTCTTATAATCCAGTGCTCCTCCTAAGCCTGTATGTATATTGTACTTGTATCAAAACAATGACAACATTTACGATACAAGTAGTGCATTCTCAGTAAGGTTCCAAGAGAAAGCAGTGTAAGAGTCACAATAATGTCTTTCATGAAATAATCCGCAGTACTTGAAAAACAAACTATTCGGTGTTGTTTCAAACGTTTTCAATACACTTTTTATAATTTCCAGTTCTGCAAAGTTTGAAAATTCTTTCAATGGATGTATTTGATACGATTACTGACAAAAAAGATTCTTAGACAGATATCTATATTCGGAAAGCCTGTGAACAGTCCACCATCTCTGAGATAACGGTAAAGCATTTTTAATTTATTTTATCGTTGGGTGGTATGTATTTTCTAATTAAGGTTTTAGTTTCGTCCGTTTGTTAATATCTTCAACTTAGTTGTAATTTTCTTCGCCATCGAAATGCTCATATTTACGTTTATGCAAGATTGTCGAATGTCTTATGTTTTATTTTTCAGATGGCCATAAAACTGAAGGCAGACTATAAATAATTCTAAAGAAATCCAAATGCATTCAAAACGTTTACTGAGCGTCCTAAGAATCTTTTCCATAAATTTTTATTAACGCAACATGCGTTTGATTATTGTAAATAATTATGTATTATTATTATATGACAGATTTGAAACATCAGACGTTTTTGTATTCAAATCTCGTTAACGTATTTCATGAATAAAGTTTGAGGTAATGTTTTCAGCGCGTAGCCTTGTAATGTGTTTAGCTGCGCTGGGGGCCCTTTGGTTTGAACGTTCAGTTGCCGTTTAACAGATAAATCCACT
Organism: Magicicada septendecula; assembly: GCA_034769895.1. Lineage (NCBI taxonomy): Eukaryota > Metazoa > Arthropoda > Insecta > Hemiptera > Cicadidae > Magicicada > Magicicada septendecula. Next base: position 102,268,874 of record CM068376.1, read on the forward strand.
TTCTTCCCCTGTTTCGTCACTTTTTCGTTGTAAGTATACTACAAAGTATATTAAATGATCCATTTAAGAAAACTGGAAACTTAGCAGACACAGCACACCAACCTCTCCTGAACATTGGAGATGTACTGCTTTGTCAATATGGCGTAGTGTTCACAGCGAAAAGTCATGCGTTTCGTGGCATGTTTCTGGACCTTCACGTACGGCCAGATTTTCCTGTTCTCTGGTTACTAGAAGCGATTGGCTGATCTATCAAGCGACCGAACGGCTTCAGGGGCTGCGGCTGTACTAGCGACGGACAAGCCCGTCACCCCCATTGCGCAGCGTCCCTAGCTATAAGCGAGCTCCTGCCGCGGGGATAACGATGTATGACGGGATCCTAGGTGTGGCCTGTCATCGGCCGTGGAATCAAGCAACCGATGTCAAGTAACTCGGAAAACATACGGGAAGGCTCACCAAGAAACAGAAGGAGATGGGCTTTAGAATGAAAAATATTTTATCTACTGTCCCGTTGGGAGAAATCGTCGCTTTCACTAGGGTTTTGTCGTCCTCTAATCGGTCCGATCTGGCTGTATGATTGTGAAATGTAGTGACGGGCAAAGCGCCTCAGCAATTATTATAATACAGCCCTTCCGGAGAACAGTCGCCAACACTGTGTGTTAGTGATTACACAAACTGTGTACTATGGACAAATTGTGTACACACAGGACATAACGTTATACACGAGTACGTGCACCAAGGGACAAATGTAATTCGATTATGTTTTTGAAATCTTCTTCCGGTATGGACCGCGACAAAAATGTCTTGTATGACAACGATTCACTCATATTACAATGAGTATCCTCAGGTCTAGTCACTTAGACCTGAGGATACTCATTGTAATGTGAGTAAAACCTTGTTATACAATTTTTCAGTGAAGGGTTTGTGAGGATCGGTCAAAACTATAACACAAATTTTAATTTATTTGTGTCGACGTTTCGACAATGTTTATTGTCATCATCAGGACCTGTGTATGAATTGTCATACAAGACATTTTTGACGCGGTCCATACCGGAAGAAAACTTAAGAAACATAATGGACAACGGCCGCGGAATCCTACGTGAGAAAATGTAATGCGAGGTTGTAATAAGAGTTTTGTAAGTCTTGTAAATCATAGGAGTTTGACTCTAACAATCACCCTAAAGATTCAGTCCACGGCAACATTACAAAACAAGAAGTACGCTACCTTTATATCTCCTTCTCTTACCGTGTCAAGTCCCCCATTTACGATTTGATCTTTGTTTTTAGCTATCCTGAATATTTGTCCAGTGCTGCATATCCAGGCCTGTCTTATTTCTGCCCATCTACGGGCTTCTGTTTTATCCTTCATTATCAGCCACCTCCCAGTATATGACCAAGATATGCTAGTTGTAACTTAACACATTTAACTTTAATTTAGAGTTACCACGCCGGCAGACTAGATATTATTTTTATTTTTGGTCACCCAACAGTTTTACAGTGTCGATGCTTGCGTGTTTCTGCGTACGCGAGCGAACGAGCCCACTTATTAAATTAATCAGAGAAATGGCGCTAAAGTGTACTAAATTGAAGTGCATGAGCAGATTAAAAATCTTTACTACTTAAAGACTATCTAATTAAAAAAATTACGAATAATTTTTAAATTACACCGTGACAAGTGAATTCAAAACCGAGTTTTTTTTGTAGGCAATTATTGGGTTATTTACGTACATCGAACGACGAAAGAAAGGAACGATACGTCTGTGATGCAGAAAACCGGTTGGCTGTAATAACGTGATCGTTTAATCGGTGTTTAGAAAGTGCAGAAAATCAGTAATCAAGGTTGCACTATCGCATGCTCAGTCGATTCACATCCAGCGAAATAGTTTTTCTAAAAATACCTTTAAACTCTTTCCTGAGCGTTCGTGTGTAGCCTTCTCTACTTTCGTGTAACATATTTTACAATAATTTCATGTTTTAAAAACAAGAACACGTTTTTTGTTTTCCAACTAAACGTACATGTCTTCTACAACATATTTTTTCCTTTACCCAAAGTATGTGTCATTCTGCGCTTTCAGGTTTGTTGTTTTTAACTTTCGTTCGTTTGGCTCTTGAAAAATAAGGACTGTTCTCTATAGGCCTATTATTCATTAAGACTAATATTACTAGCTACATAATAAAACGCTGTCAATACGATGTGTTAAAATAACGCCCTTTTTTAAGAAATAATCTCAGGTGAGAATGATCATGATGAGAATGGTCATGTGTAACACCAACATGTTATACTGAAAACAAAGTTAAACCGTATACATACTATAGAAGGGGGGCCATGGTGCAAGTTGCGCCAGCAGAATGTTTAGAGGGGAATTTTGAGGGACTTATAGAGGTTTGGGGAGGATTAACGTTCGACAAAAGTTTAAAATGAATTAAATTGTGTTTAAAAAACTTAAACATGTATTTATCCAGCTTTAAGCATAATTCAAATGTACATTTTCGATGGACAGTTTTAGGCCAGGTTAAATACCGGGTAAGGGTTGCTTTGACTTTAACATTACGGTAACAGACATCCTGCGGAGTTGGCCTTTGTGACGTCTGACTGGGACGCCGCACAACAATATCTCGTAATTCTTTGATAGTCGACATTTTAAAAGATCAAAGTGTTTTTATAATATAAAATTAACGATCGTACAATAAAGAAATAAAATTGGTATTGAAAACTGAAACAAAGTGGTCAAGTAGTTTAAAATTTGTATATACAAATTTCATTGAATTGTTTTATTCAGGTCGTACTAAGATCTAAGAACACGCGTAGAGTGCAGGCAGGTTTTCGGATACCGACAAACGGATAGTCGTCGCCTGCGTGGCAGCAGGCACCGGTACACGCGCGCAGGTAGCCTGACTCAGACAGTTTACTGGAACGAACTGTTCATTCTGGTTTCAGAAACAAGTGTCGAGTCTTGTTCGTTTGAGTTAGGTTTCCTATTTTCCTAATGGATACGGAAACACAGATTTCAGAACTTTTAATGAAACCTGAAATTTGGGGCAAGAGACTCGAGGAATATTCCAACCGGGTCGTTGTATATGACTGTTGGCAAGATATATAAAAGGAAATGAGTGTTGCAGGTAAGCTGATATAGATTAATTTCGTGGACACCACTTCTCTCTTGTTCCAGTTTTAAGCTAAACCTTCTGAAGCAATGAGTAAACACATAGATTCTTTACTGCTTAACTCCATTCAGTCATATGACTGAATCCGTACCGTTTCGGTGCCTATAATCTACCTTCACTATACAACCCTACCTGCGCCGGTTATCGGAACCTGACAACCTGCCTGCACTCTACGCGTACCCAGTGTTTTTGTGATTTACAACAGTTATTGTGAATTGCATTTAAGGCACACGCATGAGGCTGGAAATGGGGGGGGGGGAGATAGTGAACAATTTTGAGAGAATTGAGCCATTGACCTTGGGAAGGACGGGCACCACTGTTTATATCAGTGACGGTATAGATAACATCTTTTTTCAGAAGAATAAAAAGTGAAATCACGTATCATAACAATCACATAAGTTACATGTGCGCATTCAAAGGGACATAGTACAACTGACATCGTTTTCATATGCACTGACTCTCTGTAGCCTACAGACACGCACGTCGGAGTCGTTTCGGTGTGAAAACGACGGTTAGCTTTGAATTTTTATAGCCGAAGTTTCGTCACTTCCGCTCGTAGCTCCACGGTATCAAAAGGCTCAACAGCAGATTCACTCACACAAGTGTATAGGACACAACCGACGAAGGAGAGCGACATAAACAACAGATTAGGTCCTACTGTCGAGGAAAACGTTATGTTGGCTACGAGTAGAGGAACGTGTACTTCACGACAGCTGAATACCGTCGGTAAATTACAATTTGTTGCAAACGACAATCAATACATTCAAATGAAATTTGTTGCGAGCATTCAGTTCCTATAAATAAAATAATTTAGGTTTATGATCAAAACTAGGAAAGAAACATTTAATAAGGGTTTTCGTAAACATACGCATCTTGGACTCTGTATAACTCACAATAACGGACAACGGAGAATGGATATGAGAAATGAATAGATGTTTCTGAAACATAATGTTGGAGACGAACACAGCCGTATTTGCGTAAATGCGGCTGCCGGTGCCCACACTCTTCAGTTGCAAAGCAACCTGTTCTTAACTAACTTCATGCCACTGAGAGAAAAAATATAAGCATAAGTAAATCTTTCAATAATAAAATTACATGAAAAAGACTCTTATAACCATTTCAGTCATCTTCGTAAGCTCAGAGTAGAGACTTTTCCTGTAGATAACTGGACTCGTGATAACACATCTTCAGTTACGCTGTACGATTTTCAAGAGTTTGGATTTCTTGACGAATCGATTACTGTTAAAGATAATATCTTGTATATAATGCCTTTGCTTTTCATTACGAAAATGGCGTATCTAGATCAGAAGAGTCCCTTCACTTGAGAACTACTGAAAGAATTAAAACATAGAATATTCCGAGCTCTTTCGTAAAATTAAGTATCAAGGTTAGTGTGACGCAGCTGATAACAAAGAAGGGATGATAGTGCTGTCACAGTTAACTGACGCTGTCGAGACAATACTGAACAAAATTGAAGGGAATGAAAAACCTTACGAAACGGGTAATCGATTATTAAAATCATCTTATAAAAAAAATTAATAGTATTTATTTCATTGATGTTTGAAATATTGACTGTTTATTTGTTTTGTCTTGAAAGCTTAATTAAAATAAACTATATCTTGAATGTTTTGAACGTGCGAAACACGGTAAATACACATATGAAGATATAGATAGCCTACATATATAAGTCTACATTCCTTGTATACAAAGGAATAAAATAAATGTAGATTATAGTATTGCTTACCATAGAAATGGTAAGAAAATAAGTTCAAATAAATAAATATTTCTCATTGTTCAAAATTCTTATACTAAATTTATAGAACCACACACACACACACACACACACACACACACACACACACACACACACACACACACACACACACACACACACACACACACACACACACACACACACACACACACACACACACACACACACACACACACACACACACACACACACACACACACACACACACACACACACACACACACACCTTTGCCATTATTTAAATGAGGAAAGTAAAATAACAATCATTCATTACTGTCGGGGGGGGGGGGATTTCAACGCTGAAAATTCTGGATGGACGCCTCACTTCAAGGAACTTTCGATGACCTAAAAGAAGATTGTGGTAAAGCATCACAGAATGATTTAAGTTTGTAAGTATTAAGTACGTGTATTTAAAACATTAATACCGATTTTTGAAGCATTTTACACACCCCACTATTAAGTGAATCGATATCAGAGGTAAGAGGTGATGGGAGGAGTGGGAAGGAGCTTGGATATCAAACTATCACGAGATTTCGAACGTACATCGGTTCGCAGATATCGGCCTAAGGTCTTCAAGATATGGACTCCCACCATACACTGGATTGAGTTGTGGGAATAACACAAACAAAACGAAAGCGTTGGTCGATGCGACGTTTTGGGGGTATGTTGGAAGAAGGACTGTAAATCAAATGAACACACACACACACACACACACACACACACACACACACACACACACACACACACACACACACACACACACACACAGATTTATTGCACCAATAAACTGGTTGAAGATGATTCCCAAATGCTTCTCCACAAATCAAACCACCAGACTAAGTGATTCGCACTCCACCATCCAATTTAAGCGGTGTGTAGAGAACTTGCGTTAGTGGCAAAGACTATGTCATTCGCGGCTTTGGCAGCTTTACTTCTGGTTTATTCATTTGTCATCCACTTTGAACTGTTTTCGAATACTCTCAAAAATTTCCTGATGGAGAAATGTGGTACAATAAAAGAAATAAACAAATGTAACATACCTAAATACGGACTACAAAAACTTGGCTGTAGTGGCACTAACTGAACGTGCTTTCGTTTATGATTAGGTTGCATTCAAAACAAATGAGAAAGAACTAAACTACAGTACGGCGTGGAGATGTGGAAAAGTGCGCTTCAAACAAGAAATCTAATGACAGATATTGATTAAATTAAAGTCATGGTAATTGGCAAGGAAAACATGTTCGGCCGCGAAATTTCTTCAAACCATTTAAATCTACTTGGAAAACGCATCCAGTGAAAAATGAGAGTAAGTATCTTTTCTAAATTAAAAAAAAAACTTACTTGAAATCCATACATTATCGCAAAAAAAGCACAGATTTTGCAAAATCCATCAATTTTATTTGGAACAAACGACTTTAGATTTTGGAAGAAATCTAAAGTGTCTATTGGAAACAAAATCCTCCTACAAAAAAACCTTGTAAAGAAGTCCTTCTGTGGGGTGGCGCCCGTTTGATCAACCAAAAAATTATTCTTAGGCTACAATCTTAGAATTATCAGGAATCTTTTGGTGCCCCCATGGTATGTGAGTAATACGACTACCCATGAAGACACGCCAATCCATTGGTAAGTCTAGCAAGCAACTTCCACTTATATCACAATGGCAGCCATCCTTCTAAACCCAAGACGGCAGAATGACATTGACCCGAAATTTCAAAGAAGACTGAAGAAGAACCGACTTTCTGACCTGATCATCTACCTTGTGACCCCACAAAAATTGTTGATTAAGGGAGTGTCACCATCAATGGATTGCTGGTCCTACACATTGTGTTTTACTTTCAACAAATTTACTTATTGCTTGTTGTGGACAAATTGTGAACATCAGATAAATACAAAATAATTAAATAAAATTCTCATCCAGCAAAAAATCTCATAAATTTCCAAGCGTTTCATCTGTCTTTCAAATGGTCCGTGATGGTCAGGTGTTAGAATACCGTTACAAAGTAATTTTACCAGGTAATTTTGCAGAAAAGAAACTAAACTTTATAGTTCAAATTCTTTCCGACTAATTCTTTTTTAACAAGTTCTGTATTAATTTATTTTGCTTAATTGAAAAGTAATCGTTGTTACTAATAATATTCCTTAGAAAGTACGTGCAAAGTTTTTTACAGCATGCTTACTTACTTGTCACTGAATTTGATACGCCAACATATAAAACAAGAAAGGGAGTTCTCCCGCTGCTGAGAACGTTAGAAGTGATATTACATACCAGCAGTATTCATCATTATGAAATGAAAAGTCATTGTGAGAGGTTATGGAACGTGAAGTAAGCAGTAACATAAAGTCGTTGTGAGAGGTTATGGAACGTGAAGTAAGCAGTAACATAAAGTCATTGTGAGAGGTTATGGAACGTGAAGTAAGCAGTAACATAAAGTCATTGTGAGAGGTTATGGAACGTGAAGTAAGCAGTAACATAAAGTCATTGTGAGAGGTTATGGAACGTGAAGTAAGCAGTAACATAAAGTCATTGTGAGAGGTTATGGAACGTGAAGTAAGCAGTAACATAAAGTCATTGTGAGAGGTTATGGAACGTGAAGTAAGCAGTAACATAAAGTCATTGTGAGAGGTTATGGAACGTGAAGTAAGCAGTAACATAAATAATTAATTATTGTTGTTGTTTATGACGTTGTTTTTGTTGCTATCTTCTTCTTTCACCTTCAGCACTGTTCTTCTTCTCTTTCTACCCTTTGGTTCTCTTCCATTACAGTCTGCCCTGCTATATGCTTATTCCTTCATCGTCTCGTGTAGGCACTGCTTCATCCGTCTGGCGGTTGAGGGATGGTTCAAATTGGTTTCCTAGTTTTGAGATTATGTCCTCTTGGCGGATAGGAAAGAAGAAACTTTCGAATGTTTATTCAATCTGCAGTCCAACTCGGTTTACGATGTTTCCACATAGATGTTATGATGTTTTATGATACAGTAATTTACTGCATAGCAACTTAACATTTTCTATAATAAACAGTGTTTTGCGTATTATTCTAATCTTACACAAATTTGCCTATTGTTATACACAGTTTTTCGATCTGTATTTAATAATATTCATTAATTTAGTGCTTTATTACCACTTTGAATACAAATCAACAACACAAATATTTAACCATCTCCGTTATTCCATACAGACATGGATATTAAAATGATCGTCATTTATTAGCGCTCCGTAGCCGCTGGTGGTGAAATGGTATGGCCACTTCAACAAAATGTACGGCTAAACACGTACTTGCGCATTCCGCAGCGCGATTTTATTATGTTCATTTTCAGGAAAATCTTTTATGAAATCTTTTATGGATAATCGGTTTTATGAAAATTTTTTATCCATTTGTGTGACGAAATGAGTAGAACGATTTAATTCAATTTGCTGCTGCGAATATTTGCAGACACGTTCTCTTTATGCGAAGATTAAGAAAGAAAGTAGAAAAGACTGATTCTATCAGTACCTGCTGGAGACAAAATAAAATTTGCTTTGACTTCCCGGTACTTTTTAATTTACTACAATCTTTGTTTCATAACTTCGATAAATTTAGATATCTCTTAATGTAACCCTTATGTTTCCATACTTAACTTCTCAACTACAACAAAATAAATAGGAAATAATAAGTTTTTTCAATTTTAATTTATGTAATTTACTCACGAAAATCTAGAACCCCGGCAGAAGTAAATCCTGGCTACGTTGCTGTTTCAATCATTCATTCTACAATTCAACACATCGTCTATCCAGGTCGTCATTGGCCTTCCTTCATGTTGCTCAATTCTCTTCACCCCTCTATTTCAATCGTTCTTTACAAATGCCCAGTGCACTCTCTTCTCGCGTTTTGTTGTCACATTATTGCGAGTATTATTAAATGCATTAAAACCGAGAAAAACAGTAAATCACACAGACACGTTACCGGTTTTTGTAGAGTTGAAACCAAACTTAACGTTTTAATTTCTTGTCGAACTTTAGAAAGAACCGTGTGAATAATGTTTTTAAACAGTTATCACTTAGATTACTTACGTTTATTTTCACGCACGCGCGTGCACACACACAGTCTTCCGATTAATGGGTCAACCGGTTACTAGGCGCCGCCGTTTTATCGGGCCGACATTGAAAATGCAAAAACAAATCAGCGTTCCAAATTGAAAGTTGGTCCTGATAATGGGTCCAGACCGCCGCTTATTCGGTCCAATAATCGATCAAATTTTCTTTTTCTCAAGCAGGAGAAATAATCCTCTCATTTAATTTTTGGTGCACATAATTTTTAAGAGTAGAAAAAATAGGCTTTTGCCTACAGTAAATAGATAGACCACACACACCATTACACTTTGAGACAGACAGTTGGCGAAAAAGCTAAGTGCAACAACTGTTCAAAATTGCGTTGTCCAGTGTGAGGCAGCACATAGTCTTCTGCGGCCAGAGGCAACAGTTACAGAAGATGATGCAAGCTACTTACTACAAGTTAAAAGTAGATAATTTGCGCAGAGCGAAGGGAATATAGATAATAGAATGCAGCGGGCGAAAAAGATGACGATGAAGTTGAACCACAAATTTCACGGATAGCAGATGAAGGAAAAATAATACTTGGACTTGAGCGGTATTTTACGCAGGACACAACGAAAACAGGTCTATACAAGAAATAGAAATTTGTTCAAATTTTGTAGAATTTCAGTAATTGAAAGGAAAACGCTAGCTCAAACTGGACGATTTTTTCCAAAAATTATTCTGAAAAATGTGTGCTTGTGTGTTTTAATTAATCATGCGATTCTTTTTTTTGTTTTAACTAGAACCTATTCGTGCGATTTCGTTATGCTGTAATTACGGTACACAACTGTAATTTTTATTAATGTTTACTGTACTAAACCTATGTAATATTAACTGATAGTCTATATTAAATAAACAGTCATGGTATAGTTTTGCTGCATGCCAGGGCCGGCTCCTGCGCTTCTGCCGCCCCCCTCCCTATTTTACTCTGAACACATTCACGCACACTAGACCTACTCTAAAGATACGGCGATTGCCTTCAAATGACGACTAGGAATGTTTGTATTGTTGTGTTTATCAAATAACTAGAACTTTTTCGCGTTTACGATGCGGCGAACGGCTACAATAAAAATTGTAAAGACATTACAAGGAGTCGTGAGACAATAAAAATGTATGCCTATGTGATGACTTAAAATTAAAATACTAACTAAAATTCATTATGATTGAAATATAACAAAAGTAATCATATACCTTAGTTAAAAAATACTCGTCTAGCTTTTGCACTGGCAAACTCCTTTATGACTTAGTTGTAATCAAGTGATTCAGCTAACTGATGTTCTGTAGATATAGTCGCCAGACCACTCAGGCGAGTCTCGGACATACTCGATCTGAAATAAGTTTTTATAAGTTTGAGCTTCGAAAAAGTCAGGTTTACGTTCTCTCGTTCACGAGTTTTCGATTCTTCGTTAAATTCCCCTGACTTTACACATAAAGTAATTCTTACTGATCTTACATATTGTGATGAAATTAAGTGAATAATTTTATTTTTTCCCTCAATTTCAAAACTCAACATCCCGGAATCTGCCAACTTTTAAAATTTGCCGCCCTGGGCGGTGGCACGGTTCCCCCCTGCCTGGAACCGGGCCTGCTGTATGCTGAAGTAATAAAATGGTAACTGTACTCATAAGCTCTCTGAGCTGCACAAATCGTTCATTATTTTGAAAAAAGTTTAATTATTATTGGATAAATTTTGATATTAGATAACTTTTCAATGATCAGAAAAGTTACGAGAATCCCGATTTCCCTATTTTTGTTTAGTACAGTAACAGTTGTAGAGTAATCATATAATAAACGCTAACAGTTGTAGAGTAATCATATAATAAACGCTAAAAATTCCAAACAATCCTATTTGTTTTAAAATTCCCTTTGGCCCGACACCTGACTGGATATTTACAATTTTTATTCCATTTTTGAGCCTTGAGGTCAAGATTTTTGAGAAAATTTTCTTTAATTTGAATTTCCAATTTTGTCAGAACGTTTTCCCCAATTTTTTAGGACTAGGCGTCCCAAACTGTTTAAATTTCCAAAAATTAACACTACATGTAGATTTTATTGAAATTACTTTTAATTTGATACTACACATGAATTTTTCCTATTTTATCAAAATTTTCATCCGCTTTTTGGTCTTCAGCTTGCCAAAATTTTGAAATTTTCAAAAATGACACTAAGTCAGTTCTTTAAAATTTCTTTTAATTTGACTCCTCCACATGGACTTTTTTAATTTTTTCAAAATTTGGACCCCTTCACATTTTTGCCTCCCGCTCCCATATTTTCTTGGTGATCAATTTCAAAATCAACAGGGTTCTGTAGAGTAAAAGTATGGATACGTATGCCAGGTTTTACGAAAATCGGCTGATGCGTTCAAACGTGTTGATTTTTAATATTTTCTATTTAAAATTTAGTATTTAGTATTATTTTTAGTACAGCAGACAGTAATACAATTTTTTAGCAATTGTAGTGCCAAACGTACTTCCGTTACGGAATTAGCAGATGTTTATTTAAAAAAAATAAATAAAATAACAAGTGGCTCAGTAGACCAGGTATGGCACCTGGCTACTAATCTAGAGGTCCCGGGTTCGATTCCCGGGCCCGCACCATAAAATCAAGGTGCATTTTTCACCCCCAAGGTTGACTCAGCCCGTTAAAAATGAGTACCGGGGATAACATCCTGGGGATAATAATGGGCGGCTGAAGCGTAGTGTTGGCCACACTGCCTTCCTTGTATGCCGTACGGCTCACACTAGGCAGCCTACCCTGCCTACTCCTAAGCTACTTCGGTGGTACACATGGGAGCCATTATTATTTTTAATAAAATAACACCTAGCAGATTACATATATTAGAATAAAAACTTTGTCACAGTGTGTAGAATATAATTACGTATGACCTGTTGGCAGCAAAATGTCTTGTTATATATGCAATTCACAACAGTTTTACAAAGTCAGTGACTGTGGTAGAACAGTATAAAACTGTGGCACATACCGCTCCACTATAAATTAATCTTCTTATTTTTCTTCTTATCTGGGGTTACATCCTTTGGTGGGCTTTAGCCTCTTCAACAATACTCCTCCATGGTTCCTTGTTCTCCGCCCTTCCTCTCCAGCCGCCGATTCCCATGCTAGCAAGATCTTCTATTACGCCACCCAACCATCTCGTCCTTGGCCTGCCTCTACGTCTAGTAGTATATAATCTTCTCAGGATTCTTTTAGGCATTCTTTCCTCAGACATTATTTCCACATGTCCCAGCCAACGTAACCTCTGTGATTTGATAAATTTCACTATGTCTTTTCCACGCATGAGAACCTGTAGTTCATTGTTATCGCGTATATCCCAACTGCTTTCTTCTCTTTGGGTCATGAATTTTACGCGATATTTTGCGCTCAAATGATTTTAAAGCAGTTTTGTCATTCTCTGTTAAAGTCAACACCTCAGATCCATATGTAACAGGTGGTCGCACCAGAGAATAATGTACTTTTTAGATTGTTTTTAAAGATGTTAATATTTGCAAAGTAGGCTCTATTCCCTGCTTGTATACACTATAAATTAATGAACAATGAAATGTCACTGTGAGATAAAGAAACAAATGAGTATTTCAATGGCGTGTTTTTTTTCTATTAGATATCGTAAAAATTATGGTTAGAGTCTCTTTGCAAATTCGTTCCGAAACGTGGTTACCTACAACGGGAGTACTGTCGACCTCGGTGAAAACAAATTGTATGAATTCGAAGGGGTTACAGGTATCATTAGAAGAGACCGAATAAGGAATAGTGCAACATGAAAAAAGAAATAAACAGTATTAATGAAATAAATAAACCCTATAAAAGCGCTCTGATTCTATCTAATTACTTGCAGAATGCTACTGGAAACATAAAAAATAAATACGAGGTAGCAATCGTGTTAATCTGAACGCATAATTAAGACTCAGATTTTATCCATACCAGGGGAAAGTCGCCCAAAAACTGTAATGTTGCCTACACCAGGAAAACCACTCCACGAAATAACTTCACATACAGGGCTATCAGCCTCTTACTGGTACTGTCTATATTATTCGAAAAATTGCTATTCAAAGGATTTCAACCACAAATAAATAGAATAGAATACCTTACGCCCATATAGATTTTGCAAAAAATCAAATCACTTGGATATTTCACTATAGAATAAAGTGAACCGTTGGAAATTAAGAAGTAATGATTAAATATATAAAAGTATATAAAATATAACAGAAAACAGAAACAATGAGAAAAAGAAGACTATTATTTTTTGGACATTTGTATAGAATGGACGACACCAGGTTAACAAAGAAGATCTTTAAATATCTGTGGGGAAAGAAGTTAACATCAAGTTGGATTAAAGAAGTCCAAAAGGATTTAGAAAAAAAATAATATAAACGCAGAAGAAGCAATTGAAACAGACGTTTTTCGGGCAAAAGTGTTAAAAATGGAAGGAGTCCTGGGTAGGAGAGAGAAAAACGCAGGTTCAAAGTGGACTGAAGACAGGAAGAAGAGACACAGTGAAAAGACGAAAGAATGTTGGAGAAAAAGAAAAGAACAAAGAAAAAAGAATTGAAATTGGCATGTGGTCCTTAGATGTCCGATAAAAAAAAAAGTGAACCGCATAATCAACCAAATTAATACCGGTAGTGACTTCGAAGATATAAGGCATTGTTCTGAAAAATTTTTGTACATACGTCAGCCCTTTGATAAGGTCTGGCATACGGGATTGTTATATAAACTCAAGAAGGATTTACCACACCCATATTACATCGTTCGAAAATCATACCGTGAAGAAAGATTTTTGTTGTTGTTAAACACCAAAAAGAATATACAATTCTTCATACTATAAATTCAGGAGTCCCGCAAGGAAGCATATTAGGGCCAGTACTCTATTCGCTATATACTGCCGATGTACCGACATCTAGATCCACTATGACGGATGACACTCACAGTTGACACAGTCATCCTGATCTCGCGTACAGACAGATGCTGCTACTGCTTCGGAAACCTACAAAAACAACATAAACGAAATCCAAAACTGGTATAAGTAGATGAAAAATAAAGGCAAAACATCCAAATTAACTGACGTAAACTACAGTTTGAGACAAGACAACTGACCGCCTCTAACATAAGCAACTCTCAGTTGCTACAATCAGGTGTTAAATACAACGGCATGCATCTGGAAATGGCGGAAACGCGTAACAACAGAAAACAAACAGCTTCGCCATATCTTGTACTGGTTGCTCGTAAGGAGGTCACAGATGTCCCTGGAGAATAAACTCCGCCTCTACAAGTCAATCTGGACGTACGTTGGGGCAGCACTTCCAGGACAGTGGTATGTGCCAAACCTCGACGTGCCTTCTGTTCGCGAATAAATTACAGAAACAGACTAATAGCGCACCCCTGGATGACCCAGGGCATATAAGACGGTTAAACCGCTTCGAACAACGGTCATACCAAACAGAAATTGTTGACTTTATTGTAAATTAAATAGATGAGTGCTCGTAGGAGCACCCTCCTACTAGCTACAGAAACAGACTAATAGCGTACCCCTGGATGACCCAGGACATATAAGACGGTTAAAACGCTTCTAAACAACGGTCATACCAAACAGAAATTGTTGACTTTATTGTAAATTAAAGAGATGAGTGCTCGTAGGAGCACCCTCCGCATGACATGTATTTTAATTTCTTTCGCTAACATAAGTTTTGCTTAATGCTTTGTAACGGATTGAAAAATAAAATAAGGCTAAAAAGAAAAAACAGTGATACCTACGTGTAGAACCTGCCATTAAAATACAGAAAAACAACTGCTCACGTAATGCCCAGCAGATCAGTTAGTTTGCTGCCTCCAATATAACGAAAATTTGGTAAGTAAAATACAAGCAAATACAATTTTCATACAATACAATACAATTTTAAGGATTATAAGAAATGTGAAAAGTCTTCATTTGGGGGGGGGGTTAAGTCTTTGACGGGGGGTGGGGGACAGAAGCGCCTAGATGGACCGACAAAGAAGCAGAGATGTAAACGGACGGATATCAGAAGAAAAACAAAGAATAAGTAACGTGTATGCCACCAGAAATTAACGTATTACTCTTTACTTTTTATTGATTAGGCCTAAATCGTGCAGTACTAAAGTCGGGCACGTTAACCGTGGTTAAGACTTAAGAACCACAATGTTTCGAGCTGCAGTTTTCTTCAGGTGTTATAAAAATTAACCTAAGCTTTGTTAAAACTAAAAATATGTGCAATGTTCGTAAATAGAGAAGAAAATCCTGAATAAAAATTAAGTGCCAAACAGAGATTTAATTGACATTAAAAAAATAAAGTAAAAGTAAAAAAATGGAGATAATTTTTAATAAAAAGTACAACTTAAAAAATTATTTTGTAGTTTATTTTTAATACCAATTAATTATCTGCTTTTTTAATGTTTTTTTAATTGACATTATTTGCTTAAGTATTTATGAACATGATAATTTTTTAATTTTATCACCTGAAGACGATCACAGATATATAGTGGCTGAAACGTTGTTTTTCTTAAAATCGAACGATGTCTAACATTTGACTTAATACGGCAGGCAGTGATGATGTACCATCGTGTAAATGATGTTCTGTACAGAAAGCCAAAACAATGTCGTGAACGTCATTAGCTAAAGGACACAAGTGTTTAAAGGAACAACAGAGTTTGTCGTAATGAATCAGAAATATCCTCATTACCGAATCCAGACCGTTAAACATTGCGCAATGCCACCAACTTTATTCGCAGAAGGAAAGAAAGCACAATGTACATAACGGAACGTGTGTATAATGTAGGAAGTGGCGGGACAGAGCGAGGGCGTTCATGTTGTTGACCCTGAAATAGGACGGCCTCGCTCCACATAACCATTTAAATAATTATTATTAACGACATTCAATGCATTTCTTCTGCTGCCTTTTTCCGATAAACAGTGTCCTGAAGTCGCGTGTTCAACACCAGCGCAGCGTTCCGCTAGAAGATGCTTCTGTCATTACATTTGTCGTTTTCTACACTGCGACACTGCACTTAGTTTCTTCTGCATCCGTGTATAGAGTTCCGTTACCGATTTTCCATGCGTGTAAAAGATATCGATTTCTATAAAATGACTGTAATTCAATGCGCCGTCCGTCTTCCTGAATCTTTTGCAATACGAATATGTGTGTTGTTGTGTTTCCGTTAGGACGCAACTCGTTCTCGTTTCGTTTGGAGTGCGTGCGTGCGAATGTCTGTACCAACGGATACAGATGACGGCATTATTTACATACTACAAGAACTCGTCTACGACTATACAAATGGGTCGGATCACAGTGCGATTACGGTTAATCGTGCAACCATCTTCACGCCTTATTTAGAATCAAAACCATTTTGGTCTTCACTCTTGATTTTGTTCTGAATATGGTTATGTATTTAGCCAAAATCGATCACCATGGTGTTCTAGTGTAAGCTGACTGTGCTGTGCAGTCGTGAACGATTTCTTGTAGTACTAATTGAAGTAACGACAAGGGAAATATGCTTATAGAAAAACGGCATTAATTAAGGCAAAATATTTTAACAGCTCGTGGACGACACAGTGCGATATGCGTCTTGCAGGCATTGGTGGAGACGTGTACTGAACGACCCGATAAACAGCAAACATTACTATATCTCTGTTATTGTCTTAAGATGTTATAAAAATTAACCTAACTTTTGTTAAAACTAAAACATACTCCAAAAGAAGAATCAAATCGCTAATTATGAAACTCGAACGTAAAAAAACTGAGCATTAATTGGTATTTAAGTCAACTACAATAATAAAATTTTTAAGTTTTATTTTATAAAACACAGTCTGCCTAATTTTTCTTTGACTGTTGGACTTGATCAGGAGGCAACAACTTCTAAAGGAAGCTCGACACTGGAGGATCGGTTGCTTTATATCATTTGAGAGTTGCCCTTCAACTCAAGCTAATTACTGGCAATTGACTTGAAAACCGTTTAATCGACCGTATCAAGTCTTCAATCCCTGAACATCTGCGGCGTCTAAGTTCGAGCAGGTATTCGAATTATGAGAACCGAAAGTTAAATCGTTTTTACAGAATACAGTACTTGTTATTGCGAGGTATTTTGTTAACCGATAAGGCTCAGTGTATAAAGTGCGAAAAGTTTGATGGTGATATAAAGAAAACGCGTGTGTAGAAACATAAACAATAATGTTCGTAAAATAGTTGTTCTGTTCCAATATCGGAACACGTAGATTGTCACAGTTCGAGATAGTTGGCGCGTGTTAAACGTTAGACACTGTATCACTCCTCCAGTGGCGTATCTAGAATTTGGTCTGGGGTGCAAAAGAAAAAAACAAGTCAAGACTAATAACATTACTATCTTTAAAGTGGCTGAAATCAGTCCCATTAAAGTGAATAGCAATAACACAATATAAATACGTGTTATAGAAATATTATTTACCTCCTACTTATTGACTGAATTGATTTACCTGTTTCATATTACAAACGTACACACTAATGCCGTGTGAGAAACCTGTTTGTATATTCAATATCGGTATGGAGAACCATATATGATTTCCGTGTTCTAAGATTTATATTTAAAATCATTTTCGAAATGAAATATTTCCATAGAAACTACTTCTTTCTTCAGCCTTAACCACAGTACTGTGGTCACTAACGTATACCACCTCACGTTAGCGCACTCGATTTTCACTGATGATGCCAGTCGATAGCACTGCCGAAACGTCTGGTTTTGCAGAAAACATTGGACTACGGCCAAACAGCCCTGGAATAGATTTTAACAACAAACTACTTCTTTGTTGCCGATAACGTAGTACACATAAAAAACTATCCCCTCCCTCTTCAACTATCATTTTAATTTATAGAAAATTACCCCCTCCCCTTTCAACTACCCTTTTCATTTATAGATATTTCATCTATCTTTCTACAGTGGATTATTATGACCTTCTTTTCAGGATACTTTATTTATCAAAATTAAGTACTTTACTCTTGTTAAAACAGTAAACTTGTTAAAATTGCAGGTAAACTACCCCTCCCCCTTAACCGATCTTCACCAAAATCAATAGACCTTGAGTCCTCTACAACTCAGGTACATATGCAATAAATTATTTGATTCTGTTTGAATTTGCGGCAGTTATCGTTCGCCACAGACAAAAATTACACACACACACACACACACACACACACACACACACACACACACACACACACACACACACACACACACACACACACACACACACACACACACACACACACACACACACACACACACACACACACACACACACACACACACACACACACACACACACACACACACACACACACACACACACACACACACACACACATTTCGGAAAATGACTTTTCTCTTTTCTTCATGTTTTGAGGGTAGCACAATCGGCTCCGTGCTCAGAGCGCCCGAGCTCTGAGCGCCAACGATGAAATCGTGCTCTGAGCGCCGATACTGATAAACCCGTGTTCTGTGCGCCGAGCTTATCTGTGCATCGTTAGACGCGGTAACACGTGGCTGCATATCTGTCTGTGCGTTGTTCTTGAACTCCGTATGAAAATTTGTACAATTCATTGCTAAAAGACATTGGCCACTCCACCAGTAAGCATCCGGAACTGCAGACCTCTATAACTGTTTTGAACGAAATACATTTATTATTAAGTCAGTTAAATTTCAATATTAGACAATTTCTTATATTATCAGAAGAATTATTAAAACCCATCTACGCTACTATTTTATTAGTAAGATAACTTAAAGCAGACAATCATAAAAATATATTAAAATTTCCGAACTTCTGCATTGGATTTTTATTTAAATTTGTAACCATAATACAGAAATGATAAATAATTTAGTCATATATTTTGAGTTTATGTATGTTTCCATAGACATCTGTAGGTCTATATCTAACGTTATTCACAGATACTTATAACTGATAACAAAATAGTTATAACTAGAGCTACGAATTTTAGGTGCTGCACCTTAATTTTTTTTGGTATTAAAATGCCCAAATTAGCTTGTCTTGCAAAGAAAACATTAAATAAACACTCTTAACTGTGTTTTGGTTGCACCTTTTTGCACTTTTTTTCAATGTAAGCACCTTTTTGCACCTTTTCTCAATGTCATCACCTTTTTGCCCTTTTTTTACCTTTTTTGGCTCCTTACCCGCATTTTATTCCTATAATAATTAAACTAGGAACACCGAACGTGTGCGGCATCACCGCATATAGTATATTTTGTACTAGATGAAACCACTGATAGGCAGAGGAGATATGTTCTAAACATTTTAGTAGCACCCCTAAATGGACAGCAAGTAAAACCCATGCTGTTGAAAACATACTTTCTGAACAAAACAGACAATGCCAGTGTGATGTGAAGTTTCAACAACGCATGTATTGTGTTGTGGCCTGAAGGAATAGAATATGGTCGAGTGTGGCTAGTACTTACGGACCAAGCACCTTACATGTTATTGGCTATTGCTAACCTGAAACCTATGTACTCTAATCCAATACACGTGACCTGCATTGCACATGCATTGCATCGAATTTGTGAGGCACTAAAAGATGAATATTCATATGCAAATGAATTTCTGTCTTGCATTAAGAAATTGCTGAAAAAGGCTCCTGCTAGGATACAAAAGTATGTTGAAATTACAGGACTTCCTCTTCCAACTTCCCCAGTTCTCACTAGATGGGGTACTTTTTCTGGACTTGTGACTTTAATAACATTGTGTTCTGGGACTTGTTTTAGGCAGACTTTTTAATACATGAGTGAATTTTAAGTCCTTATATGTGATGTAATTGGTTTTGGTACTGTATGTATGAATGTTTACATTTAAAATTTGCACCTTTTACAGCTAAATTAAAGCACCTTTTTTGCACCTTTTTTATCAAAATTTTGCACTTAAAATTCCTAGCTCTAGTTATAACTGAGTTTTTTTTAGACATAGTTCACAAACGTTTTCAAAGCTATCCAAAATGAGTGTTGAGACATGCTAATTCTGTCAATTTACTACACATACAAAGTACAGAGACTACAGATACAGATTTTGTATTTTAACTGAAATTCCTCATAACTTTAACCTCAAATAAACCTTTATAATTTTTTTAAAACTTTTAGTTCTATTTTCGGCCCTTGGTGTTTCTAAAATTAACTTTTTGTTTTCATGTACCCTTGACACGCTGATGTTTTTCCTTCATACACACTCAGAATGTAATATACTCAATTGAACGTTTCACTCTGTAGTGGTATTCCTCGTGAAAAAGTAGAGACTTTACTTTCCTGGAAGTAAAGACATAGATAAAAATTCACGTCTTTACTACTTCTGTGTCACAACGATTGTCAAACCACAACTAAGGAAAGGTACGAATAACGAGCTCATCTACGAATCGTATGGTCAGCGGATCGAAGGTATGCGGCTAGATAACCACTCTAGTGAGTTTTGGGAACGGGGTTGGAACACTTGCCCGTAGTGACACTTGCACGGAGGACATTTGCCCGGAGCCCTCCCCTCCATATAATGGTATTTGGTGAGTCAGAAGCATTGCCTTTACTTTAACTTCTGGACATCAGCAACAGAAACAAGGAAAGACCTTAGTTTGCCATCTAGTTCCAGTTTTTTCAAGGCCTTTGAAATGGTTTCATCACTCTTCACTGGTGCTTTTTTCCTCTTCTTCCCGTGAATATTCAGGGCTATTCTATCAAAAAAGTGGCCGTAATACTCTGCGTCCTCTCGTAGAGTCTTGAGCAGTGAATATACATTTGTATGAGACCTCGAAATTAAACTATTAATTCTTTGATTCCACCCTTCAGAAACATTGTTGGTCCGGTGCCGTCTTCCGCAACAGTTCCACACTTTTCTTTGGATATGCTCATTCTCAAGCCACTGATAGACGACATAGTCATAGAACACTCGCAGTTTCTCGTCTTCAGGTGTGCTTTCCTGTATACTTAGCCAAGCATAATCAATCAGTTCTAGCGGAACATGCGCGAGGGCAGAACACATTCGAGTGTGAAGTCGAATCTCTTCATTTTCTTTGTACGCAGGAGCAAGGCCACAATATTGTACTCTCCTCCATAAACATTGGTTAAAATGGTAGTTACAACCAAAAATTTCAGCTTCAGGAAACAGAGTTTTAGCTGATTGGATGATTGCCAGTTCAAAGTCCATTGTAAGTGTCACAGGATTCCATCCAGGTACGTTGTTTTTCACTGCTTTGAAAAAACGATCATATGTTTCTCGTTTTTTATTTGGCAACAACGCGTAGACTGCTGAAATAGTGTTGGTTTCTTTCCAAGAACTTCCCAGATCGGCGTGGATGATAAATAACTGCCCAAACTGTTTGCTTGAACTCTTGAAGGCTTCGTCGACGAAGAATGAAGAACAACTTGTCAATGCAGATTTTCCTTTTTCGCTGGCAAACACCAATATTCTGTCTTTAGGCTCTCTGTTGTCGTCTTCAAGTAGAAAATTTTTACCGTCATTCATAAGTAGATCATTTTCCTCTAATCATATTCCTTCATAGTCGACTGGGTCCTTTGTAGGCTCCACAGTTTTTCTTCGAATGCGATGTAATGATTGTTTGGCACTTCTGTGTGATGGTAGTGAAGTCGCAAGGTCATATCCTCGATTAAAGAGCGGGCCTACTTCTTCGGCGTAAATTTTTGAAATCGTATTATCTGTTTCCCTTGCACGCTTCTTTGCATTAACAACACTTTTTCTCACTTCAGTTGCCGCTTCGTCCGGAATACAAACATGAGTTGCTTCGCCTACGATAGTATTATTTTTCGTTGATATTCTGCCTTTACATTTACTTTTCTTATAATCAACACATCGCCAATAAGTCACATCTTCTTTGTTGGTATAGTCAACACCCCCTCCATTGCTCCTGCATTCCTATAACCAGTCCGACTCACCCTCTACGGGACTCCGTGCAAGTGTCACTGACAAAAATACACATAATTGGTCAATTAGTCATTTCCTGGAATGCTTAGGGCTCTGGGCAAATGTCAACAAATTCCATCTCCGTGCAAGTGTCACAACTTCGTGAGTTTTGTCTTCCTTATCAATCTGCTTACATTGCACATGTTGCTTTTACGCATATATACAGCTTAGCTCTCCGTCTCATAATCGTATTTCCATTTTCTTAATTACAGTTGATTTAATCACTTTCTTTTATTCTCTCCTCAGATTTGTTTGTCCCAACTAAATGAAAAATCTTGAGATAATAAATAGGATTATTCGCTAATGATCGATGTGCAAAGGCACCATTACATGCATAATAAAACATATCAAAGTGAAAGTTGCAGGCTTCTGAAAAATGTGTAAGGCAATATTCATCCGTTACCTTTAAACATAAACTCGGTGGAGTTATCAATCCGCGTCTTTCATATTTCACGCTTACGTAGAGAGTTTATAAGAATATACCTGTGTGTGTGTGTGAAGGGGTGAGACAGTTTTGTTTTACATCGGCAAAATAATAACATTTCTTACACATTATTTTACTTAAATAGATAGACACAATTACAGTATTCCAAATACCTGATTAATACAGTGTTACAATTTAAATTATTGATAATATAATAATCACTTAATTACGTTTGTAAATAATTGTAGATCCAGTAATCATTGAATGTTTTTTGGAATTGGTGCAAATAGCAATACATGTCTAAAAATATGTTATAGCTGCATGCAGATTGTAAGATGTTCAATAATGTATATTATTAAAAGTTATTATTGCTACTGGCACTGAACACACTTATCCATAAATTAGAGAATTATGTACAAAATAACAGAACTACTGATATTACAAACACAAAATTATGGTAAACAATTCAATCATGTGACAATGGTTATTACTTTTTATTTATATTGTTTTAAATAATGTTTACCGAGTATATGGTCTATACAGAGTAATATAGTCTATTGTGAAATTATATAGACGGCGACATTCACACTCTTCTTCCCTCTCACTCGCATGCTCTCTGTCTGTCTGTCTCTCTCTCTCTCTCTCTCTCTCTCTCTCTCTCTCTCTCTCTCTCTCTCTCTCTCTCTCTCTCTCTCTCTCTCTCTCTCTCTCTCACTCACTCACTCACTCTCTCTCTCTTGCGCTCCAGCACTCTCACACTCCCTGCATTACTCTCTCCCACTTCCTCTCACTCTCACTCTCCCAGTCTAAAACACATAAAACACACACACACAAACACAGCAAGATACACAAGCTCGCACACACATATACACACGCACACGCACAAAATTTTCTAATCTCCACATCTCTCTCTCTCTCTCTCTCCCCCCTATCAAAAACACATAAAAATTCCCCCCTTCAACATACTCAAATCACAATTACTCAATTCGACATATCGTAGGTACAGATAATATTCATGTAGGGTTCTTTACGTTTTAGAATCCGGGTAGGCTTATACGAATACCTCTGCTTCCCGCATCTACACATATGGAACCGACTCTATACATATACATGCGTTTGTGTGTGTGTGTGTGTGTGTGTCAGCCAAAGAGAAATAGAATAACTTAGTTCCGCGGAAGTCTTAAAAGTAGTTGAATACTTCAGGTCTACCGCTGTTTACAGGGAACGGATGAATATTATCTTATTCCTTTACCTTTTTCAAAAGTCTGCAAATTTCACTTTGAAATTTTTTATAATGCCTGTAATAGTCATTTACACATGCATCTTTAGCCAATAATCCTCTTTATTATCTCAGAATTTCTCATTTGGTTGGGACGAAAACATTTGAGAAGAAATAAAAAATTTGGTTAAATACAACTGCAAATAATAAAGGACAATAAGATTATGAGACGGAGACCTGAGCTATATATATATATTTGTAAACACGGGATGTACAATGTAAGCGGGTTGATAATAAGCCAAAACTAGCTAGTATGGTCGTAGATAGCCGCATACCTTAAATGTCCTGACCATATGATTCGTAAATGAGCTTGTTACTCGCACCTTTCCTTAATTGTGGTTTGATAGTCGTTGTGACACAGTAGTACTAAAGTCGTAAATTTTGATCTAAAGGAGTCATTACTTCCAAGAAAGTAAGTAAGGATGGTCCTCATTTCTTCACGAGTGATATCAGTAGGCCTAAGGATGAAACGTTCAAATGAATGTAGGGCCTATTACGTTCTGGGTGTGTACGAAGGAAAAACAGCAGTCAAAGGTACATCAAAACAAAGAGCTAAATCTGGAAGCACCAAAGGCCTAAAAATCTCAAAATTTTTTAAAAATTGTTATAGTTTATTTGGAGATGAAGTTATGAGGAATTTTAGTGAAAATAGAAAATCTGTATATGAAGTCTCTGTATTTTGTATATGTGTAGTAATTTGACAGAATTAGTATGTCTCAACACTCATTTTGGATCGCTTTAAAAAAGTTTGTGAATTATGTCACAAAAAAAACTTTACCGATATATTTTGTTATCAGTTATGTGTATTTGTGAATAACGTTAGATATAGACTTACAGATATCTATGGAAACATACATACACTGAAAAGCTATGACTAAATTATTTGTCATTTAAGTACTATGATTATAAATTTAACTAAAAAACTAACGCAGTAGTCCAAAACGTTTTCGCAATTTTTCGTAATTTTTCTTATAATATGAAAAATTGTCCAATATTGGAATTTAACTAACCTAATAATAAATGTATTTTGTTCTGGGACCGTACTAGTGCTGTGATGACTTTAGTAATAACCAGTGGCGAAGCTAGTAGTTAATGAATGGGTAGGCAAAAATCTTATCTTAAATTTTTTTTAAGGAATCTGTAAAAGGACGGTGGTTCAAATCGGACGCTGAGGTAGCGTTTGCTGTAAGCGAATGGTTCCACAAACAGCCGTAAAAATTTTACTAGCAGGGAATCTACAGATTAGTGCAACAGTGGGACTCATGCCTTAACGTTAATGGAGACTTCTTTTAAAATCGTTGAATAAAAAATGCTTTACAGCTCTATACGTCTTTCTATTGAACAATCCTTGTATTAGTCATACACAATAATACAACTGATTGAACTTCAAAATTTTAAATTTGATTAGTTTCTATGTATATATATATGTTTAATGTTACAAATAATTCAAATAACAATCTTTATCATCTGTTAGTTCAGCGGAATAACAGGGACACTTTTAATAACCGCATAAAATAAACACACTTATAAACAACACAGGCGCTTTAACTTAACTGTTTGGACCACAGAAGTGAGGCATGCCTCAACGCTCTATGTGTATAGCGCGAGACAATCCCCCCTCCCTTCACTTCCCTATCGAACCCGCACATTGCTTACATACGATGTATACAAAAAATGCTGAGGCAAGTTCAGGTTGCCTCATTCGCTTTAAACGAGCTATGCCGAATCTCACCTGTAACCATCTAGCGGTCGCTCAGTAAAGCACGTTTCGGCTTAATAAATTCGACAGTTGCGGTAACAATGTATAATCTTTACGTTATATAGTTCATACGTATTTATAATTTTTATTCTACAGAATTTTTTAGGGTAGGCATTGCCTCAATTGCCTCCATGTAACTTCGCCACTGGTAATAACTTGTACAAATTTTCATTGGACCGCTAGTGTTGACTACAAAGTTGGCGAACAGCGGATATACAGATATGCAGCCAGGTGTCTAATGATGCATAGATAAGGTCGGCGCACGGAACACGGGTTTATCAGCATCGGCGCTCAGAGCACGATTTCAGCGTTGGCACTCAGAGCACGGGCGCTCTGAGCACGCTACCGCACAATCAGAATCAGCTCTTATCTCGAACACGATTTTTTTCGCAATCACCATACTTCCATTTCGTTATGGAACATGGAAGTAAAAAAGAGTTACTATCGTATTAGCGTACACAGCTGAGAAAACAATAAAACGCCTAAAAATTAAGAGATTAACAAAATTCGTCAAATTTTTGACCCTCTGGTGGGGGTCCGGTCCCATTCGTCCCCCACTGAAGTCTTCTAGCCTAAACGATTTATAACACAATTAAGTATATAATAAACGCATTTAGCAAGTTATGTCGCACCAAAAAATCATTGTAGTTCTTGGGCGATGTCAGACAATTTGTAGTAAATTGCCACTTAAAGTTCTAGCATCGTAATAATTTAATTCTAAAACCGTATTGGCTACAGGTGTTCAGCTATAATGCACCCGTTAGCCACTTGGTTTAATTAAGTTAATAACATCCTCTACGCAGGTATTCAAACAAATCCTCGCCGTACACACGCGCGCGCGCACACACACACACACACACACACACACACACACACACACACACACACACACACACACACACACACACACACACACACACACACACACACACACACTTAAAAAGAAAACGGCTTACGCGTCTTTGTGTATATTAAGTTACTAGAATTCACTAAAGCAGGATACAAATAGGAAATAGAGTATATTGTGCCAACAATAGACTATTGAGAAACAAACTCATTAGTCGCAACAGAAAAATAAAAATATATAAGACACTTATCAGAGCGGTTGTTACTTAAGGAGGCGAGACATGGACGTTCACAAGAAAGAACCACAAACACTAAGAAGGTTTGAAAGAAAGATTGTAAAACGTGTTTATGGTCCGGTTAAATAAGATGGCGAATGGAGAATAAGAAATAATGCTTGAGCTACTGAAGCATGAGGACAAGATTCGTAAAAGCTTAACGAATACAATGGATAGGTCGCGTAGTGCGGATGATCAGCGTAGTTGATGGATGATCCAGCGTATGCCAAAGAAAGTCCTGAGGGCACAAGTTTATAAAAGAAGAAAGAGGGGCTGACCTAGGATAAGATGGTTAGGTGATATGCTGGAAGACCTAAGAAGAAGAAGAAGAAGAAGAAGAAGAAATCATTAAAGATTTCAATGGCAGTATTAGCTGTTTTACTGATAATATTGAGGACGTACCACGTCGATGTAATATCCTACATTCCTTTAACTGGATATAAACACTGATTCATATGTTGTTTTCTGGGCAAATGAAAACAAATTTCTTATTTTAGCGAAATATTTCGTTAGTCGTGTTTCCCACTTGTGGGAATTTCTACCTGTAAAAAATTATTTAAATTACGATATGTGTCTAATATTATCACCGTGTCAGTCGTCGCTCGCCTCCTTACCGTTTCCAAGATAAATATGTCATAATCGACATTGACCCACTGTTTAAACCGAAAGCACACAGTTGTTTATAGTCAGACGACCTGCTGCATTGGCTCTCCTCCGACGTAACTCGTCACGAGCCTGGCTATGAAGATTTTCCAGATTGTAATTTAGTTTTAAAATCTGACTTACTGAGAGACAAAACTACTAACATCTGGGTTAAAATTTAATAACTAATCTACTAGAAGCAAGTTTTCATCGTTTAAGAAACAATAAAACAAACACAATAATGCAAAAACGAACGAAATAACCGACTTTACTTCCGGCTTGTTTACACTGCACTTTATAAGCTAGATAGCTAGACTGTATAGCCTTTTACCTCTATATCTTAAATGATCCACGGAACACTCACGCCGACCACCGGTTAGGAACCACTGGTCTAATGTACATTTCCGAAATTACACCATCAGAGGCGCAGCCAGCATTCCCTTCTCGGGGGAGGTTCTGACTGATTCTTGGGGGGGTCTAGGTTTTTCAAAATAAAACTACAAAAATTAAAAGGCAAAGAACTCGTTATTTCGTTATAATAAAGAAGGCAAGAGTGGAAACACAATGGTCATATTAATAGCTATCTGAAACTTCACAAAGATATGAAACAATGAAGATGACATCTTACAGTATAAATAAAATAAAGGTACTAGAAAACAGGCACAAATCAGGCACAAATTTACGCCGACAGTGGTAAATATTTTGTACAAAATTTTAAAAAATGAGCTTAGTGAGTACTGTCTGTAAACGTTTGCAGCAAATGGAATTAGTTCGTTCTAATCATTTTTCTACAGAAATACATACAAATTTTTATAAAT
This sequence comes from Magicicada septendecula, assembly GCA_034769895.1. NCBI lineage: Eukaryota > Metazoa > Arthropoda > Insecta > Hemiptera > Cicadidae > Magicicada > Magicicada septendecula. Next base: position 102,296,889 of record CM068376.1, read on the forward strand.
TGGGCAGTACAGGTCCTCAAAATCGCGCTATGGGGTGTGCAAATACGTGGTTGGCTGCAAACTTTGTTGAATTTAGCATAGAAACAAATCAGTTCAGTGTATGGAGTGCTTGTAAACGACATTCCGTACACCGCATTTGGTCTCAGGTTTAAGTACGACGCAGTAGCGGACAAGTTTTAGGATTTTAATTGACGATTTGTTTCGAAATGTTAATAAAGCACTAAATTAAAAACACGAAAAATGATTAAAAACGGATCGAAAACCAAGACAACCATAGACACATCTGTATAAGTAAGCAAGAATCCGTTTAATGTAGACGTTTTTTAAGATGCTGAAGGATAAACATATACTGTACCGTAAATATGGTAAACAGAGTTGGATACACTGCCGGCTGAATAAACATTCGAAGGCTTTCGTACTCGCTGAGATGTTTTAACTTCAAAAACTGGGATAAAATTTGTACCATCCTAGCAACTAGCAAGGTTTCATAGTATCAAGACGCAACGCAATTCAAAATGTTCGTACTCAAAATTCAAGCTCAGTTATATAATTAACTCAATTATTTAATTCGACGTGTATGACACTATGGCACACTTTTTAAATTTCTGACATTTCTCTTGTTTTTGTTTATCGGGGGGGGGGGGGGTCACCCCCCAAACCCCCACTGATGTCACGGTATATATTAGTAAAGTAAAGACACATAAATTTTGCAGGTTTGTTCCTAAAATATTCATACCCCTTAGGCGGAGAGACGGCAGAAAACGGTTTCGTCGATATAAGTTTATTTATCGGCTTCACTTTTGCCGGTTCCCGAGTTATCTGACAGTAACCTGCGTGTAGAAGAAAGCCCAAATTGTGTAAAGTAGAAACGTGCTTCGAGCTTTACAGCAGCATCAGAAAGAAATTAATCATTTCTAAGAATAAATTATTTGATTGGAATCTCCCTTAAACATTTTCGTTAGTTGTGCTGAAACTCGAATGTATTCTGTTGCCACTTACTGAAGCTGTAGATTCCAGTTAACTACGTATTATACAGCATAAAAGTAAATTTGTGAAAGCATCATCGCGTATCTTTGTATTTGTTATAAAAAAAAGATACTGGGAGAAAATAAGAGTGCTTTGGAAAGAAATAAGGAGAGAAGGAGAGCAGAATGAAGGAAGTCAGCAAAATATAACAACGATGAGAGTATTATTGTGCAGTTGCATGTAGGCCTAAATGAACACACAAAACTTTAAATAGGAATTTCTGTAACCGCATATTCAGGTAGGCCTACATATAACTTCCTACTGAGAAACGTTAGAGACTTGGAGTTTTTTTATTATGTTTGTCTTATAACACTGCTTATTCTAAAATTAAGACTTAAATATTCAGAATGTTTTCAAAAAGAAGTAAAAATGATGTATTTGATAAAGCACTTTCTTCAAAACATCACCCCAATTATCTTTTTCCAGTATAGACATGTAGTTGGGTCCAGAGGATGCTTTATAAATTTAGCTAGTAGCGGGAAAAAGTGACTTAAGAGATGTTTGCAATGAGTTTTGAAATAAATGTACATGATTGAGAAAGGTAAGTACACTTAAATAACACGGGCTGATCCCCGTAACTTGCACGTATCTGGTCAGCATTTTCAAATTAATCTTACGAACCACAACCGTACCAGACCATGTCTAAAGAAGTAATTCAAACAGACGAATGTCCTAAGTAAATTCTGACAGGTTTGATGCGAACATCTTTTAACGCCACATCGCAATATTTACGTAGAAATTATTGGATCGATTCTCTTGTTGATTTGTTAAATTTCTTTACGGTTGTATCTGTTTATGTTCGACGAAATGTTAGGCAGACAGGATCACATTTGACGTTTGCACAAATTCGTTTGAGAAATTGTTGGGGTTACAAGAAATCAAATCAGGTTCAAGGGCTGTCTCAAATAATGCCTATACGGCTAGTTTTCTGGCGATTTCTCTCCGGGCCAAGTCTTATCCGGTCCACAGCAGTTAATGAGGTATCTTGCAAGGGGCCAACGTCGTTATACATAAACTATAGGGCGCCCTAACCCAAATGTTCTCCACAAACCTATAGACTGCGCGGGCAGTCCGTTTCACACACACACACACACACACACACACACACACACACACACACACACACACACACACACACACACACACACACACACACACACACACACACACACACACACACACACACACACACACACACACACACACACACACACACACACACACACACACACACACACACACACACACACACACACACACACACACACACACAAGCGCGTATGCCCACAGCCTCCGTGACTCACGGATGTCAGAATGTCACGGAGGATGCGGTATAGCACTCTCTCTCTCTCTCTCTCTCTCTCTCTCTCTCTCTCTCTCTCTCTCTCTCAGATACCCATTTGCTTTCTGTTACAATTGCATTCTCCCTCCCCTCTACCTAATATATTTTTTAAGTGAGTATGGAGATAGTGTTCAGTGAACGAGGCAGTGTACTTATCTGTTATAAAAATTTCATGTTTAGAAACACGACTGAGGCCTTATAAGGTTAGAAGTGGAGGTATACCAAGAAGATCTGTGTGGCAAAAATATACCTTCATAACAGAGAACCCTTGATCCTCGTTGATCAAGCAATCCACAGCTATGATCCAACTGAATACCCGTGCCGAAGTACTTCTAATAGCATAAATAGAAGACAACATTGGCGAACGACCAGACTAAGTAACGGTAAGAGAAATTTATAATTTTCCATTGGCTGAAGGCATCACGAAGCAGGATGCGGAAGCAATAAATCAATGCATTTATAGCTCTCGACGTGAGTGTTACCATCTTCGGTGAAATTTGTAGGGGATGTGTATGACGCACTTAAAAGTACTATCCCAGTGCTTACAGTAAAAGGGAACGACTTTCGACTGCTTAATGACTCAGAACAACGTCGGTTTGTTTTCCAACAAATGAGAATTTGTAAGCAAGTATTTGTGCAATGGAAACGAAGTACTGGTTGATGTATTTTGTATCAAATATTTCTGTCAGGTGTAGACTGTCAGTGTACCGTCTGTGGCAGGAAAAAACTACAGCATTTACGAAGCACATTTTGGCACATTGTAGAAAAGTGTAGGCTTCTTGGGATTACTTTAAGTTTTAAGAAAACTGTTCCTGATTTCGAAGAAGCTATTCATAAAACTGCAAGAAACCTGTGACCAAATATAGAAGATACTGGATGCACTTTTATTTAACTCGAGTACGTTGGAGAGAAATTCAAGAGATAGGAGTGTCTCAAGAAGACACCAATGAACAGTCCGAAGTAACTAATTGGCTGAAATGCATCTTCGCAATACTTCTGTTAGATGTAAATGAAGTAGAAAATACTTTTGTGGAGGATTTAATGCCTTGGATAACTGAAAATGACACAGCAGTAACAACATTTTGATTGCTTGGTTGAAACTTATGTACGAGACGATTGCAAATTCCCTACTGAAATTTGGGCTTTATCTGAATTTATAGATCGTAGTACAAATGAGTTTGAAAGTTTCCACTTTTGGTAGATGATTTCCATAGTGCTCATCCCAACATATTCACTTGTCTACTTGCATAAAAGTCATGCGGTCAAAAACAGAAATGGATTCGCGAATCGTCCTTTCGCGAAGAAAAAGCTAAAAGGAGCAGTAAGAAAAAATTTAATTCAATGAAAAACAATTTAAATGATTTCAAGGAACAGTAAATATTTTACTTCGTTAAATGTCCATCGTATCACTGCCAAAACAAAATAAGAACAAGTTGAAATAGCATGCTTAGAATCATCAAAGTTAACTCAGAGTAACAAATATTTTCTGTTGAAGTAAAAAATAAAAGAGTGGACAAATAAATAACAAGCAATAAAAATAAACCAAATACAAAGAAACAGATAAAAATCGATAAAAAATATAACATCTTGAACAACTCAAAACTGTTAACGTTCCCTAAGGGGAAAAGTTCTTGGGTAAGTCTTGGTAGGCGCATCCACGGTGCGGAGGTGAGCACTGCTGCTTATTTAACGGGACTTCGTGCTACGTCACTGGGGATCCAAGTCTCTTGCATTGTATTTACAAGGCAGCAAACAAGGTTTACATGATGTTCGTCTTTTCTGATATTCATTGTGCTTCTTGGAAAGATATTTCAGATTTGTCCAATCGTTATTAAAAAAAATCTACGTAAAATTGGGTATTGCATTGTACTGTATTTGCATTCTTGCACACGTTGGCTGTAGTGCACGGCGTAATTCAAAGACAGGTTTACATAAATAATGCAGTTAATCAGACCGGCGCGTGTGCAAATGTGTGAGTGCAGTTATGCGGAAAACTGACCGTCGACGCAGTGACGATTTCTCACAAGCGCAAACGGTGTCATTAGAAAGGTAGAGGGTTGTCCCGGGCGCAATAACCCCCCCCCCCCCACCGAACTGCATTTGAGGAGCGGGCGGTGCAATATAAATTATTAGGCCTATGCATAATGAATATACATTATCATTATACGATATCGTTTATGCTATCATTACATATTATCATTATAGAAAATTATTGTTAGAAAAAATATATTAATTACTTCTATCTGTTTATTCTAGGATAATCCGTTTGTTTACAGCTAGAAACAGCTAATTTTTGTACTGACCGTTTTGTTACAAAATAAAAATCATCTTATTAAAGAGCATTAAATTTCTTTATTTTTTTATGGTGTTTATATTAATTTCTTTTGAGAAGTGTTATTTGAATTACCAAATGGTTATATAGTACCACTAACTGTCATGTCTCCTTAATTTTTGTTCCTTTTTAAGCCGATCGTTGATTCGACTAATCAAAATTCCTTGACTCTCGGGCTGTCAACGTAAACTTAAGTCATCCGCGGTCTGGCCTGTTCAGATAACATTACACCTGCGTTGCCGTTTTCAGAGCGTATTAACAATTTTTCACTCCATTTAAAATCACAGTTCAGTGGTTTTTAAAGTGTCCTTACACTTACAGTCTCCACCAGTCGATGGGATCACTATCCGCTCATGTAATGCATTCACTGAGGCCTTACACTTACAGTCTCCACCAGTCGATGGGATCACTATCCGCTCATGTAATGCATTCACTGAGGCCTGACAAAACTGGTCTATGTATTATTTTTGTTCGTGTGAGAAACAACTTATGGCTTTGTAGGGCCTACAAGTTTTTAAACCTCTGGATGCAAAACTTGTTTCTAAGATTGTGTTCGACACGTTTATAGTATTTCCAAATTAAAGGTGATATTACGTAAAAAGGATATACGAGCTTCTATGAAAAAGACGAATAAGATAAAATCAACGGGGAACGAGAATTCATAGAATAAGGAACACACACACGTATCAGAAATAACCCCCAGTAGGCCCACATTTGTTGTTTTTTCTTTCAGTTGAAAGTTAAACCTAACCGAATTCGCGGCATTTATCGTCATGTGTCGCTAACGTGGTAAACACGGTGCAGCTCGGTTTAAAACGGAATTAAATTCATTGTCGGAACGGAGTACTTTGTGTTTCACAACATGTGTTTGTAATGGCTAGGCTTACTTTGTGGGCCAGCGCTTATCTAGGCCAACACACAGATCGCCCCACTTCGTCGAATAACGGTCTACACGCTGTCAACGCCTAATTAATTGTTATCTATCGATATGAAACAAGTGCCGATCGAGAGAAACCGAACGAGTATTTCTTGTCGACTGTCGTTTTCGGTGCGAGAGTAGTTTCTCTGAAACTACCACTTTTAATCGACGCGTGTTTTCGTTATACTTGTTTATTTCTTTCGACTGTTCGAGTAACCAACTTTAACGCGTTTCACCGGCGACGTCTCAAGCGGTACGGACAGCTGCAGCCGACGGTACATGTTGCACACACGCGCGCGCACTTACGCACACACAGCGTATGAAAGCCTATAAATATAACGGAACATTGGTGGCCGAACACTCGTCTCATCTCGCGCAGGAGTCCCCTCTCAAAGGTAACGAGATCAGTATTCTCATACCCGTGGTCACTCCTTTCCAACAGTGCGAAACGTAAGCTGGACAGTTGCATCCGTATCCTCTGCAACTCGCCCTGGTTTGTCTGTAACCAAGGTATCTCCGTCTGTAAAAGGTGGAACAGTTCGTCTTCAGACTATCTGTGATCATCTTCTTCAGCGCGGCAGACTCAACACACTGCCACCTTCGTCTGGCCAGGGACGAAGGTCTCCCATGTCACATCGTTAAATGAACCTGCGCTCTGCTAGACTACCCACCATAGTCTCCTGGGGGAACCAGTACCAAAAGAAAAATGAACAGCATCCTACAGCTAACGCATAACAAAAATCCCGAACTACCTTGAACGGCCGTCAGTTCAATGAATAGAAATGATTCATACCAATATCACGAGAAATTATGAATCACTTTAATTAATTTATCTTACTTTTAAAGTTTATGTCTTTCAGGCCCCCTCGTCAGTGCTGTGGACTCCAGTAGTCCAGTACCATGTTCAATGGGTAGAGGGTTCCCAATAAGACTAATGGATATACATACTACACTATATATATATATATATATATATATATATATATATATATATAATATACAATATTGGATATTTAGCTGAGTGGCCGCGAGTGCATAGACAAGTAGATTAACACAGCGTTACTACGCGAAAGTGGTCTTTAATTTACGTAAGACTATATTACTAATTTGATTACGTGGGCAAGAGCCCTGCTAGGTATGAAAAACAGAAAACTATGAGTTGGCTTCGAACGCATTGAACTACGTTTTGGGATCCAGTGGTTCTCATCATCAAAATATTCATGTGCGCTACTATCCTGGTCTGCTGTTACAAACAACTTCCAATTTTACATTCGGCATCTCGCTTCTTGCCATTTCTGCTTCTGTCTTCCGTTTTGCAAAACAGACTTTTTACAGAGTCAGAGGCGTCCAACTCTGCAACAAGATCCTGTCCAAGCGGCGACTCTGGGCTATGCGGATTGGTGGGTTTGAGGAAAGCCGAGATTACCGACGTTCTTTCAGAAGCTTCTGCCTCGAGGGCCAGTCTAAGACGAAATGCAGGTATACAATGGATGGTTGTTCTATATCACGTTAGTACACTGTGAGCCGAGGCGCTTCTAACTACCACCTAGACGTAAACGTTAACTATGGGGGGGGTTGTGTGGGGCCCTCGCCGGTCATGTCCATCCAAGCCGTCTCAGCTTTACCTTTTCAACTATTATCAGTTTCTGCAGTAAAGTATAAAACTATTCAGTAGCTCTTTGCCTCCGAACAATTCCTTTTTTTATTAACTCATACATTTTTTTTTTTTTAAGATTTCACTTTCAAATGAACCGAGCGTATCTTTACTATTTTATTCAAGGTCCGGATTTCTGAAACGTACAGCAGCACTGAAAATATTGTTTGTTTATAAAGGAGAGTCTTTCTTGCTCTTGGTAGCAGTTTGGAGGAATTTTTTTTTGTAGCCGAAAGTAGACAGACTCCCTGTTGTAACCAAAGAAAATACGGTCTATTAAATTTTGCCTTTTTCGATGTATTTGTTAACCGCTAGTGACGTGTGAGCTCTAAGATTTCAGCGGCGACTATCACTCTTATCTCAGCGCTTTATTTCTAGACTACCCAGCCCCTCCTCCCCCCAACACCAGTTTGTATCGCACTAGAATCCCGTCTGTACGATCGTCAAACCAGGTTTCGCAGAATGCAGAAGACGGAAGGATGTACTCAGTAAACCGGACAAGAGAGGCATTCCCTGGTGCAGTTTTATTGATACTATTAAAACCCCAAACGTTTCTTACATTCTGTGATGGAATATTTAGTATGCCACTGGTTTATCACCGATAATTATGTAGTTTATAATGCATGAAACATTTGGTGTTAATAATAAAAACAGAATTTTCACTTGAAAGAAGTGCTGTTATTAAAAATTCTCAACACCGAAGTCTACGAATACAATTTAGTGAACCATCGATATTCGCAAGAAGACACGCAGTTCCCAAACAGTGAAGATATTCTGTTGGCACAACCCTCGTAGAAGATTAATAACCAGCACTGAATAATAACCAGTTTCGGTCACTGAATAAATGATTAATTTGAATTAACGAGAATACACTGGATTGTGTTTGCGTGATTCTGCACACACGACCGTGCCAGTCTAACCGGCAAAACCAGAATAACTGTTGTCTGTAAACAGGACCTGACTTAAAGGTTTTAGCGTCCAAGGCTGGTGAATTCTGTGCCTCCCCCCCCTCCCACCAAACCCTTTACAGTCCAACCTATCAAACGGATATTACCCACGATTTATTCTTATATTATAGGCTACTTATTATTTACGAACATGTGAGTTGTATAAACAGAAATTCGTTTCGTTTCCATTTTAATAACATAAATTTATTTATTACAATTATATGACCATACTGACAAATTATAAGTAACCAGAACATTACGAAAGTCCCATAAAAGTGCCAGGAATTTCATTTCTTTCTTGGCACAAGGTAGACCTTAAATCATTTTTCGCCCGACTTAGGGCTGAAAACGATCTTTCTCCGTTTCAATTTGTGATTACCAAGCTAAAAAAAATTCGCAAGGCGACTTCAACATTCGGAAATATTGATTCCACAGTAGATGATTTTAAGAACTTTAAGAGCCTACATGGATCAGAATGCTACTTTTTCCTCTTGATTTGGTATCTTATTTTCATTTTCTCCAATTTCACAGAATTTATTTTCTTTCAAAAATGTTTTTAAATTGACACACTATGCAGGAAAGGATTGATACAAGTCTGAAATACACGTTTTCTGTTACATAGGAATTTTTGATTTACTTATTTATTTATTTTATATTGGTAACATGGTTTTTTATTGTTTTGTTCTCTTAAATTTTTGTGGCCGCCCCAAAAGCTTGCGCCCTAGGCTACAGCCTACTCAGCCTAATGGTAGATCATTAAAAGTCTATAAACGAATGTCACACGTCGTTATTACTATAGACATGAGACATGATAAGTTCACAACGAAAAGCCAGTTTCTTGACTTTATTGCTGAACTGCACTACCAACTCGGTACTCAGTCAACTGAAGACCGTTTAGTTATGGAGTTGAGATGTGAATTTCAGGCCACTAAATCGCGTATTTAAAGTCTAATGTTTGGGACACAGGAGCAGAAACGACACTAGGTATTTTGACGTCCCAGGCGAAGAATAAAAGCAACATAAGGGAAGAGAAATTAGTATTAATTGTGTTTTAAGTTTATTAAACTCTTAACTTGACAAACTACTATACATAATTGAAGCCCATGTCCTTGAGCTAAAAGTCTGTATCAAATTTTCACTTGCTAAAGGCTGGATGACAGACGCTATTCAAATTAAAATAGGATTACTTGAAGGAAATTACAAATAGCTTTCTTTTTAAACAGAAAAATTTATTAGTGAACCAAACTCATTTATTATTACAGTGTTACAAATATCATTGAATTTAAACATTATTAACATGATAGTGTTTTTAGTCTGGGGGTCATTCCACAAAATGCGTGATGCGTCATCGAAAAATGTGACGGTTCCACACTTTCGATTCCCCACAGTCTAGAAATCTTTTGTTTATAAAACATTATCATGATTCGATGTTTCGGTTTCGTTGAAATTCTTTATGTGGCTTCGCCTGCGTTTATTAATTCAACCGCTAGATGTTTTTTAAATAATTTATTTAACAGCAAAATAATTAAAACATTATATTTATTAACGCTTACATCATATTTACATAAATTGCATGGATTACATCATTTTATTTTTAATTCTATTGTTACTTTCAATGTTTAACATACCGGGTTGGTGGTGGTACAAATAATAGTAAAAAAATATAAAAACCCGATATTATACAAAAACAAACTACTTTTTCATTATAGAGCTTCCGGATAAACTATATTAAGTGTCCTTCCATTTGGAGCTAAGATGTATAGATTGTCTCCATTTCAAACTCTTGAACAACCCACGTAGACCCTACAGTTGACCATGGGAGAAGCACGGTTTCCGAAGATCGAGTCCTACAACTTTAAGTGATTGTCCTTGTGCCTTGTTGATGCTCACAGCGAAACTCAAACGAACGGTGAACTGCAAACGTCTAAATTGAAACGGTACATCTGAAGGGATGATTGGGATCCGAGGAATGAATACTACTTTACCCGCGGCATGTCCTGTCATGATCTACCGTTTCAATTTGTCTGTCTTCAAAAATTTCAAAAAAACTTTCAAAAATGTACCGTCTGAATCCTCATTCCCTCTGAATCCTCCTTCAATAATATTCGGCATCAGTTTCTTGATTGAGAGTCGTGTTCCATTGTAGAGGGAAGGAGGATTCAGATTCCTGAGAAGCATAATCGGTGCCCCAAACTTTAGCTCCAAGATGTGCGAGGGTACTCCAGGTGGCTCCAAGTTGTTTAAAAACTCTGTCGTGTAATTGACAGCCTCATCTGTATTACATGTCGCGTCGATAGATTTGTAAATTTGTAGAACACCGGGTAATTCTTGTAAAAGTTGCTTATTGATGACGTTGACAGCTTCATTTCTTGGGGCAAGAATCGCTCTTTGGCACAGCCATGCGTGATCCGTGAAATGCTGTGCCACATTTGGAAACATCGCCTCTTTCAGCTGTTGTTGGGTTGTAACAATTCTTCCTATGCTTTCCATCGCCACATGTCCATCGTGAGCATCCGAGATCACAGCACCATTTCCTAGTTGAAGTACATTATCGGCAAACTGCTGTGCAGGGGGATCACCGTTCAGATGAACTCGCATATTTGTTGACAGTCCAAGTCTTTCAATGCAATTCCAAATGCATGAAGATTTGATGCAGGCTTGCATTTCATCCGCCCTGGTTCCGCGGGGAATAACCGGAAGCGTCTGCCGAAAGTCGCCAGCCAACACCATAGTGACGCCTCCCATTTTATCGTTGTTGCGTATGAGGTCTTTCAAGGTGACATCCAGTGCCTCGAATGCGGCTTTGTGGGACATGGTACACTCGTTCCAGACAATCAGCCTGCAATCCTGTAGAACCTTAGCCTTTCCTGAGTTTCTTGAAATGTTGCATGTAGGAGTCTCTGCGGTTGTCAGATTTAAGGGTAACTTGAAGACTGAGTGAGCTGTCCTCCCTCCTGTCAAGAGTGTTGAAGCAATGCCGGACGAAGCAACAGCAAGGGGAATCTCATTTCTCTGTCGCACTTTTGCCAAAAGAAGATTAATAAGAAAAGTCTTCCCGGTACCACCTGGAGCATCTAAGAAGAATATGCCACCCCGCCTATCAAAAACTGCTCTAGTAATCTTGTCAAATGCTTCCTTCTGATCTTGGACCATTTTCGGCTCATTCTTCTCTATGTATGCTGTGAGCAAATCTGTGTCGTAATTTCTTTCTGTATCTACTTCACTCGGGAGGGTGGAATCTCTGTTCCTAATCGTTTGCGGAAGTCCAAAGCTTTTCAGGCCCGATCCTCCCAATGATATAATCCTATCCTCAATGTAGATTAGAACTTTGTTGAATATGTCCTCATTGTAGTCGAGATCCATATTCTGCTGTTCAACTCGTGGTTGATGCAGCATGTCTTCAGACAGGCTCTCCCTATGGTTCATCCATAACTGCTCCGGACTTGACATGGAGCATGTCTGCAGCATAGCAGCAAATAGGTTCCGCATAATCTTAGGAAATCGAGACGCAGCTGCTTCTTCCAAAGCTTTGTTCCAGTGATCGTCGTTTTCCAGAAGTCCTCTAAGCTGCCAAGCCTCTTTGAAAGTTTCGCAGATCCTTCCGTCAACTGTTCTCAAATCGTCGAATGATGTTGGACCTCTTACTTCGTGCAGTAGCAGTCGCAGGTGAAAGCATTCAGAGCTGTTTGGGTGGACGGTGTACACCCGGCCGAGGGTATCGCTGGACTTAATCCCTTCTTCTTCTGGTACAATTTCACCTTGTCTACGTCGGTTCCAAATCTTGTCTCTGCTGTTCCATGTGTAGTACTTTGGGACTTGGTTGTACAGTAGTGTGCGCGCATACTCATCTTGGATGCAAAGTCTGAAATAAGACGTGAGTGTCGTTTCTTGAGGTGCTTGGGCCTGTTCAGCTGCATTTTCTGTTGTGAAGTAGACTCTCTGGCCGTTCTCTAGGTGGACAGTTAGATGAATAACTGTAGGTTGCCGCTCGTGGATAGGAAAGCCTAGTATTCTCCACATCGCTTCGTTGGTACTTATGTATCTTCCCATTTCATACTGATGAATTTCATTAAGCTCATTGCCTCCACTTGTCACATCAAACACGGCCATGGCGGATCCCTTATTCACATATTTGCAAACATATTTGATCGATTTAACAGAATTGCAGTATTCTACGTTGATATGCGCGTTGAAAACTTTTAATAACAGGGGACAATACGGAACAATCCACGTATTGTCCACAGACACTTCCGATCCTTGAACATTGACGTTTGCGGTGCTACATCTCCGTCTTGTGGGCTTCTACGACGATACAGTGGATATCCGTCCTGCCCCGTCTGAGTCTCTATCAGAAAACGTCGAGGGTATCGCTTCGTGCAGAGTCCATGCTTCATGCTTCATGCATGGAGAGCGGAGATTCCTGCATCCGCAGGGACCGTGCAGGGACCCAGTACTGAAAAGTTCTGGGTCTTCTTCTGGATCAGGGATTTCCGCACTGATGAAGTCATCAACTCTGTGCACGTGTAAGGTGTCTCTGAGCCAAACCAGAATGTGTGCATGAGGTAGTCCGCGCTTCTGCCACTCTATGGTATACATATGACACCGAACTTCACCAAAAATCTTTGCCTTTGTGATGAGACCCATGAGTACCTTGTGCTTCCGATGAAAGACTCTTGCCGACAAATCATGACGATCCTGGGGTTTTTGTCCGTCGAAAAGTTCTTGCTGTATCTCAGTCCAATTCGGATTGCACGTGAAGGTGATGAAGAGGTCAGGTCTACCGTAGTTTCGCACGTAGGTCATGGCATCCTGAGAACGCTCATGCATGTACCTGGGACCACCGGTAAAGCTAGAAGGCAATATAATCAACTGGCCCATGTCGGCAATATTTCCATCGTTGATGACGGCATCCCTCAAATGCGCATACTGCTCCACTCTCAGTGTCCTCTGGTTAAGTCGAATGTACCTCAACTCAGATTCAATCTTGGCATACATGTCAACGATAAACTGTTGAAACAAGCCTCTACTTCGCAGTAAAATGTTGAAACTTGAACAGCGCATCATCATTCTGTAAGCATAGAACTCCATAGCAGAAATCTTCTTGGTTTGCAGCATTCCTGTAGCTGGGTTTCTTTGTCGCAGTTGAAAATGATATCCATCTTCCCCCTGCCAAAAAATTAATGGATACTGCAGCGCATCATACGATCGGTGCGTATCGGAAATTCGTTTGGTGGTGCCACTTCTTTCTTCTAAAACTATGTCTCTTGCTGCATGTTGTTCTCCGGCCATTATTACAGCCACTTCCGCTGTCGTCGGCGCATTGAATCGCCTATCATGTTCGCCTTGTGGAGTTTTGTCTGCTAAGATAACCAGCTTGAATTCAGGACTGATCTTTTCCATGGCCGATTTGAAGCTATGGACGTAGGAGTTTTCACGATTCAGCATGTCCTGCAACTGAAGTACTATGTCTTGTCTGTGGCACATTCCTTCAACGCTGCTGCGCTTGTTGTGTTCCGTCGCCAACAAAATATACTTGCAAAAATTTAGGATCTTCATTCGGTAGACTCTGTAGACTCCCGATGCGATGGTATACTTGGCCCTGAACCTTGAACGTCGGCATGAATCCTGGCTCTCTAATTTCTTAGGTGGTGCCGAAAGAGGTCATCTGGAAGCATGAGTTGTAACGTCTGATATTTTGCAGGAAATGTTTAGTCTCCATGCAATCGCCAATCAGAAAAGCACTTAGGGGCTCGGGAGGATCCATTAACGGCATCAGTTGAACCTTTCCTCCGCTGCAGCACATACCTGGGGCTTCACCTTTCCACTTCTTTGCTTCACAGTGTTGGCATGTTATAGACATTGATCCTATGAGACACAAAGGATCGGAGGCATAATCCGCTGATGGGTCATAATCAAAAGCTGCATTCTCTAAAGTTCTCCAAATGCGCATTCTTGCAGTAGTTGTTGGAGTTCTAAGCTGTAGTCTTGATTCTCTTTTTCGGATTGTTTCAGATTCTCTTCTTCTTTGCTCTCTTTCTCTGCTCTGTTGTTGTCTTGATTCTCTTTCTGGGGTGGATTCCGCTTCTCTTCTTCTTTGTTGTCTTTCTCTGTTTCCTTCTTGTCGAGTTCCTACACATTTTTTTTTTCGAGGAGGCTGCGGCATATTTTTATCACAGTAAAAATCAAAATGTTATGTTACGTTCAATTTAGAAACCGCAACACATCGGTGTTGAATAATCAGCCAGAAAATCTGAAATAAAAAACATATAAAGGCGGCCGTGGAAATAATTTGAAATATTCTAAATTTCAACATCATAATTAATTTTTTAAATGTTTACTTGAAAAATCAATTAATTAATAAAATCAAAAGCATATTTGAGTTTAATATACTAACCAATCATTACGCTTTCACATGAAAATTAAATTATTTAAGCAATTATCTTAATTTTTTTTTGTAACTATGGCGGCCGTGGAAATAGTTTCGAAATAAATTAATATATAATTAAAATTCTAAATTTCGACATCATAATTAATTTTGAAAAGTTACAATGAAAAAATTGGAACTTCCCATTCAGGCCAACATATATGATCAGCTGTACACGCGCTAAAAATCACGTTTTCCGCCAGTTTTTCGCTCATAACTCGCAAACGAACGCGAAAATTAAAAATCCGGCTTCGAGGTGCATTCGGACCCCCCTTCCGTCCACCTATGTTGAAAATATCAAATCTCTGCGTGCCGTAGATTTGGCTGGGCATCGCACACACAAACACTTCCGTTTATTATTATAGATTATCATGATTCGATGTTTCGGTTTCATCGAAATTCTTTATGCGCGCGCGTGCGTGTAGGGGGAGAGAGAGAGAGAGAGAGAGAGAGAGAGAGAGAGAGAGATTTTGAATTATTTACTTGTGATTATTTAATGAACTCTTTCAAAAAATTATTGGACGTATGGAACAATAAAGTTAATTGGTGGACGATATTGAAATAAAAAGTGGAATTTAGTAAGTAAAATATTCAGAAAACTTAGTAAGTTACTTATATAGAGTTTTCAGGTTTGAAAATTCACTAATCAAATTCACTAATTCAGGTTCTTTTAGTTCAAATTCTGGCGCTAACTCGCGTTTAGTTGATACTGTGGCCAGTCCAACAGGTCTTTCTTGACTCATTGAAGTTTTATAAATATAACTTTAGATAACATTTCTTGTTACTTGCAACGGACTGTTCATTGAGGAAGAATACTTTTTGACCAAAAGTACATTTTAGATTCTCTTTATTTTTTTCTCTCAAAGTTTGCTGCCCTCTCAAATTTTGCCGCCTCCCTTGTCTAGTGATGGGGCCGGTCTTGAACAGGAGGCAGCGCCTTAGGTAGAAAATATACTAAAATATTACTAATTATGCCCTCATGCAAATTACAAAAGCCATCTGTCTAGATTATAACTGAGAAAGCCTCATTGAGCAAATTAATTCCTTATTAGTTCAGAATGTAAATACAAAACATATAGTGTAACAAAACAATATAAAAAGGCTTAAAAATATTTAACTCTTCAATTTCATCGTACATCTTTGATTACTCGTTCGCAGAAAACCAGTTTTTTTTTCATGAGGTTCGGAGCTTCAAGAAAAGTCAAGGTAAAGTAAGTACCACTTTTTCAGCTTCGTCCGACCTTCTATAATGGGCTGAAAAGAGTAAACTGCCGAACCGCAAGTCGCGCTCTCCGGTGGCATGTGGTAGGATAGGGCTTGAAAACGGTGGGACAACGAGAGGGCTCGTCGAGTGCGAGGCGAATATAGCGGTTCGGCAAATCTGAAATATCCGAGACCGCTCATAAACAGTATTTGATTAAGAACACGCAGAATGTCAAGTTTATACCACACGGAGGTTGCTGTTCCAACAATCGTGCAATGTACGAAGTTTAAAAAGGACTTAGGAGTATTTCGAATTTTCTGATAGGAGTTAATCGACTCTCCAGTGGTGGATCATTCCACTTATGCTAGCAAAAGGGATCATTTCCAAGAGTGATCGTGGATGATATTTGCCGAGACCAGCAATCAGGGACAGGCGGTGTTCCGACCCAACCATTCGTGTACTTTACTTCCCAAGATTCTCAAACGGACTTATGACTCAAAGCCAGAGGAGAGAAACTATGAGGAATTTTAGTGCCTAGCTTCGAGTCGCAGTCCAGTACGTTTCGGAACATTTCCCAGTATACCCACATGGGACAAACATACGTAAGCATTAACTATGATCTTACCTGACCGGACCGGGCAGTCATCGCCGGGTTCGAAAAAATGGGCCATACGTTGCACCTGGTGCATGGGAGCTACACTCGGTTGGTCCAGACCGATTCCAACTGGCCTATTTTGTGCGGACGGTCCGCTTTAGATTTCGTGACAATAAACTTAATCCTATAGCACTGGCTACTCTGGATAATAAAGCACATTGTTACCGATGTGTATTTGTCCAGACGAGACAGCGGATACCAAACTAAGCACGAATAATATAATATTGAATATCAACTTCTAGCGTGGCATATCCGTGCCAGGAAAGACTGTCAACTGTAATACCAAACTCTTTGCAAGTTACACACTATTCTCCTTAATAAATTAAACAAAATTACTAAAATATATACCGTCAAGTATTGCGTATTTTTCCCTTTCCATCGTCCTCTCATTTGTTTCTAATTGCTTATAGGTTAACTAAGCAATATTAGATGTAATTTTTCTTAATGACGCTGACTCTTTATACTGGTTAGCCAACATAACACGTGGAAACTATCATGTAGTAAGCATTACTGCATGCAACTCGTGTGTCCCCTGTTTACATAGCATTTACCCCTTTTTCCCCTGTGCAGCTAAGTTTATATTAAAATATCTCTGCTATTTGGCTCTTTCTAACCCAGAACGTTGAAGAATTATAAACAATCACATTTTTAAAACAAAGTGGTAGCCCTAACTAAAAATGGACAAAAAATTGACTAATCCCTCTTTTCCCCTGTAGTCTTCAAATGAATTATAGTTACTACTTATTTGTGGTTAACCAACAGTTTCTTAAATGAACGATCTTCATGTATTACGTCTTTGAGTATTTGTTTATTTTATTTTCTCTATATAAGTAGTACGATTTACTGGTACAACTTCCCATTTCCAGGATATTCTATACGTATAATATATGAGCCCCACACGTTGCTTCTGAACAGATTTAAAGGTCGAGTCTGCCTGGTGAAGGGATTTTTTATTTCGCCTAATTCAGTTTGCTTGTATTGATCGAGCGAAGTGAATTCTCAATTTTTATTCGACCGTTTGGCATTTGTCTCTCTGTCCATCTATCTGGAGCATGTCTCACGATAACTTATGAACGGATCAGCCGATTTTCGTAAAACTTAGCATACGTGTCCATACACGTACTTAGCATTTTTACCTTACAGAGCCCTGTAGGGTTAATCAATTGTTTTTTATATTGATCCCTCAAAAAACAGGTGGTGGGAGGCAAAAATGTTGGGGGGGGGGTAAAATTGTGAAAAAATCGCAAATACCCATGTGGGGTGTAACATTAAAGGAAATTTAAGCCGCAGTATGAATATAGTGTTCATTTTAAAAAATTTCAACATTTTTGGACGCCAATGCTCAAAAAGAGGGTGAAAAGTTTGATAAACCTCAACAATACCATATGTGATATCAAAAGTTTTGGTTGTCAGGGTGAACATTTTGATAAAATCTCAAAAATTCGTGTAGGCATCAAATTAAAGAGAATATTAACTACCGTCTGAATGTAGTATTAAGTTTTGGAAATTTCTTATTTTGGGACCCTAGGAGCCAAAAAAAGGATCGAAAATTTTGAAAAAATTATGAAAATCAGCAGGGTGTCAGAAAAAATGAATTGTAACCCAAATCCGAATGTTTCGAATTTTTAGTTGTTTATTTTATAACTGTGCTCTACAATTGTTATCTTACTGAATAAATAGGAAAGCAATCTTGATTTTTGTAATTTTTCCCATAATTGGTAACTGTACTTCGTTCAAAATAGTAAGCGAGTTCTGCAGCATACACGTTTAGAAAGGTCTGCCACCCAATTTACAATTAGTATCAGCGACCTATGTACCAGTTGGTAATTGGTAACGTTCACAGTCGAGCAACGTTTCAAAAATACAGTGAGCAAAGACTGACGAAGCCACAAATCAAAATGAGGGAGGTTAAGTTGGTCACGGGAACTGGACACCGGATCCACACACTGGTTGCTCCATGGTTACACAAAAACTTTCACACGCAGATAAAATAAGTACACGTATCTTTGTGTGAAGATACTCAAACGAGACTAAGTGATGGATGGAAGTCGACAACGAAGCATGCTGATCGTAGATAAGCCATCTCCGTTTTACGCACGCCGTAGGTAAACTGTTTTCTCCCTCCCACTATTCATTCTCTCTCTCTCTCCCTCCCCCTCCCTCCCCCTCACACACACACACACACACACACACACACACATGCCTAAAGTACCTGGGCCAAATAAACATATGCTAACATTTAACTTCTGTTTATTTTCTTGTTTCTTGATTTTAGAGGTAAAATAGTAAAAGTAATCGCTTGTGTTCTTTAACCTCTTTAGAAATGAGAAACTAACTAAAAATTTGTTCCTTATGTAAACACAGTGTACCCGTACATTTTTTTAAAAGTTAACGTTTTGCCTTATTAGGAACGTTTTGCCTCATATGTGTTCCAAAGAAAAAGGAAGCTCACTGTAAAAACATGATTCTTGATAATGTAATTTATAAATGAAAGTTTATAACTTGAACTAATCAGAAAACTAAAGTGCTAATTTTAAAATTTTAGAAAATGTAATATCAAAATTTCTCTGGTTGCACTGAGTACCATGGTGTTTCAAACGATAAAGTTTCAAACGATATATTTTAAAGTTGAAGAAAATTAATTATCACATAAATAAAAATTATTTATCAACTAAAATTAAAATGTTGTAATTTTGTATAATTTGTAATTAACAAATTAACTGTGCGACTGATTAACGCGGTGTTAATCTATATCTAACAACTCTGGGCACCCCGCATCTTGTTGAAACGAAATAATGTTTCATGGAAACCCAAGCACATCCTCCGCTTTATCCATTTCAGAACCAGACTTCCAACGCACGATCTACAGGCAATACCCTACACATAGATTAATTTCAACTTCTAATTTGTTAATACGTTAGAAATATGTAGGAATGAAAAAGCGTTCGAAAGAAGATAATAAGTACTTCAAACATATACGTACTCCTTGCTAGTTTACTCACATAATAAAATAATATGAGGAAAAATTTATCAGAAGGGTTTGATGGGACTATTACTGTCTTTCAAATTTACTTAGAGAACGTTTCAGCCACTAAAAATGTATGGTTGTATTTAAGCGTAGTTCTAAATTAAACCAATACATTAAAAACTAACTTAGCCGTACCCGAGATTCATTCATTAACAAGCGTAAACAGTCAAAAGAATAAATGTTGTTAAACGCCACCACAAGACTACAAAGTAAAGCACAACCTAGACAAAAAATATATA
Organism: Magicicada septendecula; assembly: GCA_034769895.1. Lineage (NCBI taxonomy): Eukaryota > Metazoa > Arthropoda > Insecta > Hemiptera > Cicadidae > Magicicada > Magicicada septendecula. The sequence goes on from CM068376.1 coordinate 102,316,659, forward strand.
AAAAGAAACTACTTATCCTGTAAGTCCGCCATAAGCACAACACTGGCGCTAGTCACACAACGGACACAAGTTGAATGAAATTTGTGAATATACATGAAATAAACGAAAACAATTTAAAATAAGAGGCGTAGGTGGTATTACAACCACAACTTTCATCCAAGTTATCCTAATGGATATTTAATAATCACAGGTCTTCAAATCTATTTTGTGACTTATAATCACCGCATATAATTGCTGTATATTTTACCACACGTGAAAACATTTTTCGAACGAGCGAAGCGAGTTCTAAGTGTTGGCTCGACCATTTGGTATATGTCTGTCTGTTTATCTATTTGGGGTATGCCTCACGATAACTTTTGAACGCATCAACCGATTTTCGTAAAACTTGGTGTGATTGTCCATACAGAACCTTATTGTTTTTTAGATTGATTCCTCAAAAAATAGGTGGTGGGGACAAACAATTGTGAAAAATCGTAAAAGCCCACGTGGGCTATCAAATTAAAGTGAATTCTAACCAAAATCTGAATATGGTGTTCATTTTTCAACATTAAAAAATATTTTGATACCGGGGCTTAAGAAATGGTCGAAAATTTTGATAAAATTGCAAAAATTCCTGTGGGGTAATAAATTAAAGGAAATTTTAAATAATTTCCGACCGTAGTGTTAAATAAAAAAAAATTGGAAATTTTGAGATCCAAAGTCCCCCAGAAATATTAAAAAATATGAAAAAATTTTGAAAATCCAGCAGGGTGTCAGACTAAAAGGAACTGTAACCCAAATGTTTCGAATTTTGAGTGTTTAGTGGATGATTGTGTGGTTTCAATTGTGATGTTACTAAAGAAGTAGTTGAGAAACTGAAATTTTTGTTTATGATACCAAATTTATATAAATATAAATGTAGTTTGTTCAAAATAGTTAACATGTTCTGCAGCTCAGGGAGTAGGCTAGTTTAATGAAAATGAAACAGAAGTTGGAACACATATAATGTCGAGAACCAATTAAATCAAAAGAAGGAATGCCTGTAATCCCTTTTGTGTGTGTATGGCATGCATTTGGAGGTACAAGGAACCTTCTTGACACATGTTACTCGATGAAAATGCAAAGGATATCACGAGGGAATAGAAATGTTTCAAGGACAAACGGAAGGAGAAGATTCTGAAAAGGAGGCTCGACAGTGGTCTGTAACAACGAAGTAGCCACAAAGCTGTTGTCGGGTTCAGAAGTGCCAAAAACTTAGCGTATTAACTAAATAGACAACAACGCTCCAGTTACTGACACCAAACCAGTTTATGAGTTCCTGGCAGTTTATAGTGTGTAGTTTCTACAAGGAAGGTAGTGTAAACAGCATTGCGTTACAGCCGCCTATTCTTACATCAGGATGTTGTCCTAAGCTGTATTAAACTGAGGACTGACAGACGCGCCTTAATTTTACAGTGCCGCCCGTCCCGAGAATCGAACTTGGGACTTCTAGATTAAAAGCCAGACGTTATATTCACTGGCCTACTATTCCCACCCACAATAAACTTCGCGAATCAAAATCGTCTCACATTGATTTTTCTATCAGGATTCGAATATATACCGGCATATGTACAACCAAATACAATTCGGAACTAACTGGGACCTAAGGTAATTCGAATATACAAAACATTCAGATAATTGAACTCACAAAAAATTGTAATACATTAGGCCATACGACATATGGGGTGGGTTACATGTGATATTTAAAATATATTAAAATGGTGTAAGTACTAAGTTATTAAATTAGGCTAAGACATTTATTTTTAAATTATCCACAGTCATTAAATAACATTTCTCCTTCAACATGCAATAGAATTTTTTTAACCATGAGCTCTCTTTAAAATCAAAAGCAATTTTTCATTCACTGTAAAGGCCTTGATATTGATCCGCCTGGATTGCTTTTTCTTGCCACGTATCGTTAGTCGTCTTGAAGTTTTCTTTCTTTCGGACTGTCATCATCATTAAGTTCGGCATGTTTATTAGTTACAAGGTATAGCCAAGGACGTTCTTCGCCTCTTTGAAAATCGGTAAAAATTTTAGTCTTAGTTTCTGTGGAAACATTATGTTTCCGTTTAACAGACAGACTACATAAGGTGGAATTAATTCGAGTAACAAAGCAGTAGCGATAAACAAAAGCCATAAAACACCAACACTGTATAGGTTAGAAGGATGGGTCGTACTCATCCGGTCGGCCTATCGCCGCAGGTGTTACTCAAGGTTCTGATCTCGGCCCCTTTCTGTTCCTTGTGTACACGAACTATCTGCCTGTACAGCCTAGAGTCATTCTTTCGCTCTATACGGGTGTACCACTGTAGCCCGGTTCGGTTATGGCGCTAGAGTGGTGCAACGTCACTCGTTCTTTTTCCAGACTGGCTAAGGAAATGGCGGGTGGCAGTCAATACGGAGAAAACCGAAGCGATTGCTTTCTCCCGCCAATTCACTTCACGATGCCAGCCCCTCTCCCTCAACGGGAGCCCGATCGAATGGGAACGGTCTGTCAAGTATTTGGGCGTCAATTTTGACTGGCGCCTTAGCTTCGCAGGCCACGTCTCCCAGTGTCCAGCGAGCCCTCGACGTCAAAGCCAAGCTATTTCCTTTCTTATCAAATCGAAGTTCAGTTCCTGTGCGCACTAAACTCTCTATTCACCTGTTTTTTCTTAGAGCCACCCTAACATACGCAGCCCGCACTCTGGTCCCTGCTCCGGCCCTACGTTATTGCACGCTTATTGCACGCTTATTGCACGCATTCCAATCTCGAGCCTTCCGTTACATCTCCAATTCTCCCTGGTGCGGCCGCAATGACGCTATCAGGCAAGGGTTGAAGGTTCCTTTCATTGATGAGTTTGTCAGCTCCCTTGCTCTCAAACTTTTCACACGAGCCTCTACCTCGTCTTATCCTCATGCCGCCTTACTACAAACGAAGACCTACCTCCACGAAGACATTAACGCCCATGATCCCTGCTCGATGAACCCCCATAAGCAATATTCTGTTCCCCACTGCTGCCCTTGCGTCGCTTGACAATCCATTCTTTTTCTAACAAACAGTAAATAAATCATTCCATTTCTTTTCAAAGTAATATATATAGGCTATATTCTTAACCGCCGATCCCTTCCGTAATCGCCCGTTACCATCCATGAAAAAAAGCCGTTGTGGGTAATTATGCGTTCCAGAATCACACCTACAGCCTCCATCCCTGCAAAACATATACTGGAGGACTCATCCTAAACACGCACACGGCTGCTCAGGATAACTGTAGCATCAGCCAGTCATCGGGTTTGTCCGGACACTGCAACGACCGGGGCACGTCCAGCTGCTACCTCTACGATTGGTCTTGGTCTTGGTTAGAAGGATGTCAGTCGCTGTCAAAATAACTACTATCGTTGTAATTGTTTTTTTTTTTATCTCGCATCATTGTAGTTACGTTGCTGATGTGTTCCCGCACAGGAATGCGCGTTCAATTGAAGGCGATAAGCTGATGAATAAGTTATGGGGACACAGCGGCAAAGTGGACACAAAACACTAATCTCATATTACTGTATACTAACCAGGGGCGGCCTTAAGGACGGGCCAACCGGGCCGTGGCCCGGGCGCAGATTTTTAGAGGGCGCCAAAATAATGGATAAAAAATAAAGTTTTTCTTTCCTTTATGATTGTTAATAAATGAAGTTGTTCTCTCAGGCAGGTTAAACAGTTTACTCTAATATCAATGAATGCCACTGTTTGGTACATAATACGACAATCAATATAGCGTAAATATTCACAAAGCGGTATTATTTGACGTATTTTGACATTCACGCTCAGCCACAAAACGGAGACAAGTTCATCGCCGATCTTGTCCATGATCATTACTTACGTAAAACAATCCAAAATGAGTTGATTAGTTTGCTTGGGTCTGAAATAAAAAATGATATAATTGAAATAGCAAAGCAAGCCAAGTACTTTTCACTAATATTAAACTGTACGCCCGATATCAGCCGCCAAGAACAATTGTCGTTTACAATTCGTTTCGCTGAATGTACTGAAACAGATGTTCAAGCAAAAGAGCATTTCTTGTAATTTCTTCCTATTGATGACACTACTGGAGAAGGTTTGACAACGGCCCTTTTGAAGGGACCTGTGGGTTAGACATGACAAATTTTAGGGGCCAAGGTAACGATAATGGAGGCAACATGACTGGAAAATATAAAGGAGTGCAGTCAAGAATTTTGTCAATGTTTCCTAAAGCTTTTTTCAATCCTTGTGGATGTCGTTACCTTAACCTAGTAACTGGAGATGCTGTTGCTTCATCTGTAAAAAAATGTTTCTTTTTTTGGAGTTTTACAACGTCTGTACGTCCTGTTTTCATCAGCTACTAAAAGATGGAAAATACTCAAGGAAAGTCAGTTGACTCTTGCTGTCAAAGAAGTCTGTGAAACTAGATGGGAGTGTAGAATTAACAGCGTAAAGGCAGTAAGGTATCAAATGGTTGACGTTTGTGAAGCGCTACAGGCAATGCAAGAGTAACTTATTGGTCCAAAATTGACATCTGAAGCCAAATCATTGGAAAACAATATAACAACTTTTGACTTCATTGTCTTTCTCGTTGTTTGGCATGATATGTTATTTCAAGCAAACTTGGTCAGCAGTACTATGCAAAACGCCAACAGTGACTTATCAACAGTTACACATTTTCTTGGAAAGTGCCAACAATTTTTAAAAGAATATCGTGAAACTGTATACACAGGTGCTGTAGCAACAGCCAAAGACATAGCTGAAGACTTGGAAATTGAAGCTGTTTACAAGAAGCAGCCTGAGAGAAAGAAAAAACGGCAATTTGATTATGAGTCCCGAGACGAAGCCCCAACAGATCCAGAGCAGTTGTTTAAAACAGTTGTCTTTTACCCGCTTATAGATCAGGCTCTGACATCCATCGAACAGCACTTTACACAACGTGAGCCTCTTAACCAGCATTGGGGTTTTTTTGTACAACGTGCAAACTCTTCCAGAATCCGAAATCTTGAAACAAAAATGTTTCAATATTCAAAAAGTTCTTCAACATGAAGATAAGTAAGGAGAAAGTGACATCGATGGCAACCACCTTTTTGAGGAGCTTAAACATCTGGGTGTATTTCTGAAGAACTCTGAGATAAAAACTCCTGTTCAAACTTTGCAACTTATTTTAAAAAGTGACATGATTGACTGTTTTCCTAATATATGGATTACACTGAAGGTTTCTTTAACAATTCCTGTCACGGTTGCTAGTGGAGAACGCAGTTTAAGTCAGCTCAAATTAATTAAAACTTATTTACGCTCTACAATGGCGCAAGACCGTCTATCATTTCTAGGAACAATTTCTATTAAAAATGACATAGCAAACCAGTTAGATTTAACGAAAATTGTTAAAAGGTTTGCTGAAGCAAAAGCAAGAAGAAAGAAATTTAATTAAACTTTCAAAAACTAAAATATGTTTTTTTATTTTTAAAGAAAAACTTTAATGCAATAAATTTGTGTGACATTTTTAGTCAAAATAAACTTTACATGTGAAAAGACGTTTGTGTTTTAATAATATCTGTGCATATACTTACAATAAGAAGAAATGTACACTGACTGAATTAAAATTATACGAAACTGTTTGAAATTGATTATTTTTATTTGATGTCTTCCACTGGCATTGAGCGTCCATGTGAAACACTTATATAGATAAGTCAAGTTACAGCTTTATTACGTTAAATTTAAAAAACACGTCTTAGTGATAGTTAATGGGTTTCAAGAAAAAAAAATTTGTTAACATTTGAAAAGGTATATAGCATATACTTGAAATTTTTTAAATGATTTCATGTAGACTTAAAGAATAGTTTTTTATGTGTAGGGCTTAACCGCCGCCACTAGTATAAAATAGTCATGATCAAACTTTTAAAGTATAATGTTATTAAATTAGTACTGATAAGAAAATAAGCATTAAAATTTTTTTGGGGGGGGGGCGCAAAATTGTGTCTCGGCCCGGTCAGACCTAAAGGTTTGGGCCGGCCCTGATACTAACGGTGCAATCTGAACGGTTCGAAGAGACAGTTCCGGCAAGTGCTGTGCAATTAAAAACACCATATTGCATCAAAGGCTTCCGAATTAACCTTAATCTTTTGGTCGTGGCAGTGCGACTTATTCGTACGCAATACTTGGAAGTCGCATTGTACCTAGGTGTATCAACATGTCAACATAAAGTTAATCGAGACTCACGGCGCACCTGCCATTTCAAAGGGGCCTTACCATCGTCGATTCATGTTATCTATTAGTCTGTTATCGATTTCATGTCTGTATGGACAAGAATTATTCGTGTACTTAAAGCAAAATCAATAAATAACACGTTTTTTCCTTTCCACTAATGTGAACTGATAATAGACAAAATAATTAGCATAAAAACGATTAATGCAGAAAAGTTACAGAACGCGTAGGGCACCAACAATAATAATTACAAACTATTTGGGAATTATTATTCCCGCGAGTTCGGATATTCGACAGTTCGGATAACTGATGCTCTGCTGTAATACCGTACGTCCGTACGTGAATGCAGCCAGATGTCTCTGAGTGACACTGCGTATTAACTAAGACGGAAGACTCAAGCCAAAAATATAAAATATCGATCGATTGATAAGGAGAAATTTGTCTCTGTATAACAGTTATATTGTACAAACAGATTTTTAAAACCCGCATAGACGATGTGTGTGTTTAGAGTTTCGGCAAAAGAGATATATTAATACAGCGCTTCAGAATCAAGTAATGAGGGACGACGTTCATCACGAAAAGCCAAGAGCAAGATTTCATCAGCCTGGTTGCGAGGTAACATTAAACACGGTCTTTGTTCAGAGATTAAAATTAGGTATAGACCTATATGCTAACCTTTTTAGTTGAAATATAAAATTACTTTTATTTTAAATTGTAAATCTGACGGTATTTAATTAGCAGTTTATGAGGCTTCTTAATTCGTCCTAAATACAGTAGTTCCTCATAAAAAGACCCCCCATTTTACTAGTATATTTTTACTCTAAATTTATAAATGGCCTTATATTCGAATCGTGTCTCAAAGTATGAGAATATGTGTGTGTGTGTGTGTGTGTGTGTGTGTGTGTGTGTAGCGCGCGCGTGTATATGAACAGAGAGAGGGGTAATAAAATAAGAACAAAGAGTGTAACTGGGTACTGATTACCCGTACGTATATTTTAATATAATACAAGTTCAATATCAAATTTTAGAAAAAGTCGCTTGAAAATATAGGGGGGCGGACTTATAATTGAGGGAGTCTTCTTTTCCGAGTAAATACTGAAAGAAAGAGCTGTAACTTACTTAGTAGAACTGGGCACAACTGAATGAACTTATTTACACGTTTTTTAAAGGAAACATGCAGTTAGTGACAAATCGTATGTTCCGTACGGTCAGGTAAACAATAAGTAACAAGTTATGAAATATTTAACGTGTGTAATAAATAAATATTATGTCAAACACTGGGCAAAGAATTTGTCCAAATCACGACAATGGGAGAAGCGCTACCACAGGAGTTCGGAAGCAGAGTTAGCGCAAGTCGCAAGTCTGTATCGAGGATGCATTGTTTTGCAACACGCATAACATAAGGACATTTAATAATTTAAGTGGAGTTAAATGGCACTACGGTGAAAGTCTGAGATATAAGTAGAAATTTGGTTTAGATGAAATAAAACGGTGTCACTCATTGGACGTATGACCGGACTGCAACTGTATAAAATGGCCCCCGATTAATATATTTAAAAAACACGCGCGCGCGCGCGCGCGCACACACACATATAACATAAGTCAGCAGTAGTGATGAAAAAGCTCGTAGTTTCTCGTGTTCGCAGCAGAACAACACTGGATAAACGTTCTGCGCCCAGTACACGGTTGCACGGTTCCACTAAAAACGAATTCGTTCATCACAAACATCGGCCGTTGGGAAACAATACGCTACGGAAACAGCGTGGGAGAGTGTGGTGTGGCGTAATGGTTGGTTTTCGGTCAGCACGCGTTGCTCCTTGAAACTGGCCACAGTCGCGTTACTGACTCCCGTTACGGTTGTAAATGCTTGTCCCAGTGTCCCGGGAATATACTATTGGGACGCTGATATTTGTCTCGGATTTTAGATTTTCTAAAGTATAATTGTTTGTATTGATAGTGAAGATGGAAAAAAGAAGGCTGTAGAGATGGCATGAACATGAATTATGAAGAGAAGATAGATTTCTTTCTACTTGTGAACGTGTTTTATTCTGAACGTGTGAAACTGTCTTAATTGTTTATTCATGAAACCGTCTCACGACGCCAGCAAAGAAAAAATATTCTTATACATGAAAATTCAATGCTCTGACGACAGAATCAGGCTAGAAGTTAATACATCATTGGCTTGGGTTCTTCAAGTTGTCTATAATTTTACGATGATCTGCTTACAATTTTATAACCGTGTATTTAAATAGAGTAAATTTAAAGAACCCTGGTACGTCTGAAAAATATTCATTGAAGCATTCAACATTAGAATCATTAAAGCTGATTAATATTGTATATACTGTCTAATAACAGACTTAATAAACATAAAATAATAAAAGGTCTGGAATAGTAATAATAATAATAATAATAATAATAATAATAATAATAATAATAATAATAATAATAATAATAATAATAATGGTTTGATAGTAGTAGTAATACTTTTCATTAAATAACGTCTGTAAAAATATAGCTGCGATGAAAATTCATTCTGGAAAAAAGTTTGTTCCGGAAGCTACGTGATTCCTATGGTCAATGGTAGTCATCTCTCCCTCTGGCAGTCATATACCGGTACTTTGTTTTTGTTTGTTTTTTGTCTTTTTTATTTCTCTCCACCATTACTTATATTTGTTTATGTAAACAAGTATATTTCTTTACGTATGCACGTGTAGGTTCGTATATCTGTTTCATTATCACATACGCGCGCGCGCACACAGAAATAACTTAATAACATGTAATTAAACAATCAAATATAATCAGTACTTTTCCTCTTGTCTGAAATATGTTCGAACAATGCCACATTTCCCTATAAGCGGACACCGGGGGCTCGCCTGACGAACGGATCTCACATTCCGGCTGTACACGTTCCCATAATGGTCAGCCTTTCCGAACATAGAAACTGTTTTTTAGAATGTTTTTGTCAGTATATCAAATACATCCGCTGAAAAGTATTTTTCAAAATTTAAAGTTGTAGCCTATACTGTGAGAAATGTTATGCAAAGTTTTAAGTTTTCACAAGCTAAAGAGCTCCGTAAGATTATTGAGTATCGAGAAGTACTATGTACACTTCAGTTATGTATTTGATCACTATCTATCCAAAAAATGCACAGGAAGTTCTTTAAGATGTATTTTTAAAATTATCACATGGTATCTAAATCTTTCAATATAGGCTACTAACTGGATGTTGAATATTTCTGAAATACCGACTCTCTCATTGTTTTGTCTTACAACCTTAATACAAATTATTACATGTATCTTAAATGTTTTAATTGTATGAATAAGATGCATATAGAAGAGTATTGTAGATTATAGTAAGACAGGATTTATAGAATATAGATTACAGTATTGCTTGCCATATAAAATTTCAAGAAAGTATTACAGAATTAAAAAAAATATAGTTTTTTAACTCTGAGATCCATTTTCAGCGGTATTTATATAACACGTCATTATTAAAACAGTGAATGTGAAATAAAAATTACTACATTTTTTTGGTGAGGGTGAGAGAATTATTAGGATTTCAACTCTGGAAATTCTGGATGGGAGAGGAAATGCCGTGGGCTTCACTACTGCTGTTGGTTGATTGGAATCTTTATTGGTTTTACTCTTGTGGTTGTGATTGGTTTTAGTGAAAAATTTTGGTTTTAGTGAAAAACGTTTCCAGTGTTACATAAACAAACTGTGTCACCAAAACAAAACTGATCACAATAACGACACTGAAACAAAAATTCTACGTCAATCAAAAACCAACCAACAGCCAGCACCACAAGACAGCAGATCTAGTGTCAACCAGAACAAAAATATTTCACTAGAGAATGAACCAACATGTCTAATGACGAGCATACCGCTTAAGATCGAATATGTCTCAAGTAAGTATGTGTCACCTTATTGTATTTTGTATGTATTAAATTATTTACACGTCAAGAAAGGAAACTATAACCACAAACACTCGCTTGCGCACGCGCGTGCACGCACACACACACATACACACACATTCCGATTACTCTATTAAATTTTATGATGTGTTTCGGCTTCTGATCATTTTCTATAGGGCGTGTGCTCGTATTGAAAAGATTCCTTGTATTCTTTATAGAAATGCTGATATTGGAATGCTTGAAAGAAATAAATAAAAATAAGTTTTACCGGTGCATCGTATTAAATATGCCTTACAAATTACGTTAAACATTGCAAATAGCTCGTGGAAACGTAACAGGCGAACAGTCCCGTGGGCCGTGGGGTAACAGGCTCGTGTAAGTGAGACGAAGGAAGTGAACTTTCTATTTAAAAGCTTTGTGTAAATGTGAAGTATTTGCGTCCGTGTACAGCAAGTGCTTGGTGGTGATTATGCCACTTAACACGGCGTGAATCCACGCATTTTGTGCAATATACGGACGTTTCTTGGAAATATGTATGTCACGGGAAAAGTGACACACACACACACACACACACACACACACACACACACACACACACACACACACACACACACACACACACACACACACACACACACACACACACACACACACACACACACACACACACACACACACACACACACACACACACACACACACACACACACACACACACACACACACACACACACACACACACACACACATTCCTATCCAATAATAAGTGGCTTCGTTTTATACCATCGAAGATAGCGTACGAGATACAGTGTATTTGGGGCTCCTCATCACTGCAGACATGATGGAGATCGTCAAGGCTCATTTGACCCAACGTACAGTAAACTTAGCAGCACTCCTACGGGCGACGCTACACATTTGCACCCGGTTTGGTCTTTTGAACTTTTCACGGTTATTGCTTTCTCTAAAAACAATATCCAAGGACCCCTCTTTACTTTCTCAAGACGGCAATAATTGACTACAACTGTGAAAAATCTACATCTAAAGCATAAATACTGTAATAACATTCGCAGCATTTAGCCACTCAGTAGAAGCTGAAATATGTGTAAGACACGAATCAACAGAACAAAATAAATAAATTTAGACACTTAAGTTACAGATGACGGAATGGCTGTGACATACAAAACATCAGAGATATCGACAACGAATTGTCAGGTTTCGTGTGACAACCTGACAGATTCAGAGGTGTATCTCAGATTTTACAAAACCAGCATCGCTAGTTGGAAGTGATGCTTGGGTCAATAACGAAACGAGTGCGGTCCGGTGGTAACACAGTCACCATGACACCATGTCACCATAGATTAACTGAAGATTTTCTATGATACACGATTTTATATGATTTTTGAAATAAAACAACGGAACCCCATCAAAATAAGTGGAGCCGTTAGACAAGGTTGCCCTTTATCAACCGCTCATTTTAACCTATTTTTGGATGGAATTATTAGGATTTGGCTTATCAGCGTAAATGGAGGAATCAGAGTTGCGGGCAAAATGCTCAAGATTCTGATGTTTGCAGATGATCAGATTTTGTTGGCCACAAACGAAGATGCCCTGCAAAGGATACTCCACTCCTTAAATAACATTGCGAAATAATTTAATATGGTAATATCTGACAAAAAACAAAATGTATGGCTTTTAAAGGAAAAGGGACAGTTAGATCTAAAATTGGTTTGGATAGTAAAATTATAGAACAAGTCTCAGAATTTAACTGTTTAAGCGGTAAGCTCTCATATAAAAACGAAGAAGATATTAATGGGAAAATTAATAAATTTAACCAGATATTTTTGCGTTCCATAGCTGGGTACCCAAAATTAGATATGAAAACAAACAATCAGATAAGAAAGGAACTGAAAGTTGAAGAAGTAAACGGAATATAAGTTTAGAGAAAGCTGGAAAAAACCTATTAGCAGAATGGGCAATAACAGATTCCCCAAGATAGCCTTATTGTATTAGCTAAAAGGGAAGAGAACCCTGGCAAGACCCAAGAAGAGATAGTCCGACCAGTTTGTAGCCGGAACAGATTAAACAGTCTAAGCCGTGAAGAAGATTTTCTTCCTAAAGTATAGAATAAAAAGAATCCCGCCAACGGAAGAAGTGCCCGACTGAAACCAAGTTGAAAACTACTGGACAGAGGAGCACGGAGACAAAAGCCGGAGAATTCGCGAGGAAGAAAAACACCGATTAAAGTAAATGTCACTATTGTATTGACGACTCGGAACACTAAGTTTTTTATAAGTAAAATCGTAAAGATTTACATTACAGCCTAAACTGGCTTTCACCTTTAAAAGCCTCTGAAGAAGCCTTTTAAAGGTGAAAGCCGGTTTAGGCTGTAAGGTAAATCTTTACGATTTTACTTATAAAAACTTAGTGTTCCGAGTCGTCAATACAATAGTGACATTTAGTTAAGTAACGGACACGTCATGGACAAAGAAATCCAAGAAACGATTAAAGTGTTGATTTCAAAATATAAAGTGTATTGTTATTATTAGTGACGGTCATAGTTGGTAGCAGCTACATGTGAAAGATTAGATAAAAGGGAAAATCAGGGTGTTATCTATTTAGAGGTGCCGTGAAAACTCGGAGCAATAAACAAAGGTTAACGGTCATAAATCTACAACCTTCTGGTCTGTCGGTTGAGGAAACATAAATTACTCGATGGTGTCTTCTAATAATATGTCCGCGCTTCTTCGATCTGTGTCGTCAAAAACAAAATATTCTCCAAATAGGTGTCGCGAATAGTGCGGACAGTGGGACACTTTTATACATGAGGAGGCTAGACCGTAAAGTCATTAACATTTGACAGGTGAAATGTGTGGACACCACCTTGGATTGTGTCGTCCAAGCGATTAAGAGCTGACTATCTAAACTTTCGATAACACTCACTATATGAATCACACACTATCTCTCCAACACTTACTGTCCCTTTACAACAATTCTTGCACGCTTCTGGTGTTCTTGTCAGAAATCCATTTACAATTTAACCTTGTCTATTACGTTACTCATCTAAATGTCTAAATAACAACATCATCGTTGTTACTTAGTACGCGTAACACAGTTTGAAGTAACGTATTCACAGTTTTTGGTATTTGTGTTATTTGCATTAAGTCTTTAATTTACCTTACATAAATTTATTTAAAAGCAACAAATTAGAAAATAATTGTGAATTGATCATATTTAAATAAAAAAATTGTAGTTCGTTTAAAAACGTAAAATTGGAATTATTGGAAACCACATATCACAGATATGGCGAAGTTTTCCCTGTGGCAGAGATAAATGGTTGTTTTTTTTTATGTGAAGAAGTGTTTGTGAAGGGGCGTACAGGAACTTGGTCTCACCAGCGACCACCGAGAAAACCAAGAAGTAAGACATAGAAGGATGTGCCCAGCTATCGCCTTTTTTTAAAGCCAGAACATGTACCAGATGGATTTGTCGAGATGCATTCTGAAGCCCGGATAATGTGAAACTCTCTGGGGTTTTCGTTTATTTTATCGAGCGGTGCTTGGAAAATGAAGACATTCCTTGTCGCTGTGGACGTTTTTTTGTTTTTTGTTTTTTAATAAGTTTATTTACAGCATGCTCCATTACAACTGTGTAATAGAACATGCTAAGATTTTCCTTATTTGAATAACAATGTTTTTATATACTTGCATCAAGTAATTACAAATACGTATTACATAACATATTTCACAATGCTTTTGTGTGAATATTTGATTATTTACAATAAAATAACGTATTAGATTTCAATTGCACTAGTAAATGTTTTAAATTCTTTCAGATGTTTCTTTATAATATCTTCTTTTGTAGGTGGCCAAGTTCCTGATTTTTTTACACTGCTGATTAAATTTTGTCTCTGAATTTTTAACATCTCACACTCATATATGAATGTGATCCACTGTTTATTCTCCTGCATTGCACTGGCACGTTGGGTCGTTTAGGCTATTATCTTGAAGCGATGAAGGTAAGATTTCGTTTTTCCGTGGCCAGTCACTATTGCCGTGAAGTTGGGAGTAATTTTGAGTTTTGTTTGTAATCTGTCCTTGATATTGAGAAGAACATTTTAGTTACTGTACCTTTCGTTGTTTCCTTCCATTTGTTTTCCCACTTATGTGTAGTTTCTTCGGTTAATTCTTGAATCACTGCGCTTTTTGGTATTTTGTCAAAAAATATTGCCAGTTCATTATTCCGTGCTGCTGCTTTTGTTAGCCGGTCTGCCAGTTCATTACCATAAACGTCTACATGAGTCTTTTCCATTTGAATTTTATTCTCCGGTTATTACTATTTAGATTCTCTGTGGCTTTCCTTATTTCTTCTATAAGGTAGTTGTGGTTGCTGGGATTATTAATTGAATCTATTGTTATTCTGCTGTCCGTATATATTGTTGCTTTCTTTGGGTTTACTTCTTTTATACGTTGTAAGTCTCCATGAATCTCTTATAATGCCTTTAGAATTGTAAGTTGTCCAGCTTGATTATTTGAGCATTAGTCTTCCTATTAAATCATTTTAAATGAATATGGTTTTCAAACCTGCACCTACTCCGTGTTCATTTTTAGTGCAGTCAGTGAAAATTTGAAGTTTATCGTCTTTGTTCTCTTTGGTAATTATTATTATGTTTATACTGGTCGGATGCAGCCAGTTCTTGGGCTCCATTTTATAATCGATCTCTGGACGTTTTCCTTTTTCTCATGTTATTTGGTAGAATTTTTGCTGTTTCCTCTGCCTTTAAAATGACGGGTGTCAAATCAGTGAGTGTGCATAGGGTTTCAGTTGACGTTCTACGGAAACCTTTTGCAATTTTAATGTTTATCAACCTTTGAAGCCTGGTGTACTTTATTCTGTTAGCTTTGTATTTCAAAGCTTCGATCCATACGGGTGCTCCATACAGCATGAGAGGTAAAATTGCACCCTTGTATATTGTCTCAAGTGCTTTAAAGTTAAGTCCCCAATTAAATTTAGCCGATTTAGCTAGTGTATGGATTAATTTGATACATCTTTCTGTTACGTACTTCATGTGATCATTGAATTTATATTTATCTTTGGTGATGATACCTAAATATTTCATGCTGCATACTTGTTCCAGGGCCCTGCCGTTAAGGTATATTGATATTTCCTTTCTCTCTTTTCCCTTCCTTCTGGAAATAAGCATTACTTTTGATTTCTCTTCGTTGAAGCATATCTTGTTATCTTTAGCCCATAATGCTACTGTAGATATATCCATGTTGGTGTAATTTTCAGCTTCGCTGCGTGGTTTCCCCACTCACTGCCAAAATAAGGTCATCGGCAAATGCTATTGCTTTTCTTCTCTCGTTAAAATTTAGATTTAATAGGGAATTGTATGGGATATTCCAAAACCCTCGCTGTGGACGTGTTACCAAAGACAACACGGTACAACCAACGCAGTTGAGAGATAGCTTCATAAAATTAACAGCATTCTTCTGAATCGCAAACCCAAGACGTCGTGCAATGTTTGAAAAAAGAAGCGGAGGTCATCAATGGTATGAATATGAGAATGGAATTGAGCATGGAAGGAAAGAAGAGGAAAAGATAGTAGGCTACATGAAGATGGACGAAAGGATAGAAAGAGCAGTTCAAAGGTATAAAGAAACAGGCGATATCAAGTCATGCTTGAAAGCCATTTCTTTCATTCAAAAACTGGACTAGGTTGATGGTAAATATGTATATACAGGGTGTCCCGGGAGGAGAGGGAAATAATTTGAGAAATGGTTCTATAGTGTAAAAGAAGAAAAAAAGTTCATATAAACATATGTCCGGAAACGCTTTGTAAGCGAGTTACGGCTAGCGAAAGATTTCGCCCGGGTTTCGGTTCCCCCGGGTAAATGAAGACTTTCTGAAATTCTGGGAAGGGGCGAATTCTGTTGTTTCTTATGGTTTTTGACCTGAAATATCGAATAAAATAGGTCGAAGAACTGTATCTCCCATAAATTTCATGATATCCGACGTAAAACAGAAAAATCTTTGCCTAAAAACAAATTTTGGAAAATTGGAAACAATTGGAATTTTTTGTTGATTTTTATTGACTTTATTTACACCATTTTTCTCAGAATTAAATTCTTTAAAAGTTTTGTTTTTAACTTTTATGCATTTATTAGTCATTTAACAAAGTTATTGTACTTCTAACCTAAAAAAGTTTGTTGTACTTGTTTTTAGGTTAGAAGTACAATAACTTTGTTAAATGACTAATAAATGCATAAAAGTTAAAAACAAAACTTTTAAAGAATTTAATTCTGAGAAAAATGGTGTAAATAAAGTCAATAAAAATCAACAAAAAATTCCAATTGTTTCCAATTTTCCAAAATTTGTTTTTAGGCAAAGATTTTTCTGTTTTACGTCGGATATCATGAAATTTATGGGAGATACAGTTCTCCGACCCGTTTTATTCGACTTTTCAGGTCAAAAACCATAAGAAACAACAGAATTCGCCCCTTCCCAGAATTTTAGAAAGTCTTCATTTACCCGGGGGAACCGAAACCCGGGCGAAATCTTTCGCTAGCCGTAACTCGCTTACAAAGTGTTTCCGGACATATGTTTATATGAACTTTTTTTCTTCTTTTACACTATAGAACCATTTCTCAAATTATTTCCCTCTCCTCCCGGGACACTCTGTATATATCCAAATTTATATTTATAAATATAAACACACATCCATACATACAAATATATATATATATATTTATGTATATAAATATTTATGTATTTTATGTATGTATTTATGTATCTATGTATGTATAATTTATTTGTGTGTGTGTGTGTGTGTGTGTGTGTGTGTGTGTGTGTGTGTGCGTGCGTGTACACACAAATATTTATAGACGTTGAATTTATATATAGCCTTGTTTAAACTTTGTACTTGTTTATCAGCTGTACGCGGTGTACCGCCGCAATGCGGCACGCGCGGATGACGTCACGCGCTTATCAAACGCTGCAGCCGGTCCTCACCGCCGGCTACAGGCAAGTTTAGTTTAGTTTCTAACAAGGCTCCGAGCGCATCTCTCGTTAAACACTTCTCTTCCAGCCGCGGCTTCTGGATATTTTTTAATATGCATTCATAAGATTCTATTTAATTCAATTTACCTGCGTCCATCTACAATGGACCACGATTTCATTCAAAATTAATTGTCGGGCGTTATTGCTCCAAATGCATCCGCACGTGCCGATCATAACTAATAATTAAAATTGTCAATAAACGCATGTTCAATATTCGCAATACAGTCCACTTCTTTCTAATGCAATCCAGCCTTTCCTGCTTAGCGTCTTTGGAATAACTCGCGATTATTCAAGAGCTTCCAAACCGCAACATTTTTGGTCCTCTGGGCAGGATTTCATATTTTTGGCCCAAAAACGAAAACGTTTTTGGTCACCACGGGACGGATTGCTCATGTTTGGGTCCACAAGCGACAGCATTTCTTTATACGCATCATTTCTGGACCAACTGATCTGAATTTAATCACGCCCTACGGGCATCATTCTCGTCCTGAGCGACACCATTGTTGTGGATCACGTCGCAGTCATCTCGACAAGATTCGGCCAAGCAGTAGACCAGAGACGACGGGACAAAGCAGGACAGCATTCGCGAGGTCATCAAAAAAGATTCCACAGCTTTAATTAATGGAGGGTACAACATGAGGCGTCAGCTGACCAGCAGAGACAGGAGGTGTAACAGCTCCAAACGGGATCGAAGCCAGCTTCATCACGAATGGAGCGACGGCCACGTGACTATAAACTTTACTTATATTTGATGTTTAATAATATTTCACTTTAGTGGTTATTTCTTAACACATTTGTATAAACAAACACCGTCATTACACAATACAAATTAATAAATGGTTGGCAGCTCATTATCAGTTAAAACTTTAAAGATAAAGATATACTTTGTTACCATTTAGATTCATAATTTTAATAATTTAATTGCCAACAAAGCTTGATTAGTTAGAGAGAGTAAGTTTATGTTCTAAACAACGATCGCTAGCTACCGAAACGTATTCAAATTCATTCAAAATTAAGTTTGTGGTTCGCATGCTCTATGCTCAATTTCTTTCTAAATATTTTTCCTTTTTTCTCTTAAATTGTAATAATGGCCGATGTAAGGGCTCTAATAAAAAAACGAGGCACAATTAAAGCCTCAATATCCCGAGTAAATACTTTCACGGATAACTTCGATTTGTTAACCAGCGATCCTCATGCGCTGAAAATAAAACTGCGTCATTTGATGGAATTATCCACCAAATATGATGAGATACAGTCACAAATCGAAGCTGAGGAAGCGGACGTTGCTTTAACGAGTGATAGAGTACAAACGGAGGACGATCTCTGTAATATAGAATGTAAATTGCAACACCTGCTGGAGCAAGCTGAGCATATGAACCAAAAACCAGTTAATTAATGCTGAAAGTAAACAGTCTAAAACACCCCCAATTCAATTGGAACCAATAAAATTACCACGGTTTGCGGGTAGTATTGTTGAGTGGCAACATTATTACCATATCTTTCTCGAATTAATTCACGTCAGAACAGATCTGACGGATATACAGAAACTTCACTATTTGCACTCGTCATTACATGGCGAGGCTCTTAACGTAATAAAATCGTTGCCAATCACTCATGAGAATTACGCGGTGGCTATCGATCTGTTGAGGAATAGATATGACAGTAAGCTAATTGTTTCCGCCCATCACGTGTGGAATGTCCTGGACGTACCATTAGTTCAACAAGAATCCCAAGTTAGCATATCGCAATTTATTGATCAAATCTCTGCCAATATAAACGCTTTAAATAATCTCAAACTGCCAGTCAACACGTTCGAAATTATTGTCGTAAATTATTTAGCCAAAAAACTTGATAATTACACTTTACGTTTGTGGAAAGAGAGTTTGTCGGAGCATAAGTTCCCTGATTTTAATAATTTTATAAATTTTCTAAATTCACGAAGAAAATTACTGCAAAATCTTGATAACGCGACTAGCCCAACGAGCAGGTTGAACAAAAGCGATAAGTCTCCTTATCGCAAGGCAGTTAAACAGATAAGCACTCTAAAGGGCGCATTCCACTCACATATTAGAAACAATTTATGCAGGCTGTGTAACGGTGGACATAGACTTAGCGACTGCCTACAATTTACATCGCTGTCTATCCCTGACAGAAAAGACGTGTTAATAAAAAACAAACTTTGCCTAAACTGCCTCCGTTCGGGACACGAAAGCTCAAAATGTCCCTCAAAATTCTCATGCAAAAAATGTTCTAGGCGTCACCACACCACGATTCATGTCCCCAACAGGGACGCAACCTCTGTTAACAACCAATGTTCACTGGAATCACAGACCAATAAATCGGTATTGTTATCTACCGCCGTCTGTATGACCTCCAATAAGGTCGGCAAAAAATTTCCCGTTAGGATATTACTGGATTCCGGTTCTCAAGCGAACTTTTGCACAATGGATTTCGCCCGCAGAATGGGCCTCCAATTGGTTAAATCGCAACTGCCCATCACGGGTATAAACAACTCGCTTTCCCAGGCTGACTTCAGTACTAATGTAAGGCTACATTCACGCTATAAACCCTTCACGTTAAACGTACATTGTGCCGTATTACCCAGTATAACTAATAATTTACCGGCGGAGTCGTTCAATCTTGCCTCTTTGAATTTACCCAAGCGCATATTCTTGGCGGATCCTCATCTACATTGCTCGGCGCAAGTCGATATATTAATCGGCGCTCAATATTTTCTCCAACTAATTGAACCTATGAAATTTACACGCGGACCACACTTTCCTATAATTCAGGAAACCAAATTAGGATTTATTTTGGCCGGTGACTTACCCTTCAACGTCGATATAACTAAAACAGTTTCTTCCTTTATGGTCTGTAAGGATGATAATCAGATTTCCTCGCAACTAAAAGAATTTTGGAAGTTGGAGGAGATCTCTAGTCGCGAAGCCCGATCTGAGGACTCGCCGTGTGAAAAACATTTCGTGGAAACCACTAGCCGTAACAGCGATGGGAGATTCGTGGTATCCCTGCCCCGCAGATCTGATAAATTTCATTTGGGAGATTCTCTCCGCGGAGCCATCCGCAGATTCCAATCGTTAGAGTTCAAGTTCAAGCAGAACCCTATCCTTTATAAGGATTATAGCGAGTTCATGAGTGACTATCTGAAACTTGGCCACATGTCGCCGCTTAATGAATACGATCTGTCGCTTGACAGGTCAGAGATCTTTTATCTGCCCCATCACGCAGTCTTCAAGGACTCTAGCTTAACCACTAAATTGCGCGTGGTATTTGACGCCTCCGCTAAAACCACAAATAATTTGTCCCTTAACGATACTTTAATGGTCGGTCCTACGATCCAGCAGGATCTGTTTTCGATAATGGTTCGGTTCCGTACCCACCGATACGTACTTATTGCGGACATAGAAAAGATGTATCGCCAGATCATTATTAATCCCAAGGATTCAAACCTGCAACGCATCGTTTGGCGTGATGCGCCGCACAAGGAATTGCGACATTACGCGTTAAGGACGGTTACATACGGCACTGCTAGTGCCTCCTTCCTTGCTACACGTTTTCTGGCTCAGATAGCCTACGAAAATGAACCCGACTACCCTACAACTGCTAAGGCCATAGCAAATGACTTTTACGTAGACGATCTCATAACGGGTTCGGATGATCCGAACGGCTTAGCTGAAATGAAATGCGAGATCGTGAAGTTGTTGAGTAGGTATGGTTTTACGTTGCATAAGTGGTTCTCCAACCACCATAAGATTATGGCCCTTCGCGCACAAGTAACCCGTGACTTCAGCAAAGGTCAAAACGTGCGTACATTGGGAATCCAATGGAACGTTGAAAGGGATAACTTTTTATACACCGTTAGGAGTGATAATAATTTAACCGTGTTCAACAAGAGAAACGTGTTGTCGATCATCGCCGGGATCTATGATCCATTAGGTTTAATCGCTCCCATCACATTTTACTGCAAGCATTTCGTGCAACAGTTGTGGTTGGCGGGCACAGATTGGGACGCATCCCTATCTGGGTCCTTAGCCAATCAATGGTTGGAATTATACGCTCAATTAGTCTCCGACACTCATTTTGAGATTACGAGGTCGGTTAAGAGTTCGAACAATTACCCAATTAGTTCATTACAGCTGCACGGATTCGCCGACGCTTCGGCTAAAGGTTACGCGTGTTGCATTTATGTGCGGGCGGTCTATTCGAACGGCGCCATATCATCAAACTTGTGTGCTAAATCTAGGGTCGCTCCGCTGAAACAGATAACGCTACCACGACTTGAGCTTTGTGCTTGTTTATTGTTGGCGCAATTAACGTCCAAAGTTTTAAACGCCATCAATTACAATGTTGACGGAATATATCTTTATTCGGACTCCATGATAGCGTTGTTCTGGATACATCAGCAATCTTCCCGTTGGAAGGTATTTGTGGCCAACCGTGTCGCGGAAATACAGCGTCTTGTTAGCAGCAGGGGTACTTGGCGTCATGTAGTATCAAATGACAACCCTGCCGACATCTTATCGCGCGGTTGCCTCCCTCGTAGCTTGCACTGTCATACTCAATGGTGGCATGGTCCCTCCTGGTTAGCGCATGAGTCAGCTTCATGGCCGGTCAGCGCGTTCGACATTAATACTCCCTGTACTTTTCCCGACCTTGATGAGGAACGTCGCAAGCAGGTTCAAACCTCACTAATTGTCGCATCCTCAACACATAGTTATGTTGAAAATTATTCATCACTTACGAGGCTTATTCGCGTCTTCGCATATTGCCGTCGATTTTTTCGCAATTCTAGGCTCGCGGCTGTTGATAGAGACACGTCCTTTTTGTCGTCTCAGGAATTGTCAGACACGCTCTTGATTTTTGTCCGGCAATTTCAGCAGTTGCATTTCGGCATAGAAGTTATGGAACTTGAGCCACGCCGGTGCCTTCCTCGCAGTAGTAAAATTCTTGCTCTCAACCCATTCCTGGATGAATCGGGCATTTTAAGAGTGGGAGGCCGCTTGCAATTCTCCCCGCTTAGCTATGAGAGTAAACACCAAATAATTTTGCACCCGCACTCTCATCTCACGAGATTAATAATTGAACACGAACACATCCGTTTGTTGCACGCTGGAGTGCAATCAACTCAAGCTTCGCTTAGGCGAAAGTATTGGATCATACACGACAAATCCTATATCCGCTCAGCGATACATAAGTGTGTCACTTGTTTTCGTTTCCGGGCTAAAGGCGCGAATCAACTACTAGGTCAGTTACCCCCTTCAAGGGTCACGCCTTCTAGGCCATTCTCACAGTCGGCCGTGGACTACGCCGGTCCTGTACTTTTGCGCCATGGCGGGCAGCGCTCTAAGTCCACGACCAAGGCATACATCGCGCTATTTATATGCATGTGTACTAGGGCCATCCATTTAGAATTGGTGTCGGATCTCACTTCCAACGCCTTTATAGCGGCTTTAAAAAGGTTCGTCTCGCGCAGAGGTATTCCCGCGCAGATATTTTCGGATAATGGCACGAATTTTCGTCGTGCCAACCACACCTTGCATGACTGGTACAAATTTCTAACCTCCAAGGAAGTTGAGCAATCTTCTCTGGAGTTTTGCGGTCTCCACGGTATCAAATGGTCCTTTATCCCCCCTTCAGCCCCTCATTTCGGTGGTTTGTGGGAAAGTGGTGTAAGGAGTGTTAAATTTCATTTACGTCGCGTAATAGGCGGTACGATCTTGAATTTTGAGTAATATTTTACTCTTCTTTCTCAAATTGAGGCTTGCCTTAATTCACGCCCGTTATGCGCGGTGTCCGACGATGCTGAAGACCCTGAACCCTTAACACCTGCTCATTTTTTGGTCGGTGCTCCACTGACGGCACTACCGGAACCCGACTATACCCAAAGCAATAATAGTCATTTGGGCAGATGGCTTCTGCTCCAAAAATTTACGCAGACCATCTGGAAACGGTGGTCTAGGGATTATCTGCACCAGCTGCAGCAGCGCAATAAATGGCGCACCCCGTTAAGGAATTTGAATGTCGGACAGCTTGTCCTCATTTTGGATGACAATTCCCCCCCTCTAGAATGGAAGCGTGGGGTAATTACCAATGTTTTTCCGGGTCAAGATTCCTTAGTACGCGTCGCAGAAGTTCGCACCGCGCTAGGTATCTTACGCCGACCCATCCACAAATTATGCCCCCTTCCGGTGGCAACAAGCTAATCGTATGCGTGCCATACGAGGTGTGTGTGTGAGTGTGTGCGTGTCACATTACATGGACCACGCCCAGGGCATTCCCCGGGCGAGCATACAAGCCAATTGTATCATAAACATTGTAATATTGTTTACGTGCCGCTAGCTATTACTGCAACAGTGACTGTGTTTCATATGTACTATTAATTATTTATGGATGTTGTGCATTGTCAATATGTTTATGTAATTCAAATTCTGAGAACTACAAGTGTTACTTATAGTGCCAGTCATTCTACATATCTATTGTATTTTCTAATGGACATTATGATAACATTATGTACGTGTACATTATTATGTTTCTATTATTTCTATTACTATATATGAAGCAGTGAGCAAGATGATTTCTCTTATATAATTTAAGGTTGTTATTTACGTTTGTCAAGGTTTAAATGTATGTATTTCTTATCCACATGTTATGCTTCAAGAGAGATCATGTTTAGTTATGTAAAGGCTCGTTTTTATCATGATTTTTTATTTTTTGTACCTTTTCTAGCACAGAAATTGTTTTGTTTTGACTTAAGCTTTGTGCTAGCTTAATGAATTTTGTTTTCTACATATTTTATGTGTAAGCCTTTAAGTGTATTATGTATATATATACATTGATAATGTTTGTAATATACTGTTCCCAGTTAACGTTTAATGTACAAAATCGTCCCGATTTTGGCGGGCAGTATGTTTAAACTTTGTACTTGTTTATCAGCTGTACGCGGTGTACCGCCGCAATGCGGCACGCGCGGATGACGTCACGCGCTTATCAAACGCTGCAGCCGGTCCTCACCGCCGGCTACAGGCAAGTTTAGTTTAGTTTCTAACAAGGCTCCGAGCGCATCTCTCGTTAAACACTTCTCTTCCAGCCGCGGCTTCTGGATATTTTTTAATATGCATTCATAAGATTCTATTTAATTCAATTTACCTGCGTCCATCTACAATGGACCACGATTTCATTCAAAATTAATTGTCGGGCGTTATTGCTCCAAATGCATCCGCACGTGCCGATCATAACTAATATTTAAAATTGTCAATAAACGCATGTTCAATATTCGCAATACAGTCCACTTCTTTCTAATGCAATCCAGCCTTTCCTGCTTAGCGTCTTTGGAATAACTCGCGATTATTCAAGAGCTTCCAAACCGCAACAGCCTACATGTCAAATGTTTACACCATCGCAGTCTAGCCTTCTCAGATATCACTGTCCCACTCTTCGTAAACCCTTTTACAGAGAGAGAGAGAGAGAGAGAGAGAGAGAGAGAGAGAGAGAGAGAGAGAGAGAGAGAGAGAGAGAGAGAGAGAGAGAGAGAGAGAGAGAGAGAGAGAGAGAGAGAGAGAGAGAGAGACAGACAGACAGACAGACAGACAGACAGATACAGACATAAAGAATCTTCGTGTACTCTTCGTGTACCTTTCTGATATAAACAGAAAGCACATGCGATTAATGATTTGTGTTTACTAAACGAAATGAGTTAGCTTACATAACACACACACACACACACAATAATAATAAGGTTTACACAATGCGATGAGTGACGAGTTTAGGCCAAAGTTGAATAATTTTTACAAAGAAATTAAATTCTGTTTTTGCAACAGCAGTTTATTATATTTTTATTAGCAGTAAGCTTAAAAGTCAGTTGTCAGTATTATTATCAATTACATTTCTTAGTCTAATTTTTATCACAATAACAGTAAGCCACACATTTATAATATTACAGCAGTACAAATACAGTGTAATCCTGACACTTACATAAAACAATATTCTCTGTCTGTCTGTCTATCTATCTGTCTCTGTCTGTCTGTCTGTCTGTCTGTCTCTCTCTCTCTCTCTCTCTCTCTCTCTCTCTCTCTCTCTCTCTCTCTCTCTCTCTCTCTCTCTCTCTCTCTCTCTCTCTCTCTCTCTCTCTATTCCTCATTCAGAGATACGATCTACTTATGTAGGACAATATGAGCGCACAGCAAGCAGCCGGGTTGAGGGTTCTGCTGGCGAGGGGAGAAGTCTTGACGCCGTGTTCATATGGCCTGCTACCGGCCGTACAACAACAAATAAATATGTACCCGATGTACGTACATTTGCTAAAACGCACACTTTCTAATTGCCATAGTCATATGATATTTATAATTCAAAAGCGTTTACTTTTTGTGAATACTTCAGCGAATAACGGGCGTGCGAGCACTACAATAGCACTATTATAGGTTCATAAAAGTTACACTTCACAAATTTGTTTTTAGACACTTAACAACGAACACAAAAACACATGCTTCGTAGTAGTAAAAGATACCGTTAAGTAATTTACATCGTTTTTCTGGCACCGATGGAGGTTTCTAACCGTCTATTCCCTGAAGGGGGGATGCGTTTTCTTGGTACCTCTAAATACACAAAACGAGGGTGACATTCTATTTGTAATTAAACTTTTTCCAAATTACAACATTCCGTTAAGATGCCGTGCGTTAGTTTACGCGTTTCTCTATCGATTAATGTAGAAAACTAATATGTGAAAGCTAATAGAGTTTTTTGCCGTCGTGTCCTTCATTTTGTTGTTATCCATTTGCGAAGTCAGGGACTGAATTGCTTTGGCCTGTCTATCCGTTGTAGACAGTGTACGCATATATTTAAAGCAAGAAACCTTTAAACTGTGTACAAGGCCGCCGAAAGGCGTTGTCTCTTTTCTTACAGTTACCAGCAAATACTCGGTATGTTTATTCCGTTGCTACCCCGGTTAGTTATAACTGACCTTGGTATGGGAGCAAACACACACACACATTTAATTCTTTATTTTTGTTTAATATATATCACTTTTCATCATTCCTTTCTCTCTTTCTGTGCATATTCACTGTACTCAGGGGGAGCGAACACACAAAAAATGCACGTAGTTGTGTGTGTGTGTGTGTGTGTGTAGCTTATTAAAAATCACCAATTACCTTGTAAAGCAGTTGGCCTTCTAACCCTGAAGTAGAGAACTGTATCGCCGAGTGTTTGGGAACACGTGCAAACAGATAGACGTCTTTGCGCGGTCGTTTGACATGTAAATTCTTTCACCCGCAGTCGGAACTCCAGTCAAGAGACCAGCGTCTCTCTGATCGACGATACGTTAGACCCTTTTGCATCCCCTTATCCCGGATATCAATAACTCGAATCACTCCAGAATCATGAAGCGTTTCCATAGAATCACAACGATAGTTAAGGTTAAGCGACTTTGACCATTGTTTAGTACTGTCTCACCGCCATGAGAGCAATTGGTATATAAGGTATTTAAATTTTAATATTTTAAAAATACATTAATAAAGCAACGCAATAGAAAGCAGTAGTAGGCTATAACGTGAAGACGAGTTATACATTGACAATGAAAATGTTGAAGTAAGTAGGCCTGCCTCACCGTGACATTGGCTAAATATGGCGAAAGTGATGTGTGTGTGTGTGTGTGTGAGTGTGTATGTTAGATAAAATTATTAAAGGAAAAATAGTTGCATTGTATGTTTGTTGAAGATAGTACTGCGGCAGTGGCGTATGCTGAGTTCGAGACCTGGGCTAGCTCACCTTAGAATTGAAGAAAATGCACTGGAGGGGGTCTCCCTCGTTCACATTTCAAGATTTTTGAAGTGATGTGATTTTGTGATACCATGCCAATGCATTCTAACTTATATAATAATGACTGATACTTCAACAATAATTATGAAATGGCATCATTAGAAAGACAAAAGCAAGCAAAGAACTTCAATACTTCATTTATTTATTTATTTATAGCATACATTTGTTCCGCCGAAGCCACTAGGGCCGGACGACGGTAGTGAAACAAATAAAAGATTACAAAAAGCAAGAACTATATCATTACATCATGTGGAAATAATATATAATTATACTGAAGAAAGTTTGACTTATCGGTTAGTTTAAACCATCAATTAAATAGTTCCTATTGGTAATGACAGAGTATACATTGTATAGATAGGTGTAAAAGATAGATATGAATATATAATACATAATAATATAGCACATAGGGCGCATAGAGTACTTCCATTAGAAACATAGTAAGCTTATGAAAACAAAATATGATATAGAAATATGAGGAAAAATAACGAAAGTTAAATACCTGGTCAGTGATATCAACAATACACACAGCCACAATACACAATACAGTCCCAGCATTAACGTAAATAGAGTGAAACCGCGTGGGTTTAAACCATGTCCGTATTTGTTTACAAGTCCCTACTACGAAACAGAAGTAAACACGTGAGGGAAACACGTCTGACTTCGACGACGGCTCTGTGTAGACTTATTTGAACAAGAACTCCATTCTTCTCTCCTTTTGTGTGAATTTCAGGATTGCACTTTCATAAAATGTTTCTTCTGACCACTTTTTCATATTAAGAAGAATGTTTTTCTCAATAGATATAACAACCAAGTTGCTTAACCGGACTTGTCCTTGTGTGGCTCTGAGGTAAGTCTTAATCCTCTTTAGAGCGGAGAAACTTCTTTCAACAGTTGCAGTTGTAGATGGAAATGTCAATGTTAATTCTACTAGTTTGTACACTTCACTAAACACTATGTCCAAATTATTGAGTTTCATATAAATAGTAATCTCATTCACTGATTTTTTCTTATACTCATCTAGAGTATAAAGCACATTTAGTTCATTTTTGAGGCGAACAATGTCAAAGTATGAACTATATGGTTCTTTAAGTTCTGTCATCAGATTTTGTGGGAAACTTTTACAAAATGTATCAAAATTGTTTGAATCCAATAAAGACACGAATTTAAGATCCTTTTGGGACTCAAACCTGAATTTTATCTGGGACATCACTGTGTCCAGAATTTCGTTAAAAATACGCTGCCATTTGGAACGGTCGTCATTTCTCTGTCTTTTGTGTCTTGGTTCATATTCTTTATCTTCATATTCAGAATTACTTGTAGCTTCTGTCCATACAAGATCAAAATCCTTATCTCTAATTTTCTGCAGACTATCATAGAATTCTTTGACTTTGATCATTCAGTAAGAAATGTCCAAACATTTTTTTTGCATTATGTCAAACAGAACATCAGAAATTGCAAATATTTTGCTGAAACTAAGAAGAAGAAATCTAGTGTCGAATTTACGTAAAAAACAAACAAAGCCTGAAGCAATATTCACTTCTTCACTTGTCCAGTCACCGGGTTCATCTTCTATTGATGAAAAGAACATGATAAGAGGCATTCTATATTCTTTGACAGTATTTACAAGCCTTGATGAGAAATTCCACCTTGTTGGTGCCACTCTCGGTAGTTTCTTCTCCATAAAGTTTTTTAGAGCAGTTGTGCGGACTGTAGAATGTGAAAAAAAGCTGGGTATTCCTGATAAAAGTGATGAAAAACCGTTTACATTCTGCTACAAAATTTGTAGACTTTGACAAAACCAAATTCAGCCTGTGACTACAGCAATGAATAAAAGTTGCTGATGGGTACTTATTTTTCACCAAGGTTGAAGTCCAGACACATGACCGGCCATAACAGCTGCTCCATAGAAAGTTTGGGCTATAAGTTTTTTTGAACATTCTAAATCATCCACAACTTTGGTGACATGTTGGAACAATCCTTGTGCAGTTCGGTCTAATCTGACGTCAGTGAAGTGCAAAAATCGTTCCTGACAGTTTCCTTCATTATCGACAAATCGTAAAACAGTTGATAATTGACTTTTATTGGTTACGTCAGCTGTCTCGTCAAGTAATATTGCAACGAATGTTGCATTAGATATTTCTGATTTGATTTTGTCTGTAATTACGCTACCTACTGCGTCAATTAAATCATTTTGTATTACCGGTGACGTTCCTCTAAAAATTGTTGCGGTTTTTAAATGGTTCGCTATTGTTTGCTCATACGTTGATAAAAATTCCAAAAGTTCTATGTACATGCCTTTATTTGTTGAATCGCAAGACTCATTGTGGCCCCTTAATGGACATTCTTGCTTCCCTAGGAATGTTACTGCGTCAATCAGTCTTCTTAAAATAATTCTATTTTCCTTTACTTTTTCATTATGTAGACTGTCAGAAATCTTCTTCTGTAAATTAAGGGAATGATCGATTCTTTGAAAACCGAATGTGTGTAACGAATTAAATGCTCGTATATGACTAAGTGATTTTTGATGTTTATCACAAGCCGTTACCAAATAATTTAAATTATTACATCCTGTCTTATTCCAAGGACTTATATCGGTGCAAAAAAGCAAACACGCCCAGCAGTACAATTTATTAGTTGTACTCGATCCAGTTAACCAAGGGTATTTTTTGTAGTTGGCCTCACTAAAACATCTAGTATACACTCTGTTCTTTTCTTTATGTTCACTTTTAAGTTCTAGAAGGGATGGCTGAGGCCTACCTATCTTTACAATTTGAAGCTTATCCTCATACGGAAGCTGAGCAAATTGTGTCTTTGTCAATAGTTTATTAACTATATCACTCATCTTAATTTATTATTCAAACCGCACAGCACAAAATATCATTCACAAAATTATAATTAATTTTAAAATGAACCACTGCTTTGCGTGCCACACGGCTACTGTCTCACACTGTTGGCTAGCTCTCCAAGGAGCGAAGCCTAGCCTACGATAAACGTCATTTGTCCCCACCAAGTCCCTCACCATTGTCATAGCAACGCCATTGAATCGTGACGAGGAAAGGCTTCGCAAGTTACTTGCGAAGCCTGAGTAAAGCAAGTTGCAGCGATTCAGGCGCCGTTATATGCGAAGTTATATTGTCTGTAATTAGTAATTACGCTACTACGAAACAGAAGTAAACACGTGAGGGAAACACGTCTGACTTCGATAAAATGAACAATTTTATGCAAATTCCTAATAGATTTTTTTGTGCTTCAATCTTTGGGCTTCGCAGCTAGCCTAGAATATACGCCCCTGTACTGCGGGATAATAAACTGCGTATATTGTCTACTTTATGTAATTGGTAATAACAGACTGGATCCTGTACGATGGTAATGGCTTAGGACAGGCAGGTGTACCTTACAAGGAAGGCATTGTGGTCAGTACTACGTTTCAGTCCCCTTTTATAATCTCTAGGTTCTCATTTAACAATAGAATGGGACGACTTGTTGTCAGAGGGGGGGGGTAAAAACGCACCATGATTTATGATGCTGTCCAGGAATTCAACCAGGTACCTGTAGGTTAGTAGCCAAGTGCCTACTGGTTTACTACTACTACAGGTCTGCTAAGAAGGCACAACCATTTCATCTTATTATTGTTTTACAATGAAAAGTATTCTACTTCGCTGATTGTTTTTGTAGGTTATATATGACCTTGAACGTCTTTAGCAATGGAACGTTTTTGCTGCGATTCATTGTATGAAAACTGTGTACAAAAACTGACACGATCCAATAACAATAACATGACGGTACCACAAAATCAGAGTGAGACTTTCATCTTCCAGCCAGTAGAAACGAGCTGACACTGGGGTAACAATGGGTTGCTGAAGCTTAGTAATGACAACACTGCTTTTCTGGTATATAATGCGACTTACGCGAGTGTGCGGGTGTCTATTCACCCCTCCAATATAAGTAACATTTTTCCTTTATTGATCAGATCGAACATTCAGCCTTTGTTTACCCTAATATATTATGTAGAGGCCTTCGGGCACCGCACAGTGTCAGAGCATATTTTAAGCAATAAACTAGGCGGCAGTAGTGCCGGTGCCGAAAAGTGAGAAAAAAGGGGAGAAATCAGGAAATCACGAAGGCACGTTTGCATCTGCGTATACTAGCTTTAGCATTGTCTGTACAGTGTGCGAATTGGGCGCTTATTTTATTTTCCAAATGACTCTATTTTAAAAATGTTTACCTTTGATGTGAATTAAGGAAATATTTTGTTATTAGCATACTTTTCCCTTTTCTTTCTTAACTAACGTATTTAGTTTTAAAGTAATTTGATATGAAATGTTTATGCATTTTCATTTTTAAAAAATTACTTAAAATTCAAAAAACTTATAGTGTTTAAGGTTTTGCCAATCTCAGTCTGTATATGTATCTTATCTAATTACAGTACTATATATATATATATATATATATATATATATATATATATTTAAGTAGACTA
This sequence comes from Magicicada septendecula, assembly GCA_034769895.1. Taxonomy (NCBI): domain Eukaryota; kingdom Metazoa; phylum Arthropoda; class Insecta; order Hemiptera; family Cicadidae; genus Magicicada; species Magicicada septendecula. The sequence goes on from CM068376.1 coordinate 102,348,154, forward strand.
GTGATAAAGGCTTTGAATTTGTAACAGGCCTCCATGTAGTAGTAATGTGCACATCACACTGTAATATACTTATTGAATGTTACATAATTAATTATAATGAATCCATTTGAGTGTTTGTGGTGTTTTTTTTTAATTTTCCTAATGTATAAAGCATTTGTGTCTACTTATACAGTTAATTTCACGAGTAAAGAATGAACATGATCATGGTGAAGTTAAATTCGAATTACATAATTTTCAATATTATATAATAATCATATAGGATTCTATATATATACATTGGTTGGTTTAGTGCCGCCTAGTGCAAATTCCTTAAAATATGTTCTGCACAGTGTTCTGGTATGTCTGTGACTTAAAATCGCGATGCTCTACCCACACGACGATCAGATTTCAACTTATAGCGAAAAGTATACTCTGGAAGTATTGTAAATGTACTATTATGTTAGAAATATAATAGAAAAAACAGGTTTTCTTAAAGGGGTTATATTTGATTAGGTGTTTGCCATTTTTGGTTTGTGAATTGTTTCATGTCGAGAGGCTAATTGGAATAGAATATCGTAACTGACAGCAGTGAGCCGAGAGACATAAAATCCCATTGGTGTAATGGAACTTAATCTAGTGGTGCACCTACAGAGAGTTATCTGTCGCACAAGTTTTATTGTTCCTTCTCACACCGTAAATTTTCTCATTAAATTATATTTTTGATTACCGTTTTGCTTGTCGTTAACTTATTTTACGGTCATTTAACCACTTTTATTACGTTCATGTAAACAGTCTGGGTCGGCGATACGGTCCACTTGCAAAGTCGAGCGTCACGAAACACGCATGGACGGAAGCCAGAGAACGCAGATACGATTCGATAAATTGTTTATATAGTCGTTTTATGTTCCACTCCTTTAAGCCGGCGTCATTGTATTTGTAACAGAACAGTACGGATCCACTTCGGCGTGTTCACTGTGAGCAATTCGCTGCTCCGCTGAATTTGTAAATTTTATTTTATTTTTATTTGTTTATCTTTAACTTACCAGTGGCCTTGAATCAATAAATGGTGTACTTTTGTGTGTTTAGGTCAATGAATAGACACAATTTTTAAACCATTTGTGTCGACGTCCTTCTGTATGATTTACCAAAATGTACGCATTTTTTTAACCATTAAAGCTCTCTATCAAGAAATTGTGCGTTGCTGCCTATACAGACACTAACATACATGTAATTGTTGATATATTTATTTCTAGCATTATTCCATTTTAAGTAACTCGTTGAGTTTCCTGCAGGTCTTCCATGTAACATCTTCAAGTAAACATAATTGAAGTAAATATGTCTTCAAATATCTTTACAAATATAAACAATATCTTCATATAAATACAAATAATTGGAATAATAAAAAGAAAACATTAAATATTTAATAAATATCTGACTACATAAATATTACAACAATCGAAAATATGAATCGAAGTAAAATCGATTATCCGTTAACTATACTGTAATCGAAAGATTCAATTACAATTCAAAAAAACCTCTGAAGATACAGAATAATTTCTGTGAAACGTGCGTCAGGTGTAAATAAATCTACTTGCAGTTGTATTTATTTGAAGATACTACATTTATTTCTAAACATATTTTAAGTCTTTAGGTGACAAGTTTGTCTAAAAGATATGATTTCAAACATTAATTAGTAATGTAATAACCAAAATGTTGAAAAAATCGACTACGTTAGGATTAACGAGTATATTCAATTCGTCATTTTTCTGAAATTACAACGGTGTTCTTCAAGGTCGCCTACACTGAGCGGGACAGAATAAAACTCACCACCACTGACAGATTCTCACCATCCGACGGCTGCATACAACAGATTACTTAGTCTACCGTTCCGCTAGAAACAAACGTATTTAAAAAAGAACTGAATATAATAAAACATACAGCCATAGCCAATGAATGCAAGAGTTCCATGATAGATGGTTTAATTAAAAATCAATGTGACAAACGCAGAAGAGCACCAAAAGACCAACAGTACAAGAGTTTTTATTGTTATCATTAGATTCTCTGTACGGCCATTACAGAAATAATTAAACAATTAAAGTAGACTAATTACTTGAATGAATGTGTGTGCTACATCACTAATAATAATTACTATTACATAAATATTGTTTGTTTGCGGGGCTTCCAGTAAATCGACTTTCAACTTGCACTGATGCACAAAACGTTCTCAAAGAATTTCAAGCTGGATTAAAGAAATCCTGCTCTACAACAGACTATTAGCCTGTCATTTATTATTAAATTAAGACTGAGGGTGAAAAGTCGAAAGCTTTATGCTTTTTTTATTGATTTGTCAGGCGCGTTCAACCGAATAGACCACCATGCTTTAGTTTTACTAATTAGGCCTAAATATAGCGTGAAATATAAATATACCTAAATATACTGTGAAAACTCTCTATAAGGATACAACAGTATTTCACCAACAGAAGCTATTTAAACTTTCCAAAATACAAATTGTACTACAGAAACCACCCGGAGGATCGTACATGTCACGGAGGATCTGCGGTACTTATAAAATAAAATATCGACCACTTGGAGCTACTAAAATACCAAGAAAGCCAAATAAAAGTGACATCAGTAAACGTTAAACCCTTTCCGTGCGAGTTCACTGTTACTTCTGTCTAAGATGTTAAAAAAATACGTATGGACGAGATTCGGGAACGTAGAAAATATAAGAAAGTAAAGATATTAGCTGTGACATAAAAGAAGTTGCAAGTCCTGCGGATTGGGATGAAGATCAGACAAGGCAAGCCTGTATCACTGAATTGGGGTCTACTGATTTATCCTAATCTGCTGTCACTCTCCTTTTGGACAATAGGAACTTACATAGAGCCATTTCATTTTTAAAAAGTAAACCTTTTTAGTGTATCGTTAAGAAAAAGAAATTGGAGCACCTTGACATTCTTCAGCTTGTCAAGGACAGTAGTTTCCCGCCTGAGGTACACAATTAAACTCAGAAACCTGTCACCATAAGAGATAAATTTTTGATAAGTAATCTGAAAGTAAAAAGGCAATATTTTAATTGTAAATAAATAAAAATAGGCCATTTACACATTTGACATATCTTATTTCATAACTTTAACGGTACCGTATTTACTATGTCAGCATAATACGAAGATGTAAGGAAGATATTAAACATTCTATGATTAAACAAAATCTTCTATGTGAAAACTGAAGGCGATCTGTTGCAGCCACATACCCACGTCGAGCCGAGTTGTTGGTAATCTCTTTAGGTGAAGCAGATAAGAATCCGTGAGGCGACGCCTCCTGCAGTTCTTAATTAACTTCATTGTGGACAACACGCTTTCACATGTGTATATACTTCCAAACATAGACGTTATTTTCTGCCCAAAGTTTTTCAGATTCAGAAATTATTCATCAGGTTGCAGATTTCTGCCTTGTCTGCAAGAAGTCATCAGCTTGTAAATCACGCAATTTTTAGTTGAATTGCTCTAGTCGGTTGTTCTTCAGTGACAGTACCAAGAGTATTATTAAGTAGTGAAACACTATTTTACAGCAATTCAAATTCTTTGAATCTTATGTTAAAAAAGTCTGTGATTTCTTAAACGTTTACACCATATTTCGAAAATCAAGTACATGATCATTTTGAAAGTCTTCTGTTATTTGTAGACAGCTTGAAAAATACGCCAATTAATTTTTTTCCAAAGAATAAGTGAAAACGTGTAAAGTAATTTTAAAGTAATAATTTTAAAGCAATTAACTTAAAGTAAGGTTCAATATAGTAAATAATTTTAATTTTTATACTAGAGTAATTATTAAATTGGTTTCCCAAGTTAGAAATCATTGATCTAGGACAAAGTTAGTGTCTGGAAACGCGGTTGTGAGTGGTAGGATTAACACCTGTTGTTTCGAAAGTTAGCTTAGTAGCCACGATGAGCAGCAAACTCCAAAAGAAAAGCTGGATTCAAGAAGAAGAATGTGTCATTACAATGTGTAACAAAAATTCTCGTCTTTAATGACTGACTGATGACAATTAACAGTTCCAGTTTAGAAAGCGTCGCAGGTTCACGGTTATCACATGGTCCGATTGTTTTCAACGGACACAGATCACTGAAACTGGCTCCGACCGGCAAGTCTGCAGATGACGCACTCCCCTCTCCTGGCCGTCACGTGTTTACACACCTCTCCGACGTGGTGACCTCTCTTGGCCGACATTGTCCTTTATGTGGGACGAAAATATCATTGTCAAGGTTCGGTTAACATTACGTTTCTGGTAAAGAGGTAGTCGTCAGTCACGTTAACGATAACGATAAGATGAATCACGATATATCAGAAAAACGTACAATTTGAGAACATACAAAATTATTTACGCTTAACAAAAGAATTGTCATCCAGTTACACACCCAGTTGATGCCATAAAGTACCTAGGATTGGATTTGGACCATCGACTCACATAGAAGCAAAGAGATTCACTTCGACTCACGTACGTACAAAGAGAAAACAATTACGCCTAAAAAGTACTAACATGTACTGGTTGATACGGCGAAATTTACCTTTATCAATTATTAGCAATTGTTAATAACCTTTATCAATTTACCTTCATCAATTGTTAAAAACAATTTTACATCTGCGTGTCAATATAGCGCACAAGGTAACCCTATCATTTAAGTTAAAGTTATGCGGTAAATCGTGGACTCGCGGTGTCGTATCAAACAGAGTTATCAGACGCTATTTCGGAATAAGTTCGGTAAATGAAACAGTCACAAGACTGAGTGCTATCTGTCTTGATAAAACCAAGTACACACAGTAACGAATTAGTTAACCAGTTGTTAAATACGAACAGTGAAGTGCGCAAACCTAAGAGGTGTTAAGCCTGCGTCTTCTGAATAGATCGGTGTAGTATTTTCTAGTCACAAAATCCTAGTTATTTTTTCTAAAATAAGTAGTAACGGGTTATTGTATTAGACGATATTCTATAAGTCATTTGCTCATTGTCATAGAACGCCAAATTTACGTTGAACGCGACATTTTGCGTTTTTTTTTTTTTAAAGAAGAAATATAATAACTTAAAATTAAGAAATAAAACGAAACAGAGAAACGATTGTAGATAAATACGATAACTTGATGTTTAAATTTCTTCTGTTATAATTTCTTCTGTCCCTTTAGGGCAGAAGTTGTAAGTCTAGTCCTCAGGGAGTAGTGATATTTTATGCTTCTTTTTACCGTTCAGAAGAGTATGTCTTCCAGTTGCTAAATGTGAAACCTGGTTCAATAAGTGAACACTTTATACGTTTCTACTGTGGGTACAGAAGGAAAGAGAGGAAAAGAGAACAGATGAAGGAGAACGAGGCAATGGGATTATGTAAAAACCTGCGAGATATCATATAATTTGTTAACTACGAAAAATTTTAAATTATAAAAATTAAAACTTTCTATTCGCTGTAGCCCTTCGTTGACTTGGCCTCCACATTAATCTGCCTCCATTCTTCTTCTTTGTCAACATCCATCAATAATCACTTCCTACAAGCCTGCAGATAGAGTGTCCACAGTCTTCTCTGGATCATCCATCATCCTACTGAGAATCTGCTAACAGTTATGTACTTTGTCATTCTTCTACATAACTTCAATAGTAATATAAATATAATTTTAATAAGCTAATATATGCCTTAATCAGTGAGTTTTCCTCGACTTCATAAACTTTAGAGTATTTTTTTTTTGAGAATATGTTATAGAACTCTAAAAACGAAAAGATTTCTTTATTGAAAAGATTAAAACAACTTTTAGCAAACGTATCTCTTTCTCGCCAAATTTAGCAAATTGCTTGACACTAGTATCTACCAAAAATGCATTTTTTTTATGGCTCATTCTGTACTTAAATGTTTATGTAAGCGCTTTAATTATAAGCTCAGTTCGGCTAATGCCTGTGCTGCAAAACGTGTCCGTACAGAATTCTCGAGCGAACATTAAGATATTGTCTCAATTAGTATTCCCTTTTGCAAGTTCGTGTTTGACCTTTCTAAACGTGAAGAAGTCTTTATTGACCTTGAGGCAAGTAAATTTCTTCCCCACTCGAGCACCGATGGTTTTACGAACGTTATTGAAAGTTGCGGTTCACAATACCATTTTGTAACTTCTTTCAAGTGTAATAAAAGGAGCCTGAAGGACTATAAAGTTTATTAGTAAGTCGGCAGATAGGCGAATGTAGAGTGTGGCATTGGCTCCGTTTGTAAGCTGTTAACAAAACCACGCTGTAAAACAGCTGCCGAAAAAAGCGTTTAGAAGTGTCTTTTTTTATGTAAAACGACCACTGCTGTTTTCTATTATAGCTTTCTTTAAAGATGTAGGCTACTACTTGAAGTTGTACTACTTTAAACATAAAAAGTATTTTTAAATTAACTTACAGGTATAATAAAAATTTTTTAAATGAAACAATTTTGGAGTTTCAGCCCTGGAAGACTGAGTCAGGCCCGGCTACTTCCTACTCTTAGGTTATCGTCCATAGGTGTGCGTGTGTATGTGTGTTGTGTTGTGAGACATCTAAACAGACGCAAACAGCAACTTGGCCAAGTTAGATCAGTTATCACATGGTCTGTTGTTATTTAATGGCAGTCAGTTTACATAAAACAGTAAACTTACAAGTAATTAATTTATTGTCTTATTCTGTGATCACAGTGTCTGATATTAATAATAATGACAAAAAGTTAATTACAATCAGAATGATAATTTTTGCACACCACTATATAAAAATTATCCCGATTAGCGCTTTCAAGCTTCACAGCCCATCGTCAGATCGGAATAGACAGGAAATATGTGGACAGGACACATATTTCCTGTCTATTCCGATCTGACGATGGGCTGTGAAGCTTGAAAGCGCTAATCGGGATAATTTTTATATAGTAGTGTGCAACAATTATCATTCTGATTGTGATTTCAACCACTAACATACATTTCTTCATAAAAAAGTTAATTACAATTATACAATTAATTTACTGCCAATGTAAGAGAAAATTATAAATTTCTTATAGTCCGCATTTTTATAACTTTAATTGTCCAATATTTAACAATGACTTTAGTAACTACAAAAAAGTCTTTCTCAATTTTAAAATAATCACTGACGTTCCTTTCCTTTTCTGGGATACGTAGAGGATCCTCTCTCCTTGATCCCGTGTATTCAGGTAAGCATCTGACGACATTTCGTGTGGGTCCTGGATGAAATCCTTTGAGATCCTGCCGACCCTGAATTCTGTCGGCACCAGTCAGCACAACTCAGCTACTCAGTCCACCAAGTAATTAATTCCCTTAGTACCAATTGCTGACAATCTCATGTGTGGTTTTGGTACGTAACGGCGGGTCACTCCCAGCCAAAACTCCTACTCATACGGCGCAGCGTGCAACATGATATCCGCATGTATCTGGAATCTTCAGACGATTTTACTAATTGCCGAGGTTTGTCAGACGTAATGGCAGAGAGCAGCCACTTTGACATTAAATGTTAATTCTTCTTACTACTTCACATACCAATTTCTTTATTAAAATACTTTCACTAAACAACACTTCACTTCACACCACTATCAATTATCACAAACCCTAAGCCTATAGGTCTTCCAAACCGGATGGCACCTAAGGGATTAAAAGACCCTTACTTTCGCACGCGCACTCACAACCGGCCCGGCCCGGCCAGGCACGACCCGGACGGTTTAGCTATAAGTATACGGTCCAATTCAAAACTAAAAAAATTTTAATTTAGCTTATAATCCAAATTACACTGTAGTTTTTGTAATCTCCGAGAAATTGTGAGAAAAATGAGTCCAAACAAAACATAATTGCGATAAATTTGAGTATTTTAGGAATGTATAAAGCAAACGCAGAATTGGAGTACTTAATAAAGATTTTATTATAAAGTAATAAGTACGAGTATGTTGGTGATATCTTAATGATTATAAACAAAAATGTATTTACAATTTACATTCATGGTGCAAAATTACGTCAGTAATATGAAAATTTGTGTTTTTTCTACAATAACAAATACTGTGTTGTATGTAATATTCATAAAAAATTATTTTACATTACATCTGAAATATTTCACAACCGCGTCGTGTATGGTGTCTTTCTTTTAAATTTTGTGGAGATTACAAATATGCTAAGCTCGTTTGTTAAAAAATTCATATTATAAAAGTTGCAGTTACGTAGTGGACGCCTCAGTAGATGATTCATACCCCAGACGTACGGGCCAGCTGCGTGCGTGCGTGTGTGTGTGTGTGTGTGTGTGTGTGTGTGTGTGTTAGTAAGGTCTCCTATCTCTCAGGTGCCATGCGACTTGGAATGCCGTATAAGTTCTATTAACTATTACAACTTAAACCTCAAACCATTCACACAACTGGTTCACCATGGGTAATCTTTAGGTTTTCTTTTATTTATACGATACAGGTATTTTATATAATAGGCCTATATTTTATGCAATATATATATATATATATTGCAACAAATCAAATTTTATTATACTAATAAGGGTATAGTGAGTGTGTAAAATTCACAAACAAGTCTATTATGGAGGAGATGAAAAATTATTATACACACAAATATAGTTTTTAAAGATGTATATTGTATTATAAATTGTCATGTATTGATAATAGAAATAATTGTTTGTATTGATCGATAATATAAATCGATTTTACTGGTTGCTGCAACGTCCACCTCTCCTCTCGTCGCTCCCGTCCTGGCGTCCTCGTCGTCTCGTCGTCCTCTTCTACAGCGTCACTCCTTCCTGGTGTCCTCTTCGTCCTGGCGCCCTCTTCGTTTTGTCGTCCTCTTCTACGGCAGGCGGCTCCAGCGGCGATATTTCAATGAGTCTCGTTGTTATGTTTGACTGCTAACATTAATTAGTTTCTTCATAAATTGTTCACTCACAATGATTATAAATTTCACTCGTACAGTTTATTATTAACTTATACTTTATATTTTTTTAATCTCAGGATTAATATGGGTATTAATTAATGCGGTGCGTTTAATGTACACCTTCCACGATATCTTGAAGTGTCTTTAAATTCCCTAAGCGGATATCTTAACTTACACGAAAACAGCACTGTATTATATTTTAAATTTTATCTAAATATTTTACCTACTCGATTCTTAACGCAAAACTTCGCTAAGAATTACCAAGGTTTATTTTATATATTATATTACTACGTTCGTAAGAGAACAACTCTCTTCACCGGGCACAACTTCCCCTTGCAACTTCTACAGACAGACTGTGTTCATCCAAACTGTACAACGTATGAATCTCACTGAATTTAGTGTATTCTGATAGGCTAAGCCCAAGTCACATGATTGATGGAACAAACAGATATACAAATTTCATGAAAAACTTTGTATATTTAGCAAAGTCCTTCATGGAAATTATCTACAAATTGTATTACCCTATCAAGATAAGAGTTACAATTGAGTTTTTCTTCACTTAAAAAAAACATATTTCTAAAATAGTTATGAACCTCAGAGTATACACAAATTGAAGCTATTTACCTAAATAATTCCTTGTCAAAGTTTCACGTCAATCGGTTAACTACCACGGAAGCTATAGCGATCGCACATTATCACACCCGCACACGCGCACAAATTCACACAAAAAATACATGACAATATAGAACACCTTTTTATGAAGAGTTTGGTATACCCTACATGCTTATCCATTTCTAAATACAAAACTTACGACTAAAAGACAAAATATTACATAAAACCAATTTAAACAAGAAAATGCTCGTCATCCATGTGCTCTGATATAAATAACATAGCTTATCATCCTGTGTTCTGTTGCTATATATATAATTTACTTAGTTCAACCAAATGCTTGGAAAGTGAAACAATTTTTCTACGTGTATTAAATTTTCGAGTCTTATTAGTTATATGAAAAATAACTGATGTAATTGAAGAGAATAAATATACCACTACTGGCGCGTGTATTATTTCGTTTAAGCAACATACTTGGCTTGTATTGTAGAAAATGGAAGGCATGGGAACGTAAGAGATAGTTGTTGCCACAAGTAATCCAAGGCCTCACGTCGCAGGCCTGAGAAAGTAAAGTACAACTGTTACATAAAGACTACAATGTGACCATGTTCACCCTATCTTCTTCGTACACGGTTCAGCGATTTCCTCTTCTCGTATTAATATTTATAACGGAAGAGGCAAACCTATATTTCTTTGCTAACTAAAGCGTAAATATAAATATTTCTTAATAAAATAATTACGCTTTTATTGATAATCATGTCCTGTGTGGTGATGTCTCCAGATTTCGTCACTGTGTAACTTTATATTTCTCGGTCGTCTCGATCAATATTTTTTATTACCACGGCTTGAACAGTAATTTCCACCGATTAGAAGGGCGGTATCCAGTTTCCACCACGTTCTTCCTGTTTATTTATTCTGGACCATTCAGTACACAGGCGTAACTTTGGGGGGGGAGCTACAGAAAACTTCCCCCCACAGTAACCCCCACAGCTTTATAAAATTCTATTTCCAGTTGGTGTGAATAAAAAACTAACAAATATTATATAGGAGGCGTGTCCAATCTTCAGGTACATAGTGTAGGCTATAGGGATATTTGTCATCGTGTGACTGGTTTAGTTTATTATTGATATTTCTTTGGAAACATTTTTGAGGGGAATGTTTGACAGGTTCGAAGAAGTTCTTGGAAATAATCGACCTGTTAAAAAAAAAACTCACCTTTTCTCGCTACTGGCCAAATAACTAACATCGACAGAGCCACAATCCAACTTGTCAAGTGTCACTAAGACAACTAAATGGAAATAAATAATAAACCAGTGCCTGAGATTCATGTGCGAACCTGATACAGATCCTGTTAATCAGAGTAAATGAGTGTAAGAGATCGTTGTGACAACAGAGTTCATTGTAAACGCATGGGCTCGTTCGTACAACCATAGGCTACTGACAATGACTGGGGCTCAGCAGCACACAAACGACAGGCCTGTAAATTACTTCATTTACGAAAAACGCAAGTCTGGCACATCTCCGTCTAACTTCGCTCGCGTTTGCATGTCTTTGCACTCCGTAAAAGCAGAAACATCAGACTTTCACCACGGGATGAAATTGCTTCGTCACATTTATTGTAAACGCATTTAACGTAAAGAAAAGAAATGGAACAGTAATATTTACACATCGATCAAGCAGACGGCATTGTTTGTAAAGAGAGATGACTCGTTTCAGGAAAGAAAGTCCTATTCTGTTTAGAAAGCTTATCATATCGAAATGTTTTGTCGTCGGTAATATACGTGTTTCAGTTCAGAATAATCTTCATCCGCTCCGACAACTGAACCTCCACATGTGTAACGGTAATGTATATGTCTGCATTACAGACCGTGCTGAATGTTGGATGCCGGATTCCGACAGTCAGTTCAAAGACGTAGTCCTGGCAGTGATTGCTTATTGTAAAGTTTTGTCTTGAAGCAAAGAGAATCAAGTTTCTTGCTGAGTGGGGAAATTTAGCCAACATACGTCTCTCACTGACGAAGCAATTTTCCACGGGAGGGAAAATATTGCTGTCATCAGACAGGGAAACGATTTTGCGAGCTGTGGACTACCCCTTCCCGTTAATTCGCACACTGCATGCCTGTCAAAATCGCACATAAAAATGTCATAACGGACCTGAACGAATGTCAAACGAAGACTTTTACTCGCTAATATGTCAGTATCGCACTTACCTCAGTCATATCTTACGACGCCGGGGAAAATAAGGGTTCTGACCCACAAAGGAATGCCGCCTTTCTTAAAAAACATAAAAAACGATAAAAAACAAGATCAAAGAGATGCCGCCGTTCCCGCGGTCCAAGATTTTTTCCCACGCTCTCCCCACCACCCTGGACCCGCAGTATCCGCGAATTTTCGCGAATATAATTTTTTATATGCAGCCTTTCGCGAGCCTAAATCACTTTCACTTTCTAATTTCCGCGAATATAATTTTTTATATGCCGCCTTTCGCGAGCCTAGATCACTTTCACTTTCTACTGGACCACAGCATCCGCGACTTTTTCGCTGATCTGTGTCAAGATCCGCGACTTTTTCGCGTATCTGGACCACAGCATCCGCGAATATAATTTTTTATTTTTTTATATGCCGCCTTTCGCGAGCTTAGATCACTTTCACTTTCTATCACTTGATGCATTATAGTGTATATATTAAATATATGATCAGGGTTACCAACCTTGCATGAGTTCAAATTTGTTATAATGTATATTAAATCTATATGATCAGGTTTACCAACCTATGGTGGGGGGTTCCGACTTGATGCATTATAGTGTATATATTAAATATATGATCAGGGTTACCAACCTTGCATGAGTTCAAATTTGTTGTGTGTTATAATGTATATTAAATCTATATGATCAGGTTTACCAACCTATGTATGGGTTCAAACTTGATATGTGTGTGTGTGTATTATAGTGTATATTAAAATATATGATCAGGGTTACCAATCCAGCATTATTGTGTGTGTATAGAACAGATCTGCCAACATTTTTCTTCGGTGGGAAATTCAAACTATATTATAGTAAATTGTTAACGACGACTTCGATATCAACTCTCTCTCCCCTCCTCTCTCTTTGTCTCTAGACACAGTTGTCGATCACAATATAAACTCTCTCTCTCTTTATGTCATCAGTTTTACATAAGTGTCGTGCTACTTATGGATTATTGTAAGTAGCGATACTAAAATGTAATCACCAGGAAATATATTTATCGCCTACCTCATTGTGTTCTACTTCTAATTTTGGTACATGACAGTCATTGACTGCGATTTAGAAATTAATATACTGTCAAGTCTGTGTGTGTGGTAAAGTGTTACGGATAAAAAAACCTCCTTGAAATAAGGTATTTTCAAAAGTTTTGTGTACACACATTGTATAATAATTTTCGTAATTGTAAGATACAACCTGCAAATTATTAAAATGTCTCTCTCACACATTTCTGATTACTATACAAATAATTGCGTGCATATTCGAAGGTTTATAACGAAATAAATTAAAATAAACCATAATTTGTTTTAAATAATTAAATATATATATTTACAACACTGTACACAAACATAAAATATATAGTTTACAAACCGCTATAATACAATTATTCAAAAATACATTTTACATTGATTAAATATATATATATATATATCACAAACATTGTTATATATAAAATATTAATAATAATATTGTTTTAAATGATTAAATATATATTTACAGCACTGTACACAAACTTAAAATATAGTTTACAAACCGTTATAATACAATTATTCAAAATACATTTTACATTGATTAAATATACATATATCACAAACAAACATTGTTATATAAAATAAATATTAATAATAATTTTTGACATTGTAAGATTTTTAAATAATAATTTCACGGCTGTAGATACAGTTCACAAGGAAGTTTATCTGTAACATAACAATACAGTCGATATTAGAATCACTGATACGATAATATTCAATTATCACACGCACGCACACACACACACACACACACACACACACACACACACACACACACACACACAGTTAGTGGAAAGAATCAAATGCGTTAAGTAAGTAAACTTTTTCAAGTATATGTCATTTTTCATAAGTTAATGTACTTTCAAATAATTTCTAATCAAACCAAACCAAATATTATTCACTGGAAATTTGTAAATACTACTTAGAATCAATGATACATTTATTGCATAAGTTAATGTACTTTCAAATAATTTCTAATCGAACCAACTATTATTCAACGAAACTTGTAGAATCAATGATACATTTATCATGTACATACAAATTCAATTATTAAAGTGTTAAGTACAGAGAGTTGAAACTACACACACGCACACACATCAATAAATTGTTTGTTAACACGATTGCTACTTACGACGTTAGGACTCAATCTCTACTTGTGTTGTTTGATTTCTCGTCCCTCGATACACTAAATGTAGTTCTTTAGGTTTGATATGTCTGAGCTCCTCATTCGTGAAGACACCTGCATACCTCTTGGGAAGATAGACACGATACTGACGGTCGCCATCCTCCAACGTAGCAAGCACAGAGCTCCCATATTTTGTGTCCACATTTGTTAAGACCATGATGGGATATTTTTTATTCACTGTCAATTCTGAACATCGTTTGTACTCGATAGCACTTACAGCATTAAACTTTACAAGAAACGACATTATTAGAAGACACTAGTGAACACGTCTGTATCAAACCAGAGAGAACCAAACAATGACAGAATATTCGTCACAAAAGGACAGTAGAATGTGATAGTGGTGGTGGTGGTAACGTCGGTGTCCCACTTTCATTTGCATGTATGAACATGTCCCACAGACGAAATTAGAGACACCAAAAATATAACAATGTCATTAGGAAAGTCCATTTTCATAAGAAAATAGTCACTGCTTACAGCTATGCATGTATGTACATGTCCACAACAGAATGAGAGAGAGATATAAATGTCATCATTCGCGGTGACCTACTTTCTAAATTTGTTACATTAAAAATGTTTGTTTAAAGCAAAAATCATGAATCATCCATTCCCGAATAGCATGCACCTTATAGTTGGCACAAGGGTCAGAAGAATTGAAATGTCTAAGACATTCTGTTCCATGAATTATATACGGTATGTTTTTAGGAAACCAAAGTCATCGAGATTGATGATATTATTGTGTATTATCTTTGATTGCAAAAAACGTTTTTTCTCAAAACCCTTCACAAACACATATTTATATATACGTGTATGTGATGTTAACAATGAAACAAGATTGTCGTATGGTGTCTCTCCTTCGCTCCATCTAAGTCTATGATAATTTGTTGTTAACCAGTGGTTTGTCCTAACGTATTTGGGATTCGTAACGGATGTAGCAGGCGGTGTCAAAATCCAATGTCTACCAGCAAATCTCAGAACGTCCATGATTGACAGTTCCTTCACAATATATTTTCCGTTGTCGTCGAAAAAGCAATGGAAGTCGATTATAACCGCAGTGTTATCCATAATACTGTAAGACAAAGAAACCACACACATTACAAACTCTATATATATTATGTTTAAACATACAAATATCGTTGCGATATTAATATGTGAACTTACGTTTACAGACGTCTGGACTGAAGCACCGAGAGACGTCAACTGACGAAAGAAACAAGTGTTGAGGGGGGTTACTATACATGGAGACGAATTTTTTTAGTAGGTGGGGAGGTGTCGTTCTCCATGTTGATGCGTTGTCGTATCCGATAATGACCGTCTGCAAGCGTATCATGACCATTGTCTAATATATAACGCTTATCATCATACGGTGACAACGCTTGCTTATTTACACGCATCGTGTACAGCGTATGATGATCGCTACGTAAACAAAGCGCACTGGTAGAAAACTGACAATGATCAGTGAGACACTTGCGATACATATCGTGTCGCAGACTCCTCTTAATCGCAACTCGAGGCACACCTTTACATACACGTTTTTGACACTCTTGGGTGGGATCTTCGTGGGCCACAAGGAACGAATAACATTTCGCACGGAGACCCACGAATTCTCTAATAGGACGACCACACGTTTCATCCTTGAACAGACCGACAACCTTTTTGTTCTTAAGGCTATAACAAGGATGAAACGTAGGGTAATCCGATGTGTCAAAAACGTGTAGGTCCTTCTTCATGTCTGCATACAAGTCTGATGTTTGAATGCTATACATCAGACTGTCTGTATCTGTCATTAATAATTTAACGTTGCTGCCGTACTTGGCGACAGCATAACGATAATGAAAGTCGTACATTATCGTTTTGCTAACGTCAAGCACCGTGAAGCCGACATACACGGGACGGGAAAGAACAATGGATTTTTTACGGAGTGAGAGCCCCACCAGATCGTTCGTATAACGAATCATACGTTTTAGCCTAGGTGTGGAAACTAGTTTTTGAAGCCGTCGTTCATTCGAGACTAGTTCAAAGTCTATATGTTTCCGTACGTTCTCCAGCGACTTACCGTATACGGCGTTGTTCATCAGTTTGAAAAGGTCTTTTTCAAAGCTGTTGACGGCTGTTTGCCTCTTGCGGGTGTTGAAATCGATAAACGGTTTCAACCAAGCGCTTTGCTTAAAACACAACACCCTATGAGTCGCTTTCAGCTCTAAGCCAAGACTTAAATACAATTTCAAATTTCGATAATGGAGAACGTAATTTTGTTTGTCCTCCAAAGTTGTTAACAACTTCTCTACGGATGACCCTGATTCGTTATACGATGATCTGTATATACTCTCGTGTAAACGTTTGGAAAAGGGAGAAAGGATATCGGGTGTTACGCGCTGGCGCACAGGTGCAAGTGGGTAGTCGGAATGCAGGTCGTGTAAGGTATCAGGATAGTGTAGGTCGACTTCGAGGATGTACCCGATGTCGGAATCATCACTCACATTACGTACGTCCAAGGACTCGATTTCGTTACGATCGACCCATCGGAAGTCTGCATAAGGGAGCGGTTGCGACATGGCTGCACCGTATAAATTATTACAGTCTGTATACAGAATGAAGGAGGTCGGTTTCGATACATCGTACTGATCTGGAATCAGAGGATTGTTAGCGACTGCGTGACGGTTGGATATCATCGCGCAGCCTCCGCGGATCCCAGACTCAAGGAACAGATGCAGATTTATCTCTGTTAACAGCTCTAATTCGACCCCTGTCATTTTTAGCATCGCGTTCCAAGCGAGTCCGGGAAGCGAGTAAAAATGACACGGGTCCAAGCAGTAATCGCGTAAGGCCATGTCTCGGAAACTTTCAAAGACATCGGCCAGCAGCATTACGTGTGTCAACAAATACAAATCGTGGTAATCGCCAAACGTACGCAGATTGAATGCACTCCACACGTTTTGTGCGTGCTCGTAATCTGCGTCCGAAATAGCCGATTCCAACAACCGGTTATCAAAGTGTTCACGAGCGGGTAGACTTGTTTCGTTGAACCGATCAATGCTGTCAACGTACTCGTAAGGGTATACTCCCTTGCGTACGAGCAGATTGGTCTGTTCGTCGAAACCCCGTCTAAGCATTTCCTCTCTGAGCAAAGGAAAATGGCTCCCGGACGTGGACAGATTGGTAACGAGTGTGTCCAGAGAGCGATTAAGAAATTGAAAAGAGTCTACGAAACGCAAGGGACCCAGGGAGAACGACACGTAACGCTCACTGGATGTTGCAATGCAGGATACGTGTTGGTCCTTATATTTTCCTAAACCCAGCATTAAATGGTGACAGTCGTAGCCACGAAGGTTGTGAAAGAAGACGGGGATATGACGAGGCATCTTGTAGCTTAGATTACAGCTATTGTGGGCTGCTCCCAAGAATTTCCCCGTAAGATGACAATGATTGCGTACCTTGTCATCGTCTGTCAAAGGGCGCTCACACAAATGACAAACGGTGGCGTTAGTGAATGCAACATTGTCATCATCGGACATAATTATTTGCACGTTATGTCGTACTACCTTCATCATATCCTCAGCGTCTTTCATCAACCACGAGAAGAAAGTGTCTACAACGTTTTCACCTCGATAAACTTTAGCCTCTCTCCAGAGTCTGTGTGTATGATCCACGATAGCATAGGAGAAACCTGACGGAATATGCATCGCTTCGTATGATGTGGACGATACAGGAGGAGAAGTTATTTTCTGACGGGTACCGTTGCTATCAACTGAGTAGAATTCGCCTAACTCGTGCACTGTCGTCGGGACGTTGTTACCAGGTGAACACGATTGAAGCGGAGTGATGAGAGACTCGAAGTCGGCGTAGACGGTAAAGGGTACTTTAAGACAGTGCGCGTAATTTTTAAATGACATAAACTTCTCCTCCTCTGTAGGCATTTTGGTTTTCTGCTCGCCGTGAGGTGTGCAGTAGGGGAGATGATCGGACAGACCATGTTCTGTGGAGAAACGATGCAGGCAGTAGTCGCAGTAAAATGATTTATTGCTACATTTTGTAAGGGATGATAACAATCTATTAATGCTACTGATAAGACAGTAGTGTTTTCGGCTATTTGTATCGGACAGAAGTAAAAGATTAACATGATGTAATCTGTCCTTATTGGGGGTAATTCTTAACGGATAAACCTCATTTTTTGATTC
Organism: Magicicada septendecula; assembly: GCA_034769895.1. Lineage (NCBI taxonomy): Eukaryota > Metazoa > Arthropoda > Insecta > Hemiptera > Cicadidae > Magicicada > Magicicada septendecula. The sequence continues at coordinate 102,366,284 of CM068376.1, forward strand.
GTTTCTGATATTGTCGTCTATATCATAGCCGAAAACGTTTATAGAAATATTGGGATTCTGTGTTTCAAATTTAGAAAGTGAATTTATAGAAACAGGGTACTCGATACCGGACATATTTATTGTGTTTTTGAATAAGAGGTATTTTGAAACACGGTCTTTATGCTTTTGTTGAGGGTGTATGTGAGCTAGTACGGACCATAGAAAACACATTTCATCTTGGGAGTTATTGATGTTGACTACTGCCTTGGTGAGTGCAAGTTTTCGCGGGGTTGGAAGGTAGGAGGATGCTGCTAGAGGTCGGTACCGTCCAACAACTAGTTCCAGCTTCAGTACAGCATCCACCGACCATCCGCTCCCGTCACGGGTAAAATTGGATATGCTATTCATGATTTTATCATAGGATTCATCGAGTAGACAGTTCAACTCGTCGTTGTCGTCCGTGAGCAACGTACGACAACGTCCGTGGAAGACGGCGTCTTTGGTTACCTCTTTTTCTTCGCCGCTGTCACCATCTAACACAGTTTTAGTGAAACGTATCCTGCACGCAATATGCCATTTGATACTGCGTAAACGTGCTTGTTCTGCCAGAATATCCTTGCACAATAAAGGTCGCACCTCGGTCATTATCGGTACTATATCTTGATCTTCTTCTTCTGTGTACACAGGCAGGTAATTAAAAGTTGTAAGACATCCTCTAATACTACTGTTTCGCACAATATAAAATCGTGTCATATCTGAAACAATAGAAACACATGTATTAGCTAATAGGAATGATGAATAACACACATTCATGTTTATGGTAAATAAATAGATAGTACACGTTAGTAATACGTTAGTTTATTGCAAACTGTGAAGATGGCAGCTACTCATGATTTTAGCATTGAAAGTGAAAGAAGAAAATCGTTCAAGTATTGGGAAGTGACGTTTGTCAGTCCCGACGAGTTAGCGTTTGCTGGGTTTTACTACTATCCGCTAAATTATGATGTTTGTGGACATAGTATGTCATTCATAGACGATAGAGTTAAATGCTTTTGTTGCGGAATTGAATTAGTTCATTGGAGAGAAGGTGACATACCTATGGTGGAACATGAAAAATTTTCTCCGTCATGTCAATTTCTAAACGATGTCAAGAGACAATACATTGGGGAGAAGGTGACAAACCTATGTCAGAACATAAAAAATTTTCTCCGTCATATCAATTTCTAAACAACGACAAGAGACTATCTTGTACAGGTTAGACAGAGTTAATTCATATCAAACAAATTTGGTTTGCTACATAATTATAGAGAGAGAGAGACAATTGGTATTTAAAAAAAAATTTTTACCTTGTTGAGGATGTTCCTGTTCCTGCTGATGTTCTGGATTCTGTTGAAGGTCGGACATGATGATATTCAGATGTGTGAATGAATACTGAAAAACAAAGAAACTGTTATAGATATATATAGTATTTTTAACGCCGGTATTATGTTAGTGTATCTTAAACCATGAACAACGCACGCAAGACTATAGCTCTAGAGCTACACAGAGCAGCGAGAAGGAATTTCGTTAGGCGCGCGGTTGAATTGAAGGGTCTACACGACTTGTACCAGGCGGATCTTGTGGAGATGATACCATACGCTCGAGTGAACAAAGGGTACAAGTACATGATGACAGTGATCAATGCGTTTAGCAAGTACGCGTACGCTGTACCATTGAAAACAAAGACAGGAAAAGAAGTAAAGCATGCACTAGAGCCTATACTAACTGCTAATCGAATGAAATATTTACAGACAGACAACGGGAAGGAGTATTACAACAGCACAGTACAAGCGTTACTAAAAAAGTATAATGTGAAACATTACTCAACCTACAGTGAGAAAAAAGCTTCCATAGTGGAACGTTTTAATCGCACACTGAAGACACACATGTATCGAGCTTTCAGTGAACAAGGACACTACCGCTGGTTGGATCTACTACCTACATTACTGAAATCGTACAACAATACAACACACAGAACCATTGGTATGAAACCGAGTGAAGTGAATGACGCCAACGAACATATAGTGTTGGAACGAATAAGGAAGAACACAGCGCCTAAAATCAGTCCAACGAAACCACCCAAATTTAAAGTCGGTGACCGTGTTCGTATAAGTAAGCACAAAATGACGTTCGCCAAAGGTTATACGCCGAATTGGACTAACGAAATATTCACTGTGGATAAAGTACAATCCACTACTATCCCCGTCACTTATCTGCTAAAAGATCATCTAAACAAAGTGTTGAAAGGTGGTTTTTACGAGCACGAGATTAGTAAGTCCAAAGTCGGCGACGTATACCTAGTGGAAAAGGTGTTACAACGCAAAGGTGACAGAGTGCGTGTTCGTTGGCTCGGTTTCGATGGTAAACACGATGCGTGGATACATAAGAAAGATCTAATATAAAAAAGGTGACAGAACGTGATGAAAACAGTATGCTTTCGGTATTCACAAAGATGAAGATTGTACAGCAAGCAAACAAATTACCAATAAAGGATATGGACTTTTTGGCTGGTGACGAAGGTAGTGCTAAGCGTAAACATGGCCCGCTATTACCGAACAGTATTCGCTGTATCGTTACAGGCCCAAGTTCCTGTGGGAAATCAAATGTGCTATTCAACCTACTGTTTGATGCCAACGGACTACGTTTCCGCAACGTATACGTGTTTTCAAAATCATTATTTCAACCAAAATACAGAATGCTAGAAACAGTGATGAAATCACTCGCTGATGAAGGTTTAGGTTATCATGCATACAGCGAGAACGAAGAAGTCCCGCTACCGAGTGAAATCACTGGTCTCGACTCTGTTATCGTATTCGATGACGTATCGTGTGAAAGACAAAACAATATTCGAAAGTATTTTGCTATGGGGAGACATAGCGGTGTGGACACATTCTATCTATGCCAGACATATAGCCAGATACCGAAACAATTGGTACGTGACAACGCTAACTTGTTGATATTGTTCAAACAAGACGATCTAAATTTACGACATGCATACAATGATCACGTTAACATAGATATGAAATATGATGCTTTCAAAGACGTCTGCATGGAAGCGTGGAAGGATCGTTATGGATTTCTAGTCATAGACAAAGACTCGTCAATAAATGAAGGTAGATATAGAATCGGCTTTGATCGATTCATAATTGTTTCCGACGAAGTATAAAAGTGGTTGCACTGTAGTAATGTAATCAGTCCTCTTGCTAACACACGATGGCAATGAATAAGGAGGAACGACTCGCGTATGATATAGACACGATAAGCGACAACATAAGGAAAAAATATCATGCATTACAACACGGTATCAGAGAAAGCGACGAGGCGTTTAGAAAAAATTACAGACCGATTCTGGAACCGTTAGAAGTTATTTCACGAAAGTTAAGTGGTGACATGATGGAGGAGGAGGAGGAGCAGATAAAACAAGAAGAGCCTACACAACACGTAATAACAGAAAACGAAAGTGGCACGCAGAGTCATAACGCTTCTCATTTCAGTGACAATAGCGCATGGAACCCTAACGCTTTACATTTCAGCGAGGATTCATTAGCAAACAAATATATTCGTTTGTGTGAATCGGCGGACTGTAAACGGATTATAGATCGCATGTATGGTGTTCGATACGAAGGTGGTAAATTTATGATAGGTGATTCAAATGTAAAAATCGATGATAACGACAACTTTCATGTCAAAGGAAAAATTTACGAGGGTACACCTGGTCTGTATGAACTTTTGTTTATGAAACTACCGAAAAAATACAATAAGGATGATATGAGGAAATATAAGTCTCTACTACTAGCAACCAACGGACACAAACAAAAATATAAACACAATACGCGAATAAACAGTAACAGTGGCGTCAAGTACCGACTAGTAATATCTAAATTGTTTGCACGAAAACGTACAGGGAGTGGCTACATGGAGATGAAACCGAACACTGCAATCGATTACGTGCATTGGGATGATCCTAACGAGTTGGTTAATAGATTGAGACTGTTAATGGCGTCTCAAAATAGCGGCCATACTGGTCATAGGAATGAAATCGTTTCGATATTGGAAGAATTACGTGAAACTGGCATTATCATATAAAAGCAGACGTACCGTTCTATAACCATCAGTTCTTCTTCAGAAATATGAGTGTAGACAAGTTCGGTAGACACGACAGCGCTGTAAGAGTGCGAAAAGAAACTCATCGAAGTCTGCGTGAGGATATTGGTTTAGGAGTGACTAACGACGGTCACTTTGATGTGAAAAACAAAAAGATATGCAACTTGGGTGATCCTGAAGAGTTGCACGATGTTGTTTCTTTACAGTACGTAAAGGACACATGCTTACAGTACAAGAACGACGACAACGCTACCGTAGACGCAAAAGATCATCGAATAATAAGGCTAAACGATCCGCTTAAATCAAGAGATGCAGCCACAAAACGATACGTAGACGAGAAGAGTTTGAAAAAAGATCGTGCAGGTAACGTAATCGGTAATGACTGTCGACTAACGCGTGTGCAAGCGCCTGTTGACTTCAAAGACGCAGTGAATTTGGAATTTTTACATGCACACACAATCAGTTTGCAAAACGATACTTTCTACGCTGCCGGAAGAAAAATTACGAATATAGCGAACGGTGTCAATGACAAAGACGCAGTCACTGTACGACAAATGCACGAATTAAAATTACATATAAAGACCGAATTGTACAAGGTCACTCAGGTATTTCACGCTCATATAATCAATCTAATAAAGTTTGTCTATAAATATCAAGACAGCACGACACAGCGTTCAGTCCTGTCTGAATATATTGAAGAGGTGGGGCGTTTAATAGACGTTCTCGATACGGAAACGGAAATCAAGGATTGGAGATCTGTTTACAAGAATGCACGTACTTCGTAAGAAAAGAAGAATGGGGCGTGGTGTAATTGGAAAAATACTTAAAAACACTGTGCCCGCTATCGTTTCGTCAGTACCTACTTTGATTAATCGAGCGGTGGACGCATTACCAGTAGAATTACACCTACCGGGCTACCGATTCTGTGGACCTGGAACAAAACTCAAAGAGAGATTGGCGCGTGGCGAGCGCGGAATCAACGAGTTGGACGAAGCCTGTCGCGAACACGATATCGCTTACGCTAAGTACAAGGACAACGAACGAAGACGCGTAGCGGATCGTGTGCTAGCCGGCAAGGCGTGGGATCGAGTGAAAGCTTTGAATTCAGGCATCAGCGAAAGAGCGTACGCGGCGGCCGTAGCGGCAGCGATGAAGGCGAAATCGGCAGTGGGTGGAGGGAGCTCGCGTAGTGGTTGCAGAAAAAACAAGAAGAAGAAGGGTTCAGGAATTAAACGTCAATCCGTGAACAAACGCAAAACGACCTGCAAACGCAAAACAGTCCCAAGACATAAACGTAACAATAAAAAAATAGCGTCAGGTCTATACCTACGTCCTTACAGACAAAAAAACTAATTTGCATACCAGTGCGTGCATTGTCTGACGGTGATTTGTATGTGTACGCAAAACTTTTGAAAATACCTTATTTCAGAGGAGTTTTTATGCGTAACACTTTACCACACACACACGACCATGGAAGAATGAGAGTGCAGTTGTTAATCTAGACAGTGCAGAAGGACCTGGTACGCACTGGGTTTGCTACAAGAAGCGAAACAAACAAGTTTACTACTATGATGCGTATGGTAATATGCAGCCACCTCTTGAGCTGACACAGTATTTTGGAACCGACACTGACATTTACTACAATTACGAACGTGAACAGCCACCACACACAGTCATCTGCGGGCATTTATGTTTGGACTTCTTAACGCGCGAGTGATCAGTAAGCGACAAGATGTCTTCGCTGTCGGTCACCTTAACAGGTACGAATGCTGCTGCTCTTGTATGTGACTTTTTCCCGCCTCTCGAACTAACAAACGGCGAATGGTATGTAGGTCTATTGGACTTTACTACATACAACAGTATACCGAACGTGATTGAAGGAAAAAACAACGTGTTTCCAGTACTACGAGACGGAACAACGTGGGACTTGATAACTTTACCTACAGGTGCTTATGAAATCGGTGACATAGAAGCCTTCCTCAAAAAGCAGTTAGGAGACTCAAAGATTAGTCTACGTCCTAACAACAATACACTGAAATGTGAGCTGACTTGTGCACTGGATATTGACTTTCAACAAACAGTGTACGGTATCGGTGATATGTTGGGTTTCAAGGGAAAGCGTCTGCTTGAAGCGAATAAAACTCACACGTCTGACGCCACAGTTAACATTATAAAAGTGAACAGTATACTGATAAGGTGTAATATAGCGCAAGGATCATACAAGAACGGTAAAACCGAGCACACACTGCACTCGTTCTATCCGTCAGTCGAACCAGGATTCAAAATAATTGAATCGCCTACAAACGTCATATACCTACCTGTGAATGTGAGTCGTTTGGACAACATAACATTATCTTTACACGATCAGGACGGTGACGTAATAGATTTTCGCGGAGAAGTCATCACTGTGCGTTTACATCTAAAACGACTATAGACATGGGCTTGTACTTTGTTTCTTCGCCACCGCTGCTACCACAGTCGTCGTCAGTAATAAAAGAAGAAGAAAGATCAGTTAGGAAACGCATCAGTACTCGTTCGAAACTGAAACGATTAACATCAGTTAACCGCCGTTTCCTGATTTCACTGGGTTTTGTTGTTGTAAACAAGTAACATGGCGAGTGGAATATTATCAGTGGAGCAGCAACCGTTCTTTGAAGACAGTATCACACACTTTTCATTTCACTCACACGCACCGTACGCAACAACAAGATATGGAAACAATGATGAAATACGTGTGCCAATACAACAACAGAACGTCTTTACACTGCCGTCAGAAAGTTTCCTCTACATCGAAGGCAAGTTGGTTAAAAAAAACCCTAGTGCGGCTGCAGATACTGCACTGAATGTGGAACTGGTGAACAATGCTATAGCATTTCTCTTTGAAGAGATTCGTTACGAGTTGGCCGGCGTGGTAGTGGACCATACCAGAAACGTCGGTGTTACGTCAACTATTAAAACTTTTCTATCACTCAACAACAACGCACGTAACGCAATGGAAAACGCAGGTTGGGTGGCACCGACCACGAACATATTAAAAGTGAATGATGACGGCGAATTCAATTTTTGTATACCACTGAAAATGCTAATGGGATTCGCAGAAGACTATACACGCATCGTGCTGAACGTGAAACAAGAACTTATACTCCTACGCGCTTCTACCGACATAAATGCTATGGTTTTAGTAAGCGGACAAACGACTGCTAATTGTGTTCTTGAACTAGATAAAGTTTACTGGAAAATGCCTTATGTACATGTAGCTAATGTGTACAGATTACCACTGTTACGACTCATAGAGAAAGACCACCCGATAACTATGCCTTTTAGGACCTGGGAGTTGCATGAGTATCCTGCCTTACCACAGACTAAAAGGCAGAATTGGATTGTCAAGACCTCGAGTCAGCTAGAAAAACCGCGCTTTGTTGTGTTAGCGTTTCAGACAGCAAGAAAAAATGTACTGACAGCACACGCTGATGAATTTGATCACTGTAACGTGATCAATGCGAGACTGTTTCTAAACGACAAGTATTATCCTTACGATAATTTAAACTTGGATATTGGGAAAGACCGTTTTGCATTATTGTACAATATGTACACCAGTTTTCAAAGTTCGTATTACCACCGTTTAGACGGCAGCCCAGTACTGACACCGGAATTATTCAAATCAAAAGCCCCGCTGGTTGTTTTCGATTGTAGCAAGCAAGACGATACACTTAAGTCTTCAGCAGTTGATGTACGTTTAGAATTTGAATCGTCAATGAATTTTCCTAGACAGACAACCGCCTACTGTATGATACTACATGATTCGCTTGTAGAATATACACCATTGTCCAACACAGTACATAGACGTGTTTAAGTCTTATTTTATACATATTTTGTAAATACTAGTTTTAAATATATATATATTTTCATCATATTTGTAACATTATAATATTGGAGCTATGTGTGTGTATGTATTTTTAATTGTAAAACTAGTTTAGATATATTTTAATACTTGTAACAATATAATCTTGGAACTGTGTATGTTTTTTTTTTTAAATTGTAAATATTAGTTTAGATATATTTTCATACTTGTAACAATATAATCTTGGAGCTGTGTATGTATTTTTAATTGTAAAACTGTTTAATATAATCTTGGAGCTGTGTGTATGTATTTTAATAAATGTATATATATATTACACACACTTTATTATTATTTGTATAACCCACTCCATAATAATTTGATCATACACATACACGCGCACACACACATGTATTAAATTCAATAATGCGTTTGATAATGTTTTAATGCAAATAATTTTAGGAAAGTCTACATTCCGCATTCATAAGGAGATAGTCACTGCTTACAGCTATGTATGTCCACAACAGAATTAGAGAGAGATATAAATGTCATCATACGCTGTGACCTACTTTCTAAATTTTTTACATTAAAAACGTTTGTTTAAAGCAATTTTTCAGAAAATTTGTAACAGACATAATAATTTGATCATACACACACACATGTATTAAATTCAATAACACGCTTGATAATGCAAATAATTTTTACGTTTAAATAAAAATCTGCACATACATTAAAATTAAAATTAAATAAAATCTGTACAACTTACCAAAAAACTAGTATGTGCGTTGTCTACACTGAAGGCGTACAAACAGTCTTTCAAATATTAAAAAAGATGCAGAGATTTCACGATGTATCAGCACACGTTGGTGAGAAATTGCCACTATAAAAATACGGTAAGAATATATTTTCAGAAATTGTAATTTGATCACACACACACACACACACACACACACATGTATTAAATTCAATAAATAATGCACTTGATAATTTTTACGTTTAAATAAAATCTATACACTTACCAAAAGAAGATGTGTATACTGGAAGACACGTAATATGTGCAGTATCAGGATGTACAAGTAGACAAATAAGAAATTGCCGCTAACTTACTTAGCGTATATATAGTGTACACTGTAGTGGGGAAAGCACGTGTGTGTGTGTGTGTGTGTGTGTGTGTCCGTTTTTAGAGTAATTACTGTAAGCGGTGTTAATGCTTGACAGGTGTCAAATTAGAAAGTAGAGTTGTCCGTTTTTAGAGTAAATACTTTATAATCCTAATTACTGCTAATGACTAGCAGGTGTGAAATTAGAATGTAGGACGTCGTACACAAGGTTAATGACCTCTGGTTTAATTTAGCGAATAATAACTATATCTAATTCAGTATCGTTGTGTGTGTGTGTGTGTGTGTGTGTGTGTGTGTGTGTGTGTGTGTGTGTGTGTGTGTGTGTGTGTGTGCATAGACTTGTTTCGCTGAACCGATCAATGCTGTCAACGTACTCCGAATATGCATGCAATTATTTGTATAGTAATCAGAAATGTGTGTGAGAGAGACATTTTAATAATTTGTAGGTTGTATCTTACAATCATGAAAATTATTATTTAAACTGATAATTGTTTTATTAAAATCTTACAATGACGAAATATTATTATTTCATTGTTTACGATATATATTTAATGCAAAAAATGAATTTTTAAAATTACAATCGTCTGTATTTAAGTTCGTGTACACACATACAAATCGTTTGAATAAGGGAAATCTCCGAATATGCATCCAATTATTTGTATAGTAATCAGAAATGTGTGAGAGAGACATTTTAATAATTTGCAGGTTGTATCTTACAATTACGAAAATTATTATACAATATGTGTACACAAAACTTTTGAAAATACCTTATTTCAAGGAGGTTTTTTTATGCGTAACACTTTACCACACACACAGACTTGACAGTATATTAATTTCTAAATCGCAGTCAATGACTGTCATGTACCAAAATTAGAAGTAGAACACAATGAGGTAGGCGATAAATATATTTCCTGGTGATTACATTTTAGTATCGCTACTTACAATAATCCATAAGTAGCACAACGCTTATGTAAAACTGATGACATAAAGAGAGAGAGAGTTTATATCGTGATCGACAACTGTGTCTAGAGACAAAGAGAGAGGAGGGGAGAGTGAGTTGATATCGAAGTCGTTGTCAACAATTTACTATAATATAGTTTGAATTTCCCACCGAAGAAAAATGTTGGCAGATCTGTTCTATACACACACAATAATGCAGGATTGGTAACCCTGATCATATATTTTAATATACACTATAATACACACACACACATATCAAGTTTGAACCCATACATAGGTTGGTAAACCTGATCATATAGATTTAATATACATTATAACACACAACAAATTTGAACTCATGCAAGGTTGGTAACCCTGATCATATATTTAATATATACACTATAATGCATCAAGTCGGAACCCCCCACCATAGGTTGGTAAACCTGATCATATAGATTTAATATACATTATAACAAATTTGAACTCATGCAAGGTTGGTAACCCTGATCATATATTTAATATATACACTATAATGCATCAAGTGATAGAAAGTGAAAGTGATCTAAGCTCGCGAAAGGCGGCATATAAAAAAATAAAAAATTATATTCGCGGATGCTGTGGTCCAGATACGCGAAAAAGTCGCGGATCTTGACACAGATCAGCGAAAAAGTCGCGGATGCTGTGGTCCAGTAGAAAGTGAAAGTGATCTAGGCTCGCGAAAGGCGGCATATAAAAAATTATATTCGCGGAAATTAGAAAGTGAAAGTGATTTAGGCTCGCGAAAGGCTGCATATAAAAAATTATATTCGCGAAAATTCGCGGATACTGCGGGTCCAGGGTGGTGGGGAGAGCGTGGGAAAAAATCTTGGACCGCGGGAACGGCGGCATCTCTTTGATCTTGTTTTTTATCGTTTTTTATGTTTTTTAAGAAAGGCGGCATTCCTTTGTGGGTCAGAACCCTTATTTTCCCCCTACTGACGCCCATTTCTTCTACACATTTGTTAAGAGAATCGAGGATCATACAACTAACATAAATAAGTAAAGATGTCGCGAGCCTTTACTACTATCGATTATGTTAGGCCTACAAATTTCGCAATTTCTAAGACCTAAGTATGGTTTTGGACGCTTTCGGTTTCAGTCAGTGGCATGTCATTATCTGAATTTCTTAATTTTGCATATAAAGCTTGTATGAAATAATGTAGCTAACCGTCCCTGTTTGCATGTTTTGGAAACGTTAGCTTGCCATTAACGTTCCACGTTGTTATTTTAAAGGGGGCAATGTAATTTTATTAACCTCCAGGCTTTTGCGTTGACCTATAGAAATCGATTTCGTCTATGCATGTGCCAGTAGTCTGTCTTAATTGATGTACATGTTCTTCATTTTTAATTTCCTTGATTATTATATACTGTAATTTACAAGCTCTCTAATTTGTAAGATGGAATTTTGGAATAATATTTTATAAGATACTAATATCACTCAGAAATATTTGCAAGCTCCAAAAATCATACTGGATATGGTTTATGAAGAGTAAAAACATTGCAAGCAAGAAGCAAGATATTGAAATTGAGAGACGCGATCGATGAAATATAAAAAATATACCAGGTGAACTGTCAGACGATCCCGGTTTATCTATACAAATTGTTGTTCACAAATCTATGTTTCAATTTCCAGAAGGTCTATGGCCCATAGAGCTAATATTAAGTCCATTTAACATCGTATAATCAAAATTTGATATGGAAATCTCTGATTTAAAATCGGCCGTTCAATCTTATGTGCGGTGATTTGATAAAGGACAAATGGAGCAAAAAGTAGAAAGATTTCGGCGACATGTACGCGCTACTAATGTCACTAAAGAAGCAGAAGTTCGGCGGACACCCGAGGAAGTTCATGAATTTATTGTCAAACGGGACTTCACTGAATCAGTTCCCAACTCACGTCTCTTCCTACAGTGTACTTTAACAATTTTCATGTCTCATGTGAAAGACGTTTATCAAAACCTAAAATATTATCTTAGGACAACGATGCCTACGATAGATTGCAAAACATTACCACTTTGTCTGTAAAAAGAAAATCTGCTTTATATTTTGAGATGTAATTTATTAAATTCAGTGAAATGAAGGCTGGAAAACATAATTTAATTCCTAAGTAACATAATTTTAAGTGAATAAAACTTTGATTTTTCTCGTTTTATACGTCTTCTCTTTTCATTTCGTTAAGATCTATAAGTAAAGAGTAAAATATTTAGGTATGTATTACTAAAACATATAAAATATACCTATTCAGTGAAAAAAACGTAGCTAAGGCCTGAAAACGAAACTGGGCCCCAGGCCTTGGTTAGGGTAGGGTTTGCCCGCCACTGGTAAAGAGTATAAATGGAGCTGAAGCTTGGAGGCTGAGCAAGGAACAGAAGCAATAGAGAACATGCTACGGGTACTTGTTGCAAAGGCTCTAACAGAAGTATAAAAGTTACCTCTAACCAACGTATAAAATTAATTGTAACTGACACGTAGTAAATTTTCTGCCAGGCGAAAATTGACGATATCCTCACATTCCCACTCACTGTCTACTTTAATGCCCTCTTTTTCATGCGAGAAGGGAACGACAGGGGGAGGCGGAGGAATTTTGTCCAAGTCCGGGATTTTGTTAGTTCTTGAAAAATCCTGATTTTAAGAATCATATTAGGTAGGTTAGGCATTAATTACATGTATTTTGTTGATAAACGATTCCGGTTATCAGGTTGCAACTTTTGCGTTTACATTAAGTAATGGAATTAATTAATTGCGTTAAGTAGTGGAAAGTAGTTTACGTTAATTACATTTATTTTTAGCACTTATTATTAACTTAAATATTTACAAAATAGCATACAGCAAACGCTTGTTTACTGATGCAGTGCAAAAATAAATCTCTGTTTAAAAAAGAAAAACTCGATTTGGAAGCTGAAAACTGGATAAGATCTTAACAGTAAGCACACAAGGGAAATATGAACAGTCACTTAAGGAAAAGCATTTGTTTATTTCCATTTGTTCATTTAATTTTTCCTATCAATATTTAATTTTATTCGGCAAAAGGTGATACGTGTGGGGCCCCAAAGTGTTCCTTCCGCAAACAATAGCCCTGCAATAAACGCGACCCTCGAGAAGTCTTGGGGAACAGTTTTGCAGCCTTTTCTCCTACCTGCAAATATTGCCTGACACTAATCATTTCGGAAAGCGAAGAACTACTTCCTTATAACTGAGCCGATACGTCTGAATATAGATCACTGTTCAAATCACACGCACACACTTTGGTTTACAATGCACAAACTTACGTACCTACATCTCTCTCTCTCTCTCTCTCTCTCTCTCTCTCTCTCTCTCTCTCTCTCTCTCTCTCTCTCGCTGTGTAATGTACCCACTACCTTTCTCACGTCTACCTTCAACTACCCTGTCACCAACACCCTAATATACATGTAAAGAAAAACGTTAATTGCATAAGACAACAGAACAATATTTGTACTAACAGAATTAACACTGTTGCACACCACTATAGAACAATTATTCCAATTGGCGCTTTCAAGCTTCACAGCTGAGATGAGTTACCGGAATAATTTTTCTATAGTGGTGTGCAACAGTGTTAATTCTGTTTTTTATTATAACCACTAACACAACTTTATTAATTAAATATTTTTACTGTTACCATTTAGTTTTGATAGGACGCGAATGCAAGTGTGCTTTTTGTATGTACGCGCGTGGGCGGTGTGTTTCGTGTAGTTTACACTGTACATTTAATATAAAATGAAACGCTCGCGTGTGTATGCTGTTTATGTGTATGTATACTGTGTAGGCTAATAAAACAATATTCGTGCTGCGAATTTATAAGATTGTTAGATGTGTCTTTTTGCGTGTGTGAATCCCGAACGGACCTTTCGTTTGCAACAGCTCAATACTAGAACTGTTTCTTACAACAATGACTATGGGCAGATGTGTCAGGTATAGAGGAGGTTGTAAAATACCCTTCTTGGGTTTATTCCCAATTGCTCACTCCAGACCCTAATTGCTCACTCCAGACCCTAATTGCTCACTCCAGACCCTAATTGCTCACTCCAGACATTCTTTCTGGCCCCACGCGTGTCACTTTTACACATTTTTTTATTTGTAACTGAAATGTTTCGAGTTTAATTGAAATATCGTTTCTTCTAAATACGTGGTACTGTTTTATAATGAACAGTAGCGTATTGTATATGTTTCAGTATTTATTATTAATAAATGTTAAGTGTATTTTATAATTAATAATTGGGGATTTTCAACCCAAAAGTAGGTTTGGTTTTTATTTATTTATTTATTTTTTTTTTTGAAAGTACAGAAATTTGTTTTTGAAGTGGGTCTACAGGTTTCGTGTCCGGGATTATCCACTCTACTGTCGTACGCGTTTCTGGCGACCTACTAGTCATCGTCGAACGACCCTTCCAAACGTAGTCAGCACCAGGTTGTGTACCAGAAGACACCTTCAGTAGATCAAGCACGTATTTCCATCCAAAACCGAAATATGACTTGAGGCATCCAGGCCTCTGTACAATGAATTATACAAACCGATTAAAAAAAAAAATAAAGGAAAAAGGCAAGACGCAGAGTAACATATTTATAGCAAGGCTGGAACACGAGAACAAAAGTGAACGATAAAAGACGAATAATTCTAAGGCTGGGTACTGATTTCAAATGGTCGCATAAAAAATATGCTTATATTTATTTTAACTTTTTCCCGTCAATTGACTTTGTAGACTGCCCGTTGTCCCTTACACGCCTTTTGAGGATCTATGTCCATCTTCAGCATGTTTCCACTTAAGGTACTTATCTCTAGCTCAGGGGCGGATCCAGCAAGCAATTTTGGGGGAAGAAAGAGTTGACCTTTGGGGGGGGGATATGAAAAGTTGGGCCATTCTTTAATGGTCTAAACTATAAACGATAGGAATGAGTGAAGATAAAAATATAGTGTGTTATTACAAGCACAAAAAGTTTATTAACGTACAAGTACAGTATCATATCCCTGTTTGTCAGTTCATTGTTCTTTTAATAATATTCATTTACAGTTCAAAATACATACTACTCACTGAAGTTATCAATCAATCAAAAATTAATATGATGTTAAGGTACAGATATAATTTAAAGTAATTTAAAGTAAAACCATGAACATACATAACGTGACATGAATGTTTTACCATATTTACAATGACAAGACAACGAAAAATATCGTCTGAAATTACCGTTTGGGGAGAGGATTCACCCATCCCCTTCTATGGATCCGTGTCTGCTCTAGCTATTACACTTAAGGTGTAGTCGATTCCTTAAAATTAAAAAATTAAAAACATCTTACATGTGAGACTGTAAGTATATATATTATATATTCTATAATGACTTTACCTCAAGATGTTTTTTCCCTATTTGGAACATATTTCGGGAAGCCTTGTGTTCCCATCTTCAGCCTTCCTAATTTTGAGCCTTGTGAGGTATTTGTGTGTTGGCTGGTTATTGCTTTGGTTTACTGTTGGACTCTGGTGCGTTAAATTGGTATTATTGTGTGTGATTGTGGTGCATGTATGTGTATTAGTATTGTTACGACATCACAGAACAATCTACGTGTTTATAGAATGTTCCAGAGTGATCCGGAATGTAACGTGTGTGGCGTACGTGCTTGTTGACGCATTTTCTAGACTGTGCCAGACTTCGCTCGGGCGCACGGACTGTGTCAAGGCCGCAAGTAATTACGTCGTAACTATACTGGCGCTACCGAATAATCTGGTAATTTGGGGCGGTATAAATACCAGTACTCAACGACGTTCAGTTCAGTATTAGTGAGATATATTTACAGAGCGGTTCGAGTTATTACTGTGTACGTTCAAGTAGTTATTAGTGAAGTGTTGCGTTTTATAATCGGAGGGTATAATTGTAATACAATTGTGTTTAATTTTAGTGGACATTTTATTGCGTGTGAACAATTTTCATTTGATTTTTTGTAGAGACTGTGTTGTTAATTACGAACTGTTTAACTGTAAAAAATAAAGGTGTGATTAGTGACTTAATTGGTGTCTTGTATTTTTGTTTTCCACTGTACCTACGACGATCGAGTAGACCGTCGTAATAGTGGTGTCAGAACTGGGATAAAACGGTTAACAGTGGAAACAGTGGACACTTTGTGCAAGACGAGTGTGATTCGTAATTATTCGGTAAACATGGATGCCAGTCAGATGATGGAAAATTTACAGGCGCTGCTGTTACAGACGGGAAAACGACATGATGAGAAACGCAGACAGTAGGCGGATGAAGCAGAAAAACGACAGGATGAGAAACGCAGACAGGAGGCGGAAAAAGCAGAAAAACGACAGGATGAAAAACGCAGGCAGGAAAGCGAAAAACGCAAAAACTCAAGCAAACATGTTCAAGCCATCACTGTAGAAATACCTGGCTGACGGTTGGACAACACAAGACTGTCGACAAGAACAGATGGCTGATGAAGACATTGGACCGATCTTGACAGTAAAAGAGGAAGGTCGCCGCCCAGATTGGCAAGATATCTGCCATGGTTCCGAAGTACTGAAGGGCTACTGGGCACAATGGGAATCTTTAACCTTAGAAAACGGATTGCTGAAAAGCGCTTGGGAAAGTGCAGATGGACGAGACGTGGTCATGCAGTTGGTAGTTCCCCGAAGTAAAGTGCAGTCTGTTTTGAAGGAGATGCATGATGGAACATCTGGAGGCCATCTTGGCGTTAACAAAACCCTTGACAAAATACGGAAGCGATTCTATTGGCTTCATCTTCGCCACGACGTAGAGGAATGGGTTCGGACGTGTGAAATATGTGCTGCAAGCAAGGGCCTACAAACCAGAAGCAGGGGAAAAATGAGACAGTATAACGTTGGACTGCCTTTCGAGAGAATTGTGATAGACATTGCTGGACCATTCCCAGTTACTGACGATGGAAACCGGTACGTCATGGTTGTAGGTGACTACTTTACTAAGTGGGTGGAAGCCTACGCAATTCCAAATCAGGAGGTTACCACTGTGGCAAAGCAGTTAGTTCACAACTTCTGTTGCTGTTATGGAGCCCCTATGGAAATACGGATCAAGGGAGAAATTTCGAATCAGGAGTGTTTAAAGAATTATGCCTTCTACTCGGAATTCGAAAGACCAGGACAACGCCTCTGCATCCTCAGTCGGAAGGGATGCTTGAGATATTCAATAGGACACTTGACCAGAATCTTTCGAAGGTTGTTGACGAGAACCAAACCGACTGGGACCAACGTATACTACTATTCCTCATGGCGTATAGATCATCAGTACACGACACAACCGGGATGACTCCAGCGAAATTGGTGTTTGGGAGGGAGATTCGTCTTTCTGGGGACTTAATGTTCGGATCACCTGAGACTCAGTCCCAAGAGCCACAGAACTATTCCTCGCAATTATAAAACCAACTGCGAGAAATGAATCGCTTGGCAACAGGACGGCTGAAGATTGCTAGTGATAAAATGAAAACTCGGTATGACATTCGCAGCAATAGTGTGGGTTTCCAAGAAGGAGATCAGGTCTGGTTGTTCAACCCAAAGCGCCGTCGTGGTCGCTCACCTAAGCTTCAGTCTAACTGGGAAGGACCCTACACTGTGAAAAAAATAATCAACGATGTTGTTTATCGGATTCAACAGGAAGGGCAGCGAAAGTTCAAGGTCGTCCACCTAGATCGCCTGGCTAAGTACTACTTCAGAGACGGGTTGCCAGTTTGGGACGAACAGGCTTAAGGAGGGAAAAGTGTTACGACATCACAGAACAATCTACGTGTTTATCGAATGTTCCAGAGTGATCTGGAATGTAACGTGTGTGGCGTACGTGCTTGTTGACGCATTTTCTAGACTGTGCCAGACTTCGCTCGGGGGCACGGACTGTGTCAAGGTCGCAAGTAATTACGTCGTAACTATACTGGCGCTATCGAATAATCTGGTAATTTGGGGCGGTATAAATACCAGTACTCAACGACGTTCAGTTCAGTATTAGTGAGATATATTTACAGAGCGGTTCGAGTTATTACTGTGTACGTTCAAGTAGTTAATAGTGAAGTGTTGCGTTTTATAATCGGAGGGTATAATTGTAATACAATTGTGTTTAATTTTAGTGGACATTTTATTGCGTGTGAACAATTTTCATTTGATTTGTTGTAGAGACTGTGTTGTTAATTACGAACTGTTTAACTGTAAAAATTAAAGGTGTGATTAGTGACTTAATTGGCGTCTTGTATTTTTGTTTCCACTGTACCTAGTAGACCGTCGTAACAGTATTTTGTGTATTTTCTGTGTTGAGTGCTTTGAAAATTGTGTCATGTTTTGTATTGATTTGTATTTGTTCAGGTATTAGTTTGTTTTGTGTTACCTGAACAAATACAAATCAATACAAAACATGACACTTTTTTCAAAGCACTTAACATAGAAAATACACAAAATACTAATACATACACCATAATCACACACAATAATACCAATTTAAAGCACCAGAGACCAACAGGAAACCAAAGCAACAACCAGCCAACACACAAATACCTCACAAGGCTCAAAATTAGGAAGGCTGAAGATGGGAACACAAGGCTTCCCGAAACATGTTCCAAATAGGGAGAAAAAATCTTGAGGTAAAGTCATTATAAAATATATATTATATACATCAAGAAGCGGACTGTAGCAAAAAAGTGTTTGACTATATATACTATATATATAGTGTGTGTGTATGTGTGTCAAATTAAACATAAATTTGAATCCAAGAAGGGTCACAAGTTGCGTTGTTCGGTACATGCTGATTAAGCAGTACATAAATATTTATTATTTGTAAGTCATAAATAATAGGAAATTTATTTTTAAAATATTTTTAGCTAATGGTATGTTTCATATCCTTTATTCGTTGAGTTGCTAACGAATCACGCATCATACGTTATACACATAACAGCAAGGAAGAAGTAAAAGAATTAAGTAAACAGAGATTGGACTCAAAAAACAGAAACTATCGTAAAGTTTTTGCGTGGTTCCCTATGTCCGTCGAGAAGAGTTGGGACACGGTGCTTTAGGACTTCGTCGAACGATTTTCGTAGGATATATAAGAAAACGTCCCCCCATCAGAAGGGAATATCGTTGGCCCAGTGGCTATAAGCCTTGTCCCCACAATGCACCTTGTGAAGGTGAACAGCGATAAGATAGCAAAACGTAGATGTTAGTGGACAGGCAAATAATAAACATCACGTTATTGGGCAGAAGAAGAAACGAACGGGCAACAATTGTAGTAAAAGCGAAAGAGGTTCAAGTCAGGTAGTGAAACTAAAGTGGAAATCGTTTTGCCATAACTTAAAGAAACATAGTCGAGACCTTCCGGCAGTTCTGTGCCGTGAGACCCCCATCCACCGTTGAAATCTTAATAATTCTTCACCCCCCCCCCCACAATAATGATTTTTGTTTCACGTTCATCAATTTAATGGCATGTAAACAATGCATATAAACTACTGTAAATCCAGTCTGAGAATGTTTAAAAATTATAATATTTTTTTTTATTTACAAAAATGTCTTAAAATTGTATACTGTAAAACTTCCTTCTCTATTAGATAAAAAATATGTTATTGGATAAAAAGTCATCAATTACACCATTAAAGTGCAATTTCCTTAATAATTAGTTTCAGTAGTTAAAACGCCTGAATACTGTTAATTGGGTCTTATATCACAACAGTTCTCAACAGTTCACACGGTATATAATTTTCTGTTCTAGAAAAGACATTTCAGCAGATGTATTTGATACCATCGTTGTTGAAAACATTCTCAAACAGTTTCTACGTGTGGAAGGCTCTGAACAGTACACTATCGGAATGTGAGGTCCATCTTTATAACCGGATTGTGAGGTCTTCTCCCAAGTCGAGGCGAAGCCGCTGTGTCCGTCTGTAGGGATATATGGCACTGCAGGCACAACGGTGAAAGGCGGTGTATTAATCTATACACCATGGGAAAAGAGGAAGACCACAGACTAGACATATCGTACCGAGCTGGACACAAGACAGAGAAAAGTAGAACAGTGTATGTTCAACATTAGATTTTTTAAGGCTGAAGAAGAGATACAGTACACAATTACAGTACATATGGACCAGGGTAGACAAGAAAGAAGAGAGATTCGCGGATGGAGTAGGCTTGAAAGGATGCAGAAATCTAAAACAGAAGACACTCGACAGGGCGATCTGATGTGGAAATATTAGACCCAGAGTCGATACATTCGGTCTCGATAATGCAGAAATTATTTTCACGTAACATATGCCAGACAATACTATTTTAACACCTGCTTACAAAAAAAATATTTTTGTGATTATTTACTATAAAGTGTGGATTTCAGACGGAGAAGAATAAGCTAGCACCGGAGAATGGAAAAGAAAATATTTAAGACTCTAAGACTCGCTGACGATACGACGAGCCTTAGCGGACGAGACAGTAACTGTACAAACTGTAGAAGACATGCTATAGAGATTGGATGTTTGGGTGAAACGGTGTGAAATAAATTTTGGAAATTGATCAGACTAAATCGTGTGGAGGATGTGAGAGTAGAAATATCAAGTAGGAAATAAACTAGGGTGATAGGTACACATGCTTAAGGAGGGTGTTAATAAATGAGGGGATGGTGACCAAGCGATGAAGGGTGGAACAGCCGTACCGAAGGAAGCGTTCAATAAGAAAAACAGGATTTTATATAGCAGAATAAAACTTGGGACTTGGACGGGCGAATTATGAACTTGGACTTTTGTTTTATGAATTAGACACGTGAACAACGAGGAAAGAATGTGTCGCGGATGGGCCTTATAAATTAAGCAATATAGAGGAGGTTATAACATTTTAACGAGGAAGGGATTTGAGACCAATGGAGGGAACAGTAGAAGGAGAGAAAAGACAAAAATGAAGATTGGATGACATACAATGTGGGCGTAGCCGGTCCTAGAAATTTTGCCATCTCCTCAATTGAACTAAAAAAGTCGCAAAAATATTACACCTAGCTGGAAGATAAATTAATATTAGCTGTGTTTAAACTCTGACTTTATTAACTATTAACTTGTTAAGCCATCTATTATGTCCAAATCGAAACCACGTTCTTCAACGTAAATTGAAGTCTGTTGCGAATTTTCAGTTGTCAAAATTAGGTGAAAGAATTTGTTACAAATTACAACAAGTTCACTAAAAGGAAATTACAGATTGTCCTCTTGTTAATATCATTTTTATTTCAATATTACAAAATGAATAACACTGAATTTAGACATAATTTAAAGAAAGCTTTCAAAATAAAATAAAACGTATGAAAAGTTAAAGTTAATCAAACTTCGATGCTGCTGAAACACTAAGTGGACTTTAGTAAGTACAATATTAATAAAACTTTGCAAGTTACATATAGGCCTATAGAGTTTTTCGTGCTTTTAGCTTGGCAAAGTCTACAATCAATTCTTTTAGTTCAATTTCTAGGGCTAGTCCGTTTTCAACTGATATTGTGGCCAGTGAAACAAGTCTTTCTTGGCTCATCGAGCTGCGATTGTAATATTCCATAAATTTAAGTATAAAAGAGTCCCTCAGCTCTTGCTACAGACACTGATGAGAGGCAAATGAACTCGCGTGAAAGTACAAAGTTTGTTTGTCACACGTTCATGGAGATCCTTTTCCTACAGACGAATCCTAACGTGAAGAAATGTCACAAAATATTTCCTCAATGTGATGTCTAAGGTTGAAAGTAAAAACTATTTCAATAAGAGTTAAAATTAAACGTATAACTTTCCCTACTAAATAAATTGACCTAATTGTATTTTCTAGAAATCTAAATTTAGCTTCCTGTTGTAGTTAATTTGCACAACTTGTACCATGGTGCGTTCTTTGAAGAATTATACTTTTTTGCCCAAAAATGTTGAAGGTTATAATTTTTATATTTCTCTCTCTCAAAACTGTGTGCCCTAGGGGGACGCCTACCTCACCTAGTTTTAGGGCCGGCCCTGTTTGTTTAAAGTAATTTATTTTACGCCTCAGACACGTGGGCAACGAGGAAATTGAGTGAAAGGGGTAAGATTAAGCGCTGAAAAGGTGGATTTGGGGGAACCAACAACACGCAGGTACTCAAAAGAATGAAGAACGGTAGGAGAAGAGAAAGTAAAAACTTGATTGGACAGCTAACAACGATTCTTGAGCGAACAGAGGAAGACTGAAGCTCCGGACGACACACAATGTGGGACTTGAACCTGGGGACGGCGGAGCTCCCACGGTAGAATTGATACGATGGTGATTTATGTTTTGGAAGAAACTTAAGAATTACAATTTGCTGGCGCGCGCCCTCGTATGTGATTTATTTTCCTCTTCCTTCACCCCAGAAGGATAATTTTTCTCTTGACCTTTAACGCTTCACATGGGAAACACTGCAAGACAAATATACATACTGGGATTAGAAATTATCTACGTAGATTACATAAAAGTTAACAAAAATTAGCACAGATTTGTAAACAATTAGCGATCAGATTACGAACTTGCAAAATTTGTTTTATGCTGCACGAAATTATATAACCGTCTGGATTGGCTTTAACAACTCTTTTGTACACAATCGATAAGTTATGTAATACGGTCGCGTTTGTACCGTTACGTACAAAACTAGATATATTAATGTACATATGATATTTATTCAGAACATGTACGACAATGAAGTGGCTGACCTGTTACGTCAGTGAAAACAAGCCATACTCGGACAACCCTTGTGTTACGCTGTCCACTCACTTTCTCTGCTCGGACTGTACGATACGCTATCAGCATTTCTTATGATATAAAGCTTTTACTCGTGTGCTTGCGATTATTATTAATAACGAGGTCTGGACTTTCGACTTTGTTTTGTTCCAGGACGTCTTGTCCACTGACTGATAACATAGTGGTTTTAACGATATCACAGGTGTTTTGATTTGATGCTGTGAAATCTAAAAAAAATTGTATTTATGTACTGTTCAAAATAATATTTTATCTTTAGATTTCAGGCTACTAATTTAAAAAAAGTTTACAATTCTTCAGACGTATATATAAAATATACAAAATATTTTTCTTGTTAAAGACAAGAAACATTTTTTTTGACTTAGACAAAATACTCAAGATATTACAACTCAGCACAGAAATACACCATTCCTTATCAAAAATTTCGTTCATACACTCTATAGAGTAACCAGCAAAGAATACAGTCTAAAAATAAATACAAAGAATTACATATACAAATGCAGATGCAATCAAATACAAATAAACAAAAACAAATAATTTCCGAATACGAATACGAAAAGTTTTCTGAGTCCATTACTCTTCATAATACTTATGGACCAGATTCTTAAGCAGTTGAAAAGAAGAACAGTAAGTTAGAAAGTAGGAAAATTTAAACGAGAACAGTGAACGGCATTGCTCTAATTGTGAATGTTAAGGAAGAACTCTGGACTGCAGTAACTGAGTGGGCAAGTGCCATTGGGGGCAGAGGGATGAGAATTAACGTTAACAAAAGCAAAACTATTGTCATAGCGAGTCAGACGGAAAAGGAGCACCAGAATTTAACTGGGAAGGGAAACAGAACAAGTCATGAGTTTGTATATCTGGGAACAGTAATTACCTCTGATGAGGAAATGAACCATCGGGTGCAAAAAGCAAACCAAGTATACCATGAGATTATCGTGGGTAAGAAGTAAAGCTACGAGTATACGAGACAGTTTTTCTTCCCACATTACTCTACGGGACAGAAAACTTCACCTGTTAAGAAATAATAAAATCAGATTGCAAGCCAGTGAAACGAGATTTTCGAGTAGCTGGAAATAATACGAGTGAACGAATTGGGAATATGACCATCAGAAGCCTGTTCCAGCAGGAAACGGTTGTTGAGACAGCTCAGAGAAGTACACTGCAATGGTTTGGTCACAGAATGAGGCTGGTTGAAATGAAGCAGAAGATTATCATGGAAGCGCGTCCAGATGGAGGGAGAGGAGGAGATTGGAATAGATCAATTATATTGAGAAGTTGGTAAATAGAAGGGGGAAGACCCTGTTAGAGGTGAAACGCCTCGCCCAGGAAAGAGGAGAGTATTAGAAGTGGATGAGGGCCCCGACGCTTGACTGCAAAAGGGGATGGGAAAGAAGAAGTAGAAAGAAAAGAAAAGTTTATTTAGTCATGATCATTCATTTTCGGTGTTGCAGCATAGCTTACTCTAGGAGCGTAGGAAGGCTGTCATTTCTTCTTGTTTTTAGCTTTCATGTTTTTCTTCATCCACCGTAATTATCATAGTGTTCCATTCCTGTCTTGGTCATGCACAACTGTAAGGCTGTCATTTCTTCCTGTTGTTAGCTTTCATTTTTTTCTTCATCCACCGTAATTATCATAGTGTTCCAGTCCTGTCTTGGTCATGCACAACTGTATCTCTCTTCTACTGCACTTTAGACTATTACGTATATTTTATAAGCTCATTCTCCTTCTTTCTTCTCGTATGGTACGACAAAAATTAACTTTGTTTATTGTTATTCACATTTTTTCTCAGGATGAAAATACAGTCGAACCTCCTAATAATGAAATTTAATGCCCGGCGCATAACGCTAAAACTGAAATATTAAGACAACTGATTATGTTTTATCTACTTTATTTTTAAATGGCATTTTAAGTTTAACAGGTTTTAAATACTACATGTTAAAATTTTCTGTCGACTTTCAGAACTTCGTAATTGTCTGCTGAACATCTGATTTGAATACAATTGTTTTCAGATTCGGAAAAGGTTCACATTTATTTTTAAGTAGTTAAAAATACTTTCAGGTACATTACTTTTGGTTGTAGTCGACGCCTGATGGTTTGGCGTAATGAAAAATATTGTCATCTGTAGTGCATTATTGACGAAGGGTGGTCAAACACCTTTGTATGAAAGAAAAACAATAAATCTTTTATGCTTTTTTGCCATACCTACTCAACAAAGTCAAGCTTCACAGTCACGTTTTTGAGTAGTTCCGGTACACTGAAACTTTTCAGTAACAAAATTAGAATCAAGACTCTATTCCTGATTGATTTATTAAGAAGATTGAACGATGACGGGGCAATTCAGTGGTAGGAAGTTCGCTTTGCATGGCTGTGCTGTGCTGTGGGCTCAGCTCAAGGTCGCGTCATTCCAACCCCGACTACACACTGTTCAACAGTCTGGGTGAGATAAGCCGATTTCAATTAGAAACAACGCAACATCTAACGTAAGCGCTCGCATTAACACCCCTCCCAACGTACAGGGAGGGGGTCAAATGCAGACTGGTTTAACCGTTGAGGTGGTATGGTGTGAACTGTGTCATGAGCCTAATGATTGAAGGAAGATAATGATCAGAGACTTGAGTAAATATACGTGTCTTTTTTTCTAAAGTTTTACAGCGTATAGAAGAATATTTTTGAAAGTTTTTTTTACTGATAAATCGTTTATTCGAGTCAGTGGCATAACTAGGAGCTGCTCCTGGGGGGGGGGGGGGAGACTGGCTTGAAAATTGGACTCTTCAAGTCCCCATTTTCCTCAGGAATCTTACCATATAATTTTATAAATACATTCTCAACTTTGTCGTGTTTACTTGCTAAACTGCTACTTGTCATTTATGTTTTTGAAGTCTTCTTCCGGTATGGACCTTGTAAAAAATGTCTTGTATGAGAACGTTTTACAATGAGTATCCTCAGGTCTAAGTGACAGGTCTTGTCACTTAGACCTGAGGATACGTCACGTGACCGGACGGTGTGTTTAGCAAGTAAACACGACAAAGTTGGAATTACAGAAACTGCTAATTCAAATAACAAGATGAATAAATACATTTTATAAATTCCTTGCGTCTGAATATGGAAAAGAGCTGATTTGTTATTTGTCTTGTTATTTGAATTACCAGTCTCTGTAATTCCAACTTTGTCGTGTTTACTTGCTAAACACACCGTCCGATCACGTCACGTATCCTCAGGTCTAAATGACAAAGTGACAAGACCTGTCACTTAGACCTGAGGGTACTCATTGTAATATGAGCGAAACGTTGTCATACAAGACATTTTTGACGCGGTCCATACCGGAAGAAGACTTCAAAAACATAAATAACAAGCTGATTTCAAAATATTGTATCTTGATTAAATGTTATGGAAATTAAAAGTAATAAACCTCACGTCATTAGGAATCACTTTAATTTCAAATTTGTAATTCTTAATTGATCTTGTGAAAATTAGTCTTTCTGAAGATATTTGGAAAACCCTAGTTTTATTAACCATTAGCACTTTAATTTAAGGATTTTTCCAACACGTTTCAAGCAAGTTATAGTTCGTGTTAAATGACGTTATTTTTTAATATAAACTCCAGCAATAAAATCTTATCATTTTTTCCGAATTAAAGTCATGAAACTGCTGTGTAAAGACGACGGTTCAGACCATAGAGATATTAGATTGGAAAACCCATAGAGATATTAAACTAGAGAAATCGTGACATACACAACCCTGTAACGAGAACTGTCTTTGGGAGAAAAAGATAGTAAATTGCTCTCTCTTCACTTTCTGACGCGTGGGTAATTGTTTTCTTTTTTGGCTGTAAATACGTACGTTATTTACTAGATGTGGAGAGATTGTCATTATTAAGAAAACTCGAAATTTATTTTATTAATTTACAAATATTGTAATTCTTTTTATCTGTACAGTTATTTATAAACCTTAATTAGCACACGTAGCTGGCTTAGAAATATTCCTACGTTAAGTAATTATTTGATTTTGGAATTTCGCTGAAATTTTAAATAGGTCTGTGGAGGATTGATCCCTCCCCCAGTCACGCCACTGATTCTAACACTCAATTGAATATTCATAGTACTACCGACAGAGTACAAGTGTATAAGAACAGAGGTTCTTATTTCTGCGGGTGACAACAGAAGTGGAGCCTGGATTGGTTTCTGAAGGCGGGGTTCTAAAGAGAGAGGTGTACATTTGATTCAAACAAGTTCCTAACATAGAACACAGATTACGGTTTAGAATGACAGTTATTACCCCCAAATAATGAGAATTCTAACAGCAAAATTACAAATTAACAATGTCACTAACTGAAAATGTGAACTAGCTTCAGCCTCAGAATTCACTACTGAAGAATTCGTCAGATTAAACAAAGAAAAAAATTAAAATAATTACTGGTATAATAAGATTACAATGCCGATAGAGTAAAGTCATCATTCGCAAAATGCCAAACCCGTTGTCCGAGTCACATCATCAAGTGTTGACAAGCAACTTTTCAATTAAGCTCGTAAAAAATCATTAACTAAGGACATTTAGTTATTTGCAGAAACAGACAAATAGTTCCACTTTTTACCTCGTAGTAACTCTGTAACTTCGTAGTAATTATGTTGTTAATAAAATCCTTTGTTCAAGATTTTGAGGTTCTGTTTTAATGACAATTTCAGTAAATTTCTCAGCTTCATGATGAGGTAAATTTCTGTAGCAGCTTCGTTTATTAAGAAACGTTCTTAAATAATCTTTAAAAGATCGGTATTTTGAAATTACTACTTTGCGTTATGAAACTGTACGAGCATAAATTCTTGAAGTGAGCGCGCCGACTCAGTCGAAAGGAAACGTCTGGATCAGACGCATAGAAGGTGGGAAACTGATTTGCACACACGAACTGTGGGAAACGGGAAACGATGCAATGTTTTCTGTACATATCGTATTTAGACTAAACAACTTCCTGTTCAGCTGCGACCCGTTTCTTGGATTTATCTCTTAGCATTCTACAAGGAAATCCTAATTAAAATATCGCGGTCAAGGCAGGGCTCGCATTCGCTTAGAGAAATAGTGGTACAACTGAAATGTTATGTAGATAATACATCAGTTATACCTTTGTCCTTTTCACAACAACTTTTCATTATTTTTGGATCGGGGTGTGTTCGGTTCCATTGTACTCCAACCCAAGGCTTGTAGAAGACTGTACTGAAAAGTTTGCGCCTGTACATACCAGTGTCTGCGATGGTTTTATGTTTCAAACGTAAGAGATATTAATTACTCTTGTATGTTCATGCAGTATCTACGGGATCGTCAAGTACACCTATTTGTGAAACGCATGCCGATATATCCTACGGCTAAAAGCCCTCGCGGGCGCCACCCCTCCACACACACACACACACGCTCATTTATTCACACATATGAATAAAATTCATGATAACTTTTTTTAAGTTTTATAGGCAGTTTGTGTACCACAATCATTATCACGTTTATCATAACGTATTCTGTTTGTTATATCGTGGTACTGCCAGCCGTAGCCGGGGACTTCTTTATGGCTTACTGGTTGTCTCATCCGACGGTTACAACTCTTTTTCTTATTGTGTACAATATTAAAAAAAAAAACACACACACATATTTTGTAAGGTCGGGTTCCTTTTAAAACGTTGTGGAAAACGAGACCAAATACGATGTGAATATTAAAAAAAACTAATGACAGAGTCACAATAAACATATGCAAACTTTTCTTCGCACCTATATCGCGTTTAGGCTCATCATTCGTAACACTTACGTTTATTGTGCAGATTGTGTGTTAAATTCCCAAAGATTAAAAAAAAGAAGAATTGTAAGTGTCAGGTGGAATAGCATTAGGTGACTCATCCCTAAAAACAACAGCCGTCTGTTCGTGGCTTGAACAGCTCCCCCAGTGGAAAAAACAAACACTTGAGCAAATACTATAAATAGGAAAATTCATGTTCTCATACATTTAATTTAGTCTTTGTTCTGATTTATTATATGTTATTTTTTTATATATGGTAGCACTGGTAGCAAGGGGGCAGCCAGGATTCTTTGGGGGAAGGGGGTTCAGATTTCTATAAATAAAAGTGAAAAATTAAAAGAAAAATAACTCGTTATCTCGTTATTTATTACGTATTTTGTTTTAATCAAGAAAGTAACTGTGGAAACGTAGGTGTCACATTAATGAATACCTAAAATTTAACAAAGCTTGAAACAGTAAAGACGACGT
Organism: Magicicada septendecula; assembly: GCA_034769895.1. NCBI lineage: Eukaryota > Metazoa > Arthropoda > Insecta > Hemiptera > Cicadidae > Magicicada > Magicicada septendecula. The sequence goes on from CM068376.1 coordinate 102,395,309, forward strand.
CTTACATTAAAGTATAAATAAAATAAATAAACTGTACCAGGAAACTGGCGGTGATAGTGTTAAATGTTTCGTATGATTTTTTTTTAACCTTCGCCTTAGTTGAGTACGTATCTGTATCTCAACTACTTTCTGTATCTGAAATCGATGCCACAAAAATATATAAAATGTTGTCATGAAAAGAGCACAATAGATCCTCAGAATCACGCTACGGGATGCGCAAGGACGCGACAGGAGTTTCCAAACAAATCAGACGTTATAGAGTGGCAATAAACGCCGCGCAATCGACATTTATAAGATTGTAATTGTTGATTTATTTTCCAAATGATAATAAAGCACTAAATTAAAAAAAACGGATCGAAAAACCGAGTACTACAATAATGGGCACATCTGTACAAAATTCGAACAACAAGTAAGAGCTATTTAACATAGAATTGTTTAAGTGTGAACCATCCCTTAACTACCAGACAACTAGCAATGTTTAAGTGTGAACCATCCCTTAACTACCAGACAACTAGCAATGTTACGTACAAAACAGCAATAGCATTCTGCAATTAAAAAGTTCGCTTACAGATAATTAATTAGGGTAATTATTTAGTTTCACTTCTATAACTTTAAAAAGACTGCTTTTCAATTTTTGGCATTTCGTTCTTTTCTTTATCACCTTGTTGGAGGTTTAACCCCCCCCCCCAACCACTTGTTTATGTACCACTCTACAGTGACTACCGAACCTAAAGTAAGCCTTCAACACAGTTCGATCTCTACAAAACCTTCATATTTTATTGACATAATAGATTCTAAAAGTATATGTTATACATTTTTAATATAAAACAGAAATCATAATGAATTTTTCCATCATAAAAGAAAAGTTTACGTGGACTTTGTTATTTCTTGTTCTTGCGAAAAACATACTTAACACGTCAAGTGTTTGATGCCAACGAGAATATTCAGCGTGCCTCAACGCGGCCCTATAACATCCCGCCACGCACGCCCGTTGTAGTTGCAAAAAGGGGGGAGGGTTAAAAACATTTTCCGGGAGGGCCAAATATTTATGTATCTTCCATTAACCAGTTGTCTTTACTCAAAACGTAGTCCAAAATCAAAATATTAAAAAAAAATATTAGGTCTATATATATATTTAGTCACTTTCTGCTACAGTCCGTTTCTTGATGTATATAATACATTTAATATTTATAATTAAATTTACCTCAAGATGTTATTTTTCCTTATTTGGAACATGTTTCGGGCACCATCTTGTACCCATCCTCAGCCTTTCGGTTTTTTTGTCTGGTGAAGTAGGGGGACGTGGGGCAGGACGGGGTACTTAATGTTTGAACACAAATATTTTATAATAAATGTTTCAAAATTTTCTGTTTTAAATATAAATACTTATATTATTACATTAAGTACAAGAAATTATCATTACATTTTAATTTGGTAAAAACACATTCTGTATATCTTAGTTTAAACAAATACATGTCATTTGTCCCGTTTTGCCCCGCTGGTGGGGCACAATGGGGTACCTTCCTTTTTATAAATTTTTGTCATGAAATACAAAAAGCTTATTGTCAAAAAACAAAAATCTATATTTCTTAAATGAACTTCATGTTTCACAAAGAGCACAAATGTGTGTGACATCCTCGTCTTCACTTTCGATTCCTGCGCAAGAGTTGTGAGCCCATTTTAGGTAAGAAACACATCTAATCCAACCTTCTTCAGAAAAATCATGACAATAGAGACACTCATCTTCGCTATCGACTTCTTCACTAGATGACTGAGGAGTTACGAAAACAGTTGGTTTGTTAAGGTTATAGTTTTTGTCATTTTCAGGTGATATGTTTCTCTGTTTATCTGGATATTTTTTCAGAGCTTTTTTAGAAAGTAAAAGGCGTCTTTTCACTGGTTTCTTGACCCCACTTTTATTTTTTTCAGCACTCTGTAGCTTATTTTTATATGGTGATGATGTTAAGATAGTACTTTTATCATGATTTTTTGGAACACGTTTATTTTCCTGAGAAATTTTTGGTATGGGTAAAATGTTTTCCGGGGTGGCACATTTGAAATTAGGCCTACTACAGCTCGGCATATTAAGTTTTTCAGGACTACTCAGAGATGGTGAGGTCAGGTCTGCCTGTATATTTAAAACTGTAGCCTCATTAGCAATGTCTGTAGTTACCGAAGGCAAAAAATCTGCATCACTAAAAACATTCATATCAACAGGCCATATGCCTGTTTTCCGGAACTCGTTCACGGCTGTCATCATTGTTGATGCTTGAATATAGGCGGTACCAAACAGAGAAGCGATCTGGAATAATGTCACTACTTTTCCTGGATTGCATCTAAGCCATTTACGGACTTCCTCCTCATAGTATTTACTTAAGGACTTCATAAATGCAACGTCAAGTGGAGTCTATGGGAACAGTGGGGAGGGAAACACAAGAGAATCACTCCATTTGCACGAGCCATATCAATTAGTGCTAAACTTTTCGTGTGTGTTGAATGCCCATCCAAGAGTAGTAGCATTGGTTTCTCTGTTTTTGCTCCTGTAAAAGATATGAACTTTTCAAACCAAACTAAAAAAAGTTCTTTGGTCATCCATCCTGTTTCATGGACCTGTGAAGTCGCACTTGGGGGAAGTCCGGTCTCAAATTCCTGCTGCATCCGTTTTCTAGGAAAAATTAGCATTGGAGCGATGTAGGTTCCAGCAGCTGAAAAGCATATTTCAGCTGTAACAGTTTGACCCCTCTCTGCTGATGTGACTGTGCCAACCTGTCTACGGCCTCTTTTTGCTATTATCTTCGAATGCCCTTACAGTTTACAGTTAGACCTGTTTCATCACAGTTATAAATCCTGTCTGGTGTAAGCTGGTAAGTATCAACTACGTAGGATAGATGGCTGAAGAACTGTTTTACAGCAACCTTATTGAAGCCCATTGCACGAGCTGCAGACGTAGCCTCAGGTCTTCTTATGCTTAAATTAGGGTGGCGAGTTAAAAATCCTCTTGCCCAGTCTACACCAGCTTTTCCATTCTCACCAAATGGATGATTCAACTTATTTCGCTCTGCTAGCTGGAAAGCAAGGTTACGAAGTTCATTGATAGTAAGACCGAAGAGTTGAGCCTCCATTTTAGTTAAATAATCCATAAGCTCGGATTCTTGTGCTTCATTAAAAACACAAGTGAAACGTCCCATAGATTTCTTCACAGAATGCTCTGGATCATCTCTTTTTTTCTTAACGTGGCGCTCTAAAGTTGTTTGTGGCACTTTGAACTGAAGAGCTGCCTTTTTGTATCCCATTGAGCCATTTATTACTGCCTGAACAGCTTCTTGCATGGAAACTGCCGACCACTCTTGCCTCTGCGTCTTTCTTTTGTAATCTCTCACCATTCTACAAACACAAACAACGCGAAAAACCAATTAGTCTACATTTTATTAATGAAACACCTATGGAAAATACGTGGGGCAGAATGGGGTACTACCCCGTTGTGCCCCACAGTTACATTTTTAGGTTATAGCGTTGTGACAGGATAAAGTTTTCATGAAGCTTTTTAAAACATCAGGATTAGAAGTGTATGAAACATGTTATAATACAGTATACACGGAAATAAATTACAATTAACTCACTCTTACTTACATGAGCTAGAAGAAGTGCGCGATATTGTAGAAACACAAGCAAATATGGTGCAGCACCTTAATCATACACAAAGACAGCAACAATGGCTGCCAATCTCTGTGTGGTAATAGGTAATACTATACTGACGTAGTTATGAGAAATTCCAACAGATTGCACACCGTCTGTAAAAAATAAAGGCTGTACCCCGTTCTGCCCCACTACCCCGTTATGCCCCATGCTCCCCTACATATGTGTTGTTGGTTGACTATTATTATTGTGGCTTCCTGTTGGCTTCTGGTATTTCAAATTGGTTTTCTTGTGTGTGATTGTGGTGTATGTGTTAGTTTTTTGTGTATTTTCAATGTTGAGTGCTTTGAATATTGTGTCATGTTTTGTATTGATTTGTATTTGTTCAGGTATTAGTTTGTTTTCTGTTTTATGTTTGTATATTTGTAAATTTTCCCAAATGTTCATTATGGTGCCTTTGTGTGGTATATGTTTTATTAGTGTTACATTGGTTATGTCTGGGAATTCATGTCCTGTGTTTATTGCATGTGTGGCTAAATTGGATTTATATATTTCTGGTTTTTTGTATGCGTTTAAGTGTTCAAAATAACGTTTTTTCAGCTGTTTTTTAGTTGTCCTATGTAACATTTATTGCAATCTTGGCATTCAATTTTGTATATGCCGTTAGTTGTTGTATTATCTTTGTTGTGTGAGCTATTTAGATTTTGTAATTTATTTTTATTGTGTTTTGTATGCTATTTTATATCTGTGTTTTTAAATAGTTTTGTTAGTTTTGTCATTTTATTATTTATGAATGTGAATGTGGCCCATTTTTTGTTGTTGTTATTATTTATGTGTTGTTCATTTTGATTAATTCTTAATTGTTCAGTTTTTATTTTATATTTGATTTTATTTTCTATTTTGTTCACAGTATTTTTATTGTATCCATTTTCATAACTAATTTGGTATATTATATTTCTTTCTTTGTCAGTTTCTTGTTTGTTTAGGGGAATTTTGTACATTCTGTTAAATAGCGAATAAAATGCTGCCATTTTATGTTGTGGTGGGTGGTCAGAAAGGATAGGTATAATGATGTTAGTGGAAGTTGGTTTTCTATATATTGCATATTATGTGTGGTTGTTGTATCTTGTGATGGTTATGTGTAAATAGTTGATTTTGTTATGTTTTTCTTTTTCTTCTGTGAATTGTATTTTGGGATGTATGTTATTGATTTGTTTCAATGTAACCAATGTAACACTAATAAAAAATATACCACACAAAGGCACCATAATGAACATTTAGGAAAATTTACAAATACACAAACATAAAACAGAAAACAAACTAATACCTGAACAAATACAAATCAATACAAAACATGACACAATATTCAAAGCACTCAACATTGAAAATACACAAAAAACTAACACATACACCACAATCACACACAATAAAACAAATTTGAAATACCAGAAGCCAACAGGAAGCCACAATAATAATAGTCAACCAGCAACACATATGTACTTCACCAGACAAAAAAACCGGAAGGCTGAGGATGGGTACAAGATGGTACGCGAAACATGTTCCAAATAGGGAAAAATAACATCTTGAGGTAAATTTAATTATAAATATTAAATGTAATATATACGTATATATATATATTTATTTAATTAAAAAAATATGGCTTAAGAAAATATGATGTAAATAAATCAGTAAACGTTTTATTTCGATTTTAAGTTCTGCTATTTTAAAAATGAAATTGTGAATCGAAATTTGGCAAAAAATTGAGAGTTCATTATTTAAATGAAATTGGTAACAGTTTTTAAAGTCGTGTTTAGACAGGTAAAATTATTGTAGGGCTGATAGTATGCTCCATCCCCACTGCTACTGTCCTGTCTTACTGACAGCATTAATAAACTGGTAGAATTAATCCCTACCACAGTTCTAAAGTCTGTGAAAGTATAATGACTTTTATTACTTAGTTATTTTTATTTATTAATTAATTTTTGGTGGTTCATTGCTCCAAAGTAAAGTTTAAAAATCTGGACTATGTAACAAGGTAAAATTTGTAGTAATTTTTGCCTTATTAATGATAATTAAGTTTAATATTCATGTTTAATATGGTAACCAAATCACTTGTACGAATTAATAAATTATTTACCTTATCTTATCCGCCGTGTGATTTCTTGTGCTTCGTCTATGACGCGTTTCAGAGCTTATGCTCCATCATCAGATATTAAGAAGGTAAGACTATCACGCTTGCGAGATCGTTAAGAAGTTAAAATGTCAAAATTTGCATATGAACCGTACGCGGATTTGGGCAAGAGTGATAGTTTTACCTTTTTAATATCTGATGATGGAGCATAAGCTCTGAAACGCATCATAGACGAAGCACAAGAAATCACACGGCGGATAATTTAAGTTAAATAATTGATAATTATGTTTTCACAATACTGTTCTTAAATGCCTAACATTTTCTCTGACAGTCTACATTTTATCAGAAATTTAATTCAATTTTTTAATCGAATTCAGGATAACTTAGGCCTATAAGCAAATTACAATTTTCGGTAAGTGTTCAGTTTGAATAGGACCAAATTTCTTTCCTCTTTTTGTACTTTGAATACGATTATCTAAAATTTCACAAATAGGATGTTGCTTATCATTGCAGTTTCAGAGATATAAATAAAATGTTGGGTGGCATTTATTTTCAGCTATTAACTTGCCAGTCAATGATTTCTAGCAACTATAATTACCCATGAATATACCCAATACATAACAGTATTTTTTAATACTTATTAACGTTAATTTACATATTCAATACAGCATACGTTAATTTACATTATGTTTCCAAACTCATGCGTTAAGACAGGAACGGGAGATGCTTTAACCATAGTTTCTACAGTATCGGAAATTCAAATGAATATTGTCAGAACGGTCGCACGAATCACATTAGACTAGAAAAATTAAACACCATAGGAATTTTTTATGACAACTTAACAATAGTTTCAATAAATTATAGAGAAAGAAAGTCGTGTAGAAAAAAGTTTTCAAATTCCAAACTCGTACATAAATACTTTAGTAACTTCTTGTAATTCTACAGAGTCAAAGAATTGTTCTGGAATCAAAACAGTTACGTGATTATGTATATTTTCAACATAGGAGTACAGAAATACCTCATCAACCACAAATTCTCATAATGTGGAATTCATTTATGGGCAGTTTAATAATGTGCAGTAGTTCCTGACTGAGGGACTGGAATTTGCTTGTATATATTTTGTAGTAGCAATTCTTTGTGTGCATATACTTTAGAGTTGGACTGAAGGCAGGTAGTTTTGCACTTCTGTTCAGAAATCATAATTGCTACCTTTCTCCAAAAGGGCTAGGAATGTACTGCTTCTCTGAAAAAGCTGAGCCAGTCTAATGGCTGTCAAGAGCCATTATAAGAATAATAAAAAAGTGATAAAATGCTATAAACTAGTGTTGTTAATGTAACCGATTATAATGATAAAGTTACTGTTATGCCTTATGATTCCATTATTGACACAATGAAAAAGGCACTTAATAGTTGGATCAAAGACTAAACACAAAAGGAAGTTTGTTTGAGTAGCTTGATTACATAAAAAGAGCACTGAAAATACACAAACATTTAGAGTAACCTTTTGGGCATTCCTAGTAAGTGATGCCTTATCGCTTCATCTACTAACATGGCCTTGAAAATAGTAGACAAAACAGTCACACCTGGCCATAGAACTACAATGTTGTCCTGAACAACAACAATTAATTTAAGGTGAGGAATATTTTTCTATAACAGAATTTAATGCAGAGGAAACCGATCTAAATTGGAAATGAATTCCAAAGAGGACTGAAGCTCAGCACCTGGTTTCAATGTCTCTAAAGATGGATCACCCTTCTCTTGTGTGATAATTAATACTTCTGGTGACACAAGAAGCATTATATGTAGTAAAAAAGTTAGTATACTGATTAATTAACTCTCTGAAAGGAAGAAACAAACATGGTCCCATTGTCTTTTGACAATTCAAACAGAGAACAATGAATGACAGGCGATTTGCTAATATACTGGTTGAATAACTTTTGTTTCAGAACTGTTATAACACACAACTTTGCACTTATTTAGCTCTAAAAATTAGTTGTTATCTTTCTATATCTTAGAGGGTATTTACAATGCAATAATACAATATAGTTTTGAAAAGTCAAAAATTCTTATAACGTACTATTATAATTCCATCGCTTAGAAAACACTGTCCTACAATGACAGATTAAAAAATGTAGGGTTTAATAAAGAGTTGTATTCTTAGCTTTGTTTCGTATTACTCTAATGTTACTTCTCCCATGTATAGGTACCTTCACCAACCACAATATTTTGTAGAAATCACAGTTGGAGTAGGAGTACTGTAATAGTTGAGGCTGAGTTTCATAGACTATATTTATTATTATAAATCATCAGAAATATAATTTTACAATGTACATACGTAATACCTGATGACTTCTGACATTCAGTCAGATATGGGTATACGCCCCTCTTTACTATACCTGTCATCCAACAGAAAAGAATGTAGGGGTAGTTACCATAAATACATTATAGTAATTGGGGCTTCAACTTGTACTTTTACACTGTTTCTAATTACAGCAGACAATACAAGAGGTTTCTTAGGAAATTATTCCCTCCATGAGATTATGTTTAGCTTGACCGGTGGTTCTTTTGTAGAAATCTGGTCATTTAGCAAGATTATGAAGTAAAGAGCCATCAAATGAATGAGAAAAATGTGTGTGTGTGTGTGTGTGTGTGCACGCACGCACATGTATAACTATATAATGAAGCCTAGGTTTTAAACACTAACACACAAATTTTGTATTCTACTGATTTCTTTTTTCTACTGGTTTTTATTTTTTCTAATTTTACAGGGCACAAATGATGAATTGCAAAGTCAAAGATCACTTATTGTTTGCATCTGGACTACTTGTCATATCATGGTTTGTTCCTTGTATCGAAGCACATGGCCGTCTTATAGAACCCCCCTCAAGAGCTTCAATGTGGAGGTATTTATTGAAATTGATTAATGGTTTGTTATTTTGTTACTTAAAGTATATGTAAATAGTTTTAAAAAACTGATGTTTTTTCAATTAAATAAAATTTGTATGCACTGTAACTGCGATATAGAAATACTAGCATAAAATTAAAAATTAAGTTATCTTAGTCATCTGAAGAGGAAGAGAATTCCATCTGGTTTTACAAGTTTTGAGTGAACTGGCCCTTTTCAATTCAGTTATATATTTAGTATGAGTATAAAAGTCACAAGTTGTCATACTACGAGCCTACTTTATTTGTATAGGCCTAATGTAAAAATTGCAATGAGGAGCTAACCATCATTCTCAGCCTATATTAACACACACACACACACACACACACACAATAGTTTAAATTAAATAAATAAATTTTCTTTATGCTGTAGTGGTACTGGTCTACATTAAATTTACTGAGATGTGACAACTTGTGTAGAAATACCATATTTCTGCATTAACATTAGATTCATTTAGTATTAGCATTAAACATAGTGAAACTCATTAAGCAACTAGATACAGTAAGCGTAATAAACAGTAAAGGAATACCCTCTATTTTGTTGTAAATGAATAAACTTTTACATATTCAGGAAATAGTGGTATTTAATTTTACAATAATTCATTACTGTGTTAAAGAGAATTGTAATACAAGTTATCCCAATCTTTTAAAATTTTTAATCTCTTATAAGATTAATCTTTAAAATGGCTTAGTTTTTAATCTGTTCTGCCCTTATGGGTAGCAGAGATCACCACCACTGGACCACCATAAGGTCAATAAACAGGTTACGTATTTATGAATGTGACACTTGACTTCAACCACACAACTGTACTGTATCCCAATTATAAAAATTTAATTGACATACTTATTTCTGTTTTGTTTATGCTGACTTACTGAGTGCTAAAAATTAAATTTTAGACTTAGTTTAGTGACAGTTTTAATGAAAACTGTTGTCACTGGAGAAATACGTCAAAATTATAATGTACATGCTGAGCAGATTTCATTATGTTTTACTTATTCTCTGGTGAAATAGCTTCACGAGAATTTGTATAGGTTTCTTGGAGTTCTTTAGAATTGTACATCCTGTGTATTCAATTGTTACGTTTGCGGGGGGTTTACAAACCTGTCAGGATGTTATCTTCTTCTTTACCACTACAGCCCAACGTGAGCCCTGGCTTCCACTACCAGTATTCTCTAAAGTCTCCTATCCATTGCCATCTCAGTGTAACACATTATCTAACCATCTTATCCTAGGTCGGCCCATCTTCCTGCTTTTATAGACTTGCACCCTCAGTATTTTCTTTGGCATACACTGATCATCCATCCACTCTAGTGACCTACCCATTGTATGTGTTGGCCCTTTATAATTCTTACAGTGTCCTCATGATTCAATAGCTCATCTCTCTCCTGGTTATTTCCAATTCTCCATTCATCGTCTTCTTTAACCAGGCCACAAACATGTCTTACAACGTTTCTTTCAAACCTTCTTAGTGTTTCTTGTTCCTTTTTTGTCAGTGTCCATATTTCACCTCCATAAGTAACAACAGGTCTGATAAGTGCTTTATATATTTTTATTTTTGTGTTACGACTAATGAGTTGCCTCTCAATAGTCTGCTGTTGGCATAATATGCCTTACTTCTTATTTGTATCCTGGCATGTATTGTTGTGCTTATGGATCCTTCATTATCTCTCATGTTACCCAGGTATCTGAACTTATTAACTGCATCAAATGTATGCAATCTATTATGCAATCCATCCATAAATTATATAGACTTCTTCTCCTTTCTGATGCAGAAATCACTAAGTATTTAGTTTTGCTGATATTTACATTGAGCCCCATTCCAGCGGATTTTTGATTCAGCTCCTTGTATACTTCAAATAGCTGTTGCCTTGATCTGGCTATTTTGTTTTAATGCTGACTTACTGAGTGGCCTAAAAGTAAAAGTTTAGACTTAGTGTAGTGACAGTTTTAATGAAAACTGTTGTCACTGGAGAATTATGTCAAAATTTTAATGTACATGCTAAACAGATTTCATATGGTTTATTTATTCTCTGGTGAAATAGCTTCAGGAGAATTTGATAGGTATTTTGGAGTTGCATAGAATTGTACAGCCTGTGTATTCAATAGTTACATTCGAGGTGGTTTACAAACCTGTCAGGGTGTTATAATTCTGTAAAGAATTCTGAAAGCTTACTTACTGTTACACTTAAGAGGAGAAATTACATAGACCAATCAGGGGATTATGACTGTGTAAAGTATGGGAAAGTCTGCTTACTGTAACTTAACATAGTTTTAAAAATGTGTAGAAATATAATGAAGAACTTATTGCAAGTGTGCATAGTGTAATATAAAAAATATATCCAAACATTATTTTTTTATAGATATGGGTTTGATACACCAGCAAATTACAATGATCATGAACTGTACTGTGGAGGATTTACAAGACAATGGCAGAGAAATGGAGGAAAATGTGGAGTTTGTGGCGATCCTTGGGACAGTCCCACGGTAATTTTTTAACTATACAAACATTAATTATCTGAGTGTAAAAAAAACATACTTGTTCATAAAGTCGAGTGTTGCATTAATCACTGTTGTAATGCACATTATGTACATTTAAATAACAAAGTCCTTCAGTAATTATGTTTAACCAGCCGGATTTTAGAACTGTGAATATAATAAGTGTTATTATAGAGAGTATAAGACCTTGTAGTTATTATAGATAATTAAATAGTTAAAGTGACTGGAAAGGTGGTAGAAATATACTTCAGCTTGGCTAGAGCTAATCATGCTGAAGAATATCTACATTTGGCGAACTATTATGTTTATTCGAAGAAGTAACCACAACAACCTGAAAATTATACTTGGACAAATACAATTTACTCATATGAGATCTTATGTTTAATATATACAATTTTGCACATACTATGTTTACCATTTAGAATTCATACAATCCACATAACATTAATAATCCATTAATTATTAGGCACAGTAGTCTGTAAGCAGCACAGTAGTCCATCCACATCCATAACAGTGCGCCAGTAGTCAATAGGTTTAATGAACAGTGCATGCTAAAATTTAATATAACAAACCCAAATTATTCAGTTCTCACTGAACGTAACTAAAATTATTTGTTGGCTCTGCAATTATTTAATACTTTGTTGTCCCTCATTTGTATTTTCACATTTCTTCTTTCTTTATTATCCATACCAATTATTATTATTCTTACCATTTCTTTCTAAGTAGAAATGATTTTAAGTCAAGAATAAATTTGTGTAGAAATAGAGATGGTGAGATACTTGGTGAGGAACAGCAAATACTGGAGAGATGGACAGAACATTTTGAAGAGCATTTGAATGTAAGGGAGGAAACAGATACTACCAAGATAGAACTGGATATGGAAGATGACAGAGAGAAAGATATATTGACAATGATAGAGGAAGTACAAGATGCAGTCAAAAAACTAAAAAATAATAAAGCACCTGGTACTGACGCGATACCAGCAGAACTGCTAAAAAATGGTCTAGAAGTATTAGAAGAGCATATCTGTCAACTATTGAGACTAATATGGAAACAAGCGAAACTTCTGGAAGACTGGTATATAGGTATAATAGTACCTATCCACAAAAAAGGAGACCAACTCACTTGTGACAACAATCGAGGAATCACGCACCTAAATATGGTCTATGAAGTTTTGACATATATAATATATGATAGACTGCGACCGTACACAGAACAGGTTATTGGTAAATACCAATGTGGTTTCTGACCAGGGAAATCTATGGTGGATCAAATCTTCATGGTTAGACAAGTCCTGGGAAAAATACGAGAATTTGGTATGGAAACACACCACTTATTCATTGATTTTAAGAGTGCTTATAACAGTGTGGACCGAATGGCACTGTACAAAGCATTGAAGGAATTCAGGATATCAACACACCTAATTAAATTAATCGAAGAATATCTATCGAAAGTAGAATGTAAAGTTAAAGTGCAGAAAACCATGTCACATTCATTCACAACTCAAACTGGACTCTGACAAGGAGATAGTCTGTCATGCTTGTTATTTAATCTAGCACTAGAAAAAGCAATAAGAGACTCACAAATAAACACAAGAGGTATGACCCTAAACAAAAGTATACAGCTCTTAGCATAAGCAGACGATATTGATCTAATTGCCAGGACAAAACGAGATTTTATTAGTGCCTTTACAACATTAGAGAAAGCCTCAAGTAAAATTGGACTGCAGATAAACTTGGAGAAAACAAAATGTATGTATGCTGCCAACAAACTACCATTAAACCCAACCCTTCAAAACCTTGAAATAGGCACAAAAAATATAGAGGCAGTAAAAGAGTTCATATATCATGGCTCCCAGATAAACAGCACTAACGACATCAACACTGAAATAAGAAGAAGAAGATATCTTGCAAATAAAACATATTATGGATTGAAAAAGAACCTGGCATCTAGCTTCATCTCAAGAAGCACGAAACGCAAAATCTACAAAACACTTATCAGGCCAGTGCTGACATATGGACAATGATAAAAAATAGCGAGATACTTCTGGGTTGCTGTGAAAGATGGATTCTAACATCAATATTTAGAGGAGTACAAGAAAATGGAATGTGGCACAGGTGCTATAATTATGAACTATACCATCTGTACAAAGAACCAGACATTGTCAGGATAATCAAAATACACAAGCTAAGGTGGGTTCAACGCATAGAGAGAATGGAGGGAGGACAGCCTGCGAAACATATTTTCTACCAGAAACCAATGGGTAGTAGAAAAAGGGGAATACCCCGAAGTAAATTAGATAGGAGGACCTCGGAAAGCTTAACATAAGAAACTGGAAAGCCAGGGCATGCAATAGGGAGGAACGGAATCGACTCTTGGAACAGACCAAGACCCACCAAGGGTCGTAGAGCCACGGTTGATGATTGATGGCCATTTCTTTCTATTGCTGTTTTAATCTTCTCTTTGTTACATCTTCTGCCATATGGATTACTTCCTGGTGCACTCTTAGGAACAGTCGCAGCTGCAGCATTCCAAAGGTGGGAGGCTAAGGGTGGGTGGACTGACATGTGATTGGAACACATAGTAAACACTTTTTTGCATGGATATGAGTCAAAAACATAATTAAAAGCTTTTTTAAAAAAATAATGGGTGGCTTCCAAACTGTAATTATTGACAGTACATTTACTCCGGTTTATTATTTCCATGCCAACTTTAGACTTGTTCTCTTCTTCCTTGAAGTAAGGAATTCAGCAGGTACCGTATATACTTTTGTATAGGTATTCAGCTATTATGAACATTTGAGAACAAATTACTGTAATAATGTAACAAATTGAAGTTGATATAAAACTCAATATATTTTTAAAATGCTAAATATTAGGAATGTGCGCACGCATGTGCACATATTAGAGATACTTAAGAACTTTCTAGGCTATTTGTGGAGTCAGGACTAATGCCTGCCTTATTGTCTCTGACTTGCCCCAGGCATGTTTACGTATACTATGGTTTCAATTTTGTGACTTAATATTGGGTTATTTTTATTATGAGGGCCAAAACTGAACACACAAAATTTTCTCTTAAATTTTTTGTAGGTATTTGAATTTTTTAAACCATAGTTTTTCAAAGAATGGATGTAATATTTTTAATAATTATGGTATAGTTCAGTGCCAGTAACTATTCTCTCTCAGCCATAAAACTAGCAAAAACCGTGTTTTATGTTCTATATTATATGAACTAGAGGCCTAAATTATATGCAGAGATGGAAAATGCACACTTTCATTCCTATGAAGAAATACACTTTCATAGAAGAAGAAAAAGAGATGTAGATAATTAAGAGCATTCAAAAATCTTCTATCCTAAACTTTGGATAGAGGAAAGATCTTTGCAAGAAATAATTACCCATCAGCAACTTTTATTGATGCTACAGCTGCAAACTGAATTTGATTTTGTCAAAGCAATTTTCAAAGTCAACAAATTGTTTGATATAATGTAAACATCAGGAATTTCGTCACATTATTAGAAATAACTAATTTATTACCTTTTCCTGTACACATTTATTTTGTTCGGCAGTCCTAGCAAAAAAACTTTGTTACCATAAAAATGATTATCTTGTTGATTCATCCTCTTCATTCACTTTTTTAAATATTATTATATATATAAACTTTCACATATGAACTTACTTTGGTTATCACTTCCCCATACGTTTCAAGGTGATGTGCCTCTTCCTCAGTGGGAGTAAATACTGAATGTCATTTTACAGAATAACGGTTATGGACTATAGGTGTGTGTGGTGGGGGTTGATGGTGGGAGGGAATTGGCGCTGAGGTTCAAATTGTGTGTTTGGATCAGTGTATCGAATAGTGTATGTGATCTATAATGTAATTGTTCATTTAATATGTTGTTTGGTTGTAGTGCGTGATATCTGTATATTTCGAATTGTTCAGCTGTGTTTAGTTTTCTACTTTTAGGTAAGTAGTGTAATATTTCCATGTTGTGTTCTATGTTTGTGTAACTGTGGTTTTCGTTTTGTAAATGTGTGGCAAATGTGGAATGTATGTAATTTGTGGTGAGGGCTTTTAAATGTTCTGAAAATCTGAAGGAAAAAGATCTTCCCGTCTGGCCGATGTAGAATTGGTGACAATCATTACAATTTAATTTATAAACCCCTGTTTTGCTGTATGTGTCTGTGTCTTTGTTAGTATTATTGATGTGTTTCCTAATGGTGTTGTTGGTTCTGTAGGCTACTTTATAATTGTGTTTCCTAAATGTGTTAGCAATTTTGTGTGTATTGGAATTGTAGTATGTAAGTGTTATGTATTTAGTGGGTTGTGTGCTGTTGGTCTGATGTATTTTACTTTTTGTGCTTAGGATGCGTTTGTGTATTTTATTTACCAAATCGGGGTTGTATCCATTTTTGACTGCTATATATTTGATTGTGTTTAATTCTTCTTGGTAGTCACGTGTGTTTAGGGGTATTGAAGTGAGCATATGGAGCATGTAGTTGAATGCTGCATGTTTGTGTTGAGTTGGGTGGTTGGATGAGTTATGTATGACCATGTCTGATGTGGTGGGTTTCCTGTATATTTTGTATGTGTGTGTGTTGTTTGTTTTGGTGATTGTGAGGTCTAAGAAGTTTATGCTATTATTTAGTTCTATTTCAAGTGTGAATTTTAATTTATGGTGTATAGTGTTAATGTATTTGTGGAAATTTTCTATTTGTCTTTTGTTGCCGTTGTAGAGGAGTAAAATGTCATCAACATACCTGTGCCAATATATTATTTTATCGGTGTATTTGTTATTGTGCAGTATGTGTTCCTGTTCTATGGTGTGTACAAATATTTCGGCTAGTATACCTGATATAGGGGAGCCCATGGGTAGTCCATCTTTTTGTGTGTAAAACATGTTATTGCGTGTGAAATAATTTTGATCAGTGATAATTTTAGTTAGATGGATGATCTCTTTTATGTGTGTTTCAGGTGTGTTGTTTAATTTTAGTAATTGTTCTAATGTAGTTATAGTTTCTTTTATGGGAAAACTCAACATGTCCACATTCCACACAATTCCAAACTAGCTTCATTTGACATAACAAACCTATACATCAATTCCCATAAAAGAAACTATAACTACATTAGAACAATTACTAAAATTAAACAACACACCTGAAACACACATAAAAGAGATCATCCATCTAACTAAAATTATCACTGATCAAAATTATTTCACACGCAATAACATGTTTTACACACAAAAAGATGGACTACCCATGGGCTCCCCTATATCAGGTATACTAGCCGAAATATTTGTACACACCATAGAACAGGAACACATACTGCACAATAACAAATACACCGATAAAATAATATATTGGCACAGGTATGTTGATGACATTTTACTCCTCTACAACGGCAACAAAAGACAAATAGAAAATTTCCACAAATACATTAACACTATACACCATAAATTAAAATTCACACTTGAAATAGAACTAAATAATAGCATAAACTTCTCAGACCTCACAATCACCAAAACAAACAACACACACACATACAAAATATACAGGAAACCCACCACATCAAACATGGTCATACATAACTCATCCAACCACCCAACTCAACACAAACATGCAGCATTCAACTACATGCTCCATAGGCTCACTTCAATACCCCTAAACACACATGACTACCAAGAAGAATTAAACACAATCAAATATATAGCAGTCAAAAATGGATACAACCCCGATTTGGTAAATAAAATACACAAACGCATCCTAAGCACAAAAAGTAAAATACATCAGACCAACAGCACACAACCCACTAAATACATAACACTTACATACTACAATTCCAATACACACAAAATTGCTAACACATTTAGGAAACACAATTATAAAGTAGCCTACAGAACCAACAACACCATTAGGAAACACATAAATAATACTAACAAAGACACAGACACATACAGCAAAACAGGGGTTTATAAATTAAATTGTAATGATTGTCACCAATTCTACATAGGCCAGACGGGAAGATCTTTTTCCTCCAGATTTTCAGAACATTTAAAAGCCCTCACCACAAATTACATACATTCCACATTTGCCACACATTTACAAAACGAAAACCACAGTTACACAAACATAGAACACAACATGGAAATATTACACTACTTACCTAAAAGTAGAAAACTAAACACAGCTGAACAATTCGAAATATACAGATATCACGCACTACAACCAAACAACATATTAAATGAACAATTACATTATAGATCACATACACTATTCGATACACTGATCCAAACACACAATTTGAACCTCAGCGCCAATTCCCTCCCACCATCAACCCCCACCACACACACCTATAGTCCATAACCGTTATTCTGAAAAATGACATTCAGTATTTACTCCCACTGAGGAAGAGGCACATCACCTTGAAACATATGGGGAAGTGATAACTAAAGTAAGTTCATATGTGAAAGTTTATATATATAATAATATTTAAAAATGATTGTGTAATATCGATACATCAAATTTGAGTTAATTTCTTATGTAATTTTAAGCTTACAAAGCAGTTTTAATATAACTGATTGCTGTATGCCTTTCAATGCAAATTTTTATTTAAGGGCTACTAGTATGCAAACAAAAAGTTATTCCACAAATTTCTTCACTGCCAAGTGAATTATTTCTCATTTCAGTATGATAATTAAACGTTAACTTTTAGTGTTTACTAATTTACAGTGAATACTTAGATTTACTTCACCTTAAATACATTAACACACTTTAAACAAAGTGAGAAGTTATTCACTTATACACTGTCGCTAACTCTCCTTACAGTCACTGAAAATTATACTTCTTTATGTTTATAAAATGCAGTTCTTTTACTGTACACTGCTAAACTCAGCAGTAACTAACTAATTTTGGAAACAAAGGATACTATATAATCTTATGAAGATCACAAATACAAATCAAATGAATGCACATATTCACTTTTTAGCATACTATAGGCCTGCCAGTAAGCTTTGTTACTTCATTACAGTATCAGTTGTTCAAAACATCAAAAATCGTTAATTTTTTCACGTTTTTGTTAATAAAATTCAATTCTTAACAGTATAAAATTTAACCTGTAAAACATTTCCCACTGTCAACATTGACACATAACACATTAGTTATAATAACCACTCAAATCTGGGAGTGACACAGAGTGGGCCAAGGAAATTTTTGGGGCCCAGTCCTACCCTGGCACTGCTCATGCTTAGGAATGTGGTTTCTTCAGTCATTGTAAGGTTATAGCATATAAACTGCTCCCAATTATTTTGGAGTTTATAATTTTGTTGCTTTCTGTTCTACTTTTCATTCTTCATATACCGGTATTCTCCATTTCAAAGTCACAATATTGCTTTTGTGTTTTTCCATGGAATTTCTGCATCCAGCTATTAGCAGGTTAGCAGGAATGGCCTAGCCAGGATTTTTCTATGGAGGTCTGGTTATGGATGAGTTTTATCTATTATTTTTTCAGTGAAGGGTTTATGAGGATCAGTCAAAAAGTATAACACAAGTTTTAAATTATTTGTGTCGACGTTTCGACAATATTTGTTGCCATCATCAGGCTTGTGTATGAATACAAACAAAATGTCAAACACAACAGATCAATTATTTGAGTGAATGTGTTTGTGTATGTGTCCGCACATGCGTGCGTGTGTACATGTGTATGTGTTGATTATTGTTTTTATAATTAATTACAAATACCATTATATAATGGTATATTTAAGGAAAACATTTGATGATGTAAAACAAACTGTTTCAACTCCTTCACATATACAAGGATACACACACACAGACACACGCACACGCACATGCACGCACGCGTGTGCGCGCGCACACACACACACACACACACACACAATCACGTTCACTCAAATAATTGATCTGTTGTGTTTGATATTTCTTTTTTATTCATACACAGGTCCTGATGATTACAATAAATTTTGTTGAAACGTCGAGACAAATAATTTAAAATTTGTGTTATACTTTTTGACGGATCCTCACAAACCCTTCCCCAGAAAAATTCATCGATTGATGGTCACTACGAATTTAAGGATTTATCTATTATAGTATATTATTGATGGTAGACAGGTGTAGGGAGATTGGTGGTAATTCGGAATTTGCTAGTTATAGCCTATTATGTATGTTAAATTGCTAGCAAGCTGGTATTGTCTGCCTGCAGCTTTTATCTACAGTATAAGACCCCTAATTGATGACCTACCCAAGAGGATTGTAACCCCCAATAACTCCCTTGGATATATCATTGGTTAGGAAATACAGGCATATATGCTTGTATTTTATCTTTGCTGCTTATTTCTGTTTCTGTTATTATTGTTTTATAATTAATTAATTTAATCTGTTCATGTTTCTTGAAATACGTTAAAGTTTTCTTGACCTCTTTATCAATATTTACATACTAGGATTGTTCAATATAAACATGTTTGATCTGCGCAGCCGTGACTTTGTCACCATGGCAACAGAATTCAATTGTTTATATTGTCTGTTGAAGTACTAGTGACATGTCTGTCAAAAATATTTGCAGTTTGCTCTTTTCTAAGCATTGTGACTGGGTTGGAAAATGACATCTTTGATAGAAAATCCGTCCAAAGATAATCTGCATGCCATTATTCAGTTTTTGGGAGCTGAGGGGCATCAGCCAATGGAAATTTATACGAGAATGAAAGCTGTAAATGGTGACTATAGTTATTTTTATATGGCAGTGGTTGAATAGTGCAATAAATTTCGACAAGGAAGGGAATCCACTAAAGATTTGGCCCGTCCCTGACCTGGATGTGTTGCAGAAGCAGATGAAAATGTGAGACAGCTGGAAACTGCTTGACGCGCAAATAGGCACATCAGAGTTAGAGAACTTTCTCAAATGTTGAGCATCAGCATGGGAACTGTTCATTCCATCATTCACAGTCTTAGCTATCACAAAGTTGCTGCTCAGTGGATTCCAAGACTGCTTACTGATGAGCAGAAAAATTTGCATTCGGCCTTATCATTACAGCATTTGATGCGCTATCAACAACAAGGTAATGCCTTTCTACACCAAATTGTTGCAGGTGATGAGTCTTGGTGTTATCACTATGAACCAGAATCCAAACGTCAGAGTATGCAGTGGAAGCATGCACAATCTCCGAAGGTGAAAAAATGTCGTTCCCTGCAAGGAGTGTTATTTTTAGTCTTAAGTTCATTATAACATAGTGAAGTTCAGTTTTTGCAACCATGGCTTCTGGTTTAAAAGCTAATTAGTGAAGTCTCTAGCACACACATTGAGAGTTGAAGTAAGCTAAAACATGTTTAACAAATCGAATATATATGTAGTGGAACCTTGAAAATTCAAATCAATTGGGACCGGACCTCATCCGGATTTTCAATTCGTCTCCAGATTTTCGAAATATAATTTAAACCAGTGGTTCCCAAAGTGGGGTCCGCGGACCTCTGGGGGTCCACGACAATTTTCAGGGGGTCCGCAGCACTTTAAAAAAATAGAATGTACCGTATTTTTGTCCGATGTTTTATGTTCTAAGATCTAAACTTGAGAATCTTAAAACTATTAGTAGAAGATTCCAGTATTTTTTTCTTTTTTTTTGTTGAAAGTAATTGTAATTGTAAAAGAATTTTAAACTAATTGTTTTAATAATGTTTTTAAGTCATGTCATGTAGCAGATATGTGTCAACCAAACTGATTAGAGCACCGCATCAATACAGTTTACAATTATAAAAACTGTAGCACCACTTGTTCATTGTTGTATCCACAGAGAAACATTAGCAACGATTATTTGAATGGAAGGCTGAAGTAAAGCTCTTTTTATTTGGTTCCAACTTTGACCTTAAAGACAGGTTCCAAGACTTAACTGGATTTTGAAGCTATCATACCTTGCTGATATCCTCAGTCATATGAATAGACTCACTTTAAGCCTGCAGGTATCTAGCATTACTAATTTCCAGGTTCAAGATAAAACCGATGAGATGATAAACAAAATTGCAGCTGTTGATTCAGAGATTAGGCTCTGAAATCTTTGAACAATTTCCTTCCATGGCAGATTTCATCCAGATGTCAGGAGAATATGTTTCAAATGAGATTCTCAACATTATTAAATCTCATTTGGAGGAACTGCTGCACTTGCAGCTAAGGGAATAGTTTCCAGTGACAGATGATAGTGACATGTAGATAAGGAATCCATTTTCTGATGGGCTGTCAACTAACCTCTCTCTCTTACACTACAAGAAGAGACAGAGAGAGTTCATTAAAATTACAGTTTTTGCTATTACAGCTAGCTGACGTCTGGTAATATGTAATGCCTAACTATCATGAACTCGCAGAAAAAGCTTTGAAGTGTTTAACTGTGTTTCCCTCTACTTATTTGTATGAAACTGCATTCTTCCAGCTCACGTATTTTAAGTCAAAGTTAGTAAATAAACTTGATGTTGAAAGTGACTTAATATCGAAATTATCAGACATTAAACCCAGTATTGTAGAGTTAATTGTTCAAAAGCAGCTTCATTGTTCACATTATGTTTGATATCATTAATATTATAATTTTGCAAGTTAAGAGAATTTTGATTTTAATAAATTTTAATTAAAATACACTTAATGAAGAAATTTGTGTTAGTGGTTGAAATCACAATCAGAATGATCACTGTTGCACACCACTATATAAAAATTATTCCGATTAGCGCTTTCAAGCTTCACAGCTCATCGTCAGATCGGGAATAGACAGGAAATATGTGAAACCCAACCCTTCACCCCTCTCCTCCACCCTGCTCACCCACAACAAACTAAAAATTAATGACCCTTCCCCACCCCCTAAACTCTGTCTCACCATCTGTACAGTTACATATTTTTCTAGTAAACATACATATATTTACTAGAAAAATATGTAACTGTACAGATGGTGAGACAGAGTTTAGGGGGTGGGGAAGGGTCATTAATTTTTAGTTTGTTGTGGGTGAGCAGGGTGGGGAGAGGGGTGAAGGGTTGGGTTTCACATATTTCCTGTCTATTCCCGATCTGACGATGAGCTGTGAAGCTTGAAAGCGCTAATCGGAATAATTTTTATATGGTGGTGTGCAACAGTGATCATTCTGATTGTAAAATACACTTATTAAATTATACTTACTGTTTCTTTTATTTCAGAACTTAGACGGGGTCTGTGAAATTTTTAATTGGGGGGGGGGTTCATAGACTGAAAGGTTTGGGAACCACTGCTTTAAACTGCTAGCATTTTATGTCGGAAAACATTTATAATCCATTTTTTATTCTTTGTTAATAGATTAGGTATTAAAACTAAGTGCTTAAAAAGTAAAAAAGAACAGTTTTAAATTCCACAATGAACTCCTGCATGCATACACAATAGCGCTGTTTAAGTGATTTAATGAAATAACTAGATCACTAAAACAGCGCTAAGAGTGTATGGAGGTGCATTCAGTAGGTCCCAATTTTTTGTTCCGATTTTACAATTTTTGTTCATCCTCCCATTCTCTGTTTTGTGACCTTTCTTCAGAATCCAATTTTCCAGCATATTTTTCCAGTTTATCTTTTTGTGCTTTAAAGTCACTTTTTGTTGAAGTCCCCCATTGTATATTTTAGAAACAGATGCCCTAATTTCTCCTTTAGATAATATTCTCAGAATTTCTAACTTAGTTTCAATTGTCAAGAAACACATGTTTTCGCTTTCCACTAGCTTTACTAACAGAAATACTAGCCATTCCGAACAACACTAAAGTATCTGTACTCAAACACATATTTATGGTGTACTGAAATTAATAATGTAAACAAATGTATAAACATACACGTTTTATATAAACATGTACGTTTATATAAATGTACACAACACTGCACAATAATGCGATCATGCAAAAGACTTGGAAGTGACTGACTGAGCGTGTCACAGATGCAGACAAGTGGAGTGAATGTTATGGATGGGTAGTGTGACTCATTACCCCTAACGTGCCATGCCTACCATTATATCATTATAATTATATATATATATAAAGTGATCTATTATGAGTTCACTGAAATTCAGTGAGTTGATCTAAATTCTAGCAAACCATTTAGATGATCGCAATAAAAAAGTGGATAATAATTTGTGATGTAATATCAGAAACTTTCGTTGTACATGGCTTCCACATATCAGTAAAATCTGCATGTTTACTGTCAGTTCATTCTCCTCACCGAGGTATTCCTCTTCCCAGTGGTGATCAAGGTTGAGCAAATAACAAAGTATCAAACTCTCTGAATGGATAATTGAAGTGTTTCATTGTTTTTACAAAAAATTTTCCTTTGCTGGAGCTGATTGAACAAAATTTAGCAATGATGCATAATTTTATAAAAAATTTTACCAAAAAAAGAAAGTCCTTATCCTATAAAGTTTCCTTTAGTTTCACAGCCTTTTTATTGTTTTGTAATCATTACTGTTGATAGCAATAATTTTTCTAGGCATTCCATAGTTTCATTTTTGTAACTGTGAACAGTGATAACACACACCATGTTCTAGATACCCTTCTCATGAATTGAGGACAACTATTTATATGTTTTTTTTACAAGTTATATGTTTTAAAAGTAGTCACGAACTGCAGTGTGTTAAGACAATAGAGAAAAAATGTAAGAAACGACACCAAACATTTGTTTATTTTCAATAACACAATGTTCCACAATTAAATTTACCTGTTTGGCATGACAATGAGCATTTCGGTTGTTAATTCTGACCCTAACTTGTACTATACTCTTTGGACCACTCATAACAGGAGATCCATTGTAGTTTGCATAATCAGTTTTTCAGTTGTTTCATTCACATTCTTTTTATCAAGTGTATACAAGATTGCCTCACTCACATCTCCTGCAAAATAATTCTTTGGAACATATATGAATGTATTTACTTATTTTTTTTTTAATAGATCACATATAGTTATAAACACCAGTTGTGGTAATATTATACAATAAGTAGTTGAATCAACTTCAGTCACTGCGAAACTACTTTGAGTTCTGATCTTAGTGGCTATAGCACTTTCAGTTTTAACTTGGTTTGAAAATTAAGAAAAGTTTTTGTAATAGTTTGAGTGGAAATAATTTGTCATAACATAAACAACCTTCAAACATAATATAGTATTAATAATTTATAACACTACACACACTTGAAAATATTACAGAGCATACGACCTACACAACATATTACCGTATTACTAACATAATAAGTGATTGTGTTACAGTGATGATATCAGCATTTCCAGAGACATTGACTGCATTATCAACTGTACACATAAAATGATTCCCATTAAGGAGTTAAAGTGATATTGAAATTGAGACAGCAAATAACATTCCTTATCTTTTGTAGGGGCAGGTCTGCATCAGAGCCTTTGTTTATGAGTTATGTCTGGCACATTATTATTCTTATTCTTAGTAGATGCAGCTGACAGCTTGTCTTATGACTAACCAGAAATTCATGAATGTGTTTGTCATACCATAGTAAATTTTAATTTATGGGAAAATAATTTAACCTTAATTTTTTCATGGATAAATAAGATTACTGATGTGTGCATATATATAGTGTTTGCTTTTATAGTCCTGTAAGCCTTTTGGTGTATTTCATAACATTGGAACTACTGTACACAACACACACAGATTTGGGCACATATGTTTCAGAAGACATTAAAACACTTGTTGAAAATAGCCGCTCTATTACTAATGAGTCTATTCATGTTATTCAACTAGAAAAAATTCCACTTTTTTGTAAGAAATATTAATATTGTTTAATAAATGATCAAAGTTTTCGTTATAAAACAAAATATTGTAAGAAGAAATTAAGGAAGTTCCAAAAAACTCATATAAGCTATATGGAAGACTCTTATGGGGTACAATATTGAGGAGCGTGAACACCTACATATCTACTTACAGCTGTTAATTATGTAATGGTGTAGAGAAAGGGGGTTTGGTTCCTAAAAGATTGGAATCTTATAGGTAAAGTGGAATAAACCTTTTACTAAATGCCTTTGATTTTTCCGGGGGGGGGGATCCATGGGAATACCAATGCTAAGACTGTACAATGTTAATATTTATGCATATTTAATTAATTACATAAATTAATTACTGTTTAATTAATAAATCTTGATCAAATTTCTCAAAACGGCAATGCTATCAACCAAGAGTAATTAATCTTGTCTTCTACTACCAAATAAAACTCCAAGAATTAAAATATTTATGAACATGGTACTTGTTAAATCATATTGAATCTAAATCATTGATTGTGGATTTTACTTGTTAAAGAATTGTCTTGTATGCCAGGTCTTAAAATAAAATTACTCAACACTATCGAATCCATTATAAATTACATTTATTATAATATGGCATGTTGCTTGTATTCATTGTATAAAAGAAATCATGTAATAAGAGTACCTACAACTATTACAAAAGATAATTAAATTCTATAACATATTTAAAGTATCTGTAAGAAACAGTCAAATGCTTACACATACTCGTGTGTGGTGACGTTAATAAATATCAATGTTGCGTGCTTGAGATTTGCACTAATTGATATACTTCGTAACATATTTCAACACCTATACACATGAAATACACATATACCTGCAGTAAACATATTAAACACATACATAGGCTATTTGAATAATCATATACTTACTCTAATAAGATAATACATGTGTAATATTCTATGATATTATTTATTCCTAACCATGGATTCGTATTTATAATGACTCTATTCTGAAATATCTTAGGCAGTTAGTTCTAAGTGACAGGTCAGCGGTATTACGATAAACTAGGAATTATAATAAGTGGTTATTTTGGTACATTACTCAAGTCGTCGTAGTGTCTCGCTCCCGTTGCATGTCCATTTGGATCCATTGGGTGACGATTGCTGTTAGTCCTGGAAACACTCGTAACTCGCACTTCCAATTGTTATACGTACATCGTTTCGGAACGCTAGTTCACACTTCATGACATCCGTTATAAGTTTTATAATATTATTTCGGTTTACGTCGCGGTACTGGCACTAAGGATTCATTGACTATTCGTATCGCGTCAGTCTATTAATGCGATTTTTAGTTCGATACTGCCACGCACTTAGTTATCTTTCAAATTACGTGTTCGACTCTTCCGTAACGCCTAGATTGATTTCAAGTTCATTAGACGCATATAAAACATCATCGGCACTTGTCTCTATTCTACGAAATAATGTTGTCTCACAAATTAAGTCTTATGTTATATACCGATTCATTCCGTTGATAAAGAGTTCAAGTATGTTACTACTGTATCATACCACTTCTTACAGCACTAATTGTATTAGCGTAATGCTTAGAGTTTTGCAAAGTTCGTTAGTCGCGCATCGTCGCGAATACCACTGTTTCGGCTTAACGCTCCAAGTCTTACTCCCGAACTTCCACTGATACCGAACACTACTTTGAATATCTCAAAACAAAATCTTTATGAAAACTGAGATAAAATTTGAATAATACTGAGATAAAATTTCGACTGATATTGAGATAAAATAATACTGAGATAAAATTTCGACTGATATTGAGATAAAATAATACTGAGATAAAATTTCGACTGACATTGAGATAAAATAAAACTGAGAGCGCGTCTCCTCTTGCATACAGTTTTTATGCCCTTCGTTTTCCCACTCTCGCTACTCCTACGAACGCTTCATTTTCCCACCAAAATAGCTCTGATAGGACAGTTGTTCGGATTTCCTTCTGTCCTCATGCCTCTGGTCTGTGATTCTTGTGAATTCTCCAACCAGCGCCGTTTGGAGAGGGATGTTCTTCCTCGGGATTTGTTCTCTGGTCGTCGGTTTCTGTCAAGATCATCCCTTACAGTTACTCCCTTCTGAATTCTCGTTTCTAATTGGCTGGTTGGCTTCTCTACTTGAATCTCACATAGTCCACGTTGACACGACGAGCTGCTGTCATCAGGACGTTGCCACTTTCTCGGAATCTGCATCAAGACCTTGCTACTGAAGTCACATCTGTCCCTTTTGGTGTAGCGTGTCGAAATAACGTATTGTTCGGACACTGTCGACTTCCTCTAGCGAACTTACGGGTGGCAAACATCTGTGTACGTCGCAGACGCCTCCTCGTCTCCTGCTACATTGTCCGTGCTCCAGCTATTGTTTTTTCTGTAAGTTTCACATATGCTTGGAACAATGCTTTTAGCGATGCCTATCTTTTCTTCTCGCTACTGAAACGGATGCAAGGGTAATGTTCCTTTGTCATATTTGTAAAGTCAAGTGTTCCCACGCATGGCCCTGTTCGTCGCAACATGTGTTGCAGTGAGTATTGTCTCTTAACGGCTTTTATGTCATTTAAGTAGAAAGGAAAGGTTTGTTTCTTCCGTCGCTCACCCTCGAACAATGTTAACTCGTGTCACTCTTGACGGGCCTTAATTGCTGGCGTAACTCCCTCGGAATACCCAAAAATCAAAAAAAAATCTCAAAGTAATAAGTACGTTATAACTGAGTCTGAAATGGGGATGAAACTATGATCTAAGTATGATCCTGTAAGATTATCTTACAAGAGGACACTACAAATGCATTGTCGTTTTACTCACTAACATGTGTTCTTACAAATAAAATGAGGCACAACTTTTTTTAGATTTTCCCTTTTCTGATGCTACTAGAATAACTGTGGCTGCCTTTAGGAGGAGAACAAGCATTAGGTGATTCAAGTCCCTAAAGTGAAAGACCCAGGTATGCCTGCTGATGCAACAGACAGCACTAGATCTTAGTAGCCATGATGAGTAGGCTATACAAATAACAAATTTAACTACCACAGTAACATTCACATACAATTGGCAAATCTCCTACTACCACACACCTATGGAAAACCTGGCCATGCCATTATGCTTCAGTCACACATATTCAATTGGGACGATAACACTTTTGTTTGTTTTGAATCAGAAACCTGTAGTATCTTTGGTTTAAGCTATTTAAAAGTTTGCCAGTTAATTTTTGCTGTCATCTGATTATTGTTTGGTTGTTCATAAATAGTTGCCATTGGCCAGTATCCTAAGATGCTATAAACTTAACCAATTATGTAGTGTTTTTTGAAGAGTCAGAACTATATCCTAATGATTTCAATTCTGATTGAGAAGTGTTGAAACTGTAAAGCAAAAGCATATAGCCCTTACGTTTGTATGGCTTGAAGTTGCCAACAGCAAGAATACAATGTCACCATAGGGTGAAAACGAAACTGCTAAGTATACAACAGTGGTTTGTAACCAAAGGTGGTCCGTGAACCAAAGACCATCTGGGAAAGTTTAAAAGTTGTTTGTTGAATAACCGAGACAGAATTAAATATAAATACAAACATATTTATTTAGTATACTTTATAAAGTTCAGCATACAATAAATCCATACCTACACAAGCGATGAAATAAACTGATAAAACAAAATGAAGCTCAAAAGCCACAATGACTAATCTGAAGAGCAATAGCGACAATTTCAAATGTAATTTTGATAAATCAAAATTAAATTATATAATTTAATTAAATTATAAAATTTGCAGTAGTTAATAAATACAAAATCAACAGTAATTATTATTTTTATATTTTGAAAATAAATTATTCTTTTCCTTAGTTGCCGTGCCTAAAATCCTCGGTAAGACGGTGGGTCCATGCTTTATCTACCTTTTGGCGCATTTAACCACACTTGTCTGAAGGTCGAGAATCACTACACTAACCTGCATGAAGTAATTGAAAAAGCTGTTTCGAGAGTAAGGCTTAGCAAAAGAGCAATGTTTTAAAGCCGGTATACATTGTATCGGACAGTTGAAAATGCTTATGTTTATTATATTGGCCTATTCGCAACTCGAGGCACGAATTGCTTTGTGTCTCAGTGACTGAAACTTTTGTGAAAGTGATTGAAAAAGGGCAAACACTAACATTCTGAAAAATTAGGGGTGGATCTGGAGAAATATTTTGGAGAGAAACATTTGGGATCGGAGACGGAATATGGGAAGGAGAAAATATTTCTTCTTTCAGATTTGTTCATTAAACAAGAAATTGCGTACGCTTAATCCGTAATTTTTTATGTCTCAAAATTAATACTAAACTTTCCAGGAAAAACTGAATAATTTTCTTTCAACAGAATTGTGTAATCAAGATTTGGGAGAGGAACTGCATGACTTCCTGCCCCACGAATCCGTTCCTGCTGGTGTAACATACATAGATATATATATTATAACGTACCAAATCCCATAGATTTGGGGTTATATGTAGAAGGTTTCAAAAATCAAATATAAAATAAATTTAAATCGATAGAACCATGTCTCGCGCTGTAGCGAGCACTCAAAACAATTGTAAAACGCCCAGCGGCTATGTCCGGTGGCGTTACGTAAGCACACACACACCGTTATAAATTAGGGACACGCCCTAACTTTAAATCATTAATATTTCGGAAACGAATAAATATAGGCAAAAACCAAGATAGCCAAAATGTTTGCCGAAATATTAAGAATAGGGTGTGCAAATTTCAATAAATATAATTAAAGAGTTATTGAGATAATTCATTTTATTTAAATAACTTCCATAGTGAGTGAGCTTGGGAGTTCAGATTTGAATATGTTATAATTATAAAAATTACTAATCAAATGTATATGTTAGAATAAGCATAACTTGGCTTGCAGCCAAGATAATCGCAATACAATTTGCAACCGGACATCCGACCGACAGTTGGATCCGGTGTATTTCAGAATATTAAAAATAATAACAATTCTCGAACTGTGGGAATTATTTTTCGTTCTCACGGAATGAGGTGACTAAATTTCAAGTAGGAGGGAGAGTGTTTCAGCCAATCAGATCATTCTAAAAATTTTGAAGAACCGTTGGTTTCGGGCTGAACACAGACACTCTTCTGTTACCATTCAACCTGTGAACAACACACACTCTTCTGTTAGGACTCAACTTGTGAACAACAAAGAGACTCTTCTGTAACGACTCGACGTGAAGAAGAACATTCACCATAGTCTTATGTGTCAATAAACAGATCAACTGTAACAACTGGACTGTGAAGGCGTCTACGTACGATACTCTTATTTGTCAACAAATAAGCGTACTGCGCAATACATCAAACTGTTGGCGTACGCATGTAAGAGATCGACCACATACTACGTGAAGTCACATCAAGAGTACAACAGAACGAGGCCGTCTAGAACGTGGTACGAGCTGAAGAACTGACGACGCAGAGCGACACCCGAGATGAGATACACACACACACACACACGAGTGCAGAGTATCCGGACCGAGGGCCTGAAGCAGTTGCTGCAGTTAAACCACGGACGTTAAAACCATCAACAGTTGCTGAAGGAGCTGAGTTGCTGACCCCTGAACTTTTCGCCGGAATCCAGGACGCAGCGGAAATCATCCCCACTAGCTGATTGGACCAGGACATCGAGGGACCCCAGAGGACATCATCGAGAACTTCAGTACCAGGAAAGTCAAAAATCATTTATACATTTAAAAAAAAAAAAAAAAAGATCATTTTTCTTTTTCTGTTAAAATCAATTGTAAAGTTAACTTCATCCAGATGCCGATAAAACAGAGACTGTAAATTAATAAGAACCTCAATATTGTGATAATCTGTAGAACACGTATAAGTTAAGTAAGAAGCAATAGATAAGAAGTAGACGTAGATAAAAAGCGCTATATAAATCTTAACATTGAATTACTTAGAAACTTGTACTGCAGTATACGTGAAACATATCACAAGTAAATAAAAAGCACGATGAACAAGATTCACGGCTGATTTATTTCAGAGTATTTTAAAAGCATCTTGAAGTAGTAAAATCAATATTAAAGGATTGCAAACTCATTAATTAAATTATTTTATAAAAATTAACTTTGAAATCAATAAGAATCAAAATTCGAATAAATTCATATTCATAAGCTTTTCCTCTGAAAGCTAATATTCATTTAGAAAACATTAAACAAATTACTAATCACTCTTTAGTACGTAAGAATTGCATTAGATGTAAGTTTTTCATTTTATGTGCTATTAGAATAATAAACCCCAATTTTATACCCAACACTGTTTCGTTATTGCTATACTCCAAAATCTACCAACATCACAAAACTATTCGAAATAATTATTCTTTGTGCTTGTACTTTTGAATTAACCCACTTGCGAATTCAAAACACAAATTCCTACGGCCCTAGTCGGAAGAAGACGCAAGAACGCACAGCAGGTAGGTCAGTTCACACTAAAGTCATTTATATGTACATATGCATTTATGAAATAACATTTGTTACGTTGTTATAAATGACGCATCCAACGTGTGGCAAAATAACACGGGAGGTACACACACACATTGAAACTCATACAAATTACGTTGTTATTATATATATATATATATATATATATATATATAAATTAATGCTGTTATAATCTTGTCAAATCTTCTTCTTCTTCTTCTTCTTCTTCTATGGAATCACAGTTCGAAGTCGAATATTAGCCTCCATAATCATCCGCCTCCATTTTTCCCTGTCCTTGGCGATCGATGTCCATCGTTTTATTTTAAGTAAATTATCAGCATCCCTGGCCATGCATCAATCCAGCGTGTCTTGGGTCTTCCGACAGGCCTTCTACCCTCGATCTGACTAAACACTACCTTCTTAGGTATTCGGTTGTAGTCATTGCCATTTAATCCCATCCATATTCCGAGGCATATTGGTTCCTGAACATATTGGTTTTACGGGGAGGGGTTGTTGGCTCTTCGCCCAACCCCCAATCTGGAGGGCCAGGTCATTTTTATTCAGGGTTTCCGTCCACTAGACCAGCTGCTTTCACTACAGCTTACAGCCTGGTCTACCCTGATTTTCTGTTTTCTGCCAGGATTTACTCAATTAGCCTTTGAAGATCCCTCTTCATCGCAAGGCAGCGATTCTCACTATTTAGCCCAGGGAGAATGGGTTGCCTCTTCCTCCTTTTGCGCCATACCGTAGGCTCCCTAACTCTGCCGCATCAGCCGTTGAGGTCTTCACCGTAACCCTGGCTAGGGGCCCTTACAGGGTGCTACCATCCAGAGCCAGATCGACCCAGGTTTTTTTACGAGGTGTTACTCCTCCCCCTCCTCATTCGTCATCACTTGCGAGATGAGACCCTGGGCTTGGGACTGGCAGTGTTAAACAACACCGTTGGCAGAGTTGATCTAGTCAGATAACTAATAATCTTGTTAAATACAATTAACATGTATGTGCATGGGTAAATGAATATATATATATATATATATATATATTACAACAGTACCGTTTGTGCTGTGTTTACATTCATACAACATTTCTGATACCGTGTATGTATAAATTGGAGTTCAGGTGTAATCATAATAAGAGTAGTCCTTTTAGGAATCATAATATGTTTTCATTTCTTTATTCAAACAAACAAAATAAAAAAATAATAATATAATAATAATATTTACTTTGCCATAAAATATTCATTATCTATTGTTTCAATGTTTCTTTGTCGCCGTACACTCATCATAAAATATATTTTATATCTTATGTCTTATATTAGCAATTCTATGTATAACATTACTTCGTTATACTATAAATTCTCGACTACTTAGTCTGAATGTGTGCTTTATAATTTTGTTCTTATTTACATTATAATTCTATACTTGACATACATCTTACGGCTTTATAATCATTTTAAAGAAACTAACTGAATATTTCCAATTAGTTTACTTTATATGCTTTCAATGAAAAATTTAAATTATTAAATCAATTGTTAATTCTCCAAGCAAGGATTTAAATTATCTTTAAATTAACTGGTCATCATTAAAGAAAATATCATTAAAGAAAATTCTTACTACAGTTAAATTACATTCTCTTATCTCTATCTACATAATTTTTCTTTAATTTACAAATTTTTTTATTAATGTCTTTCAATGTCTTTATTCTTTTATAATTGTCCCATGTCCTCCAGTGATCTGTCGGTCCTCTCCTACTGGATGTCCTCTTGCATTTTCCGGTTCCACTGGTCGTCCTCCCGTCTCTCGTTCTTCATGGTCCCATCGGCTGGCTGTAGAATAGAATGACGTGTTGCTCTGGATCGGCTGCTGTTGTTATATAAACCGCCTCTATTGCTCTGCGTAACGTTCCTCTGCTTGATGTTCTCTCGCCATCTGTCTAGAATGTTGATGTTTGTAGTTGTAGACTGTTTGTAGACGTCCAATAAATGTAGTTACTGTTCTTTTTTTTATTACTTGAACTAACATATTGCCCGTAATACTTTACAGTTTATAAGCAAAAGATCTTGTCGATATTGGACATAGCGTCTAACTATGTCTGAAGTAATTAAAATTTCGCGTCTCTGACGGACATAGCGTACCGCCACGACTGAAGACTGATTGAAGAGTAAATTTGGCTCTCCTGGCCTCGTATTTATATTCACCACAAAAACCACACCTATCGTCAGAGAATTCTGTAGGTCAGAAGCTGTCCACGGCGACTCTCGTCCAATTTCACATATTCGCACATTTTTGCCAATTGCAATGTCTAATGCGGATTTCAAGGTGATCTAACATTGTCTAATTTAATTACACATATTATACGTAATTGTCATAACGATCACATCATTAGTGTAATTACTATGCTCTAAAAATCGCACAGAATTCGCACTGACGTCATAATTACATAGAATTCGCACTGTACACATGTCTGATTTCTATGCATTTTTAGAAGTCTTTACACTCTTTCTAATATTTATGGTTTTCTTATAATTAAATAAAACTTTAATTTAGCATCTATTTGGGGTGAGATTGCAAACTTTCAGGCTTGAACAGGCTTCACACACACACACACACACACACACACAATTTACTTGTGCACACGCTCTCAGCGGCAATCGCGTGATGTTCCTGTTGATTCATGTTTATAATTCAGCTTCCAATTTCACACCTGCTTGTCTATTACATATTACTAAAATTAATTTAAATATTTATTTTATTTAATACATACACATTACAGCATATTCTTGTATTGTCGCATTATTCCTCTGCTTGGTAAAAAAAATTGTAATAAATTTATTTATTAAAATTTTTTTTCTATCATTAGACACATTATATTTTTATATTTCATATTGCTTATTTTTATTTGTATTTATACACTACAATCAATAATACTGTAATGAATGTTAATTTTTCAATTTCCCTTAGTTGGAGGGTAGAGCAAGTAATGTTCCCTTCTCCCCCCACAAGTGTTGCTAACAATGCGTAAGCGTAGCTACTCTTTCCGTTGTTCTCCTTTAATCTGGTCCCATTGACCTATTTATTTTTTGTTTATATGTAGAACTTCCTAAATGAATTCACATGGTACTTGCATTGGTAAACATTCTGCATCTTAACATATTATGCCATTCTTCAATCCGGAATTTTACAGTATCTTAATCATACATTCCTACCATTCTTTACTCTTTTCTTACATGAACATTCTTTATGTTTCTTAACATTTCTTACATTACTTATATAATACATTAACTTTTATTACCCTTTATTACATTTCTTTAACATTACCTTCCTGATCGCTCATAATTTTCTTCATTCTTACCATTACGTTCTGAAATACACTTCCGTAACAGAATACTCTTTTAGCTTTGTAGTGTGTCGCATGATCGGTTACAGATGAACTGCCTTAGAAAACATATCGTTATTTTACTTGTAGTCCTAAATTCTAAGTAGTCTCTGCCCTTTGACTTTTCACTATCGCTTTCTTCTGTGTCCTTGCATTTCCACTAAGGTATGAAGATTCGCTTGATCAGCCGTTCCGACAATTATACATTTATTTCTCATTTATAACCCTTTCTTCATATTATTAACAACATTGATACTAACATTCCTTAACATATTTTTAACACATTAACATTCCTTGCCATTTTTCTTTGAATACTAACATTCCTTACCATTTCTTATTTTTATTTAGCATAACATTCTTTATTATTTACTTCCTTAACATTTTCTTTTCAATTATAACATTTTCTTAAATATAATTTCTAACATTTTTACACATATTATTCCTTATTATTTAACTCCTTTTCTAACATTAACATTCCTTCTTAACTAGGCCTAATTCTTTATCTTATTAATAATTAACATTAGTATTTTTCGTTTAAATAATTCTTTATATTGGGGCGTTGAGTGTAGTTTTGCTTTACACCCTCCCTAGTTTAACAACGCATTGTTTTGTCGTCTCCCGGACGTATATTGTTTCTTTGACGTGTATTCATCGCCGTGCTTACTATTGTTCTTTGACCATAGTAGCCACTGTCGTATATTAGTCGACGTGTACAGTTATTTCCGTCTCGCATTCCTTTATTGTGCGTACTCACCGTGTGAACGTTGGTTTTGACTGTGTAACTCACCTGTACTTAGCGTAACAATTTCATCCTGCCTCTCGGCCACACAGAATCTCCCCTTAGTTTCATTTTACAAACGCTTCGCTCTCTCTCATTAGTTTGGATTATTGACCCTACCTGAACAGCTGCGCGCATCTTCTCTCTCTCTTTGTATCTTTTATAATTATGCTTACAATTATTGTTATTATAATTACCACTTGTTCAGTACTTACAGTACAGTGTTTTTTCTCGCCGTAAATGTGGTGCCTTAAGTGTTTCACTTGCAATTTGGATATTACGATCAATAAGGTGTGACTGCTGAATTTTTATTTTGCTCTCTTCTTTAATGTTAATTATTTCTTTAGAATTATCGTTATTAATTACGAACGTATTTTCTTTCGTATTTTCAATTATTATGTTTTTTCCCATATCATCGTTTCACGTATTTGTTTCGTTTGTTTAACAATTATTTCACATACATTTTCTGTAATAGTGTCAATCTGTGAGTTGGTATCACCAACCTTTTCTGTTAATTCTTTTACCTTCTTCGTTATTTTTATGGTTCCTGTTTAAAATTTTTAGTCTGTTGTTCTAGTTTATTTTCTAAACTTTCTGTTTGGTTTTTATTTAATTCTTTTAGTTCGTCTATTTTCGCATTCAAATTTTCTGTCTGTTTTGTGCTTATTTCATCTACCCAAGCACGCATCATGGTTTGTAGTGCTTCCATGTTCAGACTTTCTGGTGCTGCCATGGTGAATTATTATTAAAATATTTATTTATAATTTATTATTAGTGAACCGTATGCGAGCTTTTATTTATTTATTGTTCAATTATTATTATTTATTTATTTTTATCTACTCATATTACAATTACACTTGTTTGTTGGGGTGGGCGCCAGTTGCATTATTACAATACAATACACACAACAAAATAAACAACATATAAAAATATTCAATAATAAATATCAATTATTATACATAAAATCCTATGCACACATTTAACCATAGAGCATACATTTATTTATTAAATGTAGGCGTGTCGGGCCCCAAGTTAACGGGCGACAAAATTTATACAATGTAACAAATTATATAATGTAATCTAAATTTGTGGAGCCCCACAATTTTGGAGCGCCAAAATTTATACAACGTTACCTTTTGTGCTGTGTTTACATTCATACATTACTGATACCGTGTATGTATAAATTGGAGTTCAGGTGTAATCATAATAAGAGTAGTCCTTTTAGGAATCGTAATGCGTTTTCATTTCTTTATTCAAACAAACAAAATAAAAAAATAATAATATAATAATAATATTTACTTTGCCATAAAATATTCATTATCAATTGTTTCAATGTTTCTTTGTCGCTGTACACTCATCATAAAATAGATTTTATATCTTATGTCTTATATTAGCAACTGTATGTAAAACATTTCTTCGTTATACTATAAATTCTCGACTACTCAGTCTGAATGTGTGCTTTATAATTTTGTTCTTATTTACATTATAATTCTATACTTGACATACATCTTACGTCTTTATAATCATTTTAAAGAAACTAACTGAATATTTCCAATTACTTTACTTTATATGCTTTCAATGAAAAATTTAAATTATTAAATCAATTGTTAATTCTCCAAGCAAGGATTTAAATTATCTTTAAATTAACTGGTCATCATTAAAGAAAATATCATTAAAGAAAATTCTTACTACAGTTAAATTACATTCTCTTATCTCTATCTACATAATTTTTCTTTAATTTACAAATTTTTTTATTAATGTCTTTCAATGTCTTTATTCTTTTATAATTATAAATTGGTTTTTCGTCACCTCAATTCTGCAGATTGTCCCATGTCCTCCAGTGATCTGTCGGTCCTCCCCTACTGGATGTCCTCTTGCATTTTCCGGTTCCACTGGTCGTCCTCCCGTCTCTCATCCTTCATGGACCCATCGGCTGGCTGTAGAATGGAATGACGTGTTGCTCTGGATTGGCTGCTGTTGTTATATAAACCGCCTCTATTGCTCTGCGTATCGTTCCTCTGCTTGATGTTCTCTCGCCATCTGTCTAGAGTGTTGATGTTTGTAGTTGTAGACTGTTTGTAGACATCCAATAATTGTAGTTACTGTTCTTTTTTTTATTACTTGAACTAACATATTGTCCGTAATACTTTACAGTTTATAAGCAAAATATCTTGTCGACATTGGACATAGCGTCTAACTATGTCTGAAGTAATTAAAATTTCGCGTCTCTGACGGACATAGAGTACCGCCACGACTGAAGACTGATTGAAGAGTAAATTTGGCTCTCCTGGCCTCGTATTTATATTCACCACAAAAGCCACACCTATCGTCAGAGAATTCTGCAGGTCAGAAGCTGTCCACGGAGTCTGTTCCCCCACTCTCGTCCAATTTCACATATTCGCACATTTTTGCCAATTGCAATGTCTAATGCGGATTTCAAGGTGATCTAACATTGTCTAATTTAATTACACATATTATACGTAATTATCATAATGATCGCATCATTAGTGTAATTACTATGCTCTAAAAATCGCACAGAATTTGCACTGATCGTCATAATTACATAGAATTCGCAGTGTACACATGTCTGATTTTTATGCATTTTTAGAAGTCTTTACACGCTTTCTAGTATTTATGGTTTTCTTATAATTAAATAAAACTTTAATTTAGCATCTATTTGGGGTGAGATTGCAAACTTTCAGGCTTGAACAGGCTTCACACACACACACACAATTTCCTTGTGTACACGCTCTCAGCGGCAATCGCGTGATGTTCCTGTTGATTCCTGTTTATAATTCAGCTTCCAATTTCACACCTGCTTGTCTATTACATATTACTAAAATTAATTTAAATATTTATTTTATTTAATACATGCACATTACAGCATATGCTTGTATTGTCGCAATATATATATATATATATATATATATATATTACAACAATAGAACGTTATTAAATGTAAGCATGTCGTGTCACACGTTGACGGGCGACAAATTTATAACAAGACAAATAACGTGTATGTGTAATTGGGGTTCAGGTGTAATTATAATAAGATTATTATATTTATGAGTATTTAAAATTCATATTTATTGTTTACTCAATCTTATAAATAATAAACATCATTAATAATCTTCGGTCACGATATTGCTCAATATTAAATGTTTATCTCTTATACTATGCAGTGTTACACATATTTAAAAACCCTCTTACATCTAGACATGTTAATAATCTTAATCTAGACATGTTAATATTTTGATTTACTAATAAATATAATATTAAAATGTAATTTGAATTGAATTCTTTTAATTCAGATCTGACCTCAACTCGCTCAGTCTATACCAATGTTTAAAATTAAATTTAAATTTATTAATTACTTTTAGACTGGCCTTTCTTTTATATTCACATTTAAATTATTCTTTTCTATAATGCAAATATCAAATCAATTTAACTATTTACTTTGATAAACAAAATCTACTCTCTCAACTTTAAATTCCTTTTTTTTTATTATTTCTTTATATGCGATCGCTCATTCTTATGACTAAACATTTATCTACATTTCTTAAATATTATTTCTAATTATAATTTTTTCTTTGTTTTAATTTATTGTCTTTTGATATAGTCTTTATGAGCTCTTTTAAAAATCACTTAAAAATGCATTATGCATGTCACCTCGAGTTCTGATGATCTTACGAATTATTGGCGGGGCCCAGCGTTGTCCAGAGTTAGTTTTCCATTCCTCCTGGCCTGGCGTGGTCCTGGATACGTTAGAGTCCAGCGTCGTTCTCCAGCAGTGTGTGGTCCTGGCTACCTCTAGAGTCCAGCATCGTACTCCAGCAGTGTGTGGTCCTGGTTACATCTAGAGTCCAGCGTCGTTCTCCAGCACTGTGTGGTCCGCTTCAGAGAGTTGTTATCTGCTGCAAGGTAGATCTTAAACATCGTCTAACGTCCAGCATCCCTCGTCGCTCTGGTAGCTTCTCCGTAGATACTCTTGGTAGACTTAAACGGTCCCGTACTTTACGTTATCCGGAATATTGTCACATAATTAATGAACGTTTTATTCTTTCATTAATGAGACTTGTAATAAAAATATAACTGTTCCGCCGACGGACAGCATGTCCGACTGCAACTGTGTCTTGAAATGAAGAGAAGGGTTTTCGGTCGAACCCTTAATTTATAACCTCTCGAGATTCCGCGCCAGTTGGCTCCAAAATCGTCCTGTCAATACCTGCAGCTCGCCTGATAGCCCCCACTCCCGAACCTTTTCATCTATTTGCAATTATTACCAAATAGCAATGTTTTGCACGGAATCGAGATAGCACAAATCGTAGCTAATTTGATTAAGCACTCACTGTATTAATTTGAGCGTCATAGGGTAATTTCCGTATTTTTTGGCACGTTTATTTCGCACTGACTTAGCGTAGCGTGTCCTATTAACGTCATTTTCTCACTGGGGATAACTATAAAATTTACACACACTTTGGTCCCTTTGGTTTGTTTATACACTAATTAGTTTTCACACAGTGAATTAAAATAATTATTTTATTAATTACTTGGGGCGGGTAGCTGAGATTCCTGTCTGTACATGCATCACTAACACACACAAGATACACGCGTAACACACATACAATTGAGCAGGTGTTCTCTGCTTGTCGGAACAGGTTAATTTCTCCCCTAATCTAACAATGAAATATTTTTACAATCTCAGACCTGTCCAATTACCCTTAACTTATAATAATTCTACAACTTTTATATTTATTCAAATTAATGCCTAATACAGCATATGGCTGTATCGTTGCAATATATATATATTGTACTGCTGTTAAAATACAACACAGTACATAAGAGTATAATAATAATTTTAAAAGAAAAAATATATAAATTTAATAGTATTTGAAACATATGTTTGAATTGAAAACAAAAACACTGAGTTGATAGTCCCAATCAACATAGAGGTAGACTCCAATATTAGATAGAACAGCATTAATATATATGTTTTGCCAAGTATTATATTAAGTTGGAAATAAATATTAAAATAAAAGTAAAGAGTAATAAAATTATAATCTAATAAATACAAATTAGAATTAAGAAGGTTAGAAATCAAATAAGTGTATTTAA
This sequence comes from Magicicada septendecula, assembly GCA_034769895.1. NCBI lineage: Eukaryota > Metazoa > Arthropoda > Insecta > Hemiptera > Cicadidae > Magicicada > Magicicada septendecula. The sequence continues at coordinate 102,436,024 of CM068376.1, forward strand.
TAATAATTAGAAAAGTTATATATGTTTTTAAGAGTCATATGATGGAAATATATAACGAATGTAGTGAGGTATCAATATGGCAAAATGTAAATTGTTAGATTTTAATTGTATAAAAAATAGAAGAAAAATTTGTTTAGTCTAAAATTATAATTCAGAAGATACACATCAAAAAGTCTAATTTTATATGTAATAAGATACCCATTAAAAGAGTTTAATTTTTATAAAAGAATTTAATTGTGTATTTAATAAAGGAAACCTTTAAAGGAAGGGAGTTAGCACTGATATTGAATTTAATAAACTACGAGAGTATAAACAAATAACAGTGAAAGAATCATAATTTGTATACAACTTAATAAACAACACTAATTCAAGAAGTCTGAGTATATCATTTAGAGAACGTCGAACAAAAGAAGAAGCCTGTACTGGAAGACAGTTTGAGTGTCAATACAATAAAATTCAATATTCTGAAGAAGTATCAATTTCGTAATCATAGAAGAAAATATAATTCAACATTAAATCTAATAAGAAATCCCAGAGCCTAAAGAGCCTAAGGAACAGATCACGAAGCCTAGCATTACCTTTAAGATTGTAAACATAAACTAGAATTGCACCCGTTGCAGTTGTGAAGAATTCAGACTCGAGCTATTTACATTTTTATGGTAGATATTCTTACCTTGTTATTTATCAAAAAATGTATACACTAACGTTATTTGGTACGGATTAAAGAAAAGAATAAATCATACACAGTATTAAATAATATAAATCAACTTAATAATTGTTAACCCTGAGATAGCGTTTTCTTTTCATGTGCAGATAGAAAAAAGTAATATCTGTAATTAAATATTTTAATTACAATACTTGTAAAAAATAACAGCACAAATAATGACGTCACCAACGTGTGGCATATAAGGAATAAAATATCTGCAAATAATTATAGTACAATATATATATATTGCAACAGATCAAACTTTATTATTCTAATAAGGATATTGTGAGTGTGTAAAAATCGATACAAGTCTATTATGGAGGAGATGAAAAATTATTTATTATATACCAATATTGTTTATAAAGATGTATAATGTATTTTAAATTGTCATGTATTGATAATATATTTAATTGTTTGTATTGTTCGATAATATAAATCGATTTTACTTGTTTGCTGCAACGTCCTCCTCTCATCTCGTCGGTCCCGTCTTGGCGTCCTCTTCTTCCTGTCCCTCCTTCCTGGTGTCCTCTTCGTCCTGGCGTCCTCTTCGTCTCGTCGTACTCTTCTACAGGAAGCGGCTCCAGCGGCGATATTTCACAGAGTCTCGTAGTTATGTTTGACTGCTAACATTGATTAGTTTCTTGATAAATTGTTCACTCATAATGATTATGAATTTCATTCATTCAGTTTATTATTAATTTATATTTTATAATTTCTTAATCTCAGGATTTAACTGTGTATTTACTGATGCGGTGCGTTTAATGTACACCTTCCACGATATCTTGTAGTGTCTTTAAGTTCCCTAAGCGGATATCTTAACTTACACGAGACAGCACTGTATTATATTTTAAATTTTATTTAATTATTTACCCTCCCGGTTCTTATCGCAAAACTTCATTAAGAATTTCAAGGTTTATAGTTTATTTTATATAAAATATTCCTCTATTCTTTCTTGGTTCTTACCGCAGAACTTCGTTAAGAATTTTAAGGTTTATGCTTTATTTTATATAAGATATTTCTACTTTTGTAAGAGAACAACTCTCTTACCTGGGCACAATTTCCCCTAGCAACGTCGACAGACAGACTGTGTCCATCCTAGCTCTGCAACGTATGAATCTCACTGAATTTGGTGTATTTTGATAGGCCAAGCCCAAGTCACATGATTGATGGAACGACCAGATACACAAATTTCATGAAAAACTTTGTATAATTTTGCATAGTCCTGCATGGAAATTATCTACAATTTTTATTGCCCTATCATTGATAAGAGTTACACTTGAGTTTTGCTTTACTTAAAAAACCATATTTCTAAAATAGTTACAAACCTCAGAGTATACACAAATCGAAGCTATTTACTTAAATAATTCCTTGTCAAATTTTCATGTAAATCGGTTAACTACCACTGCCGCTATAGCGATCGCAGATTATCACACCCGCACACGCGCACCAATTCATACAGAAAATACATGACAATATAGTACATCTTTTTATGAAGAGTTTGGTGTAACCTATATGCTTATCAATTTTTAAATACAAAACTTATGACTAAAAGACAAAATATTACACAAAACAAATTTAAACAAGCAAATGCTCGTCATTCATGTACTCTGATATAAACAGCATATCTTATCCTGTGTTCTGTTGCAATATATATATTGTAACTCTACTTAATGCGTGTTGTTGTGTTGTGTGAATGTATGAGCACCTACCTGCTGTCCGATCTTGCGGTTTTCTTCCGACTAGGGCGTGTGGATTTTGGATTTGATTTGTCAAGTGTGTAAACTCAAATATATGACAACAGCATACTAAATAAGTTATTTTAAAAGTGAAGAGTTTTGTGAGGTTGGTAGGTTCCGTAGTACAGCAATAAAAAAATACAATATGGGGTAATAAAACGGTGTTATTACTCCAATGACACACAAGAATGAAATATTTATATGATCAAATATTCTTACGAACTAAACAATAAATAGATCTTGAATAATGTTTTCTTAATGGTTGATAATTTTCAGATGTTGAGCTCGTTATTTTAAAAGAGTTAATTTTACTGAAAATTTAATTAATTAATTTACTTTAATTTAATTTAATTTTAATGGCTTTAAAATTTGATTCAAATGAAATAAAAAACAAAACTCTAAAGTTAATTGAATATATTCCGAAATAAACTAGGCGTGACAGTCTAGTTCACGTCCCTTTATTTACTAGTGACTTGACTCTCGTATACTGCAGTATGAGCAAATTATTTAATTCTTTGTTAAGATTTGTATAGCGCTTTTTGTTCTATCTACTATTAATTCCTAACTAATGCTTACTAATTACTTATACTGGCTATACAGATTATCACACATGAATAATTCTTATTTAACTAGAGTCTTTGATTTCTGGCACCTGAATAATTTATTACAATGATTTTTAATTAAAAAAGATAGAAAATTTTAATGGTTGAAAAATAGATAAATTGATTCTGACTTTCCTGATACTGATGTGGATCGTAGAGATGCTCCGGATGTCCCTCGCTGTCCTTGTCCAATCGGCTAGAGATAGTGATCAACTTGAGCGTCCTGGGTTTCGGCGTTGAGCTCGGAAATCAGCAACACTCTCCTCTCCTGCTATTTGTTGAAGTTTTTACGTCTGCGGCTTTATGCGAGAACTGCTTCACGTCCCTCGTCGATTCACGTTCCACGTCAGCGTGTGTGTGTGTCGTTTCGAGTTGTAGTTCTGCTCGTCAGCTGATTCACAATGGTTTAGACGGCCTCTTTGTCGTATTCTTGAAGTAATGTCTTGTAGTCTTGTAGATCTCTTACGTGCTTATGACCACAGCTTGTAGTGCACAATAAGCTTGTTTGTTGAAATGAAGAGTATCTTGACTGGATGCTGTAATTACGAATCGTTACAGTTGATCTGTGTTATAATGATCGTAATTATGCGTGTTGACCACGTAGAGTCTTCAGATGAGTCTTCACAAAACTATGGTTTTGAGACGATCGAAGATATACGTCTGTTCTTCTTGAATACTGGCAGTAGAGTGTTTGATCAGCCCCAAAACTCCGCGCTGGTTGGGATTTCGTCGAATGATTTGATTGGCTGACACACTCTCCCTACTACACAAAATTTGAATCACCTTAGTCCGTGAGAACGAAGTTAGTTTCCCACAGACGGAGAATTTATATTATTATTAATATTCTTAACACAACGGAACTGAATTGTCGTTCCGGATTTCCTGTGGCACTTTTATGTTGCAATTATCTTGGTTGCAAACCAAGTTGTGATAATTCGAAAATATACAATTTGTTGTAAATTCTTACAGTTATAACATATTAAAAGCTCTTTAATGTAGCTCAATTATTACAGAAGTTATTCACATAAAATTAATTAACTCTGTTATTATTTAATTATATTGCGTAAAATTCGCACACCCCATTATTAATATTTCGGCAAACATTTTGGCTATAATGGATTTCGCCTGAATTTATTGGTTTCCGAAATATTAACAATTGAAAGTTTGGGGTGTGGTCGTATTCGTTCCACAGCGAGTTGATTATGTAACAGCCGCGTGTGCGTCTCGTACAATGCATTATTATGATCACTACAACATATGAGTGGAGTTTCGACTATTAAAATTTATTCAAACATCAATATAATATACTCTCAACAATAACCCCAAATTAATAATATTTGGTCCTGTTATATATATTACAACACTACATTGTTTAATATAAATTGATTTGGGTAGCCCCACGTTCAGGGCCAAAATTTATATAACATTACTGGTAAAGTGTACCAATTAATGGAGTTTGGGTGTAATGGTAATAAGAGTAGTCATTGATTTAATTGTAACGAGTTTTTATAATTTTATTTATAAAACACAAGCGTGTTTTAAAATCTCAACTACTTCGCCATAAATATTCATTATTGTTCGTTTGAAACGTTCAAATGTTGCAGTACATTTAACATTAAATAAATCTTATATTCTACAGCAGGGGCGTATATAAGGGGGGGCCCAGGAGGCCCGGGCCCCCCCCAAATAATGAATATAAAGAAAAAAATAAGTAACGTAATCTGAATTATTTTAAAGAATCATGCGCGAAGGCATCGCCGCGGCAGACAGTGATAATTCCCCGTATCGGTGAGGGGAGTGGGGTGGTAGTGGTGTGAAGTTCGTGCCAGTTCGGGTTGATTTGGTCCAACTCGGGCTCCCGCCCGGCCATCTGCGCGTGCGGACAACTGAACAGTTCAGTGGCAGCCATTGTTTGTTGTTTACGTTTGTTCGACATCTGTTGTACTGAAGTATGGTGGTGTTTTAAGTGTTAATGTTTACGTACTTTATCAGTATATTGAATTTGGCCGTAAGTGAACCACAACTGTAATGAAGAGGCAAGCTTCTATTCAAAACTTTTTCGCCAAAAAACCAAGTGTCAATAAGCCTGTCGGTGACAGTCCTGAAGTCGGTAGTGTTACGAAAGGACAAAGTGCAAATAGGCCTGACGGTGACAATGCTGAAGTCGGCTGCATTGGTAGAATTGCTTCTTGTGATGTCGCTACTTCGAGCTCAATTAATGTAGTTCCGGTTATGGAGGATAGTAGGCCTAATCAAGTAAGGAAAAATATCTATGATATTGGAAACTATTGTCAAAACAATTCCGTTCAGTCTTTCACAAACGAAAAAAAAATATTTTATTAGAAAATGTTTGGAAACCTCAGCCTGGATACAAATTTCCCTCCATTAATAGTTCAAACCATACTAGATCTTTTCAAATGAAGTGGCTAGAAGAATTTACGTGTTTGGCTTATTCAGAGGAAAAATCTGGATCTTTTTGCAAGTACTGCGTGTTATTTTCCCATACCGAAAATGTAGGGAAAGGAGATCACCAAGTAGCAAGGGCGTTGGTTACTCAGGCTTTTACCAATTTAAAAAAAGCCAGGGAAATGTTTAGCAAACATGAAAACTTATCCTATCATAAGAAATATGTTTTGATCGCTGAAAACACAAAAGCTATAGTTAAGAAAAAGGCTGAAAGTGTTATCAATCAAGTAAATGCCCAAAGAAGACTGGATATTGAGAATAATAGAAAACGGCTAATCCCTATAATACAAACAATACGATTTTGCGGGAGGCAGCAAATAGCTCTAAGGGGTCATCGTGACTCTGGACGAATAAGCCCTGAAGAACCGGACCAAAATGATGGGAATTTTCGATCGTTGTTGAGATACCGAGCCAACAGTGGAGATAATATTCTTAAAGACCAATTAACGACCAGTGGTGGGAAGACGATGTACACAAGTTCTTTCATTCAAAACGAACTTATTAACATATTCGGTCACTTAATACAATAAAAAATTGTAGAAAATGTCAGAAAGTCTGTTTTTTATTCCGTTTTAGCAGATGAAACCACTGACATCAGCCAAATCGAACAGTTTTCTCTCTGTGTACGTTACGTAGAGTACCAAACTTTCAAAATCAGAGAAGATTTTCTGACATTCGTCCCCATTTATGACGTCACTGGAGCAGGTTTGGCTAACACAATATTGGAGACCTTGTCAACATTAGGGCTTGATCTAAACAAAATGAGAGGCCAAGGGTACGATGGCGCTGCCACGATGAGTGGGCAATTCAGAGGAGTACAAGCTTCCATCAGAGAAAAGCTACCGTTGGCCCTGTATACACATTGTTCTTCACACACTCTAAATTTGTGTTTGTCAGATGCGAGCAGAATACCTTCTATAAGAAACTGTATGGGTGTCATAAAAGAAGTCTGTGGATTCTTTCATATGTCAGCCAAAAGAACAGAAATATTGAAATCAATGATTTCTGAATGTTGTCCAGAACAAAAGAAAAAAAAACTTATTTCACTGTGCGAAACCCGATGGGTAGAAAGGCACGACTCAGTAATTTTATTTAAAGACATTTTGGAACCTATCTTTCTCTCCCTTTGCAAAATAGAAGAAGAGGAATTAAATGACTCAGCTTCTAAGGCTCACACTCTAAGTAATGCTATTAGTCAATTTGCATTTCTTATTAATCTTTTTGTTTTGAGCCGGATGCTATCAACCACGCATAACTTATCTGAGCAGCTTCAAAACAAAAATATAGATCTTCCACAGGCCTTGACTAACGTTACGAGTGTCATACACCTTCTGGCGAAGGAGAGGGCAAATGCTGATGACTCATTTAAAGCCTTGTATAATCAAGTAAAGTCATTCGCTGCCAAACTTGACATTAAGGAAGAGATTCCAAGAATTTGCCGCCTTCAAACAGCATGTAGCAACGTCCCTTACACCACAGAAGAAGAATACTATCGACGAGCTGTTTATGTGCCATACCTGGACGATTTTTGTAACTCACTGAAAGAACGCTTTGAATCTCACAAGGAAACAGTTGCATCCTTACAAAACATCCTTCCACAATTGTGTATCATAATAGATTTCGGTTCATTAGAGGCTGCTTTTGGTTTCTACGAAGAAGATTTGTCACATAAAGAGATTGTGCAAAGTGAGTTTATGTTGTGGAAAGAAAAGTGGAGTCAGGAAAATCCTTCAAATCTTCCAAAAACGGCTATAAGTTCTCTAGAAAAATGTGACAAGACTGTCTTCCCCAACATTTATACCCTTCTGAAATTACTCACAGTTCTTCCTGTTTCTGTCGCAACCGTAGAGAGAACTTTCTCCAGCCTGAGAAGACTGAAGACTTACCTAAGGAACAGCACATCTGAAAGTAGGCTTAACGGACTTGCTTTACTTTCTATCCACAGAGACATTATAGTTAGTGACGACGAAGTTCTTGATAAGTTTGCAAGTGTACCAAGAAACCTGGACTTTGTTTCGTAACCATTGGTCTATATAAAAAGTGGAGTTCCTTTTTATGTATTCTTTTTATTGTCAGTTGGATAAACGATTAATAAAACAAATTTTGTTGCATTGTCAAACAGTCACTTTATTAAACCTTCTTTTAAGGTCTCCCCAAAACAATACTCAAAACAGTCTTTTGAATGATAGTTGATAAAACACACATATGCGTGTATACACAAAAAGAAAAAAATAGGGGTCTTGGCAATTTATACATACATGACAGAACAAAACAATATTTATAGCTAGAGAACCCCTCCAAACACGATAATCACAATCACGTATTTCACTCTTTTAGTTCGGATAAGTGTTTACAGATGAGACATTGTTAAAATCTTGACCAATGTTTGAAATATAGTAACAGATCTTTTCATCATTTGGTTTGTTTAAAAATAGATATATTTTTTATGATTTAATGTCAACAATAAAGAAGCGTGATCTCGGTAAAGTAAAAGGGGCATTCAGCGCAAATTACCCTCTGAATATGAGCAGCAAAACTGATATAAAGTATCATGGGGTGTCTACTTAAAAGTACTTAACCTAACCTTACATTAATCTTGGCCCCCCCCAAAATATATTCTATATTCGCCACTGTTCTACAGTAACAAAGTTATATTCTAAATACTTATTTGTCAATATTAAACACTCGACTGCTCAGTCTGACAGTGTGCTTTACTGCAGTTTCATTTTTTATTTTTATTTTTTAATAACTTCCAACTACGTTAATTTATGTATTGCATACTTGGTAATCATTGTTTGCTTTACCAACTTTAAAATAAAATTGAAATTGACTAAATGAATCGTTAAACATAAAAAAAATTAGTAAATTTAAATCAAATTCTCTGAACCTCTTTATCTACATTTTACATAAAACTCTTATTCATGTTTAAATTTCAAAATGTCTTTTAAATGTCTTTGGTCTCTCATTTAAAATTTATAAATGGATTATCTGTCACCTCGATTTTGTAGCTTATACTCATGTCCTCCGTTGATCCATATGTCCTCTTCTGATCGGAGTTCCCTGCACGTCTCCAGGTTCCACTCGTCATCCTCCAGTTACTCGTCTATCATGGACCCATCTGGTTGATGTAGGATAGTGTGAGAGGTTGCTCTGCACCAGCTGCTGTTGTTCTACCAGACGCCTCTACTGTTCAGCCTAGCGTTCCTCTGCATGATGTAAGATAGTAACTTGTCTTGACTGACGGACCTAACGTACATTCGTATTCGGTAACAGATTAAGCGTTACTATTTTGCACTTATGACGAACATAGAGTCCGTCCGCGTCTACTGTTCGATTAACAAAAATTAGAAACTCGCGTCGCCAACGGACAGAGCGTCCCGCCGCGACTGAAGACTGATTGAGAAAAAGGGCTGGCTTCGCTCGTGCTCTATTTATAATCGAGCATCGTACAGCACCTGTTGAGACAGAATTCTGCCGGTTTGAAATTGCTCGGTGGCGCCAGTTCTCCCACTCTCGTCCAATTTCATATTTTCGCACATTTCTGCCGATTGCAAAGTCTGATGTGAACTACAGGGTGCTCTAATGATGGATGATTTAATTACACATGTACAACGTAATTTTCATCGTAATAGAATAATCCGTGTAATTACTACGCACTTAAAATTACACTTAATTCGCACTGCGCGTCCTTTTCACGCCGTTTTCTCACTACACATGCATATTAACTTTATACACATTTTGGAGTCTTTGAATTTTTCCTACATCTATGGTTTTCTTATAATTAAATAAAAACTGTAATTTGACAATTATTCAGGGTGAGATTGCAAACTTTCATTCTCGAGCTGGGCTCACTCACACACATTACTTACTACTGTACACACTCCCAGCGACAGTTGTGTGAGGGTTCAGGTCAGCGCCTGCCTGTCTAGATTCCGTATTTTTAACATCAACTCAGCTTTCAATCACAGACCTGCTTATTTATTACATATTTATTACTTTAATTTAAATATTTATATAATCTATTACATGCACAGTACAGCATATGATTGTAATGTCGCAATATATTGTATTGTATTGCAACGATACAGCCATATGCTGTATTGAGCATTGATTTAAATAAATATAAAATTTGTAAAATTATTATAAGTTTGGGGTAAATGGACAGGTCTCGGATTGTAAAAATGTTTCATTGTTATACTAGGGGAGAAATTAACCTGTTCCAACAGGCAGAGAACACCTGCTCGATTGTATGTGTGTTATGCGTGTATCTTGTGTGTGTTAGTGATGCATGTACAGACAGGAATCGCAGTTACCCTCCCCAAGTAATTACTAAAATAATTATTTTAATTCACTGTGTGAAAACTAATTAGTGTATAAACAAACAAAAGGCACCAAAGTGTCTGTAAATTTTATAGGTATCCACAGTAAGAAAATGACGTTAATAGGACACACTACGCGAAGTCAGTGCGAAATAAATGTGCCAAAAATACGCTAATTACACTATGACGCTCAAATTAATGCAGTGAGTGCTTAATCAAATTAGCTATGATTTGTGCTATCTCAATTCCCTTCAAAACATTGCCATTTGCAAAAAAATTGCAAATATATGGAAAGGTTCGGGAGTGGGGGCTATCATGTGATCTGCAGGTCTCGACAGGATAATTTCGGAACCAACAGGTGCGGAATCTCGAGAGGGTATAAATTAAGGGTTTGACTGGAAACCCTTCTCTTCTTTTCAAAACACAATTGCAGTCGGACATGCTGTCCATCGGCAGAACAGTTTTATTTTATTATAAGTCTTATTTACGAACGAATAAAGACGTTCAGTAATTATGTTTACACTAATTCGGGAAACGTAGAGTACCGGGACCATTTAGGTCAGCAAGAGTACCAACAGAGAAGCTACAAGAGCGAAGCGGATGCTAGACGTTAGGAGATGCTTTTTAGACGCCTAACAGCCAAACGAGATCCACCTCGCAGCAGATAGTAATTTTCTGGGACGGACCACACACTGCTGGAGAACGACCCTGGACTCTGGACATATCCAGGACCATGCCAAGCCAGGAGTAACGGAAACCCAACTCTGGACAACGCTGGACCCCGTCGAAAAGTCGTAAGGTCATCAAAACTCGAGATGACATGCATAATGCATTTATAAATGATTCTTTTAAAGAGCTCATAAAGACTATATGAAGAGACAATGAATTAAAACAAAAAAGTTTATAATTAGAAAGAATGTAATAGTCTTATGTAAATGTTTTAGTCGTAAGAATGAGCGATCGCCTATAGATAAATATAGAAAAAAAGAGAGTTTAATTTTGAGATAATATATTTTTTTTTATCAAAGTAAAATAATTGAAATGATTTGATATTTGCATTTAGTAGAAAAGAATAATTTAAATTTTGAATATGAAACAAATGCCAGTCTAAGAGTAAACAATATAATTTTAAATTATTTAAAAAAAAAAAAGGAAAAAGAAACATTGGTATAGACTGAGCAAGCTGAGGTCAGATCTGAGTTAAAAGAATTAAATTAAAAAATAAACTTAATTACATTTAAAAATTATTTTTTTTATTAAATCAATTTGAATAAATGTCTGGATTAAGGTTATTAACATATCTAGAGGTAAGAGTGTTTTAAATGTGTGCAACACCGTATAGCTTAAGAGATGAACTTAATAACGAGTGATATCTTGATCGGAGATTTTTAACAATGTTTTATTATTTATAATGCTTGTTAAAACAATAAACATGAAATTTTAACTACTCATACATTTACTACTCTTATTATAGTTACACCTGGTATTGTTATAATTATTTACAACCTGCATATACAAAAGGTATCGTTGTATAGTTTTGGGTCCCAAAGAACGTGGGGTCACATAAATTACAGTATATCAAATTTATGTTATGTTCCGTTGTATAATTTTGGCGCTCCAAGAACGTGGGGCTCCACAAAATAAATTACATTATATAATTTGTTGCGTTATAATATATATATATAGTGAGACAAATAAAAACACGTGATAGGATGCAAACAGAGGCAGGTGAACGTGACTCGCGCCAGATATGGTACGAGATATAGAATTATAACGTCCACTGGTAGGCCTAAATCTGTTAGGCCTGCATGCCGATATCTCATTTTCAGGCATTACCTTAAATAATAATGTTCTACACCAGGGGTTCTTGACCGAGCGGCCGTGAAAATTTATAAAACATTTTCGGGTTTTGAAAGTTTGAAGTCTTTTTAAAGAATTATATTTTGCTCCTTCTTTTACTTTGTACCAGATTTGTATTTTTTAGTATAATCCGAATTCTACTGTGTGAGGCAATGTTCACGTTTGGCTTACAGCTGTAGCCTACTTGTAAGGAAAGGATGTGAATGTTTTAATTAGCAGATAAACTATATCATTAAATAAATCGTAATTATGGGCTTACTACAAACCAAGGAGCATGTTTCATCTTCTACCTTGGAATATATAATTTATTACTTGATTTACTAAACTGTCATCTTTCGTTCTTTCCACATTCGATCTCACTCCTGTGAGCGTTCAAATTAGGTAGGCCTAATTGTATGCATTTACAAAATTTTGCTAACTGGCGTAACTCAAGTTACGTCTATTTGAAGAATAAAAAAAACCATAATTCTCTTTGTAATACGTCTTCCCGCCAAAACTACACTTCTTTGCCATTGAGGTTATGTCTACGTGTTACTTGTGCTGTTACATTTTCTAGCAATGAGTTTTCGGGATAGGTTCCATAAAAAAAAAAAAATTAACGGTTGATCTGGCAAATTCAGACCACAAAATGCAACATTCAAGATAAAGTACAATATCTTCAAATCGTAGTTCAATAGGTAAGTTAATCTTTATTTTGTTTTGTAATTAATGGTAGTCAAATACGATTATTCACAGGTTATGTAGAGGCCTACTGGGGTTTTAAATATTGTCACTATAGTATTTATTTCCTTTCATAGATTATTTTGATACCCCACAAGTTTGGGTAATTTTAAATTTTATGTTTTTACAATTATGTTAATACTTGTTAATTACATTTCTTTTTGTATACAAATGCTTATTATAATATTTTGTTTTACAAATGATTTACAATTTATTCTCCGGAAATCCGCAACGATTTAATGCTGTACAGAAAAATACAAAAGATAAAGTCTGCTTTACAAAAATCTTTCCTTCCTTAAGCAACACTATTATTGATAACTCATGTAGTCATAAGAACATAACCTAGAGGAGATGGTGGGAATATGGAATATGGTGTTAATATGGAATTCATATCTAGCGGTTTCGGTATTAGAGCGACGCCACTCGGATGTCGGTTAAATTACAGCTGCTAGCGCTACAAGAGGCTTGCACGAGAATGAAAGAATTTGTTGCGAGTTTGTCTTGGAGGAGAGAGGTTATATTGTTTAGCGTGTTACAAAAACTTTTGCAGTTCGTCATATCGTATTTTTTCTAAGCTTCCCCGGAAGTGCAAGGTAAGCTATCTACTGTGGTTCGTCTGAGTAGCATATCAATGTACTATTATTATAGAGCATATGCAATAGATTATGTCAAACTCGAGACGATATATGAAAGCGTAAATTCAAATATGGCGATGGTGGTAATATGGAATATCAAGAGTGGTGTTAATATGGAATACTAGTATAGGTATTCCATAATACCACCAATTTATGAAACAAAGTATAACATGATTTTTTTATTATCTTTTAGATGGGTCGAACTAAACTAAATCGTCCGAATCGTGGAATTAGAAAGCAGTGGAAGGAGGATGACATGGTGACGGCACTACTAGCAGTTCGCAAAGGCGAAATGGGATACAAAAAGGCTGCCATGGTGTTCTCTGTTCCGAGAACCACATTGTTTCGTCTGTCAAACAAGAAAACGGTCGATCCTAATGCAGCTGCGACAACAAAACTGGGAAGGAAGTTTATACTACCCGCTCAAATAGAAGAAGAAATGGTTAAATATGCATTGGTGATGGAAGCTAATTTCTACGGATTCACGAGGCAGGATTTAAGAAACATGGCGTACCAACTTGCCGTAAGGAATGGTATAAAACACCCGTTCGGCAACAATGAAACGCCAGGTAGAGCTTGGTTGGACCATTCCTTGTTCCGTCACAGAGATAAGATCTCTGTACGTAAGCCCACTGGAACGTCATTTGCTCGTGCAATGGGATTCACGAGAGAAAATGTCAGCAAATTTTTTGATATTCTGGAAGCTGAATTTGATAAAAATAAATTCACTCCACAACAGGTCTACAACGTAGACGAAACAGGGTTAACTGTGGTGCAGAGCAAGATTTCAGAAGTGATAGGGTTGAAAGGAAAAAGACAAGTTGCTGCTCTTACATCTGCAGAGAGGGGAGGCCTTATGACAGTTATTGCTGCTATGAGTGCCAGTGGTGTTTTTGTCCCTCCTATGATCATATTCCCAAGAAAAAACATGAATCAGCAACTAATGAAGGGGGGTCCACCCGGCTCGGTTGGCGTTTGTCATCCATCTGGTTGGGTACAAACTAATTTATTCAGCCAGTGGTTTGTACACTTCATTAAATTCTCCAAACCTTCGGAAGAATCTCCAATTTTACTAATTTTGGACGGTCACAATACCCATACAAGAAACTTGGAGGTAATCGAAAAGGCACGAGAGAATCACGTCACAATTGTAAGCTTACCCCCTCATTCCATGCACAAGCTACAGCCGTTGGACAAATCATTCATGGGGGCACTGAAAACTCACTACAGTGAGGAAATCCGCAAATGGATTAGGCACAACAACCGAGCTCTCACCCCCTTCGATACTGTTGAGCTGTTTGGCATTGCCTACTTGAAGGTTCAAACAGGGGAAATAGCTGCAAAAGGCGTTCGGAAAACTGGGATTTACCCCTTAGATAGGAATGTATTCAGTGACGCAGACTTCATCGCTGCCGAAGCCGAAGCTGCCAAGAGAGGAGAAACGTCAATTGAAGTTCCTATCAACGAATCTACCAACAACAGTTCTGCCTTTCAGCAAGACCATTCAAATGAATTTAGTGGAATCAAAAAACCCACATCAATACAAAATGAGATAGTTTCACCCTTCCATCTCTCACCTGTGCCAGTTAGCAAGAAGGCTGTGTCTAGAAGGGGTAGCAAATCCAGATCGGCAGCTGTAATAACATCCTCTCCTTACAAAAAGGGCTTGGAGTCATCACTAGAAAAACATCCTTCGACATCGGCAGGAAGTCAAAAATCAAACCAAAACCAAAAAGTAAGAACTCCGCTAAAGGAAGGAACAGTAACCTACCAAAAGCCAAAAGAAGCATGAAAGTATCCGAATGTTCATCGTCTGAGAGCGAGGAAGATGTTGTTTGTGTTCCAGACGACGGCACCGACTTGGAGGAACTAGGCACAAATCCTGATGATGGAGATCCTTTGTGCCTATTTTGCGAAGCAAAATTTTCCGAAGATAGGAGTGGTGAAACCTGGATTAAATGTGTTTTGTGTAGCATGTGGGCACATGTAGAATGTGCAGGTGCTGAAAAAGATTATTACGTCTGTGATTTCTGCAAATGAAAGCACTTTATTTTTAGTGATACGGGTATTCCATAATACCACCCTATTTTCAATGGTTTATTGAAGAAATTTGTGTTAGTGGTTGAAATCACAATCAGAATGTTCACAGTTGCACACCACTATATAAAATTTATCCCTATTAGCGCTTTCAAGCCTCACAGCCCATCGTCAGATCGGAATAGGCAGAAATTATTTTAAAACAAACCCTTCACCCCTCTCCCCCACCCTGCTCACACACAACAAGCTATAATATAAATGACCCTTTCCCACCCCCTAAACCCTGTCACACCATCTGTACAGTTACAGATGGATTTTCAATGGACCAAGAAGTGCATATTTTCAGAGGATATAATTTTTTGATGTGGCATTAGCATTATATATAATTTCAATGTTGTCAGCAGATGTAGCATTAAATGAAACACCAGTCTATATTAATAAATGTGTGAAAATTTAACCCAGAAAAATTTTTTTTAGTAAATACAAAATGGTATTCCATATTCCCACCATCTCCTCTAACTTCATGGACAAGTAACATTTAGTACGGTATCAGTTATTAACATGATTAGATTATTTAAGTCTAATTAACATAATTAGATATGATTAGTCAGAATTTCAAATTTTCTACTCATGTGTTAATATTGACGATGGTTGTTTTCATACACTCTATCCAGTAGTGTAAACCTAAATGATTGGAGTGGAAGTATTCTTGAAGTATTGAAACAAGACTTTAAAAACTAAAAAAGCTGTAAGAAAGTTTATTAAAAACCTTGCAATCGCCAATTAACGTAATGAATGCGTAATGATTAACGTAAGTAATAAATTTAGCATAATAATTATGTGAATGGTGTAACTCTACTAGGGTACGGCTGGTATATTGTTCCTACCAAGATGCGTGGTAATGAATAACTTGGCTGAGAGTGTATAAGTTACTCACAGCTAATACTACAAATAATAAAAAGGCGTTTATCTATTACTGTGAAGATCAAACGTTGTAATGTTTTTCCTAATAACAGTAGACTATATTAATTACAGCAAACAACAGCAAATTCTTTTGATCATGTTAGTGACTTATTTTATTTGACCTATTTCTGACTTACCTTTTTACCAGACATTCTCAAATATTATGTAATTAATAATACAAATCTATAGGATAATGTTTAATCTGATATTATAGCAAATGTGTGGCATTAGAATTGGCTACATGCAATGGCACAGTGCTACATGATGTATTTTGTTTTGTTTAAGAATCGAGCCCAGAACCATCAGCTTCATTATCACCCAATACCTTCACCATGATTTGACAATAAAAAAGATGTACAAAATGTTTGCTGAATCGTATAAAACTGTGCTACAACCACTGCCATCTTGTTAAGTTTTGCAAAAAATCTTTAAAGGAATGAATCTCTCTTTCCATAGACCAAAGAAAGATATGTGTGGACTTTGTCACACTTATATGTGGCGGGATGAGATAAAGAAGCAGCAGTTGGAAGAAAAATACAATCAACATATTGCTGATAAGAAAGCTATAAGGGAAAAGAAAAAACAAGCGAAAGGCATGTTATACGCTATTACCTACAGAACAACAGCAGCAGTTTTTGACCTGCAACAAGTTATTTACCTACCTGTATGCAACAATAGTAAATTCTTTTATAAAAGAAGACTATCAACTTATAATTTTAATTATCTTGTTGATTCATCCTCTTCGTTCACTTTTTTAAATATTATTATATATATAACTTTCACATATGAACTTACATTGGTTATCACTTTCACATACGTTTCAAGGTGATGTGCCTCTTCCTCAGTGGGAGTAAATACTGAATGTCATTTTACAGAATAACGGTTATGGACTATAGGTGTGTGTGGTGGGGGTTGATGGTGGGAGGGAATTGGCGCTGAGGTTCAAATTGTGTGTTTGGATCAGTGTATTGAATAGTGTATGTGATTTATAATGTAATTGTTCATTTAATATGTTGTTTGGTTGTAGTGCATGATATCTGTATATTTCGAATTGTTCAGCTGTGTTTAGTTTTCTACTTTTTGGTAAGTAGTGTAGTATTTCCATGTTGTGTTCTATGTTTGTGTAACTGTGGTTTTCGTTTTGTAAATGTGTGGCAAATGTGGAATGTATGTAGTTTGTGGTGAGGGCTTTTAAATGTTCTGAAAATCTGGAGGAAAAAGATCTTCCCGTCTGGCCAATGTAGAATTGGTGACAATCATTACAATTTAATTTGTAAACCCCTGTTTTGCTGTATGTGTCTGTGCCTTTGTTAGTATTATTTATGTGTTTCCTAATGGTGTTGTTGGTTCTGTAGGCTACTTTATAATTGTGTTTCCTAAATGTGTTAGCAATTTTGTGTGTATTGGAATTGTAGTATGTAAGTGTTATGTATTTACTGGGTTGTGTGCTGTTGGTCTGATGTGTTTTACCTTTTGTGCTTAGGATGCGTTTGTGTATTTTATTTACCAAATCGGGGTTGTATCCATTTCTGACTGCTATATATTTGATTGTGTTTAATTCTTCTTGGTAGTTAGGCTCACTTCAATACCGCTAAACACGCATGACTACCAAGAAGAATTAAACATAATCAAATATATAGCAGTCAAAAATGGATACAACCCCGATTTGGTAAATAAAATACACAAACGCATCCTAAGCACAAAAAGTAAAACACATCAGACCAACAGCACACAACCCAGTAAATACATAACACTTACATACTACAATTCCAATACACACAAAATTGCTAACACATTTAGGAAACACAATTATAAAGTAGCCTACAGAACCAACAACACCATTAGGAAACACATAAATAATACTAACAAAGGCACAGACACCTACAGCAAAACAGGGGTTTACAAATTAAATTGTAATGATTGTCACCAATTCTACATCGGCCAGACGGGAAGATCTTTTTCCTCCAGATTTTCAGAACATTTAAAAGCCCTCATCACAAATTACATACATTCCTCATTTGCCACACATTTACAAAACGAAAACCACAGTTACACAAACATAGAACACAACATGGAAATACTACACTACTTACCAAAAAGTAGAAAACTAAACACAGCTGAACAATTCGAAATATACAGATATCATGCACTACAACCAAACAACATATTAAATGAACAATTACATTATAAATCACATACACTATTCGATACACTGATCCAAACACACAATTTGAACCTCAGCGCCAATTCCCTCCCACCATCAACCCCCACCACACACACCTATAGTCCATAACCGTTATTCTGTAAAATGACATTCAGTATTTACTCCCACTGAGGAAGAGGCACATCACCTTGAAACGTATGGGAAAGTGATAACCAAAGTAAGTTCATATGTGAAAGTTATATATATATATATATATATATGAAATAATATTTATAATTTTACTGTTTATAATTTAAGAACAAGAGAATGTCACTGTTATATCTGGCATGAGGGTGTTAGTAAAAGGGGTGTTTCAGAAATCTCTACGTGCCTTTTCATGTATCTGAAGAAAACAGATGAAGGGGGGAAGGTTTTCATGAAGTTTACTTGTTTTCTGATAGTACCAGTAGCCAAAATAAAATCTCTATAGTTGCAGCAATGCTGCTTTATTCAGTACATAAATTTAAAAACAGAGTTATTACTTTAAATTTCTTTGTTCCATACCATGGTCAAACTGAAGGAGATTCTGCTCACTCGACTATTTCAACAGCCATGAAATCTGCTGGGGTGTAGTATTTGCCACCCCAACTTCTGCCTATCTTCAGGCTTGCTAGACAATCACAACCATTTCTTGTGCATGCACTTTATACAAACATGTTTTTAGATTTTAAGGAAGTTGCAGTAGGTTTAAGAATCTTGAATATAAGGCAAGATGACAATGGGCACAAAATCGACTGGACTAAGATTGTAGAATTAATGGTAAAAAAAGATTAACCGGAGAGGTTATATTTCAGAATAAACCATTTGACATCAGAGTATCGCAGTCTGAGGTTACCAAGGGGAGTATCTGTGTCTGATTCTGCTACTCCACAAACAGCCTCCAGAGATATCTGCTGCTAAGTATGCTGATTTGATGGCTTTGTGTGAAGGAGACATGCCTGTCATCAAAGATCCTGAGTGTGTAGAATTTTATCAGAACTTACCCCATTCTTATAATCCTAAAAATTTAACAAAGAAGGTAACAAAATAAAAACTAGCAAAAAAATAAAACTGAAGTATATTTGGTGTAATGATAACTTTAACAGTGTAGTATGTTTCTTTTGTCTCATAATATTATCTGACTACTTTTTTATTTTTGAAGTACGGTACCAAAATGTAGAATGGTTAATATTATGCAATGTAAAAGTGTTGTTTATCAGAATTTTTTAGTCTAGTTTTGTAATTGGAAGAAAAACAAAATGTATAATATTATTTATTTAACATGTTTATATATTAAACATTAAAGGACTATTATTCGTCATTCATAAAACAGATATTGTATTACTATGAAAAAAATTCATTAAAAAATAGTAATGTGCCAATATTAAAAACAAACCGTTATCGTACCTTTTTTCCATGTTCCATGTACCTTTTTAACAGCTGACCATGTTTTCACTATTTTTCATTATTTTGTACCTCTTAAAGGAGAACTAAATGTTTACAGTTTCGTTTTTGGTTTGATTGTCAAATACTATCAATAATAAAAGTTGTAATAATATAAAAAGTTAACATCTGTTTACCATTAGTATGTAAAAAAAGCAAAGTAAGGTAAGAAACGTTTTGTGCAAAAATTAGAGCACAATACACATTGTATTAACAATTGTTTATATTTTTGTAGATTTTGTGTTAATTATATAATTTTTTCTGTAATTTGTATTGGTTATTTAACATTCCTTATAAAAACATAGGGGCGTAATTTAAACATACTGTATTTAGTTTTGCAGGGAATGCATAGAGGCGTATTTTAAATTTTCATGGCCTTGGCTATTAAAATAATAATTTGGAACATTATTCTGTTTTGTATTTGAAAGAGGGCTATTTTAATTTGCTGAGCTGAAAATTTCAAAACCACAACTAAATAAATGATAAAGCAGCTGAAAAATAAAGAAACGTAAAAACTTCTAATAGCTCTCCTGTAAAGTTAAAGAAACTGAGATTTACCAAATCAGGGACGAATCATTGCTAGTTGTCTGGTGGCTGAGGGATGGTTCTCAGTTCTCATTTCTACTCTAGTTTTCCAGGTTATGTCCTCGGTTATATTCTGTCCTGAAATAATAAAAAAACATAATGCACGGTCTTAAATAAAATTACGTTTACAATTTTACAATGTAGGCCTATACATATTTCTTTTTTATGATTAACATAGTGAAAATTTAGTCTGTATAATTAATTAAGCAAGAGTTAAATATGTAACAATTTTGCTAGTGTGGTGTCAACCACTGTGCTGATCTCCAATAATCTCTTTATCAAACACGTGGAAATCTTCCCTTAATCGAAAGTCAATAGCACTGGTGACAAAGATGAAATATTTAAAGATAGAACAAGTTTTATTTTTCTTGTCCTCCATGTCGATTTTTGTAACTTAATCCAGACGTGACCGCATAGGCCTACTCCAGTGTTATATAAATAAGGCACTGAAAAACATATTTGTACCGTAGGAACACTTTCCTATTCAATTCTTAAGCAATCAACTGATTCAAGATTTCTTAACATTTAAAAAAACGTCTTACCAAGCAGCTTGTATGAAATACTATAATTTACTTCACTGAAAATGTATAACTTATAATAATTAGTAGTGTCTTGTGGTTTTGAAGTACCTTAAGTCCATTTCTTAGTAACCAAAATATTAAAAAAAAGTAACACTATTCCTTCTTACTACTCACACGTACATACACAAAACACATTGATGTAGTAACATTGTCCTAAGGCTTTCATGGCCGGTGTCAGTTGTATGATTAAAGTTATCTGGGCTGTTTGGCCGTGGTCCATGGTTTATTGCCAAACCACAAGTTTCAACAGCTCCAATGGCTGCCATCATCAGTGGAATTTTGAAAAGTCCTGAACGTAGGGTATTCACGTCAGGCACACAGTACTGTGGTATAGGCTGACGACGTCCCCCCATGCTACCTGTACTTATAAATTCAGCAAAGTCCCACGTACAGGTAAAAATGACACCATCAGCCAATCCGAATAGTGCCCAGGTAGAAACTGCACAAACAGCCAATCACAATAAACATGGTGTATGATTGTCTCGCACCAATCTATGCCATCAGGTACTCAACAATTGTTTTCCCCGGAGTACTGTGGTGAAGGCTAATGATTTCCCGCGATGCCACCTGTGCTAATTGCTTACTAATTGCAACCCCCGCATAGGTAAGAACTGAATCATCGGCCAATCAGAAAAAAGAAGGTGTGTGAGAGGCTCGCATCGCGCCATGCCATAAAGTACTTAATGCAATACTTTCGCCCCGTCGATTGGGAAGCCTATAAAGCCTAGGTGGAAGGGAAGCCCTTCCACCTAGGCTTTATGGGCTCCCCAAGATCCACAAGCCGGACGTCCCGCTCAGACCGATCGTCAGCGCCATAGGGTCTCCAACCTACTATCTGGCTAAACACTTGACCGAGCTTCTCCGGCCATATATAGGTGGTACGGAGTCATATGTGAAGGATTCGACCCACTTTCTTGAAAAGCTCGGTGGGTTATCGTTGCGACCTGGAGACATAATGGTCAGCTTTGACGTGGTTTCGTTGTTCACCATTGGTGCCCGTGGATGATGTCCTTTGCCACTTAGCGAACCTTTTTCCGGCAGACATTACAGCGCTTTTCCGGCATGTTCTAAAAACGACCTATTTTCAGTACGGCGGTGAATTCTTTGAAATGATTGATGGTGTGGCCATGGGGAGTAAGTCCACTCAGTCCTGTGGTGGCGAACTTTTATATGGAAAGGTTCGAGCAGCGGGCAATTTCATCTTTTCCGTTAAAGCCGAGGTGCTGGTTCCGGTATGTTGATGACACCTTTGTTATCTGGAGCCATGGGGAGGAAGAACTCGGCAGGTTCCTGGCACACCTCAATCAGGTTCACCCACGGATACAGTTCACCGTTGAGAGGGAGACCGACAATAAGCTGGCTTTTCTGGACGTTTTGGTCCTTAGAAGGACCGATGGCAACCTCGGACATAAAGTTTATAGAAAACCGACGCACACTAACCGCTATCTCCATAAACAGTCGAACCACCATCCCAGCCAGAAGAGGGCGGTGTTGAAGACCCTGGTGGACCGGGCTAGGAGGATATGCGAGCCCGGTACCTCGACGAGGAAATGCGCCACCTCGAACTAGCGCTGCAGGCCAATGGATATTCCGTCGGGGAGGTGAGACGAGCGGTCCGACCGAGAAGAACAGCCAGGCCGGAAGTGGTGTCACGGGAGACCGTCGGTTTCGCGGCGTTGCCCTACATCCATGGGGTGACTTACGGCATTGGTAGGCTGCTCAGTCGCCACGGCGTGAGGCCAATATTCAAGCCGACAAGAAAGATCCACCAGTTCTTGAGGCCGGCGAAGGACGTCCGAGACCCGCTGTCGCGTGCGGTGTGTACGGAGTTCCCTGCTCGTGCGGTCAGGTGTACATTGGAACCAAGAAGCACAGCGTCCGCACACGAGTGGGTGAACATAGCCGTTACTGTAGATTGGGACAGCCGGAGAAGTCTGCCGTAGCTGAGCACGCGCTCGCGAATGCCGACCATCGGATCCGCTTCGATGAGACGAAGCTCTTGTCGGCGGTAAGTGATTACTTCCTTCGTCTTCATATGGAGTCCGTCTTTATTCACAAGTATGCTGCAATCGCTATGAATCGGCGGATTGCTGCCAGAGCTGTTGGGATGCGCGTCGTGAGACGTCCCAATTGTTTACTAGTACCGAGCCTCCGGTAGGGGCTCCTGCCTAGTGGTCCTGTCCAGACGGAATCTTAATTAATTAATTTGTGGCCGCTACAACGGCATGCTCGTACTAGGCCGTCCTAGTACAGTATTTGCCGAGGCCGTTTCTAAGAATCACCTGGACGTGTATGGTACTTGCCAAGGCCAGCTATGAGAGGGTTTGCCTGAGTCCTCGCAGCTCGGACATAAAATTTACGTGCAAGTCGCCTTACGGTGTCATCCAAGGAGCGGACACCGAGTCCTCTTCTCAAAAGTCACCAAGGGAACCGATAGGAGGCTTTGGCCGCTAGCCGAAGACCCCTATCGAGAACGCTTTGGAAGTTTCTTTTATGAACGGTTGCGAGGTAACCCCAGACGGGAATAGCGTAGGTAATGATCGGCAACAGGTACGCGTTGACAATCAACTTACCCAGCTTGCGGGTCATAACCTTGTTGGCGAGTATCGGAAACAGTTGCGCGAGAAGAGCGGACGCTCTCTGACGCATCGTCTCAGCGTGAGCACGCCAGGTGAGCCGACGATCAAGGTGTATTTAACCTTTCTCGACCAGGGCAAATACGTTCGACCGAGTCTCACTCGTCCTCGTGGTTCTTTCCGACGCTTTCAGCATAGCACGGCGGAGCTCTTGGTTTCGTTGACTGCAACTTTCCAGCTTTCCGTCCACGTCGTATACGCATCGAGTGCGCGCTGAAGTCGTATGCTAGTCCTGTCAGCGTTCCGGTCGGCGGTATAGACCGTCGTGTCGTCGGCAAACAGTGCCATCTGGACTCCAGGCTCTCTGGGTGCATCGTTGACGAACACGGAGAACAGGAGAGGCCCTAGCACGCTACCTTGAGGTACCCCGGCTGTAATGCGTCTCTCGGAAGAGACGTGGTCGTCTATTCTCACGCAGAAAGTCCTCTCCGTCAGAAAGCTAACAATCAAGCAAAGGTAGCAATCTGGGAGCTGGATTTCCCGGAGCTTGAACAAGAGCCCGTCGTGCCAGACACTATCAAAGGCCTTCTCCACATCTAGGAAACAGGCGACAGTCTGCTCTTTCCGACAGCCGGCGCCCGTGATGTATTCCACCAGTCTCATCAGCTGATGAGTGGTGGAATGCCCACACGGAAACCGAACTGTTCGGGGACCAGTACATTGTACAAGTTTCTTAGATGGTCTAGGACTCTCCGTTGTACAAGACGTTCGAGGACCTTTGACGTGGCCGACAGTAGACTAATGGGCCGTAGGTTGTCGGGACGGAAAGCGTCCTTTCCCTGCTTCGGATCACTATGGCCGTCGCCTTTCGCTATTTGTGGGGAAAGTAGGCCAGTCTTAGACACGCGTTGAACAACGCAACCAAGAAAAGTATTCCCTGCTCCGGTAGTCGAATTAGAGAGGCGTTCGAGACGCCGTCCGGGCCAGGAGCTTTTCTCGGTACGAGTTCAACGAACCGACCTGAGACCTCTTCCCTAGTAATGGGTTCAGGCTCCGCAGTGATCGGAAGAGACAGAAAGTCTTCCACTTCGTTCTCGACTTCTTCATCGAAGTCCCAGTCCATGGGCGGGTTTGGAGCGAACTGACGCTCGAAACACGCGCCCAAGTACTCGGCCTTGCCTCCGGGCGAGCCAGGATTTGACCGAAATGTCCAGCAATGGATGGGATGCGAGGTCGGCGCCTCGTCCCTACCAACGCCGAAGGTATCCGGTAAGGGCGACTTTCGTCCGATCCATCTCCCGCTTGGGCCACGGCGAGTTCCCAACAGCGTCTCTGGTAGGCCTGCATTTCACGACGTAAAATGCCGGTCGCCCGGTTGTACGTTGCCTTGTCGGCCGGATCACGTGTCCGCGGACACATGGACCGGCAGTCAATTCCTTGGATCACTGCTATGTCCAAGACATCGGGAGCTGCGCGGAGTTGTGAGGGGTAGAACTTAGGTTGGGCAGGCCCAATCACCGTCACCCTGCGTGAATCTGCAAACCTGCGTAAGCGCTTCCCGTTTAGGACAGTCAAGCTACTGTTCCAATCGCGATGCTTACAATTTAGGTCGCCGGCCATGATGACCCTCCTGTGTGCATCGAACGCGACCGCTAGATCGGGGTGAAGGAGCTCTTTTTGCGGCGGTTTTTACCCCGCTACCAAGAGGACACCGCCCAGAGTGTTCAACATCACCACAGCAGTGACCTCCAGGTGAGTCATTTGCGGCAAGAGGACGCGGTGAAGATCAAGACTGAGCCTCACCGCGACCGCAGTATCGCCACCAGCAGTGCCCGGCCTGTCGTTTCGATAGCACACATAGTTGGCCAATCGGAACCGG
This sequence comes from Magicicada septendecula, assembly GCA_034769895.1. Classification (NCBI taxonomy): domain Eukaryota; kingdom Metazoa; phylum Arthropoda; class Insecta; order Hemiptera; family Cicadidae; genus Magicicada; species Magicicada septendecula. The sequence continues at coordinate 102,461,314 of CM068376.1, forward strand.
TTCGCAGGGGTTAAGTGGGTCTCACTGAGAAGCACTACATCGGGTTTGAGTCGGGCCAGTAATTCTTGGAGTTTCTGGATCTTAGCCAACCCGTTGGCGTTCCAGGAAAGAATGGAGAGGTCTCGTTTGAGGACCCGACTCATAGAAGTCCTACACAAGTGGCGGCTTCCACCAAGATCGTGAACCTCTCGGTTATATCGGCAGTCTCCAAGCGGGAGCGGATGGACCTGAAGGTCTGGGCAACTTTGCGGAGGTCAAATTCCGCAAGGAACTTTTTAACGACCTGGTAGTCGTCAGGTACGTTTTTTGAGGCTGTGTGCCCGGAGACTATTTGCGCATAAGAGCGCCGAGGCTTAACAATCGGGGGATTGGTGGAAGCCAAGGGTGTTACAGGGCCAGGTATAACGCCTCTAGCGGAGGCGCTAGGAAGAGGGACAGATGCGATTGCGTCGGTCTTTGTAACGCGATGCGCAGGCTGTCTGGACTGTGCGGCTGGGTTAGCAGGAGCCCGGGAGCGAGTGCCACGGGGCTTACGATGCCGCTTCTTTTTGCCTGCTAGAGGAAACCGCGGGGGTGGGAGGTCACGCGAGGCTGCTTCTACAACAGGGTCGGGGTTATCCGGTGTTGGGGAGGATTGAGTTGTTGTCTCAGGCTCCACAACCGAGATGATTTCTTTGGGCTGAACTGTCTCACTTACAGATGACGCGGTGTTACGGCGCTTTTTCGCCTGAGGTGGGGCAGGGGCCTGGGAAGGAGCCTGAGTTGAGGTTGCCTGTACCACAGGTGATTGCTTCGGGCCTTTGATTCTCTTCTGTTGCTTGTTTACAACAGTGGCGAGTCACGGTAGCCGTAGCAGGAGGCGAAGGGCCTGGCTGCTCGGTTGCAGTTCTGGAAACAGCTTCCGGATGCCTCGGAGGTGGCAGAGGCCCTTTTGGCTTTCGCCGCTCGAGATCCTGCTTGTACACCGGGCAGGACCGGTAGTTAGCGGGGTGACTTCCACCACAGTTGATGCACCTTTTGAAGGCCGGTGCGTCACAATATTTAGTGAGGTGCGGCAAAGAGCACATCACGCACGCAGGAACGTTTGAGCATGTATCTGTGTGGTGCCCGAAGCGTTGGCACCTGTGACATTATGAATCGGCGACGACGACGACGCTCTGGGCTGTGCGGTAGTGCGTCGCAGAGACGGACCGCTCGGTATCTGAGTTCCGAGCTACCTTCTGGAGCTCCTGCCTCGTGGCCCTGCCCAAGTAGGGCGTGTGCTCTATAGCAGGCCGATTCTCGGCTGTTGTGCTAGCCTACACTAGCGCAGTATACACCGAGGATGTTTCCACGAATCACCTGGACGTATACGGTACCTGCCCAGCCCAGCCACAAGAGGATTGTCTGGGAACCTCGCCGCACGTGCATAAAATTTGCGTGCAAGCCGCCTGAATGTTTCGTCTAAAGAGCGGACGCCAAGTCCTCTCCTTAGAAGGCGTGATGAGAAGAGACGGGGGACTTTGGCCGCTAGCCGAAGACCCCTGTCGCGGACGCTCTGCAACTTCTTTTTATGCATTGCGGCGAGGTAACCCCAAACCGGGCAAGCGTAGGTAATGACCGGCAGCAAATACGCGCCGACGATCATCTTGCCCAATTTCCTGGTCATGGCTGAGCTGATCAGGAGTGGAAACAGTAAGCCAGGTGAGCCGACGGTCGAGGTGTAATCTGAGGTACTTAACCTCGTTGGACAAGCGCAAGTACGTTCTGCCGATACGTAACTGCCTAACAGGGTGCTTCCGTGGCTTCGAGAATTCGACGGCTACACTCTTGGTAGCGTTGAGTTGCACTCTCCAATTTTCAGTCCAGTCCCCGAGCGTGTCGAGCTGGCGCTGCAGTCGTAAGACGGCTCTTTCCACATGACGATCGGCCGTAAATACGGCCGTGTCATCCGCAAAGAGGGCCACCCGGACTCCAGGCTGTATCGGCACGTCGTTGACGTAGAGTGAGAACATAAGGGGGCCAAGAACACTACCTTGAGGGGCGCCGGCTGTGATTCGTCTCTCGGAAGAGACTGAATCTCCGACTCTCACGCAGAAGGTCCTCTCCGTCAGAAAGCTAGCAACCAGATGGAGGTAGCAGTCCGGGAGCTGGATTTCCCTAAGCTTGAATAATAGGCCATCATGCCATACGCTGTCGAAGGCTTTTTCAACATCTAAGAAACAGCCAACGGTCCGTTCTCTCCGACACCCGTCGTCCGTGATGTATTCCACCATTCTCATCAGTTGATGAGTGGTCGAATGCCCCACACGGAAGCCGAACTGTTCGGGGACCAGCACGTCAAATGAATCGGCGGGGCGAAAGCATTGCATTAAGTACTTTATGGTATGGCGCGATGCGAGCCTCTCACACACCTTCTTTTTTCTGATTGGCCGATGATTCAGTTCTTACCTATGCGGGGGTTGCAATTAGTAAGCAATTAGCACAGGTGGCATCGCGGGAAATCATTAGTCTTCACCACAGTACTCCGGGGAAAACAATTGTTGAGTACCTGATGGCATAGCGTGGTGCGAGACAATCATACACCATGTTTATTGTGATTGGCTCTTGGTGCAGTTCCTACCTGGGCACTATTCGGATTGGCTGATGGTGTCATTTTTACCTGTACGTGGGACTTTGTTGAATTTATAAGTACAGGTAGCATGGGGGGACGTCTTCAGCCTATACCACAGTACTGTGTGCCTGACGTCAATACCCTACGTTCAGGACTTTTCAAAATTCCACTGATGATGGCAGCCATTGGAGCTGTTGAAACGTTTGGTTTGGCAATAAACCATGGACCACGGCCAAACAGCCCGGATAACTTTAATCATACACATTGACGTAAGTTGCACTAAATTACATAACTAACTTATTTATTAAATAATTTATATAAGTATAAGTTTATGCAAAGAGTTTTCCCCAGCACCAATCATTTTATGAGACACAAATTTCAACCAAACGAATTCAGAATGACGGGAACTTTTAAACTAAACCCATTGTATACTTTACACAATTCCATGTAGAAAATTTGTTTTAACACAGTTTGTAGTTTTCTAGTTGTCTGGTGGTTGAGGGATGGTTCATATTTCTACCCTAGTTTTCAGGTTATGTCCTCTTAGCGAGTCGAACGGAAGTGTTCAGCTCTCATTGTAACCACAGTTCACGACGTTTATAGTCAAGTAATTTATTCCACAGGAACGTAAAAAAAGGTCTATATTAAATAGTTTTTGTTGTTATTCGAATCTTTTACGGATGTGTCTATTGGCATACACTGGTTTTTCCATCTGTATTTATTAATTGTTACGTATTTCTTAATTTAGTGCTTTATTATCATTTCGCAAAAAAATCAGCAATTTATATCATAAAACTTGTCCGTTAATCCGTACACACGTTAAGATCAAACGTCGCTTACAAGCGCTCCATACCTTCTGCCCGTATAGGCTCTAACTTCAAGAATATTAGCAGCCAACCACAGACTTGCCCGATTGTGATTCTGTGGCAAAATGAGTAAAGCAATTTAGTTCCATTGGCTGCAGTATTTACAGACACGTAGTCACTAAGGCGAAGTTTTTAAAAAAAGTCGTACAAAACATTTTACACTAGGGCTATCAGTGTCTGCAGAAGATGGAGAAAGTTTGTGACAATTGCCTGGTATCGTTTATTTTATTTGTATGTAATGTATGATGTTATGTTTATTTCTTCTTGACTTTGTTAAATTTTCTATATCTAAATATAAGTATATCACTACCGACTCGGAACACATAGTTTTTTATTGGTAAAATCGTAAAAGTTTTACCTTATAGCCTGAACCAGTTTTCGCTTATAAGCTTTGTCAGAGGCTTCATTATTATTATTTATAATAATAATAATAATAATTGCTATACATACATAATATATCGATATAAATAATATAATAATGCTATAGTAATAAAAATAATAAATCCTATAAATAAACAGCAAATAATGAGTTTTTATTTCTTAATTTTTCTAGTTTGTATCACAAAATTATAAAAAGATCCATAATCCACCGTGGAAGGGAATCCATCATTCCTGCGCTACCTGATTTTAGTATTTTAGAATACTCAAGTCTGGTTTTTAAAAACCTGCTTAAAGTGTATTTATTAATGGTTCATAAAACATTATTAAACAATTATGAAAATATAATTAAAAAAGCTTTGAATATACTCTTTTCTGCTAGTGATTTTTGATTTCTTGGAAATTCACGTTATGAAAGTGTGGCTCTGCTGACATGATGATGATGTAGATGATGATGACAATGATGAAAGTCCGGACTAAGTTTGTATCAAACCTTACAAAAGATAAGTGAATAAAATTTAAGGCTTACTTGCGGTAATTGCTACCTCCCGTTACATCATGCGCGCCTGTTACATATCGTTGGTTGTGAACTTGAATGAGTGACAGACGATGTAAATTGAACACTAAAGCCTAGTACGCACTGGGACTCTTTGAATCGACTCATGTCGCGATTCAGAATCCGCGCTGTGTAGATTCATTGTTCGGACTCAGCCCAGACGCTGCTCCGCGACAAAAAACCGTGTCCACACCAAGATTCATGTTGCGATTCAGTCCTTTACGAAAAATGAGGGAGGAAATTGCTCTCTCGGGAATATCCCTAGCTCTTTTTTGTATAATTAATAATAGAAACAAGCGCAATAAAAAACGACAAAAAATATGGTGGGTTCGCAAATTATTTCATGGCGGGAATCAGTGCGGGAATTAATCTTTTGGACACTTTAAAAATGGAAGATGGAATGGGGTTTAGAAATTTTTTGAGAATGTCCCCAACCGATTTTGAAACCATTTTAACCAAAGTTGGTAATAAAATTTGTAAGAAAAGTACCAACTTTAGGGAATCTATCTCCCCGGCCAACAGATTAGCTGTCACTCTTAGATTCCTAGCTAGTGGAGACTCATACACAAGCCTCATGTACACCTTCAAGATTTACTGGTGAGGTTCCACTTTTCATATTTTTCATCTTTTTGTGTTCGCGCCGAAATTGTCCTTTCAATGTATGCAATTTTTTTCAATTTCCGCCACGGATACAGTGTATTTACCAGCCAAAGCCGTCAATGTTTTGCTTTTTAATTCACGATTTCTATAGTCTGTGAAGGACACATCCCACAAACGACGATGGGAATGCATCTCCTCTATAAACTGTAACGTTAAATCAGTACTCCACAACATAATTGCAAAAATAAAATAAAAAACAATCACCGAAACGAATCGAAAAACGAGTGCGTAGCGGCGCGAGTCGCTAGCCTGTTCGGATCACGTCTACACTGGCCAATGTTTTCGCAACAATGAGTCAGTGAATCCCATATCGGACGGGATTCAAACAACGCAGAAAATACTAACCAGCAACACACCAGATTCACCGCGACAATGAGTCGGGGCAGCCCGGACGCAGGCGAGTCGCACGCGGGATTCACCCCAGACGCAAAGAGTCGATTCAAAGAGTGCGTACTAGGCTTAAGGTCTCGATGCACAGTAGACAAACACCTCTACTGTTGCGAGGCTAACAAAATTTTCATTCACTTCGCACATGCGCAGAACAGTTTTTTGCGGTGTTTCATAGCGTGAACATCGGCTCTAGTGATTGCAATCCGGCATCATTTGCAATCCGGCCGGATCCGACCGGATTCCCAGCGATCCAGCCGGATCCGGCCGGATTGATCAAATCAGGATGATTTTCACTTTTCGGTTCAAAATGAACTGTTAATGAGTTAATCGAGTGTAATTGTACTTATTATAGGTAGTTTATTAAAAAAACATGTATATATATATATATATATATATATAATCAACTTTATTTCCAATGTTAAGATTAGACAACGAGCAAACAATTAAAATCTAGTAGTGTAGGGTAAGTAATTAGTAAAATTTTAACAACGTAACGAGTGGTTCAATCTTCCACTTCCTAAATTTCATAGTAAGTAACTTTATAAAACCTAATTTAATTAACCTTACGTAATTTACTTAGATGAGAATTGAGATCACAATAATTATTAAAGTATTTATTTGAAAATGCTAACTAACAAGTCTTATAGTTATGACAGACACCATCATGATTTGATGAATTTGTCTGATGAATAGCACAATTATCACAATCTTTATTGTATTATAATTATAGCTCTTTAATTTAGTCAACTTACGATAAATAATTATTTTAAGTAATGATTATTTCAGTATATATATTATCAAAAAATCAATTTTGATTTTGAAAGAAGGATCTTAGAAAACAAATAGTGTTTATTGTGTCATCTCCCAGTCGACTTCTAATGGAGCTACAAATATAGCCTGCGGCCGAAAAAGCCCTTTCAGCTTCTACACTTGTTGGCTTTATTGTCAGCAAATAATCATGAATAGTAGATAAGTATTCTCCTCGAACTCCTTCACTTTCAAACGCAGTCATTTCCTTTTTTAGTACTTTATCAAAATCTTTTTCTTTTTTAGTATTTATGCTATAACATGTGGATTCTTGCTGGATTTGTAATTGTAGTTCTTCCTGTAATGTCAAATCTTTCTTTAGTAATGGTGAATCTACGTTCTCCTCTACTATTTCTTCCACGTTTTCTTTAGACTTATCATCTTGAATAACTCTCTCTAAGATTTTTTTCATTTCTAATCGTATGACTTTTTTCTTTGGCATAGTAAATGTATCATCGGATCCGTTTAGATTTTCATGATATTTCTTTGGATTCTGTAAATACATTAATATTCCTGATACTACAGTGCGGCGTTCTTTAATCCTTGTACATAGTGCTTCATATAATTCATTACTTAACACCGTGTCATGAGTGAGCAACTTCTCTAAAACAAATTTTAGTGTTGTTTCAGCAGTGAACAGGGTCGAATCTCTTCTGCATAGGGCCTCTACAGCCAATTTAAATGGCTGCAAACTGTCAATCAAATCTTTTATTTTCGACCATTCAAGGTCACTAAATTTAATGTCAGATCCTATATCTATTAAAGCTTTATCGACACACACTTTCAGCTTATAAAATCTTTCGATCATAGAGAGAAGACTATTCCAACGTGTGCGGCAATCCAACATCAGGCTTAATTCTTTACCTATATCTTCTTTCACATACTTTTGCAGATACATATCGTATTTAGTAGGCGACCTTTTGAACAGCTTTACTACTTTTCGCACTTTTTGAAGAATATCATTGAATCTAGGAATTACTTCAGCCTTAGAAAGATAAGGATCCCCAGGATCCGTTATTGTAACTATAACCCCTTGTTCAAGTTGTTCTTCATCATTCATTGTGTCTTCGTCATCTGTATCTGTTTCTGATTCATTAGATGTTGTTGACGTTGTTGCTAGGCGGTTTTCTGCCTTCTCTTCATTTTTTTTATATAAAACATCGACCACAGCTAATTGTAACCCATGTGCGAAGCAGAGTTGTTGATAGCAATTCATGAGCTTACCTACTTTGACCATAACACTTGCGCCGTCAGTACTCATGCCAATAATATCAGTATCAGTATCAAGACCGAAGCTTTTTAAGCGATTTTTTATTAGACTGATAGTATGTTCCGCAGTACACGAACCATGGATTCTAATCAAGCCCAGATTAAAGTGTTTTTCTTTGTGGTGTAAATTTAGGTTCAAATATCGGTGATTTTTTTGGGAAGTCCATTCGTCAAAACTCAAAGAGAATCGTTTTCCTTGTTTCCTAAGATATTCGAACTCAATTATCAAGTCTGCTTTAACGGTATTTGCGAAATTTGTTACTATAGATCTTATAGTATTTGGTGAATTAGAAAGTTAAAATCCGCTTTTTCTAAACAAATATCTCAAATCTGGCGATGTACAAAATAAATTGAAGGGCATACCATTTTTACAGACCATTCTCGAGATCATCTTTTCCATCGAGTTTTCCTTTTGAAAATAATTGTCTATTGTTTTAGACTTTTTCTTGGGTATTTCTTCCTCACAAATAATATTATCTGAATCAGTTCTTGATGTGGATGGTTTAGAGAATGAATCAGAATTCGGACGTTTTAATTGGCTATTTTCAGAACTTTGATCAATGCAAATGCAATGCTTTGTTCTCAAATGTGTTCTTAATCCTTTATAAGAACCTTTACGTATTTTTATTAACTTTGAGCACAATATGCATTCGGCGTCGGCGTTGACAGACTTGTCTTTTTGCATTTTTTTAAAATAATGCCATATAGTTTTCTCACTGTCCCCACCATAATCCTCCTCATTTTGACTTGTTTTTGAAAGTGACATGTTTTATAATTTTTTTCAACTAGGATAAACTAATAATAAATTAGTATACTACGAGTAATAGGCCTACCTGTAACAAACAAAAGACAAAACATATTTAATTACAATATTAATTTAAATTTTTGTTCGTACGTAACGTAACTCAATTTAATTCATTTCGAAGTCTAATAATTCAGACAATTTGTGTAAACTATCCAGCATTATTTATTTATTTAATGATCTTTTATATCATTCACACACTCATAAGTCAACAAAATTTATTTGTCGATTGAGCAAAAACAATGTCTATTTCCATTTGAATAAAACACTTTTCAACGGATACTATCGCTAGCGTAAATACAAAAAAATAATATATATTTACTTACATTTTGACGAAGCACCGACATAACCAAACACATATTTATTGTCTCGAGCGAGGCGAATAATACTGAACTGATCAGCTGGCGTGTTATGGTGAGGGGGGGTGCGCGGCGTAGTGGCGCGGAGCGTCTCAGCGTCGAACGACTCGCACGCATGCACACACACCACGCGTATCGCATTTAAAGCACCTAATCTTGCAACAGCGCTATTATTTTGTCATAAATTGCTAACACCGGACCCGGTCACCGGATCCGGTATATTAGTGCCGGATCCGATAAAGGTTTAATGATGCCGGATTCCCGGTCCGTTTTTCCGGATTGCAATCCCTAATCGGCTCCAACAAGACTGGCGAGAACAACGGAAGCATGTGTGTGACAGAGAGGGAAATAATATAGAAGTGAGACAGTGAACGTTATAGCGTTGTCTCCCCTCTCTTCTCTGGGTCACCGCTGATGACTGTTCACGAAAGGCTGGCGGGCCTAAGAATGACATCACTAAACTTCAGCGCGTACGCCACTCACAAACTTGCTTCCTGCAACCTTCTGCTCGCCTGATACATCTGACGGTGTTTGAGTTTGTTATGATCATCTGTTATTGAAATAGTTTTGGAGATGTAGTGCCAAGATTTATGTGCTTTTTTTAATACTAATCTATATCCATAATACAATTTTAATAAGAATGTACCATTCTTTGGAATTAATAAGTTATGAGGAATTATAGTTATTTATACAACTGTATATTTTGGAGGTAAATGAATTCATACAAAAAAAAATACCCCCCCCCCCCCGAATTTTACAAATGGTATTTTGTGCATTTGCTTGTTTTTACTTGTACTCTCTGTGTCCAATATTTTTTTATTCTTTTTTTCATAATAATGGCACATTTCGAGTATCTTAACACACAGTTCTGGTGTATAATAATGTTCATATAAAGTGTGTTGAGAATTTTATTGGTTGTTTTTCCCCATTGATAATGTATTGGGATTTTTTTTGTTACTTAAAATTATAAGTTTTACATATTGTTATTTCTACAATTAAACAGCACATTCTTGTTGGCAAAATACAGTGGGTAAATTGAGAAGAAATTAAAAGTAAATAGATAATATTATTGGATTATATTGGAAGATTAATGTGTGTTTTTAAATACATACAATACAATAAGGAAAAGTTTTGAAATTTAATCAGTCTTTGTAAAAATTATAACATTGCAATATATGTTCAGTCTTTCTCTTTTTGCGGGAATCGGATGCAGAGGGGAAACTTCAAGGAATTTTCCATTTAAATATCTTTAAAAAATTCTATGAACCTATCAATAGAAAATTATTTTTTCCTCACAAATATAGTTTTATTTATTAAAAAAGCGCTTACCGTTTAAGAATAGTAAAAAATTTTATTTTAAATTTTGGAGAGAAGATATTTGAAATATATATACTTGTAATACAAATAATAGGTGTTATTGCTTAAATGTTTTATTTTTTAACAGATGTGAAGCCTTTTCATAATATATACTAACAAATATACCTGTTTAGCTCCACCATTGCTTCAGGGGGAACAGCTGAAGATTATTTTTGCCATAGGCTTTTATAAATTACATGTCATTCTATTCATAACATCAGAAAAAGGAATATTGTATCATTAGAACTTTGTGAAAAAATTTTGTTGTGTATTGTTATGAAATATTATGACAGTGACTAATGAGATCAGTATGTTCTTTTCAGGATATGGCTATTTTATATAAAGTTTGTTTTAAAATAAATAAATATCATACATTTACCACTTTACTTGCAAATTGTGACACTGTAACAATTTCAGTGTTTGTTGTTCAAATTTAATTTTTTAAATTTAAATTTAAATTGTTATGGTTTACAAATATTTGAAAGTTTTAAGTCTTGTAATTCAACAAATGTGATAGAAGAATATTATTATTTTATGTAATTATATACAATCCAAGAAAATGTGCAAAATAAATGACATGTTTTATTTTGATCATAACAATTATTGACTGATAAAATTATTTCATCAATTGCTGTGATCAACATCAATGTTGCAGAAAGTATGTAATCTCCCACATAACCTGCTTTTAATTCATCTCACATTATGCAATGAGCTCTACTATCGAAACTTAAAACTACCTCAAATGTATAGTGAACTGAAACATAAGCATGAAATTGATATACCATAATATTATTTAACTATAAAAATCTTTAATTATTTGCAAGATTGATGTTGGAAGCTCCTTTGAAGCTCTCCAGCAATACTTTTTATGAAGGTTGTTTTTGAAATAGTAGTTTCATGAAATTGTAGCCTATACCGTAAACTACTTTTATAGTAGGTATACTTTCCAATCAATTGTTTTTATCCTCTTCTGACATCATTTTCAATTAAATGTGGAACAAATTGCAAGCATCAAAAATATAAAATGCAAATGACCGCATTTGTTACATGGGAAATGAGATCTCAATGCCACCTGTGTTGGACTCAGTGTAGAAAGATACTGAGAATATATTCAGTATATTCAGTTATAAATATGTTCACAGTAGTGTAGCAAGGGGGGTTTCTGATACCCCCCCCAAGGAATAAAGAAATAAGAAAATGAAATAAAAAAATGTCAAAAATTAAAAAAAAAGTGTTGATACACTAGAAAAATATAGTCATATAGGCCTGACGCAAATTAGATAATTATATTCAGTAGTTATGTGAGTACAAACATTTCTAATTGGGGTATGCTGGAACTGCTTCTCTTCTCGTTTGGTAGGCTGAAATGAAAAATTTATTATTTTTTTCATTAAAAAATTCACCACATAACTGCTTTTAGCAGTTTTCTTGGTTACCAAATTTTTTGTACATAATTATCATAATTGAATAGTACATTCTTACTTTGAAACTTTTTTGTGGTTGCCCTCTATAACAGGGGCTTGTAGATGTCTGAAATGAATCAGTATGGTTGTAGGCCTATACAGTGTTCTTGTTGAAATTTATTTTGGAATTGTTGATATTTATCCTACTATTTTGTGTTTTATTTTTTAATATATCAAATATTTATGCTAAATAACTCACCCTACTATTCATCATACCATAAGTAAAATAAGTATGTGGAAATATATTAAATATTTATGCTAAACAACTCACCATACTTTACATACAACAAGTAAGTGAAAATGTATTACTTATAATATGTATTAATTATAAAACTATATTTATGCCAAATAATTCACCATACCTTACGTACAATAGATACGTGGAAGCATATCAAATATTTATTCTACGTAACTTGTTGTACTAATCACCATACATTATGTAAAATAAGTACTTGGAAAAATATTAATATTTAGACTAAATAACTCACCCTACTATTCTCCATACCTTATGTACAATAGTACGTGGAAATTTATTAAATATTTATGCTAAATAACTCGTCATACTATTCACTGTACATTATGTACAATAAGTATGAGGAACATATTAAATATTTAAAATAAAGAAGTCGTCATAATATTTGCCATACATTATTGTAAACAAGTACATGGAAATATACTAAATATTTAAGTTAAATGACTCACCATACCTTATGTAAAATAAGTATGTGGAAGCAAATTAAATATTTATGCGAAATAATTCACCATATAATTCACAAAACCTTGTGTACAATAAGTACACTGAAGGATATTAAATGTTAATGCTAATCAACAAGCCATACTATAACTTGCACACACAATAAGTACAAGGAAATTAATTTAATATTTATGCTAAAAAACTCACCATATTATTCACCATACCTTACATAAATAAGTACGTGGAAACATATTAAATATGTATATTAAATAAATCCCATACATTTGTACAATAAGAATGTGGAAACATTAAATATTTATGCTAAATAACTCACCCTACTATTCGCCATGATTTACATACAGTAAGTACGTGGAAACATATTAAATTTTTATGCTAAATAAGTTACCGTACTATTCACTATATCATATGTAAAATAAATAAGTACATAGAAACATAATAAATATATATGTTAAATAACTCACCTTACTATTGACCATACCATATGAAAATAAGTATGTGGAAATGTATTAAATATTGTTGCTAAATAACTCACCATACTATTCACTGTACTACTCATTGTACCTTATGTACAATAAGTACATAGAAACATAATAAATATATATGTTAAATAACTCACCTTACTATTGACCATACCATATGAAAATAAGTATGTGGAAATGTATTAAATATTGTTGCTAAATAACTCACCATACTATTCACTGTACTACTCATTGTACCTTATGTACAATAAGTACATGGAAACATAATAAATTTTTATGCTGCATAACTCACCAACAATTACCCTACCTTATGTACAACAAGTTCGTGGAAGCATATAAAATATTTATACTAAGTAACTTGCCATACTATTCACCATACCTCGTGTACTATAGTATTTGGAAATATATTAAATATTTATGCTGAATAACTAACCATACTATTGACCATATATTACGTAAGTAATATCTTCAAATAAATACACTTTGTAATTGAATGTTTCGCTTACAATAAAGTTAACGGATAATCAAATTTGCTTCGCTTGTACTTTGGATTGTTTTAATGTTTATGTAGTAGCTATTTATTATATATTTAATGTTTATCCTATTATTCTGATAAATGTATTGTTTTAAATAAATCATCTTGTTTTGTTTTTGTTTGTATTTGTTCTTTAATTAGTAGATTATTATTATTGTGTTTGTAAATATTAAGATTTTCTTGGATTTCGTTGTCCATGATGTGTCCATTACTTAACTAAATATAATTATTTCACTACCGACTCGGAACACAGTTTTTTATGGGTAAAAATGTAAAAGTTCTTTGAGGTTCTCTGAAGAAGCTTTTTAAAATCGGAAACTGTTCAGGTTATAAGGTAAAACTTTTACGTTTTTACCCATAAAAAACTTTGTGTTCCGAGTTGGTAGCGAAATAATTATATTAAGGTTTTCCCAGATATTCATTTTGTTACCTTTTTGTACGTTTTTAATTAATTTGACATTTTAATGTGTGGAAATTTATGTTTATTGTTTAAACAGTGTGTGGATAAATTAGATTTGTAAATATTAGGTTTTAGATACACATTGCGATGTTGAATATATCTTTCAAACAGTTATTTCTTTCTTGGATTTCGTTGTCCATGACGTGTCCGTTACTTAACTAAATATCACTATTGTATTAACGACTCGGAACACTAAGTTTTTTATAAGTAAAATCATAAAGTTTTACCTTATAGCCTAAACCAGTTTTCTCCTTTAAAAGGCTTCTTCAGAGGCTGCCGTAGGTAGCACTGTCCGTCTTGTTGTTGGCGACGGGATAGATTTTCGAAAGATCGATGCTGTGTGTGTTGGGTGAGATGTGTTCAAATAATGCGTGCGGTTTGAATTGTGTCTGTTCGTTTAGGATGTCGTTTTTATTTGTTTTTGTGTGTTTGTAGATTTCTAATTGTTCTAGAGTGTCTAGTTTTCGGCCTTTTGTGTGTACGTGTAGAATGTTCATGTTATTGTCGATGTTTTTATATGTGTGGTTTGCTTCAATGAGGTGGTTTGCAAAGGTAGATTCTGTAGTGGAGTGGAGTGCCTTTGTGTGTTCAATGTATCTCTGTTTGAAGCTACGTCCTGTCTGGCCTATGTAGAATTTATTGCAATTTGAGCAATTTAGCTTGTAAACACCGGGTAGATCGAATTTGTTTTGTGCTTTGTGTGTGTATTTTGAGAGTGTGTGTTCTGTTTTGTTAGTAGTTTTGTAAGCGATTCTGTATCCTGCTTTTTTGAATTTGTGGGCTATTTTTTCAGTTTGTTTGTTGATGTATGTTAGTGTTATGAATTTGTTGTTTTCTGTCTTTGTCTGTTGTTTGTTTTGTGTTTTGTATAGGAGTTTACTGACTATTGTTCTGTCATATCCGTTAGATTCTGCTAGATATTTTATCATGTTTAGTTCGTCTTTGTAGTCTTTTTCATCTAAGGGGATGTTGTTAAGTCTATGTATCATGGTTCTGAAAGCAGCTAGTTTGTGTTGTATTGGGTGATTGGAGGTGTTGTGTATTAGTGTGTCAGTTGTGGTTGGTTTTCTGTATGTTTTGTAGGATGGTGAACAAACTTAAACAGAACAACACACCAGACGAACTTATCAACGAAATAACAGAAACTCTGAACATTATCACAAAACAAAACTACTTTACTTATAACAATAAATACTACAAACAGAACAATGGCTTACCCATGGGCTCCCCCATATCCAGCATTCTAGCAGAAGTCTTCCTCCAACACTTAGAAAAAACAAAAATACTCACAAACAATGACAGACACTCACATTAAATACTATATTGGCACAGATACGTTGATGACATTCTATTACTATACAGGGGAAACAAAAGACAATATGAACAGTTACTAACGCACATAAGCAAAATACATAAAAACATAACCTTTACTGCCAAATACGAACACAACAATACCATAAACTTCTTAGACCTCTCCATCACAAAACTATAACACAAGCACAAATTCAGTATATACAGAAAACCAACCACAACTGACACACTAATACACAACACCTCCAATCACCCAATACAACACAAACTAGCTGCTTTAGAACCATGATACATAGACTTAACAACATCCCCTTAGATGAAAAAGACTACAAAGACGAACTAAACACGATAAAATATCTAGCAGAATCTAACGGATATGACAGAACAATAGTCAGTAAACTCCTACACAAAACACAAAACAAACAACAGACAAAGACAGAAAACAGCAAATTCATAACACTAACATACATCAACAAACAAACTGAAAAAATAGCCCACAAATTCAAAAAAGCAGGATACAGAATCGCTTACAAAACTGCTAACAAAACAGAACACACACTATCAAAACACACGCACAAAGCACAAAACAAATTCGATCTACCCGGTGTTTACAAGCTAAATTGCTCAAATTGCAATAAATTCTACACAGGCCAGACAGGACGTAGCTTCAAACAGAGATACATTGAACACACAAAGGCACTCCACTCCACTACAGAATCTACCTTTGCAAACCACCTCATTGAAGCAAACCACACATATAAAAACATCGACAATAACATGAACATTCTACACGTACACACAAAAGGCCGAAAACTAGACATTCTAGAACAATTAGAAATCTACAAACACACAAAAACAAATAAAAATGACATCCTAAACGAACAGACACAATTCAAATTGCACGCATTATTCGAACACATCTCACCCAACACACACAGCATCGATCTTTCGAAAATCTATCCCGTCGCCAACAACAAGACGGACAGCGCTACCTACGGCAGCCTCTGAAGAAGCCTTTTAAAGGAGAAAACCGGTTTAGGCTATAAGGTAAAACTTTATGATTTTACTTATAAAAAACTTAGTGTTCCGAGTCATTAATACAATAGTGATATTTAGTTATTTCTTTGTCTAGCCTACATAACATTTATTGCAATCTGGACGTTCTATTTTGTAAACTCAATTTTCATTACGAATGTTGAAGTTATTTTTATGTTTTATTTTATTTAAAGTAGTGTTATCTGTGTTATAAGGTATTTTTAAGTTTGTATCTTTAAATAGTTTGCTTAGTTTATGAGTTACGTTTCCGTGATAAGTAAAGTTGATATATTTTGTATTATCATAAGTGGAAGGGTTTTATATGAAGGTTTGTATAGTGTTTGTTTAGTGAGTTTATGTTTTATTTTATTTTCTAATTTATTAATAGTTTTTATTTTGTATCCATTGTCTGTTGTTCTTTCTTGTTCATTTAATGGGATTCTATACGTACGGTATATTAATGAATTGGATGCTGCCATTTTATGTTGGGGAGGATGATTAGACTTATTTGAAATTACTAAATTAGTTTGGGATGGTTTTCTGTATATTGAGTATTCAAAATTATTTTCAGCTCTGTTTATGGTTAGGCCTAAGTAATTCAATTTATTATTCGATTCTTCTTCTGTTGTGAATTTTATTTTGCTATGTAATTTGTTAATTGAGTTTAATATATTAGAAATATTATTGCCTTTATTTTGGTATATATATTACAACAACACACGGTTTTAATGTGTTAGCCCCACGTTTTTGGAAGCCATTTACAACACTACCAAATTTAATGTGTTTAATAATTTTAATTGATGTGTGACATATCTTTAGGTGCATTATATTCGTGTGTGTGCAAGAATGAAGGTTGTAATAATAATAATAATAATAATAATAATGCTATTTGATTAGTTTATAAATCATTTCAATTTTTATTAACACTTTTTTTTTAATTTGTTTTGCGGTTTAGAAACTCATTATTATTTTGACATTTTTATACGGGTAATTTGCAATCTCAGATTACACAAAATTTCTTATTTATTTTACGATTCCAAATGATTCGTATTCTTACGTACCTACTACGTATAATTCGTAGTCTTATTTGACACAAAAGCATATTATAAAATCGTACTGCTAATACATTGTTATTAATTTTCTATGCTGCTCTCAGCTAGCTCAATTATCTTACTGATTATCTACTCTTTTAATTTTTTTATATTAATTTCTTTTTGTTATGGCATATGCATTGCTTTCTCTGACAAGGTCGTCATTTACTACTAACAATTATATTTTAAATTACAGTTACTGCTAACTCTTATCGTTACACAGTCTTTCATATTACTGTACTTAACGTACAAACAAAAACATATCTACAACTATACAGTTACTTGACTCATACTAGAATCGAATTGTTTATTCATTTTTTCTTTAATATTTAAATTCTTTTGGTTCGGTCTCGGTTTCTTATAAATGCATAGTTATTTGTCACCTTGTTATTTGTGTGGTACATCTTAAGCATGTCCTCTTCTGTTCTGGATACGGATGATCCTCTTCAGTCCTGGAAGTCCTGGAGTTGGGTATTCTAGGAGTCTAGTCATCCCCCGTCCACTGGATGCTCGTACTCTGGATCATTGGATGCTCGTACTCTGCTACACTGGATTCTTGTACTCTGCTTGTGGTTGATCTACTGTGGTTGTTGTTTCTAAGTAGATTCTTTGGCTGCCATGGTCGTCGATCAAATCTAGAAGTTCTAGTTGTTGGACATAGCCTCCGATTACATCAGTAGTCGAACGAAGAAAAATTGTAGTTCTTGAGCAGAGCTTCCGGCCGCTAAGATGGTCTGACGAGAAAGAGAACGATATTTGTGCGTCCTCGTATTTATACCCTGAGCGCCAAAAATTGTGTCTCGACAATATTCTGGATATTTAGAATTAATATTAGGGAATTACCTGTATTAATGTCCGTCTTGTGACTTATTTGGTTTTTTCCTTAAAACGACGCGTTTCGAGGATAAATCCTCATCATCAGGTTTCAATACTATAAAAACATCAAATTCACCCAAAAGGGGTCATCAACTAGTTAAAACACACAAAAAACACAAAAACACCACACATAATTTAACATCGACACAGTCTCGGCACAGTCCGATGCGCATCGTCTCGTTGCCAACGACCAACTGTTGCACTTTGTCTTATATGACCGTTATCGAACACGGCCACCGATATCGATGGGTCAGTGGGCAATGATAACGGTCATATAAGACAAGTAATACAGGTGTTAATACAGGTAATTGCCTAATATTAATTCTAAATAATTAGTAACGTGACTTGGAGACAATTAAAACAAAATGAATATTCTGGATGCTTGAAATTCTTAAGAGCGTCACTCTTACCCCATGCTTTCTAATGACACTTAATTTGTTCATCTTCGCGAATTGCGAAGTCTTTAGCACATTATCCGATATTCATTTGATCGGTAATTTTCTAGGCGTTCATTATGCACATCTGTTTTTCTTTATCTTAATTACTCTAATTACTATTGATTTTACTTCCATGTTCCATAAGGAAATGGAAGTATGGTGATGGCAAACAAATCGTTTTCGAGATAATTGCAGATTCTGATTGTACTACCCTCAAAACATTAAAAAAAGTCATTTTTTGTAAAGTGTCTGTGTGTGTGTGTCTGTCTGTGTGTGTGTCTGTCTATCTGTGTGTGGATTTTTTTTTATGGCAAACGATAACAACCGCAAATTCAAACAGAATCAAATAATGTTTTGCATACAGCCCTGAATTGTAGAGTTCTCAAGACCTGTAGTTGTTGGTGAAGATCGGTTAAGGGAAAGGGGTAATTTACTAACAACGTTTTATGTTTTAACAAGGGTAATTTTTTTATGATGAACGATAACTGCCGTAAATTCAAACAGAATCAAATACTTTTTTGCACATCTTCCTGAATTATAGAGTACTCATGGTCTGTTGATTTTGGTGAAGATCGGGTAAGAGAAAAGGATAGTTTACCTGCAACATTTTATGTTTTAAAAGGGTAATTGTATTTCTATGATGAATGATAACTGCCGCATATTAAAAGACAATCAAATAGTTTTTTGCATACATTCCTGAATTGTAAAGAACTGAAGGCGTATTGATTTTGGTGAAGATCGGTTACGGGAAAGGGGTAGTTTACCTGCCACCTTTAATGTTTTAACAAGAGTAATTGTTTCTATGACGAACGATAACTGCCGCACATTCAAACAGAATCAAATAATGTTTTGCATGCATTCCTGAATTCTAGAGTACTCAAGACCTATTGATTTTGGTGAAGACCGGTTAAGGGAAAGGGGTAGTTTACCTGCAACATTTTATGTTGTAACAAGATAAATTTTTTCATGACGAACGATAACTGCCGTAAATTCAAACAGAATCAAATAATTTTTTACATATGTACCTTAGTTGTAGAGGACTCGAGGCCTATTGATTCTGGTGAAGGTCGGTTATGGGGAAAGGGTAGTTTACCTGAAACATTTTTTGTTGTAACAAGAGTAAATTACTTAATTTTGATAAATAAAGTATCCTGATAAGAAGATCTTAATAATCCACTGCAGAAACGTAAATGAAATATCTATAAATGAAGAGGCTAGTTGAAAGGGGTGGGGGCAATTTTCTATAAATAAAAATTAAAGTTGAAGGGGGAAGGGATCATTTTTTATATGTGTACTACGTTATCGGCAACGAAGAAGTAGTTTGTTGTTAAAATTCCTTCCCAGCCTGTTTGGCCATAGACCAATGTTTTCTGCAAAACCAGACGTTTCAGCAGTGCCATCGACTTCCATCATCAGTGAAAATCGAGTGCGATAACGTGAGGTGATATACGTTAGTGACCACAGTACTGTTGTTAAGGCTGAAGCAGTAAGTAGAAAGAAGTAGTTTCTATGGAAATATTTCATTTCGAAAATGATTTTAAATATAAATCTTAGAACATGGAAGTTATGTATGGTTCTCCATACCAATATTTTAACTTCCTACACTAACACTTTTTGTATGTTTTTCACTATTTTTTATACACTTGTTTGTTATTTTTAACCACACATTTTGGTGTCTTTAGTTTTTCGCTACCATGCACACAAGCCTTATAAATTAATTTAAATACAATAATTTATATCGTTACTGAAAATGGTGGTGCTTTTCATGAATGAACTAGTCACACTCACACAAACCTTTTACGTGTGTACACACATGCAGAGAGCAGCTGGCTCTACTCCCTGTCTCATCATGCAAGTTCTGTTACAGTTTATATTGCAGGCTGAATGATTATTATTACCAAAATGCGTTATTTATGTCTTCTAATCACTTATTTAAATTACTTGGTGCAATGCACAGTACTCAACCTATTTGTACTGTTGCAATATATATTCAAACACTTTTTGCTACAGTCCGTTTCTTGATGTATATTTTATATTTAATTTTTATAATGAATTTACCTCAAGATATTTCTTTCCTTATTAGGAACATGTTTCGGGTACCATTTTGTACCCATCCTCAGCCTTCCGGATTTTGTGTCTGGTGAAGTACATGTGTGTTGGTTGGTTGTTATTGTGGCTTCTGGTACTTTAAATTGGTTTTATTGTGTGTGATTGTGGTGTATGTGTTAGTATTTTGTGTATTTTCGATGTTGAGTGTTTTGAAAATTGTGTCATGTTTTGTATTGATTTGTATTTGTTCAGGTATTAGTTTGTTTTGTGTTTTATGTTTGTATATTTGTAAATTTTCCCAAACATAACCAACATGACACTAATAAAACACATACCGTACCACACAAAGGCACCATAATGAACATTTGGGAAAATTTAATTTAAATACACTCATTCAGTGTGGTTATCTTTGCAATTGCTTACAAATTTATTTCAACAATGAATTTAGTTTTATTTCAATTTCTATAATCTTACTTTGCTTTAATTCTTTTCTACTGCATATGCATTTTTCTTTTACCAAATAAAGATTTTATTAATTACTTAAAATTATTTCAATTTCAAATCAAATATTGCTCTTATAGCATTTACGTTATATTCAAATCCTAATTGACATACATGAAATATTATTCTAAATTAACAATCTGTCTTTACACTACTATGTACAATTTAATTACTTACAGCAACAGTTCGAATGTCTCTCATTATAGTTTTTAATTATTGTCTTTCAATTGTAGGTAATTATATATGGCTTTTTATCACCTCGTTTGATGTGGTACATTATCGGTGTGTCCTCCTTTGGTCCTTGGTCCGTGTCCTTCGGTCCTCGGGTCCTTTTCCAGGATTCCACTGCATGTACTCCTTAATTGTTGTCTCTCCTCACATCATGGGCTGTAGGTGTGTCCATAGAACCTCTGCTTTGACTTCCAGTCTATCCTGTGATGCTTACTGTAGATTCGAGACAGCGTTTCTGACTGACATAGCCTCCTGCAGCAACAGTTGAATGAAGAAGAAGAGAGCTGATTAGCGCGACTTGGTATTTATAGCCACATCATGCAAAAGCTCCTGTCTGAACAATATTTGTCTTGTCAGAGTTTGTCGAAAGCGTCCTTACTCCCACTCTTGTTCGATTCACTAATTTCGCCGATATTTGTGAATTGCGAAGTCTGTTTTACACTACACGATACTCAATCGATCGATAATTTTCATATGTTTATTATATGTAACTTACACTTCTTTATTGTAATTATTCAGAGAGCTATTCACTTTTTAATTCATTGTATTTTCACTTTACGTCACTTTCTCATGGTTTATAACCTTTTGTGCATCTTTATTTTCTACACACTTTGGTGTATTTTGTTTTACATTATTGTACATATTTTTCTTATAATTAAAATAATACTTAAAATCTAACATCATTTGAATAGGGGTTGTTACTGTCCAGGAACGGACAGGTTTCACACACACATGTTAAATATACATGTACACACAGCTAGCGACAGGTGGCCAGATATGCGTGTCCATGCATGAAATGTACTGTTCCCTATATTTTAAACAATCCAGCTTGCAATCTGAATCATATTTATCAACCATATCTTTATTTATTTTTATTAATTATTTTAATTATTTTTGCAATGCACAGTATTATATGGTTGTACTGTCGCAATATATAAAACATAAATAAGTACGTGCAAGCTTATTAAATATTTTTTCTAAATAACTTGCCATACTATTCACCATACTTCATGTTAAATAAGTACAAGGAAGAGTATTAAATTTTTATGCTATTCACATATTAAATTCACCACACTATTCACCATATCTTACAGACAATAAGTATTTGGAAGCATATGAAATATTTATGCTAAACTAGCCATATTATTCTCCATACCTTATGTACAATAAGTATGTGGAAACATTAAATTTTTTTGCTAAATAACTCACCTTACTATTGACCGTACGTTATGAAAATAAGTATATGGAAATGTACATGTAAGTAACTCACTATACTATTCACCATACGTTATGTACAATAAGTACATGCAAACATATAAAATTTGTATGCTACATAACTCACCAATTATTACCCTACCTTACGTACAGTAAGTTCGTGGAAGTATATGCAACATATATGTTAAGTAAATTGCCAAACTATTCACCATACCTTATGTAAAATAATGATTAAATATGTGCATATTAAATAATTATTCCTAATAAGTCACCATACTATTCACCAACCCTTACGTACAATAAATACATGGAAGCATATTTAATTTTTATGCTACGTAACTTGCCATACTGTTCAACGTACCTTATGTAAAACAAGTACATGGAAACACATTAATTATTAATGATATATAACTCACCATAATATTCACCATACTATATGTGCAATCCTCCTCCTCCTGTGGCGCTACAGCTCAAAGTCGAACCTTGGCCTCATCTATCTGACCCTCCATCTCTCTCTAGCTGTAGCAAAGGACAGTGACAGCATCTTCCCATCTTTTAATTGGACGGCCTTTTGCCATCCATACTCCCCCTATTCAACTACAGGTCTGTTTTAGGTGTTCGTTTTTCTTCCATTCTTATGACATGGCCAGCCCATTGCAGCCTCCTCAGTTTTACATACACTTCTACCACTGCTTCGTTGAATCGGCAATATATCTCATCATTATGCCATATCCTCCATTCCCATTTCTATATATGGGAACCAGGATCTGCCTCTGGAGCTTCCTTTCAAATATCTTTAGGTGTTCATGGTTTTCAAGTGCTCTTTGTGTTAATACCCAGGTTTCACTGCCATAGCACAGAATGGGTCGTATGTATATGCGCAGTTTTGTCTGCCAATGAATAACTCTTGGCTTAAAGGTGGTGATAAGCATATAGTAGGCCTTTTTGGCTAGAGTTATCCTTCTCTTTATTTCTGCTTCTTCATTCCCTTCTTCAGTTACCATCACTTCTAATTATGTGAAACCTCTGACTGCTCTATACAGTCTTCTTCTATAATCAAACTTTGCCTGGGTCGGGTAGACCTTGTCTGACTTACCATTTTGGTTTTATCCACATTTATTGATAGTCCTACCTCTTTTGAACTTATTTTCAGGTCCAAATGTGTGTCTCTTGCTGCTGGAGTTGATTGGGTTATGATGGCTATATCGTCAGCATATGGTATTTGTACTGACTTATAATAAAGTACTCTTGAGTGATCTACACTCATTTTTCTTATGGCATATTCTAGACAGGTTACTGAGGAGAGAGGCCACATGGTATTTATGTTAGATTAACCAGTTTTGTTGGTATTCCAAAGCCTAGTATTATATCACATAATTTCTCTCTTAATATATTGTCATATGTCTGACGGAAATCCATGTACAACTGATACAATCCCTATCAGAACTCCTAGCACTTATTCAGGATTTATTTGACTGTAAATAGTTGGTTTCTTGTTAATCTTCCTGCTCTAAAACCTGACTGGTATTCTCCAACAGTTGTTTCTGCCAGTGGCAGTAAGCTTTTTTGGAGTATCATCGTGAATACTTTGTATGTGGTACAGAGGCATAAATATTAAATATTTCTGCTAAATACCTCGCCATGCTATTCACCATACCTTGACTACAATAAGTACATAGAAATATATTAAATATTTAAGCCAAATTACTCGCCATACTATTCACCATACATTAATTATATAAATAAGTACATGTAAATGTATTAAATAGTTATGCTAAATAACTTGCCATACTGTTCACCGTATCTTACATACAATAAGTTGTGGAACCATATTAAATATTTATGCTAAATAATTCACCATACTATTCACCATAACTTATACACAATAAGTACGTGGAAACATATTAAATATATTTGTTAAATAACTCCCCCACTATTTACCAAACCTTAATGTAAAATAAATATGTGGAAGCATATTTATGCTAAATAACTTACCATACTATTCACCACGGCTTACGTAACTAAGTACATGGAAATGTATTAAATGTTTATGCTAAATAACCACTGTACTATTGACCATACCTTCCTTACAATAAGTATGTGGAAATGTACTAATTATGTATGCTAAATAACTCACCATACTATTCACTATACCTTACGTAAATAAGTACATTGAAATGTATTAAATAGTTATACTAAATAACTTGCCGTACTATTCACCGTATCTTATGTACAGTAAGTTGTGGAACCATATTAAATATTTCTGCTAAATAACTCTGCATACTGTACACACAATATGCACATTAAAGCGCAAAATATTTTGCTACGTAGCATATTCTATTGTTCACCATACCTTATATACAATAAGTAAGTGAAGCATATAAAATATATATGCTAAATAACATATCCTTTTATAACTATTTAAATAACTAGCTTAAGCCTTAAAGCCTTCACCAAGTATGTATTCTTGCTGTTATTATACACATGTCCTTGATGCGTGAAGCTAAAGTGATCTGACTATGTAGATGTGAACACTATTATAAAGGTAATGATAAAATACCGTATATCAAAATCAAAATTAACATTAGATTGCAATGAGTGTATAATAATAGGGAAATTAAATTTTGTATAATATGATTAATTGTTTTTTTAATACTATTTTGAATGGTCATCACTTCTTTGTTCACTACTATAATAATTATTAGTATTGTTGGTACTTTCATTGTGAACTTACTTGTATTTTCTCATACGTCGTTTCGGAGTGGTGTTCTCCTTCTTCAGTGAGTTTGGATACGGAATGCGCAAACTGTCAATAGTTTTATGTATAACGGTTTTTAGTTAACAGGTTGTGTGTGGGTGGAGGTGGAGGGGATTGGCGCTGTTTTTTAATGTTGAGTAATTATAAAATGTGATATCACTTACGAAGCACTTTTGCCTTTATGTCTATGTATGTTATGTGTATGCATTGAGTTAAGTTGTTATGCATAATGGGACAGTGTTTTATGTAGATGATTATGCTTACTACATAACAATGCTTTTGTTTCAGCCACGTCTGCATGAAGCAGGAGGGAAGTATGCACAAGGTGTAATTGCTCGCAAGTATAAGAAAGGCATGCCATTCACTATTAGGGTTGAACTAACAGCAAATCATCGTGGCTACTTCGAGTTTCGGTTGTGCCCCAACAATGCACCAAAGAAAGTTGTTACACAACAGTGCCTGGATAAGTATGTGTTAAGGAAAGCCCGTACTACCAGCAGGTCGCCTGATGAACCTGTTCATGAAACCAGGTACTTTTATATGTTTTGTTTATACTTATCTCACATGTAGTTATCTCTAAACATTTTCTAAACCTGTTAATTTAATACAAACTAAGTACTACAGAGGTATCTGAGGCTTTATTTCAATACTGTTTACTCATTCCAGTTTGGACCATGTCTCTTGTTTGTGGTATTCATGTAGTATGTAACACACATCCACGCAAAGATGAGGTTATCGCTTTCTCCTTACAACACATTTATGACTCAGTTTTGACACGTTCTTGAATACACAATACATTTCTGTATATGGCATTGCACATTAACCAAAGAGTGATTTACAAGATGATGGAAAATATCTGATTCTGATTCCAGTATTCAGTAAGCTACATAGTGTAAGGAGTTAGTAATATGTAAATGAATACAGTGAAGATGTGTATCTGTATGTTAAAAGTTCTGTACCACAATCTTAAAAGTCATCACTAGTACTGAGTTTCAACAGAGGAACCTTGATAGTCTGAAGAGTGATAATTCCAAATATGGTATCCCACCACCTGAGTTTAATGCATTTTCGATTTACAAAGACTGATTTAACTAGTTTCTTTTTTTTATTAGAACAGTAAAATAAATAATACATTTGAAAATGTAGAAGATCTGACCAACTTAATTTGCTTTATAAGTGTTAATTGTTAATATTTATAATCTATGTAAAATACTTCTTTTACATAGGCCAAATTGGCTAACTATCTTGGTAGCCAAAATGATTTGTTTTAGGTTATTGTATTTTCGAGTTTCATTCCATAAAACTTTAGTTAGTATATGACATTACTTTAATAGTATGGCATTACTTTAATAGTATTTTCTATTATTCAACTGTAGGAATCACATACATTTCATAATCCAAAGTTTTTGATAATCTGAACCTCCCCTGGATCCCACTTTACAGGGTTATAGCACCAGGACTGCATGTGAGCTCAGCATTCCCAGTTAAAAATAAAACTATTTTTGTTTATCTCTTTTGTAAATTAAAAAGGTTTTATTATAAAAATTATTTATATAAAACATCATATCAGTTTTATTAAGCTGGTTAGTAAACAAAATCCCAAGAACATCTTAAGCCTTGGATGGTCCATGCAATGGCACTTAACTATAGAATGTTGTGAGCACATGGGCAGACAATGCTGATATAGCATAAGCTATTGTCTTTGTGTATCTGTTTTTTCAGTATACTGCTCTCTCTCTTTCTCTCCCTCCCTTTCCCTCTCCCTGTGTGTGTGTGTGTGTGTGCGGACTATGAGATGTGGGGATAACAATGAATCACTGTATTCGTACACTAGTGCCTGCCTTCTATGGCCACATATTGTTTTTTTTTTTTGTAGTCAGTGTCGTATGTTGCTAAGCATTTTTAGCATTATTTGTTTGAGCTGTGGAATTACTGAATAAAAAAATTACTAAATACAAAAAAATCTTATTATTTAAAAGTAGATCCTTTGCAATCCTCATGTTTTTAATTATGAACATTTATTTATTTATTACCAAACAGAAAATACATTCTTTAAGCTAATCTGCTGATTAGTGTACACATATGTACAACTAGTTGGCATGACAGGGTGTTCCATCCAGTGATAGCATCTCATGCTCCTTAAAGGTTGGATGGCCAAAGTCTTCTCAATCTACTGTTGATTACAGCCTGTAGAAGTGGCATGATCAGTAGGTTAAAATTGTAGTAAATTCTTGTATGGTGTCTAGTGCCACATTCATGAATGACTTCATGGATGTATGGAATATGGATGTGTGTGCATTTGGACACATACCATGGGCCCGTGATAGTTCGTAGGATTTTTGATTGGCATCATTGTATGATTGCTATGTTAAATTTAGTGGCACAGCCCCAAAGCTCAATTTCATAAGTCTATATGGGTTTAAGGACAGCTTTATAGAGAAGAAGATTTTCTGCCTATCAGCGAGTCAATCTCCTTTAATCTTAAATCTAGTTGTTTTCTTTTCTGTTTTATGTGGTGTTTCCAGGTTACTTGATAACCTAAATGGAGGCTTAGGTATTCGACTACTGCCTGTTGCAGTAGTTTTACATGGGTATATGAACTGAGGGCAGTTGCCTCTACGTAAAGGTGAATGTGATGTGTATGACTTGGAATCTTTGCCTTGATTTTTCATTTTCATAGCCTTTCACCAAAGAGATTGAGTGGGGTGCTCTTGAAGATTGAATAAGGTAACTGTAGAATCTTCATTAGTTATAAAGATGGCTGTGTCACCATCAAGTGTACCGATTGTTGTTTCTCTGATGGTTGGTATATCGGAAGTATACAAGGTGTACAGTAGAGGGCCAAGAATACTCCCTTGAGGTACTCCTGATTTTATATAAATGTGACTAGAGGTTTCTCTCTTAACCTTGCTTTTGACTTCATGTTTGTGCAGGTAAGATTTCAGAAGAAGAAAGTAGGTTGAGGGAAGGAATCTTCTGATTTTGTATAATAGTCCTGAGTCCTGAGTCCTGAGCCAGCCATAATCAAATGTCTGGTAGATATCCAGGCATGTGGCTGAACAATATTGTTTGTTTTCGAATATTTTACTAATTATATTGGTTATATTGTTGCACTGTTATATTGTTGAGTGAGCATGTGATGATCAGGGATGCAGTCTTGGATTGTTAGGTTCTTAGTAATGCTTCTGTATATAAGTTTTCAAGAAGTTTTGCAATATTGGCAAGAGACTGATTGCATGATAAAATGAAATGTCTATGAGATTTTTTCTAGGTTTCAGTATCAATATAATTTGATAAATTTTTAGTGATTTAGGCCAATATTCAGGACATAAAATGGAATTAAATATATGCATGAGCTTTTGAGTCCATTTTTTGGCAATTCTTCAACATTCTAGCAGTAATACGCTTGATCCCTTGTGTATTTTTCTGGTTTAGTTTATTGATTTCATCAATTATTTCTTTTGCAGTAAATAACGTTAGGTGGCCATGAACTTGAATGATTATAGAAAGGTCTTGTTCTACTTTGAGGTTGTGAACATTGTGTTGTATGGTTGAGTGTGGTGTAAAGACTTCTGAAAGATATTTGGCAAACAGATTGGCTTTGTCCTTGTCACTTTTGGACCATGGTCCTGGAAGAGTTGAGGAGAGTATCTACACATTGGATGTCCCAATGATCTGGGTTTCTTGGTGTGTTTTGTAGGCTTCCAGATGGAGCTGACCCATCTAGTTGGTTTATAAACATATTGTTTAAATGAGTTGTTCCTAATTTCTCATAGTTCTTATTTTAACTTGTTGCTAAGTTGATTGTACTTTGTATTTGTTTGACTGTTGGGTATATTTGTTCACTGTCAGATTACCCTAGCCCTTCTTTTCCCTGCTATTAATTTCTTGATTTTGTATAGGACGTGGTTAGTTGACTATTGAGAGACAATATATGTGGTGGTTACTTTGGCTGTATTCTGTAGTAGGTTAATTTGATTGTTAGTTTCCATTTCTATGTCTTCAGGTTCCTGTAACTGTAAACATAAATTTGTATTGCCCTGTACTATCTGGCAGTAAGTGTCCCAATTTGTTCTGTAGTTGTGTAATATAGGTTTAGTTTATTTGGTTCTAACTGCTGTGCTTATTGTTGTTATTATTGGACTATGATTTGATGACAAATTCTAACTTGAAGAAGTGTTCATGTATGTGGAAGAAATTCCATTGGTAACAAAAAATTCTAACAAATCTGGCACTTTATTTGCATCACTGGGGCAGTAAGTAGGTGTGTCGGTCAATAAGAAGGAGCAATTCATTTCCTGGAGAGTCTGAGCTAGTGGTTGTGAGGCACAACCCCATAAGCTATGTTTGCTGTTGAAGTCTCTACGTGCTATAAGTTTTGGTCCCAAGGTTCAGAAGAATGCCACAATTGTTCTTTTTTTAGTTGTGTTTGGGTGGACAGTAGACAGCTGTAACAGTAAGCTCATACGGAAATGTTTTAACTTTTATTGATGTTGTTTGTAAGTGCCTTTCTTTGTATTTGAATAGCTTGAAGTGTTTGATGTTTTCTTTCATAAGCCTCCATGAACTGTGCCATCAGGGTGGTTAGTTTAGTATAGTTTGTACTTTGGAGTGTTGAAATAGCTTCTATTTGTAAAATGCATTTCACTGATAAGGAGTATGTCAATTAAGTTTAGATGCACAAACAACTAATTCTTCTTTATGGTTGGGAAGACCATTGGCATTCCACCGTGCAAACCTTAGAAACTTGACTATCTTCACTGAATAACAATGTCAGCATGTTAAACACCATGCTGTTTTGCTGTAATAATTGATTAGACTGGTTTCTGAATTCACTGAAAAATGTCATTAATGTTGTGGCTGTATCATCAACATCAAGTGTGTTTTGCCTCATTACATCAGCATAACTTTTGTGTTGAGGAAAAGCATTGGGTTGTACGTTGTGTGTATATTTAGTTGTACAGTAAAGCCCCGATTATTCGCGAGTGGATGATCCGCGGTGCGGATTATCCGCGAGTGCCGCGAAAAATGTTTTAAATTACGAACCTCAAAAAAAACAATTTTAATCCAAGCCAACAACAGGGAAAATACAATAGGCCCTACAGTGCAAAGGTCGAATATTTCTGACAGGTTTATTGTGCATCGTAATCCTATAGGCCTTCTCGGAATTTTGTTTTGGCTCTTGCTCTTTTGTTTTGGTCAAGTTCACTAACCTTCCCCCTCTACGTACATATTCTCTTGGTCTGCCAGTGGTGTCAGTTGTCAGTAAGCGTGCTTAGTGATCAGTCGTGATCAGTTCGTTAGTTCCTGAAATTAATAATGGCTGAAAAACGAAAGAAGGTTGTGTTAACGATTGCACAAAAACTTGAAATGATTTCTAAAATAGAAAATGGCGCTTCAAGGAAGCAGATGTGTTTGAATTATGGGATCGGGGAAACAACAGTGTGAGACGTTTTAAAGCAAAAAGACAAACTGTTAGCCTTTGCATCAGTGTCAGACAGTGCTTCTGGGATGAAAAAACAAAAAACAATGAAGAAATCCACCTATAATGAACTTTACTCGGCATTAGCGGAATGGTTAGCTCAGGTGCGGAGTGAGGGCACCTCCGTGTCTGGTTCTACCATTGCAGCTAAAGCAAAAATCTTTTTTGATTTGTTAGGCCTGGAAGGAAATTTTGACAACCGTCGTCTGGTTGGTTACATCGATTTAAGAAACGTCATGGAATTAGAGAGATTGGTCTACACGGAGAGAAGCTGAGTGGTGATCAACAAGCAGCTGATGATTTTCAACGTGATTTTGAAGAGTTTATGTTGTCTGAAGATCTGTCATATGAACAAATTTATAACGCTGATGAATCAGGGCTTTTTTGGAAGTGTCTTCCCACTCGTACTTTAGCATTTGAAAGTGAACATCAAGCGGCAGGTCACAAAAGTAGCAAGGAAAGAATTACAATCTTGCCATGCAGCAACGCTGCGGGTAGTCACAAACTTAGGCTTCTTGTAATCGGTAAATCTAAGAAACCGAGGTCTTTTAAGGGGACAAGAGCAGAAAATTTACCAGTTGATTATTTCAACCAAAAAAAAGGTTGGATGAACCAGCAGATTTTTCAAGAATGGTTTGAAAACATTTTTGTGCCTCAAGTACGTAAACATCTTGACTCAAAAAAATTTGCCAAAGAAGGCTGTTTTGTTAATTGACAACGCGCATTCACACCCAGCTACATGTGTGCTTAAATCTTCTGACGGGCAAATCTTCGCAAAGTTTTTGCCCCCAAATGTTACTGCGCTGATACAACCTATGGACCAGGGAGTCACTGCAACCATGAAGAGAACATACAGAACAAAGTTGTTACTGTCAAAAATCGAAGAAGAATCTTGGAATGCGATCCCAAAGAATTTTGGAAGAATTATACAATTTTGGATAGCATTTACGATATTGCGTCTGCATGGGATTACATCAAACCCTCAACCCTTGTTAAATCATGGAGAAAACTCTGTCCGAGTATCGAAACAAATGTCAACCAAAACATTTGTGAAGAAGAGAATGAAGTCATGCCGACCGCTACACTTATTGACCTAGTGACATCCGTTCCGGGAGGTGAGAATGTCGACGAAGAGAACATAGAAGAGTGGCTGGAATGCGACGCAAGTGAGCCGGGGTTTGAATGACTGACTGACGTAGAGATAACGAACAAAGCAATGGGAGTGAACGAGAACGAAGAAGAACAAAGTGAAAGTGAAGAAGACGAGGTGCCTGCGCGGATGACACACGAAACTGCTTTGCAGCACGTAGACGGATTGCTTCAATATTTAGAGGAACAAGACGACGACGCACATCTGGCAGAAAAACTCATGTTAAGGAAAGTACAATCTAGAATAAAGAAAAGGTGTTTCCAAAGCAAGAAGCAAAAGCGAGTGACTGATTTTTTTAAAAAGGCATAACTGAACACTTTTTGTTAAAAGTACAGTATTGTTTTTTGTTTACTGTTCTTTATTTTAGTGATTTAGATGTAGAGCAAAGGTTTCTGCTGTACTGTACATATTTTAAAAGTTTTACATATTATGTTTTTTGTACAATAAAACATAGTTTTTATGCTGAAATATTTTTTTTCGTGTTTACACCTCATTTTTAGTCTTTTTTCGGGTTATCCACGATTTTCACTATCCGCGGTGCCCTTGCCACCCAATTCCGCAGATAATCGGGGCTTTACTGTATCTTTATTAGTTGTATGTGTAAATTGGTGGTATCTTTGAACGCTGCTGGTTGTAGTTATTTTTGTTATTCCCTTGGAAGAGATTTTTAGTACCACAGCCTTTATAATTAGTGCGATAATAGCCTATAAAATACACTTTCTGCAGGGCTTTCTCTAAGTTTTTTGCAGTCTACTGTGTTGTGTGACCCTGAACTTTTG
This sequence comes from Magicicada septendecula, assembly GCA_034769895.1. Classification (NCBI taxonomy): domain Eukaryota; kingdom Metazoa; phylum Arthropoda; class Insecta; order Hemiptera; family Cicadidae; genus Magicicada; species Magicicada septendecula. The sequence continues at coordinate 102,493,917 of CM068376.1, forward strand.
ACACAAATGAACGGTTTGATGTGACGATTTGGAGTGACTGTACAGTTGGCATCATTTGCACTGAATTATATTGGTTGTAATTGAGAAATCTGACAAACTTGGGTTGTTTATTACGTAACATTGTTAAATGCCATGCTGTATTTTTATAGTAAGTGATTACATAGATTTCTGAATTAATCTAAAAATGTCATTAGTCTTGTTGGCCTAGATTGTGTTTCACATCGGCATAACTTTTGTATTACAGTCGACTCCCTCTAATCCGGACACCTCGGGACCGGATCCCTGTCCATATTAAAAAATTTCCGGACCATCCGGCGGTTTTTTACTTATGTAAATTACAACCTATAATAGCGTATCTATATTTATAAATCACATTTTAAGACAATTTTCAAGTGTACGGAACACAATTTTAGGTTCATAAAATTGTCCCAAACGAATAAACTTAAACCTAAAACTAATGAAAAACTTGGCTTTGCAATATTAAAAGAAATCTGTTATTTTCTTCTGCTTCTTTACTTCAACTGTTTTCTTGAAGGCATAATCACGCCACTTCCTTAGAAACATAACATCCACAGCTGATGCGCCAGGCTGTTGTTCGACGTAGGTAGTTGCCAGTTCCAGCGCTGCCCTACCCTCTGCATGAGTCAAAATTCCCACGCCATTTCCCGCTTCACTATCACCTTCGTCGTCGTCTTCTTCTTTTTCTTCCTCTTGACGAAGGACTACATCGACGATTTCGTCATCATTCAGGATTTCATTAGCCAGTTCATCATCAGCTCGCGAAATCCATTCCACAACGTCATTCTCATTAATACTAGCAGAATCAGGCAGCCGTTGTAAATCCTTTAAAATTGAGTGGTTGTCATCAGGTTCAGTTGCATGAATATTTAACCCTATTGTATTTGGGTTGTCTTCTTGTCTCTTCTCAACGAGAGTTTCAACATCTGGCCACAATTTTCTCCAGGATTTGGTAAACGTAGATGATGGGATTTCATCATACGATTTAGCAGCGATATAAATGACGTCCTTAATGTTAATTGTCTTGAGCATCTGGATGAGACCTGCATTGTCATTACCATCCATCTTATCCAAAATTTCTGAAAGAAGCTTCCTCCGGTATTTTCTCTTAAAGCATTCGATTACACCCTGGTCCATGGGCTGTGCGATACTTGTTACATTTGGAGGCATATATAAAAGCTTGATGTCACTGTAACTATCACATTCGAGACCTTCCTCTGGATGCGTAGGGGCATTATCAAGCACAAGAACTGCTTTTACTGGCAATTTCAAGGATGTCAAATGTTCTTTTACAGACGGAACAAATTGAGCCACGAACCACTCCTTAAACAAATAAGAATCCATCCAGGCAGACTTTTGTGACCTGTAATACACTGGAAGGGAAGACATGTTTAAGTTTTTGAATACTCTGGGTTTTGCCGACTTTCCAATCACAAATAGCGGCATCTTGTGTGTCCCAGTTGCGTTTGAGCATAGTGCAACAGTGATCCTTTCTTTATTTACTTTAAAGCCCGAAGCAGACTTTTCTTGAGGAGTGGCAAAGGTTTTATTAGGCAAAAGTTTATAGTTAAGCCCGGTCTCATCGATATTGTACACTTGTTCTGGGGTTAGTTTTTCACGCTCAATGATACGCTTCAATTTTTCAGAAAAATCATTAGCTGCCGGTTGGTCTGCTGAAAGCTTCTCCCCGCAAACTCCAAGGAAATGCACTCCATGCCGTTTTTTCCATCTCGTTAGCCACCCATCGCTTGCCGAGAAGTTTCCTTTTTCCCCAAGTTTTTAATGAAGAATGACGGCTTTTTCTTTCAAAATCGGCCCATTTATAGGAGTCCCTCTTCTACGTTCCTGCATGAACCACAACCATAATGCGTCATCAACAAGTTCATGGTGTGGTTTTTTCAAGGTAGATCGAGTAGAAAGGATGGATTCGACTTCAATTTGCATACAAAAATCCTCGATCGATTTTCTGTTTTTCCACCAATCATAAACTGTGCTTTTCCCTACATTAAACTCCGTACAAATACTTTGCACTGATTCACCCTTATCTAAACGTTGTAAAATATTAAGTCTGTCTTGCATTTTAACCGTATTGTGCTTCCGTTTTTCACTCATTTTTGAGAATTTTACTGTCAAATAATCAGAGTTACTGAAACTACAATTTCACCTAACAAATAAACTCACTTATAATAACATATGTAACTCACATTGAAAATTATTAAAACACACAACAATATCAGTAGTAATTAGTAAAAACAGCTACAGTACACTGTATGACGATCCGGAGCAAACGCAATCGTAAGCCGAACTGAGGATCTTTGTTTACATGTAGGCCGGAAATAAACAGACACGCTCAATCCTGTTGTTTTCAGCCGTGAGAAACCCGGCGCGCGCTGGTGACTCATTTCCAAGAAGTAGTCCGGACCATCCGGCGTCCGAACCATCGGAGTCCGAACGAGAGGGAGTCGACTGTATGTTATATGTTGTATTTATAAGCAGTGTGGTTATTGGTGGTATTGTTGAATGCTGCTGGTAGTAGTTATTTCTGTTAGTTCCTTGGATGAGATTTCTGTAATCTTTGCAGTCTTTATAATCGGCAAGGTGATTGCCATTACAAAAAGAAAAGCATTTTTCATGGTTTACTCTTGGTTTTGTACTATGTGTGGGGACCTGCACATTTTACACAAATCAACAGTTAAATATGGTAGGATCTGGAGTGGCCATACTGTTGCTATTGTTTATACAGATTTACACTGGTTTTAATGGAGCGTGGGGATTCAATTTATATAACTTCGTTTTGTAAGCCTGTTATTTTATATACTCTCTGTTATTGTCTACTATCTCAATGTCTACAAAGAATGTGTTGTATGGGTCCTTAGTGACTCTATGATACGCATTAATTATATTTGTGACTTTGTGCCCGAGGTCGAATAAGTTCTGTTTAATGACTGCTACATTTATTGAATGATGTTCATATTTGATAACTATTCTGAATGCTCATTCTTCTATTAATTGGTACATGTGATGGAATATACTCTTTTTTCTTTGAGTCTCTGACTAGTTTATGGTAGAATTCAGGTGAATGGCAGTTTACTTTCATAAAGTGACCAAAGATTTTGTATTGTATTGTTCATCTTCTAGCATGTACCATGGTGCTATAATTTGTAATGACAGGTATGAATGGCAGGGGAGCTTTGGTGTCTTTGTTATTGCCACTGGAGATTTGTCAGGCAAAACTACTTCAGTTATATTGGTTGGTTATTATTTCTTTCTGTTTTGTACTCATGGGTCATTTGTTTCATATCTTGGACTTCTCTTCTTTTGATATTCTTAACTTTTGTCACTTGCCAGTCGTTGGTTTGAGTTGGGTGAGTTACAGTGTCTTGCCACTGGTGGATAACATTGTTTAGAATTGAAGTTCAGTGAGTTCATTGGTTGAATGGTTGATATTTAAAGGTTGCATTGGTAAAATATAGCTTATGGGAGCCTGTTGGATTTGCATATGTTATTGGTTGAAACTGCATATTGGGTAGCTGATCCTGCTGATCATTAGGTTGGTGACTATGGATTGTATTATTTTGTCCAGGGCATGTTCCAAATGGAAGCATTATTATCTTAGTGAGTGATTGTGTACGCAGTACATACACAGACACACTTCTTCACACCCACAAACACATGTACACACAAGGGGCAAATTATGTTTGATATCTTAGAAGTAGATGAGAGTTTGTTTATTACTTACACAGATAGACTGAATTCTTAATTTATTACTTACAATAATAATAAACGACGGCCACAACAACTTTGTCATCACTATTTACAAGGCAAACCACTGACACACGTCTGTCTACAACAATGTGATGATGAACTGATCATGAACAAACTGAGCAATATTTATTGTGATGACGAAAAGCACTTACCATGACATGACTTACTCCTACTGTAATATTTAGTTATAAATGGCTTCATTCTGTTTACTGGGAAATACACAAACTGTTACATTTACCATCTTTACTGATTCATGTATACTCAAATGAATATTTATGACAATCTAAATTTGTTTTGTACTGATTTGAATTTTATCGAACAGACATTACCATTTTCAGAAACTGCACTAACCCAATTATACTGAAGGTGTAGATACGTACGCCATGTTTTTAAATAATCAGTTGATTCAAAAGTTATTATGCGACATACTCCAAACATATAGACAAATGCCAAATGGTCGGATTAAAACTGAGAAGTAACTTCACTTATTCAATAAAGTATATTTAAAACTTTTATCAGTTACCTAGGTACAGATTGATTTCTATTTTATCATTTGCTTTACTAAGCCTAAATGTATCTGAGTACACCACATTGTTGAATATGTGAAATATCTGGTAGTGTCAGTAATGAATGCAAAAACGATGCATATTTTGTTTTCAATGATCAAAACCATAAAAGTCAAGTGAGATTGGTAAAAATTTTGTTTTATTTTTTTTGTATTGCCTCATTAAAACTAGTATATAATTAGCCAGTAAGTCTGGATATGTATACTGATACTAAGTGACTTTTGAACTTACAGATTTTACCCAGGTTCGGAAAACAAAGTTTATGAAATACGATACATGCTGCCAGATGACGTAACATGTACTCAGTGTGTCATTCAGTGGAAGTACATAGCTGGAAATAACTGGGGCGTATGTAAAAATGGCACTGGAGCAGTTGGATGTGGGCCTCAAGAAGAATTCAGAGCTTGTGCAGATGTTGCTATAGAAGATGCATCTGGCGGAGCTGATGAGACGCCATATGAAGAAGTTACAGAGGAGAATATAATACCAGATAGTGATGAGAGTAATAAGAATGTTGAATATACCAGAGAAGATGATAACTGGTGGCTGTTTACATTAGGAATTGTCTTATGCGCTTTATTGGTTGTACTGGTTGTCTACGGATTGTTGTACTTTTATTTTTATCATGCTGGGGACACAGTAAAGCAGTGGTGGTTGAATGGAGGTAGTGCCAAGTTTGGACTGAAACCTGATAAAGCAGGGAACACAACAGTTAATTCCGTGCCGGTTCCACCACCAAGAGCTCGGAAACATGCAACTATAGGTTTCTTAGGAGTACCTGACAATTTAGTTTAAGGCACTATGTAATTTTACAATTCTAAGTTATTGGGTGAAAAATGTATGAGAATGAGTTTAATGTCTGTTAACCAAAGAATGCTCTGACTGAGATTTTTATATAGGATTGTATGTACATTATTCCTATTGTTAGGTAACAGATGAATGTTCTTAAAATCAGTTTGAATGTCTTATGAATGGCGGAGTATATCACATTTGTCTGTTATTTGGACATTTAATACACCAAAACATATAAACAAATTATGAAACAAACTGAAGGAAAAGAATGTTCACACAGGCACACATAGGTAAATGACCACATGTTATTACATATGGCAAAGAGAACAGAACGAATGATTGTTTTTTAACCATGAAGGTCAAAACATGTATATTATAAAAATGTAAATGTTTCAAATATAAAATTACGCTTCAAGTACTGAACAACTGAGTTCTATGTAAGTATATAATGTACAAGTTATAGATCACATTTAATAACTGTACAAATTTAATGGAATGGTTTAACCTAATGGGTTATTTAAGTAACCAGTACAAGCAAAGTGTAAACTTTTGAGAGACCTAAAATTTTGTGCCCATAATGCAATGTATACATCGTTTCAGAACAAAAGTGGACCAGCTTATTCATAAATCTTGTTTAAAACAATGTAAGAAATTCATAATTAAAAACTGTGATATTGTAATATAATGCTGCTTTCATAACATATGTGAAAAGTTACAGCTATGCCATTGTAAAGCAATTCAGAGACAATTTATCTGACTACTGTCTCTCCATCAAGTGTGCAGTATAATTGCAAACTGGATCTCAGGTAATAACAATTTTGTAAGTGTTGTGCAGGAATATAAATCATTGGGCTACTGAAGTCTTGCAGAATATTGACTTTTGTGCTATATTTAAAGAAATTGAAGAATGGATATATCAGGTTTAGATATTTTTGACAAACTTTGGTGCAAACATAATTTTGTTATGCACGTTATGATAAAATATTGTAGACTATCTATTACAATTTATATATCTCATGTTATGGACTAATAACTGTTCACTATCTTATTGTTAATTCACTATCTTACTGTTAATACGCCTCCCTCTTTAATATTTTAAGTAAAGTAAAAGTAAATACAACTATTACATTGACTCAGAACACAAAGTTTTTTATGAGTAAAAACATAAAGTTTTACCTTACAACCTGAACTGGTTTTAAGAAGTTCTGAACCTCTGAAGAAGCCTTTTAAAGGTGAAAACCAGTTCAGGTTGTAAGGTAAAACTTTATGTTTTTACTCTTAAAAACTTTGTGTTCCGAGTCGTTAATGTAATAGTTGTATTTAGTTAAGTAACGGACATGTCATGGAGAACAAAATCCAAGAATTTAAAGTAAAAGTTTAACTAGCTAAAAGCATGGTTTTGTGGTGACTCGCGAAGCTTAAATACAAAAAATATTATGTACAAATAAATAATCACAATATTTTTATATTCAGGAATCACCATCAAACCATGCTTTTAGCTAGTTAAAAAAAAAGTAATTTTTGGTTTTTCAAAATAATTTTATGGCCAAAAAACAATATTTTGATTTTTTATATTTATTTTTTTTAAATATAAAAAATTCAATAGAAAATTATTTTAAAAAAATTAATAATTAAATAATTAGAAAAAATATTAACATAATTAATAATTAAATCAATACTACACTAATATAAATTAATATAGAGAATTAAATTATGTTTTCAATAATTTAATTAACATCACACATTAATGAACGATTATGTGCATGTTCTTTACGGCCAGTCAGCGTACGATTTCGTGGCATTTTACTGTATTATTACAAATTATTAAATTAATTAATGAATTAATTAATAATAATAATTAATTTAATTTTTTAATAATTTAACAAATACGTATAATTTAAATATAATTTATTTCAATAAACATCCCATTTGTATTATTAAAATTTAAAACATTAAACATATTAGTAAGAAAAATTTAGTGTTTCTTTTTCAAATTATGTATGGCCATAGTGTGGGGGGAGCCAAAACAAATGTGGGGTGGAGGCAAAAAAAATGTGTACACTAATTTCAGTGACAGATAAACGTTGAGTGATATATAAGATGTTTATGCGCGTGCGCGCGCGCGCGCACACACACACACACACACATGTATATTAGACTTGATTAAGTCAAAAAAAATATTTGAAAATGCAAAGGTTTTTGGTTTGATATAACAAACAGTATTGCATAAAAAATTATTTATTATAATTCGTTAATGACATTTTATTCAGGGCGTTAATTAAATTCTACATTTTTAAAAGTATTACGATGAAGTTGTAGAAAACAGGAACTTACAGAAATGAAATAAATGTGTTTAGAGCTTTGGAAATCTGTAATATCATTGTGTGTAAAGTAGTTTAAGTGCTCGTATTTCATTACATGGAAACCAAGCCTGTGGTTTAATAAGAGCCATATAATATAATTACGCATATATTTTTTTGATTGAAAAAGTAAAAAACTTACCTTTCACACAAAAAAATCTCTTTTAACAATGTAACTTAACCTCAAACGCAAATATAAAAATATTTTCACTTGCCAATATTTATAAAAAAAATATACATGAAAAATGAATCTTGGATTTATGAAATATGTTTTATGATTTATGAAATATATTTTATAAACAACACAGCACACCAGTATCTTTCATTCAAGAAAAACGGTAGAATATTCGGTATATATACTCTTTGTCTAAAACCATGGAACGCATTAGTAACAGACTATATAGTAATATTAAAGAAATCCTACAGATGGCGAAACATTACATACATACCACGGAATGCAATAGTAACAGACTATATAGTAATATTAAAGAAATCCCACAGATGGCGACACTTTACATATATATATATATATATATATATATATATATATATATAGATTTATACAAAAACAATTATTACAATTATTTCTTGTCAAAATTAATTTTTTATAAAAATAATGATTGATGACACATCTAGACATGACTATGAATAATTATGTTCAATTTCAAGTCTAGAGGTTCAGTAGTTTTTCCGTAAAGTGTACCATAAAAATGTACCAATTGTTGCTTAGTAGTAGGACTCGCTTCGCTCGTCCTAATAATATACTAATACATGTATATTCATGGTAGAATATTTTAAATGTTGGATGGCTTTATATTTATAAAACATGCTAAGCTTGTCACTACTTCTGTTATACTAGTCAACAACAAACCAGCAAGTCTCTTTATAACCAAAATCAGCTTAATTGAGACAGAATGTAGCATCAAAAAAATAATGATTAAAATCAAACAAAACAAAAACAAGCAAACACAGAATGCACAACATATAATATTTGCCGCTAGGTGAAAAATAAAAACATATATACATTCCACAAGATTTATTCATTGTTTCAGTCAGTACATACAAATAATGAATTATAAAAATTTGTAATTTGGTAAATTACATTTATTGTTAAATACGTTTAACATTTTATTGTTAAATTATAATATTTGTTTTTATTGTTAAATTATAATATTTGTTTGTTTATAATATACATTTATTTTTCATTAGCAAATTATACAATTTTGCAAAGAGACAATACAGTTGAAACAAAAAACTCAAATGGATAATAGAATCGTTGAATATATTTTCTTGGATTTCATTGTCCATGACGTGTTCGTTTCTTAACTAAATATAATTATTTCACTACGACTCGGAACACAAAACTTTTTATGGGTAAAAACGTAAAAGCTTTACCTTACAACCTGAACCGGTTTTCACTTTTAAAAAGCTTCTTCAGAGGTTGCCGCTGGTAGTACTGTCCGTCTTGTTGTTGGCGATGAAATCGATTTTCGAAAGATTGATGTTGTGTGTGTGAGGTGTGATATGTTCGAATAATGTGTGTGATTTGAATTGTGTCTGTTCGTTTAGGATGTCGTTTTTATTTGTTTTAGTGTGTTTGTATATTTCCAATTGTTCTAGAGTGTCTAGTTTTCGGCCTTTCGTGTGTACGTGTAGAATGTTCATGTTATTGTCGATGTTTTTGTATGTGTGGTTTACTTCAATGAGATGGTTTGCAAAGGTGGATTCTGTAGTGGAGTGGAGTGCCTTTGTGTGTTCAATGTATCTTTGTTTGAAGCTACGTCCTGTCTGGCCTATGTAGAATTTGTTGCAATCTGAGCAATTTAGCTTGTAAACACACACCTCACACACACAACATCAATCTTTCAAAAATCGATTTCGTCGCCAGCAACAAGACGGACAGTACTACCAGTGGCAACCTCTGAAGAAGCTTTTTAAAAGTGAAAACTGGTTCAGGTGTAAGGTAAAGCTACGTTTTTACCCATAAAAAGTTTTGTGTCCCGAGTCGTAGTGAAATAATTATATTTAGAATATGTTTTGTGCATTATCAAAATAAAATTTGTTATTTAGTTTTATTTTAATTTCATCATCTTAATAGCTTATGCCTCTGTGTAAGGTACTATGTATAAGGTTAGGAATAGTTGTCTTTAAAAACCCTTGACAAATAAATTTTTGTACAGAACAAAATAAACTAAGTACTGAGCCATACCCATGGAGAGTCTGTGACCCACCTGAATTGTATTAATGATTTAATAATTAATCATGAATTAAATATAAACATTCAATGTGAATTTTATTTCAGTGTTCTAGACAATATATTCTGTTTACATATTTATTGGCTTCTTATATTTTAAGTGTTTTTTAATTTTTTAATTACATGACGGACACTTAGATTACGCTGTGATACCCTATTAAATCACATCCTGATATACCCAACTGTGAACAATGTAGCCTATAAAGAATATTATCTTCTACAATTCTACTCATTTTTTAATAGTCTTCTATATCTGTTAAACAACTACAAGCTTTCATATAAATTATGAGTAAATGTATGTATGAGTGTACACCCTATGAGTATGTGCAACCTATCACACACACACACACACACACACACACACACACACACACACACACACACACACACACACACACACACACACACACACACACACACACACACACACACACACACACACACACACACACACACACACACACACACACACACACACACACACACACACACACACACACACACACACACACACACACACACACACACACACACACACACACACACACACACACACACACACACACACACACACACACACACACACACACAGAGTTAAAAGCAGCTAGTTATTTGTAATTATACATTGTAAATAATATGTTATATATGATAGTTTATTGTAAATGCAATAAAGACATTTGTACAAGTTTTGAGTACTATTTGTTATTGTATCTGTAAATCATTATTTGTCAACAACCATATGGCAGTCTACAGTAGTAAATGTAAGTCTTTAACCCTTAAATTTTTAGTGACCGTCAATCAATGAATTTTTTAGTGGATGGTTAGTGAGGATCGGTCAAAAATAACACAAATTTTAACTATTTTGACAATATTTATTGTCATCTTCAGGATCTGTGTATGAAATACAAAAGAAATGTCAAACACAACGGAACAATTAAATATTTGGGTGAACGTGTTCGTGTATGTGAATGTGTGCGTGCGTATGTATGTATCATTGTATATGTGAATACTTATGATAGTTTGTTTACATCTTCAAATTATCTTTAAGACAACAAGCAAATTATAGTATGAGAGAACTTAATTTATACAGTATTACAATTTAAACTACTAAATGTAATGATATTTTAATTAATTAAACAAACAGTAATCAACAATTGGATATTAGATTGGTACATAAATTGTTTATACCTTCACCAGTCAACATATAGCAAAGTAAAATATATTACCTATAACTAAAACAGATTAGGGGATGTTCACTACGTAATTATTAAAAGTTATTTTTAACATGTTTCACTCCCTACGTGTATTCACAAACAATCATAATTTATAAATATACAATTTACACAATAACTGTAGAACATTACGACCTACATCAGATAGTTGACAAAGGTTACACACAAAAGTTTCTGGTGAATTTTACTAACAGGTAAAATTGGATAATAATTGTAATCATATTGTAAATTATAGTCAAGAGTACTATAGAATAATGTAATTTATTTACGTGTCCACAATCACACCTTCTCTCTCACTCATTCTCTCCCTACCAGTCCTTCTCACAGCCTCTCACTCTAACCTGAAATCACTCTATCACTCACTATCCCTCCCACTCGCTCTCTCTCTTACTACATCTCACTCACTGTCTCCCTTCTTCCCTCTCTCACTCTTCCACCCTTAGCTCTCTCTCTCTCTTGTCTCTTTCTAGACTCATACAACATCTTCTCACTCAATTAACCACTCGGGCGCTCTGTCTCTCTCTCACTCACAATCTAAACAAATATATACCATCAATCTAACACGCAGACGTGTACATACGCACACACTAGCACTACATAAGCACACACACACACACACACATACACACACACACACACACACACACACACACACACACACACACACACACACACACACACACACACACACACACACACACAACCTCACAAGCCACCTACACATTCGAGCATTCATACATAAATATAGCACTATTTTATTCTCTTCTTTTTATCATCTAAGTGTAAATTATGCACAACGGAGATTCCCACTGTACTGAGTTTAAAACTGATCGAATATGTGTCTATAAGAATTGTTATATGTTACTTAGCTAATACTAAATAATATGATCAGTGAGACACTTACAATTGTTGCTGACGCCAAACACACAACTGTAAATTTGCCCGGATCAACACCCTATTTCGTTTCCTTAAACTTCTGTCACATTGTTGCAAAAATGGTTATTTCACATTTCAGGGACAATTTTTTAAACAAACATATGGCACTGCTATGGGCATTAGTCTCGGGCCCATCTTAGCTGACATTACCATGAACCAGTTTCTTGACACAGTTATCCCTACGCTGCCATTTAAACTCCCCTTCTTATATAAATACGTGGACGATATTATAACATGTATTCCATAGGACCAACATGACACTATCTTATCTCTGTTCAATTCCAAACTAATGGGCTTTGAACGAATAGAGTTCACAATAGAGCATGAACAGAATAGTTCCATTTCTTGATACCAAGGTTACTAGACAGACAGATGGTACTATAGTCACTGATTGGTTTATAAAACCCACGAACTCCGGTAGATATCTACATTTTAATTCCAACCATCCCATACATCTAAAAAGTAACTTAATCCACGCGGTACATAAGAGAGCCACCGGTCTATGTGATCAATCATTTCATCAAAAAAACACTGAGTTAGTATTTAAGATTTTCAAAAACAATGGTTACCCAGACCACATAATCAAACAGGTAATTCATAAACATCGTGCAAATCAGCTGAGCCCCAATTTTACATCTGCCCAATCTAATACACCTGAGCCTAATGCCGGCTCGTACTTTTCTACAAATTATGTTAAAGGGCTGTCTGAAAAACTTAAAAAATGCCTACTAAAAATTCAAAAAACTTTAGCATTCAAAAATCAACATACTGTTCGATCCCTCTTCTCAAGCCTCAAAGACCCGACATCCAAAGACAAACGATCTAATGTCGTATACACTATCCAATGCAATGACTGTCCAGCCACATACACTGGTATTACGTCCCAATATTTACATAAGAGAACTTATCAACATAGGTATGATTGCCATAAAAAAAACCCATAATGATAACCCCAACGCTTTAGTATCTCATCATTTAAACACCGGCCATGAATTTGACTTCAACACCCAAATTAAATATTACGAAAATAATTATTTTAAAAGATGCGTACTTGAAATGATTCAAATAAAAAGTGACCCTCACTCCATTAATTTTCACACTGATACTCAAAATCTCTCGTCCAGTTATGCTCAACTTATACACACCATCAAGACATGAATTCAAAGAAATAATCAGTAGTCTCCCTACAGGATGTGTTGGTCATTTTTGTGGCCAGCTTGTTGTCAGATATTAATTAGTGTCACACTCCCCCCTAGTACAAATATTTTCTCAACTGCCTTCCTAACACATGTTACTTTCATTTCCTTCAAATATACAAAGGTCGTCTGTTCTGTTTTAAAATAGGGTGTTGGTCCAGGCAAATTTACAGTTGTGTGTTTGGCATCAGCAACAATTGTAAGTGTCTCACTGATCATATTATTTAGTATTAGCTAAGTAACATATAACAATTCTTATAGACACATATTCGATCAGTTTTAAACTCAGTACAGTGGGAATCTCCGTTGTGCATAATTTACACTTAGATGATAAAAAGAAGAGAATAAAATAGTGTTATATTTATGTATGAATGCTCGAATGTGTAGGTGGCTTGTGAGGTTGTTTTGTTGTGTGTGTGTGTGTGTGTATGCTTATGTAGTGCTAGCGTGTGCGTATGTACACGTCTGCATGTTAGATTGATAGTATATATCTGTTTAGATTGTGAGTGAGTGAGTGAGTGAGAGAGAGAGAGAGAGAGAGAGAGAGAGAGAGAGAGAGAGAGAGAGAGAGAGAGAGAGAGAGAGAGAGAGAGAGAGAGAGAGAGATTATGACCGACATATATACGAACTACATGAGACTATGGTACTCTGTATAGACCAAGTTCCAAGTAAATAACATTATACAAAATGTAAATATTAAGTAATAACCATTTTCATATAATAGATCTGTTATCTATAAAGTTGTGTTATAAAAGTTTGTAACCCTTTAATGCAAGTTGGTAAATCTATTCTGTTATCATATGTGCATAATTCTCTATTGTATATGAGGATGATAGTGTAATAAAAATGGTGAGTGTTTTAGAGTGCCAATTGTGGACAAAAACAAGAGAGAGGGAGAGAGAGAGAGAGAGAGAGAGAGAGAGAGAGAGAGAGAGAGAGAGAGAGAGGGGGATAAGGGAGACAGTGAGTGAGATGTAGTAAGAGAGAGAGTGAGTGGGAGGGATAGTGAGTGATAGAGCGATTTCAGGTTAGAGTGAGAGGCTGTCAGAAGGACTGGTAGGAGGAGAATGGGTGAGAGAGAAGGTGTGATTGTGGACACGCACATAAAATACATTATTCTATAGTACTCTTGACTATAATTTACAATATGATTACAATTATTATCCAATTTTACCTGTTAGTAAAATTCCCCAGAAACTTTTGTTTGTAACCTTTGTCAACTATCTGATGTAAGTCGTAATGTTCTACAGTTATTGTGTAAATTGTATGTTTCTAAATTATGATTGTTTGTGAATACCAGTAGGGAGTGAAACATGTTAAAAATAACTTTCAATAATTATGTAGTGAACATCCCCTAATCTGTTTTAGTTATAGGTAATTTATTTTACTTTGCTATATGTTGACTGCTGAAGGTATAAACAATTTATGTACCAATCTAATATCCAATTGTTGATTACTGTTTGTTTAATTAATTAAAATATCACTACATTTAGTAATTTAAATTGTAATACTGTATAAATTAAGTTCTCTCATACTATATTTTGCTCGTTTTCTTAAAGATAATTTGAAGATGTAAACAAACTATCATAAGTCTTCACATATACAATGATACATACATACGCATGCACACAGTCACATATACGAACACATTCACCCAAATATTTAATTGTTCCATTGTGTTTGACATTTTTTTTGTATTTCATACACAGATCCTGAAGATGACAATAAATATTGTCGAAACGTTGACGCAAAATAGTTAAAATTTGTGTTATTTTTTACCGATCCTCACTAACCATCCACTAAAAAAATAAGTCTTTAACTTTATCTACTACAGGCCAGTCTCCCGCCACAATGTGCATCCCAAGAACTTCTGAAATGGAAGTTATCATGAAAAGACTATGCACCAGGCACTGTTGAGATGTATAAAAATGGCATCACCTGATCTCGAAGGTGCTACAAAACCTAAGAATAGAAGCTTAAAGCAGTCTTTGAGTGACTGGGTGAGTGTGTGTTTGAGAGAGAGAGAGAGAGAGAGAGAGAGAGAGAGAGAGAGAGAGAGAGAGATAGAGAGAGAGATACAGGCAGATAGAGGCGGAAGGGTTCGAGAAAGAGATGAAAGCATGGAAAGTTGGAGTATTTTGGGGCCAAACCAAATAAAGGTACCAGTATAATAAAACTTTTGAAGAAATTGTCATAATTAATCATGTGTTATTATACTCACAATGGCTATAGATTTAAAGAAATTTTAAATAATACTTATTGCAAATACACAGTTTATTGCACAAACTGTGCAATGGAAAAGACATCTGTTCCATATGAAAACAGCAGGGTATCAAAAATAAAGCCAAGTTGATGAGCTGTTTTTGGCAAAATAATATGCAGAAATGGCCATGGTTTTAAATTAAGAGGAAATAAAGAGGAAGTCCACTTCGGAAGAAAGACATGACTTTCTACACAATAGAATTTGATACAGCAACTGCTATGCAAGAGTTGGACCAGATCACAATAACGGAAAAGTCAAAGGACACAAAACAACACAGATTAAGAATAGATTGGATAACTTCAATCTAAATCAGAGACTGATGGTAACCTGATGCTGTTTGTATTTGGAATTGGGATATAGGTCTCAGTCATTCAAAAGAGAGGATTAATCTGAAATATATCTAAACTGCATAAAGTGAAGGAGTGCATAATTGCACACTTTTACGCACACAGAGTGGCCACTACTATATGTACTCTTCTGCTTACGAGGTGGGCAATGGGCATAGTAGTGCAGTGATGTGCAGTGGCGAAGCTAGTAATTAATGAATGGGTAGGCAAAAGTCTTACCTTAAATTTTTTTGTAGAGTAGTTCAACACGGCGAGTTTTCTTGCTTGCAAAATTGTCAACTACACGGTCTTTAACAACTGGTCAGTCATCAATTCCTTCACAAATTTTTTTCAATAGCAATGGTGGTAATAGAGTTAAGTCTTTCATTGGTCATCGTATTGCACAAGTAGTTTTTTATTCTTTTCAGAGTAGGGCCTACTCATATTCCTTTCTGCAGACGTCACCATAACGTTTAACATGGTAACAGGAAACGTTAAAATCAAACGAATTAATTTTGAAACTTCCACGTACACTGGTTCTAAGTCATTAAGAACTATAAAATGTAAAAGTCTTTGAGGTAACAAATGTTTTCCAGTATCTGAGTAAATGTTTTTTAATTCATTTTCCAGTCTTTCACTATTGAAAAAAAGGTAATTATTTATAAGGCTGTTGAATTTAGTAGAAGGGAAACTCTCTTTGTAAGAAATGAAGTAATTAGGATCCAACAACTCAACAAACTGGATACTTTTGAAATCACTGAACCGTACCTCCAGCTGCATAATCAAAGTATCAAGAACTTCATAAGTTAACGTTTTCAGCAGTTTCCTGTCACTGTCATCTATATTTACCTCACTGCTTATTTGGTGACATTTTTCAATGCAAGACGACACAGCGTTTTCTGATCTCATGTTCTTGAGGATAGCACTAGTTTTCTTAATTTTAGTGTTGCACAGAATTATATCGGAGATAGTTTTGTGTTGCAGTAGAGAAAAGAGATGGTCATTATAAACAAATATTTCTCTATAAAAACAAAGTAAGTAAATGAAATAAGTCTTTTTGAGTATGTTAAGCAATCCAACAGCAGAATTGAACGAATCACTATCTCATCTTACACCATTCTCTGTAATGTCCTCTAAAACCTGTCTCAAGTCACCATACTGGGAAAAGATGGTATATGGTACGAACTGCTCTGGAATGGAAGTTCCAGTGAGTAGTGGATGCTTGTGAAAGTTTAAATCCTCTAGATTCTAGAAGCTGTGATCTCTTTGAGGATCTACAAAAAAATGTGTGAAATGCTGTCAGATTGTGAATGAAGAGCCTAACCGTTCTTACTGTTTTAGTGCAATGAAGAAGTACGAGGTTTAACTTGTGAGCATAGCAATGTAGAAATAATGCTCTTGGGCAAGTCTGCTTTACAAAGTGCTGAACGCCTCCATGCTTTTCAGCCATTACAGAGGCTCCATCATATGTTTGACAGACTACCTTCTCAGTTACACCCCACTTTTACAAAACATTAACAATTAATTCTGATAAGCCTAATGCAATCTTATCTACTGAAACATCATAAAACCCAATGAACCTTTCTACTGGACCCTCTGTTGAACAAAATCTAAAAATTATGCTGACTTGAGATCTACTTGATACGTCTAAAGTTTCATCTGCCTGAATTCCAATAAAATCGCAAGAATCTAACTCCGCCTTAATCTTCTCTTGAATTATATCAGTTACAGATTCAACTAATTCATTCTGAATATCGCTTGATGTACCTTTAAAGCCTGACGTCGACTGGAGATGATCTCGGAACAGCCTGTCAACCACTAATATCGCTCGTACCAAGAAAACTGAAATTTTCTAGATACTTTACCATCAAAATGTTAAATGTCTAAATTAGGCGTAAATCTCTTGTTTTTAACGCCACATTTTTCTTCGTAAGTCCAAGAAGAAAACGGCTTACTTTTTAATAAGTTTAAAAGATCTGACAAAGTATTAAAAGACCGCTTCACTCATTTCGGGCGACAGACTTATATTCATACACAATAATATAACTGATTTAACTTCCAAATTTATAACTTGATTGGTTTCTATATATATATATATATATATATATATATATATATATATATATATATATATATATATGTTTAATGTCACAAATAATTTAAATGACAATCTTGATTGTCTATTAGTTCATGCGGAATAACAGGCTACAATATTTAATGGGGTGTGATTGATATTTGCATAATTAATTAATTTGTAATTGTAATGAATGCAATGTGTAATTATACTAATTTGTGGAGTTTAATCATGTAATCACCCAATTAGGTTAGTTATACTAAATTACTTGAATTTACGTGATTATTTAGTTATTTGATGGTTAGTATAATTACCGCAATGAGACTCTAAATTGTTGTATAAATATTAAATTTACTATAATTTATTCAAGTGACGTTAATGTCTGTTATGAGGTAAGATTGACAATGATGAACGCATATATACTGAATAAGATAAACACTTATTTATTAACATCATTCAAGTAATGAAACTTCAACATATATAATATAAATGATATCCTGAAAATACATCCATAAAAGAACACATATATATGAATCAAATTACAATATAAATCCTGTACGCTGTTCGCTGAAAACATACACATACATATATAACACAATCAACATATATAAACATAGATAAACAACATATAAATCTTATACTAATGCTTTATTTAAATTTTCCATGATAATTAATCTGAATTCTCAAAGGGTGTTTTCTTTGAAAGAGACAGGACAGTAGAGTTCTTATGACAAGAATAACATAAAGAATTACTTGTAAAAAGAATTATCCAATATTTCCATCGGCGAAACTCCTTCCTGCAGATGATCCATACGTATGAGGTCGCGTAGCTTCGATGTCACTATCACTCAACACATGCGGATCAGATTCACTCGTGGTGTATGTGTTCATTGATGTCTGCCGTCCTATCAGAGTCTATGAAGTCATGTGTCGTGTGAGTACGTTCATTGTTAACTAGTGTGTATATATATGGCTGTCTATTATCGAACTTCTTCTTGTATATGTTAATATATCGTGTTTCGATAACGTGGTGTATTGTTCCAATCGGTCTTGTACACTTCGCACTGTACAACGTTAAGTTTTCGCTGTTCGGTAACTTTAATGAAAGTTCTGTTATTAAATGAAACTGTGACTGAATAGCTTGGTTCTTAATAAGCGGTAGCTGAGTAAGATAGTGTACTTGAAAGTTATTAATCACTGATGTATATTGTGTGATTGAGTCACTGTGGATACACTATTACTGCATAACTGTCAATGTTGAAATGTTAAGTCACTGATTAAAGTACCGCGTAACTGAGTTTCAACGCCAAACTGCTACATGTGTGTTAACTATGATGTATTAAAACTGAGAACTTTTAATGTGAAAAGAATGAGATTGAAACTTTTATGTAGACTGTTCAAAGATAAAGATTGAAAATTTCGTGAAGACTGCTAAAGTATATGATTGAAAATTTATGAAGACTGACTTCTCGCGTGCTCTGTAAACAGTTTTTATTAAGAATCATTTACCACAATGCAATTTCCTGGCAAACACGCCTTTGGTCAACCCCGATAGGTCAGATGAACTCCTACCCTTATGCAGAACTATGGTTCTCCACTTCTGATTTGTTGTTCCCATTGCTATCGTGACGACGGTCCTCTCCACCTTTTCTCTGGGAAGATGCCGGACTATGGTTGGTTGTAAGCTCTCCCCACAAGTACACGACGAGGGCCTCCGTACCGTTTCCTGGAATGTGAAGCAATTCTGCGCCTGTCGATCAAGCCTTTGTCTAAGCATACTCTGGAAGTCTGCTGCTGTTCTCACGCAAACAATACGTCGCATTTTGTTATTGTCTGCCTATCCATGACCCTTTTCTCGTCAGTTACTAGGACACAGCGTGTCGTCGCTTCCAAGACGGCACTCCTCTTCCTTGTCGTAAATATCAGTTGTCACCAGTAAGATGTCCTCCCGCTGTGCGCACACTTAGTTCTATTCATTAGATAGACGTTGTTTGTTCTCACACAGGGTGAGTACAATTGTGACTACATCCCTTTTTTTTTTACTGCTGGCACGCTTCAAATTAACCCTGTAGCGTGTGCTCATTACAATTTCTCCATACTATGCCACTGTGCCAAGTCTCATTGTCTGTTTGTTGTGGGCTGTAAATCTCGGTTGAGACGAGTCTGTCACAGGCGACCTGCTTTCTATTGTAATGTTGTGTCGAGTGTATATCACTGTCCCTGGCGAACGTCTAGTTGACACTTCGTTAAATTGCTTCTTTATTTATTGTTTCTGGCCCGTGTTGGGGTGTCTTGGCTGGTTGTAACGTACTTTTGATCAAAATTTCAGAATTTAAAATTTTTGGTCATTACAAGGCATGCTTTTAATAACCACATAAAATAAACACGACTATAAACAACACAGCGCGCTGTTCGCACCACAGCAGTGAGACATGCCTCATCGCTACGTATGTGGAGCCTGGGTTAATCCCCCCTCCCCGCACTTCCAGGTCGCAACAACACATTACGTACATACAATGTATACGAAAAACGCTGAGGCAGATTCACGTTGCCACATTCGCTTTAAATGAACTATGTCTACTGTCATTTGTCGCCATCTAGCGGTTGCTCAGTAAAGCACGTAATTAGTAAATTCCACAATCACAGTAACAATGTAGTCTTTACGTTGCGTAGTTCATATGTATTTATAATTTTTATTCTACACAATTTTTTAGGGTAGGCATTGCCTCAATTGCCTCCATGTAACTTCACCACTGGTGATGTGGAGTGTTTCTCAGGGTCATGAAGATGATGTGCACCTTCCTTTCTCCCCATTATGCTACAAAATAATGGATTTTTTATATGTAATTCATGCAGTAACTGCAGATTAGAGTTATAGTGACCATGTCACAGGGTCAGTCAGTCTGAGATCATGAAGCAGAGAGTAAGAAGTGTTATTAGTTGTTGATATGACTAGTGTGAGTTGTTGATATGGTGTGTGTTTGTGTTTTGGACAGCAGCTTAGTGTAAAGTGAAAATTTATAATTATTATTATGTGTGGACAGGTTAATATGTATTATTTATTATGACCATGTTACTTACCTGATATTTATATCTTATCACATTAGTGTCTGAAGAGTTGTTGCATACAAATATCTTTGTTTATTGAAACTGACATTAAAGTCAACTTGACAACTTGCTGGTGTTCAATTAATTACAAAATATGCATTGTAGATAGTCAGTGTAAAGAAAGGAGGGCCATAGACTGACTGTGCTTAGAGGATCCAAATGTATATTTGAGTTTTACTATTCTTGATTATATTTTTAAAAATAATTTACCTTTATTTTTGAAAACCTAATCATTGTTACTCAAATATTTTTCATATTTCTGGTCACAGTGATAAAGGTTAACAATTTGTTTTGAACACTAAAAATACAACAAATGTTTACCATCTTTAGTAAATCTGGAAAGACTATTACCCCTAGTGACACTCTCTATAGAATATGAAATGATAAGAAATTGATTTAACCAACAGTATAAAAAAACTTCTAAAACAAAAGTGCTAAACCGGATCTTTTGAACAACTTTAATGTTATAAAAATTCCATAAGTAATGTTAAAAAATGACATTTTAATAAATTATTATATTTTTGAAAACTGATTTGACATGTCTATGACCATATCTACCATGTATATCTTGTATCATTTTGAAAATTCACTCTTTTCGGAGTATTTATTTGTTGGTAGTTACATATTTCCTTACAAATTTTTAATAAAACTAATAATAATACGGAAGAAGTGACAGTGATATTGGAGGTTCCATATGGCTCAGTCATGAGACCAATCTTGAGCTGAATATCCTCCGTGATAAGGATCCTCTGTTAAGCGTTCCAGAAGTGTGTGCTGGGGAGTCCCGCTGATCGGAGTGTGTTGCTGCCGCACGCTCTTGTGACGATTTAAAAAATGTTTAAATAGCACAAATGAAATTTTTGCTTTTATAACAAGTAAGAGTATTATCCACCCCTTACCTGTACCTAGATTCCTGCATCAACGTGAAAATTGTCCCGTACCAACACGCAAAGCATGGTGTTATTTAGCTAAAAATAATAATTCCTTTAATTAAATAAAAGACGTACTAAATAAATAAGGAAATTCCTAATTCATAACCAAAAGGTAAAATAAAGTATTACGATTTAATTAATGAATAATTAATACTACTTAAAAGAACGAATTATTTTCTCAGCACGTAAAACCGCGCCAGCTTACAGACCCCTCGCCGCTAAACTATGCCCACATTCGCCGGAGAAACTTCGACATGTAAGGATGTCGCTACTGTGTTGTCAATATACACGTTGGTGTATACCGTTAAAAACTATTCAATCAAGTTTGTAGTGATTTCGATTTGACCCAATGTAGCGTGGAAATAATAATAATAAAAAAAAAATATATAATGTAGTGCGTGAAGAAATGTTATAAAAAAAAAAGGAAACTTAGCCGACACATCTCTTAACAAACTGTAAGTGGTAAGATATGATCCTTACCAGATTTTAGTGCTGCTACAATAAGAACTGTAATTAAAATGTAAAATGTGAACAACCGACTCCAGAAGAAAAAAACAACAACAACCGTATGAACTTCTAGTATCACAATCCAATCGTCTAGAATGAGACTACCTTTCAGAAACAATCAACCTAATGGAGCATCAAGAGGAACAGTGTATCACACCCTAGAAGACGACTGGAGATGACCATCACGGACCCCACAGCAAACTCATGTTATATTCAGGTGATATCAAACCATAACATTTGTAAAAATTTGTTTCAACAAGAGAAGTAACAAAAGAACAGTAAAGAGCTTTTGACAATTTAAAGATTTATATATATATATATATATATATATATATATATATATAATTGTAATCTCTGTAATGAAGTAGTAATAACATTACGATGTTTAGATGTAAGGTAATTCTAAAATTTACACCCAAAATTATTCTTCAAATAATTTGGTTAAAGTTGTGATAATTTAAAACATAACAAAGTTGAGACCCGGATCCGTGGTACTTAAAACAATATCTAGCTAATGCTTTTGAGATAAAAAGAATAAGAGAAGTAAAAATTTTCAAAATATTAAATGCAGAATTAATTAGAGTACTTCTTTAAGAGTAAAGTAAACTATGAGATATAAATATAATAATAAAGAGATGTTTTTGCTAACACCCAGCGAGTGAATAAATTTATGCAATCCTTGACTAATTCCTATATAATAATGTGTTATAATTTGTTAGTGAGTACGGTTTACTAACAACGGCAGCTAGTTTAATTAACAGGCAACAAATTGAACTGGTTCCCGACTTTTGTAATGTCTTAACAAGGGAGACGTTACACTCTGTGTGCTGTGACGCGCGCCTGTGATCCGGAATTCGTACACATCACGATCTCTTTGTAAAAAACCATATATTGTTAATGTGTTTTCGTTTCGTTAGTAACAAAATAATTAAATGTAAGTTTTTATATAGTAATTTTTAAAAGTGAAGACGGATTATAAACAGTTAAACGTCATTTCTTTAACAGTTAAACGAATTCTTAAACATTGTAAACAAATTAAACATTTTGTTGTAAACAAGCATAAACATGTAACATGTTCTTTAATAAAAAAAGCTTTTATTCAATTGCGTGAATCTAATTTCACCTGCCTTATTAAACATATTTTTGGTGACCCAGACGTGATATGGACTAAACGTATTATTAAATGGACAGTTTTCACGTGATACAATATGAAACCGGTACATTAAAATCTTAGTGAACTACGAAAAAGTGTTGCGGAACATATTTTTGGAAATAGTGTTATCAGTGAAAGACCAAATGAAAGTTAAATTCCCAAATACCAGTGAAAGTGAAAGTGTAGGGGAGTTACAATTATTTAAGTGTTCAGTGTAAACGGAAAAAGGTAACAATTGTAAAGATATATATTAATACACACACATTAACGTAAAAATATAAATTATGAACAGAATCAATCCTTTGTGTAACCTTGTGCAACCACAAGGTCACACATAATTGAAGCATGCAGTTGTGTGCCGCAACAACGTTAGTCATTGTTGATAACAACACGAACAAGTCATTCATTTCTTAGAACAATTTCAGAAACATTAGTAAATTCCTCAATAACACTCTTGTACTGTACTCAACAATAGTGTAATCTGTTGATGAATTTGTATTTGGTTATTATTACCGTAAAAACACGATTACAAAGCTTTAATTCGTAAACGTGCCCAAATAAAGGGCAGAGTCACTAGATTAAGAATTTTCTCGACTCGTTTGATGCAGTCGTCCACTCATTTTCAAACTTAAAATCTAGACTACAGAAATTAGACGAATGCTGGTCAGAATTTAACTCTGTCCAGATGAATATTCAAGGTTATGATGAAGATGCTGTCACTTCAGACGAAGAATATTCTACATTTGAAGACAGTTATTTTGAAGTCCATGTGAAAATTGAAGATCTATTATCTACTCAAGCCAATAAACAAACTGTCTTAGAACCAAAACAGTCTTCACAACAATCAAACATATCTGATAACATAAAACTTCCAGATATTCCCCTCCCCACATTTTATGGTAAATACGAAGAGTGGACAGATTTCTGTGATATTTTTGAGGGTTTAATAAATAATTCATCTAAACTAACAAATATTCAAAAATTCTATTATTTACATTCATGCTTAACTGACGAAGCATTGCATACTACAAAGGAAATTAAAATAGCAGCTAACAATTACGATTTGGTTTGGACACTACTTAAGCAGCATTACAAAAATAATACTCATAATCAAAGCACATGTACAAGGAATTTTAAATTATAAACGTATGGAAAAGTCTTCCACAGTAGGATTAAGAAACCTACATGACACAATTACTAATCACCTAACGGCACTAAAAAATCTCAGAGAACCAACCGAACAGTGGAGCACACTGTTAATGTTCTTAGTTACGAGAAAACTCGATCCAGAAACACGAGATCGATGGGAGACGTATCAGGCAAAACATAATCTAAACGATGATGAAGATGAATTAGGCGAATCTGCCAGCAGACATTCAAACTCATCACACTATTCCTGTTGTTATTCATTTCCAATGTTAATGACATTTATTCATCAACAATCTTTGATTCAGGAAATCAGGGAAGAAAATCTTACCCAAAACACTAAAAAATCACCCTTCTGAGATAACCAAAGGAGTTCTAAATTTCTCCAGCCGGTACACAAAACTGTATGTCATGCAGCAGACACCCAATCGGTGATGTGCCATATGTAATGAAGATCATGCTACATTCTTGTGCAACCAGCTTTCAAGTCTTAGTTCCTCACAGCGTTATACAAAAGTTAAAAAACTAAATTTGTGCTTAAACTGTTTAAGATCTGGCCATAAAACCATACAGTGTAAAAGTCCATATTCTTGCAAACACTGTAATAAACATCATCATTCTTTGATCCATATCGATAATTCAAACTCGGTGTTAAAAGAGGAATCAAAGCAGCCAGCTGCTGATAAGGTCACTATTTCGGCCTGTTCAAACCGTAATGAAGAAGTGATTCTTGCTACAGCTATCACTTTAATAACAGACTCTCAAGGAGTAGCTTATCCTTGTTGTGCCCTCTTGGACAGCGGAAGTCAATCAAACTTTATATGTCAATCATTTGCATCGTCCTTAGGTCTCAAGCATAATAAAGCACACACTTCAGTGTCTGGAATTGGCAGTTCCGGAGTATCAGCTAAATTTTCTGTACACACAAAAATTAAATCAAAGTTCAACAATTATGAAGAATACTTAGACTTTCTAGTTTTAAGTAAGATCACAAATGACTTACTAACTTCTTCTATAAATGGGAGCTTAGACATTCCAAATGACATCGAATTACCAGACGACACATTTGGTCAATCCAGGAGTATTGACGTACTACTTGGTGCCACAGTATCTTTTACACCATGTTAAAGGAAGGACATGTTAAGCTAGGTGTTAATTTACCCATTCTACAAAATACAGTATTTGGATGGAATGTCTGCGGGAAGATCTCACTGAATCACTCGATAAACAGAACTCATTCAGTACTTACTACATTGCCCAGTACAACTACAGAAGACGACTTAGAAAATCGTGTAGCATCCTTTTGGGAAATAGAAGGTATCACAAGCAAACATATGAAATCGTATGAAGAACAAGCTTGTGAAGACCACTTTACATCTACTGTCAAGCGTCAGGCAGATGGGAGATACATCATTAAGCTACCTATCTCCAGTGACCCTGGAATCGCCTTGGGTAAGTCTAAGGACCACGCTATCAAACGATTTATGTCACTTGAAAACAAGTTGTCTCAAGACATAAAACCAAAACAAGACTATACTGATTTTATAAATGAGTATCTTGAAAATGATGAAATGGAACTAGTATCAGAAACATGTGAACCACAAAATGCATATTACTTACCTCATCATCCAGTTATAAAGGAAACTAGCACTACGACACACTTATGTGTAGTTTTTGATGCGTCATCAAAGACATCTAACGACACTTCTCTTGATGACATTCTGATGATTGGTCCTACAATACAACACGACCTTGTATCCATATTGCTATACTTTCGCATTCACACTTATGTATTTACTGCAGATATTAAACAGATGTACCATAAGGTGTTGCTATATGAAAGCCAACGGGATTTTTAAAGAATTGTTTGGCGTCATGATCCAAAGGATCCAATTAAAACGTATAAACTGAAACGTCCTCCTGAATTTTTTTTTTTTTTTTAATCAGGGGACGTTACTTAATTCTTAAAACTAGACTCGTGGTCTAGATGGAAAAAGATGCACTGAGCCCATTGTGACAGGACTTGCAATAAAACACTTGCATAACGATAACAGCTTTTATTAGTGTTCTTTCCTTTTATAATGATGACATTTTAATACAACATGCATGTTTAAATTCTCAATATTCATAATAATAACCATCGCATTAGTAACAAGAATTAAATTTTGAACCATTACATAATTAACAACAAATTTTTCAAACACCTTTTCGTGCATTGTTTCAATATAAAGCAACATTGCTATGCATTGACATTTACTCAAATGACATTTATAAATCACAATCTCAATAACAATTATTACATTAGAAATATTTAGATACATTATGAATTAAATTTACACTTGGATAATGATCACTGCCAAGAGACAGGTAATGTTTAATATTTGCCAACTAATAATTTTTTTTTAAAACAAATTATGCATTACAGGAGTAATATAAATACATATAGATACATCTTGACACGATCGCCATATTCTTATACATACCAGTTGCCCATAAAAATTGAGTATTTATACTTATTCTGGCACAATGCTGTAACAGCCCATGATAAAGAACCTGTTCACACAAGAACATTCAGAAAGAACTACCACCATAGTTATTTGTCAATGCATTCAATATAAGCTTGTTCATGAGATTTGATCTTCATATGAAAGTTAATAAAACTGACCAAGTAACAGATTTAAATTTTCCTTGCTAATTACTCACAGCTAGAAGGCAAGTGGCATCCTATAAAATACAGCATAGTAATGGATACATTTAAACAGGCAGATTCTTTAACTCAGTTAATTACACAATTCACTATATGTCCACAGGACACGTTACAACAGACAGCTGGTCATAGAATATGTGAAGTTACTGTTTATGAAGATGTCTTTGAGTTCATGCTTTAAATCCCATAAGCTGCTGTGTTCGTGTATTAAAATATAAGGAATAGTCTCACCTGTGTACAGAAGATTACTTTACTCAGGATGCACAATGATATTGAACATGGTGACACAACTGGTGAGTCCGAAATTCCAGGAATTCATTACCTCCTCTGGGCAGTGGTTCAGGCTGGCAGTACATGGATATCTAGAGGTCTGACGGCACTGGGGTGTTGTTTAGATCTCCGGCCGATGAAGACTGATGTCTGCCTCCATCCTCGTCTCCCCTTTCACCTTCCGGCTATCCGGGAACCCTGGAAAAAATTTTATCTGTAGACTGCCGTCAGGAAAATACCCTCACACAAATCTTTCTTGCCCCAGTAACACCGATCACAGACACATAGTGTCACCATTCTATTCCGTGAACCAAATGTGAATAGAAATATTACTCCTCACAATTTTCAAAATAATCTTTTTCTAGGATTCAATTTATGTTTACTTTTAACTTTCTTTCTTATTTAATTATTATTTCTACATTTGAATTTGATTGCAACAACATCTTTGATTAATTTTTAATACAGGAAAAGGCCAGTTGGCAACATGCTCTCAACTATCCAAGACCAACACACAAAAAATCACACACACAAAAATACATACGTATAATATAAAACTCGCATAGTCCCTGAATTAAATACAATTAATACCACACTTTTCCTTATCTGAAGCTCATTAGTAATTCATTTCAAAGATGATAAAACAATAGGTGACGCTGCCAGACCAGTTTTTCCCTCGAGTGCAGAACCAGAAATGAGACCGAATGTCGATGCCTGCCGACCCACGAGAACAGAGAATTGAACAAATCAGCTGATCGGAACAGCAGAGTTGATTACGCACACACACACAATTATTGCCACGTCACGGTCAAGGTTAAGCGATATAGTCAAGCAGTGGTGCTGGCCGCTCACGCAACTCTTGAACCCGCTATACAGATGGCACTGTGGCTGCGACGCACGCCGAATAATTTAATGCTTAAATTACATCGGCACACCCTCACCCCAAAAGGGCAACATGGTTGCCCCCCCAAAGATCCACTAATTCCCAGTCTACCGAATGCCTTGGGTAAGTCGCAGGAACATCCCGCTCTCAGGAGGACAGAGGCTCAGAGAGAAAACGAAACAAGAGGAAAGAAGAAGTGGAGTGTGCATGCCTGTGTGCCTGAGTGTGTATGTGTATAAGTGTGGGGGACTGCATGCTGACTTGATCAGGGCCAGCACACAGCGACAAGATGTAACCCCTCTTTGGATTTTTTATGCCTTATAAAAAAAATAGTTTTTTTTTTTTTGAAGAGGGGCCACTAGTTATTTAAAACTAGGCTAAAGCCTAGAGAAGCTAAAAAGGCGCTGGGTCCAGTGGGACGGGACTTGCAATTAAACTCTCTGTTATAAACAACAATAACATTTATTGAGTACTGTATCGTGTAACATATCGTGTAACAATTGGTTTCCTTGTTTTTTATAATTTTAAATTTGTGTATAAATTTTCAACGTGCATACCCCAAAAAAGTCACACAAACATAAATCACAAATAATATATATATTGCGACAACACAAGGATATGGTAGTATGTGTATCTTAAATCAAAAGTCTATATTGGAGGGTTTAAGATTATTTATTGCACAAGACAAATGTAATTGTTTATATGGTATATTTGATAAGTATAATAATGGTAGTGTTTGATATAGAGTCTTTTAAAAATGTTAAATACTGTTCATACACGTGATGTGATACATTACATAAGTGATGATTCCCACGATGATGTTGCTGAAGAGAAAGGGGGGGCTTTGCTGCGTTGTTGAGTCATCAGGTGTGGCTTATAGATGTTAGACGGTTCACCCTGGAAACGTTTTCAGCTGGGCTGGTGTCCTGTAGTTCCCACGATGACTCTGACGCTTCGCACACCACAACGGTTCTATGGATCTTACTATTTGTTAAATTAATATAGAGTTTATAACTAACAAGTATCTCAGGTAACAGTGAGTTTTATATAACAACGGTATATTAAACTTATACCACTCCGGACTCTTCAAGTGTTCATGCGAATCACAGGGTCTACCGCGATCAGCAGACCACCCTATGCGGAAATCTTCCACTAACGTGGAAACTTCTTGATGATAAAACTTACTATTGCGTAATTATTAAATTTTACTGACACTGCAGAAAATCTCACACAGTGATACAGTTCACACTCACTTATTACACACGTAATGCTTTAGTAATAATGCCATGTGTAAAGAGGTAATATTCAACTGTTCTGAGTCTTCACACGCGTTACTATCGCCGAATAGTCTTTACAGATTCTTGCAAGCGGAAAATTCTTGAACAAGAACTGCACGACCCAATCGTGATAGCTGGTAGGGAAGAACTCTCGTAATTATGCAAGCAATGGTATAATAACACTACTGTGTGTAGATGTAAAACACGAGTAACTCAGAGTCTTTAAACGCGTTACTACCGCCAAATAGTCTTTACAGATTCTTGCAAGCGGTAGAATCTTGAACAAGAACTGCGCGACCCGATCGTGATAGCTGGCTGAGAAGAACTGCTTGTGTAACAACAGGCTTAAGAAAATTTCCGACTACCTTCCAGCATTTAATTGGTGGAAGGAAGTCACATGGTTACATATACCCTGAGAAGCAACTTTTCATGCTGTAAAGTGCATTAACTTTGTAAGAGCATGCATAGCTGGTAATCACAGAATACCCTTATCTCATGTATAACTGCATACTTTAATACGATCACATATGAATGTCAAATAATAGACAGAAATATACAGGGATTGTAGCGAATACATTTGCCTATGTTCAGTTCAGTGTCACAACACAACGATAATTTATTCACGCACAGCTGGGGAAACGTTTATCACTCGCGCACATTTCCACAGACATAGTACATGAATAAACAACAAATAAATAATACACAGTTTTACTAAACTTAACTCCTTATCCTTACTAAAATACAACTGATATCACAACCAAATCTAACAAACTACCAATTTAAACATGAATGTTCATAGTCTGTGTATTATATAAGCTTGCCCTGCTTATCAGGATCCTGTGTTTCATTGCAGGATTAACCCCTTCCAGCGTAATTTTTTTTTTTTTTTTTCAGTAGACTAACAAAAAAATAAAAATTTTTTTTCTTGATATACCAAAATAATTTCCTAATCCTAAGAATAATAATACTAATACCCTCAAACATAAAATCAAATAAACATCCTCATAGCAATACTAACATTACATAACTGTCACGTAGACAGAAACAACAAACCAAAGACACGTGGTAACCTTTAAACCAAAACAAATACACATGTTCTTGACAAGCAGATAGCAAATTACGCAGGGTTACAAGGTACAACAGACTGCATTCCTTATCTAATAGATTATCTCTCATTCACCGAATTATCTTACATAAAACATTTATACCCGAACTGACATAATTAAATAGCTACACATTCTTACACCCTATATCCTGACATTTATTTCTGATTCTTCTGTACAAATTTCTCTCAGTTTTGAAACGCACACGTTTATTTGGAAATATCGATTTGAATTTATCTAATACACGCCGTATTTGCTTTATCTCGCAACCCATTAACTGAACCTGGGGGGTCAGTGAGTTATTTGTTATCTTATCTTTCGAGCGTCCCAGTCTGATAATGTGCGGTCCACTATCAACTTTACCTTGCAATGTTTCGTTCGGAAATTCAATTGTTTATTTAATTTATTGACTTCCAAAATAATATCATGACCGAGTTTTCTAACTCCAAGTACAGTCACCTCTATTTCCGTTCCCTGTACGTATCTTGTTATACGTGCCTGTTTTTCAACTATCTGCGACTCACACGTTGCTGATTTTATCCTTGTGTGACTTACAGGCAGAACCAGAGTTTGTATAAGGTGGTTTTTATGCCTCTTTAGTAACCGCTTGTCCATCAGCGATATTTCTGCGCCGCTGTCGAACAATATCTTGTCAACATAACCACTGATTTTTGCTTCGACAATAAGGTCGGTGCCATTTTCAATACTAATCTTTCCCTCATGGTTATTACTATTATCATTACTATACACTAAACTATCCCTAATTTCTGCAGGATATAGGCCAGACACAACAATTTTACTCTTACAACTAACATTACTCACATTCGATCGATTGAACTGCTTTTTAACAGAATCACTTTCAGTAACCGTTGCTAATAAGTTGGTATTAAATTGCTGAGTTTTATTTTTATGTTGTTGTGATTGTGGCTGATTTTGTGGTGGTTGAACTTGAAACTGATTACACGGTGGTTCATTATTATTTACCATAATTGTTGTCACCTTATTGTCATCAGTATCATTCACCTCTCCGTCCTCCATAAACACCTCAGTACCTGATATAGATTCATCTAGTACCTCATCATTACGACGTGTCATAAATACCTGCTCCGTTAGTATCCATACTAGTTCCAGGCTCTACTACTGGTTCGGGATTTTTATGTCTAGTGCATACACTGTCTGAATCCATAATAGCTTCAGATTCTATGATCCGTTCACAGCTCTCGCATGCTATATCTGTTACATTATAAACTATCACCTCATCACTGCACTTACCTGAAGTATGTTCTGGACCAATAGTGTTGTTACTACTAATTTCACTTCCGTTATCTTCACTATAATTTGATGCATAATCTAGATACTCGACTTTACCGAGATATGAACTACTAGGCCCTAAGTGGGTTGTTTCTGTAATCACTTTCAATCTCACCTACTACGCTACTGTTCTCCGTTAATCCTTCAGATGTAACATCTTGGTTAACTTCCATATTACTTTCGTTGAGAGTATGTTCAACAAGAACATTTGGTACTCCAAAATTATCACAATGTACAATATTCTCAACAGTTAAGTCAACTTCAGTATCAGCTGAAATTTCCTGTAGATTCGCTATCATCTCCTCTCTATCGGCTTCCATTTCTTCCCAAAATTTCTGTCTAATGGCTATCATCTCTTCTTCATCGGCTTTCATCTTCTCACGCCAGGCTTTATTTTCCTCAGACATGGTTTTTAGACTAGCTACTAAGGCCGCTAAAGCATCCTTTATTTCTGCTGTATCCGCCATAATGATTAAATTTACTTTAAACCTTTAATAAAATTAAAACTTACTGAGTATACGCTAAGAAAATTATTATTATTACAAGATTATAACGTAGTGTAACCAGTTTATACGCACACAGAAAGCAGTTCAATATATCAAAATATAAATAAACCTTATCTAACACACAAAACAACTAATAATCTACCTCCAATATACTGATAAAATTGTTCATATATGACACACAAGAGAATATGCACAATTGATAAATTATATCCTCAGATTTTCATATGAACCATACACATACAAATATTACATTTTATAATTATACGTTGGATGTTACCAACAAATTTTATACTCTTACACAAATATAGAATAGCGTAAAATTACCGCTATTTTACGTGCCCTACGTAGCTAAGCGCCAAATATCACTATGCGACAACACAATTTACTAAACTATTGGCCCATAGGATATGGTAGTATGTGTATCTTAAATCAAAAGTCTATATTGGAGGGTTTAAGATTATTTATTGCACAAGACAAATGTAATTGTTTATATGGTATATTTGATAAGTATAATAATGGTAGTGTTTGATATAGAGTCTTTTAAAAATGTTAAATACTGTTCATACACGTGATGTGATACGTTACATAAGTGATGATTCCCACGATGATGTTGCTGAAGAGAAAGGGGGTGGGCTTTGCTGCGTTGTTGAGTCGTCAGGTGTGGCTTATAGATGTTAGACGGTTCACCCTGGAAACGCTTTCAGCTGGGCTGGTGTCTTGTAGTTCCCACGATGACTCTGACGCTTCGCACACAACAACGGTTCTATGGATCTTACTATTCGTTAAATTAATATAGAGTTTATAACTAACAAGTATCTCAGGTAACAGTGAGTTTTATATAACAACGGTATATTAAACTTATACCACTCCGGACTCTTCAAGTGTTCATGCGAATCACAGGGTCTACCGCAATCAGCAGACCACCCTATGCGGAAATCTTCCACTAACGCGGAAACTTCTTGATGATAAAACTTACTATTGCGTAATTATTAAATTTTACTGACACTGCAGAAAATCTCACACAGTGATACAGTTCACACTCACTTATTACACACGTAATGCTTTAGTAATAATGCCATGTGTAAAGAGGTAATATTCAACTGTTCTGAGTCTTCACACGCGTTACTATCGCCGAATAGTCTTTACAGATTCTTGCAAGCGGAAAATTCTTGAACAAGAACTGCGCGACCCGATCGTGATAGCTGGTAGGGAAGAACTCTCGTAATTATGCAAGCAATGGTATAATAACACTACTGTGTGTAGATGTAAAACACGAGTAACTCAGAGTCTTTAAACGCGTTACTACCGCCAAATAGTCTTTACAGATTCTTGCAAGCGGTAGAATCTTGAACAAGAACTGCGTGACCCGATCGCGATAGCTGGCTGAGAAGAACTGCTTGCGTAACAACAGGCTTAAGAAAATTTCCGACTACCTTCCAGCATTTAATTGGTGGAAGGAAGTCACATGGTTACATATACCATGACAAGCAACTTTTCATGCTGTAAAGTGCTTTAACTTTGTAAGAGCATGCATAGCTGGTAATCACAGAATACCCTTATCTCATGCATAACTGCATACTTTAATACGATCATATATGAATGTCAAATAATAGCCAGAAATATACAGGGATTGTAGCGAATACATTTGCCTATGTTCAGTTCAGTGTCACAACACAACGATAATTTATTCACGCACAGCTGGGGAAACGTTTATCACTCGCGCACATTTCCACAGACATAGTACATGAATAAACAACAAATAAATAATACACAGTTTTACTAAACTTAACTCCTTATCCTTACTAAAATACAACTGATATCACAACCAAATCTAACAAACTACCAATTTAAACATGAATGTTCATAGTCTGTGTATTATATAAGCTTGCCCTGCTTATCAGGATCCTGTGTTTCATTGCAGGATTAACCCCTTCCAGCGTAATTTTTTTTTTTTTTTTCAGTAGACTAACAAAAAAAATAAAAATTTTTTTTCTTGATATACCAAAATAATTTCCTAATCCTAAGAATAATAATACTAATACCCTCAAACATAAAATCAAATAAACATCCTCATAGCAATACTAACATTTCATAACTGTCACCTAGACAGAAACAACAAACCAAAGACACATGGTAACCTTTAAACCAAAACAAATACACATGTTCTTGACAAGCAGATAGCAAATTACGCAGGGTTACAAGGTACAACAGACTGCATTCCTTATCTAATAGATTATCTCTCATTCACCGAATTATCTTATATATAACTTTTATACCCGAACTGACATAATTAAATAGCTACACATTCTTACACCCTATATCCTGACATTTATTTCTGATTCTTCTGTATAAATTTCTCTCAGTTTTGAAACGCACATGTTTATTTGGAAATATCGATTTGAATTTATCTAATATACGCCGTATTTGCTTTATCTCGCAACCCATTAACTAAACCTGGGGGGTCAGTGAGTTATTTGTTATCTTATCTTTCGAGCGTCCCAGTCTGATAATGTGCGGTTGTTAAATTACGAATAATGTAACATAAACAATTATTAATAATGAATATGTGATAGTCAAAATTTATGTAATTTGCATAATAAATCTCATAACCGGAATAACACGTGCTCAGCTCATTAACATGCATTAGGCTTTGGGTCCAGAGTTTCGTTAAGCAGACAGAGGCAGAGGTTGTTGGGTACTGAAATAATGATGTACACAATATTAGGCTAACGAACTTGATTTTATTTAGTTGTGTTGTCGATTGATACATGGCTATTCATTAATAACTGTTAGAATTTCAAAATGGCGGCGATGTCATTCCGCACTTGACCTCTGTTCAAGGTTACGCACATGTACTTCCTTATTTGATTGAAATTATTTCTTTCAGTTTTGTTACTACTATCATTTAAAAATTCTGGTTCTCTTTATATTTTAATGACACTAATGATTCATATCCTTCACAAACCAACGCCTCATGTTATATTTAAGTTGATCAACGTAAACGTACTCTCTCACTCTCTCTCTTACTGAAAATTTACACATGTTTGTTAAATATCTGATTCGAGCTCATTAAATAAAATTCTGAATTTAGAAAATAATTTGAGTAGGGGCTTTCCTGTAATTGATGTGGTGTAGACTCCTCATTTGTTGTCCATGGCGATCGGCAGGTGGTCGGCCGAATTTCTTGCTGTTTTGTCCACTGACTCTATTTGAAATTCATTTTAAATTATTCACTGATTCTAGTGGTAGTTACTGTTAAATGTTTGTGATAACTATTTCATGTTATTAAGTAAATATTACATATTTGGCAAAAAATTGCCCACTACACTGTGGCGAGCGTATGTGCTCGGTTGACTGCTGTTGCTGAACTGGGCGGAAGCAGACACAATTATTATGCAAATTGGTTGTGTCTGACGTCATTGTTTATTGTTCTTTTCGCTAACGCCCGGTTTAATACGTAATGGTTTTATATCGTCATTGTGTTTTGGTGACGATTTGTTACAGTGGACCAATAGAAAGTCAGTATTGTCAATTTGTAGCACTTAAAATCGCCATTACCGTTGTTTAACTTTGCTCGTACTCCGCTGACCTTGGATCGGCTCCCCTCTGGTGAATTTGCGCATCTACTGGGACTTGTGCAAAACTAACTTTGCCCTGGTTAAATGTATGATCATAATAAAATTTACAATGAAAATATGCCCTAATACCATTATTCTGGTACAGGTAAATCTGTACTGTTACAAAACCCCCTCAATGAAAGGTTTGGTGTCGAGACACAAAAACTTTCATCGACTCATTCATACTTTTCTAAAAGGATCAGTTCAGATATGTGCCACAACCCCCTGTAGTGTTAATAAAAAGAAAATCTCAATCACTTACCCTTGGTTCCATAATGTCGATCGTACCCGTCTGACCTTACTGGACTTCTCCTGAGAGATCCCTACACCATAAGGCCATGAGGCACTGCACGCTCCTGTTCTGACGCTCCGGCCAGCGCAGGACCGCGGTCACAACACCATAAAACTCTGAAACATTCAATACAAAATTTTAAAATAGTGGCCTTATTCATCTACATATCCGCAACTGATATGTTTCCCTTTAGATGCATTCGTTTGTGATCTGAGGCGTTGGTTTCTTTACTAATAAAATTTCAAATAACACAATAAAATATAACAAGATTTAAGATAGATAAGCCTTCTACTTGACAACACTCCTACATATTTGTATCAATTGTTCTGACTCCAGTCAATATCAAATTGCCTCTTTCATCATAAGAATTTATACTCTTATACTAAACACAAAACAACTTTTAACTCTCAAACAACAACTATTATTTTTTATTCATTTACTTCAAATAAATTCAGTATATTTAACTTCAAACTATCTAAATTTCTTTACTCATTTCTTTACTTTAATTTTACCCCTTTTTTCAACAGAATCATTTTTTCCCAGAGACTGGTTACTCTAACACAAAATTTAATATTATTATGGTCACTACCCTTATAGTAGTCTCCTAACCTTTGGTACCATGTACATCATAAAACATAATAAAACATTGTATATCATAAGCATTAAACACTAACATTGAACAATTCACATTAAACAATTTACATTTACATTACTTGTACCAAAACTTTATCACATCATTACTATCAACAATTCTCTATTAACTTTTATTATTTAACCTTCATTATATCAGATTCTATAAAACAACAAAAATTTCAAATTGATCATTACCTTTCCAGTTACATTACCTTTCTACCATGAATTCTCCCTTTTTCTAACCTTTTTATCCTTATTAGTGTGGGTGACTCTCTATTATCCACTATTTTCTATATCTTATTTTGGCATTGTCAATCTAACCTTACTCACCTCCTTTTAACTAACAACCACTTCTAACCATTTACATATAATATGACACCAATATCTCTATAATAACCCCCTTCACAAATCCCATTTAAAACCTCTGGCACCGCTCATTTTGTCTTTTATATAAGGATGTATGTTACTTAACTGGCCATATCCATTCCGAACCCTTTGCCCTCCACCAATATCGGCAAACACTCTAACCCAAAATTGCTCCGCCTGCCACAACGCTGCACGCTGGTCCCTTGCCACGTCGCTCGTTGATCACTCCTTAACACCGGATCCTTACTACAAAATATCATCAATAACAACAAATATAATTATATCATCCACATTACTCACCTCTACATATAATCACTAACCTACTGTGTCCCTAAAATATCTAACACCTCTTTATATATTATCAACATCTCAACACTTTATTTTCCCTAACTCCCATTAACTTTATTTAACTAACTCCAATGCCTCTATTTATCCTTATTACCCAAACTCTTTACAAGATTTCACCTTAATATACCACTAGAAAATTCATCACTTATCTACTAACAACAATACCTCTCAATATCCAAATATATCATACTTAATCATTTACTAACCCTTTAGAATCTAAATTCCATAATATCATTTCAAAATCATTATTAACTTAATTATTCTTCAATTATCTAAAATTCTACAATACATGTTTACATAAAAAATACACAAAATACACAACAGCAAAAATACACAAATACATTGACATTAATGTACACAAAAATATACAATCCACATAATCATTAAATCATTTACCAAAACTCAGTCACAAACAGTCCATCTTAAAAAACACTGTTCACATAATTAAATGTTCATAACATAATTAGAATAATTAGCCTCCATCGTCAAATAATAATCGAACCTTAAAACTATATACATGGTTTAATATTGAATGTCTTATATTATTACAATCAATATACATACTATTCAAATTTCTATAATTTTCCACAATCTCGTATAACTCATGATCGGGTATGGTCATGTCGCCTTTGGTATAGTCTGTTACAGCCAGGTATTTTGTAAAGTTATCTTTCTCATTATCTCCTACTCCTAACCTTTCCATAAACTCTTCATAATCTCTACATATTTTAAAAATTTCTACTTCTCTGTTTCTCTCAATATATCTCTCACTATCATACCATCTCTCTCTCTTAAAACATCTCTCATAATAATACCTCTCCCAACAACACTTCTCTCTCTCTCAATATATCTCTCTTTACACCCACTCTTTAAACCTTCAAAACACACTATCATTCCCTTATTATTATATTCTATTCCCCATAAAATTTCATTATTACTACACCTGTTTACACAATCATTTTCCAATATCATACTTTTATTTATATTATCATAATTTTCTACCCCACTTACCTTGTCTTTGTTCAATTCAAATTTGTTTAATTCTAATTTCTTCTTTTCTAATTCTATTTTTTCTAACTTTGTACCTATTTCATTTAATCTTTTGTCAAAATTGCAGCCATGTTTTTTAATTTCTTTTTTGATATCACTCAATTGTACATCGAATTGATCAAATTTGACGCTCTGCTCATTGAAAAGCAGTTTCATCATTTTTATTATGTCATTTTCCTCAACTCTTTTTGTTGGATCTGGTGTTGAATGAATACTATCACTCATCATTTCTGATTCTGTTCTACTCGTCTCGTTACTGTTTGCCATTTTTTTTTTTTTTATATTAACAATAATAAATTTATTTTAGTTGTTGTGTTATACTCTATTCGTACCATACATAACCTATACAGGTAACCTCTATTTTATTTTATTTTTTTTTTTTTGTATATTTCACTACCAGTCTAC
Source organism: Magicicada septendecula (assembly GCA_034769895.1). Taxonomy (NCBI): domain Eukaryota; kingdom Metazoa; phylum Arthropoda; class Insecta; order Hemiptera; family Cicadidae; genus Magicicada; species Magicicada septendecula. Next base: position 102,533,310 of record CM068376.1, read on the forward strand.
CTCTGCTTCTCTGCTCATTTATATAATTTTCATTTTATATAAAGTCACCGTTCAGGCAGCCATCTGTTAAATTACGAATAATGTAACATAAACAATTATTAATAATGAATATGTGAGTCAAAATTTATGTAATTTGCATAATAAATCTCATAACCGGAATAACACGTGCTCAGCTCATTAACATGCATTAGGCTTTGGGTCCAGAGTTTTGTTAAGCAGACAGAGGCAGAGGTTGTTGGGTACTGAAATAATGATGTACACAATATTAGGCTAACGAACTTGATTTTATTTAGTTGTGTTGTCGATTGATACATGGCTATTCATTAATAACTGTTAGAATTTCAAAATGGCGGCGATGTCATTCCGCACTTGACCTCTGTTCAAGGTTACGTACATGTACTTCCTTATTTGATTGAAATTATTTCTTTCAGTTTTGTTACTACTATCATTTAAAAATTCTGGTTCTCTTTATATTTTAATGACACTAATGATTCATATCCTTCACAAACCAACGCCTCATGTTATATTTAAGTTGATCAACGTAAACGTACTCTCTCACTCTCTCTCTTACTGAAAATTTACACATGTTTGTTAAATATCTGATTCGAGCTCATTAAATAAAATTCTGAATTTAGAAAATAATTTGAGTAGGGGCTTTCCTGTAATTGATGTGGTGTAGACTCCTCATTTGTTGTCCATGGCGATCGGCAGGTGGTCGGCCGAATTTCTTGCTGTTTTGTCCACTGACTCTATTTGAAATTCATTTTAAATTATTCACTGATTCTAGTGGTAGTTACTGTTAAATGTTTGTGATAACTATTTCATGTTATTAAGTAAATATTACATATTTGGCAAAAAATTGCCCACTACACTGTGGCGAGCGTATGTGCTCGGTTGACTGCTGTTGCTGAACTGGGCGGAAGCAGACACAATTATTATGCAAATTGGTTGTGTCTGACGTCATTGTTTATTGTTCTTTTCGCTAACGCCCGGTTTAATACGTAATGGTTTTATATCGTCATTGTGTTTTGGTGACGATTTGTTACAGTGGACCAATAGAAAGTCAGTATTGTCAATTTGTAGCACTTAAAATCGCCATTACCGTTGTTTAACTTTGCTCATACTCCGCTGACCTTGGATCGGCTCCCCTCTGGTGAATTTGCGCATCTACTGGGACTTGTGCAAAACTAACTTTGCCCTGGTTAAATGTATGATCATAATAAAATTTACAATGAAAATATGCCCTAATACCATTATTCTGGTACAGGTAAATCTGTACTGTTACACGGTCCACTATCAACTTTACCTTGCAATGTTTCGTTCGGAAATTCAATTGTAGCATGCCGTTTATTCAATTTATTGACTTCCAAAATAATATCATGACCGAGTTTTCTAACTCCAAGTACAGTCACCTCTATTTCCATTCCCTGTACGTATCTTGTTATACGTGCCTGTTTTTCAACTATCTGCGACTCACACGTTGCTGATTTTATCCTTGTGTGACTTACCGGCAGAACCGGAGTTTGTATAAAGTGGTTTTTATGCCTCTTTAGTAACCGCTTATCCATCAGCGATATTTCTGTGCCGCTGTCGAACAATATCTTGTCAACATAACCACTGATTTTTGCTTCGACAATAAGGTCGGTGCCATTTTCAATACTAATCTTTCCCTCATGGTTATTACTATTATCATTACTATACACTAAACTATCCCTAATTTCTGCAGGATATAGGCCAGACACAACAATTTTACTCTTACAACTAACATTACTCACATTCGATCGATTGAACTGCTTTTTAACAGAATCACTTTCAGTAACCGTTGCTAATAAGTTGGTATTAAATTGCTGAGTTGTATTTTTATGTTGTTGTGATTGTGGCTGCTTTTTGTTGTGGTTGAACTTGAAACTGATTACACGGTGGTTCATTATTATTTACCATAATTGTTGTCACCTTATTGTCATCAGTATCATTCACCTCTCCGTCCTCCATAAATACCTCAGTACCTGATATAGATTCATCTAGTACCTCATCATTACGACATGCGTCATAAATACCTGCACCGTTAGTATCCATACTAGTTCCAGGCTCTACTACTGGTTCGGGATTTTTATGTGTAGTGCATACACTGTCCGAATCCATAATAGCTTCAGATTCTATGATCCGTTCACAGCTCTCGCATGCTATATCTGTTACATTATAAACTATCACCTCATCACTGCACTTACCTGAAGTATGTTCTGGACTAATAGTGTTGTTACTACTAATTTCACTTCCGTTATCTTCACTATAATTTGATGCATAATCTAGATACTCGATTTTACAGAGATATGAACTACTAGGCCCTAAGTGGGTTGTTTCTGTATAATCACTTTCAATCTCACCTACTACGCTACTGTTCTCCGTTAATCCTTCAGATGTAACATCTTGGTTAACTTCCATATTACTTTCGTTGAGAGTATGTTCAACAAGAACATTTGGTACTCCAAAATTATCACAATGTACAATATTCTCAACATTTAAGTCAACTTCAGTATCAGCTGAAATTTCCTGTAGATTCGCTATCATCTCCTCTCTATCGGCTTCCATTTCTTCCCAAATTTTCTGCCTAATGGCTATCATCTCTTCTTCCTCACCTTTCATCTTCTCACGCCAGGCTTTATTTTCCTCAGACATGGTTTTTAGACTAGCTACTAAGGCCGCTAAAGCATCCTTTATTTCTGCTGTATCCGATATAATGATTAAATTTACTTTAAACCTTTAATAAAATTAAAACTTACTGAGTTATACGTTAAGAAAATTATTATTATTACAAGATTATAACGTAGTGTAACCAGTTTATACGCACACAGAAAGCAGTTCAATGTATCAAAATGTAAATAAACCTTATCTAAGACACAAAACAACTAATAATCTACCTCCAATATACTGATAAAATTGTTCATATATGACACACAAGAGAATATGCACAATTGATAAATTATATCCTCAGATTTTCATATGAACCATACGCATACAAATATTACATTTTATAATTATACGTCGGATGTTACCAACAAATTTTATACTCTTACACAAATATAGAATAGCCTAAAATTACCGCTATTTTACGTGCCCTACGTTGCTAAGCGCCAAATATCACTATGCGACAACACAAATTACTAAACTATTGGCGCATAGGATATGGTAGTATGTGTATCTTAAATCAAAAGTCTATATTGGAGGGTTTAAGATTATTTATTGCACATGACAAATGTAATTGTTTATATGGTATATTTGATAAGTATAATAATGGTAGTGTTTGATGGAGTCTTTTAAAAATGTTAAATACTGTTCGTACACGTGATGTGATACGTTACATAAGTGATGATTCCCACGATGATGTTGCTGAAGAGAAAGGGGGGCTTTACTGCGTTGTTGAGTCATCAGGTGTGGCTTATAGATGTTAGACGGTTCACCCTGGAAACGCTTTCAGCTGGGCTGGTGTCCTGTAGTTCCCACGATGACTCTGACGCTTTGCACACAACAACGGTTCTATGGATCTTACTATTCGTTAAATTAATATAGAGTTTATAACTAACAAGTATCTCAGGTAATAGTGAGTTTTATATAACAACGGTATATTAAACTTATACCACTCCGGACTCTTCAAGTGTTCATGCAAATCACAGGGTCTACCACGATCAGCAGACCACCCTATGCGGAAATCTTCCACTAACGCGGAAACTTCTTGATGATAAAACTTACTATTGCGTAATTATTAAATTTTACTGACACTGCAGAAAATCTCACACAGTGATACAGTTCACACTCACTTATTACACACGTAATGCTTTAATAATAATGCCATGTGTAAAGAGGTAATATTCAACTGTTCTGAGTCTTCACACGCGTTACTATCGCCGAATAGTCTTTACAGATTCTTGCAAGCGGAAAATTCTTGAACAAGAACTGCGCGACCCGATCGTGATAGCTGGTAGGGAAGAACTCTCGTAATTATGCAAGCAATGGTATAATAACACTACTGTGTGTAGATGTAAAACACGAGTAACTCAGAGGCTTCACACGCGTTACTACCGCCAAATAGTCTTTACAGATTCTTGCAAGCGGTAGAATCTTGAACAAGAACTGCGCGACCTGATCGCGATAGCTGGCTGAGAAGAACTGCTTGCGTAACAACAGGTTTAAGAAAATTTCCGACTACCTTCCAGCATTTAATTGGTGGAAGGAAGTCACATGGTTACATATACCATGACAAGCAACTTTTCATGCTGTAAAGTGCATTAACTTTGTAAGAGCATGCATAGCTGGTAATCACAGAATACCCTTATCTCATGCATAACTGCATACTTTAATACGATCATATATGAATATCAAATAATAGCCAGAAATATACAGGGATTGTAGCGAATGCATTTGTCTATGTTCAGTTCAGTGTCACAACACAACGATAATTTATTCACGCACAGCCGGGGAAACGTTTATCACTCGCGCACGCGCGCACATTTCCACAGACATAGTACATGAATAAACAACAAATAAATAATACACAGTTTTACTAAACTTAACTCCTTATCCTTACTAAAATACAACTGATATCACAACCAAATCTAACAAACTACCAATTTAAACATGAATGTTCATAGTCTGTGTATTATATAAGCTTGCCCTGCTTATCAGGATCCTGTGTCTCATTGCAGGATTAACCCCTTCCAGCGTAAACATTTTTTTTCCAGTAGAAAAAAAAAATGGAATTTTTTTTTTTCTTGATATACCAAAATAATTTCCTAATCCTAAGAATAATAATACTAATACCCTCAAACATAAAATCAAATAAACATCCTCATAGCAATACTAACATTTCATAACTGTCACCTAGACAGAAACAACAAACCAAAGACACGTGGTAACCTTTAAACCAAAACAAATACACATGTTCTTGACAAGCAGATAGCAAATTACGCAGGGTTACAAGGTACAACAGACTGCAGTCCTTATCTAATAGGTTATCTCTCATTCACCGAATTATCTTATATATAACATTTATACCCGAACTGACATAATTAAATAGCTACACATTCTTACACCCTATATCCTGACATTTATTTCTGATTCTTCTGTATAAATTTCTCTCAGTTCTGAAATGCACATGTTTATTTGGAAATATCGATTTGAATTTATCTAATATACGCCGTATTTGCTTTATCTCGCAACCCATTAACTGAACCTGGGCGGTCAGTGAGTTATTTGTTATCTTATCTTTCGAGCGTCCTAGTCTGATAATGTGCGATCCACTATCAACTTTACCTTGCAATGTTTCGTTCGGAAATTCAATTGTAGCGTGCCGTTTATTCAATTTATTGACTTCCAAAATAATATCATGACCGAGTTTTCTAACTCCAAGTACAGTCACCTCTATTTCCGTTCCCTGTACGTATCTTGTTATACGTGCCTGTTTTTCAACTATCTGCGACTCACACGTTGCTGATTTTATCCTTTTGTGACTTACCGGCAGAACCGGAGTTTGTATAAAGTGGATTTTATGCCTCTTTAGTAACCGCTTGTCCATCAGCGATACTTCTGCGCCGCTGTCGAACAATATCTTGTCAACATAACCACTGATTTTTGCTTCGACAATAAGGTCGGTGCCATTTTCAATACTAATCTTTCCCTCATGGTTATTACTATTATCATTACTATACACTAAACTATCCCTAATTTCTGCAGGATATAGGCCAGACACAACAATTTTACTCTTACAACTAACATTACTCACATTCGATCGATTGAACTGCTTTTTAACAGAATCACTTTCAGTAACCGTTGCTAATAAGTTGGTATTAAATTGCTGAGTTGTTTTTTTATGTTGTTGTGATTGTGGCTGCTTTTTGTTGTGGTTGAACTTGAAACTGATTACACGGTGGTTCATTATTATTTACCATAATTGTTGTCACCTTATTGTCATCAGTATCATTCACCTCTCCGTCCTCCATAAACACCTCAGTACCTGATATAGATTCATCTAGTACCTCATCATTACGACATGCGTCATAAATACCTGCACCGTTAGTATCCATACTAGTTCCAGGCTCTACTACTGGTTCGGGATTTTTATGTGTAGTGCATACACTGTCCGAATCCATAATAGCTTCAGATTCTATGATCCGTTCACAGCTCTCGCATGCTATATCTGTTACATTATAAACTATCACCTCATCACTGCACTTACCTGAAGTATGTTCTGGACTAATAGTGTTGTTACTACTAATTTCACTTCCGTTATCTTCACTATAATTTGATGCATAATCTAGATACTCGACTTTACCGAGATATGAACTACTAGGCCCTAAGTGGGTTGTTTCTGTATAATCACTTTCAATCTCACCTACTACGCTACTGTTCTCCGTTAATCCTTCAGATGTAACATCTTGGTTAACTTCCATATTACTTTCGTTGAGAGTATGTTCAACAAGAACATTTGGTACTCCAAAATTATCACAATGTACAATATTCTCAACAGTTAAGTCAACTTCAGTATCAGCTGAAATTTCCTGTAGATTCGCTATCATCTCCTCTCTATCGGCTTCCATTTCTTCGCAAATTTTCTGCCTAATGGCTATCATCTCTTCTTCCTCGCCTTTCATCTTCTCACGCCAGGCTTTATTTTCCTCAGACATGGTTTTTAGACTAGCTACTAAGGCCGCTAAAGCATCCTTTATTTCTGCTGTATCCGCCATAATGATTAAATTTACTTTAAACCTTTAATAAAATTAAAACTTACTGAGTTATACGCTAAGAAAATTATTATTATTACAAGATTATAACGTAGTGTAACCAGTTTATATGCACACAGAAAGCAGTTCAATGTATCAAAATGTAAATAAACCTTATCTAAGACACAAAACAACTAATAATCTACCTCCAATATACTGATAAAATTGTTCATATATGACACACAAGAGAATATGCACAATTGATAAATTATATCCTCAGATTTTCATATGAACCATACGCATACAAATATTACATTTTATAATTATACGTCGGATGTTACCAACAAATTTTATACTCTTACACAAATATAGAATAGCCTAAAATTACCGCTATTTTACGTGCCCTACGTTGCTAAGCGCCAAATATCACTATGCGACAACACAAATTACTAAACTATTGGCGCATAGGATATGGTAGTATGTGTATCTTAAATCAAAAGTCTATATTGGAGGGTTTAAGATTATTTATTGCACATGACAAATGTAATTGTTTATATGGTATATTTGATAAGTATAATAATGGTAGTGTTTGATGGAGTCTTTTAAAAATGTTAAATACTGTTCGTACACGTGATGTGATACGTTACATAAGTGATGATTCCCACGATGATGTTGCTGAAGAGAAAGGGGGGCTTTACTGCGTTGTTGAGTCATCAGGTGTGGCTTATAGATGTTAGACGGTTCACCCTGGAAACGCTTTCAGCTGGGCTGGTGTCCTGTAGTTCCCACGATGACTCTGACGCTTTGCACACAACAACGGTTCTATGGATCTTACTATTCGTTAAATTAATATAGAGTTTATAACTAACAAGTATCTCAGGTAATAGTGAGTTTTATATAACAACGGTATATTAAACTTATACCACTCCGGACTCTTCAAGTGTTCATGCAAATCACAGGGTCTACCACGATCAGCAGACCACCCTATGCGGAAATCTTCCACTAACGCGGAAACTTCTTGATGATAAAACTTACTATTGCGTAATTATTAAATTTTACTGACACTGCAGAAAATCTCACACAGTGATACAGTTCACACTCACTTATTACACACGTAATGCTTTAATAATAATGCCATGTGTAAAGAGGTAATATTCAACTGTTCTGAGTCTTCACACGCGTTACTATCGCCGAATAGTCTTTACAGATTCTTGCAAGCGGAAAATTCTTGAACAAGAACTGCGCGACCCGATCGTGATAGCTGGTAGGGAAGAACTCTCGTAATTATGCAAGCAATGGTATAATAACACTACTGTGTGTAGATGTAAAACACGAGTAACTCAGAGGCTTCACACGCGTTACTACCGCCAAATAGTCTTTACAGATTCTTGCAAGCGGTAGAATCTTGAACAAGAACTGCGCGACCTGATCGCGATAGCTGGCTGAGAAGAACTGCTTGCGTAACAACAGGTTTAAGAAAATTTCCGACTACCTTCCAGCATTTAATTGGTGGAAGGAAGTCACATGGTTACATATACCATGACAAGCAACTTTTCATGCTGTAAAGTGCATTAACTTTGTAAGAGCATGCATAGCTGGTAATCACAGAATACCCTTATCTCATGCATAACTGCATACTTTAATACGATCATATATGAATATCAAATAATAGCCAGAAATATACAGGGATTGTAGCGAATGCATTTGTCTATGTTCAGTTCAGTGTCACAACACAACGATAATTTATTCACGCACAGCCGGGGAAACGTTTATCACTCGCGCACGCGCGCACATTTCCACAGACATAGTACATGAATAAACAACAAATAAATAATACACAGTTTTACTAAACTTAACTCCTTATCCTTACTAAAATACAACTGATATCACAACCAAATCTAACAAACTACCAATTTAAACATGAATGTTCATAGTCTGTGTATTATATAAGCTTGCCCTGCTTATCAGGATCCTGTGTCTCATTGCAGGATTAACCCCTTCCAGCGTAAACATTTTTTTTCCAGTAGAAAAAAAAAATGGAATTTTTTTTTTTCTTGATATACCAAAATAATTTCCTAATCCTAAGAATAATAATACTAATACCCTCAAACATAAAATCAAATAAACATCCTCATAGCAATACTAACATTTCATAACTGTCACCTAGACAGAAACAACAAACCAAAGACACGTGGTAACCTTTAAACCAAAACAAATACACATGTTCTTGACAAGCAGATAGCAAATTACGCAGGGTTACAAGGTACAACAGACTGCAGTCCTTATCTAATAGGTTATCTCTCATTCACCGAATTATCTTATATATAACATTTATACCCGAACTGACATAATTAAATAGCTACACATTCTTACACCCTATATCCTGACATTTATTTCTGATTCTTCTGTATAAATTTCTCTCAGTTCTGAAATGCACACGTTTATTTGGAAATATCGATTTGAATTTATCTAATATACGCCGTATTTGCTTTATCTCGCAACCCATTAACTGAACCTGGGCGGTCAGTGAGTTATTTGTTATCTTATCTTTCGAGCGTCCTAGTCTGATAATGTGCGATCCACTATCAACTTTACCTTGCAATGTTTCGTTCGGAAATTCAATTGTAGCGTGCCGTTTATTCAATTTATTGACTTCCAAAATAATATCATGACCGAGTTTTCTAACTCCAAGTACAGTCACCTCTATTTCCGTTCCCTGTACGTATCTTGTTATACGTGCCTGTTTTTCAACTATCTGCGACTCACACGTTGCTGATTTTATCCTTTTGTGACTTACCGGCAGAACCGGAGTTTGTATAAAGTGGATTTTATGCCTCTTTAGTAACCGCTTGTCCATCAGCGATATTTCTGCGCCGCTGTCGAACAATATCTTGTCAACATAACCACTGATTTTTGCTTCGACAATAAGGTCGGTGCCATTTTCAATACTAATCTTTCCCTCATGGTTATTACTATTATCATTACTATACACTAAACTATCCCTAATTTCTGCAGGATATAGGCCAGACACAACAATTTTACTCTTACAACTAACATTACTCACATTCGATCGATTGAACTGCTTTTTAACAGAATCACTTTCAGTAACCGTTGCTAATAAGTTGGTATTAAATTGCTGAGTTGTTTTTTTATGTTGTTGTGATTGTGGCTGCTTTTTGTTGTGGTTGAACTTGAAACTGATTACACGGTGGTTCATTATTATTTACCATAATTGTTGTCACCTTATTGTCATCAGTATCATTCACCTCTCCGTCCTCCATAAACACCTCAGTACCTGATATAGATTCATCTAGTACCTCATCATTACGACATGCGTCATAAATACCTGCACCGTTAGTATCCATACTAGTTCCAGGCTCTACTACTGGTTCGGGATTTTTATGTGTAGTGCATACACTGTCCGAATCCATAATAGCTTCAGATTCTATGATCCGTTCACAGCTCTCGCATGCTATATCTGTTACATTATAAACTATCACCTCATCACTGCACTTACCTGAAGTATGTTCTGGACTAATAGTGTTGTTACTACTAATTTCACTTCCGTTATCTTCACTATAATTTGATGCATAATCTAGATACTCGACTTTACCGAGATATGAACTACTAGGCCCTAAGTGGGTTGTTTCTGTATAATCACTTTCAATCTCACCTACTACGCTACTGTTCTCCGTTAATCCTTCAGATGTAACATCTTGGTTAACTTCCATATTACTTTCGTTGAGAGTATGTTCAACAAGAACATTTGGTACTCCAAAATTATCACAATGTACAATATTCTCAACAGTTAAGTCAACTTCAGTATCAGCTGAAATTTCCTGTAGATTCGCTATCATCTCCTCTCTATCGGCTTCCATTTCTTCGCAAATTTTCTGCCTAATGGCTATCATCTCTTCTTCCTCGCCTTTCATCTTCTCGCGCCAGGCTTTATTTTCCTCAGACATGGTTTTTAGACTAGCTACTAAGGCCGCTAAAGCATCCTTTATTTCTGCTGTATCCGCCATAATGATTAAATTTACTTTAAACCTTTAATAAAATTAAAACTTACTGAGTTATACGCTAAGAAAATTATTATTATTACAAGATTATAACGTAGTGTAACCAGTTTATATGCACACAGAAAGCAGTTCAATGTATCAAAATGTAAATAAACCTTATCTAAGACACAAAACAACTAATAATCTACCTCCAATATACTGATAAAATTGTTCATATATGACACACAAGAGAATATGCACAATTGATAAATTATATCCTCAGATTTTCATATGAACCATACGCATACAAATATTAAATTTTATAATTATACGTCGGATGTTACCAACAAATTTTATACTCTTACACAAATATAGAATAGCCTAAAATTACCGCTATTTTACGTGCCCTACGTTGCTAAGCGCCAAATATCACTATGCGACAACACAAATTACTAAACTATTGGCGCATAGGATATGGTAGTATGTGTATCTTAAATCAAAAGTCTATATTGGAGGGTTTAAGATTATTTATTGCACATGACAAATGTAATTGTTTATATGGTATATTTGATAAGTATAATAATGGTAGTGTTTGATGGAGTCTTTTAAAAATGTTAAATACTGTTCGTACACGTGATGTGATACGTTACATAAGTGATGATTCCCACGATGATGTTGCTGAAGAGAAAGGGGGGCTTTACTGCGTTGTTGAGTCATCAGGTGTGGCTTATAGATGTTAGACGGTTCACCCTGGAAACGCTTTCAGCTGGGCTGGTGTCCTGTAGTTCCCACGATGACTCTGACGCTTTGCACACAACAACGGTTCTATGGATCTTACTATTCGTTAAATAAATATAGAGTTTATAACTAACAAGTATCTCAGGTAACAGTGAGTTTTATATAACAACGGTATATTAAACTTATACCACTCCGGACTCTTCAAGTGTTCATGCAAATCACAGGGTCTACCACGATCAGCAGACCACCCTATGCGGAAATCTTCCACTAACGCGGAAACTTCTTGATGATAAAACTTACTATTGCGTAATTATTAAATTTTACTGACACTGCAGAAAATCTCACACAGTGATACAGTTCACACTCACTTATTACACACGTAATGCTTTAATAATAATGCCATGTGTAAAGAGGTAATATTCAACTGTTCTGAGTCTTCACACGCGTTACTATCGCCGAATAGTCTTTACAGATTCTTGCAAGCGGAAAATTCTTGAACAAGAACTGCGCGACCCGATCGTGATAGCTGGTAGGGAAGAACTCTCGTAATTATGCAAGCAATGGTATAATAACACTACTGTGTGTAGATGTAAAACACGAGTAACTCAGAGGCTTCACACGCGTTACTACCGCCAAATAGTCTTTACAGATTCTTGCAAGCGGTAGAATCTTGAACAAGAACTGCGCGACCTGATCGCGATAGCTGGCTGAGAAGAACTGCTTGCGTAACAACAGGTTTAAGAAAATTTCTGACTACCTTCCAGCATTTAATTGGTGGAAGGAAGTCACATGGTTACATATACCATGACAAGCAACTTTTCATGCTGTAAAGTGCATTAACTTTGTAAGAGCATGCATAGCTGGTAATCACAGAATACCCTTATCTCATGCATAACTGCATACTTTAATACGATCATATATGAATATCAAATAATAGCCAGAAATATACAGGGATTGTAGCGAATGCATTTGTCTATGTTCAGTTCAGTGTCACAACACAACGATAATTTATTCACGCACAGCCGGGGAAAAGTTTATCACTCGCGCACGCGCGCACATTTCCACAGACATAGTACATGAATAAACAACAAATAAATAATACACAGTTTTACTAAACTTAACTCCTTATCCTTACTAAAATACAACTGATATCACAACCAAATCTAACAAACTACCAATTTAAACATGAATGTTCATAGTCTGTGTATTATATAAGCTTGCCCTGCTTATCAGGATCCTGTGTCTCATTGCAGGATTAACCCCTTCCAGCGTAAACATTTTTTTTCCAGTAGAAAAAAAAAATGGAATTTTTTTTTTCTTGATATACCAAAATAATTTCCTAATCCTAAGAATAATAATACTAATACCCTCAAACATAAAATCAAATAAACATCCTCATAGCAATACTAACATTTCATAACTGTCACCTAGACAGAAACAACAAACCAAAGACACGTGGTAACCTTTAAACCAAAACAAATACACATGTTCTTGACAAGCAGATAGCAAATTACGCAGGGTTACAAGGTACAACAGACTGCAGTCCTTATCTAATAGGTTATCTCTCATTCACCGAATTATCTTATATATAACATTTATACCCGAACTGACATAATTAAATAGCTACACATTCTTACACCCTATATCCTGACATTTATTTCTGATTCTTCTGTATAAATTTCTCTCAGTTCTGAAATGCACACGTTTATTTGGAAATATCGATTTGCATTTATCTAATATACGCCGTATTTGCTTTATCTCGCAACCCATTAACTGAACCTGGGCGGTCAGTGAGTTATTTGTTATCTTATCTTTCGAGCGTCCTAGTCTGATAATGTGCGGTCCACTATCAACTTTACCTTGCAATGTTTCGTTCGGAAATTCAATTGTAGCGTGCCGTTTATTCAATTTATTGACTTCCAAAATAATATCATGACCGAGTTTTCTAACTCCAAGTACAGTCACCTCTATTTCCGTTCCCTGTACGTATCTTGTTATACGTGCCTGTTTTTCAACTATCTGCGACTCACACGTTGCTGATTTTATCCTTTTGTGACTTACCGGCAGAACCGGAGTTTGTATAAAGTGGATTTTATGCCTCTTTAGTAACCGCTTGTCCATCAGCGATATTTCTGCGCCGCTGTCGAACAATATCTTGTCAACATAACCACTGATTTTTGCTTCGACAATAAGGTCGGTGCCATTTTCAATACTAATCTTTCCCTCATGGTTATTACTATTATCATTACTATACACTAAACTATCCCTAATTTCTGCAGGATATAGGCCAGACACAACAATTTTACTCTTACAACTAACATTACTCACATTCGATCGATTGAACTGCTTTTTAACAGAATCACTTTCAGTAACCGTTGCTAATAAGTTGGTATTAAATTGCTGAGTTGTTTTTTTATGTTGTTGTGATTGTGGCTGCTTTTTGTTGTGGTTGAACTTGAAACTGATTACACGGTGGTTCATTATTATTTACCATAATTGTTGTCACCTTATTGTCATCAGTATCATTCACCTCTCCGTCCTCCATAAACACCTCAGTACCTGATATAGATTCATCTAGTACCTCATCATTACGACATGCGTCATAAATACCTGCACCGTTAGTATCCATACTAGTTCCAGGCTCTACTACTGGTTCAGGATTTTTATGTGTAGTGCATACACTGTCCGAATCCATAATAGCTTCAGATTCTATGATCCGTTCACAGCTCTCGCATGCTATATCTGTTACATTATAAACTATCACCTCATCACTGCACTTACCTGAAGTATGTTCTGGACTAATAGTGTTGTTACTACTAATTTCACTTCCGTTATCTTCACTATAATTTGATGCATAATCTAGATACTCGACTTTACCGAGATATGAACTACTAGGCCCTAAGTGGGTTGTTTCTGTATAATCACTTTCAATCTCACCTACTACGCTACTGTTCTCCGTTAATCCTTCAGATGTAACATCTTGGTTAACTTCCATATTACTTTCGTTGAGAGTATGTTCAACAAGAACATTTGGTACTCCAAAATTATCACAATGTACAATATTCTCAACAGTTAAGTCAACTTCAGTATCAGCTGAAATTTCCTGTAGATTCGCTATCATCTCCTCTCTATCGGCTTCCATTTCTTCGCAAATTTTCTGCCTAATGGCTATCATCTCTTCTTCCTCGCCTTTCATCTTCTCACGCCAGGCTTTATTTTCCTCAGACATGGTTTTTAGACTAGCTACTAAGGCTGCTAAAGCATCCTTTATTTCTGCTGTATCCGCCATAATGATTAAATTTACTTTAAACCTTTAATAAAATTAAAACTTACTGAGTTATACGCTAAGAAAATTATTATTATTACAAGATTATAACGTAGTGTAACCAGTTTATATGCACACAGAAAGCAGTTCAATGTATCAAAATGTAAATAAACCTTATCTAAGACACAAAACAACTAATAATCTACCTCCAATATACTGATAAAATTGTTCATATATGACACACAAGAGAATATGCACAATTGATAAATTATATCCTCAGATTTTCATATGAACCATACGCATACAAATATTAAATTTTATAATTATACGTCGGATGTTACCAACAAATTTTATACTCTTACACAAATATAGAATAGCCTAAAATTACCGCTATTTTACGTGCCCTACGTTGCTAAGCGCCAAATATCACTATGCGACAACACAAATTACTAAACTATTGGCGCATAGGATATGGTAGTATGTGTATCTTAAATCAAAAGTCTATATTGGAGGGTTTAAGATTATTTATTGCACATGACAAATGTAATTGTTTATATGGTATATTTGATAAGTATAATAATGGTAGTGTTTGATGGAGTCTTTTAAAAATGTTAAATACTGTTCGTACACGTGATGTGATACGTTACATAAGTGATGATTCCCACGATGATGTTGCTGAAGAGAAAGGGGGGCTTTACTGCGTTGTTGAGTCATCAGGTGTGGCTTATAGATGTTAGACGGTTCACCCTGGAAACGCTTTCAGCTGGGCTGGTGTCCTGTAGTTCCCACGATGACTCTGACGCTTTGCACACAACAACGGTTCTATGGATCTTACTATTCGTTAAATAAATATAGAGTTTATAACTAACAAGTATCTCAGGTAACAGTGAGTTTTATATAACAACGGTATATTAAACTTATACCACTCCGGACTCTTCAAGTGTTCATGCGAATCACAGGGTCTACCACGATCAGCAGACCACCCTATGCGGAAATCTTCCACTAACGCGGAAACTTCTTGATGATAAAACTTACTATTGCGTAATTATTAAATTTTACTGACACTGCAGAAAATCTCACACAGTGATACAGTTCACACTCACTTATTACACACGTAATGCTTTAATAATAATGCCATGTGTAAAGAGGTAATATTCAACTGTTCTGAGTCTTCACACGCGTTACTATCGCCGAATAGTCTTTACAGATTCTTGCAAGCGGAAAATTCTTGAACAAGAACTGCGCGACCCGATCGTGATAGCTGGTAGGGAAGAACTCTCGTAATTATGCAAGCAATGGTATAATAACACTACTGTGTGTAGATGTAAAACACGAGTAACTCAGAGGCTTCACACGCGTTACTACCGCCAAATAGTCTTTACAGATTCTTGCAAGCGGTAGAATCTTGAACAAGAACTGCGCGACCTGATCGCGATAGCTGGCTGAGAAGAACTGCTTGCGTAACAACAGGTTTAAGAAAATTTCCGACTACCTTCCAGCATTTAATTGGTGGAAGGAAGTCACATGGTTACATATACCATGACAAGCAACTTTTCATGCTGTAAAGTGCATTAACTTTGTAAGAGCATGCATAGCTGGTAATCACAGAATACCCTTATCTCATGCATAACTGCATACTTTAATACGATCATATATGAATATCAAATAATAGCCAGAAATATACAGGGATTGTAGCGAATGCATTTGTCTATGTTCAGTTCAGTGTCACAACACAACGATAATTTATTCACGCACAGCCGGGGAAACGTTTATCACTCGCGCACATTTCCACAGACATAGTACATGAATAAACAACAAATAAATAATACACAGTTTTACTAAACTTAACTCCTTATCCTTACTAAAATACAACTGATATCACAACCAAATCTAACAAACTACCAATTTAAACATGAATGTTCATAGTCTGTGTATTATATAAGCTTGCCCTGCTTATCAGGATCCTGTGTCTCATTGCAGGATTAACCCCTTCCAGCGTAAACATTTTTTTTCCAGTAGAAAAAAAAATGGAATTTTTTTTTTTCTTGATATACCAAAATAATTTCCTAATCCTAAGAATAATAATACTAATACCCTCAAACATAAAATCAAATAAACATCCTCATAGCAATACTAACATTTCATAACTGTCACCTAGACAGAAACAACAAACCAAAGACACGTGGTAACCTTTAAACCAAAACAAATACACATGTTCTTGACAAGCAGATAGCAAATTACGCAGGGTTACAAGGTACAACAGACTGCAGTCCTTATCTAATAGGTTATCTCTCATTCACCGAATTATCTTATATATAACATTTATACCCGAACTGACATAATTAAATAGCTACACATTCTTACACCCTATATCCTGACATTTATTTCTGATTCTTCTGTATAAATTTCTCTCAGTTCTGAAATGCACACGTTTATTTGGAAATATCGATTTGCATTTATCTAATATACGCCGTATTTGCTTTATCTCGCAACCCATTAACTGAACCTGGGCGGTCAGTGAGTTATTTGTTATCTTATCTTTCGAGCGTCCTAGTCTGATAATGTGCGGTCCACTATCAACTTTACCTTGCAATGTTTCGTTCGGAAATTCAATTGTAGCGTGCCGTTTATTTAATTTATTGACTTCCAAAATAATATCATGACCGAGTTTTCTAACTCCAAGTACAGTCACCTCTATTTCCGTTCCCTGTACGTATCTTGTTATACGTGCCTGTTTTTCAACTATCTGCGACTCACACGTTGCTGATTTTATCCTTTTGTGACTTACCGGCAGAACCGGAGTTTGTATAAAGTGGATTTTATGCCTCTTTAGTAACCGCTTGTCCATCAGCGATATTTCTGCGCCGCTGTCGAACAATATCTTGTCAACATAACCACTGATTTTTGCTTCGACAATAAGGTCGGTGCCATTTTCAATACTAATCTTTCCCTCATGGTTATTACTATTATCATTACTATACACTAAACTATCCCTAATTTCTGCAGGATATAGGCCAGACACAACAATTTTACTCTTACAACTAACATTACTCACATTCGATCGATTGAACTGCTTTTTAACAGAATCACTTTCAGTAACCGTTGCTAATAAGTTGGTATTAAATTGCTTAGTTGTTTTTTTATGTTGTTGTGATTGTGGCTGCTTTTTGTTGTGGTTGAACTTGAAACTGATTACACGGTGGTTCATTATTATTTACCATAATTGTTGTCACCTTATTGTCATCAGTATCATTCACCTCTCCGTCCTCCATAAACACCTCAGTACCTGATATAGATTCATCTAGTACCTCATCATTACGACATGCGTCATAAATACCTGCACCGTTAGTATCCATACTAGTTCCAGGCTCTACTACTGGTTCGGGATTTTTATGTGTAGTGCATACACTGTCCGAATCCATAATAGCTTCAGATTCTATGATCCGTTCACAGCTCTCGCATGCTATATCTGTTACATTATAAACTATCACCTCATCACTGCACTTACCTGAAGTATGTTCTGGACTAATAGTGTTGTTACTACTAATTTCACTTCCGTTATCTTCACTATAATTTGATGCATAATCTAGATACTCGACTTTACCGAGATATGAACTACTAGGCCCTAAGTGGGTTGTTTCTGTATAATCACTTTCAATCTCACCTACTACGCTACTGTTCTCCGTTAATCCTTCAGATGTAACATCTTGGTTAACTTCCATATTACTTTCGTTGAGAGTATGTTCAACAAGAACATTTGGTACTCCAAAATTATCACAATGTACAATATTCTCAACAGTTAAGTCAACTTCAGTATCAGCTGAAATTTCCTGTAGATTCGCTATCATCTCCTCTCTATCGGCTTCCATTTCTTCCCAAATTTTCTGCCTAATGGCTATCATCTCTTCTTCCTCGCCTTTCATCTTCTCACGCCAGGCTTTATTTTCCTCAGACATGGTTTTTAGACTAGCTACTAAGGCCGCTAAAGCATCCTTTATTTCTGCTGTATCCGCCATAATGATTAAATTTACTTTAAACCTTTAATAAAATTAAAACTTACTGAGTTATACGCTAAGAAAATTATTATTATTACAAGATTATAACGTAGTGTAACCAGTTTATATGCACACAGAAAGCAGTTCAATGTATCAAAATGTAAATAAACCTTATCTAAGACACAAAACAACTAATAATCTACCTCCAATATACTGATAAAATTGTTCATATATGACACACAAGAGAATATGCACAATTGATAAATTATATCCTCAGATTTTCATATGAACCATACGCATACAAATATTACATTTTATAATTATACGTCGGATGTTACCAACAAATTTTATACTCTTACACAAATATAGAATAGCCTAAAATTACCGCTATTTTACGTGCCCTACGTTGCTAAGCGCCAAATATCACTATGCGACAACACAAATTACTAAACTATTGGCGCATAGGATATGGTAGTATGTGTATCTTAAATCAAAAGTCTATATTGGAGGGTTTAAGATTATTTATTGCACATGACAAATGTAATTGTTTATATGGTATATTTGATAAGTATAATAATGGTAGTGTTTGATAGAGTCTTTTAAAAATGTTAAATACTGTTCGTACACGTGATGTGATACGTTACATAAGTGATGATTCCCACGATGATGTTGCTGAAGAGAAAGGGGGGGCTTTACTGCGTTGTTGAGTCATCAGGTGTGGTTTATAGATGTTAGACGGTTCACCCTGGAAACGCTTTCAGCTGGGCTGGTGTCCTGTAGTTCCCACGATGACTCTGACGCTTTGCACACAACAACGGTTCTATGGATCTTACTATTCGTTAAATTAATATAGAGTTTATAACTAACAAGTATCTCAGGTAACAGTGAGTTTTATATAACAAAGGTATATTAAACTTATACCACTCCGGACTCTTCAAGTGTTCATGCGAATCACAGGGTCTACCACGATCAGCAGACCACCCTATGCGGAAATCTTCCACTAACGCGGAAACTTCTTGATGATAAAACTTACTATTGCGTAATTATTAAATTTTACTGACACTGCAGAAAATCTCACACAGTGATACAGTTCACACTCACTTATTACACACGTAATGCTTTAATAATAATGCCATGTGTAAAGAGGTAATATTCAACTGTTCTGAGTCTTCACACGCGTTACTATCGCCGAATAGTCTTTACAGATTCTTGCAAGCGGAAAATTCTTGAACAAGAACTGCGCGACCCGATCGTGATAGCTGGTAGGGAAGAACTCTCGTAATTATGCAAGCAATGGTATAATAACACTACTGTGTGTAGATGTAAAACACGAGTAACTCAGAGGCTTCACACGCGTTACTACCGCCAAATAGTCTTTACAGATTCTTGCAAGCGGTAGAATCTTGAACAAGAACTGCGCGACCTGATCGCGATAGCTGGCTGAGAAGAACTGCTTGCGTAACAACAGGCTTAAGAAAATTTCCGACTACCTTCCAGCATTTAATTGGTGGAAGGAAGTCACATGGTTACATATACCATGACAAGCAACTTTTCATGCTGTAAAGTGCATTAACTTTGTAAGAGCATGCATAGCTGGTAATCACAGAATACCCTTATCTCATGCATAACTGCATACTTTAATACGATCATATATGAATATCAAATAATAGCCAGAAATATACAGGGATTGTAGCGAATGCATTTGTCTATGTTCAGTTCAGTGTCACAACACAACGATAATTTATTCACGCACAGCCGGGGAAAAGTTTATCACTCGCGCACGCGCGCACATTTCCACAGACATAGTACATGAATAAACAACAAATAAATAATACACAGTTTTACTAAACTTAACTCCTTATCCTTACTAAAATACAACTGATATCACAACCAAATCTAACAAACTACCAATTTAAACATGAATGTTCATAGTCTGTGTATTATATAAGCTTGCCCTGCTTATCAGGATCCTGTGTCTCATTGCAGGATTAACCCCTTCCAGCGTAAACATTTTTTTTCCAGTAGAAAAAAAAAATGGAATTTTTTTTTTCTTGATATACCAAAATAATTTCCTAATCCTAAGAATAATAATACTAATACCCTCAAACATAAAATCAAATAAACATCCTCATAGCAATACTAACATTTCATAACTGTCACCTAGACAGAAACAACAAACCAAAGACACGTGGTAACCTTTAAACCAAAACAAATACACATGTTCTTGACAAGCAGATAGCAAATTACGCAGGGTTACAAGGTACAACAGACTGCAGTCCTTATCTAATAGGTTATCTCTCATTCACCGAATTATCTTATATATAACATTTATACCCGAACTGACATAATTAAATAGCTACACATTCTTACACCCTATATCCTGACATTTATTTCTGATTCTTCTGTATAAATTTCTCTCAGTTCTGAAATGCACACGTTTATTTGGAAATATCGATTTGCATTTATCTAATATACGCCGTATTTGCTTTATCTCGCAACCCATTAACTGAACCTGGGCGGTCAGTGAGTTATTTGTTATCTTATCTTTCGAGCGTCCTAGTCTGATAATGTGCGGTCCACTATCAACTTTACCTTGCAATGTTTCGTTCGGAAATTCAATTGTAGCGTGCCGTTTATTCAATTTATTGACTTCCAAAATAATATCATGACCGAGTTTTCTAACTCCAAGTACAGTCACCTCTATTTCCGTTCCCTGTACGTATCTTGTTATACGTGCCTGTTTTTCAACTATCTGCGACTCACACGTTGCTGATTTTATCCTTTTGTGACTTACCGGCAGAACCGGAGTTTGTATAAAGTGGATTTTATGCCTCTTTAGTAACCGCTTGTCCATCAGCGATATTTCTGCGCCGCTGTCGAACAATATCTTGTCAACATAACCACTGATTTTTGCTTCGACAATAAGGTCGGTGCCATTTTCAATACTAATCTTTCCCTCATGGTTATTACTATTATCATTACTATACACTAAACTATCCCTAATTTCTGCAGGATATAGGCCAGACACAACAATTTTACTCTTACAACTAACATTACTCACATTCGATCGATTGAACTGCTTTTTAACAGAATCACTTTCAGTAACCGTTGCTAATAAGTTGGTATTAAATTGCTGAGTTGTTTTTTTATGTTGTTGTGATTGTGGCTGCTTTTTGTTGTGGTTGAACTTGAAACTGATTACACGGTGGTTCATTATTATTTACCATAATTGTTGTCACCTTATTGTCATCAGTATCATTCACCTCTCCGTCCTCCATAAACACCTCAGTACCTGATATAGATTCATCTAGTACCTCATCATTACGACATGCGTCATAAATACCTGCACCGTTAGTATCCATACTAGTTCCAGGCTCTACTACTGGTTCGGGATTTTTATGTGTAGTGCATACACTGTCCGAATCCATAATAGCTTCAGATTCTATGATCCGTTCACAGCTCTCGCATGCTATATCTGTTACATTATAAACTATCACCTCATCACTGCACTTACCTGAAGTATGTTCTGGACTAATAGTGTTGTTACTACTAATTTCACTTCCGTTATCTTCACTATAATTTGATGCATAATCTAGATACTCGACTTTACCGAGATATGAACTACTAGGCCCTAAGTGGGTTGTTTCTGTATAATCACTTTCAATCTCACCTACTACGCTACTGTTCTCCGTTAATCCTTCAGATGTAACATCTTGGTTAACTTCCATATTACTTTCGTTGAGAGTATGTTCAACAAGAACATTTGGTACTCCAAAATTATCACAATGTACAATATTCTCAACAGTTAAGTCAACTTCAGTATCAGCTGAAATTTCCTGTAGATTCGCTATCATCTCCTCTCTATCGGCTTCCATTTCTTCGCAAATTTTCTGCCTAATGGCTATCATCTCTTCTTCCTCGCCTTTCATCTTCTCACGCCAGGCTTTATTTTCCTCAGACATGGTTTTTAGACTAGCTACTAAGGCCGCTAAAGCATCCTTTATTTCTGCTGTATCCGCCATAATGATTAAATTTACTTTAAACCTTTAATAAAATTAAAACTTACTGAGTTATACGCTAAGAAAATTATTATTATTACAAGATTATAACGTAGTGTAACCAGTTTATATGCACACAGAAAGCAGTTCAATGTATCAAAATGTAAATAAACCTTATCTAAGACACAAAACAACTAATAATCTACCTCCAATATACTGATAAAATTGTTCATATATGACACACAAGAGAATATGCACAATTGATAAATTATATCCTCAGATTTTCATATGAACCATACGCATACAAATATTAAATTTTATAATTATACGTCGGATGTTACCAACAAATTTTATACTCTTACACAAATATAGAATAGCCTAAAATTACCGCTATTTTACGTGCCCTACGTTGCTAAGCGCCAAATATCACTATGCGACAACACAAATTACTAAACTATTGGCGCATAGGATATGGTAGTATGTGTATCTTAAATCAAAAGTCTATATTGGAGGGTTTAAGATTATTTATTGCACATGACAAATGTAATTGTTTATATGGTATATTTGATAAGTATAATAATGGTAGTGTTTGATGGAGTCTTTTAAAAATGTTAAATACTGTTCGTACACGTGATGTGATACGTTACATAAGTGATGATTCCCACGATGATGTTGCTGAAGAGAAAGGGGGGCTTTACTGCGTTGTTGAGTCATCAGGTGTGGCTTATAGATGTTAGACGGTTCACCCTGGAAACGCTTTCAGCTGGGCTGGTGTCCTGTAGTTCCCACGATGACTCTGACGCTTTGCACACAACAACGGTTCTATGGATCTTACTATTCGTTAAATAAATATAGAGTTTATAACTAACAAGTATCTCAGGTAACAGTGAGTTTTATATAACAACGGTATATTAAACTTATACCACTCCGGACTCTTCAAGTGTTCATGCGAATCACAGGGTCTACCACGATCAGCAGACCACCCTATGCGGAAATCTTCCACTAACGCGGAAACTTCTTGATGATAAAACTTACTATTGCGTAATTATTAAATTTTACTGACACTGCAGAAAATCTCACACAGTGATACAGTTCACACTCACTTATTACACACGTAATGCTTTAATAATAATGCCATGTGTAAAGAGGTAATATTCAACTGTTCTGAGTCTTCACACGCGTTACTATCGCCGAATAGTCTTTACAGATTCTTGCAAGCGGAAAATTCTTGAACAAGAACTGCGCGACCCGATCGTGATAGCTGGTAGGGAAGAACTCTCGTAATTATGCAAGCAATGGTATAATAACACTACTGTGTGTAGATGTAAAACACGAGTAACTCAGAGGCTTCACACGCGTTACTACCGCCAAATAGTCTTTACAGATTCTTGCAAGCGGTAGAATCTTGAACAAGAACTGCGCGACCTGATCGCGATAGCTGGCTGAGAAGAACTGCTTGCGTAACAACAGGTTTAAGAAAATTTCCGACTACCTTCCAGCATTTAATTGGTGGAAGGAAGTCACATGGTTACATATACCATGACAAGCAACTTTTCATGCTGTAAAGTGCATTAACTTTGTAAGAGCATGCATAGCTGGTAATCACAGAATACCCTTATCTCATGCATAACTGCATACTTTAATACGATCATATATGAATATCAAATAATAGCCAGAAATATACAGGGATTGTAGCGAATGCATTTGTCTATGTTCAGTTCAGTGTCACAACACAACGATAATTTATTCACGCACAGCCGGGGAAACGTTTATCACTCGCGCACGCGCGCACATTTCCACAGACATAGTACATGAATAAGCAACAAATAAATAATACACAGTTTTACTAAACTTAACTCCTTATCCTTACTAAAATACAACTGATATCACAACCAAATCTAACAAACTACCAATTTAAACATGAATGTTCATAGTCTGTGTATTATATAAGCTTGCCCTGCTTATCAGGATCCTGTGTCTCATTGCAGGATTAACCCCTTCCAGCGTAAACATTTTTTTTTCCAGTAGAAAAAAAAATGGAATTTATTTTTTTTTATATACCAAAATAATTTCCTAATCCTAAGAATAATAATACTAATACCCTCAAACATAAAATCAAATAAACATCCTCATAGCAATACTAACATTTCATAACTGTCACCTAGACAGAAACAACAAACCAAAGACACGTGGTAACCTTTAAACCAAAACAAATACACATGTTCTTGACAAGCAGATAGCAAATTACGCAGGGTTACAAGGTACAACAGACTGCAGTCCTTATCTAATAGGTTATCTCTCATTCACCGAATTATCTTATATATAACATTTATACCCGAACTGACATAATTAAATAGCTACACATTCTTACACCCTATATCCTGACATTTATTTCTGATTCTTCTGTATAAATTTCTCTCAGTTCTGAAATGCACACGTTTATTTGGAAATATCGATTTGAATTTATCTAATATACGCCGTATTTGCTTTATCTCGCAACCCATTAACTGAACCTGGGCGGTCAGTGAGTTATTTGTTATCTTATCTTTCGAGCGTCCTAGTCTGATAATGTGCGGTCCACAATCAACTTTACCTTGCAATGTTTCGTTCGGAAATTCAATTGTAGCGTGCCGTTTATTCAATTTATTGACTTCCAAAATAATATCATGACCGAGTTTTCTAACTCCAAGTACAGTCACCTCTATTTCCGTTCCCTGTACGTATCTTGTTATACGTGCCTGTTTTTCAACTATCTGCGACTCACACGTTGCTGATTTTATCCTTTTGTGACTTACCGGCAGAACCGGAGTTTGTATAAAGTGGATTTTATGCCTCTTTAGTAACCGCTTGTCCATCAGCGATATTTCTGCGCCGCTGTCGAACAATATCTTGTCAACATAACCACTGATTTTTGCTTCGACAATAAGGTCGGTGCCATTTTCAATACTAATCTTTCCCTCATGGTTATTACTATTATCATTACTATACACTAAACTATCCCTAATTTCTGCAGGATATAGGCCAGACACAACAATTTTACTCTTACAACTAACATTACTCACATTCGATCGATTGAACTGCTTTTTAACAGAATCACTTTCAGTAACCGTTGCTAATAAGTTGGTATTAAATTGCTGAGTTGTTTTTTTATGTTGTTGTGATTGTGGCTGCTTTTTGTTGTGGTTGAACTTGAAACTGATTACACGGTGGTTCATTATTATTTACCATAATTGTTGTCACCTTATTGTCATCAGTATCATTCACCTCTCCGTCCTCCATAAACACCTCAGTACCTGATATAGATTCATCTAGTACCTCATCATTACGACATGCGTCATAAATACCTGCACCGTTAGTATCCATACTAGTTCCAGGCTCTACTACTGGTTCGGGATTTTTATGTGTAGTGCATACACTGTCCGAATCCATAATAGCTTCAGATTCTATGATCCGTTCACAGCTCTCGCATGCTATATCTGTTACATTATAAACTATCACCTCATCACTGCACTTACCTGAAGTATGTTCTGGACTAATAGTGTTGTTACTACTAATTTCACTTCCGTTATCTTCACTATAATTTGATGCATAATCTAGATACTCGACTTTACCGAGATATGAACTACTAGGCCCTAAGTGGGTTGTTTCTGTATAATCACTTTCAATCTCACCTACTACGCTACTGTTCTCCGTTAATCCTTCTGATGTAACATCTTGGTTAACTTCCATATTACTTTCGTTGAGAGTATGTTCAACAAGAACATTTGGTACTCCAAAATTATCACAATGTACAATATTCTCAACAGTTAAGTCAACTTCAGTATCAGCTGAAATTTCCTGTAGATTCGCTATCATCTCCTCTCTATCGGCTTCCATTTCTTCCCAAATTTTCTGCCTAATGGCTATCATCTCTTCTTCCTCGCCTTTCATCTTCTCACGCCAGGCTTTATTTTCCTCAGACATGGTTTTTAGACTAGCTACTAAGGCCGCTAAAGCATCCTTTATTTCTGCTGTATCCGCCATAATGATTAAATTTACTTTAAACCTTTAATAAAATTAAAACTTACTGAGTTATACGCTAAGAAAATTATTATTATTACAAGATTATAACGTAGTGTAACCAGTTTATACGCACACAGAAAGCAGTTCAATGTATCAAAATGTAAATAAACCTTATCTAAGACACAAAACAACTAATAATCTACCTCCAATATACTGATAAAATTGTTCATATATGACACACAAGAGAATATGCACAATTGATAAATTATATCCTCAGATTTTCATATGAACCATACGCATACAAATATTACATTTTATAATTATATGTCGGATGTTACCAACAAATTTTATACTCTTACACAAATATAGAATAGCCTAAAATTACCGCTATTTTACGTGCCCTACGTTGCTAAGCGCCAAATATCACTATGCGACAACACAAATTACTAAACTATTGGCGCATAGGATATGGTAGTATGTGTATCTTAAATCAAAAGTCTATATTGGAGGGTTTAAGATTATTTATTGCACATGACAAATGTAATTGTTTATATGGTATATTTGATAAGTATAATAATGGTAGTGTTTGATAGAGTCTTTTAAAAATGTTAAATACTGTTCGTACACGTGATGTGATACGTTACATAAGTGATGATTCCCACGATGATGTTGCTGAAGAGAAAGGGGGGGCTTTACTGCGTTGTTGAGTCATCAGGTGTGGCTTATAGATGTTAGACGGTTCACCCTGGAAACGCTTTCAGCTGGGCTGGTGTCCTGTAGTTCCCACGATGACTCTGACGCTTTGCACACCACAATGGTTCTATGGATCTTACTATTCGTTAAATTAATATAGAGTTTATAACTAACAAGTATCTCAGGTAACAGTGAGTTTTATATAACAACGGTATATTAAACTTATACCACTCCGGACTCTTCAAGTGTTCATGCGAATCACAGGGTCTACCACGATCAGCAGACCACCCTATGCGGAAATCTTCCACTAACGCGGAAACTTCTTGATGATAAAACTTACTATTGCGTAATTATTAAATTTTACTGACACTGCAGAAAATCTCACACAGTGATACAGTTCACACTCACTTATTACACACGTAATGCTTTAATAATAATGCCATGTGTAAAGAGGTAATATTCAACTGTTCTGAGTCTTCACACGCGTTACTATCGCCGAATAGTCTTTACAGATTCTTGCAAGCGGAAAATTCTTGAACAAGAACTGCGCGACCCGATCGTGATAGCTGGTAGGGAAGAACTCTCGTAATTATGCAAGCAATGGTATAATAACACTACTGTGTGTAGATGTAAAACACGAGTAACTCAGAGGCTTCACACGCGTTACTACCGCCAAATAGTCTTTACAGATTCTTGCAAGCGGTAGAATCTTGAACAAGAACTGCGCGACCTGATCGCGATAGCTGGCTGAGAAGAACTGCTTGCGTAACAACAGGCTTAAGAAAATTTCCGACTACCTTCCAGCATTTAATTGGTGGAAGGAAGTCACATGGTTACATATACCATGACAAGCAACTTTTCATGCTGTAAAGTGCATTAACTTTGTAAGAGCATGCATAGCTGGTAATCACAGAATACCCTTATCTCATGCATAACTGCATACTTTAATACGATCATATATGAATATCAAATAATAGCCAGAAATATACAGGGATTGTAGCGAATGCATTTGCCTATGTTCAGTTCAGTGTCACAACACAACGATAATTTATTCACGCACAGCCGGGGAAACGTTTATCACTCGCGCACGCGCGCACATTTCCACAGACATAGTACATGAATAAACAACAAATAAATAATACACAGTTTTACTAAACTTAACTCCTTATCCTTACTAAAATACAACTGATGTCACAACCAAATCTAACAAACTACCAATTTAAACATGAATGTTCATAGTCTGTGTATTATATAAGCTTGCCCTGCTTATCAGGATCCTGTGTCTCATTGCAGGATTAACCCCTTCCAGCGTAAACATTTTTTTTTCCAGTAGAAAAAAAAAAATGGAATTTTTTTTTTCTTGATATACCAAAATAATTTCCTAATCCTAAGAATAATAATACTAATACCCTCAAACATAAAATCAAATAAACATCCTCATAGCAATACTAACATTTCATAACTGTCACCTAGACAGAAACAACAAACCAAAGACACGTTGTAACCTTTAAACCAAAACAAATACACATGTTCTTGACAAGCAGATAGCAAATTACGCAGGGTTACAAGGTACAACAGACTGCAGTCCTTATCTAATAGGTTATCTCTCATTCACCGAATTATCTTATATATAACATTTATACCCGAACTGACATAATTAAATAGCTACACATTCTTACACCCTATATCCTGACATTTATTTCTGATTCTTCTGTATAAATTTCTCTCAGTTCTGAAATGCACACGTTTATTTGGAAATATCGATTTGCATTTATCTAATATACGCCGTATTTGCTTTATCTCGCAACCCATTAACTGAACCTGGGCGGTCAGTGAGTTATTTGTTATCTTATCTTTCGAGCGTCCTAGTCTGATAATGTGCGGTCCACTATCAACTTTACCTTGCAATGTTTCGTTCGGAAATTCAATTGTAGCGTGCCGTTTATTCAATTTATTGACTTCCAAAATAATATCATGACCGAGTTTTCTAACTCCAAGTACAGTCACCTCTATTTCCGTTCCCTGTACGTATCTTGTTATACGTGCCTGTTTTTCAACTATCTGCGACTCACACGTTGCTGATTTTATCCTTTTGTGACTTACCGGCAGAACCGGAGTTTGTATAAAGTGGATTTTATGCCTCTTTAGTAACCGCTTGTCCATCAGCGATATTTCTGCGCCGCTGTCGAACAATATCTTGTCAACATAACCACTGATTTTTGCTTCGACAATAAGGTCGGTGCCATTTTCAATACTAATCTTTCCCTCATGGTTATTACTATTATCATTACTATACACTAAACTATCCCTAATTTCTGCAGGATATAGGCCAGACACAACAATTTTACTCTTACAACTAACATTACTCACATTCGATCGATTGAACTGCTTTTTAACAGAATCACTTTCAGTAACCGTTGCTAATAAGTTGGTATTAAATTGCTGAGTTGTTTTTTTATGTTGTTGTGATTGTGGCTGCTTTTTGTTGTGGTTGAACTTGAAACTGATTACACGGTGGTTCATTATTATTTACCATAATTGTTGTCACCTTATTGTCATCAGTATCATTCACCTCTCCGTCCTCCATAAACACCTCAGTACCTGATATAGATTCATCTAGTACCTCATCATTAAGACATGCGTCATAAATACCT
Source organism: Magicicada septendecula (assembly GCA_034769895.1). Lineage (NCBI taxonomy): Eukaryota > Metazoa > Arthropoda > Insecta > Hemiptera > Cicadidae > Magicicada > Magicicada septendecula. Next base: position 102,563,366 of record CM068376.1, read on the forward strand.
GCACCGTTAGTATCCATACTAGTTCCAGGCTCTACTACTGGTTCGGGATTTTTATGTGTAGTGCATACACTGTCCGAATCCATAATAGCTTCAGATTCTATGATCCGTTCACAGCTCTCGCATGCTATATCTGTTACATTATAAACTATCACCTCATCACTGCACTTACCTGAAGTATGTTCTGGACTAATAGTGTTGTTACTACTAATTTCACTTCCGTTATCTTCACTATAATTTGATGCATAATCTAGATACTCGACTTTACCGAGATATGAACTACTAGGCCCTAAGTGGGTTGTTTCTGTATAATCACTTTCAATCTCACCTACTACGCTACTGTTCTCCGTTAATCCTTCAGATGTAACATCTTGGTTAACTTCCATATTACTTTCGTTGAGAGTATGTTCAACAAGAACATTTGGTACTCCAAAATTATCACAATGTACAATATTCTCAACAGTTAAGTCAACTTCAGTATCAGCTGAAATTTCCTGTAGATTCGCTATCATCTCCTCTCTATCGGCTTCCATTTCTTCCCAAATTTTCTGCCTAATGGCTATCATCTCTTCTTCCTCGCCTTTCATCTTCTCACGCCAGGCTTTATTTTCCTCAGACATGGTTTTTAGACTAGCTACTAAGGCCGCTAAAGCATCCTTTATTTCTGCTGTATCCGCCATAATGATTAAATTTACTTTAAACCTTTAATAAAATTAAAACTTACTGAGTTATACGCTAAGAAAATTATTATTATTACAAGATTATAACGTAGTGTAACCAGTTTATACGCACACAGAAAGCAGTTCAATGTATCAAAATGTAAATAAACCTTATCTAAGACACAAAACAACTAATAATCTACCTCCAATATACTGATAAAATTGTTCATATATGACACACAAGAGAATATGCACAATTGATAAATTATATCCTCAGATTTTCATATGAACCATACGCATACAAATATTACATTTTATAATTATATGTCGGATGTTACCAACAAATTTTATACTCTTACACAAATATAGAATAGCCTAAAATTACCGCTATTTTACGTGCCCTACGTTGCTAAGCGCAAATATCACTATGCGACAACACAAATTACTAAACTATTGGCGCATAGGATATGGTAGTATGTGTATCTTAAATCAAAAGTCTATATTGGAGGGTTTAAGATTATTTATTGCACATGACAAATGTAATTGTTTATATGGTATATTTGATAAGTATAATAATGGTAGTGTTTGATAGAGTCTTTTAAAAATGTTAAATACTGTTCGTACACGTGATGTGATACGTTACATAAGTGATGATTCCCACGATGATGTTGCTGAAGAGAAAGGGGGGGCTTTACTGCGTTGTTGAGTCATCAGGTGTGGCTTATAGATGTGAGACGGTTCACCCTGGAAACGCTTTCAGCTGGGCTGGTGTCCTGTAGTTCCCACGATGACTCTGACGCTTTGCACACCACAACGGTTCTATGGATCTTACTATTCGTTAAATAAATATAGAGTTTATAACTAACAAGTATCTCAGGTAACAGTGAGTTTTATATAACAACGGTATATTAAACTTATACCACTCCGGACTCTTCAAGTGTTCATGCGAATCACAGGGTCTACCACGATCAGCAGACCACCCTATGCGGAAATCTTCCACTAATGCGGAAACTTCTTGATGATAAAACTTACTATTGCGTAATTATTAAATTTTACTGACACTGCAGAAAATCTCACACAGTGATACAGTTCACACTCACTTATTACACACGTAATGCTTTAGTAATAATGCCATGTGTAAAGAGGTAATATTCAACTGTTCTGAGTCTTCACACGCGTTACTATCGCCGAATAGTCTTTACAGATTCTTGCAAGCGGAAAATTCTTGAACAAGAACTGCGCGACCCGATCGTGATAGCTGGTAGGGAAGAACTCTCGTAATTATGCAAGCAATGGTACAATAACACTACTGTGTGTAGATGTAAAACACGAGTAACTCAGAGGCTTCACACGCGTTACTACCGCCAAATAGTCTTTACAGATTCTTGCAAGCGGTAGAATCTTGAACAAGAACTGCGTGACCCGATCGCGATAGCTGGCTGAGAAGAACTGCTTGTGTAACAACAGGCTTAAGAAAATTTCCGACTACCTTCCAGCATTTAATTGGTGGAAGGAAGTCACATGGTTACATATACCATGACAAGCAACTTTTCATGCTGTAAAGTGCTTTAACTTTGTAAGAGCATGCATAGCTGGTAATCACAGAATACCCTTATCTCATGCATAACTGCATACTTTAATACGATCATATATGAATGTCAAATAATAGCCAGAAATATACAGGGATTGTAGCGAATACATTTGCCTATGTTCAGTTCAGTGTCACAACACAACGATAATTTATTCACGCACAGCCGGGGAAACGTTTATCACTCGCGCACGCGCGCACATTTCCACAGACATAGTACATGAATAAACAACAAATAAATAATACACAGTTTACTAAACTTAACTCCTTATCCTTACTAAAATACAACTGATATCACAACCAAATCTAACAAAATAAACAAACTATCAATTTAAACATGAATGTTCATAGTCTGTGTATTATATAAGCTTGCCCTGCTTATCAGGATCCTGTGTTTCATTGCAGGATTAACCCCTTCCAGCGTAATTTTTTTTTTTTTTTCAGTAGTTTAACAAAAAAAATAAAAATTTTTTTTCTTGATATACCAAAATAATTTCCTAATCCTAAGAGTAATAATACTAATACCCTCAAAGATAAAATCAAATAAACATCCTCATAGCAATACTAACATTTCATAACTGTCACCTAGACAGAAACAACAAACCAAAGACACATGGTAACCTTTAAACCAAAACAAATACACATGTTCTTGACAAGCAGATAGCAAATTACGCAGGGTTACAAGGTACAACAGACTGCATTCCTTATCTAATAGATTATCTCTCATTCACCGAATTATCTTATATATAACTTTTATACCCGAACTGACATAATTAAATAGCTACACATACTTACACCCTATATCCTGACATTTATTTCTGATTCTTCTGTATAAATTTCTCTCAGTTTTGAAACGCACATGTTTATTTGGAAATATCGATTTGAATTTATCTAATATACGCCGTATTTGCCTTATCTCGCAACCCATTAACTAAACCTGGGGGGTCAGTGAGTTATTTGTTATCTTATCTTTCGAGCGTCCCAGTCTGATAATGTGCGGTAGTTAAATTACGAATAATGTAACATAAACAATTATTAATAATGAATATGTGATAGTCAAAATTTATGTAATTTGCATAATAAATCTCATAACCGGAATAACACGTGCTCAGCTCATTAACATGCATTAGGCTTTGGGTCCAGAGTTTCGTTAAGCAGACAGAGGCAGAGGTTGTTGGGTACTGAAATAATGATGTACACAATATTAGGCTAACGAACTTGATTTTATTTAGTTGTGTTGTCGATTGATACATGGCTATTCATTAATAACTGTTAGAATTTCAAAATGGCGGCGATGTCATTCCGCACTTGACCTCTGTTCAAGGTTACGTACATGTACTTCCTTATTTGATTGAAATTATTTCTTTCAGTTTTGTTACTACTATCATTTAAAAATTCTGGTTCTCTTTATATTTTAATGACACTAATGATTCATATCCTTCACAAACCAACGCCTCATGTTATATTTAAGTTGATCAACGTAAACGTACTCTCTCACTCTCTCTCTTACTGAAAATTTACACATGTTTGTTAAATATCTGATTCGAGCTCATTAAATAAAATTCTGAATTTAGAAAATAATTTGAGTAGGGGCTTTCCTGTAATTGATGTGGTGTAGACTCCTCATTTGTTGTCCATGGCGATCGGCAGGTGGTCGGCCGAATTTCTTGCTGTTTTGTCCACTGACTCTATTTGAAATTCATTTTAAATTATTCACTGATTCTAGTGGTAGTTACTGTTAAATGTTTGTGATAACTATTTCATGTTATTAAGTAAATATTACATATTTGGCAAAAAATTGCCCACTACACTGTGGCGAGCGTATGTGCTCGGTTGACTGCTGTTGCTGAACTGGGCGGAAGCAGACACAATTATTATGCAAATTGGTTGTGTCTGACGTCATTGTTTATTGTTCTTTTCGCTAACGCCCGGTTTAATACGTAATGGTTTTATATCGTCATTGTGTTTTGGTGACGATTTGTTACAGTGGACCAATAGAAAGTCAGTATTGTCAATTTGTAGCACTTAAAATCGCCATTACCGTTGTTTAACTTTGCTCGTACTCCGCTGACCTTGGATCGGCTCCCCTCTGGTGAATTTGCGCATCTACTGGGACTTGTGCAAAACTAACTTTGCCCTGGTTAAATGTATGATCATAATAAAATTTACAATGAAAATATGCCCTAATACCATTATTCTGGTACAGGTAAATCTGTACTGTTACAAAACCCCCTCAATGAAAGGTTTGGTGTCGAGACACAAAAACTTTCATCGACTCATTCATACTTTTCTAAAAGGATCAGTTCAGATATGTGCCACAACCCCCTGTAGTGTTAATAAAAAGAAAATCTCAATCACTTACCCTTGGTTCCATAATGTCGATCGTACCCGTCTGACCTTACTGGACTTCTCCTGAGAGATCCCTACACCATAAGGCCATGAGGCACTGCACGCTCCTGTTCTGACGCTCCGGCCAGCGCAGGACCGCGGTCACAACACCATAAAACTCTGAAACATTCAATACAAAATTTTAAAATAGTGGCCTTATTCATCTACATATCCGCAACTGATATGTTTCCCTTTAGATGCATTCGTTTGTGATCTGAGGCGTTGGTTTCTTTACTAATAAAATTTCAAATAACACAATAAAATATAACAAGATTTAAGATAGATAAGCCTTCTACTTGACAACACTCCTACATATTTGTATCAATTGTTCTGACTCCAGTCAATATCAAATTGCCTCTTTCATCATAAGAATTTATACTCTTATACTAAACACAAAACAACTTTTAACTCTCAAACAACAACTATTATTTTTTATTCATTTACTTCAAATAAATTCAGTATATTTAACTATCATGGCGGTACTTCAAACTATCTAAATTTCTTTACTCATTTCTTTACTTTAATTTTACCCCTTTTTTCAACAGAATCATTTTTTCCCAGAGACTGGTTACTCTAACACAAAATTTAATATTATTATGGTCACTACCCTTATAGTAGTCTCCTAACCTTTGGTACCATGTACATCATAAAACATAATAAAACATTGTATATCATAAGCATTAAACACTAACATTGAACAATTCACATTAAACAATTTACATTTACATTACTTGTACCAAAACTTTATCACATCATTACTATCAACAATTCTCTATTAACTTTTATTATTTAACCTTCATTATATCAGATTCTATAAAACAACAAAAATTTCAAATTGATCATTACCTTTCCAGTTACATTACCTTTCTACCATGAATTCTCCCTTTTTCTAACCTTTTTATCCTTATTAGTGTGGGTGACTCTCTATTATCCACTATTTTCTATATCTTATTTTGGCATTGTCAATCTAACCTTACTCACCTCCTTTTAACTAACAACCACTTCTAACCATTTACATATAATATGACACCAATATCTCTATAATAACCCCCTTCACAAATCCCATTTAAAACCTCTGGCACCGCTCATTTTGTCTTTTATATAAGGATGTATGTTACTTAACTGGCCATATCCATTCCGAACCCTTTGCCCTCCACCAATATCGGCAAACACTCTAACCCAAAATTGCTCCGCCTGCCACAACGCTGCACGCTGGTCCCTTGCCACGTCGCTCGTTGATCACTCCTTAACACCGGATCCTTACTACAAAATATCATCAATAACAACAAATATAATTATACCATCCACATTACTCACCTCTACATATAATCACTAACCTACTGTGTCCCTAAAATATCTAACACCTCTTTATATATTATCAACATCTCAACACTTTATTTTCCCTAACTCCCATTAACTTTATTTAACTAACTCCAATGCCTCTATTTATCCTTATTACCCAAACTCTTTACAAGATTTCACCTTAATATACCACTAGAAAATTCATCACTTATCTACTAACAACAATATCTCTCAATATCCAAATATATCATACTTAATCATTTACTAACCCTTTAGAATCTAAATTCCATAATATCATTTCAAAATCATTATTAACTTAATTATTCTTCAATTATCTAAAATTCTACAATACATGTTTACATAAAAAATACACAAAATACACAACAGCAAAAATACACAAATACATTGACATTAATGTACACAAAAATATACAATCCACATAATCATTAAATCATTTACCAAAACTCAGTCACAAACAGTCCATCTTAAAAAACACTGTTCACATAATTAAATGTTCATAACATAATTAGAATAATTAGCCTCCATCGTCAAATAATAATCGAACCTTAAAACTATATACATGGTTTAATATTGAATGTCTTATATTATTACAATCAATATACATACTATTCAAATTTCTATAATTTTCCACAATCTCGTATAACTCATGATCGGGTATGGTCATGTCGCCTTTGGTATAGTCTGTTACAGCCAGGTATTTTGTAAAGTTATCTTTCTCATTATCTCCTACTCCTAACCTTTCCATAAACTCTTCATAATCTCTACATATTTTAAAAATTTCTACTTCTCTGTTTCTCTCAATATATCTCTCACTATCATACCATCTCTCTCTCTTAAAACATCTCTCATAATAATACCTCTCCCAACAACACTTCTCTCTCTCTCAATATATCTCTTTTTACACCCACTCTTTAAACCTTCAAAACACACTATCATTCCCTTATTATTATATTCTATTCCCCATAAAATTTCATTATTACTACACCTGTTTACACAATCATTTTCCAATATCATACTTTTATTTATATTATCATAATTTTCTACCCCACTTACCTTGTCTTTGTTCAATTCAAATTTGTTTAATTCTAATTTCTTCTTTTCTAATTCTATTTTTTCTAACTTTGTACCTATTTCATTTAATCTTTTGTCAAAATTGCAGCCTTGTTTTTTAATTTCTTTTTTGATATCACTCAATTGTACATCGAATTGATCAAATTTGACGCTCTGCTCATTGAAAAGCAGTTTCATCATTTTTATTATGTCATTTTCCTCAACTCTTTTTGTTGGATCTGGTGTTGAATGAATACTATCACTCATCATTTCTGATTCTGTTCTACTCGTCTCGTTACTGTTTGCCATTTTTTTTTTTTTTTTATATTAACAATAATAAATTTATTTTAGTTGTTGTGTTATACTCTATTCGTACCATACATAACCTATACAGGTAACCTCTATTTTATTTTATTTTATTTTTTTGTATATTTCACTACCCGTCTACCTCTGCTTCTCTGCTCATTTATATAATTTTCATTTTATATAAAGTCACCGTTCGGGCAGCCATCTGTTAAATTACGAATAATGTAACATAAACAATTATTAATAATGAATATGTGAGTCAAAATTTATGTAATTTGCATAATAAATCTCATAACCGGAATAACACGTGCTCAGCTCATTAACATGCATTAGGCTTTGGGTCCAGAGTTTCGTTAAGCAGACAGAGGCAGAGGTTGTTGGGTACTGAAATAATGATGTACACAATATTAGGCTAACGAACTTGATTTTATTTAGTTGTGTTGTCGATTGATACATGGCTATTCATTAATAACTGTTAGAATTTCAAAATGGCGGCGATGTCATTCCGCACTTGACCTCTGTTCAAGGTTACGTACATGTACTTCCTTATTTGATTGAAATTATTTCTTTCAGTTTTGTTACTACTATCATTTAAAAATTCTGGTTCTCTTTATATTTTAATGACACTAATGATTCATATCCTTCACAAACCAACGCCTCATGTTATATTTAAGTTGATCAACGTAAACGTACTCTCTCACTCTCTCTCTTACTGAAAATTTACACATGTTTGTTAAATATCTGATTCGAGCTCATTAAATAAAATTCTGAATTTAGAAAATAATTTGAGTAGGGGCTTTCCTGTAATTGATGTGGTGTAGACTCCTCATTTGTTGTCCATGGCGATCGGCAGGTGGTCGGCCGAATTTCTTGCTGTTTTGTCCACTGACTCTATTTGAAATTCATTTTAAATTATTCACTGATTCTAGTGGTAGTTACTGTTAAATGTTTGTGATAACTATTTCATGTTATTAAGTAAATATTACATATTTGGCAAAAAATTGCCCACTACACTGTGGCGAGCGTATGTGCTCGGTTGACTGCTGTTGCTGAACTGGGCGGAAGCAGACACAATTATTATGCAAATTGGTTGTGTCTGACGTCATTGTTTATTGTTCTTTTCGCTAACGCCCGGTTTAATACGTAATGGTTTTATATCGTCATTGTGTTTTGGTGACGATTTGTTACAGTGGACCAATAGAAAGTCAGTATTGTCAATTTGTAGCACTTAAAATCGCCATTACCGTTGTTTAACTTTGCTCGTACTCCGCTGACCTTGGATCGGCTCCCCTCTGGTGAATTTGCGCATCTACTGGGACTTGTGCAAAACTAACTTTGCCCTGGTTAAATGTATGATCATAATAAAATTTACAATGAAAATATACCCTAATACCATTATTCTGGTACAGGTAAATCTGTACTGTTACACGGTCCACTATCAACTTTACCTTGCAATGTTTCGTTCGGAAATTCAATTGTAGCGTGCCGTTTATTCAATTTATTGACTTCCAAAATAATATCATGACCGAGTTTTCTAACTCCAAGTACAGTCACATCTATTTCCATTCCCTGTACGTATCTTGTTATACGTGCCTGTTTTTCAACTATCTGCGACTCACACGTTGCTGATTTTATCCTTGTGTGACTTACCGGCAGAACCTGAGTTTGTATAAAGTGGTTTTTATGCCTCTTTAGTAACCGCTTATCCATCAGCGATATTTCTGTGCCGCTGTCGAACAATATCTTGTCAACATAACCACTGATTTTTGCTTCGACAATAAGGTCGGTGCCATTTTCAATACTAATCTTTCCCTCATGGTTATTACTATTATCATTACTATACACTAAACTATCCCTAATTTCTGCAGGATATAGGCCAGACACAACAATTTTACTCTTACAACTAACATTACTCACATTCGATCGATTGAACTGCTTTTTAACAGAATCACTTTCAGTAACCGTTGCTAATAAGTTGGTATTAAATTGCTGAGTTGTATTTTTATGTTGTTGTGATTGTGGCTGCTTTTTGTTGTGGTTGAACTTGAAACTGATTACACGGTGGTTCATTATTATTTACCATAATTGTTGTCACCTTATTGTCATCAGTATCATTCACCTCTCCGTCCTCCATAAACACCTCAGTACCTGATATAGATTCATCTAGTACCTCATCATTACGACATGCGTCATAAATACCTGCACCGTTAGTATCCATACTAGTTCCAGGCTCTACTACTGGTTCGGGATTTTTATGTGTAGTGCATACACTGTCCGAATCCATAATAGCTTCAGATTCTATGATCCGTTCACAGCTCTCGCATGCTATATCTGTTACATTATAAACTATCACCTCATCACTGCACTTACCTGAAGTATGTTCTGGACTAATAGTGTTGTTACTACTAATTTCACTTCCGTTATCTTCACTATAATTTGATGCATAATCTAGATACTCGATTTTACCGAGATATGAACTACTAGGCCCTAAGTGGGTTGTTTCTGTATAATCACTTTCAATCTCACCTACTGTTCTCCGTTAATCCTTCAGATGTAACATCTTGGTTAACTTCCATATTACTTTCGTTGAGAGTATGTTCAACAAGAACATTTGGTACTCCAAAATTATCACAATGTACAATATTCTCAACAGTTAAGTCAACTTCAGTATCAGCTGAAATTTCCTGTAGATTCGCTATCATCTCCTCTCTATCGGCTTCCATTTCTTCCCAAATTTTCTGCCTAATGGCTATCATCTCTTCTTCCTCGCCTTTCATCTTCTCACGCCAGGCTTTATTTTCCTCAGACATGGTTTTTAGACTAGCTACTAAGGCCGCTAAAGCATCCTTTATTTCTGCTGTATCCGCCATAATGATTAAATTTACTTTAAACCTTTAATAAAATTAAAACTTACTGAGTTATACGCTAAGAAAATTATTATTATTACAAGATTATAACGTAGTGTAACCAGTTTATACGCACACAGAAAGCAGTTCAATGTATCAAAATGTAAATAAACCTTATCTAACACACAAAACAACTAATAATCTACCTCCAATATACTGATAAAATTGTTCCTATATGACACACAAGAGAATATGCACAATTGATAAATTATATCCTCAGATTTTCATATGAACCATACACATACAAATATTACATTTTATAATTATACGTCGGATGTTACCAACAAATTTTATACTCTTACACAAATATAGAATAGCCTAAAATTACCGCTATTTTACGTGCCCTACGTTGCTAAGCGCCAAATATCACTATGCGACAACACAAATTACTAAACTATTGGCGCATAGGATATGGTAGTATGTGTATCTTAAATCAAAAGTCTATATTGGAGGGTTTAAGATTATTTATTGCACATGACAAATGTAATTGTTTATATGGTATATTTGATAAGTATAATAATGGTAGTGTTTGATATAGAGTCTTTTAAAAATGTTAAATACTGTTCGTACACGTGATGTGATACGTTACGTAAGTGATGATTCCCACGATGATGTTGCTGAAGAGAAAGGGGGGGCTTTACTGCGTTGTTGAGTCATCAGGTGTGGCTTATAGATGTTAGACGGTTCACCCTGGAAACGCTTTCAGCTGGGCTGGTGTCCTGTAGTTCCCACGATGACTCTGACACTTTGCACACAACAACGGTTCTATGGATCTTACTATTCGTTAAATTAATATAGAGTTTATAACTAACAAGTATCTCAGGTAACAGTGAGTTTTATATAACAACGGTATATTAAACTTATACCACTCCGGACTCTTCAAGTGTTCATGCGAATCACAGGGTCTACCACGATCAGCAGACCACCCTATGCGGAAATCTTCCACTAACGCGGAAACTTCTTGATGATAAAACTTACTATTGCGTAATTATTAAATTTTACTGACACTGCAGAAAATCTCACACAGTGATACAGTTCACACTCACTTATTACACACGTAATGCTTTAGTAATAATGCCATGTGTAAAGAGGTAATATTCAACTGTTCTGAGTCTTCACACGCGTTACTATCGCCGAATAGTCTTTACAGATTCTTGCAAGCGGAAAATTCTTGAACAAGAACTGCGCGACCTGATCATGGTAGCTGGTAGGGAAGAACTCTCGTAATTATGCAAGCAATGGTATAATAACACTACTGTGTGTAGATGTAAACCACGAGTAACTCAGAGTCTTCACACGCGTTACTACTGCCAAATAGTCTTTACAGATTCTTGCAAGCGGTAGAATCTTGAACAAGAACTGCGCGACCTGATCGCGATAGCTGGCTGAGAAGAACTGCTTGTGTAACAACAGGCTTAAGAAAATTTCCGACTACCTTCCAGCATTTAATTGGTGGAAGGAAGTCACATGGTTACATATACCATGACAAGCAACTTTTCATGCTGTAAAGTGCATTAACTTTGTAAGAGCATGCATAGCTGGTAATCACAGAATACCCTTATCTCATGCATAACTGCATACTTTAATACGATCATATATGAATGTCAAATAATAGCCAGAAATATACAGGGATTGTAGCGAATACATTTGCCTATGTTCAGTTCAGTGTCACAACACAACGATAATTTATTCATGCACAGCCTGTGACCCCTCTTTCCTTTTATGTATTTAATGAATATAAAACAACTTCTTTAATTTTAATATTTTTTTTTGAAAGAGAAGCCACAAGTCAATTAGGACTAGGCCGGAGCCTAGATAAGCAAAAATTGTGCCGGGTCCAGTATGACGGGACTTGCAATGAAATTCAGCTGTAATGTAACAATAACAAGTTTATTGTATGCTTAGAATTCATACATGCAGGCCAACTCTATGACATAATTCTCCCCCCCATGAATCATAAATATCACGAATAATTTAATCCCACCTTTAACAGTATTAAATTAAAACAACATGTGTACATCATAACAAGTGTGTATAAATTCAGTCAATATATATATATATATATATATATATAAATCTAAAGCATAACAAGTGTGTATAAACTCAGTGAATACATATATATAAATAAGTTCTCCCCCATCTTGTGGCTAGCTAGACACAGACAAACATAACAACACACACAGAAACATAAAGCACATAGACTCACAATTACATTAATTCTAACACAAATGCCCCTGGAAAGCACCAGCCTAGCAGGCAGTGTAACTACAATTCTCAGAACCCAGCAGTGATAAAATATTCGCCCATCAACAACACATTTTTGCAGAATTACATAAAAGCCAAAACCCCAGAAAAGGATGATAAAACTCATAACGCATAAATAAAACCGGACCGCCCATTTGCATAGCATTCCAACTGATCAATGACCCATCATGGAGCTTAAGTTCATACCTTAAGTTCCTTTCACAGCATTAAATAAAATTTACAGAACTACATCACCTGATTTCAAACAGTTGTTATACAATTCTAAACGGTTACTTTACTTCACAAATTCCGAAGGATTGAAAAACTCAATATGTACTTTAACAATCAGAAATTAATTACTCGAGGCTTTACAATTTCAGAAAAATTTAGACAATATATGTTTTAAAAAAAAATAATGAGTATATGTTTTAGAGTTAAAGAAAATTAAACAACAGATACTACAAGTGAAAGTTAATCAATATGTGTTTTGCCAGTTAAGAAAAACAATCAGTATAGCCCTTTTGTAAGGAGCAAAATCAACTAATATATGTCCAGAAGAAAAAACAAATTATTTTCTATTAACCCCGAATGGCTATATAAATATAATTAAAATAAAAAAAATACAATAAGACGGTTGTGCCCTAGCAACTGTGGCAGCTTGCCAGCATGTAGTTGACAAAGTTTGACAGGCCTCCAACCTGCCTGAGGTTGCACCAACATGTGTCAGAGAAAAACTAAGTCCCCTTTTAAACCCCAGAAAACGGCCCATTAAAAAATAACACAAGAAACCCCCAGCCCTTAAATGTTAAACCCATCGTGAAGTTAATTCCTGTTCCCGCCGGAACAGAGCTACTAACCTGTTCTATAAATTTTGTAAAGAGTTAAATGATAATGAGATGCAAACTGTAAAATGTCCAGTGTAAAAAAATATCTGGCACGCTCCCCCAGTGCAGCACACAATTACAAGGAGTGCACTTAGTGTAATGTAAATCAGTTATAAAAAAAGTGTTCTTGAATTTAACTTATAATGTTCAGTCATGATCAGCTGCTCCCCTTTCTAGCAGACAGTCTGGACACGTGGTCCCATGGCTTCAAAGATATTTAATGTAAAACAGGCGCGCTGCCGGCCCGGCCCCCAAAGTAAAATAAAAGCATGAATATCACCTTAGTAATGCTGGCGAGGGCTACATCGAAAATCAGCCTCCAGCTCCCTCTTCGGACAGGATCTTGTTAATGGTCCATGTCTGATGCAGGTGTACGGCGATCAGCAAGGCCAAATCTCCGGCTTAATTCAAGAACCCTGTTAATTCATATAAATTAGAGAAATGTTCACCAAAAATATACACCCGAGCTCAGGTGATTAACCTCAGAACGGGCCTCCAACTAACTCTCAATAAAAGCACAAGGTTCATAAATAAAGTTTTTGCAACCAGCTTAAGGGGTAGAAAATCAGCCATGGAATAAGTAAATTTGAATAATGAACAGACTTTATTAAACGTGGCGTAATATAAAAGTTACCAGCTCACTGGCTACATGCCTGGACAGAACTTTGCAGGTTAAACCGCCACGTGGTGAGCGATAATCATGATTGGACCAAAAAATTCAACTGCAAGGCATTCACAGCATTCACAGAATGTTATAACATAAATAAATTTCATCTGAGGAAGTTCACTCAAAGAAACTCTCTACTGTACAGTTAATTAAATAGCTTCCCGACAGTTTGCTGCCTGAATGGACAGTTCATTCCCTGACTACGCACTAACTTTAGCCCTTAATTTTTAATGTTGCACACCCTTATCATGACAATGACAATTGCAATACCTCTCACACTATTCTAATAATAATAAACGGAACATGAGCTATATGCTGAACATTAAGTAATTTACTTGAACAATAAGTTTTCTCTCAATATAAAAACTGTCGGGTCGCACACACATAATTACGTATTTTATACGGTTGCATACACCTTGTTATTAATTATCCATACACATATAATTACTTATAAAGACATAAGATAATGCACTCCTTACCGGGAGTCGTTTAAGTTTCAGCAAACCATGAAGATGGATACAAACTACGTCGTAATTATTCGAAGAGGAAGACAGACCGTTGTATCTCTCAGCGGGGCAGTAAGTCGACTGCCGTTAGCCGCAGAGCCAAATGCTCCCCTTTCTACGAGCTGCGCACGCAGCTTAACTGAGCCGGACAAGGGTCGCTTCGGCTGACCGTTGCCCTCGCGTTATTTGACAATTAAACAAAACTTTTCTAAAACCTTTTCAACGGCCGGTTTGACACCGGCACAAGCCGGGGAAACGTTTATCACTCGCGCACGCGTGCACATTTCCACAGACATAGTACATGAATAAACAACAAATAAATAATACACAGTTTTACTAAACTTAACTCCTTATCCTTACTAAAATACAACTGATATCACAACCAAATCTAACAAACTACCAATTTAAACATGAATGTTCATAGTCTGTGTATTATATAAGCTTGCCCTGCTTATCAGGATCCTGTGTCTCATTGCAGGATTAACCCCTTCCAGCGTAAAAAAATTTTTTTTTCCAGTAGACTAACAACAAAAATAAAATTTTTTTTTTCTTGATATACCAAAATAATTTCCTAATAGTAAGAATAATAATACTAATACCCTCAAACATAAAATCAAATAAACATCCTCATAGCAATACTAACATTTCATAACTGTCACCTAGACAGAAACAACAAACAAAAGACACATGGTAACCTTTAAACCAAAACAAATACACATGTTCTTGACAAGCAGATAGCAAATTACGCAGGGTTACAAGGTACAACAGACTGCATTCCTTATCTAATAGATTATCTCTCATTCACCGAATTATCTTTTATATAACATTTATACCCGAACTGACTTAATTAAATAGCTACACATTCTTACACCCTATATCCTGACATTTATTTCTGATTCTTCTGTATAAATTACTCTCAGTTTTGAAACGCACACATTTATTTGGAAATATCGATTTGAATTTATCTAATATACGCCGTATTTGCTTTATCTCGCAACCCATTAACTAAACCTGGGGGGTCAGAGAGTTATTTGTTATCTTATCTTTCGAGCGTCCCAGTCTGATAATGTGCGGTTGTTAAATTACGAATAATGTAACATAAACAATTATTAATAATGAATATGTGATAGTCAAAATTTATGTAACTTGCATAATAAATCTCATAACCGGAATAACACGTGGTCAGCTCATTAACATGCATTAGGCTTTGGGTCCAGAGTTTCGTTAAGCAGACAGAGGCAGAGGTTGTTGGGTACTGAAATAATGATGTACACAATATTAGGCTAACGAACTTGATTTTATTTAGTTGTGTTGTCGATTGATACATGGCTATTCATTAATAACTGTTAGAATTTCAAAATGGCGGCGATGTCATTCCGCACTTGACCTCTGTTCAAGGTTACGTACATGTACTTCCTTATTTGATTGAAATTATTTCTTTCAGTTTTGTTACTACTATCATTTAAAAATTCTGGTTCTCTTTATATTTTAATGACACTAATGATTCATATCCTTCACAAACCAACGCCTCATGTTATATTTAAGTTGATCAACGTAAACGTACTCTCTCACTCTCTCTCTCTCTTACTGAAAATTTACACATGTTTGTTAAATATCTGATTCGAGCTCATTAAATAAAATTCTGAATTTAGAAAATAATTTGAGTAGGGGCTTTCCTGTAATTGATGTGGTGTAGACTCCTCATTTGTTGTCCATGGCGATCGGCAGGTGGTCGGCCGAATTTCTTGCTGTTTTGTCCACTGACTCTATTTGAAATTCATTTTAAATTATTCACTGATTCTAGTGGTAGTTACTGTTAAATGTTTGTGATAACTATTTCATGTTATTAAGTAAATATTACATATTTGGCAAAAAATTGGCCACTACACTGTGGCGAGCGTATGTGCTCGGTTGACTGCTGTTGCTGAACTGGGCGGAAGCAGACACAATTATTATGCAAATTGGTTGTGTCTGACATCATTGTTTATGGTTCTTTTCGCTAACGCTCGGTTTAATACGTAATGGTTTTATATCGTCATTGTGTTTTGGTGACGATTTGTTACAGTGGACCAATAGAAAGTCAGTATTGTCAATTTGTAGTGCCTAAAATTGCCATTACCGTTGTTTAACTTTGATTCCCCTCTGGTGAATTTGCGCATCTACTGGGACTTGTGCAAAACTAACTTTGCCCTGGTTAAATGTATGATCATAATAAAATTTACAATGAAAATATACCCTAATACCATTATTCTGGTACAGGTAAATCTGTACTGTTACACGGTCCACTATCAACTTTACCTTGCAATGTTTCGTTCGGAAATTCAATTGTAGCGTGCCGTTTATTCAATTTATTGACTTCCAAAATAATATCATGACCGAGTTTTCTAACTCCAAGTACAGTCACCTCTATTTCCGTTCCCTGTATGTATCTTGTTATACGTGCCTGTTTTTCAACTATCTGCGACTCACACGTTGCTGATTTTATCCTTGTGTGACTTACTGGCAGAACCGGAGTTTGTATAAAGTGGTTTTTATGCTTCTTTAGTAACCGCTCGTCCATCAGCGATATTTCTGCGCCGCTGTCGAACAATATCTTGTCAACATAACCACTGATTTTTGCTTCGACAATAAGGTCGGTGCCATTTTCAATACTAATCTTTCCCTCATGGTTATTACTATTATCATTACTATACACTAAACAATCCCTAATTTCTGCAGGATATAGGCCAGACACAACAATTTTACTCTTACAACTATCATTACTCACATTCGATCGATTGAACTGCTTTTTAACAGAATCACTTTCAGTAACCGTTGCTAATAAGTTGGTATTAAATTGCTGAGTTGTATTTTTATGTTGTTGTGATTGTGGCTGCTTTTTGTTGTGGTTGAACTTGAAACTGATTACACGGTGGTTCATTATTATTTACCATAATTGTTGTCACCTTATTATCATCAGTATCATTCACCTCTCCGTCCTCCATAAACACCTCAGTACCTGATATAGATTCATCTAGTACCTCATCATTACGACATGCGTCATAAATACCTGCACCGTTAGTATCCATACTAGTTCCAGGCTCTACTACTGGTTCGGGATTTTTATGTGTAGTGCATACACTGTCCGAATCCATAATAGCTTCAGATTCTATGATCCGTTCACAGCTCTCCCATGCTTTATCTGTTACACTATAAACTATCACCTCATCACTGCACTTACCTGAAGTATGTTCTGGACTAATAGTGTTGTTACTACTAATTTCACTTCCGTTATCTTCACTATAATTTGATGCATAATCTAGATACTCGACTTTACCGAGATATGAACTACTAGGCCCTAAGTGGGTTGTTTCTGTATAATCACTTTCAATCTCACCTACTACGCTACTGTTCTCCGTTAATCCTTCAGATGTAACATCTTGGTTAACTTCCATATTACTTTCGTTGAGAGTATGTTCAACAAGAACATTTGGTACTCCAAAATTATCACAATGTACAATATTCTCAACAGTTAAGTCAACTTCAGTATCAGCTGAAATTTCCTGTAGATTCGCTATCATCTCCTCTCTATCGGCTTCCATTTCTTCCCAAATTTTCTGCCTAATGGCTATCATCTCTTCTTCCTCGGCTTTCATCTTCACACGCCAGACTTTATTTTCCTCAGACATGGTTTTTAGACTAGCTACTAAGGCCGCTAAAGCATCCTTTATTTCTGCTGTATCCGCCATAATGATTAAATTTACTTTAAACCTTTAATAAAATTAAAACTTACTGAGTTATACGCTAAGAAAATTATTATTATTACAAGATTATAACGTAGTGTAACCAGTTTATACGCACACAGAAAGCAGTTCAATGTATCAAAATGTAAATAAACCTTATCTAACACACAAAACAACTAATAATCTACCTCCAATATACTGATAAAATTGTTCATATATGACACACAAGAGAATATACACAATTGATAAATTATATCCTCAGATTTTCATATGAACCATACACATACAAATATTACATTTTATAATTATACGTCGGATGTTACCATCAAATTTTATACTCTTACACAAATATAGAATAGCCTAAAATTACCGCTATTTTACGTGCCCTACGTTGCTAAGCGCCAAATATCACTATGCGACAACACAAATTACTAAACTATTGGCGCATAGGATATGGTAGTATGTGTATCTTAAATCAAAAGTCTATATTGGAGGGTTTAAGATTATTTAATGCACATGACAAATGTAATTGTTTATATGGTATATTTGATAAGTATAATAATGGTAGTGTTTGATATAGAGTCTTTTAAAAATGTTAAATACTGTTCATACACGTGATGTGATACGTTACATAAGTGATGATTCCCACGATGATGTTGCTGAAGAGAAAGGGGGGGCTTTGCTGCGTTGTTGAGTCGTCAGGTGTGGCTTATAGATGTTAGACGGTTCACCCTGGAAACGCTTTCAGCTGGGCTGGTGTCCTGTAGTTCCCACGATGACTCTGACGCTTCGCACACCACAACGGTTCTATGGATCTTACTATTCGTTAAATTAATATAGAGTTTATAACTAACAAGTATCTCAGGTAACAATGAGTTTTATATAACAACGGTATATTAAACTTATTATACCACTCCGGACTCTTCAAGTGTTCATGCGAATCACAGGGTCTACCACGATCAGCAGACCACCCTGTGCGGAAATCTTCCACTAACGCAGAAATTTCTTGATGATAAAACTTACTATTGCGTAATTATTAACTTTTACTGACACTGCAGAAAATCTCACACAGTGATACAGTTCACACTCACTTATTACACACGTAATGCTTTAGTAATAATGCCATGTGTAAAGAGGTAATATTCAACTGTTCTGAGTCTTCACACGCGTTACTATCGCCGAATAGTCTTTACAGATTCTTGCAAGCGGAAAATTCTTGAACAAGAACTGTGCGACCCGATCATGATAGCTGGTAGGGAAGAACTCTCGTAATTATGCAAGCAATGGTATAATAACACTACTGTGTGTAGATGTAAACCACGAGTAAATCAGAGTCTTCACACGCGTTACTACCGCGAAATAGTCTTTACAGATTCTTGCAAGCGGTAGAATCTTGAACAAGAACTGCGCGACCCGATCGCGATAGCTGGCTGAGAAGAACTGCTTGTGTAACAACAGGCTTAAGAAAATTTCCGACTACCTTCCAGCATTTAATTGGTGGAAGGAAGTCACATGGTTACATATACCATGACAAGCAACTTTTCATGCTGTAAAGTGCATTAACTTTGTAAGAGCATGCATAGCTGGTAATCACAGAATACCCTTATCTCATGCATAACTGCATACTTTAATACGATCATAATGAATGTCAAATAATAGCCAGAAATATACAGGGATTGTAGCGAATACATTTGCCTATGTTCAGTTCAGTGTCACAACACAACGATAATTTATTCATGCACAGCCGGGGAAACGTTTATCACTCGCGCACGCGCGCACATTTCCACAGACATAGTACATGAATAAACAACAAATAAATAATACACAGTTTTACTAAACTTAACTCCTTATCCTTACTAAAATACAACTGATATCACAACCAAATCTAACAAACTACCAATTTAAACATGAATGTTCATAGTCTGTGTATTATATAAGCTTGCCCTGCTTATCAGGATCCTGTGTCTCATTGCAGGATTAACACCTTCCAGCGTAAAAATTTTTTTTTTCCCAGTAGACTAACAAAAAAAATAAAAATTTTTTTTTTTCTTGATATACCAAAATAATTTCCTAATCCTAAGAATAATAATACTAATACCCTCAAACATAAAATCAAATAAACATCCTCATAGCAATACTAACAGTTCATAACTGTCACCTAGACAGAAACAACAAACCAAAGACACGTGGTAACCTTTAAACCAAAACAAATACACATGTTCTTGACAAGCAGATAGCAAATTACGCAGGGTTACAAGGTACAACAGACTGCATTCCTTATCTAATAGATTATCTCTCATTCACCGAATTATCTTTTATATAACATTTATACCCGAACTGACTTAATTAAATAGCTACACATTCTTACACCCTATATCCTGACATTTATTTCTGATTCTTCTGTATAAATTTCTCTCAGTTTTGAAACGCACACGTTTATTTGGAAATATCGATTTGAATTTATCTAATATACGCCGTACTTGCTTTATCTCGCAACCCATTAACTGAACCTGGGCGGTCAGTGAGTTATTTGTTATCTTATCTTTCGAGCGTCCTAGTCTGATAATGTGCGGTCCACTATCAACTTTACCTTGCAATGTTTCGTTCGGAAATTCAATTGTAGCGTGCCGTTTATTCAATTTATTGACTTCCAAAATAATATCATGACCGAGTTTTCTAACTCCAAGTACAGTCACCTCTATTTCCGTTCCCTGTACGTATCTTGTTATACGTGCCTGTTTTTCAACTATCTGCGACTCACACGTTGCTGATTTTATCCTTGTGTGACTTACCGGCAGAACCGGAGTTTGTATAAAGTGGTTTTTATGCCTCTTTAGTAACCGCTTGTCCATCAGCGATATTTCTGCGCCGCTGTCGAACAATATCTTGTCAACATAACCACTGATTTTTGCTTCGACAATAAGGTCGGTGCCATTTTCAATACTAATCTTTCCCTCATGGTTATTACTATTATCATTACTATACACTAAACTATCCCTAATTTCTGCAGGATATAGGCCAGACACAACAATTTTACTCTTAGAACTAACATTACTCACATTCGATCGATTGAACTGCTTTTTAACAGAATCACTTTCAGTAACCGTTGCTAATAAGTTGGTATTAAATTGCTGAGTTGTATTTTTATGTTGTTGTGATTGTGGCGGCTTTTTGTTGTGGTTGAACTTGAAACTGATTACACGGTGGTTCATTATTATTTACCATAATTGTTGTCACCTTATTGTCATCAGTATCATTCACCTCTCCGTCCTCCATAAACACCTCAGTACCTGATATAGATTCATCTAGTACCTCATCATTACGACATGCGTCATAAATACCTGCACCGTTAGTATCCATACTAGTTCCAGGCTCTACTACTGGTTCGGGATTTTTATGTGTAGTGCATACACTGTCCGAATCCATAATAGCTTCAGTTTCTATGATCCGTTCACAGCTCTCGCATGCTATATCTGTTACATTATAAACTATCACCTCATCACTGCACTTACCTGAAGTATGTTCTGGATTAATAGTGTTGTTACTACTAATTTCACTTCCGTTATCTTCACTATAATTTGATGCATAATCTAGATACTCGACTTTACCGAGATATGAACTACTAGGCCCTAAGTGGGTTGTTTCTGTATAATCACTTTCAATCTCACCTACTAAGCTACTGTTCTCCGTTAATCCTTCAGATGTAACATCTTGGTTAACTTCCATATTACTTTCGTTGAGAGTATGTTCAACAAGAACATTTGGTACTCCAAAATTATCACAATGTACAATATTCTCAACAGTTAAGTCAACTTCAGTATCAGCTGAAATTTCCTGTATATTCGCTATCATCTCCTCTCTATCGGCTTCCATTTCTTCCCAAAATTTCTGCCTAATGGCTATCATCTCTTCTTCCTCGGCTTTCATCTTCTCACGCCAGGCTTTATTTTCCTCAGACATGGTTTTTAGACTAGCTACTAAGCCCGCTAAAGCATCCTTTATTTCAGCTGTATCCACCATAATGATTAAATTTACTTTAAACCTTTAATAAAATTAAAACTTACTGAGTTATACGCTAAGAAAATTATTATTATTACAAGATTATAACTTAGTGTAACCAGTTTATACGCACACAGAAAGCAGTTCAATGTATCAAAATGTAAATAAACCTTATCTAACACACAAAACAACTAATAATCTACCTCCAATATACTGATAAAATTGTTCATATATGACACACAAGAGAATATGCACAATTGATAAATTATATCCTCAGATTTTCATATGAACCATACACATACATATATTACATTTTATAATTATACGTCGGATGTTACCAACAAATTTTATACTCTTACACAAATATAGAATAGCCTAAAATTACCGCTATTTTACGTGCCCTACATTGCTAAGTGCCAAATATCACTATGCGACAACACAAATTACTAAACTATTGGCGCATAGGATATGGTAGTATGTGTATCTTAAATCAAAAGTCTATATTGGAGGGTTTAAGATTATTTATTGCACATGACAAATGTAATTGTTTATATGGTATATTTGATAAGTATAATAATGGTAGTGTTTGATATAGAGTCTTTTAAAAATGTTAAATACTGTTCATACACGTGATGTGATACGTTACATAAGTGATGATTCCCACGATGATGTTGCTGAAGAGAAAGGGGGGGCTTTGCTGCGTTGTTGAGTCGTCAGGTGTGGCTTATAGATGTTAGACGGTTCACCCTGGAAACGCTTTCAGCTGGGCTGGTGTCCTGTAGTTCCCACGATGACTCTGACGCTTCGCACACCACAACGGTTCTATGGATCTTACTATTCGTTAAATTAATATAGAGTTTATAACTAACAAGTATCTCAGGTAACAATGAGTTTTATATAACAACGGTATATTAAACTTATTATACCACTCCGGACTCTTCAAGTGTTCATGCGAATCACAGGGTCTACCACGATCAGCAGACCACCCTGTGCGGAAATCTTCCACTAACGCAGAAATTTCTTGATGATAAAACTTACTATTGCGTAATTATTAACTTTTACTGACACTGCAGAAAATCTCACACAGTGATACAGTTCACACTCACTTATTACACACGTAATGCTTTAGTAATAATGCCATGTGTAAAGAGGTAATATTCAACTGTTCTGAGTCTTCACACGCGTTACTATCGCCGAATAGTCTTTACAGATTCTTGCAAGCGGAAAATTCTTGAACAAGAACTGTGCGACCCGATCATGATAGCTGGTAGGGAAGAACTCTCGTAATTATGCAAGCAATGGTATAATAACACTACTGTGTGTAGATGTAAACCACGAGTAAATCAGAGTCTTCACACGCGTTACTACCGCGAAATAGTCTTTACAGATTCTTGCAAGCGGTAGAATCTTGAACAAGAACTGCGCGACCCGATCGCGATAGCTGGCTGAGAAGAACTGCTTGTGTAACAACAGGCTTAAGAAAATTTCCGACTACCTTCCAGCATTTAATTGGTGGAAGGAAGTCACATGGTTATATATACCATGACAAGCAACTTTTCATGCTGTAAAGTGCATTAACTTTGTAAGAGCATGCATAGCTGGTAATCACAGAATACCCTTATCTCATGCATAACTGCATACTTTAATACGATCATAATGAATGTCAAATAATAGCCAGAAATATACAGGGATTGTAGCGAATACATTTGCCTATGTTCAGTTCAGTGTCACAACACAACGATAATTTATTCATGCACAGCCGGGGAAACGTTTATCACTCGCGCACGCGCGCACATTTCCACAGACATAGTACATGAATAAACAACAAATAAATAATACACAGTTTTACTAAACTTAACTCCTTATCCTTACTAAAATACAACTGATATCACAACCAAATCTAACAAACTACCAATTTAAACATGAATGTTCATAGTCTGTGTATTATATAAGCTTGCCCTGCTTATCAGGATCCTGTGTCTCATTGCAGGATTAACACCTTCCAGCATAAAAATTTTTTTTTTTCCCAGTAGACTAACAAAAAAAATAAAAATTTTTTTTTTTCTTGATATACCAAAATAATTTCCTAATCCTAAGAATAATAATACTAATACCCTCAAACATAAAATCAAATAAACATCCTCATAGCAATACTAACAGTTCATAACTGTCACCTAGACAGAAACAACAAACCAAAGACACGTGGTAACCTTTAAACCAAAACAAATACACATGTTCTTGACAAGCAGATAGCAAATTACGCAGGGTTACAAGGTACAACAGACTGCATTCCTTATCTAATAGATTATCTCTCATTCACCGAATTATCTTTTATATAACATTTATACCCGAACTGACTTAATTAAATAGCTACACATTCTTACACCCTATATCCTGACATTTATTTCTGATTCTTCTGTATAAATTTCTCTCAGTTTTGAAACGCACACGTTTATTTGGAAATATCGATTTGAATTTATCTAATATACGCCGTACTTGCTTTATCTCGCAACCCATTAACTGAACCTGGGCGGTCAGTGAGTTATTTGTTATCTTATCTTTCGAGCGTCCTAGTCTGATAATGTGCGGTCCACTATCAACTTTACCTTGCAATGTTTCGTTCGGAAATTCAATTGTAGCGTGCCGTTTATTCAATTTATTGACTTCCAAAATAATATCATGACCGAGTTTTCTAACTCCAAGTACAGTCACCTCTATTTCCGTTCCCTGTACGTATCTTGTTATACGTGCCTGTTTTTCAACTATCTGCGACTCACACGTTGCTGATTTTATCCTTGTGTGACTTACCGGCAGAACCGGAGTTTGTATAAAGTGGTTTTTATGCCTCTTTAGTAACCGCTTGTCCATCAGCGATATTTCTGCGCCGCTGTCGAACAATATCTTGTCAACATAACCACTGATTTTTGCTTCGACAATAAGGTCGGTGCCATTTTCAATACTAATCTTTCCCTCATGGTTATTACTATTATCATTACTATACACTAAACTATCCCTAATTTCTGCAGGATATAGGCCAGACACAACAATTTTACTCTTACAACTAACATTACTCACATTCGATCGATTGAACTGCTTTTTAACAGAATCACTTTCAGTAACCGTTGCTAATAAGTTGGTATTAAATTGCTGAGTTGTATTTTTATGTTGTTGTGATTGTGGCTGCTTTTTGTTGTGGTTGAACTTGAAACTGATTACACGGTGGTTCATTATTATTTACCATAATTGTTGTCACCTTATTGTCATCAGTATCATTCACCTCTCCGTCCTCCATAAACACCTCAGTACCTGATATAGATTCATCTAGTACCTCATCATTACGACATGCGTCATAAATACCTGCACCGTTAGTATCCATACTAGTTCCAGGCTCTACTACTGGTTCGGGATTTTTATGTGTAGTGCATACACTGTCCGAATCCATAATAGCTTCAGTTTCTATGATCCGTTCACAGCTCTCGCATGCTATATCTGTTACATTATAAACTATCACCTCATCACTGCACTTACCTGAAGTATGTTCTGGACTAATAGTGTTGTTACTACTAATTTCACTTCCGTTATCTTCACTATAATTTGATGCATAATCTAGATACTCGACTTTACCGAGATATGAACTACTAGGCCCTAAGTGGGTTGTTTCTGTATAATCACTTTCAATCTCACCTACTACGCTACTGTTCTCCGTTAATCCTTCAGATGTAACATCTTGGTTAACTTCCATATTACTTTCGTTGAGAGTATGTTCAACAAGAACATTTGGTACTCCAAAATTATCACAATGTACAATATTCTCAACAGTTAAGTCAACTTCAGTATCAGCTGAAATTTCCTGTATATTCGCTATCATCTCCTCTCTATCGGCTTCCATTTCTTCCCAAAATTTCTGCCTAATGGCTATCATCTCTTCTTCCTCGGCTTTCATCTTCTCACGCCAGGCTTTATTTTCCTCAGACATGGTTTTTAGACTAGCTACTAAGCCCGCTAAAGCATCCTTTATTTCAGCTGTATCCACCATAATGATTAAATTTACTTTAAACCTTTAATAAAATTAAAACTTACTGAGTTATACGCTAAGAAAATTATTATTATTACAAGATTATAACTTAGTGTAACCAGTTTATACGCACACAGAAAGCAGTTCAATGTATCAAAATGTAAATAAACCTTATCTAACACACAAAACAACTAATAATCTACCTCCAATATACTGATAAAATTGTTCATATATGACACACAAGAGAATATGCACAATTGATAAATTATATCCTCAGATTTTCATATGAACCATACACATACATATATTACATTTTATAATTATACGTCGGATGTTACCAACAAATTTTATACTCTTACACAAATATAGAATAGCCTAAAATTACCGCTATTTTACGTGCCCTACATTGCTAAGCGCCAAATATCACTATGCGACAACACAAATTACTAAACTATTGGCGCATAGGATATGGTAGTATGTGTATCTTAAATCAAAAGTCTATATTGGAGGGTTTAAGATTATTTATTGCACATGACAAATGTAATTGTTATATGGTATATTTGATAAGTATAATAATGGTAGTGTTTGATATAGAGTCTTTTAAAAATGTTAAATACTGTTCATACACGTGATGTGATACGTTACATAAGTGATGATTCCCACGATGATGTTGCTGAAGAGAAAGGGGGGGCTTTGCTGCGTTGTTGAATCGTCAGGTGTGGCTTATAGATGTTAGACGGTTCATCCTGGAAACGCTTTCAGCTGGGCTGGTGTCCTGTAGTTCCCACGATGACTCTGACGCTTCGCACACCACAACGGTTCTATGGATCTTACTATTCGTTAAATAAATATAGAGTTTATAACTAACAAGTATCTCAGGTAACAGTGAGTTTTATATAACAACGGTATATTAAACTTATTATACCACTCCGGACTCTTCAAGTGTTCATGCGAATCACAGGGTCTACCACGATCAGCAGACCACCCTGTGCGGAAATCTTCCACTAACGCGGAAATTTCTTGATGATAAAACTTACTATTGCGTAATTATTAACTTTTACTGACACTGCAGAAAATCTCACACAGTGATACAGTTCACACTCACTTATTACACACGTAATGCTTTAGTAATAATGCCATGTGTAAAGAGGTAATATTCAACTGTTCTGAGTCTTCACACGCGTTACTATCGCCGAATAGTCTTTACAGATTCTTGCAAGCGGAAAATTCTTGAACAAGAACTGCGCGACCCGATCATGATAGCTGGTAGGGAAGAACTCTCGTAATTATGCAAGCAATGGTATAATAACACTACTGTGTGTATATGTAATCCACGGGTAAATCAGAGTCTTCACACGCGTTACTACCGCGAAATAGTCTTTACAGATTCTTGCAAGCGGTAGAATCTTGAACAAGAACTGCGCGACCCGATCGCGATAGCTGGCTGAGAAGAACTGCTTGTGTAACAACAGGCTTAAGAAAATTTCCGACTACCTTCCAGCATTTAATTGGTGGAAGGAAGTCACATGGTTATATATACCATGACAAGCAACTTTTCATGCTGTAAAGTGCATTAACTTTGTAAGAGCATGCATAGCTGGTAATCACAGAATACCCTTGTCTCATGCATAACTGCATACTTTAATACGATCATAATGAATGTCAAATAATAGCCAGAAATATACAGGGATTGTAGCGAATACATTTGCCTATGTTCAGTTCAGTGTCACAACACAACGATAATTTATTCATGCACAGCCGGGGAAACGTTTATCACTCGCGCACGCGCGCACATTTCCACAGACATAGTACATGAATAAACAACAAATAAATAATACACAGTTTTACTAAACTTAACTCCTTATCCTTACTAAAATACAACTGATATCACAACCAAATCTAACAAACTACCAATTTAAACATGAATGTTCATAGTCTGTGTATTATATAAGCTTGCCCTGCTTATCAGGATCCTGTGTCTCATTGCAGGATTAACACCTTCCAGCATAAAAATTTTTTTTTTTCCCAGTAGACTAACAAAAAAAATAAAAATTTTTTTTTTTCTTGATATACCAAAATAACTTCCTAATCCTAAGAATAATAATACTAATACCCTCAAACATAAAATCAAATAAACATCCTCATAGCAATACTAACAGTTCATAACTGTCACCTAGACAGAAACAACAAACCAAAGACACGTGGTAACCTTTAAACCAAAACAAATACACATGTTCTTGACAAGCAGATAGCAAATTACGCAGGGTTACAAGGTACAACAGACTGCATTCCTTATCTAATAGATTATCTCTCATTCACCGAATTATCTTTTATATAACATTTATACCCGAACTGACTTAATTAAATAGCTACACATTCTTACACCCTATATCCTGACATTTATTTCTGATTCTTCTGTATAAATTTCTCTCAGTTTTGAAACGCACACGTTTATTTGGAAATATCGATTTGAATTTATCTAATATACGCCGTACTTGCTTTATCTCGCAACCCATTAACTGAACCTGGGCGGTCAGTGAGTTATTTGTTATCTTATCTTTCGAGCGTCCTAGTCTGATAATGTGCGGTCCACTATCAACTTTACCTTGCAATGTTTCGTTCGGAAATTCAATTGTAGCGTGCCGTTTATTCAATTTATTGACTTCCAAAATAATATCATGACCGAGTTTTCTAACTCCAAGTACAGTCACCTCTATTTCCGTTCCCTGTACGTATCTTGTTATACGTGCCTGTTTTTCAACTATCTGCGACTCACACGTTGCTGATTTTATCCTTGTGTGACTTACCGGCAGAACCGGAGTTTGTATAAAGTGGATTTTATGCCTCTTTAGTAACCGCTTGTCCATCAGCGATATTTCTGCGCCGCTGTCGAACAATATCTTGTCAACATAACCACTGATTTTTGCTTCGACAATAAGGTCGGTGCCATTTTCAATACTAATCTTTCCCTCATGGTTATTACTATTATCATTACTATACACTAAACTATCCCTAATTTCTGCAGGATATAGGCCAGACACAACAATTTTACTCTTACAACTAACATTACTCACATTCGATCGATTGAACTGCTTTTTAACAGAATCACTTTCAGTAACCGTTGCTAATAAGTTGGTATTAAATTGCTGAGTTGTATTTTTATGTTGTTGTGATTGTGGCTGCTTTTTGTTGTGGTTGAACTTGAAACTGATTACACGGTGGTTCATTATTATTTACCATAATTGTTGTCACCTTATTGTCATCAGTATCATTCACCTCTCCGTCCTCCATAAACACCTCAGTACCTGATATAGATTCATCTAGTACCTCATCATTACGACATGCGTCATAAATACCTGCACCGTTAGTATCCATACTAGTTCCAGGCTCTACTACTGGTTCGGGATTTTTATGTGTAGTGCATACACTGTCCGAATCCATAATAGCTTCAGTTTCTATGATCCGTTCACAGCTCTCGCATGCTATATCTGTTACATTATAAACTATCACCTCATCACTGCACTTACCTGAAGTATGTTCTGGACTAATAGTGTTGTTACTACTAATTTCACTTCCGTTATCTTCACTATAATTTGATGCATAATCTAGATACTCGACTTTACCGAGATATGAACTACTAGGCCCTAAGTGGGTTGTTTCTGTATAATCACTTTCAATCTCACCTACTAAGCTACTGTTCTCCGTTAATCCTTCAGATGTAACATCTTGGTTAACTTCCATATTACTTTCGTTGAGAGTATGTTCAACAAGAACATTTGGTACTCCAAAATTATCACAATGTACAATATTCTCAACAGTTAAGTCAACTTCAGTATCAGCTGAAATTTCCTGTATATTCGCTATCATCTCCTCTCTATCGGCTTCCATTTCTTCCCAAAATTTCTGCCTAATGGCTATCATCTCTTCTTCCTCGGCTTTCATCTTCTCACGCCAGGCTTTATTTTCCTCAGACATGGTTTTTAGACTAGCTACTAAGCCCGCTAAAGCATCCTTTATTTCAGCTGTATCCACCATAATGATTAAATTTACTTTAAACCTTTAATAAAATTAAAACTTACTGAGTTATACGCTAAGAAAATTATTATTATTACAAGATTATAACTTAGTGTAACCAGTTTATACGCACACAGAAAGCAGTTCAATGTATCAAAATGTAAATAAACCTTATCTAACACACAAAACAACTAATAATCTACCTCCAATATACTGATAAAATTGTTCATATATGACACACAAGAGAATATGCACAATTGATAAATTATATCCTCAGATTTTCATATGAACCATACACATACATATATTACATTTTATAATTATACGTCGGATGTTACCAACAAATTTTATACTCTTACACAAATATAGAATAGCCTAAAATTACTGCTATTTTACGTGCTCTACATTGCTAAGCGCCAAATATCACTATGCGACAACACAAATTACTAAACTATTGGCGCATAGGATATGGTAGTATGTGTATCTTAAATCAAAAGTCTATATTGGAGGGTTTAAGATTATTTATTGCACATGACAAATGTAATTGTTATATGGTATATTTGATAAGTATAATAATGGTAGTGTTTGATATAGAGTCTTTTAAAAATGTTAAATACTGTTCATACACGTGATGTGATACGTTACATAAGTGATGATTCCCACGATGATGTTGCTGAAGAGAAAGGGGGGCTTTGCTGCGTTGTTGAGTCGTCAGGTGTGGCTTATAGATGTTAGACGGTTCATCCTGGAAACGCTTTCAGCTGGGCTGGTGTCCTGTAGTTCCCACGATGACTCTGACGCTTCGCACACCACAACGGTTCTATGGATCTTACTATTCGTTAAATAAATATAGAGTTTATAACTAACAAGTATCTCAGGTAACAGTGAGTTTTATATAACAACGGTATATTAAACTTATTATACCACTCCGGACTCTTCAAGTGTTCATGCGAATCACAGGGTCTACCACGATCAGCAGACCACCCTGTGCGGAAATCTTCCACTAACGCGGAAATTTCTTGATGATAAAACTTACTATTGCGTAATTATTAACTTTTACTGACACTGCAGAAAATCTCACACAGTGATACAGTTCACACTCACTTATTACACACGTAATGCTTTAGTAATAATGCCATGTGTAAAGAGGTAATATTCAACTGTTCTGAGTCTTCACACGCGTTACTATCGCCGAATAGTCTTTACAGATTCTTGCAAGCGGAAAATTCTTGAACAAGAACTGCGCGACCCGATCATGATAGCTGGTAGGGAAGAACTCTCGTAATTATGCAAGCAATGGTATAATAACACTACTGTGTGTATATGTAAA
This sequence comes from Magicicada septendecula, assembly GCA_034769895.1. NCBI lineage: Eukaryota > Metazoa > Arthropoda > Insecta > Hemiptera > Cicadidae > Magicicada > Magicicada septendecula. Next base: position 102,594,964 of record CM068376.1, read on the forward strand.
CCACGAGTAAATCAGAGTCTTCACACGCGTTACTACCGCGAAATAGTCTTTACAGATTCTTGCAAGCGGTAGAATCTTGAACAAGAACTGCGCGACCCGATCGCGATAGCTGGCTGAGAAGAACTGCTTGTGTAACAACAGGCTTAAGAATATTTCCGACTACCTTCCAGCATTTAATTGGTGGAAGGAAGTCACATGGTTACATATACCATGACAAGCAACTTTTCATGCTGTAAAGTGCATTAACTTTGTAAGAGCATGCATAGCTGGTAATCACAGAATACCCTTATCTCATGCATAACTGCATACTTTAATACGATCATAATGAATGTCAAATAATAGCCAGAAATATACAGGGATTGTAGCGAATACATTTGCCTATGTTCAGTTCAGTGTCACAACACAACGATAATTTATTCATGCACAGCCGGGGAAACGTTTATCACTCGCGCACGCGCGCACATTTCCACAGACATAGTACATGAATAAACAACAAATAAATAATACACAGTTTTACTAAACTTAACTCCTTATCCTTACTAAAATACAACTGATATCACAACCAAATCTAACAAACTACCAATTTAAACATGAATGTTCATAGTCTGTGTATTATATAAGCTTGCCCTGCTTATCAGGATCCTGTGTCTCATTGCAGGATTAACACCTTCCAGCGTAAAAATTTTTTTTTTTCCCAGTAGACTAACAAAAAAAATAAAATTTTTTTTTTTCTTGATATACCAAAATAACTTCCTAATCCTAAGAATAATAATACTAATACCCTCAAACATAAAATCAAATAAACATCCTCATAGCAATACTAACAGTTCATAACTGTCACCTAGACAGAAACAACAAACCAAAGACACGTGGTAACCTTTAAACCAAAACAAATACACATGTTCTTGACAAGCAGATAGCAAATTACGCAGGGTTACAAGGTACAACAGACTGCATTCCTTATCTAATAGATTATCTCTCATTCACCGAATTATCTTATATCTAACATTTATACCCGAACTGACATAATTAAATAGCTACACATTCTTACACCCTATATCCTGACATTTATTTCTGATTCTTCTGTATAAATTTCTCTCAGTTTTGAAACGCACACGTTTATTTGGAAATATCGATTTGAATTTATCTAATATACGCCGTACTTGCTTTATCTCGCAACCCATTAACTGAACCTGGGCGGTCAGTGAGTTATTTGTTATCTTATCTTTCGAGCGTCCTAGTCTGATAATGTGCGGTCCACTATCAACTTTACCTTGCAATGTTTCGTTCGGAAATTCAATTGTAGCGTGCCGTTTATTCAATTTATTGACTTCCAAAATAATATCATGACCGAGTTTTCTAACTCCAAGTACAGTCACCTCTATTTCCGTTCCCTGTACGTATCTTGTTATACGTGCCTGTTTTTCAACTATCTGCGACTCACACGTTGCTGATTTTATCCTTGTGTGACTTACCGGCAGAACCGGAGTTTGTATAAAGTGGTTTTTATGCCTCTTTAGTAACCGCTTGTCCATCAGCGATATTTCTGCGCCGCTGTCGAACAATATCTTGTCAACATAACCACTGATTTTTGCTTCGACAATAAGGTCGGTGCCATTTTCAATACTAATCTTTCCCTCATGGTTATTACTATTATCATTACTATACACTAAACTATCCCTAATTTCTGCAGGATATAGGCCAGACACAACAATTTTACTCTTACAACTAACATTACTCACATTCGATCGATTGAACTGCTTTTTAACAGAATCACTTTCAGTAACCGTTGCTAATAAGTTGGTATTAAATTGCTGAGTTGTATTTTTATGTTGTTGTGATTGTGGCTGCTTTTTGTTGTGGTTGAACTTGAAACTGATTACACGGTGGTTCATTATTATTTACCATAATTGTTGTCACCTTATTGTCATCAGTATCATTCACCTCTCCGTCCTCCATAAACACCTCAGTACCTGATATAGATTCATCTAGTACCTCATCATTACGACATGCGTCATAAATACCTGCACCGTTAGTATCCATACTAGTTCCAGGCTCTACTACTGGTTCGGGATTTTTATGTGTAGTGCATACACTGTCCGAATCCATAATAGCTTCAGTTTCTATGATCCGTTCACAGCTCTCGCATGCTATATCTGTTACATTATAAACTATCACCTCATCACTGCACTTACCTGAAGTATGTTCTGGACTAATAGTGTTGTTACTACTAATTTCACTTCCGTTATCTTCACTATAATTTGATGCATAATCTAGATACTCGACTTTACCGAGATATGAACTACTAGGCCCTAAGTGGGTTGTTTCTGTATAATCACTTTCAATCTCACCTACTGTTCTCCGTTAATCCTTCAGATGTAACATCTTGGTTAACTTCCATATTACTTTCGTTGAGAGTATGTTCAACAAGAACATTTGGTACTCCAAAATTATCACAATGTACAATATTCTCAACAGTTAAGTCAACTTCAGTATCAGCTGAAATTTCCTGTATATTCGCTATCATCTCCTCTCTATCGGCTTCCATTTCTTCCCAAAATTTCTGCCTAATGGCTATCATCTCTTCTTCCTCGGCTTTCATCTTCTCACGCCAGGCTTTATTTTCCTCAGACATGGTTTTTAGACTAGCTACTAAGCCTGCTAAAGCATCCTTTATTTCAGCTGTATCCACCATAATGATTAAATTTACTTTAAACCTTTAATAAAATTAAAACTTACTGAGTTATACGCTAAGAAAATTATTATTATTACAAGATTATAACTTAGTGTAACCAGTTTATACGCACACAGAAAGCAGTTCAATGTATCAAAATGTAAATAAACCTTATCTAACACACAAAACAACTAATAATCTACCTCCAATATACTGATAAAATTGTTCATATATGACACACAAGAGAATATGCACAATTGATAAATTATATCCTCAGATTTTCATATGAACCATACACATACATTTATTACATTTTATAATTATACGTCGGATGTTACCAACAAATTTTATACTCTTACACAAATATAGAATAGCCTAAAATTACCGCTATTTTACGTGCCCAACATTGCTAAGTGCCAAATATCACTATGCGACAACACAAATTACTAAACTATTGGCGCATAGGATATGGTAGTATGTGTATCTTAAATCAAAAGTCTATATTGGAGGGTTTAAGATTATTTATTGCACATGACAAATGTAATTGTTTATATGGTATATTTGATAAGTATAATAATGGTAGTGTTTGATATAGAGTCTTTTAAAAATGTTAAATACTGTTCATACACGTGATGTGATACGTTACATAAGTGATGATTCCCACGATGATGTTGCTGAAGAGAAAGGGGGGGCTTTGCTGCGTTGTTGAGTTGTCAGGTGTGGCTTATAGATGTTAGACGGTTCACCCTGGAAACGCTTTCAGCTGGGCTGGTGTCCTGTAGTTCCCACGATGACTCTGCCGCTTCGCACACCACAACGGTTCTATGGATCTTACTATTCGTTAAATAAATATAGAGTTTATAACTAACAAGTATCTCAGGTAACAGTGAGTTTTATATAACAACGGTATATTAAACTTATTATACCACTCCGGACTCTTCAAGTGTTCATGCGAATCACAGGGTCTACCACGATCAGCAGACCACCCTGTGCGGAAATCTTCCACTAACGCGGAAATTTCTTGATGATAAAACTTACTATTGCGTAATTATTAACTTTTACTGACACTGCAGAAAATCTCACACAGTGATACAGTTCACACTCACTTATTACACACGTAATGCTTTAGTAATAATGCCATGTGTAGAGAGGTAATATTCAACTGTTCTGAGTCTTCACACGCGTTACTATCGCCGAATAGTCTTTACAGATTCTTGCAAGCGGAAAATTCTTGAACAAGAACTGCGCGACCCGATCATGATAGCTGGTAGGGAAGAACTCTCGTAATTATGCAAGCAATGGTATAATAACACTACTGTGTGTAGATGTAAACCACGAGTAAATCAGAGTCTTCACACGCGTTACTACCGCGAAATAGTCTTTACAGATTCTTGCAAGTGGTAGAATCTTGAACAAGAACTGCGCGACCCGATCGCGATAGCTGGCTGAGAAGAACTGCTTGTGTAACAACAGGCTTAAGAAAATTTCCGACTACCTTCCAGCATTTAATTGGTGGAAGGAAGTCACATGGTTACATATACCATGACAAGCAACTTTTCATGCTCTAAAGTGCATTAACTTTGTAAGAGCATGCATAGCTGGTAATCATAGAATACCCTTATCTCATGCATAACTGCATACTTTAATACGATCATATATGAATGTCAAATAATAGCCAGAAATATACAGGGATTGTAGCGAATACATTTGCCTATGTTCAGTTCAGTGTCACAACACAACGATAATTTATTCATGCACAGCCGGGGAAACGTTTATCACTCGCGCACGCGCGCACATTTCCACAGACATAGTACATGAATAAACAACAAATAAATAATACACAGTTTTACTAAACTTAACTCCTTATCCTTACTAAAATACAACTGATATCACAACCAAATCTAACAAACTACCAATTTAAACATGAATGTTCATAGTCTGTGTATTATATAAGCTTGCCCTGCTTATCAGGATCCTGTGTCTCATTGCAGGATTAACACCTTCCAGTGTAAAAATTTTTTTTTTCCCAGTAGACTAACAAAAAAAATAAAATTTTTTTTTTTTCTTGATATACCAAAATAATTTCCTAATCCTAAGAATAATAATACTAATACCCTCAAACATAAAATCAAATAAACATCCTCATAGCAATACTAACAGTTCATAACTGTCACCTAGACAGAAACAACAAACCAAAGACACGTGGTAACCTTTAAACCAAAACAAATACACATGTTCTTGACAAGCAGATAGCAAATTACGCAGGGTTACAAGGTACAACAGACTGCATTCCTTATCTAATAGATTATCTCTCATTCACCGAATTATCTTATATATAACATTTATACCCGAACTGACATAATTAAATAGCTACACATTCTTACACCCTATATCCTGACATTTATTTCTGATTCTTCTGTATAAATTTCTCTCAGTTTTGAAACGCACAAGTTTATTTGGAAATATCGATTTGAATTTATCTAATATACGCCGTACTTGCTTTATCTCGCAACCCATTAACTGAACCTGGGCGGTCAGTGAGTTATTTGTTATCTTATCTTTCGAGCGTCCTAGTCTGATAATGTGCGGTCCACTATCGACTTTACCTTGCAATGTTTCGTTCGGAAATTCAATTGTAGCGTGCCGTTTATTCAATTTATTGACTTCCAAAATAATATCATGACCGAGTTTTCTAACTCCAAGTACAGTCACCTCTATTTCCGTTCCCTGTACGTATCTTGTTATACGTGCCTGTTTTTCAACTATCTGCGACTCACACGTTGCTGATTTTATCCTTGTGTGACTTACCGGCAGAACCGGAGTTTGTATAAAGTGGTTTTTATGCCTCTTTAGTAACCGCTTGTCCATCAGCGATATTTCTGCGCCGCTGTCGAACAATATCTTGTCAACATAACCACTGATTTTTGCTTCGACAATAAGGTCGGTGCCATTTTCAATACTAATCTTTCCCTCATGGTTATTACTATTATCATTACTATACACTAAACTATCCCTAATTTCTGCAGGATATAGGCCAGACACAACAATTTTACTCTTACAACTAACATTACTCACATTCGATCGATTGAACTGCTTTTTAACAGAATCACTTTCAGTAACCGTTGCTAATAAGTTGGTATTTAATTGCTGAGTTGTTTTTTTATGTTGTTGTGATTGTGGCTGCTTTTTGTTGTGGTTGAACTTGAAACTGATTACACGGTGGTTCATTATTATTTACCATAATTGTTGTCACCTTATTGTCATCAGTATCATTCACCTCTCCGTCCTCCATAAACACCTCAGTACCTGATATAGATTCATCTAGTACCTCATCATTACGACATGCGTCATAAATACCTGCACCGTTAGTATCCATACTAGTTCCAGGCTCTACTACTGGTTCGGGATTTTTATGTGTAGTGCATACACTGTCCGAATCCATAATAGCTTCAGTTTCTATGATCCGTTCACAGCTCTCGCATGCTATATCTGTTACATTATAAACTATCACCTCATCACTGCACTTACCTGAAGTATGTTCTGGACTAATAGTGTTGTTACTACTAATTTCACTTCCGTTATCTTCACTATAATTTGATGCATAATCTAGATACTCGACTTTACCGAGATATGAACTACTAGGCCCTAAGTGGGTTGTTTCTGTATAATCACTTTCAATCTCACCTACTGTTCTCCGTTAATCCTTCAGATGTAACATCTTGGTTAACTTCCATATTACTTTCGTTGAGAGTATGTTCAACAAGAACATTTGGTACTCCAAAATTATCACAATGTACAATATTCTCAACAGTTAAGTCAACTTCAGTATCAGCTGAAATTTCCTGTAGATTCGCTATCATCTCCTCTCTATCGGCTTCCATTTCTTCCCAAAATTTCTGCCTAATGGCTATCATCTCTTCTTCCTCGGCTTTCATCTTCTCACGCCAGGCTTTATTTTCCTCAGACATGGTTTTTAGACTAGCTACTAAGGCCGCTAAAGCATCCTTTATTTCTGCTGTATCCGCCATAATGATTAAATTTACTTTAAACCTTTAATAAAATTAAAACTTACTGAGTTATACGCTAAGAAAATTATTATTATTACAAGATTATAACTTAGTGTAACCAGTTTATACGCACACAGAAAGCAGTTCAATGTATCAAAATGTAAATAAACCTTATCTAACACACAAAACAACTAATAATCTACCTCCAATATACTGATAAAATTGTTCATATATGACACACAAGAGAATATGCACAATTGATAAATTATATCCTCAGATTTTCATATGAACCATACACATACATGTATTACATTTTATAATTATACGTCGGATGTTACCAACAAATTTTATACTCTTACACAAATATAGAATAGCCTAAAATTACCGCTATTTTACGTGCCCTACGTTGCTAAGCGCCAAATATCACTATGCGACAACACAAATTACTAAACTATTGGCGCATAGGATATGGTAGTATGTGTATCTTAAATCAAAAGTCTATATTGGAGGGTTTAAGATTATTTATTGCACAAGACAAATGTAATTGTTTATATGGTATATTTGATAAGTATAATAATGGTAGTGTTTGATATAGAGTCTTTTAAAAATGTTAAATACTGTTCATACATGTGGTGTGATACGTTACATAAGTGATGATTCCCACGATGATGTTGCTGAAGAGAAAGGGGGGCTTTGCTGCGTTGTTGAGTCATCAGGCGTGGCTTATAGATGTTAGATGGTTCACCCTGGAAACGCTTTCAGCTGGGCTAGTGTCCTGTAGTTCCCACGATGACTCTGATGCTTCGCACACCACAACGGTTTTATGGATCTTACTATTCGTTAAATTAATATAGAGTTTATAACTAACAAGTATCTCAGGTAACAGTGAGTTTTATATAACAACGGTATATTAAACTTATACCACTCCGGACTCTTCAAGTGTTCACGCGAATCACAGGGTCTACTGCGATCAGCAGACCACCCTATGCGGAAATCTTCCACTAACGCGGAAACTTCTTGATGATAAAACTTAACTTGAGAATTTTTTACCTTGTATAATCCACTATGCGATCTCAGTTTTTTACATACAACATGTTTCAGGGACTAAATCCCCATCTTCAGGTACAGTAAAAAATTTTATTATTCCCCTAATACATAGGGGTCGTCGAAATAATTAAAATGTTTATACATAAAAACACACGCACAAAAATCACTGAATAAATTAACATATAACACAAACACATTAACACGTTAAAAGCGACTCAGTGCACCGGTCGACCTCCGATCGTCAACTAGCCCGTGTTCGTGCTTCATTGCTTATCATCAACGCGGTATCATATAATTTATTGGATTTAAATGATAGCTGATCGTTGAGTAACTGCTCTTTATTTACTTTGGATGCCTTGTATATTTCAAACTCTTCTAAAGCATTCAGGAAATGACCTTTATTACAAACATGTATCGGCTCTATGTTCTCTTTGAATCCGGTGTAATTATGGTTTTCGTTTATTAGGTGGAGTGCGTAATTTGATGAGGTGGTTTGGGGTTTCTTTTTTGGTAGGTGTTCTTTAAATCTCTCGATAAATTTCCTCCCCGTTTGTCCGATATATAACTTATCGCACTCACTGCACTGGATTCTATATACTCCTGAACATTCCTCCAAATTTATTGGTTTTCCTAAGCCTGGAGCATGCCTGTGTCTGCATACAAGGTTGCCTATACAGGATTAAGCAGGGGCCGGACTGTTACTGAATTAGACGCTTATAACCCTTACATAAATCCCAAAAATATAATTTAAATTTGTGAACTGACAGTGATAGTCTGAACTATGTTGACAGGAATTACAGCTAAACCCTACCAGCCGGTGAGGTTTCATCCTGTCACACACGGAACCCCCCCCTTACATAGATGGAAATACACCCCCTTTACTGGAAACTAGAAAGAAAATAATGATGGAATTAAATTTGATAGGCCTTGGATACCTGCCAGCCCCCAGGCTTACACTTAATACCAAGTTAATACATTATCAAAAAAAATCCGCGCACAAGTCTGTCTAGTTAAAGTGGGGCCTGATTAAAACGTTTTAAAAATGATCAAAATTTGACAATGTATCACTCGTGCTCCACAAAAGCTATAAGTTGTTAACAGCACAGATCCGGGTGTCTATGTAGATTTAATTTTTATAATAATGGTTTGAGGTCACCTGGTGATGTTGAGGTTACCAGTTCCAGGGTGAGTGTTGGTTGGACTAGGTCATGTTTTTGTCCTCTACGACAGGCGAAGTCGAAAGTCTTTATTATTCGTTCAGGCTGAGATGGTCATCCTGAGGCAACGTCCACGTCTAAGACCAGGGGCCCTGCGCATACACAAATAATTAGGACAGGTCCCAACACTTTTTCTCCCTCTATAAGGCATCACGTACATTGAGTATAATCGTATATCACAATTTAAACTGGCCAACTCGTAACCCTTTTACTTATACTTGGTTCGTTTTAGTAAAAATTTTTAGACACCTCCAAAACCAACATAATATTTTTAAGCATGATTATGCTCATGTGGGCAAAAGTTCGACACACTGTAACCTGTCTATGTCTGCACTAGCACGTGTAATTACATTTAAAAAAACTATCACATCCGCCAAAATAGCAGAATTTTACACCATTACATTGATAACGACAATTATTGTCTCTTAATTACTTAACTTGGTTATTTGAATACTTTAGCTACATATATAGGACATGGACTGCTTCTGATATACTCGCCACGAGGTTGTAAAATTATTTACTCTCTTTCACACTTGCTATATTATTTTTTTATTTACGAAACTCATAATATATATATTAATGTAACTTACCGAAGTTTTGTGCGTGTTTATCTACTCATGGTAGATGATAGAATTCCATACAAAATAGACTTCGCTCTGTCGAAGAGGTACTTGATGTTAACTCAGTGGGTGGCGGAACGAGACAGAACAAGACGTTAGTTACAACGCAGTACGGCAACCCGGTACCAGGCGAACACCAGAATGCGCTGGCATGGTCCTCGGCGAACTGTATTTCGCTGTTTCGCTAAACGTTAAACGCAGTAACCGCTAAACTAATTGTGCGTTATTTATTATAATTTCTATAATAAAAAATATACCGTATTAGGTTTATTTTGCGTTTTTAATCGCCGGCTCGTAAAACGACTGGCACACCCGCTGCCCAAAAGGGCAACATGGTTGCCCCATACTTGAACCAAGGGGTACCCTGCAACGTACCCCTGCAGTCTCTTTTAAAACACGGTTATTCATTGGTATTCACAGTAGCCTTTGCTCTCAGAAGCACCGAGGCTCAGAACAAAAAACTCCTCACAACTGCGACCAACCCCATGCGACCCTCTCTGCCATGCCAACCCCACGGGACCGCCCCAACACGTCACCCTCTCTGGTGACCACCACCTACTTCTACCGGTCCCACTCACATATCCGTCCGAAGACCAAACAAGGTATCGCCCACCTTGGTATGTGAGTGACCGTACTACTCCTCTCATCCACCTCTTGGACCGACCAGCCACATGCCCCAACAAGGCATCTCCATCCTTGCCATATGGCTGGTCCACATCCCTACACTAGGGCGGACGGCCCCGCTTAGCCGGACAGAGAAGACCGCATACAGGTCACGCGAACATCATCCCTTCTCTTACTCTTTAAAAGACCATAACTATAGGGGGGGGTGGTAACTCTCCACCGCTCCATCTAAGCAACTCTCTCTCTCTCAACAAAAAACACCAGGGAAATCAACCGGGGGAATGCGGCATGGCCATTTGATAACAAGGTTCAATCTCAATAATAGATCAGCTGATGAACAAACCAGGTCGACCGTGAAATTGACATATCAAACATAGAACAGTTACATTTACATAAACAAGGACGGGTTTATCAGATTATGAAAACGACAACTACATTCCACCCTGCAGCCGGCTATCAACAGCTCATAGTCCAACTCGCCCAGACAACATATTTTACAATGATACAGCTGGTTACAAGTTACTATGTCAATATCTAGACTCCCCATAAAACGACAAACAACATATTTTTGCTCTTATACACCAAACAAACTACCTTTGACAATATCTCGTATTCCCATAAAACAACACCCAACAATCTAACACTAACATCACTACACCAAGCTAGTCACAACTCTCCAACTAACTTCTTTTCTAACTCCTTTCTGATATTTTTCTTTTTTCCTTTTCCTAATTTTTTTTTGTTTCTTTTTCCTTTTCTAAATTTTTTTTTTCTAAGGGAGGGGTAGGAAAATTGGGAAGATGAAAAGGGCAAGGATCATTGAAAGGTCAATAGCTAGGACTAAGGGTAAGGACATGGTTCCCTCCGAGAATAAGGATGGGTGGAGAAAACCAAGGCTCGCGGAGGCAGGGGTGCAACCCTGAAGTAGACGAACACCACTGGGACTGTGGGGAACATCTACCCGCTACCCGTTAACCGCTTCTTCTCACCTTTTTATGACGAACTTTAGGTACTCGTTCCTTTTGGACACCACTCTCAGAGAGATTATTTCGTGTTGAGCTGTACTGATTGGTTTCCTCTGAATCAGAATCAAGGCAGCTTACCTCACTACTTTCACTCCGCTTTGGATTATCCTTATCATCTAACTCCTCGGCTTCTACCTTCTCTTCTACAATTTCCCCTTCTTCGTCCCCATAATCCAAATCTATATCATGACACTGCACCTCCTCACCATCTTCCAGTTGCTCCTCACCAATTTCTTCATCAACCTCTTCTCCAATCTCATTTTCATCAACACGTTCATCATCAGCATCATCGCCATCATGTCCACTACCACCATCCGAACACTGCACATCCTCGTCATCCTCTAGTTGCTCACCTAGTCCACCTGAAACTTCTTTTCGTTCTTCGGAATCCTCGACACTACTTACAGAAGGCGTCTGCACAACTTCACACACTACATCATTCTCACTCGCACACTCCACAACGCTGCAACCGAATTTCTCCTCAACATCTACCTCATCTACTTCTATCACACTTGCAGCATGGGCATCCCCTTGTCCATCCACAACCTCAGAAACACTTGCAGCCTGGACATCCCCGTGTCCATCGGCAAATCCGCAAAGGGGAGTATAGTTGTAAGTGTTAGACTCTTCAGTCTCCCCAACACTTAAACTTATACTCCCCTGTGCAGCATGTGCAGACCGCTCTTCTGCCTCTTCCTTCGATTCCTCTTCTTCACCACTTGTAGCAACTACAACATCCTCAACATTTCCCACCCTGGAATCCAGCTGTCCAGGTCCATGTGCAATGTCTAAATTAAATTCTACTGACGATGGTAAAGCTCCACCATCAAGTGACTTCTCATCTCCCGGCATAGGCGATGATGATGTTACCGGATCTGGATCCGTCATGAACTGAGATGGAGATACCGGAACAAATTCTGCGGCATCTGGATTCAACCATGACGTCCTCTCTGTGTGCTGTAATTCAGTATCAACAGACGTGTTCTTGTCGTCTTGTATTGATCCACAGAAGTTATTCCGCTTTTCTTCTTCCGCTTCACCTTCTTCATCCACTACTCTATTAGGCACTGGTAATTCGTCTGGAACCTTTAAAATTTTCCTTTCTCTCCAAATAGGAATAAAGACTTCCTACAGGATCCCTACTTGCCGATGTTTGTTCTCTAATATAACTTCTTCTTCCCCTGTTAATTTCATATTTATTTCTTTTCTCTGCTGTAACTGTTGCCACCGTCTTCTCACTTGCCACCCCCTTGTAGCCTCCATTACTTCCGGAATATTCAGTCTTTCTGACAGTCTCTTGTGTTCTTCTCCAACTGCCATGTTTGTCCCTTTTAGCTCTTCCTAACAGACCACTGGAGTATTGGACATCCGTAGCAGCTCTTACCCGGGACTCGTCCCCTGCCTGGACAGTACTAGAAACCACACACAACAGGTACAGATCCGCGAAACAACATGGACGGTCAGCGAATATCAAACGAGATCTCTCTTGGGGATTCAGTCCTTCCAGGATTGCTTGTATAACTTCCGTCTCGGGCAACCCTAACCTCAATACATGGGCAGCTTTCCGTACATCATGCACGAAGTCCCCAACGCCTCTCCGTTGGCTTGTAGGCGATAGAATAACTCAAACTTAAGCTGGGCACGTTGTCGATGGGGTATGAAGAAATCCAACACTTCCCCATGGAAAGCGTCGACACTGCCACCCCGACGCAGAGTGTTGGTGACCAGCCCTGCCAATGAATCCTGGCAATACGGGTATATAAGGGACAAGACCTCCCCATCGGACACCCCCGGGAAATCTGCCAACTGCAGGACAAGATCCAAGAAGACCAGCAACCCGTCCTCATCTATTCCATCTACCACCGAAAATTTCTGGAGAACTCCTGAAAGGGGGTGGGGCAATTTCTGATAGCATACCGCCGCCAGAATTGCACAATTCACAACACACAACAACAAAACATAAATTCCCACGAAACACCTAACACAAACCTAACTTACGAAACATAGAAACAAAGAATCAGAAAAAACTCGAGTACTATACTCTTCCTTCAAGCAAACTGCGGGCCCCCTAGCGTTGTGCAGACGCGGCCACTAGCCTGAACTGGCTCTTGACAACACCATACAAGAAGAAACGCAACATTCACACTAACACAACACGACATACCCAACATCTATCGCGACATCATATTTAACAAGAAACAAAACATTTACCGACCAACAACGAATTCCCATAAGTCATAACACTAACTTTGGCTCCCGTACCTCGGACGAGACCGACTGCCGATTGGGTCATACCGCATGCCTATAAATGCCCTCACTATCATTTGTAAAGAACAACGCGAAATCGTTTTCCCAACACCTTGCCACAGAACTGCGGTAATTCAAGTTTCAAAAAAAATTCCCCCCTAAAATTTTACATCACGTGGTGACACCAAATTTACAAATAAACCCAATATACTCAACAACAATAGACATAACTCTTATGATAAGCATAGATGTTAATTAAAAAAAATCTTCAAAGTTCCAAGTTGCCAGAACTATTCCCGAGTTTGCAAGCCCCGTCACACCCAAAGGACCCAAGGGTTTAACCCTAGATATAACCACGCTCTGCTACCAAATGTAACCCCTCTTTGGATTTTTTATGCCTTATAAAAAAAATGTTTTTTTTTTTAATTTTTTGAAATTTTTTTTTGAATAGGGGCTACTAGTTATTTAAAACTAGGCTAAAGCCTAGAGAAACTAAAAATGTGCTGGGTCCAGTGGGACGGGACTTGCAATTAAACTCTCTGTTATAAACAACAATAACATTTATTGAGTACTGTATCGTGTAACATATCGTGTAACAATTGGTTTTCTTGTTTTTTATAATTTTAAATTTGTGTATAAATTTTCCCCGTGCATACCCCACAAAAGTCACACAAACATAAATCAAAATAATAAATATATATATATAAAACAATTGTTTTCTTTTTGTTGTATTTTTTTGTTTTTATAATGCAAATATTTTTCGTGCAAATAAATCTTCCCCGTACATACCCCACAAAAGTGACACAAACATAAATCACAAAAGTATAAATATATATCTATAAAACAATTGTTTTCTTTTTTATAATGCAAATAGTTTTGGTGTAAATAAATCTTCCCCGTACATACCCACAAAAGTGACACAAACATAAATCACAAAAGTATAAATATACAGTAGACTCTCGGCTATCCGACTCCCGCCTATTCGACCTCCGGCCTATCCGACCCGCTACTCAAAAAAAAAAAAATAAAAAAGTATTTTGAGTACGGTACATATGCAGTATTTCCAATCCGATTACTAGCGCCTTCAAACGTCATGTGAGCAATCCCGCCACACGGGTGAAGGCGCTTACGCGTGAATCACCAGTTATCAATACAGTACGCCAATTGATTCATGTTGTGACAGGTTGTGACGTGTTCCTACTTTGAGTGTGTAACAGGTGCATAAGTCAGTCTGTATCCAGAATCAGTCTGTGCGGTTCAGTCGTTCGTGAATTGTTAATTTGTTATAAGTGTATATACAGTATTGTTGGTGGCTTTTATTTTTAAGTGAAATATGGGTGACAAACGAAAGAAAGTGGTAGTAACTTTGGAAGAAAAACTGCAAGCAATAAAAAGAATGGATTCTGGTGAGTCGGTAAACAAAATTGCACTGGAGTTAGGAGTTGGAAAAACTACTGTGGGTGATTGGCGAAGAAATCGCGCAGAGATTGAAAAATGGTGTTCTAAGCAAGCAAGTGGCAGTGGCGTGAAAGTTAGAAAAACTATGCAAAAAGGAAAACATGTGGAAGTTGAAGAGGCTTTATATCTGTGGTATGAAAATGTGAGGGGGAAAGGATTAACGGTTTCAGGCCCCTTGCTCCAAGAAAAAGCGATTCAGTTTAAAAAACATATCGAAGGAGACGATGGTGAGTTTACTGCCAGTGACGGGTGGCTTGATCGCTGGAAGAAACGTTTTGCTGTTTGTCAGATGACGATTAGTGGTGTCCGTGTGACGATTAGCGTCCTTATTAGTCTGCTAATAAGGACGCTGTCCCTGACTTTAAAAAACACTTTTTTGACCTGCTTGATAAGGAAGGTATTTCCGGAGAACAAATGTACAACTGTGATGAGACGGGTTTGAATTACCGTATGTTGCCGTCTAAAACACTAGCGTCTAAACAGGAAAAGGCCACACCAGGGTTCAAGAAGAGCAAGGACCGCGTTACAGTTTTAGCTTGTAGTAATTGAGACTGACCTTGATTGGAAAATCTCGCAAGCCTAGGGCTTTTAAAAATCTTAAAGATTTAAGTTCTTTGCCCCTGCATTATACCCATCAAAAAAAGGCGTGGATGAATGGAGAAATTTTCAAAAATTGGTTTGAACAGGAATTTGTGCCACAAGATGAAAAACATTTAGCTGAAAACAATTTAACAAGGAAAGCAATCCTAGTTTTGGATAACTCTCCTTCACATCCAGCAAATGACCAATTAAAAGATGGAGACATAAAAGCTTTGTTCTTGCCTGCAAATCTATATGTCAGTCAATGGATCAGGGAGTGCTCCAAGCTTTGAAAAAGAAATATCGACGTAGGCTACTAAGCTATATCATCGCGACAATTGATAATACAGAAGTTGCGACGGCACTACAGTCAGTAGACATGCTTGATGTCATCAGATGGGTGTCCGAGGCATGGGATGAAATTCCATCTTTAACACTTGTGCGATCGTGGAAAATTTTGCTGGATCACAGAGCCAGTGATATGTGGGAAGAGGTAGAACAGCAATGTGATGTGGAAAATGCAACTGATAACACTGCGCTTGTATCGCTGTTAGAAAGAGTTCCCGGATGTGAGGAAGCTTCATTGGAAGACATCACAGAGTGGTTGGCAAAGGACGAAATCAAAGAAATTGCAGATGAAGATATTGTAGCGATGGTATTAAATGAACAGCCGATTGAAGAGGAACAAGGTGATGAACCCTCCGATCGTATAACCCACTCCGAAGGCCTGAAAGCGATCAAGACGGCAGTGGAATACATTGGCCAGCAAGAAGAAGCAACACCAGCAGACATCATATTGTTACGACGGTCTACTCGATCGTCGTAGGTACAGTGGAAACAAAATAAGCACAAGACACCAATTAAGTCTCTAATCAAACCTTTAATTGTTACAGTAAAATAGTTCGTAATTAACAACACAGTCTACAGTAAATCAAATGAAAATTGTACACATGCAATAAAATGTCCACAAATATTAAAACTCAATTTTATTACAATTATACCATCTGATTATAAAACGCAACACTTCAATAATAACTACTTGAACGTACACAGTAATAACTCGAACCGCTCTGGAAATATATCGCACTAATACTCTCGAACCACACTATCAAATATCTCGCTTGAACTGAAAAACTAAGGTCACTACCCGATGTATTTATAGTCACGCTCACACACCAGAAGCGCTTCCAAACTGCGTCTTATCTCTCGTGAACTACGTAATTACTACGCCCTTGACACAGTCCGAGCGCCCGAGCGAAGCCCGGCACAGTCGAGAAAATTCTCGCAAAATGCGTCTAGTAGCACGTACACCACACGCTTACATCGAGATCCTTCTGGCATATTCGATAAACGTGTACATTGTTCTGTGCTGTCGTAGCAATATGTTTACGTAAGTGGAAGGATATAGCGGCGAGGAAATTAATGCGAGGAAAGAAGCAGGTCTCAATTACAGACTTTTTCAAACCTTAGACAATGTAAGTTTCACTTGTTCTTTCATTATACAGTACGTAGTTTTAGGTTATTATAATTTGATTTATATTAACAACTAATTTGGTTGAAAGCTTTCGTATAAATTAAAACTCATAGTAAAACTCATTCAACTTATTGTTAACTACACATTTTGTTTCGTCCTTCAAATAAAGGTTTTATGAAAGATACTGTAGTTGCGAATTCTTATTTCATTTCTTTCTTCATTTATTACTGTACGTCATTTATAAGGACAAACTGATATGACGTACGCATCCAAATAGCAACAAGTACAGTCAACGCAATAGGGTGGCGGTCATTGACCTTACAGAGGCTGGTATGCCTACGGTTCCGGTGTATCCGACTTTTTTGCTATCCGACCCGGCCGACCGCCACATTAGGTCGGATAGTTGAGAGGCTACTGTATATCTATAAAACAATTGTTTCTTTTTTATAATGGAAATATTTTTGGTGTAAATAATCTTCCCCGTACATACCCCACAAAAGTGACACAAACATAAATCACAAAAAGTATAAATATATATCTCCGTCACATCCACATTATAAGTCTCGCTATATCGATACCCAACACGCTTATAAGTTTAAAAAAACAGAGGCACTCGCCTATATACCCACCTTTTATTTTTATTGACATTTCTCTGCAGACATCCGAAAGTATAAAAGTGTCACTAGTTCTCCCATGAATCTGGACTGCCCAAAATGCCAGATGTTACATTAAAGTGGTCTTAAATTTGGTAAGATAAGAAACAACGAGTCAGAAAATTTAACTCAGGATGATACATAGGAAAGACGGTAAGCCACCATCTTTCCTTTGGCCGGAACTGTAATTGTGAATTGGCTGAGATAATGATTTATAGTTTTAATAATGATTAATAATTTAACGATAGCGTTTAAAAAAATTTACAATAATAAAATGTCCTGATCAGTTAGGTAAAATGTTAAGAAAACTGGATTGGCCCGGGAACCAACATGTTCCTAAGCCTGGAGCATGCCCGTGTCTGCATACAAGGCTGCCTATACAGGATTAAGCAGGGGCCGGACTGTTACTGAATTAGACGCTTATAACCCTTACATAAACCCCAAAAATGTAATTTAAATTTGTGAACTGACAGTGATAGTTTGAACTATGTTGACAGGAATTACAGCTAAACCCTACCAGCCGGTGAGGTTTCATCCTGTCACACACGGAACCCCCCTTACATAGATGGAAATACCCCCCCTTTACTGGAAACTAGAAAGAAAATAATGATGGAATTAAATTTGATAGGCCTTGGATACCTGCCAGCCCCCGGGCTTACACTTAATACCAAGTTAATACATTATCAAAAAAAAATCCGCGCACAAGTCTGTCTAGTTAAAGTGGGGCCTGATTAAAACGTTTTAAAAATGATCAAAATTTGACAATGTATCACTCGTGCTCCACAAAAGCTATAAGTTGTTAACAGCACAGATCCGGGTGTCTATGTAGATTTAATTTTTATAATAATGGTTTGAGGTCACCTGGTGATGTTGAGGTTACCAGTTCCAGGGTGAGTGTTGGTTGGACTAGGTCATGTTTTTGTCCTCTACGACAGGCGAAGTCGAAAGTCTTTATTATTCGTTCAGGCTGAGATGGTCATCCTGAGGCAACGTCCACGTCTAAGACCAGGGGCCCTGCGCATACACAAATAATTAGGACAGGTCCCAACACTTTTTCTCCCTCTATAAGGCGTCACGTACATTGAGTATAATCGTATATCACAATTTAAACTGGCCAACTCATAACCCTTTTACTTATACTTGGTTCGTTTTAGTAAAAATTTTTAGACACCTCCAAAACCAACATAATATTTTTAAGCATGATTATGCTCATGTGGGCAAAAGTTCGACACACTGTAACCTGTCTATGTCTGCACTAGCACGTGTAATTACATTTAAAAAAAACTATCACATCCGCCAAAATAGCAGAATTTTACACCATTACATTGATAACGACAATTATTGTCTCTTAATTACTTAACTTGGTTATTTGAATACTTTAGCTACATATATAGGACATGGACTGCTTCTGATATACTCGCCACGAGGTTGTAAAATTATTTACTCTCTTTCACACTTGCTATAATATTTTTTTATTTACGAAACTCATAATATATATATTAATGTAACTTACCGCAGTTTTGTGCATGTTTATCTACTCATGGTAGATGATAGAATTCCATACAAAATAGACTTCGCTCTGTCGAAGAGGTACTTGATGTTAACTCAGTGGATGGCGGAACGAGACAGAACAAGACGTTAGTTACAACGCAGTACGGCAACCCGGTACCAGGCGAACACCAGAATGCGCTGGCATGGTCCTCGGCGAACTGTATTTCGCTGTTTCGCTAAACGTTAAACGCAGTAACCGCTAAACTAATTGTGCATTATTTATTATAATTTCTATAATAAAAAATATACCGTATTAGGTTTATTTTGCGTTTTTAATCGCCGGCTCGTAAAACGACCGGCACAAAGAGACAGAAAAAGAAAAGAAGACAGACGAGAATCACGATCGATTGCTAGAGCTCTGACCTCCCAAAGCCTCCCAAACTCACAAACTGAGACCCCCAAGTGCCAAATTACCCTTCAGACAGGGCAACCTTCCTACCACCACTCACATACCTATGCACTATGGCAAGACTTCAACTTCGATATGTGAGTGGTTAGGTTCTCTATATTACTTATGGGATCCCCCAACTTCACCATTACTGGTGACACAAATCGCAGAATGCGGTATGGTCCAGACCAACGATAACAGAGTTTGGCGGCCCTTTTGTCCACGGCTGAGCTGATCGGGTGGCTCTGGCAGTAGACTAAATCCCCAACCTTGAAGGGGTTAGTAGTTCGTCCCTGATTATAACGATGACGCACACGCTCGTGCGCACGCAGCAAATGCTTCCAGGCCTCATTCCACCTGTCTGCTGTACTAGTGTCAGGATTACTTGGCAGAAGATTGTCTATTCTCCACAAATTAGCCAATGGAAGTGTGGGTGAGAATCCAAACGTCACCTCAAAGGGAACGGCCTTATGACTCTCATGGACGGCCGTATTGAACACTAACTTTAACCACTTAAGGTTCTGGTCTCAGCAATTCTGTTGCTCTGCGTGGTATGCAATGAGAGCCGATCTAAGATTCCTGTTGAATCTCTCCGTGTGGGACGGCTGAGGGTAGTAAGGGGAAGTGGTTACATGCTGGATGCCGTTGGCAAAACACATTCGCCAGAAATAAATTGTGGACCATTGTCAGAGACAATGATGGCCGGAAGTCCGAAATGCTGAAATACATGTTTCTGTAATGCGAGAATGGTCAATCAAGCATTTGCCTGCTGTAAGGGTAATAGCCAGACAAACTTAGAAAAAGCATTCACACAAACAAGCAGGTAAGAATTACCTGACTTGCTACCTGGGAAACGTCCCACGTAGTCGATGAATAACTTCCCCATTGGTCTGCTTGCCACGTCCGATGACAACAAACCTAGCTTTGAGTTTTGGGCAGGCTTACTTAGGGCACAGAGATGGCATGCTTTCACTCAAGTAGCAATGTCCCTATCCATGCCCTTCCAGATGAAATGCTTTCTAATACTGGAAATGGTCTTTGAAATCCTCTTATGTCTGCCTACCGGGGAATTATGATAATAACTGATGACCATGGGCACTAACTTGCTAGGCAGCACGATCTTAGGGACCCCTCCTTTTCTCTCCTTACAACACAGGATGCCCTTGGACAAGAAATAAGGGACCTGTACGTTACCCTCATTTAAATTATGGATGATCGGACCCAACTTTTCATCATCTAACTAATGGGGTAACACATCAGTAAAGGCTAGTGGGAAGTCTAATAATAAAGAACAGGGTTGCTCAGGTTCACTGGGTTGGGAAAACATACGGGACAAAGCATCTGCAACCACATTTTGAGTTCCCCTAATGTGTTGCACCTTGAATTTGAATGAAGAATTTTGACCACCCATCTTCTAATTTTACCCAGTTGCCGGGTATGAGCAAGAAGCCAAGATAGAGCCTTATTATCGGTCTCGAGCAGGAACTCAGCATGTTCCAAGAAACGCCTGAACTTATCTAGAGCGTATACCACTGCCAAACACTCTAGTTCATAAACTGATGACTTCTTTTCTTGTTGAGTCAAGGTCCTGGAGATGAAAGCCACTGGCTGCCTAGCACCATCAACGACTTGGGACAGAACCGCCCCGAGTGCAACCGAACTAGCGTCCGTCTGTAGAACAAATTTTTGGGAAAAGTCTGGCATCCTTAGTACTGGAGGTGACATAATCGCCTCTTTAAGGGAATCAAAGGAATTCTGGTGTCTCTCCCCCCACACAAATTTGGCCCCCTTTTTCCTTAATTCATTCAGTGGGGCTGTGATTTCCGCCACATTGGGGATGAATTGATGGTAAAAATTCACCATCCCCACAAATCTTGCGATGCCCTTGGCATCCCTAGGTGGGGGAAAATCTCTGATTACCTGTGTTCTTTCTGGGTCCACCGTGACACCCCCCCCCCTATGCGAGACTAGATGACCCAAAAATTAAATTTGGGTCTGGGTGAACTTTACCTTCTCTAGGTTAACAGTGAGGCCGGCACTCCTCAACCTGCACATAACCTCATGCAGATGACCCAAATGTTCCTCATAACTCTTGCTATATACCAGCAAGTCATCAAGATAATTAAAGATGAATTTGAACTTGACATCGTGAAACACGGTGTCAAGTAGACGAGTAAGGGTTTGGGCCCCTACCGCCAAACCCATGAGAACCCTCAAATATTGATGTAGGTTCCATGGAACACGGAATGCTGTGTAGGGCCTACTCTCTTTCGACAACGGGATTTGGTGATATGCAGCAATGAGGTCAATGATGGTAAAATACCTTGCCTCACTGAACCAATCAAATGCCGAATGCAAATCGGGAAGGGGAACCGAATCAACTACAATGTTACAATTTAATTTCCGGTAATCGATCACCATGCGGTGTTTACCTCCAAGCTTGGGTACCAGGAACGCTGGACTGGCATAGCTGGAATTAGAAGGTTCAATCAACACTTGCTCTAACAATTCTTGAACCTTCTCCCTCAGAACGCTCATTTTTGGAGGGGCAAACTTGTATGGGCGTGAGCGTACTACCTTGGAGTCCATTAGTCAGATTTTGTACTCCAAGAGATGTGTGAGCCCAAAGGTAGGAGTTAACACAGTGGGGAACTGCTCACACAACTGATCTAATGCGGACCGCTGGGACTGGGAGAGGTGGTCTCTAGATGTGTCGGGGCACTCACCCTCTTGGATATCTTCCCTAGTCCCCTGATATCCAAGGAAAGGGATTACAACTCCCCGATTAAATTTAAAATAGCATTGGTGCTCTTTGATGTCAATGACGAGACCACTTTTACAGATGAAGTCGGCACCAGTAATGCACTCAACTCCCAGAGCAGGAGAAACCAGAAAGCTCCACACCCAAGAAAATCCCTCGATCTTAAACTTGAAGGAGAATACCCTGGAGATGGGCAGAATTTCCCAGGATGCCGTCCAGCACACTACTGAAGACTGATCAGACCGTTTGATCAAACCCTGGTGTTCAAGGTCCTCACACACTCTAGACAAAATAATTGATCTGGCTGATCCAGAATCAACTAATGCTCTGAGCTGACTCCTTTTCAAATCCAACAGCAAGAAGGGGTATCCAGAAGTAGCCTTAGAGATGGTTTGGAGGACCTTGGTGCCCGAAGAATTGGGACCTACCGCCTGCCTGGAGGCGTGTACTTTTGAAGACCCGCGATGGGGAGGAGAAGACCTCCAACTTATTTCCTCCTTGTTGCTCAGTTCCTTAGTAATTGCCTTAGACGCCTTGGGGGAGGACGTTGGACTTGGCCTGACCCTGGAACAGAATCGTCTAATGTGGCCCGGCCTACCAAAATTAAAACAAATCACCTTAGGTGGGACATGACCCCTCTCGTTACCGGACTTCTTAAATTTCAAAACCCCAGGACTGTCCTGTGATAGAACGGTGCCTTGTTCATCAGTCCCGTAATTGGGATCACGCGCAACTACTTGATCCCTGGATTCATCGTTCGCTTGGATGTTCCTGGACATAACGCATAACCAGTCCAAGTCCGCAAAACAATGTGGACGGTCTGCGAACACCAAGCGGGATCTTTCCTGGGGCATCACCCCCTCCAGAATTACTTGGACGATGTTACTCTTGGGCAACCCCAACTTTAAAATCGGGGCTGAATTCCGGATACTATAGACAAAATCAGACAACTTTTCTCTATTGGCCTGTACCCGATAGAATAGATTAAGGCGTAATTGATCACGTTGCCGGCCTCTATCTATAAATGAGTCCAACACCTCCCCATGGAGAGTCAACACTGCCACCACAGCATAGAGTATTAGCGACCCGCTCAGCCAGTGAACCCCGCAATATGGATATATGAGAGCCAAAAGGGCCTCATTTGATACCCCAGGGAAGTCTGATAACTGCAAGACAATCCCCAAGAAAAGTAACAATTCGCCCTCATCTTGTCCATCAACCACAGGAAGTTTCTGGACAATGCCGGTAAGGGGGTTGGGCAGTTTCTGGTAACATGCCCCCGCCAGAATTACACAATTATATTACACATATTACAAAATCAACTAATAGATGACAGAAGAGGAAAAACTTGACTTCCTTCAAGTGGCTTCAGGGTTCCCTAACGAAGCGAGGGGGAAAGGGGGGAACGAAAGGCAGAGCAATCTCCCCAACACAAGAAAACAAGCGACAACATTGGTACCAAATGTACATACATAAATAACACCACACAATACAAATTAATACAACTAGAATAAATAACATCTGTTAAAAATATATACACGTGTTGCGGAAGCAACATTCATGACGGAGAATCCCAAATAATTCACACTTCAAAAAATGACAATACACAAGTGACATATGTGGCCCGACCATTACCGCACTCTGCAAAATTAATTTACAATTTATTTCGACCAGGATAATTCCGTAATATGGAAACAAGCAAACGATCAATCGATCACGCAGACAGTACAATCGTATCGATTATACTACAACCCTTCAGGTTAATACGACACGTTCTAATAGATCCCTACCAACTCCAACAGGTCTGACAGCGTTGGGCAATGTAACAAATTTTGATACCCTAAACATACTCAAAAGCCCACAAGGAAACCAAGATACTCAACGAATCGTGCAAATGAGTGTGTGACCTTGACATAGTTACATACATATATACATGTTGCGTCAGGTTTACATACATAAGGTTCATATACACAAAACAACATTAACATTTCATAAAACAACATGAACAACACCAATAAAAACTTTTCCTTCAACTCATTTCCTTAATCAAATCTCAACAGATATATACATTATTGCAGCCTCCACTACTGCCCCATAATCTATCTCAACTGCCCAAATTACTTGCAAGTCCTGTCACCTTTCACCCCATCGATCTTAACCACGCTTTTAGCGCATGGTCAACCATAGACTTTAAAAACCACGCTCTGCTACTGCTACCATTGAAACGTCTCCCTGAATTTTTTTTAAATTTTTTGGTAAGTTTTTTTTTCAGGGGCCGTTACTTAATTCTTAAAACTAGACTCATTGTCTAGATGGAAAAAGATGCGCTGAGCCCATTGTGACAGGACTTGCAATAAAACACTTGCATAACTATAACAGCTTTTATTAGTGTTCTTTCCTTTTATAATGATGACACTTTAATACAACATGCACGTTTAAATTAACAATATTCATAATAATAACCATTGGTATTAGTAACAAGAATTAAATTTTGAACCATTACATAATTAACAACAACAAATTTTTCAAACACCCTTTTGTGCATTGTTTCGATATAAAGCAACATTGCTATGCATTGACATTTACTCAAATGACATTTATAAATCACAGTGTCAATAACAATTATTACATTAGAATTATTTAGATACATTATGAATTAAATTTACACTCGGATAATGTTCACTGCCAAGAGACAGGTCATGTTTAATATTTGCCAACAAATAATTTTTTTTTTAACAAATTATGCATTACAGGAGTAATATAAATACATATAGATACATCTTGACACGATCGCCATATTCTTATACACACCAGTTGCCCATAAAAATTGAGTATTAATACTTATTCTGGCACAATGCTGTAACAGCCCATGATAAAGAACCTGTTCACACAAGAACATTCAGAAAGAACTACCCCCATACCGGTAGTTATTTGTCAATGCATTCAATATAAGCTTGTTCATGAGATTTGATCTTCATAGGAAAGTTAATAAAACTGACCAAGTAACATTTAAATTTTCCTTGCTAATTACTCACAGCTAGAAGGCAAGTGGCGTCCTATAAAATACAGCATAGTAATGGACATATTTAAACAGGCAGATTCTTTAACTCAGTTAATTACACAATTCACTATATGTCCACAGGACATGTTACAACAGACTGCTGGTCATAGAATATATGAAGTTACTGTTTATGAAGATGTCTTTGAGTTCATGCTTTAAATCCCATAAGTTGCTGTGTTCGTGTATTAAAATAGAAGGAATAGTCCCACCTGTGTATAGAAGATTACTTTACTCAGGATGCACGATGATATTGAACATGGCGACGCAACTGGTGAGTCCGAAATTCCAGGAATTCATTACCTCCTCTGGGCAGTGTTTCAGGCTGGCAGTATGGGGATCTCTAGAGGTCTGATGGCGTTGGGGTGTTGCTTAGATCTCCGGCCGATGAAGACTGATGTCAGTCTCCATCCTCGTCTCCCCTTTCACCTCCTGGCTATCCGGGAATCCTGGAAAAAATTTCATCTGTAGACTGCCGTCAGGAAAATACCCTCACACAAATCTTTCTCGCCCCAGTAACACCGATCACAGACACACACTGTCACCATTCTATTCCGTGAACCAAATGTGAATAGAAATATTACTCCTCACAATTTTCAAAATAATCTTTTTCTAGGATTCAATTTACGTTTACTTTTAACTTTCTTTCTTATTTAATTATTATTTCTTCATTTGAATTTGATTGCAACATCTTCGATTAATTTTTTATACAGGAAAAGGCCAGTTGGCAACAAGCTCTCAACTGTCCAAGACGCAACACACAAAAAATCACACACACAAAAATACATACGTATAATATAAAACCCGCATAGTCCCTGAATTAAATACAATTAATACCACACTTCTCCTCACCTGAAGCTCATTAGTAATTCAGCAACTCATTTTAAAGATGATAAAACAATAGGTGACGCTGCCACACCAGTGTTTCCCTCGAATGCAGAACCAGAAATGAGACCGAATGTCGATGCCTGCCGACTCACGAGAACAGAGAATTGAACAAATCAGCTGATCGGAATGGCAGACTTGATTACGCACACACACACAATTATTGCCACGTCACGGTCAAGGTTAAGCGATATAGTCAAGCAGTGGCGCTGGCCGCTCACGCAACCCTTGAACCCGCTATACAGACGGCACTGTGGCTGCGACGCACGCCGAATAATTTAATGCTTAAATTACATCGGCACAAAACTTAAAACAGTTACATATGTGACTGCTTCAGCCCCATTTCTTGCCAATAGGACTTTGTTCCATCTTGCACAAGAAGAGAAGGAGAAATTTCCTATCGCCGCAGAAGTTCTTCAGTGAGACTTCTACGTAGATGATGTTCTCACAGGATGAGATTCAATTGAAGAAGTGATTTAACTTTAATCATAACTAATAAACGTATTAGAAAATGGAGTTTTCGAATTAAACAAATGGTGTGCAAATCATCCTGCAATCTTACAAAATATTCCAAGTGATCAGATTGAAGGTAGTGATACTTCACGGTAGAAGAATCAGGCAATAAGGCAATTAAAACACTTGGGATTTATTGGCAGCCATTATCCAACTCCTTTCAGTTTAAAGTCAATTTACCCAAGCCTCCCAATATCATCACAAAACAAGTTATACTTTCTGATATTTCTCGAATATTTGATCCAATCGGACTCTTATCTCCAGTGATAATTACTGCCAAATTGTTTATGCACGAAATATGGCTTATAAAAGACATTGGATGGGATCAACCAGTTCCTGAAGCTTTACTGATCAAATGGAATCAATACCGACTGTCACTACAAGCCTGGAACCAGTTAAGTATTGCACGACGTGTGTTAAGTGGAGACAACAAACAAACACATGAACTACATGGATTCTCTGATGCATCGGAATGCGCTTATGGAGCATGCTTGTACATACGAAAAATTCAAGTAGATGGAACTGCCATTGTAAACCTATTATGCTCGAAATCACGGGTAGCCCCATTGAAACAAGTTTCTTTACCAAGACTAGAATTATGTGGAGCGCTTTTGTTAGCTCAACTGTTTCAAAAGTGCTACATCCTTTCAGAAATACTGAATATTAGACACACCATTCTTTGGACCGATTCTACGATAGTTCTTCATTGGTTAAATTTACCTCCAAATACCTGGCAGACTTTCATAGGAAACAGGGTATCACAAATTCATGAACTCACTAAACATTGCACATGGATGCATGTTCGATCACAGGATAATCCTGCAGACTTAATTTTAAGGTCAGTTTTAGCAGACCTCCTCATAACTCGAAGCCTGTGGTGGCATGGCCCTACCTGGTTATCAGAAGATCATAATAATTGGCCCAAAACTATTCAAATTATTTCAATAAACCCTGAAATTGAAGAACGAAAGTTATAATTCACATAACAACACTACCCTCTTCCGACATAATTGACAAATTTTCCTCTTGGACTAAATTATAATGAATCACTTCGCTCTGCCAATGCATCGTTAAGAATTATAAACAACCACATGAAAAGAACACTGGATATATTACTCCTGGCGATATACATAAAGCTGAAATAACATGGATTAAAGAAGTTCAACAAGCTTTTAGTGAAGATATAGACAAACTTCAGAAGAATAAGGAAGCAAGTAATAAAATCAAGTCGCTACCTCCTTTTGTGGATGACGAAGGTATCCTCCACGTTGGAGGCAAACTAATGAATGCGTCAGTGAATCCAGAGTATAAACATCCAATTTTGCTCCCTCCAGATCATAATATTACACGAATGATATTTGTTGAGACTCATATTACTACTCTACATTCTGGTCCTCAAGCTCTTCTTGCGACTATTGGAACTAAGTATTGGCCCATCAAGGGTAAAATTATAGTGCGATCAGTTGTAAAAAATTTCGTAACATCCAGTAAAAATATGCCAAGGCCTGCTAAAGATCTCATGGGAAACCTACTACCATGCAGAGTCCAACCATCTCGTCCCTTTGAAAACTGTGGGATTAATTATTGTGGACCGCTCCTCTATCAAAGAGTATCATAACGCCGATCACAGCCAGTGAAGGCATATGTAGCACTCTTCGTTTGCATGGCTACCAAGGCTATACACATAGAACTAGTTCCGGATATGACAACAAAGAAATCTCTAGAAGCACTTCAAAGAATGATAGCTCGCAGAGGAGCAATTAAACATATATACTGTGACAATGCTACTAACTTTGTTGGAGCAAAAACAAACTTCATGAACTACAACTTTTGTTCACTTCTGACATTCATCAGTATCAAGTACACAAACTGTGCACATCAGTAGGAATAACGTGGCATTTTATTCCACCCTGGTCACCTCATTTTGGGGGACTATGGGAAGCGGGGGTGAAAAGTGTAAAACATCACCTTAAACAAGTATTGGGAACTTATATATTACCATATGATGAATTAGAACACTCTTGGTTAAAATTGAAGCTTGTGTAAACTCTAGACCTATAACAGACTTGTCAAATGATCCAAACGATTTGAATCCTTTGACACCTGCTCATTTTCTTGTTGGACAGTCCTTAGCTTCCTTTCCTGTACCTGATGTAAGTACATTAAACATTAATAGATTAGACCACTGGCAATGTATTCAACAACTCTACCAGATTGTTTGGCGACGATGGTCAGATGAGTATCTTTCAACTCTACAAAAACAGACCAAATGGGTCAAGGACTACACGGCACCATCCCCAGGCTCCCTGGTATTAATCAAAGAAGACTTCTGATCTCCACTCCACTTCACTGGGACCTAGGTCGCATTGTGGAACTTCACAACGGCAGTGATGGTATACCTCATGTCGCTACAATTCGGACATCTAAAGGGACTGGTGAAGAGAGCCCTTATCAAGCTGTGCGTACTTGCTGATCTTTGAAGTCTGCTACTTCAACGGGGGCGGTATATTAAGCATTCCAGAAGTGTGTGCTGGGGAGTCCCGCTGATCGGAGTGTGTTGCTGCCAGTCGCTCTGTGTGCTGTGACGCGTGCCCGCAATCCGAATTCGTACGCATCACGATCTCTTTCTAAAACACCATATATTGTTAATGTGTTTTTGTTTTGTTAGTAACAAAATAAATAAATGTAAGTTTTTATATAGTAATTTTTAAAAGTGAAGACGGATTATAAACAGTTAAACGTCTTTTCTTTAACAGTTAAACAAATTCTTAAACATTGTAAACAAATTAAACATTTCGTTGTAAACTAGCATAAACATGTAACATGTTCTTTAATAAACAGAGCTTTTATTCAATTGCGTGAATCTAATTTCACCTACGTACCTTATTAAACATCCTCTATGCACAATTCTAAGGGCACAATTGGTGGAAAGAGCAAAATCCATAGGTTATGTTGATGCCGTACTCATGATAAAAAAAAGAGGACTATAGAAAAACTTGTAGACAAACAAATTAATTCTTAAGAATAATTTACATGTGGATGAGTATGAGAACCTTGTTGAGACAATGGCAGTTTTGGCCTAGGGCTGGTCACCTCCCCCCCCCCATAGGAACACAAGTGTTTTGTTATAAAAGTTGTAGTTATGTAGTGGTTATACTGTTTCCTATGATTTGAATTTGCAATTTACTTTTCTCTGTTTCATTATTTTTATCATTCACTATTACAAAAACATTTTGCCCCCACATTTTTCTGTCATGTTTAATTATGATTGTCATTCCCTTATACTAATATGACATCCCCCCATTACAATTCCTAAAACTGTCACTGGCACCAAGGAACACTGATGTAGTTATATTGTGAGGACATGAATGGAGGCAGAAATCGAAAGAAAAAAGGTTTCAGGTGGAAGGGAATCAACTACCAAAGCCATATTGTATTTAGGTCTCATCCTTGGTGATATTAATAGCTATGGAGAATAAATAAAAAGAACTACCAAGAAAGCAGAGGAAAGGGTGTCCTTGCTGTTACATATAATAGTAAACATTGACGATTTACAAAGCAAAAGAAGGAACTCCTAAATGGCATGGTCCACTGAATGTTACTCTGCAGATTGCCATTGTGATTCAGTGACTTAAAGGTGAAGCACCATAGAGCTGACTGAGAGAGATGAGCACAGAACAGTGTTAATAAATGACAACTGTCTACAGAATGGTACTGTTAAAAGGAGTCCAGGTGGTAACTGTAATAATACTCCTAACTTATATGCATTTATTCTTATTCAGTACTATTTATTTTATAACTATGTATTTGAAATTCATTTGAATGGATGTAAAATATAACTGAACTGCACTTATGCAGACCTGAGATATCTGGACTGGATAAATCCTTTGTCATGTATACAAAGGATCCACACAATATTACTATACAATATTGTACAATATTCACAATATATTATAATGAAAAATTTGAATACGATGCAATTGTACGGGGATTAATTCATATATCATAGATACCAATTGTAAGTCTGTAGAAAACGATGTTAAGTAAAAGCAGTTAGAAGGTACCAAAGCGGTATTTGTTCAAAAGGAGCAACGCTTGAGTTGGTGCCTGCCAGACGCCCAGAAAATACAAAAAGTCACGTAGAGGGTCGGCTATCATAAAAATGCATTGTAAGTAGAAACTAACAGAAAATGTGTGAAGGTTGGTAAATTTTAAGTGCTTTCAACAATAAAGTACCATTATGTAAGACAGAGAGCGTAAACAGAGAAATGCATGTAACGCATTTTCCCCACCACGTGTACATGTTGGGGACGTTGGGTTGGGTTGACGAATAAAAAAAAGCGTCATTTTTTTAGCGGGTGAATTCTCGGGGGAGATTGGGTAAATTTGTATTTCGCGGTACATGAAACCAATCAGAGTGTATTCTGTAAATATTTGGTGAGGGTAGTTTTAAGTCGAGTATAAAAAACGGAGTTGGAAAAAAGTTCAGGCCGTCTGCAGAGGTACTACATTTATTTAGACTCATAACCGGTGTATTAAAGAATTATTATTTAGTTGATAAATTAAACAAATCATATTCGCAAAAGTAGTAAGTTGTATACAGTGAATTCATCAAAGCGATAAAACTAACAATCGTATTTGAATCACTAAAATAATAGAATTCATGAAAGTAACTTGTTGATGAAGTTTCAAACAGTAAACAATATTCAAATAAAGTATTAAGTATTTATTAAAGCAATCGTAATTCACCTGAGATTAAATCTCGTCGCCAACAACAAGACGAACAGCGCTACTTACAACAGCCTCTGATGAAGCCTTCTATAGGTGAAAGCCGGTTTAGGCTGTAAGGTAAAACTTTACGTTTTTACTTATAAAAAACTTAGTGTTCCGAGTCGTCAATATTATAGTGATATTTAATTAAATCGGAGTTCGAAGTGTAAAGTTACGGTGAGCTGAGAAACTCTATAGCGGAACTTGTCGTGTACGAATTAATCTGATGCTATCAGCATATCGTGTCCGTGTTGGAAGCACTTACATCCAATCACTTATATACTAGGTGTAAAAAAATATTGTGTAACACATCACCGTTGTATTCGCACTAAATTATAAAAAGTGAATTGTGCGGTGTATGTGAAACAAGTTTATATAGAGTTAACGAATGAACGAGTGCGACTGACGGGATATACTTAGCAGCAGTGGACCAGAGGATCACAGGACCGACGACATTTGAGGAGACACTCCGCACCGTAATAACGGAATTCAACCATCAAGTAAAATTTATATGAACATTCATTTTAACATTGTTATTAGTCAATTCTTTTGGTAATTCAAACAGTTTAAAAAGAATCCACAATTAAAAAGAGAATAATCATAAGAAACTAAATATTGATATAGTAATGTAATCTTTAAATTCAAGAAAATCATTAAATGTATAATTTGTCATATTTATATTTGTTTTATTAATTATTAAACCCTGAGATTGATTATAAGAGTCGCTACCCCAAAGTAAGAGCTAAATTCAATAGTTGAATATCAACAATTATATATATATAGAAATAACCCTTGTTTTAAGAGTTTAGTTGTAGAAATTGACCATACAACGAACAAATTAATATTAATGAATATTCAACATTTAGTCTTGCTTTGCGTGGTGTAGTATTTTGGTTCCCAAGACTTTGGAGCTTATAAAAACCAAAATCCTACGCGAAGGTAGTAATATTTACAGATTTACACAACCACATATAATATTTACAGAAGTGCTGTTTTTTTGCAGGAAATCCATCGTTCACTACAAAGGCACATAATAAAAATCGCCTTCTTCACTGTCATCATCAGATTCATCATTTTTACCTGAGTTATTGGGTGCTAATTTTATGATAAATTCTTGTGCAGTAGCTTCATTTAGCCCCTTGTTTTCCAGTCTTTGTGGATAACCCTTTCTATGTGCTTAAATGTTTAGTCTACATGTCAGCAATAAAGTTGACAACAGATTCTTGAAACAGTTTCTCAACATTTTTCAGTTCTAAAGTTGTATTCTGATCTTTCACAAAATATCTGAGGTTTACCCAAACCATTTCTATGGGGTTGTAGTGGCAGTGATACGGTAGAAGGTGTATTATCATGAAGCCCATCTCAGATGCTTTTAAGTCAGTTACATAGGTTGGCACTGGTGACTTCTGTAACCAGGCTAATTTGTCATGTTCTAGCTTGCGTATGTTCTCTGGGAAAGGTACACCTCAGACTTTAAGCCAGCTGATCATTTCCCCTTTTGTTGAAGACGATGTTGGTTGTCTATCTTTTATTCAGGAATGACAGGGAGCATTGTCCATGACAACAGTTGACCCTTGTGGAATGACTGGAACAAGCTAATCAATAAAATATGATTAAAAAAATTCGGCATTTATGTCTTCATGATTTTCCCTCATTTTTTTCTATTCAAACAAAAGAGGTAAAGCAAATAATTCATTCACTGCTCTACCATGTTCCTGAGGAAGTGGCATCTAAATAGAACCACAGACAATTTCTCCAAAGGACTTTTCGGTTGTTAAATTTTTGTTCTTAATTCCCCAGTCTCTTACTACCAAATGTAGTGAAGATTTTCCTCTAATAAATAGCTGTACTTCTAAAAAGTTGTCTGTATGTAGATACTTCCTTTCACGCATAGTAGTCCATGTAAGTCGACGAATAGCTCCTTTGTCGAAGACATAGATTTGTCTTACAGGCCACTTCCTCTTCAAACTTCTCCTAGATGTGTGAACAACAATGTCATCCCTATGGTTGTCATGTTGGGGTACTCTCCTCTTCACAGCTGCTTTTGGAGGGATTTGCTACTTCCGTATCTTCAACGCCACACAAGTCTTTTTGATGTTCCATCAAATGTCAACGTCAACTCTGTCCTGATTTCAGAGTTGACATGGTTCTCAGCAAAGTACCACATGCATCTGCTACTCTCTGCATCACTTCCCTTATATCAAGCAAGGGTTCTCCATTATTCTTCTCTTTCAAAATCGTAGAAAACAGAAGCAATCATTGGTCTAGCTTGCATTTGTAAAACTTATGGTTTTTTTTTAGAAGAATTTATATTTATCAAACACACAACAGATAAAAACACTAAGTACACAATGGAACAACTTTCTTGTATGACTGATTGACTGGTCTCAGTGTCACAGTCCAAGCTGTGTAACCAAGAGCTTGAATGGGGTATTCATGCAACAAAGAAGATATGATTAATACAGATGCTCTATATGTCCAAGCAAACAATCTCAATACACCATTCATGGATAACACTTCAGAAACTGACTGGTATTATGGCTTTGAACAGTACCATCACATTTTGTCATTTAAAAATCCATAACTTCTGCAACAAAATAGGAAAGATGCAAGGAAACCCGATGCTATATACGATTTTAACTCTGAATTAAATAAAGTTGTTATGATTTGCAAACTTAACTCTGAAGACAAGGCATGCATTGTGTTTAACATGATAAAAGTAGAACCCAAAATGTGCCAAAGTGATTGAAGAAAGAGGAACACCTTTAATCCCAGTAACTAGTAATTCAGGGAGAGAATCCACAACTGAATCACAATCTGAACACTGTCTGCAGATGTGGGTTATTTACCACAATTCATTGTACTTATGGGAGTAATTGTTCAGGCTCGATGGGTTTCAACACTCCAATAAAGAATCCACCTTTGCAAACCAACTCATTGAAGCAAACCATACATACAAAAACATCGACAGTAACATGGACATTCTACAGATACACACAAAAGGAGGAAAACTAGACACTCTTGAACAATTGGACATATACAAACACACGAAAACACACAAAAATGACATCCTAAATGAACAGACACAATTCAAATCACATGCCTTATTCGAACATATCACACCCCACACACAACATCGATCTTTCAAAAGTCAATACCGTCGCCAAGAACAAGACGGACAGTGCTCCCAGCGGCAGCCTCTAAAGAAGCTTTTTAAAAGCGAAAACTGGATCAGGCTCTTAGGTAAAACCTTTACTTTTTTACCTATAAATTTTGTGTTCCGAGTCGGTAGTGAATTAATTATACTTTGGTTTCAACTAATGCATACCCTCACACTGTATTTGGCCTCATCTAGCGGTTGGATGAAAGAACCATAGTTTTTTCAGTGATTTAGTACTGTATTTGTTCTTCATGTTAAAACACTGAGAAAAGTTAAAAATTATCCAAATCAGATAGCACTGCTACTGTTTGATGCCCATGAGAATCATATTGGCTACAGAATTAAATATCGGAATGGAGAACCATACATGACTTCCATGTTCTAAGATTTATATTTACAAAATGAAATGTTTCTATAGAAACTACTTCTTTCCACTTATTGCTTCAGCCCTAACCACAGTACTGTGGTCACTAACGTATACCACCACACGTTATCACACTCGATTTTCAATGATGATGGCAGTCGACGACACTGCGGAAACGTCTGGTTTTGCAGAAAACTTTGGTCTACGGACAAACAGGTCAGGAAGGAATTTTAACAACAAACTACTTCTTTGTTGCCGATAACATAGTACATATAAAAAATTATCCCCTCCCCCTTCAACTATAATTTTTATTTATAGAAAATTACCCCCACCCCATTTAATTAGCCTCTTCATTTATAGATATTTCATCTACGTTTCTACAGTGGATTATTAAGATCTTCTTATCAGGATATTTTATTTATCAAAATTAAGTACTTTACTCTTGTTACAACAAAAAAAGTTTCAGGTAAACTACCCTTTCCCCCTAACCGATCTTCACCAAAATCAATAGGCCTTGAGTCCTCTACAACTCAGGCATGTATGTAAAAAATTACTTGATTGTGTTTGAATTTACGGCAGTTATCGTTCGTCATGAAAAAATTTCTCTTGTTCCAACATAAAATGTTGCAGGTAAACTACTCCTTTCCCTTAACCGATCTTCACCAAAATCAACAGGCCTTGAGCACTCTATAATATAGGGAAGTATGCAAAACATTATTTGATTATGTTTGAATTTACGGCAGTTATCATTCGTCATAGAAAAAATTACCCTTGTTATCACATAAAATGTTGCAGGTAAACTGCCCCTTTCCCTTAACCGATCTTCAACAAAATCAACAAACCTTGAGTTATCTACAATTGAGGAAGGTATGCACAAAATTATTTGATTCTGTTTAAATATGCGGCAGTTATCGTTCGACATAGAAACAATTACTCTTGTTAAAACATAAAATGTGGCACGTAAACTACCCCTTCCCCTTAACTGATCTTCACCAAAATCAACAGGCCTTCAGTCTTTTATAATTGATGAACGTATGCAAAAAAATATTTGATTCTGTTTGAATGTGCGGCAGTTATCGTTCGTCATAGAAACAATTACCATTGTTAAAACATAAAATGTTGCAGGTAAACTACCCCTTTCCCTTAACCGATCTTCACCAAAATCAACAGACGTTAAGTTCTCTATAGCTCAGGAAGGTATGCAAAACATTATTTGATTCTGATTGAATTTACTTATCATTCGTCATAGAAAAAATTACCCATGTTAAAACATAAAATGTTGCAGGTAAACTACCCCTTTCCCTAAACCGATCTTCAACAAAAACAATAGGTCTTGAGAACTCTCGAATTCAGGACTGTATGCAAAACATTATTTGATTCTGTTTTAATTTGCGGCTGTTATCGTTTGCCATAGAAAATACCCTTGTTAAAACAAAAAACGTTGCAGGTAAACTACACCTTTCCCTTAACCGATCTTCACCAAAAAACAAAAGGTCTTGAGAACTCTACTATTCAGAGTTGCATGCAAAAAATTATTTGATTCTGTTTGAATTTGCGGCTGTTATCGTTTGCCATAGAAAAAAATCAACAGACAGTCACACACACAGACACATTTCGAAAAATGACTTTTTTTCATATTTTGAGGGTAGTACAATCAGAATCTGCAATAATCTTGAACACGATTTTTTTGCCATCACCATACTTCCATTACCTTATGGAACATGGAAGTAAAAAACTGCAATAAACAACAAACTACAGCTAGGTAAGTTATCAGATCACTTGACCAATGAAATTCAATTATTTGATAAATATGCTTATGGTCCTGTCAAAATTCTTGGAAGAAAAAAATTTATAAATTCTGGCAGAAAAATGTATTGAAAAATGAGAAGATAGTTGATTGCAAAAATGTGAATTTTCTGCACTATTAAACAAAATTAAACAAAGTGTGGATGATTAGTAATAATGTCATCACTGGTTTTGTAACACAAATTTTTCCATTTGATGCAAGAAAGTTTCCAAAATTTGCTTTCAGGCCAAAATAACCCATGCATATAAAAAGAATAGGCTATTACACCATACGGAATTGTCAGACCATCTACAACAACCTCTATTGATTAGCTAAAGTCTTAATCTCTACCAGGCATGTCTGCTGCTCAGATAAGCACTGTACTAAATAAGCCACCTGGTCACTGTCCCCAGAGAAAAAAAAAAATGCCTATTAAAAAAATTCACAACAAAAATAAACCCCAGAAGCACGAACTGGAATCACAGAAATATTTATATCAGAGATAAAGAAAACTCAAAAGTCTATGTCTATAGAACTCACTATAAAAAAAGAAAAAAAAGTGTCTTGGTTGAAACCTGAAAGATACAGATACGTTTTAACAAGTGAAGAAGTCCTGGTAAAAGTTAAAGAAGCTGAAGACAGTATCAAGAAAAAGCATAGAAAAAATGAATAAGAAAAATCTAGAAATAGAAAAAACAAAGCTAATAAGGAAACTAAATTTTGATCATGAAGTACTAAAGAAAACTAAATAAGATTCCATTGTTTTTTGACTCTGATGATAACAAAAATCATTTACAATAATGTTTGAAAGAAAATACCACAAAGTAACATGAAATGCCAGAGTAGCAATAGATTCAACCAGGAAATTTGTTCTTGTTGATTTTGTTGGAGGACCAAGGAATTAAAACTAGCTACAAATATAATTATTGAGTACAGAAAATATATGATGACAAAGGAGAACTTTATGTCATAGCATATCAACGTAAAGATGAAATTTATACACAGTTTATAGTTAAAAGTAAATATAATTACTTCACTACTGACTCGGAACACAAAGTTTTTTATAGGTAAAAACGTAAAATTTTAAACTTATAGCCTTAACCGGTTTTTGCTTTTAAAAAACTTCTTCAGAGGCTGCCGTTGTGCGCACTGTCCGTCTTGTTGTTGGCGACTGTATCGACTTTTGAAAGATTGATGTTGTCTGCGTGGGGTGTGATATGTTCGAATAATGCGTGTGATTTGAATTGTGTGTCTGTTCGTTTAGGATGTCATTTTTATGTGTTTTTGTGTGTTTGTATATGTCCAATTGTTCTAGATTGTCTAGTTTTCGGCCTGTTGTGTGTACATGTAGAATGTCCATGTTATTGTCGATGTTTTTTATGTGTGGTTTGCTTCAATGAGGTGGTTTGCAAAGGTGAATTCTGTAGTGGAGTGTAGTGCCTTTGTGTGTTCAATGTATCTTTGTTTGAAGCTACGTCCTGTCTGGCCTATGTAGAATCTGTTGCAATCTGAGCAATTTAGTTTGTAAACACCAGGTAGATCGAATTTGTTTTGTGCTTTGAGTGTGTGTTCTGTTTTGTTGGTAGTTTTGTATGCGATTCTGTATCCTGCTTTTTTGAATTTGTGGGCTATTTTTTCAGTTTGGTTATTGATGTCCGTTAGTGTTATGAATTTGTTGTTTTCTGTCTTTGACTGTTGTTTGTTTTGTGTAGGAGTTTATTGACTATTTTCTGTTGTATCCGTTGGATTCTGCTACATATTTTATCGTGTTTAGTTCATCTCTGTAGTCTTTTCCCTCTAGTGGGATGTTGATAAGTCTATGTATGATAGTTCTGAAGGCAGCTAGTTTGTGTTGTATTGCGTGATTGGAGGAGCTGTGTATTAGTGTGTCAGTTATAGTCAGTTTTCTATATATATTGAATTTGTGCCTGTGTTCAAATTTTGTGATGGAGAGGTCTAAGAGGTTTATGCTATTGTTGTGTTCGTATTTGGCAGTAGAGGTTATGTTTTTGTGTATTTTGTTTATGGACAATGAAATCCAAGAAAAGAAAAGTATAAAAAAAACTGTCTGCTTTGAAAAAATACTGGTAAAAAAAGGCTCGCCTTTAATCATTGTTTTCATGTGAAGTCACCATACTGCACTGCATGATGCCTTTGAAACAAGAGACTTTTGTCCAAATTTGTTACTTAAATTTTGTCTTTAAATATGCTTAAAAGTCTTTATGCTTGAACTTTGCTTAAAATAGTGATTTTCTCTTGGTAATATCTCAAAAGGGACACAAGACAAAGATCTAAAATTTTCTCAAAACACTCCGACTAGTACCAAGTGAAATACAAAACTTCATCATTGAGACTTATACAGTAGTTGAGGGAATACAATTTTTAAAATTTCAAAAATTAGACATATGAATGAGTCAAATTATAAATATCTAGCCGTAGAAAATATGTTTAAATCACATTAAAAATAATAGGCCTATGTGCAGAAATTTAAAAACACAGGAAAATTCATATAAAGTAGTAGCATAATATTTTTCTTAATAAATATCTTCAAATACAAGAAGCACCAACAGGAATCATAGAAATATTTATATCAGAGATAAAGAAAACGCAAAAGTCTATGTCTACAGAACTCACTGTAAAAAAAGAAAAAATGCCTTGGTTGAAACCTGAAAGATACAGATAAGTTTTAACAAGTGAAGAAGACGTGGTAAAAGTTAAAGAAGCTGAAGATAGGATCAAGAAAAAGCATAGAAAAAATCAATAAGACAAATCTAGAAATAGAAAAAACAAAACTAATAAGGAAAATAAATTTTGATTATGAAGTATTAAAGAAAACTAAACAAGATTCCATTATTTTTTGACTCTGATGATAACAAATATTATTTACAATAATGTTTGATAGAAAATACCACAAAGTAACATGAAATGCCAGAGTAGCAATAGATTCAACCAGAAAATTTGTTCTTGTTGATTTTGTTGGAGGACCAACGAATAAAACTCGTTACAAATATAATTATTGTCTACAGAAAGTAATATGATGACAAAGGAGAAATTTATGTCATAGGATATTAACATAAAAATTCCGTGTCAAATCAACACTGTATTTTTACCTCACAATCTCAGATTTCCATGAAATTATTAATTTTTTAAAGCTACATATTCACATTATTACATTTTTTAGATTTACAATAATAGTGTATATTCCAGTGTTTAAGAACTGGTATACACTCAAAGTGTTTTAAACAAAAATTAAAAATGTATTGCTTGAAAGATGAAAATTTTATTCGGTAATTGTGAACTTTCTTAACTTTTCTGATATTGAGGTGAAATATTTTTTTCTAGATTCTTCTATGTCATATAAACATGGGAAAAATAATTATAAATTGCGGTCAAACTTATTTATGGAGAAAAATAAAATAAATAACCCCCCATAAGCAAGCATGCAAAGCTGTCTACCATGCACCATGTTAACTGCGTAGTTAGTGGGAACACCGTAGTTGGGTGATAGTGCATTAGTGCACACAGAATGACCAGTTATGACTTCATGTGTGGTATTACCTATCTCAACAGTTAGTCTACAATTTGTGTGCCAAATATTTACCCGGATGCTCCCATGCACATGGCGTGTAATATACACAATTACCTACAATTATGAAATACACAATTATACATACATTTATGTGTTTATATAACATAGAAGAATAAAAAAACCACACGCACAGTAGACTCCCGACTATCTGGCCTAATGTAGCGGAAGTGCAGGCCGGATAACAAAAAGCCAGATAGGCTGGAGTTTTATAATTACTTACTTCCTGCCCCACCCATACCATTAAAATCATGCTTTTTATACCATAGCCCGCTCTTATTCATATTTACCTCTTAGTACAGTCCAGTACTTTATAAATGTATGTTATGTACTGTACTGTACGTTTCAAAAATTTATTACA
The DNA here is from genome assembly GCA_034769895.1 of Magicicada septendecula. Classification (NCBI taxonomy): domain Eukaryota; kingdom Metazoa; phylum Arthropoda; class Insecta; order Hemiptera; family Cicadidae; genus Magicicada; species Magicicada septendecula. The sequence continues at coordinate 102,635,772 of CM068376.1, forward strand.
GAAAAAAGAAGTCCAAGAATAAAAATATTGTGTACACATTTTAAGATAAATTTTATAATGTCCAACTTAATTGCAGGAAACACAAAATAATGTACACTGTATGGTATGAATATATAGAATTTTAAAATAAACAAAACATTAAAGTAAAACGCAGGCCTAATTCTTAAAAGAATTTTTTAAACTAATTTTACTGTTAATTGATAAATGATTACATGAATGTGAAAAGGTAGGCCTAAGATAGAAGAGTCAAAACTTACAGTTTTAAGTTTTTGAAGAAGTCCTTGATAGATGATTGCTTCTCCCTTTTAGCCCTCTTCCGCGATGCAATGTCCCTCCACTTATGAAACCAGACGATATCAGCTGGCGTCACTTCCTCCTGCTGACTAATGTACTGCAGCGCTGCCTCAGTCATCTTTAACCCTTCTGAATGTGGGATGAGATTTTTCCTGTCATCTACAGAAGCCTCCTCCTCCTCCTCTTCTTCTATTTCTTCTCCCTGTGTCACCATTTCCACAATATCATTGTCAGTTATTTCATTTGTTTGCCATCCATTCTCTAATCTCCTCTGCAATGACATCGTCACAGCCCGGTACTTTTTCCAGCAACGAAACAAGTTTATCGTTTTCATCTTCCACTTTGGTTTCGCACACGGGTTCAAGGTTGAAATGTCCACCTTCATGGTTCAAAAGAATTTTCCAAGACCTTACAAGTGATATGTTTGGAATCTCTTCCCATTCTTCGGCCAAGCACCTTATGACATCTAGGCAGCAGGGCGGGGGGAATCCGTGCTTTTCATGTCACAACTTGTGTTTTGCATATGGCACATAGGTTCAAAAATAGGCCGGATAGTCGCGAGCCGGATAGCCGAAAGTCTACTGTATATATATTCATATATGCTCAGATTTTTCTTGTATAGTATTTGTATTATTATTGATAATAACAAAACTTTTACAAGAATATAGTTTTATTATTTTGTGAATTACATTGTTTCGATAGCATTCAGTTATCATCAGATATAAAATTAATAAATTAAAATTTTTAAATCAATGTTCAAAACAGCTGTTTTATATGAAGGCAAAATTTAATTTCATGGAAATTTGTTGTCCATGACGTTATTAACTAATTAACCAGTGGCGGCTTCAGACCATCTTTTCGGGGGGGGGGGGATACCGTGAAGCCTGGGGGTATGGAATACCCCCAGCAGAGGAGGGGCGGGGGCGCTCCCTCAAAATTTTTGCAAATTTAGACTTTAGAAGTGGCATTTTAAGGTCATTTAACTCCTGCAAATACGATTTAAATGAGTTACTTTTTGAAAATATTTCCTGATTCGATGGTGTTTTTAAATTATTAATTCAGTGAAATATATCGTCATTTTGTTATGTAATGAAACATATGTATAAGCAAATTTGGTACTTTTTATATACAACTTCGCCTAATTCTTTCTCCTATAAATACATAGGATGTGCCATAATTAGTAAAAAAGTCTGGATCAGTTTTGTAATTCGTCCAGGCGTTTTTTTCATTTAAAACATATTTTAATTTTAAGGGCAGTTTACCCTTAAAACCCTCAAAATTAAATAAGCTAATAAACGGTCAAACCCAAAGCTTGGATATAGGAATTAAACTTTAAATACATGTTTATAATACTATTTATTTATTTCAAACACGAGAATAACAATACATAGTAACACATTAATAAAAGTTTGTTAAAAGCTTAAACCTAAACAACAAAATCTATTCTCCTCCTATTTCCACTGTTTGCAAATCGTTCAATCACTGAGTCTACGTCAATTTCAATGTCTCTGTGAGTGTGTAACAAGCATAGTCCGGACAATATTTCTTCACCCATCCTTGCCCTCTGCCACGTCTTCAAACGACGCAAGGTGGAGAAAGTTCTCTCAGCAGACGCCACGCTAATGGGAAGAGTTGCCAGGATTTTTAACAAGGAGTAAATCGATGGAAACATGTCCTTATCACAAGCATCCATCGCTTCAATAGCGGTTGCTGGAAGTTTACCCTTATATCTGTTTTCCCTTTCCCATTTTTCCCGCCAAAGTTTGAATTCACTATTTACCAGATACCCATCGCTTTTCCTTAGCCCAAGTATGGGTGCGAATTTGTCGATCAAGTTTTGGAGCTGCATATTTTCTTGGTCCAGGTCTTTGTGTACATCACTGGCACCGTCCTTGGGATTGTCCTTAACAACAACAGTTGGAATCAATACACGAAGTCCAAAACAATCCAATGAGTCTTTGGGAAATCTTGAAATGAGATCTGCAATCACATTGTCAAGTAGGGGAATGTATGTAGATTTCTTGTAATATTCTTCTGGCATGTTTGAAGTGTAATTTGGTCTATGTTGTTGCCGTGCTGTTACACGAGGAAGTTTTATTTCAACTCCGAGTTGAGAGCACAATTCCTTGACTTCACAAAACACCTCAGAAAATGTCTCGTCACACTTTTGCCTTTTCTTTTTCAGTACAGAAAGTGTATCCTGAATAGCGTCAGAAGCTTTCCTTAAATCAAGGGATGGAGTCTGGAGCCTTCTGCTCAGTGGAAGTGTATGTTTCAATACATCGATCAAAGAAATCATTGCCGAAATGAACTGTACATCACACAGGGAGGTGATCAGTGCAGTTGCGTTGGAGGAAGTAGTCAAATCCGTCCAGCCAGAAATTGATTCCAGAGCTTCAATCAGATAAGGAAGAGCTTCACGAAACTTGAGCACAGTATCATGCCTCTCCACCCAACGTGTTTCACAAAGCCCCGGTAGCTGTTTCCCCAAAAACATACCTAAATCATCGTTTCTCTTTTCCAAAAACTTACGTAAAACGGCATTTCTCTTTGCAGACATATTGAAAAATGATGTTACTGATTTCATTATGCCGATCGAGTTTCGGACACTTGCTACGTTGTTTGATTTAGACAGCGAGTTATTCAATGCGTGATTTAAGCAAGGACACCAGCATGCATGCGTTGCTTCACGACGTATTTCACAGACAGCGCCAACAAGCTCAGATGACATTACACTGCAACTATCTGTCCCAATGCCTACACAGTTGTTGACGTCAAGGAGCAACTCTTTGACGATATTTACAACAATTTTTCCAAGTACCTCTCCTTTTAGTTTGCGTTCAAGTTGTACGCCATTTTCATTTCCCTCCTTATCTTGGATGGCATCATATGCATCAATAAATGTGATGAAGTCTTCACGAATAAAACCATTATAAACATACCTCAAAGTAAGAGACAGTTGTTCAGTGTGGGATATGTCTGTGGTTTCATCAAATAGTATGCTAAAACAGCCAGACTGTCGCACTCTATTTAATATGACACGTGTGATTTCCTTTCCACAACATTCAATCAGGCTATTTTGGGTGTTTTTCCCAATGTATGTTGCCCGTGCAGATGAGTTATCAAGGTGTTTTTTCAGTATGTGGTCACCTGATGAAATACGAAACCTTAAGAGCTCCCTGAAGTTTCCCTCATTTACGGGACTTGGATCTTCTTGGAGGTGGAGGTTACCATCGTCTCGATGTCCACGAAGGGGGATATTTTGTCGTCCCAAAAAGATAATACTTTCAATTATGGGACGCAACCGCTCACGGTTTTCTTGAACTTGCTGTAAGCGCTGAGTAATCACTTTATTAACAACAGCTTCTTCTGGAGATGTATAAGTTTTAATGAAGTTTTTCCCAGCTTCCACACTCTCTCTGTGGTATGCATTTTTCTCGTGTGTCTCCAGGCAGCCATCTTTACCAAGTAATTTCGCAAATGAGGTCACAGACTTAGTCACAAGAGATTGCAAGTGCACTCCTTTATTATGGCCACAATACTTATGCGCAAAAAGTACGCAGTATTTACAGTAGAGACCCTTCTGTATATCAGAAAACACAAGCCAATGTTTGCTTTCTAAATGATTTCTCCCTAAAAAACGTTTGACAAATTTCCCATTTTTATTGTGGACTGAAAAAGGAAAACTGTAGTCTTTGGGGGGCTCACAATGGTGTTGTAAAAGACCAAATTTCGTAAACTTATCCACAGATTTTCCAACGTAGAGTCCTATGTCGTAATCGTGAGTTACTAATTCGCCTGCTAGGTTAGAAGTAATATCTTTGATTTTGGTATGAGCTACTCCTTTCAGAACAGGATGGCTACTACCAGCTTCAGTTCCAACTGGCGAGACACTTTTGGTAGTCAAATAGTTTTCACTATTGCTGAAGACGTCCATAGCTGAAGACGTACTAGGCATCGGTGGAGCACCAACCACACCAGTCTGAGTTGATTGCTTTGACAACTTTCCAAAGAAGGAGTCAATTGGTCTTGTGCATCTCCGTTTCTTAACTCCTGTAGATATATTCTGAAAATATAAAAATGCCACCTAGCATAATCCTTATTTATACCTAATTGTATCCTTCCTAATTAAAAAAAACAAATAAAAAATTTTTAAATGAAATGATAGCAATAAAAAATAAGACGGATTGATTAATGGAAATACGACTGACAGTGTGTGGAACTGTGAACGCACAGTGTAGGCGGCTTAACTACAGTACACTTTCGTAAATCCGAATGTCGGTAGGGTAGAGACCACAGTGAATGCCACCTGGGAGTATTTCGTTAATTAAAAAAATATCGAATAGTGTTAGAAACTCGAAAGTTTCATAAGTGTGTTCTGTTATCTATTTATTTCTTTTATGAATTTGCTAACTGCTATAATTTTTTATTGTTCGACTAAGCTTTTCGTCATTGCTGACATCTTCAGCTGTTATCTATTTGCTCGTATTTCGCAGAAATTTTGTAACAGATATTCTTATTTTAAAAGAAATAAAATTTTTTTTAGTAACACACAGCTCTGAAACCTGCATTTTCTTATTTTGGATACTAAGGAAACCTGGTAAGTAATTTATGAAATTTATTGAAATAAGCAGTGCTATGATAGTAAAAAGATTTTCAGCGTGTTCAACATAAAATAAACTTTAAGTTAATAATAATTCTGCATGTACTATTCCTTTATATTTTTGTAAAAATTGGTGGCCATAACTGTGTTATCGAATAGACCAATTATTCAGTTCTGGCCATAGGTACGACAATAGCAAAAAGTTAACCTTACTTTTTAGGTGGTTCTTTAATTAAAGTTTGTTGTATAAAAATTGAACTTGTTAATTTAATTTATTTAAGTTAATTTAAGATTTTTATAATTATTTGGAAGGAAATAAAAATCTGTAAAATAATTTTATTATAATCATATATTATATATCAAATCGTTTTTCTTAAAATGTAAATACGTTGCTTAATCATAGTATTTATGTACAGTAAAATGTTAAATATATATGCTAAATAAAGTTTATTATCTATAAGAAAGATATTTTTTTCTTTATTACATATGTATTTCTTAACACATGAAACATATGGCGAGAACCGTGTTCTTTGATGGCGATGACAAAATTAAAAAATGTGTAATTTCTTGGCTAAGAATATTTATTAGCCTTCGATGAACTCCAACAATATTAATACTGTATTATATTTGATCATTCGGTAATGCAAACTTTTCGCTAATCCGAACCCTCCCGGTTTTTATTAGTTCGGATTAGCGAAAGTGTACTGTATTGCCATGACACCGCCACATAAGGTAATAACTGAATTTTTAAAGGAAATTCGCTAAAAGCCTCTAAGATATTCACAAATAACAACTGCATGTCCAATTTTACTAAAAATCAGTCCAGTAGTTTAGTTTACACTACTTCGGACAGACACAGGCAGAACATTTTCACAGTTACAAAATATTAATTCTAGTAGGCCTACGTATAATAAAAAATAGGAAAGTAAGACATAACCCTGTTCGCTAGATGACTGATCAAAATTTAGTACTGTACATTGGCTGTACTCACCATTTTTTAGTTTATCGGCCTTTGTTGAGCACAACAAAACTAAACTGTACCTAACTGTACTGTAAACTGTAAATAAATATCTGTGTTCTTAAACGTAAAGCTATTTATGATCAGAAAACCTAGCACACTTGTTACAAATGACGTCAACACAATAGTGTTTGTGGAGGAGGTGGAGTCAACCCTGGTGGGAAATCAGTGCTGACAACTTCCCCCAGTAATTTTTTGTTATTTCCGCCTTTATACATACAATCTATCCTTATGGATAATAAGCATGTCCCCCAGTAAATAACCTCTAAGGCTGTTCGAGTGGCGAGGTTTTGTAGGTGTCTAGAACGGTATTTACGGTGTCGCAAACCGGCTCGTTTACGGCACCAGATCAGGCAAAACTAAGTACAATACTCCTCACGCTCACTCTTCTGGCTTCATAGAACAAAAATGTGCTTTATAAATTATGAAATAGGGTAGAGACCACAGTGAAGGCCACGCTGACATATAGTTTTAACCGTAATAACTTTTGTCATATCCACTAATATTTTCACCCATTTGGATCGTCTAAATAATGAGTTAGGAAAAGTGTCACAGGTTCTCGGGGGGGGGGGGGCATGGCCCCCCTGAAGCCGCCACTGTAATTAACTAATTATAGTTAGTTGATTAACTAATTATAAATATATCACTACTGACTTGGAAAACTAATTTTTTATTGGTTAAACGTTTACCTTGTAGCCTGAACTAGTTTTTGCTTATTACAAGCTTTGTTAGAGGCTTATTTAAAGTTGAAAATGTGTGTTTGTTTTTTATTGAGTGCATTGTTAAATTTGATTTGTATATATCTGGTATATTTATAAAATCAGATAGGCCTATATATGAATCAAATTTAGCTACACACTTAATAAAAAACAAACACACATTCCAAATTTAAATAACATCGGTTTATTAAAACACATTTCCAAATGTCCAAAAATGACCTTATGGGAAAATTTAAATATATTTAAACATAAAACAGATAATAAATTGATACCAGAACAAATTCAGATTAATACAAAAAATGATAATATTTTCAAAATTACTAATTTAATAAAATAATAAATATTTATATATTATATTTTACAATTAATTATATAACATATTTATATACACATATAAAACATTAAATCTAGTCTTCATATAAAACAGCTGTTTTGAACAATTGATTTAAAAATTTTAATTTATTAATTTTATATCTGATGATGATAGCTAAATGCTATTGAAACTCTGTCTGTAATTCACAAAATAATAAAAATATATTCTTGCAAAAAGTTTTGTTATTATCAATAATATTATATATATTATATAAATATAATTTTATATATATTTTAAGCTTTATGTATACGACTTACATTTTCATTTGAAACAACTGTTTCAACAGTATTTAAAATACTTTTTCATTATTGCAGATAGCTTATGGAGATTGGTTGTTTGTAGAAGCTTTTATTTCTGTTTTCAACAATTAGTTTATAACAATAAATTAACAGTAATATGTGCGCGTGAGTGCACAACACACACACACACACACACACACACTCTCTCTCTCTCTCTCTCTCTCTCTCTCTCTCTCTCTCAAAATGGAAGTGAAGTGAACCAGACATGGAAGAAACATAGACAGAGCTTGCCAAGCACTGCAGAAAGGGATACTACTACCAGTCCTCAAAAATGCTCTGCAAAAATAAAAAATGTGTTTTTGAAATAGTGGTTTAAAACGACTTTCAATGCAGCCTAGTTTTGCTGAGAAACATGCGATAGGGGGGGGGGGGTCAGCTCATTTGTCACTTCTTAAGTTTATTTGAAACTTGATATGAGCCTTACCAATGCATGGTGGAAATATTTCTTTGCACTAAAACATCACAAAGTAATATTTTGCTGTTTTACTCCAGTACTTAATGTCCAGTGATGGTTTTCACTTTGGAAATATTTAGGTTGCAAAGGAAAGAGAGTTTGTGAGTCACATTCAAACACTACTTTGTTCGAACTTTAGTTCTCTGTTGTCATTTAATAAAATTTCTCATTGAATGTTTGTTAAATTTGATTCTTTTTTATATAAACTATCACCTTTGTAAAAGTTTCATTTGAAGTAATAATAATAATGCACAAGGTTATATTTATGAATATATTTTTATTCATTTGTATCATTAATTTAAAAAAAAAAAGAAAATGTACATCTCATATGATGTACCACAATTTCGTAGAGTACAATAAAAATACATACTGCTGTACATACATACAACGAGTCATCGCTTTTCACAAATATGGTTATATTTTGTTGTAGGTCCATTTTTAACATCTGCATATATAAAATTTGATTGATGTGTACAACAGAATTTACATAAAAATATGAAAACATGACATGTTTTTTGTTAATTCACACTGATAATATATGTCACCTGGTTGCATATACTACTACTTATAAATTACATTTTGAAAGTTATTTCAGGGCTGTTTTTTAACCTTACGTAAAAATAAATTTGAACCCATATGTGATGTTAAACTATCTTTACAACTTCACATTTCAAGTTTATTTATTTCTTTTTAATAAGCTTACAGTTATTTAGTATATATCAATCGTTCTTCTCATTACTTGCTATTACTATTGATTTACAACATCCTGTTCAGTTATTTCACTACATCTGTTTGTTTAATGTTTGTTCTTCTTCTGCATTCTGCAGTTCCAGAAAGAGAGTGGACAGCAGTATTTGGTAATGATAAATAAACCTTAAACACCAAAGTGGTAAACACTGTTTCCGAACGGATAAAAACATTAGTTATAATACTGTTAACATTACACATTACAATTATTTAAAATTTTGCAACATCCAGATACATATTATCACAACAAAAATACCTGATTTACAATATTAATAAACCATAATCTTTTTATGAACAAACACGTTTAAAGAAAAAATTACTCTTTCAGGAAAACAATTTAAATTATTTATTTTGATTTGATTATATTGAACTTTTAATATTTAGTTCACATTTTGTAACCTCTGTCTGTTTTAAGAATTTAAAACACACAGACACACACACACACATCAATTACATGTTTCACTGTACTGTACAATGTTACATAAAACATTTCTCAATTTTTGACACAAATCTAAATGTTTCCTGACTTTGGTCATCTGTTATCACTGTTCTGAAGGTGGTTCGGTGCATCAGCAAATGTGAATTTGAGTCTATATGCTTCTGCGACTAAAACACCAATATCTGAATCATTCCAGTTCTGTGTTGGCAAATTCTGTAGCATCAACATTAATCCCTGTAAAAGGTACGCACAATTAACAAGTCACATTACATTCTGGTGGCTGAAGCCTATTTAATAATAAGTTCATCAGTTTTCAACAACAGTTAATTTTGTTTTCAATATTTTTTTAACACTTCCAGACCTATGCCTGTACGTCATCGTATGGACCCACAGGGATTGTCGTTTTGTTTGATGTCCATACATTGTACTGACATCACTTTATCAATGGTTTTGGCTGTTTCCTGTACAAGACTAGGACAGTAGAATTGAAATGTAGTTATTATTTAATCTAATAGATGCTGCTGAATGGATGTAGCTGTATAATCAAATTTATATTTGCTTACAAAATTTCATAAAGTATCCTACACTCTTATAGGTTAAATTGTGTGATGCTCACATTTTGGACTTTTCATGTTAATGTCATTGAAAATATATTATTCATGGTTGAAACTGTGATTTTAATTGGTTAGAGACTTTAGAAATAACTGATAACATGAATTCAATTGAAAATGACAGTGAGTTGGAAAAAGATAGCTCTGATGCAGACCCCAATTTTCATAATTGTTCTTCGGATGATGACTTGGTTTCAATTCAAATATTTTACTTTGAAAAATACCTGTTAGATTTACTGCAAACGTTTTTGAATCACATTTAGTTTTTGTTTTGTAGATTACTAGGAAGTAAAAATGTTCTTTGAAAAATAATGTAAATATTCTAGTGCCCCCCAAGATATTTTTATTCCTCTATTGAATTTTATTATATTTATATTGTTTTCTTTGCTATTTTTACCTAACTTGAAGATAATGTAGCTTAATACCATTAATTGTTTAACTATCATAAATATGAGACTAAAGTGGCTACAAAAATAAATTGTACTTGAAAAGAAATAAAAAAATTTTTTTAGTGTATTTGTAAGAAATGTATAACATGTTGCAAAAGTAGTGAAAAAAATATACAATGTCATACATCAAATTAAAAAGGAAGGAAGCAGCTAAACGATGGTATATGATAAGTTGATAATATAATCTTGGCTAAGTTATAACATAACAATGGAATTCACTGACAAATACCAGGCCACTATAGGTTAACCCCCAATAAGTCCAAGTCTGAAAGTGTTTGAATGGGCATTTAACATTTGTGTTAAGTCGGTGCATCAGCAAATGTGAATTTGAGTCTACATGCTTCTGCAACTAAAACACCAATATCTGAATAATTCCAGTTCTGTGTTGGCAAATTCTGTAGCAACAACATTAATCCCTGTAAAACGTACGCACACTTAACAAGTCACATTACATTCTGGCAGCTTAGTTAGCTGTATTTAAAGTTAATAAAAGCCCAATGAATATGCTGGTATGGACATGCGTGCAGTACAGAAGCAGGAACAACTTTAAGGAAGATCACCAATTGAAAGCCATACAGAGTGAAAGACAGAGGAGAGGCCAAAAAATCAATGGGAGGACCATGCTATGTGAGATGTGAAAGGTATGGGAGTTGTAAAATGGAGAGAATAAGTATACAACATTGAAAGTTGGAAAAGGGAGTAAGGACATATGCAAACTTATACAGGTGACTATACAAAAGAAAATATGAAGTAACCCACAATAATAAATGGGTCTAAGGAACTCAATGACCAACATTTCACAAGGCATGAAAGGTCTTTATTATTATCTTTTTATTATATTCAGTCACTTGCAACTCACCTGAAAATCTCTTTCTAACAGCAAATCTTGGCGCCAGTGTAAAAGGAAGGCTGCACATACATACAATTGAAAGGATGCAAAACTATCTGATTCAGCAAGATATGTATCCCACAGGCGTATAGAACATCGCAACGGCACTTCTCTTGTTAGTAAATTGTTCATCCAACGAAATGAAAATTGTAAATAATCTATACCATGCTTTTGCAGATGCCGATGTAATGTTCCTGAACAAAGCAAAATGAGTTTTACAATTTACTTGCAATTTTTTTTTAATAAATACAGCCAACACAATTAAATTATCTGATTATTTCTCATCCAACACACACACACACACACACACACACACACACACACACACACACACACACACACACACACACACACACACACACACACACACACACACACACACACACACACACACACACACACACACACACACACACACACACACACACACACACACACACACACACACACACACACTTGAAATAAAGTCTGGTTAATTTAAATTTTTGGATAATTCAAAGAAATAGTGTTCCCCTTGAATTCTCTACTCAAATTAGTGTTACAATTTTAGCTAATATGAACTTTTTATATATCTATTTGCATAATTCTACATACCAATTTTTCTTGCATTACAACAGATTCTTTAGAATTACGCATTTAATAACAGTAAAACTGTGTACACTACTAAAAACAAAAAGACATTAAAAATAACTGTTAGCTTTGTGCATTAAAACTCCATATATAGACCAATGAATGACATGCAGTAAATGGAACACATCTTTTAAATTTTACTGTTTTAAGCTGACTCATTTGATACCCTGTCTCAAACTGCTACTGTACCTCTTGTATTATTTACACCTATTTATGTCAATAACATGTACATTCACATTTGTATTGCTAAGTGTCGATTCTGAGAAATTTGACTGAAATAGTATTGTCTACTGTCGTTGTTTCATTTTGTCACTTTGGAGTGGTTATTGTTGAGCAAGCATTCAGTGAAGTCTTAAATGTTTTTAATACTGTACAGTTTCAGTTTGCCAGTACAGAATGGTTTCTGTGAATGGGCATTCTGTGAAGTATTAATTGTTTTTAATAGTGCTCTGCATTATCTAAGTGGGGAATGTACTCTAACCTTATTAAACAAAACTGAAGTTATTAAGAAGTAGAAAAGTATATACAACGGGAATGCTATTATCATATAGAAATACGGAATATTGGCGAACATGCTGTTGAGTTATTTAAAAAACAAGGAAAAAATTATATGAATCTGCAAGACAGGGGAACCAGTTAATGTGTAAGAAGTGGTGGGAATTCAGAAGTTGACAAGTGTGTTCTCAAATGGCTGGAACAAGTGTATGACAGTAACATTCCTTTAAGCTGTTCAATGACCCTTTTCAAACCAGCCTGTACTTGCTAAAGTGGAATAATCCACAGAAAAACTTAAAAATTACTGAGGTTAAAGGTTTTAAAAATAGAAATGACATTACATTTCAGTCTGTGGTCGAAGTGTGGAGACACAAATGTGTGTTGCAACTAATTGTCCAAACTTTTTTACTGTAGACAAACATTTTAAACAACTTTTTTAATGTAGACAAAACTGGCTTAATTTTTAAATGCATACTGAACAAACACTTGCTTTTATGGATGATGTAGGGGTGGGAAAAGAGTAAAGATTTTGGGGATGGCTTTGAAAAACATTGCCTGTTAACGATCAGGAAGTCGACAAAACTGACATGCTTCAAATCAGTGAAAAGGTTGCCTATTCATTACTAAGCTAACAAAAATTATGGCTAATCAATCACTTTAAAAAAATGGCTTGTTGGATTAGACAACAAATTTTTTGCTGCTAACAGAAGACAACTGCTGCTTTTTTAATGTTAACAGCACAGCCCATACCGCCATTAACTTAGATGTATTAAAATTGTTATTCAAAATCTTAACATTTCTATAGCTGGCATGTTGTTTTTACAAGTTACACAACAAACAATCTCACACTGCTTTTCCAAAGATGGCTTCAAATTTACATCTATTCATGAAACTGTTCCAGAAGAACCTGTGAGGTGTCTGATTCCATAGTGTCAGGCCAAAGTAGTGGTTGAAGTCAGTTATAGTAACTATGTAAATGCCAACAAAATATTGGTGATTATGGAGAGATGACGGATGGTGACATTCGTGAGAAAGTGACACAGAAAAACAACCCCAAATCTTATGATGTAGAAACTGATAATGACCATGGTCTTAACAAAACCAATGGCACCAGAAGCTGCTAAATTGATTGATAAAATACAGAAAATCACTACAGCTCAAGTGAATGTGTTTAAATGAACTTGACGACTTTGTCTACAGTGTCAAATTAAATTTGAATCAAACAAAAATTATAGGTCTTTTAAAGACAGTGCATTTGAAATATTCTTGATCATATTAAGAAGATAAGTCTTGGTGTTTTTTAAATTTATTTTTCATTTAATTAAAAATACAGTAGAACCTCGAATATCCAGACTCCTCATATCTGGAAAGAACAAGAATAGGAAAAAAATGCTTAAAAAAACACAGTACAGGTAAAACGGCCTGACCAGTCCATAGTAGGCTATTGTACTATGAAGTAACTAATTTTGTTTGTGTCTGTTATTTATGTTATTTTTACAGTAGTTAAAACATGTTCTGATTAAATTTATGGTTAAATTTTTTACTGTGTTTGCCGCTTACAGTGCAAGTAAATCACATGTGATGTCAACAAAAATGAAACAAGTAGTGATTACAACTGATATACAAAGTATAAACTGTAACTGTAAACTGTAATAGTGTACTTGTATTATACAAGTATTGTACAAAGTACAATTATTTTTCTCCACTTACAGGTAATTGTCTATTGCTGTGATGACATTTCCATCTGTGTAACCAATCAGAACTAGCACACAACACTATAACTTGGAAGCCAGAAGTTTTTCTTTGTCTTCTACAGTAGGCCTTGATAGAGGGATATCTTTTTCTCCTTGGTGAAGAAACCAGACACAAAGAACCTCATTTAACATTTCATAGTTAGAGTTGTTCATAACTTAATAGTGTGGTTGCCCACTTCCGGGTTTTGCAGAAAATTTTATTAACTTGTTTTTTCCCTTCATCCAATCGCTAACAGTTTATGTTCCGATATTGAAATCAGATGCCACAGTACACAACAGTTCACACTTTTCAATATTGTTTTTGGTTTCCAGATTTCATTATACAGTGATGAAAGTGTGCAATTGGATTTAAAGAAAAGTTTAAAAAATAACAGAGAGGTATAAGAAGGATGAAATATAATGCAGATGAGACAGGAGTTGACTTACAGAATCTACCTGCAAAAGTCTCATTAGTAAACAAACAAAAAGTGCCTTCTTATAAAAAGAGTAATGAAAATGTAACTATTCTCTTATGTAATAATGCATTATGAGACAACAATCTTAATCTGACGCCTTAATCAATAAAATTAAACAATAAAATGACACCTTAATCTTAGAAATAGAATTAGAGGAAGATAAGATCCCTGATAAACGTAAGAGAGTTGGGTAAGTAACCGTAAGAGAGTTCTAAGTATCCGTAAGTGTTATAATGCGGAAGAGTATGATACAAAGCCGTCTCTTATGGAGGCAGTAATGAAGTAAAAGGAGTAGATAGCAAACACGTAACCTGTTACAATTGTGGCAAAATAGGTCATATCGCTCGAGATTGTCATAGTGCAAAGCAAAATAGATCAGTCAATAATAGTTATCAAAATACTAACCACAGATTTGAAAATAAGACAGCGGGAAACGATTTACGCCTGCCGTGTACCTCTTGCAACGGTGGGTCGGAACCTACGAAGTCGACAGATTACAAAATAACAAAGCATATGTAAGTTTAGAAATTGAAGAAGCCGAGAAAAAAACCTGTAGAATGTTAACTGACACAGGCTCGGATATCACTATCTTGAAAATTGAAAGCTTACACAATATGTTACGACGTCACAGAACAATCTACGTGTTTATCGAACATTCCAGAGAGATCCAGAATATAAGCGTGTGGCGTACGTGCTTGTAGATGCATCTATGAGAAAGTTCTTGATGCCGCCAGCCGTGCAGACTGTGTCAAGGCCGCAGTTAATTACGTAGTTCATATGCACGCTACGACACAATTAGGAATTGTCTAGATATTCGACTAGCTATAAATACCGGTACTCAGCGACGTTCAGTTTAGTACAGCTGCGATGTATTGACAAGTGCGGTTCGAGTTATTACTGTGTACATTCAAGTAGTTATTAGTGAAGTGTTATGTTTTATAATCGGATGATATAATTGTAATACAATTGAGTTTTAATATTAGCGGACATTTTATTGTGTGTGAACAATTTTTATTTGATTTGTTGTTGAGACTGTGTTGTTAATTATGAACTGTTTTACTGTAACAATTAAAGGTGTGATTAATGACTTAATTGGTGTCTTGCACTTATTTTGTTTCCACTGTACCTACAACGATCGAGTAGCCGTCGTAACAGTGGTGTCAGAACTGGGATAGAACAGTTAACAGTGGACAGTTTGTACAAGAAGAGGTAATTCATAATTAATCGATAAACACTGGAGCCAGTCAGATGATAGAAAATTTACAGGCGCTGCTGTTGCAGACGGAAAAACGACAGGATGAAAAACGTAAGCAGGAAGCAGAAGACATCAAAGCATTAATACAGGAGCAGAAACAGAAGGAACATAGTACTGTAAAATTCATACTATTACAAGGTGAGCTGAACAAGCAAGTTGACAGAATATCTAAAATAGAAAAATCTGTGTCAACTATGAAAACAAGTATGTCAAGCTTAGAAGATTCAAAATATCAGAGAAATCAAAGAACGCTATTAACTGAAGTAGGGTCAGTTTTTGCAAAGGCCCCATCGTTTAATGGAAGCACCCACTGGGCAACTTATCATCGCCAATTTGAAGCTGCCACTCGCTTAAATAACTGGACGGAAGAAGAGAAAGGCCTTTTACTCATTCTTGCGTTAAAAGGACCTGCCGCAGAGGTAATACACAAAGTGCCATCTGACAGTCAGAACGTCTATGCCGAATTAACTAAAGCTCTGGAATTACGGTACGGGGACCAGCATTTGTGCGAAGTGTACCGTGAACAACTTAAAGCGAGGCGAAAGCGTTCAGGGGAGAGCCTTCAAGAGTTTGAAGCGAATGTCGATCGACTGACGAGATTGGCTTATCCTGAAAAATTTGAGGACTTCCGGAAGTGGATTTCTCTCATTATGTTTATTGACGGTATCAGAGATAGTCAGTTACAACAAGTGTTGAGAATGGCACGACATGATAATAAATCAGATGCTCTTGTTCATGCTCTCCGTTTTGAAGCTGCCAAGTCGGCGACCTACATTAATCAAAGTATGCCATCACGTTGTAGCCAAACGGATCCAATACCACAGTATCGTCATAGCGGACGGCATAAAGAGACGATTCACAAAACAACAGTTTAAGGAGTCAGCAGCACCACAAAGATCTTTCGAACCAAAGGACAAAGACAGAAGACCGAAGTGTTACAACTGTGGGAAACGTGGTCATCTACAGGTAGACTGTTGGGAGAAGAAAATACTGAGAGAAGGGAGTGATCGCACCAATTGGAGAAGTAAAGCCCCGGAACAGCACACAGTTTCCACGCTACATAAGACCAGTGGAAACTTGATCATTAATGGATTTGCGGAAGGTAAACCAACATCATTTACAGTTGACACGGGCGCAACAGTGTCCATTGTGCGCCCTGACTTAGTCAGCAACCGCCAGCCTCTAATTATTTCTTGTACAATACAGACTGTGACTGGAAGCCATGTCAAGGTGCTAGGAAAGGTAGACGTAAGTGTACACTTGGGTCTTCTCGAGTTTAGCCACCAAATGCTCGTTGCAGACATTGTCGATGAAGTGATTCTTGGCACGGACATTATGAATGCCTACGGATTCGTTGTGGACTTAAGATAGAATGTCCTGAATGTTGGCCAAAAGAAGATAAAGCTTTGCATGGCTAAAATGACAGGGTCTACCAACCATTCGATTAAGCGAGTGGCATTAGTCGAAGAAAAAGTCAACAGGTCTGGTCAAGAGGAACCCTCCCTATTGCAAGTGGAAATGGAGGAAGAACTAGCAGAGGAAATACGAATAAGTGTAACGACAAAAGAAGTGATTGGAAAACCAACTGCGAGAAATGAATCGCTTGGTAAGAGGACGGCTGAAGATTGCCAGTGATAAAATGAAAACTCGGTATGACATTTGCAGCAATAGTGTGTGTTTCCAAGAAGGAGATCAGGTCTGGTTGTTCAATCCAAAGCGCCGTCATGGTCGCTCACCTAAGCTTCAGTCTAACTGGGAAGGACCCTACACTGTGAAAAAAAGAATTAACGATGTTGTTTATCAGATTCAACAGGAAGGTCAGCGAAAGTTCAAGGTCATCCACCTAGATCACCTGGCTAAGTACAACTTTAGAGACGGTTTGCCAGTTCGGGACGAACAGGCTTAAGGAGGAGCCAGTGTTACGACACCACAGAACAATCTACGTGTTTATCAAACATTCCAGAGAGATCCAGAATGTACGTGTGGCATACGTGCTTGTAGACGCACCTGCGAGAAAGTTCTTGATGCCGCCAGCCGTGCGGACTGTGTCAAGGCCGCAGTTAATTACGTAGTTCATACGCACGCTATGACGCAATTAGGAATCGTCTAGATATTCGACTAGCTATAAATACCGGTACTCAGCGACATTCAGTTTAGTACAGCTGCGATATATTGACAAGTGCGGTTCGAGTTATTACTGTGTACGTTCAAGTAGTTATTAGTGAAGTGTTGCGTTTTATAATCGGACGATATAATTGTAATACAATTGAGTTTTAATATTAGTGGACATTTTTTATTGCGTGTGAACAATTTTTATTTGATTTGTTGTAGAGACTGTGTTGTTAATTATGAACTCTTTTACTGTAACAATTAAAGGTGTGATAAGTGACTTAATTGGTGCCTTGTACTTATTTTGTTTCCACTGTACCTACGATGATCGAGTAGACAGTCGTAACAGTAGATATATACAGCGACACTAACTGTAAACTAGAACTAACTGGAATATGCGGGAAAATAAGAACCTATGGCGAAGCGGATTGCCATATCAAAATAAAAAAATTCTATAGTAACACATACGGTTCACATAGTACAGATGACCTTTGAATTACAAGCTGATGGTATAATAGGAACAGATCTATTAAATAAGAAGGGCGACTATTAATTGTGCGAGAAGAACAGTGGATATCTTTCCTGTAAAAACTGAACCTTACGATGAAATTAACCTAAAAACGGATCACCTGAATACAGAAGAAAAAGATAAGCTTATGCAACTGTGTGTTAAATATAAGGATATATTTAGGAAACCGGGGCAGTACTTATCACATACAAATACTGTAAAACACGAAATTCCGGTAGACCCAGGTCAAACACCCATTAAGCAGAGACCTTATCAATTGCCCGAGGCACAGAAACAGGGTGGTAGCTGAACGTATTGCCGAATTAAAATCTAACGGAATTATAAGAGAAAGTGTATCACCGTGGAATGTGCCTATCATAATTGTTTCTTTTTCTAAGAAAAGTACTGGTGGAACACCTAAGACCAGATTCTGTACTGACTATAGAAGATTAAATGAGGTCACCAAAGGTGACGCTCACCCATTGCCGAACATTACAGAAATATTAGATCAATTGGGGGGAATTCGATACTTTTCCACTCTAGACTTATCGTCGGGTTTCCACCAGATTGAAATAAAAGAAACCGATAAAGAGAAAACTGCTTTTAGCACTCCACAAGGACATTTTGGGTATGAACGAATGCCTTTTGGACTAAAGGGTGCACTAGACACATTTCAGCGTCTCATGAATGAAGTTTTACAAGAACTAATTGGATCAATCGCTTTTGTATATATTATAACGAATAATAGAATGTAGAGGTCGTCCTCTTCTTTCAGCCCCACGATGGAAGCCAATCTGTAACGAAATAATAGATATAGATGGCCTCGTCTTTTTTCAAGCCTCACGTTGTATTCGTCAATCTGTAACGAAGAGATCTGTTCGTACCTGCAAAATGTGTACAGTTTTGTATGTGTTATTATAATTAGAGCGTTCGCCTCGCACCAGGTCGTTACAGTAATGTTGTGGCTAGTGATGTTCGTAGCGTTGATGTAATCACCTGTATAATACAGCAGTAACCTTACCTGTTATTTATAGGGGTGTGATAATCCCGGGTGGCGCCAAGTCGTTTTATAAAACAACTAAAATTATTGTTAGACGAGTTATCAGCATTGCGGTATTGGGCATTCAAATAATTCCCGCTCGCACAGCCGTCACAATTGTCGCTACTGCTGTGTGACTGACAACTTGTTCACTGCTCGTACAATTTATTCTTAATTAAACACAAGTAATTTATATACAGCACTCCCTATGAAATGATAACGACGGTTACTCCCTGTAATAGTTATTTTTTAATAGGTGATAATTGAAAACATTCACATTGACAATAATACAATAATAAATTTGCACCGACTGTTTACATTCAACTCTTGCCTCTAGGGTTCGGCGAATATGATCAAGGAAACATTCAGCGTTTGCATTGCTGCTTACGTTAAAGTGTATTACAAATATTTTTGGTTTCCCAAATCGTGGATTCTTGTGACTATGAGTTAAAGAACTCCAATGGTTACAATAAAAATATATATTACCTTATTCTATGTGTACATAAATAATAATGTGTGCTGTTACAATCTGTTCTGTTGTGTCGTAAAAGTGTTTTGTAAGTTCGTGTTTAATTCATAGGTTATATTCAACGTTAACAAGTTTCTATTACGTGTTATTTTGCTTAAATATCCTATGAAAGAGAAATATTGGTTCTATAGTGAGGTAAATTTACCTTTTAAAAAATATTTAAAGTGATTAGGGTTTTTTTGGAAAATAAATAATATGATTGTACTTAACACCTCAGCGTGTCTAGGTGCCTTCGTTGTTTAATCGGGTAGGATGTGGCTGCATAAGTTCAGTTTTCATGGATTTTGGGGCTTCAATAAATTGAGCGTCTTTTTCATCATGGGTCTAGATGTTCTTTTCAAGTATATTTTCCGTTTAATTCGCCTTGGGTCTTGAATTGGCTGCTACAAACGGTCATCTGCTTCTCAAGCTATCCTGGTTAGTAACTTTTAAATACTTTTTTGCATTATTTTCACTGAAAAAACGTTCTTCCAAATATTGGCATCTGTATTCGCTTAATGACGCTTCGCTTCTCCTTTTCCAACGGTAATTTCGTCTTCAACTGCCGTTTCCATGGTAACTACATGATTCCGATTGGTTGATTTTGAGATGATGTATTGTTATCAAAATTCGAATTCTTCGTATATCTTCTGATTGCTGTTATTCCTCCATCTTCCTTCCTGGTTATTAAATATTGTCACTATAGTATTTATTTCCTTTCATAGATTATTTTGATACCCCACAAGCTTGGGTAATTTCAGATTTTATGTTTTTACAATTATGTTAATGCTTGTTAATTACATTTCTTTTTGTATAAAAATGCTTATTACAATATTTTGTGTTACAAATGATTTACAATTTATTCTTGGTGATTCCTTCACCTCAGATTTTCTAAATTCTTATTCAATTTGTTATAATTTTTGGTTGTTTGGTTCTGACAGTTATGCCTTTCCTAGGCCTGAGTAGCCATTATAGTATTTTCCATATTCCATTTAAATCACATTTTGTTTCAGCCTAATGGGCTTTACTTTGTTATTTTTATTGGTTGTGTTGTATTTTGAGTCTGTTGGTGTGTTGATTACATGTCAATATTGCTTTCTCTATTTTAATCTTTAAAACATAACATTAGGCTTATGGACTGCAAATTTCATTCAGCCATATCCTATTCATAACATTAACATGAACAATTCTTTATAAGTTATTAGAGTTATTATTTTGAGTGAGAAATATCATCACTTCCTTCCAACTTATCATTATTTGCTAATTTTTTTGTTTACAATACATATTATTTTTATTGTGATAAACAACATCACTTTTATTAAATTTATAACAGTCCCTTATAACATAGGTGTCTTTGTTCTGTCTCTGATTTCTTAATCTTTAAACAATTTTTACATTCTCTCCATGTCAACACCTTCAATTTATTCTTTCCTGGAATCCTCCCTTTTTAATTACTATCTGCTATAATTAAACTTAACTCTATTAAACATCTTTTCTTAAATAATAATGTCATCATCACTTTCTAGTGTTTATCATACCTTATTCTATAATTCACACTTAATACTATTTTTCACCAGCTATTTATTCACTGTTATTTTTCCACTTTTAAACCTTTAGTGTTTTTTCACAGATTTATGAAGTGTCTACTTTCTTCATTATTCACTATTTCTTATAATAGTTATATTCTAAATCTTACCCTATTCCCACTTATATCTCACCTTCACTTTTAAATTATCTATGGTTAATTATAATTTAACTAGCGTATCTTATCACTTCACTTTGGGGTTTTTACACATTACACTATTGCATTACACATTCACTGTTTATACTATGTGTTTTTTAGTGGGTGATCCCTATACATATTTCTCTTTCATTACAATATATCCTTAATACTAATAACAATTAATTAATAACAATTAACAATTAATACTTAATAATTAATAACAATTTTATTTGTGGTTTAGTTTGCTTTTTTTTTATCACCTTAATCCTTAACCGTTTTTAATAGTGTTTCTTCTCTAGATCATTTTGTCCATTAATGGGTAGTAACCGTTACTTTTTCCTTTCTCAGGATAACCATTGGTTTGGTTCCAATATTCTTCTTGAGTACTTTATTTCTCCTTCTCCTATGCTTTATTACTCGTTTTGTGACTCATTATTGGTTTTCACTTCTACCTATCTCCTTCCTTCTTCATTTTCATTATTTGATTAATACTTTGGTTTTTCCATCCTTTTCTTTGGGTATTTTGGGGTCGTTTAATCCCATGATCTTGTTTCATTTTTGTTTGGGTTAATCACTTTCTTCTCTTATTCTCGTTGGTTATTTGTGTGGTTCCCTTCTTCATTTGTTTCCTGTTGTTGGGTCAATCACTTGGGTTAGGTCAAAGTCGTCGTTCGTTGAGTCATATTTTTTATATTTTATTTGAATTAATCAGTTTATTTGATATGAAGTATTTTTACATTTATAAATATAGTTTTTTATCCCTGGTACTGGGTTGGCTTATTTGTGTTGTAACAATATAGACGACATTGTTTGTTATGGAAAAAACCTTGAAGAAAGTATACAGAATTTACAGACTGTATTCCAGAGACTGAGGGAACACAAATTGATAGTTAACCCAGAAAAGTGTTCACTATAGCGTGATAGCGTAACTTACTTAGGGCACGTACTAAGTAGAGAAGGTGTATCTCCAGACCCTTCAAAAATAGCTGTTACAACATTTCCGATTCCAAAAACGTTAAGGATTTGAAAAGTTTCTTAGGTTTAGCTGGTTACTATACAAAATTCATAAAGGACTTCGCTAAAATAGCAAGACTGTT
Organism: Magicicada septendecula; assembly: GCA_034769895.1. Lineage (NCBI taxonomy): Eukaryota > Metazoa > Arthropoda > Insecta > Hemiptera > Cicadidae > Magicicada > Magicicada septendecula. The sequence continues at coordinate 102,658,240 of CM068376.1, forward strand.
AAACTATCTGTTTAAAGATAATATTGAATTTAATTGGGGACAAGAGCAAAAGGAAGCTTTCAAAACTCTAAAAACTATACTAACTAGTAAACCTCTTTTGCAATACCCTAATTTTGAAAAAGAGTTCATGTTAACAACAGATGCATCGAAAGAAGCTGTAGGAGCCATTCTGTCACAAGGACCTATAGGAAGGAAACACCTATAGCGTATGCCAGTAGAACTTTAAATAAAGCAGAACAAGATTACTCAACAATTGAACAAGAATTATTGATATTTAGAATTAATATTAGGCAATTACCTGTATTAACTTCCGTCTTGTGACTTCTTTAGTTTTTTCCTTAAAACAACGTGTTTCGAGAATAAATTCTTATCATCAGGTTTAAAAAACTATAAAAACATCAAATTCACCCAAAAGGGGTCGTCAACTATTTAAAATACACAAACACAAAAACACCACACATAATTAAACACCGACACAGTCACGGCACAGTCCGATGCACATCGTCCCGCCGCCAACGACCAACTGTTGCACTTTGTCTTATACGACCGTTATCATTGCCCGCTGACCCATCGATATCGATGGCCGTGTTGTACAGCAGATTCGATCGGAACGAAACTTTGTCATTAAGTAGCTGGTCCGTTTGTAACTTAGAAGCCCTGTATATCTCATATTCCTCCACAGCGTTCATGTATGCACCCTTTTTACAATTATGAAGCAGTTTAAAGTTTGTGTGGAAGTCTGAGTACTTATGATTATACAGCATTAAATGCTGAGCATAACTGGATCTAGTTTTCGAGATATCACTTTTGGGCAGGTGTTCTTTAAAACGTTCGGCTGACGGCCTGCCCGTTTGTCCTATATAGAATTTGTCACAGTCATCGCATTCAAGCTTGTACACTCCAGTTTTCTCTTCAGCCGGGATATGAGTTCTTTGTCCCAAACGTTTTTTGATGTTATTTGTGGTTTTAAAGGCCACTGCTATTTTACGTTTTTTCAGCTCATTCTTTACAATGACTGGTAGTACATTTGTGTACTCAGTTACTATAAATTTAGTATCTTCTTTAGATGGGCCGGTTAATCTGCTTTTACTATTGATTTTTACCGAGTGTTTTCTTATAAGCTTGTCTATGATTCCACTGTTATACCCATTAGCGATAGCTATACTTTTGATTATATTAGTCTCTTCCACTCTGTCTTTTTGCTCAAGGGGAATAGCAAGCATTCTATGAACGAACGCGTTGAAGGCTGCCATTTTTTGGGAATATGGATGGTACGAATCAGCATGAATAGTAATATTCGTGGTGGTGGGCTTTCTATAAATTTTGAATCTAAAACGGTCATTATATTTGCTGATAGTGAGATCAAGAAAGTTCAGGCAGCTATTATTCTCCATTTCTAGGGTAAATTGGATTTTCATGTTTATGCTGTTCATATATCCTTTCAGATTTTCTATTTGTCTACTCGTTCCATTGAATATCATAAAAGTGTCGTCAACGTAGCGTACGTAAAATTTAATTTTGTCTCGCTGTTTATTAAGACTAGACATTAAAAATGTATTCTCAAAGTGGTTCAAGTATAGGTCCGCCAAAATCCCCGATAAAGGTGACCCCATTGCCAGACCATCCTCCTGCATGAAATACTCATTATCATAAGAGAAATAATTTTGTTTTAGTATTGTTTTTAGCAGTTGCATAAGGTCATCAATTTCATTTCTACCTAACCTATTTGTATTAATTAAGCTATTTCTGAGAATTGTCATTGTCTCATCTACCGGCACATTGGTGTACAGATTAGTTACGTCAAATGAAGCCAACCTATAATGTGGTGCTGATTTAATAGTTTTAATTTTTTCAACGAGATCGTAGCTGTTTTTTATGCTGTAGTTATTTACTATGTCAACGTTCTCTTTTATGATTTTTACTAATCTTTTAGCCGTCCTATAACCAGGGGCAGTCGTGTAATTTACAACCGGGCGTATTGGCATCTCTTCTTTATGTATTTTGGGTAAACCCGTAAGTTCTGGGGCCCTGGCATTTATGGGTTTTAAATAACGTCTAGTGCTTTCATTGAGGAGATTGGGGCATTTATTTATAGCGTTGTTTAATTCCTTGACATAGGCGCTAGTGGGATCCTTGTGTAGCTTTTTAATATTATTGTCTTTTATGAACTCCTGTACCTTATTGGTATATATATTTTTGTTAATAATAACTACCGTATTACCCTTATCAGCTGTTGTGACGATAGCGTTATCATGTCGAAGTTTTTCATAAACATTCCGTACAATACGCGCGTCACGTTTGTACTTATTTTGCAGGTTAGCGATGTGGGTATCCTTCTTAATAACTTTGCCGTGACTGTCGGTGTTTAATTATGTGTGGTGTTTTTGTGTTTGTGTATTTTAAATAGTTGACGACCCCTTTTGGGTGAATTTGATGTTTTTATAGTTTTTTAAACCTGATGATGAGAATTTATTCTCGAAACGCGTTGTTTTAGGGAAAAAACTAAAGACGTCACAAGACGGAAGTTAATACAGGTAATTGCCTAATATTAATTCTAAATATTAGTAACGTGACTTGGAGACAATTAAAACAAAATGAAAAGAATTATTGGCAATAGTATGGGCAACAAGACAGTTCTGTCCTTACCTATGGGCCGGCACTTCACCGTAGTCACAGATCATCGACCACTAAAATGGTTAATCAGTCTGAAAGATCCAGGTAGATTAAACAGATGGACAATAAAACTGTGTGAATACGACTTTGAAATAATACATAAACCTGGTAAAAGTAACCAAAATGCTGACGCACTTAGTCGTGTAATAATAGCAAAAGTAGATATTCGCCACAAAAAATATTAGCCAACCAGCAGTCGGAAGATGAGATAAAGTAAATCAACAGAACTCTTAGTAAATATGAGAAAGATGATCAAGGATATATATATATATATATATATTGTGACGGCAGCGGTATGCGAACATCTGCTCTCCGGTACCAGCGGTGGACACAGCGAGCCAATCCGGCATCAGCAGCCACCGAGACGTGACCAACTGCGTGTTCGGAGCTAGCAAATCAGTGATCCCGGTTAGTTAATAAAACCCGGGCCGGCAGAAAATTTTACACACTCTTCATCGCCATGCCATCGGACGCACTTCATCTCCTCTCCTCTCTTGGACGACATCGAGGCGGAGTCAGCCGGAAGGAACAGCCGAAGAATAGAACCGCCGCCGTTCTTGTGTCTTCGCACTCCCGTTCCGTGCCAGCGATGGATTTCGCTGAGCCAGCAGCCGACTCTACAACCGGTGCTGAAAGAAGAGGAGGCCTATAGTACGGCACGAACAGCAGGTGCAGCCGCCGAACATCTTAGTGCGGCACAACCAACATCACCGTTCTTGCCACTCGGTCCTTTTTAGGGCAACAAAAAACACTAGAGTGTACGGTTGGCGCCATTTGTCATGCGGCAAGTCTTTTGTTCGGTGACAAGTGGTGCGACGATCACCTTGCGGATGCAAGATCCAGCCACGCCAGCGAGCTACCAGCCGGCACACCAATCAACATGGTGCCCAACAGACACATCCACAACATCTGGAGAAGAGCAGTAGGCTGGCTACCGGAGAGCATTCAAGACCTGGTGGAGTTGTGACGGCAGCGGTATGCGAACATCTGCTCTCCGGTACCAGCGGTGGACACAGCGAGCCAATCCGGCATCAGCAGCCACCGAGACGTGACCAACTGCATGTTCAGAGCTAGCGAATCAGCGATCCTGGATAGTTAATAAAACCCGGGCTGGCAGAAAATTTTACACACTCTTCATCGCCACGCCATCGGACGCACTTCATCTCCTCTCCTCTCTCGGACAACATCGAGGCGGAGTCAGCCGGAAGGAACAGCCGAAGAATAGAACCACCGCCGTTCTTGCGTTTTCGCACTCCCGTTCCGCGCCAGCGATGGATTTGGCTGGGCCGGCAGCTGACTCTACAATCGGTGCCGAAAGAAGAGGACGACTGTAGTACGGCACGAACAGCAGGCGCAGCCGCCGAACATCTTAGTGCGGCACAACCAACATCACCGTTCTTGCCACTCGGTCCTTTTTAGGGCCACCAAAAACACTAGAGTGTACGGTTGGCGCAATTTGTCATGCGGCAAGCCTTTTGTCCGGTGACAATATATATATATATATATATATATATTACAACAAATTTATTACATAATTTAAATTTGTGGAGCCCCACGATCTTGGAGCGCCATTCTTTTACAACGATACATGTGTACAAATTTATATGTAATTTAATTTGTATAGCCCCACGTTCTTTGGGAGCCATTCTATACAATAATATTTAATATAAATTCGATATACTGTAATTTATGCAGGTTGTATAATGATACCAGGTGTAACTATAATAAGAGTATTTTTATTTATCAGTATTTGAAATTCATATTTATTATTTACTCAATATTATAAATATTCATAAACATCTTTAATAATTTTCGGTCACGATATTGCTCATTATTAAATGTTTATATCTTATGATATGCAGCGTTACACATATTTAAAGTCTCTTATATCTAGACAGGTTAATAATCTTAATCTAAACATGTTAATAATCTTATATCTAGACATGTTAATAAATTGGTTTATTAATTAAATATAAAATTAAAATGTTTTTTGAAATAAATTTTCTTAACTCAGATCTGACCTCTACTCGCTCAGTCTATACCAATGTTTAAAATTCAATTTAAATTTATTAATTGCTTGTAGACTGGCATTTGTTTTAATATTCAACTTTAAATTAATCTTTTCTATAATTCAAATATCAAATCAATTTACTATTTATTTTGATAATAAACTCTACTCTCTCTACTTTAAATTCTCTTTCATTTATTAATTTTTTTTATATGCGATCGCTCATTCTTACGACTAAACATTTATCTACATTTTAAAATATTATTACTAAGTATAAATTTTTCTTTGTTTTAATTTACTGTCTTTTGATATAGTCTTTATGAGCTCTTTTTCTTTTTTAAAAATCATTTAAAATGCATTACGCATGTCACCTCGAGTTCTGATGATCTTACGACTTGTTGTCCGGGGTCCAGCGTTGTCCAGAGTTAGTTTTCCATTCCTCCTGTCCTGGCGTGGTCCTTGATACGTCCCTCCAGCATCGCTCTCCAGCAGTGTGTTCCTGGATACGTCTAGAGACCAGCGTCGCTCTCCAGCAGCGTGGTCCTCATCAGAGAGTTGTTATCTGCTGCAAGGTAGATCTTAAACATCTTCTAATGACCAGCATCCCTCGTTGCTCTGGTAGCTTTTCCGTATATACGCTTGGTAGACTTACTATTTCGGTATTTGCTGTTTCCAGAATATTGTTGTGAATTTAATGAACGTTATTTCTTTCATTACTGTGACTTGTAATAGAAATAAAATAAAACTGTTTTGCCGACGGACAGCATGTCCGACTACAACTGTGTCTTGAAATGAAGAGAAGGGTTTTTGGTCGAACCCTTAATTTATACCCTCTCGAGATTCCGTGCCAGTTGGCTCCAAAATCGTCCTGTCGATACCTGCATATCGTGTGACAGCCCCCACTCTCGAACCTTTTCATCTATTTCCAATTATTAGCAAATAGCAATGTTTTGCACGGAATCGAGATAGCACAAATCATAGCTAATTCGATTAAGCACTCACTATATTAATTTGAGCGTCTTAGGGTAATTTGCGTATTTTTTGGCACGTTTATTTTGCACTGTATTCGCATAGCGTGTTCTATTAACGTCATCTTTTCACTGGGGATAACTATAAATTTTACACACACTTTGGTGCCTTTGGTTTAATCATACACTAATTAGTTTTTGCACAGTGAATTAAAATAATTATTTTATTAATTACTTGGGCGGGTTGCTGAGATTCCTGTATTTGCATGCATCACTAGCACACACAAGATACACGTGTAACACACATACAATTGAGCAGGTGTTCACTGCGTGTCGGAACAGGTTAATTCTCCCCTAATCTAACAATGAAATATTTTTACAATCTCAGACCTGTCCATTTACCCGTAACTTATACAAATTCTACAAATTTTATATTTATTTAAATTAATGCCTAATACAGCGTATGGCTGTATCGTTGCATTATTCCTCTGCCTGAGAAAAAAAAATTTAATAAATATTTATTTATTAAATTTTTGTCTATTTGTTCTAGACAAATACAATCATGTTATATTAGCTTAACTTACATTTACATCGGTTAAACAACACATAATAATGAGTAAGTCAGTCTAACACTCGCCGTGGTGGTATGCAATATTCACCCCCCATTATAACAGCTGATCGGTGCGTTGACCTTGTACTGATTCAGTGGCATTGTCCCACTCTTACTCTCTCGTCTCATTATTCATACGTAGCTAAATTTTTTTTTCATCGTTCTTCTTTAATCTGGTCCCATCGACCTATTTATTATTTTTTTTACGTTTAGCACTTCCTACACGAGTTTGCATTCTTGCACTGGTAAACATTTTGCATCTTAACATATTATGCCATTCTTCAATCTGAAATTTTACCATACGCAGGATTATATTTCTACTACAACTTTAGTTGTGGATCGCCTAATTGTATACAGATGGACGGCTTTGGAAAATACATCTATACAAACAAGTATGTGTTTCACTCTCCAACTTGATCTCAGAAGTGGTCCAAGAAAATCCATTGCAATTAGCTCTTCTTTCTGGTCCTTTCAGATACTCTGCATTTCCACATAGGTATGTAGATTCGCTCTGTACTTTTACATTTCCTTACTCATACATTCTTACCTTCGCTTCTTAACTCTTTTCTTAACATGAACATTACTTTATCTTTCTTAACTTTTCTTATATTACTTATACAATACATTAACATTTCTTACATTAATCTTATCCAATACATTAACCTTCATTACCTTTTATTATTACATTTCTTTACTATTACCTTTCTCATCGCTAATAATTTCTTCATCCTTACCATTACTTTCTGAAATACACCTTTTTCGTTACCTTCGTAGTGAGTCATTATCGGCTACAGATGACTACCTTAGAAACACGTCTATATCCAGACTTTATGTGGTTAACTCAACTCGATGTTTTAATCATAGTATTTGGAGCTCTAAATAATCTCTGTCCTTGACTTTCACTATCGCTATCTTCTGTGTCCTTGCCTTTCCACTAAGGTATGAAGATTTCGCTTGATCAGCCATTCTGACAATTAACATTGATTTCTCATCTCTAATCCTTTCTTTATACTAATAACAACACTAACATCCTTTACCATTACTTTCTTTAATATTTCTTTACACATATTATTTCGTGCCATTCTTTACTTTGAATACTAACATTCCTTACCATTTCTTACAACATAACATTCTTCCAATTATTAATTCTTTAATCTTTTTACACATATTATTTCTTATTAATTAACTCGTTTTCTTATTAATACTAATTAACAGTAATATGTTCTGTTAAAAATAATTATTTATTTTCGGGTATTGAGTGTGGTTCAATTTACACCCTCCTTAGTTTAAAGCTAACAATGCATTGGGTCGGTCAACAGGAAATCTATTGTACCTTGACATGTAAACAACGTCCGCATTCCATTGTATTACTCCCTCATTATTGTGTGTAGACGTCACCTGTTCATAGGGCAACATTTTCACCTTGCCTGTCGTCCACACAAAATCTCCCCTCTTTCTCTCGTAACGGTTGCATTCCATAGCAACAGTTTGTTTGCAGCCCATATAAACAGTTGAACCTATTTTCGTGCGTCTTTTATGATAATATTCATTGTAATTACGATAATTATAGTTATAATTATCATTTGCTTTACACTTCTCATGCGTATATCTAACATCATACTTACCACAAGTTTGCGTAGTTTTTCGTATAGATAATTTACTACGTTTCTCGTTAGGCCAACAGTGATATTTATCTCTGTAAGTGTGGTGCCTTAAGTGTTTCACATGTGTTTTGTAATGGGTCGAATTAGAAGGTTTTTTATTTTATTGATTTTGGTCTTGATTTTATAAAGATTTGAAATTCACTTCATGTATGTAAGCTACCCCAGTTTAATTTTATATTAATTTAAATCATCATTTTAAGCACTTTCAAATTGCCAGACTTCACCTGTGAGGAGCCTCCAGTACAGCAATGCACATTATTTAGCCAAAACAATTGCCAGACGTGTTGCGTAACCACCCAGCAGCAGGTTTGTGTGAAACCCAGTCTACAGTGTGTCATCAGATAGTGCACAACACACAGTAGGAAATAGCATCAGACAGTAAAGTTGGTTCAAATTTAAACGGTGGCCTCGGGCGTGCAAGATAGGCCTAGATTAAATGGGCCTATCTATTTTAAACCACTTAAAAAACAAGTTCCGTCGACTACCAATACAGACCGCGCGTGGTCATCTAAACTTTCTGCCCGGGCAAATTTTCATTTTATTAAGTCGGCCGACTAACCAAGTTGGTATCAGAGTTTATAAAACAATTCAACAGTTGAGAGTAATATGTAACGATGTAAAAATCAAGTGAGTGTGTAGAAAACAAAAAGTGAACTATCAAACGTTTGGACATAGTGCGAGAACGTTACAGGACGCGCCATGAGGTCGGCGGGGACGCTACTGCAACAAGTTACAGTATTCCATTCAAATATTTTCTTATAAAGGCCTAACTTAAGTAAATGTGGGGGTTTTAAAAATTTGTCTGAATGCGAGAGTGTGGCAAGCTGGGTTCGCCTTGATTAATAAAATATACATTAGAATAAGAAAATGCTTAAATGAATGTGCCTGTTTTATCTGTTGAAAAAAGAGAGAAAAGTTGTGTTAGTTGAAATTTTATTTAAAATGAAGTAATGATATAATAAATTTTTTTTATTACATCAAACAAATGAGTGTGGCGTGCATTTGTTGTGCAACCCTATAATAATACTTGCATTTTGACGTTCGTGTTGCGGACTCTGGCAGAAGACTAAACAGGTAGGTGGAAAATAAAATAAAATTTTGAGTATTTGTATGTGAATTAACTTCACATTTGGCGCCCGAACAGGGACTTGAATTTGAATAATTAAAATTCCACACCTACGATAAATGCAAGTTTGATTTGAGGGTTGAATAACTACGTAAAAATTATGCAGCACATACAAATTAGTACATCAATGTATAGAGGTTAAGAGTTAAGTGGTAGATGTTTTTATGTAAGTAAATCTAGATTAATAAATTTATAAAAATGTCAGATAACGAGAATAAAGTAAATGAAAATAGAGTCGAAAATTTCGACGACTCAAATATGAGTAGTTTTGAGATACATTCGACTCCAAGTGCGAGTCAGAATAAAACAGAATTAAAGGTAACAGATCAGAGTAATGTAACTGTAGATTCGGGGATTCAAATAACCCCAATTTTGAGTAGGGAGTGTACAATTAATAATGAACAAGTCAGCTTCACTGACATTGAAACAGAGAGCCAAGTAAATATAGAATTGACCGAAACTGAGTCGAAAATTATGGATGACGTACTTCATTCAACACCAGTCCCGATTAAAAAATCTGAGGATCAAGATACGATGAAAATGATCCAATTTCTTTGTACTAGTTTTAATAAATTTGAAAGTAGTGTAAATGAGAAGTTAGATATACAGAATGATAATAATAAAAAATTCGAAGAACAGAATATGCAGTTTCAACAAAGTATTAGCATAAAATTTGATGAACTCAAAACTGAAATTAATAAAGTACAAATCAATTGTGAGAGTAACTATAACAAATTGAAATATGAATTAAAGGAAACATTGAGTCATTCATTAAAAAAGATGAATAATAAAAGTGACAAAATAGAGAGTAATGTGGTGGAAAAATTTGATAAACAAAGACAAAAGGTAATTGAAAATTTTGAATATAAAACAGAGGATAATTGTAATGACATGGGTAAAAACGTAGTAGTAGAGAGTAAGATAACAAGTGATAACAATGTTGTTGAAAATAATGAGAATAATAATGTAATTGAGAATGTAATATCTGAGAGTACTGATGAGCTTGTAGAATGTGATCATGAGATGTTAATGTGTGTTAATGAGTTAGAGAGAGAGCGGAAAAATAGTATAGTGGCAGAATGTGGGCAGAGGGTAAATTTTCCCCTTATTCGTGATGAACCAGAGTGTTGAAAAATGTTATTATTGGAGGGCAAGAGACCCTATTTAATGGAAGATTTGAGTTGTATCCCTTTTCTGTATAAATTAGTACCCTCTGTGTGGAATGATGCTGAAAGTATGATATGGTGTTATGATGAGAGATTTAGATGGAGAGTTGTGTGTCGATAAAGAGATAGAATTATATAAACTAATGAGAAATTATAATGAGTTGAAAGAGATGTTAAATAACTTGAAGTACTTACCTGTTAAAAGAGAGAGTGAAGATTATTTTGATGATACAAGTTTAAATAATAATAATTTACGTTATGAAGAAAATGTAACTGATACTATAACTGACTTGATAATGAATATTACTGATGGAGACTTAACCGATGTACTTAACGTTGACTTGTTTTATGATTATTTTGGTAAAATGAATGAATTTGGTTTTTTTGGTGACGACACACAAGACAGTAATTTGTGTGTTAATGAAATTGAACAATGCTATATAAAACAAAGACTTATTTATGACGATGGAGGTTGAGCCTTAAATTCACAATTGGACACTTTTAAATAGTTCGTTTATTGGTCCAGACCTCGCAACCTTGGACAATGAAGTGTGATATAACTGAATAATTATTGCTGAAGAATTGTAAATACATGTGTAGTGAAATTAATTGTATGTATGATAAAATGCTAGATAAACAATGTATGTATGTAGCAGAAATTGTTGTGATGACAAAAAATAAATATTATTATTTTGAGCTTAAATAAATAACAAAAATAATTTGCAAGAGGATAACTAATGAGTTGTAATGGGTGAAAGTAATTAAGAATGTTGTTTTCAATAATTAATTTCATTAAAATAATTTGAATTGTTTACATATTTGTGATTGATTTAATTGTTTCATGAGATTTGATATTAATTAATAAATAAATGTTAAATTGTTTGGTATGAAATAACATTGTTGTTAAATGTTTCAGAGGTTACGTGGAGATATTGGTGTGTGTGTGTGTGTGTGTGTGTGTGTGGTGTGTATTTTGTGCTCATGTCAATAGGTGGACAATGTACTGTAAGTATAAAGTTAATAATACCAATTAGAGAGAATAAAATGCCTACAGGGGTGAAAGAATTTTTGATTCAATAATATAAATGAATTGAGACAATGGTATTAAATAGAAACGGTAATTAAAAGTAATAATAACTGAAAGGTGAATTAGAATTATATTTGGTTTGAACTGTAATAAATTGACTTTGATAAATATGTTAACAAAAAGCTGTATAGAAACCAAAAAATTTGTAGGAAGGATATATGTCAGTGTATGATGTAACCGTGAATGCTGAAACTGAGAATGTTTAGAACTGTGCTTACTAAACAAGTCTTGCAGACTAGTGTTTATATAAACAGGTGTGGTATGTTGTGACTAATGCCCACGGTCATGCTTGGTGACAATAACAAAAAATGTTGTAGTCTGCTGAATCAGTATCTTGAGTAAAATCTTATTGTGACATAAAAGGACTGAAGTTAAATTTGTTCAGACAAAATAATGATGAGGTAATTACTGCAACTCAGAGTTTGAGAAATAAATATAATTAAATTAATCTGGTAATTAAAGCAATTGGAAAGATGATTTTAATAATAAATTAAATTTATTCTGATTCAAACTCCAAATGTAATTGTAAAATAAATGAAATATGTACTTTACTTAAATGGGAAACTGAAGGAAATTTTGGGTAAATGCTGCAAAAGGGACTAAAAGGGGGGTAGTAGGAAAAAAAAATATATATATTTGTATATACTTTTGTGCCTGCCATTAAATTGATGTTTTGCATTTTTGGTTGTATTATTGTTTATATGTATCAATAGTATTATTGACTTTTATGGTATAGGATATATGTATAATCAAATGTTAGGATAGGGCAGTCCATGTTTTAATTAAATACTCAATTTATTTGTTTTTTTTTTCAGTAATAATAAAGAGATTTAATCTATTCAGATAAGAGATTTGTTTTGTTTTGATATAATCTGATTTTGACTTAAATTTTAAATGATGAGTTTGTGTAGAAAACATTATAGGGGTATGTATGCGCCCAGTATTTGCCAAAGGCGGCCCAGTTTGCATGTAAGGGGGAACATATCGGTTGAGGATCTGGCATGATATAAGCCAGGGATTTGGATTTTTGGGGAAACATGATAGAAGGCAAGGTGCGCGGTGGTGCGTGTCTGTTCGATTTTTCGGTGTTGGGATCTCGCCCAGAGAAGTCCAGTAATCTCGTTCAGATGCGTCCATGGTCGCCGAGCCAGGGGGGTCATGTACCCATGATGTACAAGAACAAAGAGGGGGTTGTTGGCACCAGTTCCTCACCGGTCCTCTTAGGGGTTAGCAATGAGAATTCTTCTGTTTCGACAGAAGACTTCTCATGGGGGGGTATTGTAATGAGTCGAATTAGAAGGTTTTTTATTTTATTTATTTTGGTCTTGATTTTATAAAGATTTGAAATTCACTTCATGTATGTAAGCTACCCCAGGTTAATTTTATATTAATTTAAATCATTTTAAGCACTTTCAAATTGCCAGACTTCACCTGTGAGGAGCCTCCAGTACAGCAATGCACATTATTTAGCCAAAACAATTGCCAGACGTGTTGCGTAACCACCCAGCAGCAGGCTTGTGTGAAACCCAGTCTACAGTGTGTCATCAGATAGTGCACAACACACAGTAGGAAATAGCATCAGACAGTAAAGTTGGTTCAAATTTAAACGGTGGCCTCGGGCGTGCAAGATAGGCCTAGATTAAATGGGCCTATCTATTTTAAACCACTTAAAAAACAAGTTCCAGTCGACTACCAATACAGACCGCACGTGGTCATCTAAACTTTCTGCCCGGGCAAATTTTCATTTTATTAAGTCGGCCGACTAACCAAGTTGGTATCAGAGTTTATAAAACAATTCAACAGTTGAGAGTAATATGTAACGATGTAAAAATCAAGTGAGTGTGTAGAAAACAAAAAGTGAACTATCAAACGTTTGGACATAGTGCGAGAACGTTACAGGACGCGCCATGAGGTCGGCGGGTACGCTACTGCAACAAGTTACAGTATTCCATTCAAATATTTTCTTATAAAGGCCTAACTTAAGTAAATGTGGGGGTTTTAAAAATTTGTCTGAATGCGAGAGTGTGGCAAGCTGGGTTCGCCTTGATTAATAAAATATACATTAGAATAAGAAAATGCTTAAATGAATGTGCCTGTTTTATCTGTTGAAAAAAGAGAGAAAAGTTGTGTTAGTTGAAATTTTATTTAAAATGAAGTAATGATATAATAATTTTTTTTTATTACATCAAACATATGGGTGTGGCGTGCATTTGTTGTGCAACCCTATAATAATACTTGCATTTTGACGTTCGTGTTGCGGACTCTGGCAGAAGACTAAACAGGTAGGTGGAAAATAAAATAAAATTTTGAGTATTTGTATGTGAATTAACTTCACAGTTTTTATCTTATGTGATCTACTAGTGTGTGTGTGTGTGTGTGTCTCACACTTGGGATATCGCTATTAATAAGGTACGTTTTATTAACCTTTATTTGCTTCTCTTTAATGTTAATTACTTGTTTATGATTATCGTCAGTAATTATGAAAGTCTGTTCTCTCTTACTTTCAAGTACAATTGTTTGTTCAGAAACCATCATTTCACATATTTGTTCCGTTTGCTTAACAATTCTTTCACATACATTTTCTGTGATAGTCTCAATATGTGCGTTGGTATCACCAACCTTTTCCGTTAATCCTTTCACTTTGTTCGTATTTTTATGGTGTCCTGTTTAAAATTTTCAGTCTGTTGTTCTAATTTATTATTTATTTCGTCCTTCAGCTGGACATTGTCTTGTCTTAGCTCATTTAAATTTGCTGTTATATTTTCTGTTTGTTCTTTAAGTTTAGCATTTATATTTTCTGTTTGTTTTGTAACTAATTTGTCCATCATGGCCCACATCATTTTTCGAAAGGCCTCCATATCTAAGTTTCCTGGAGTCGTCATGTCGAATTATTACAAATATTTATTTATAATTTATTATTATTAGTGAACCGTATCCAAGCTTTTATTTATTTACTGTTGAACTGTTATTTATTTATTTACTCCTGTTACAATTACACCTGTTTATTTTGGGTGGGCGCCAGTTGCATTATTACATTACAATACACACAACAATTTTAAAATACTAACACACAAAATTAATTAAAATATACTATTAGTTATATCATATAACTCATCAACATTGGTAATCATAGAGCATACATTAATTATTAAATGTAGGCGTGTTGGGCCCCACGTTGGGCGCCATTCTTATATAACAAATTTATTATATAATTTAAATTTGTGGAGCCCCACGATCTTGGAGCGCCATTCTTTTACAATGATACATGTGTACAGATTTATATGTAATTTAATTTGTATAGCCCCACGTTCTTTGGGAGCCATTCTATACAATAATGTTTAATATAAATTCGATATACTGTAATTTATGCAGGTTGTATAATGATACCAGGTGTAACTATAATAAGAGTATTTTTATTTATCAGTATTTAAAATTCATATTTATTATTTACTCAATATTATAAATATTCATAAACATCATTAATAATTTTCGGTTACGATATTGCTCATTATTAAATGTTTATGTCTTATGATATGCAGCGTTACACATATTTAAAGTCTCTTATATCTAGACAGGTTAATAATCTTAATCTAAACATGTTAATAATCTTATATCTAGACATGTTAATAAATTGGTTTATTAATTAAATATAAAATTAAAATGTTTTTTGAAATAAATTTTCTTAACTCAGATCTGACCTCTACTCGCTCAGTCTATACCAATGTTTAAAATTCAATTTAAATTTATTAATTGCTTGTAGACTGGCATTTGTTTTAATATTCAACTTTAAATTAATCTTTTCTATAATTCAAATATCAAATCAATTTACTATTTATTTTGATAATAAACTCCACTCTCTCTACATTAAATTCTCTTTCATTTATTAATTCTTTTTATATGCGATCGCTCATTCTTACGACTAAACATTTATCTACATTTTAAAATATTATTACTAAGTATAAATTTTTCTTTGTTTTAATTTACTGTCTTTTGATATAGTCTTTATGAGCTCTTTTTATTTTTTAAAAATCATTTAAAATGCATTACGCATGTCACCTCGAGTTCTGATGATCTTACGACTTGTTGTCCGGGGTCCAGCGTTGTCCAGAGTTAGTTTTCCATTCCTCCTGTCCTGGTGTGGTCCTTGATACGTCTAGAGTCCAGCGTCGCTCTCCAGCAGCGTGGTCCTCATCAGAGAGTTGTTATCTGCTGCAAGGTAGATCTTAAACATCTTCTAATGTCCAGCATCCCTCGTCGCTCTGGTAGCTTTTCCGTATATACTCTTGGTAGACTTACTATTTCAGTATTTACTTTTTCCGGAATATTGTCGTGAATTGAATGAACGTTATTTCTTTCATTACTGTGACTTGTAATAGAAATAAAATAAAACTGTTTTGCCGATGGACAGCATGTCCGACTGCAACTGTGTCTTGAAATGAAGAGAAGGGTTTTTGGTCGAACCCTTAATTTATACCCTCTCGAGATTCCGTGCCAGTTGGCTCCAAAATCGTCCTGTCGATACCTGCATATCGCGTGACAGCCCCCACTCCCGAACCTTTTCATCTATTTCCAATTATTAGCAAATAGCAATGTTTTGCACGGAATCGAGATAGCACAAATCATAGCTAATTCGATTAAGCACTCACTATATTAATTTGAGCGTCTTAGGGTAATTTGCATATTTTTTGGCACGTTTATTTTGCACTGTCTTCGCATAGCGTGTTCTATTAACGTCATCTTTTCACTGGGGATAACTATGAATTTTACACACACTTTGGTGCCTTTGGTTTGATCATACACTAAGTAGTTTTCGCACAGTGAATTAAAATAATTATTTTATTAATTACTTGGGGCGGGTTGCTGAGATTCCTGTATTTGCATGCATCACTAGCACACACAAGATACACATGTAACACACATACAATTGAGCAGGTGTTCACTGCGTGTCGGAACAGGTTAATTTCTCCCCTAATCTAACAATGAAATATTTTTACAATCTCAGACCTGTCCATTTACCCGTAACTTATACAAATTCTACAAATTTTATATTTATTTAAATTAATGCCTAATACAGCGTATGGTTGTATCGTTGCATTATATATAATATATATATTTATATATAATATATATATTATATATGTATAATATATGATGCTATCATAGGCTGGGGGGTCTA
The DNA here is from genome assembly GCA_034769895.1 of Magicicada septendecula. Classification (NCBI taxonomy): domain Eukaryota; kingdom Metazoa; phylum Arthropoda; class Insecta; order Hemiptera; family Cicadidae; genus Magicicada; species Magicicada septendecula. The sequence goes on from CM068376.1 coordinate 102,674,718, forward strand.
TATAAATCATCTCTAGACGCATTGGATCGGCTGCAAAAGTGTATTCTTAAAATTATAGGAGTCAATGAACAAGATTCGAATAAACCATTAAATATTAAACAGGTTTTTGTAGTGAATTCTATAGTTTATCAATACAATGATCTAAAAAGTGAGTTTTTACAAAATCGAATCAACACACGGTATAAAAATATTATATTGCCGCGACACCTATTAAGTATTGGGCAAAGAAGCTATGTGTATTATGCCATAAAATATTTTAATGAATTACCTAATGAACTGAAAAATCTAAGTGTAAATATAAAAGTGCTTAAAAAAAAAATCAAAGAAAAAATTAGGAACATTGTTATTGAATAATCAAAAAAACAGTCTATTATGATATGGACCTTTTTTTCTCTTTTTTTTCATTTATTTATTGAATTGTATTATAGTACAAACTAAAATTTTGTTAAAATTTAAAAATAATTTATTTTTAATATATTACTATGATCGGTGAGGTAAAACTCACAATTAGTATTAAGTATATAAATATTAATTCTAAGGACCAACCTATGTACGGGCATTTATGCCCCCTATAGGTCCTTTATTGTATAATTTTTATTATATGTAAAGGAAAATTGGTAATAAATATTATTATATTATTATATATATATATATATATATATATATTACGTAGACAAAAGATACCGTAGGAGGTTAGTAGTACCAAAAGACAACACAGAAAAAATAATGAAAGTGTATCACAACACACCTTTTGGGGGGCCATCAGGCATTGACCGAACTACAGAGGTGTAATCAAGGACCGATATTATTCGAAAAATATGAATCACAATATAGAGAATTTTATGTTCACATGTAAAAATTGTAATGAGAGGAAAACTTCAGCTAATGATAGAGCAGTAGCACCAATGCAGATAACGACGCCTGTACCCAAGCCATTTCAGAAAGTTGCGATGGATATAGTGGGACCATTACCAAAAACTAACGCTGGGAATCAATACATCCTCACTTTTCAAGACCAGTTTTCTAAGTATCCAGAGGCTTTCCCTCTACCAGACCAAAGAGCCACAACCATAGCAAGAATATTTGTAGAAGAGATAGTGTGCAGACATGGAACACCAGAGAAATTACTCACAGATCAAGGGACAAATTTCACCAGTGAGCTATTCCAAGAGATATGCAAACTTTTAGATATAGAAAAATTACAGACTACTGCATACAACCCACAGACAAACGGTATAGTTGAGCGAAGCCGCCAAACAATAATGCCGGATCTGAGTCAATTCATTAACCAAAAGGATTGGGACGTATGGTTACCGTATGTCATGATGACATATAGATACACTCTGCATAGTACGACGAAATACTCTCCGTATTATTTGCTGCACAGGACAGAGATGCGATTACCTACTGACTGGATGATAGAAGAAGTTCAACAGGATTTAAGTGAAGACGACTTAGTCCAAGAAATCAAACGAAGGATGCAGACACCTAATCAATGAGTGTTAGATGCATCTCAACGCAGAAAAGAGAACAGCAAGATGCAATACGATATAAGGGCTAGGGAGAAAATATACAACGTTGGAGTCAAAATTCTATTATACCAACCGTTAGTTAGACGAGGCCGAAGCAAGAAACTGGCTAAACCATGGATATGACTTTATACCATTATTGCAATAAATAATAATGTAAATGTTACTATAAAGTGTGCAAAATGTTCGAAAAAGGTACATGTAAATAGAATTAAGCTTTTCAGAGGGAGAAACAAAAATTTCAACGTCTTGTTCCAGATAATGATGTTATTCACCTTTGTGATGATACTACTGTCAGAAGCACAAGGCCACCGGTACGGTGTACAACTCCTAGAGGATACACCAGGATTATACTTTGCCGAGCAGTACCAGTTTTTACTCACCTCAGAGCACTGAGTTATTGCTATAGACACTGACATAAGGGAACTCGAGGCCTCGAGGCTAAACTCAGCCAGATTGGTTGAATATGGGAGGAAAGTGCAGTTCTGCACAATGCCAGTGACTTAACGATTTGGGCCGTACCATGCTTTGAAAAATCATGGAACGGTATCAAGCGCACAACTAAGAGGGTCAAGCAGTTATACGATATTGTTGGAGCTAGCGACATGATCGCACAGTCTAAACGGGGAATCTTTAATACGTTGGATCTGGGTTAAAAACATTATTTGGGACTATGGATAGCGATGATGTCGAATACTTTAACAAAAAATAAGCATGCTTGACAGTAATCAACATCGCGTATACCAGCTAGAGAAAGACCAATTAACAGTAGTTAAGAATATGTTAACTGCTATCAATCATACGATGCTCGACTTCAAAAATAACCAAGATGTTATACTAAGAACCGAGGACTATCTTAAGCAATTGCAAGACCTAAATCAAGAAGGAATCAAGAAAGTAGAAGACGTCATAATAAAACAACTTAGGGCTATGGAATTCATTGAAATTGCGTGTAACGATATAGACAAGGAGGTAACTAGATTTTATTTAGGGACTGATGCTATGAGACAAGGGAAATGAAGTACAATGCTAATATCACCTGAAACTCTTAGTACTTATTAATTTACTATAAGCATTAAGCTAAGAACTGGTTCCACACTACCTATAGTGGTTACTCCTCAAACAATAACTCGTGTTATGAAATTATTGAAGCAATGGCTTGGCTTGTAGATGACCACATCATCCGAACTTTCCTAAGAATTCCTCTTAAACATATTGACCAAACTTATAACTTGTATGAAGTGTTACCTATACCTAATCCTATTCCAAAAGCGAAAGAAAATTTCCTTTACACCTTCATTAATCTGGGAATTGATTTCCTTGCCATACCCATAAGTGAACAGCATTTCATTCCTATGATTCAGAGACAGGTAGATGACTGCAAGGGCAGCAGCGTGAAAATCTCTACTAAACTGACAGTTGTTAATCACCTAAGTTCTGGACTTGACACCTGTGAAATCGCCTTCTATAAGGGAGTGACGCTGGCGCTAAGCAGATGCGACACGAGGATAACACACGTTGGAACTTCCACGTGGATGGAGATTCCAGATACATCAGAATGGGTGTTTGTAATTCCGAAAGAAGAAAGTCTCACCGTCACCTGCCTTGGACCTGACGGACATCCAGAGCATGACAGCACAGAGTGGACACAAGGAACTGGAATACTGATGTTACCAGCTAAATGCCAGATAGTTGGATCAACGTTCACCATTTACAGTAGAGTAGCCTATAGATCAGTTGAGAAACTTAATGTAAGTGATGTAATAAAAATACCTACCACAAAACCTCACAAGTTAAATATTAGTAATGAAATGTATGATATAATCTCTAAAAATATAGCTAATGATAATAATCACTTGAGATATGTAACTAATAGATTTCAAGACTTGAAAGCAGGGAGTATAAAATTAAACATGTTAGATGACATAATGAAGCAATATGAACCTGATAATTAAGTTCCTGAACCAAGACACTGTGTATCAATTACTGTTTTAATGATTCTTATAGTGTTAGCTTGGTATTTTAGAGTAGAGAAATTGTGTTTTGAAAAGAAAAGGAGAGAATTCAAACTTTTTCCTGTTACTTTCAAAAAGATTAAGACTGAGCCTACTGTAGATTTAGAAGGTGATGAATTAGACAATATGCCTTTATAAGATAGGATAAAAATGAATAGAAAAAAATAAAACAAGGAGAAATAAGTCTTTATAGACTCATTGTCCTTGACTTAAGGGGGAGGTGTTGTACACTTTAAGTATTATAAGTTAGTTCTGTTTTGTAATCATTGCTAGGGGTTACTGAAATAGTTGTTCCATTTCAAACTTTCTGTTGAAAGAGAAATCACGTTGAGGCTCCCTTTTGCTAGTGAAAGTGAGTTTAGGCTAAACTGTCATTACCATCATACAGTTGGTAACATAAGTTTATTAAAGTTAATATAACTGTTAGCCCAAAGAAACTTTTCCTTTACATACTACAGAACTGGAGTACAATAAAATATAAAATGCACATCAATATTCAAGAGACAGAAATATATGCTTTGCTTTATCAACAAATGAAAATTCTTCATAACCTTCTTGCCTAATCTGTATGCCTAAGAAGAATTAATGATCATTTTACACTTCTTTTTACAAGCCAATCATGTGTACACAGTACTTCAAAGCAGGAAACAACTAAGAAGTGAATACCACATAACTGTTTTTCTTATTGTTAACAGGGATATACTGTTTCACATAAAACTTTCGGCTTACCATGTCTGGTTTACCAAGATTGCCAGGGATTAATCTGGACAGTTCGGTATATACACTTGTGTCCAGAATAATAACTGTCCACAATTTGCAGTGACCAAGAAATTTTGTTCTGATTTTTGCTGGCAATTGGAAATTCACTTATAATTATTTACTGAATGAGCAGCACTGTGCAATAGAGGTGTTACTGTAACTAAATTGTTTTCATTTTATATTACATAACAACTTTATTACAGCTATTAATTTACTGAACACATAAGTAAATTCAATGCTGTTATGTGTGAACTAGTTTGAAAAAAAAAAAAAATAAAAATGGATAAGTTACTTCTCAATAAAATCATCTCTTTCCAAAAATATCCAAGAAGGCTTACAAGATGGTCAAGAAGAACTCCTAGGACCAGTGCAAGTTCAACTGTTTACATTCATGTCTGGACTATAATAAATTATCCAGTTACCATCTAAACCAATAAGACTCTGAGTCAGCTGCACAATATTCTCAGAACTTTTATAAAATAATTTTGCAGCTTTTCAGTGTTGACTAAATGTCATCAGGTCAATATACGGTGAAAAGTTAACTACACACTCTGAGTCTTTATTAAAAAGACAAAATCAAAATTATACTGAGGTTACAAACCTAGGAAACATTAATAAGATGTGATTGTGTTAAATCACTATACATGATATCAAATTATTATGCAACCATACTCCTACTTGTATTAATGCTTCAACACAACACTTAAACGATTAAAGGAAATTTTTATACTATCAATTCACTAATGTTAACAATGAAACTAAATAATTCATTATATCAAAATCAAGGTAGGTCAATATTTCTTTACATTGGATAAAAAAAATTAAAAAATCTGTTTACTATAACACCTAACATTTGTTATGTCTTAATATTAGCTTCCCTATTTAACGGTACCTGAGCTGTATCAGTATAAATTCAAAATTCCCATGCCAAAAAGGTAGCAGAAAATGTGTATTAAGCAGGTGTGAGTTCATGTAAGAAAGGAAAACAAAAACTAGAAAAGAGAAATACCATTAAATAAAATAAGAAAATAGTAAAGAGAATGTATTTTATAGGCAATGGTTTTTGCAATAATTTTGGATGAGAAGCAAAATTCCATGTGATCGGGAACAGTGACATAGGTGAAAATAGTGCAGGACAGTATTTCAGCGGGGCGAAGTAGTTTGTCGTATATTACAAAACAGGGCCAGATCGGGGGCAATTATTGGGTTAAAACTGATAAATATTTATAACAAAGTGATGGTATTCACAATAAAAATAATTTAAACAGATTTTTAGTAAAGGCCGCCAGGCAAAATGAAGCAGCAAAAAAGATCACGCTGTGTATGAAGATGCCACGAGAGGCAGTTGGCAGTCTATAGTCACTCTCTGAACACTGGTATGATTGTGAGTATTCTGGTGTACAAGATAGATAAAAAATAAGCTTTAGAAGGCAGACGGTGTGCATGAGTCCAAGCTAAAATGCGTAGTTAATGTCAACGAACCAAATAAATAACAGATGAAAGTGGTGCATGTCTAAAATAATAAATAAAATGTAAAGAATCTGTATGTCATTTTGCAACCACGTGGCGGTGTGGTACAAGTTTGCAGTGAATTAGGGAACATTAATTAAAACAACAGATCTCTAAAAAGTGAAATCTGGAGAGAGAGAGAGAGAGAGAGAGAGAGAGAGAGAGAGAGAGAGAGAGAGAGAGAGAGAGAGAGAGAGAGAGAGAGAGAGAGAGAGAGAGAAGTGACGTCGCCAGGGAGCTGTGCCCACAAAGAGAGAGAGAGACATCTGACACTGGTAGCTATTAAATTTTAATTTGTGAGTAATACGATAATAAAAACAGGCATGACTCACAAATGAAGACAGGTAAAGACAGGTATGACTCACAGGTAAAGACAGGAATACATACAAGTTTAGTAGAAATATAATGGCCATTTAAAAGGAGAAATATTTCAAACAGAAGGTTTTGTGTGTGTGTGTGTGTGTGTGTGTGAGAGAGAGAGAGAGAGAGAGAGAGAGAGGAGAAAATAAAGGGTCTTCAAATATCTATAATATAACGCGCTAGGTAGTGTGTCTGTCATCGGTATGTTACCATAGTAACAAGTAAACAAACAAATGATATTTACCGGCATCGAATCCGTTCCTATAGTTTTTAATGTTTTTACTATGCAATTGTATTGATAAGTTTTGTAATTTTGTATACAGGTACGTCTATATATTTTGTAATTGTCCTATATTTCTGTATAATATAACGCGGTAGGTAGTGTGTCAGTCATCGGTATGTTACCATAGTAACAAGTAAATAAACAAATGATATTTACCGGCATCGAATGTATACATTTATCCGTTCCTATAGTTTTTAATGTTTTACTATGCGATTGTGTTGATATGTTTTGTAGTTTTGTATACAGGTACGTCTATATATTTTGTAATTGTCCTATATTTCTGTATATGTTTTAGTTGTGATATTTACGTTTATACGTATTTCTGATGATCCAATGAATAAGTAATGAAATATGATCAAATATGCCTCATAAACGCCAGCAACCACCAACTGCTGAAGAAATTGCAGCAAAAAAAGCACGTAATGCTGAAGCTCAAAGACGCCGTAGAGCGGCCATGTCAGAAGAGCAGCTTCAAGCAGAATGTGAAGGTAATGGTGTAAGTCACCGGCAACACAGAGAAAACATGCCACAAAATCAACTTCAACAAGAGCGCGAGGCAAACGCTGAAAGACAAAGGGTTGCACGCCAACAACAAAGAGGACGTCTGAGTAGATATGTCCGATCCTGCAACACCGCTTTGCTTCCCGAAAACTTCAATGAAGATGAAATTGAAGAAAGTTATCTTGACCCAATGGACGCTAAATGTCTATTTTGCAATGCCACGCATTTCAAAAATGAATTAATGTCAAATTGCTGCCATAAAGGGACCATTGCATTAGATGAAATACGAGTGTATCCCTTCATTACAAATTATATGAATGGATCTGATCCAAATTCCACAAATTTCATGGAAAACATAAGATCCTACAACAGTGCAATGGCCTTTGCCTCAATGGGAGCACAAGTTGACCAATCAGTGACCAGACGTTCAGGTCCTTTTTGATACAGAATCCATGGGAAAATTTATCACGCTACATCTGCATTACACCCAAATCAAGGTGAATTACCAAAGAATGCCCAACTGTACATTTTGGATTCGGCCCAAGACTTGACAGAAAGAATGAACAATCAAGCAAACAATGGATGCATTCGTGTCGTAATGGAGAACCTCCAAAAACGTCTTGGAGATATCAATCTGTTCTCTAGAGAATACAAGAACATGCTCAAATTTGAACAAGACGAAATGCTAAAGGCAAATCGGGAAAACCGAATGCCAATTGAATATAGCATGACTTTCTTGAGAGAAAGAGTAAATAATGTGCTCCCCGGCAGAACCAACTGCCAGAGGAGAAATTGCTGCCGTTTTTCACAGTGCAGATGGTGCACCCCCAGAAAATCGGGATATTACAATTCATCCGAAAAGCGGAATTTTACAAAATATATCCATCCTGAGTAGACTCTGTGACCCAATGTGCTACCCTTTGCTTTTCCCATATGGGGATTCAGGGGGACCACAGATCTGAAGAAAGCTGTTGGTCAAGGAAATGTGTCCCAGCTTCAATGGTATTCATACCATTTTTCCATTCGTGATGGAAACTTTAACCAGTTCCTCAACGCAGGAAAGCTGACTCACCAGTTCATGGTTGATGCCTATTGCAAGACCGAGGCAAACCGTTTGAATTGGTTTCGAAAAAATCAAAACACAATACGAGCTGAAGACTATGATGTCCTTCACTGATTTGTGAACAACCACAATTTTGAGGACGTTAACATATTGCCTGGAAAGAAAGTTGTATTGCCTTCAACTTTCCAAGGGAGTCCAAGAAATATGGGTCAAAATTACCAAGATGCTATGGCCATGGTCAGGAAATATGGCAAACCTGACTTATTTGTAACATTCACATGCAATCCTAAATGGAGGGAAATCAGGGAAAACTTACTTCCCGGTCAGCAACCATGCGACCGGCCTGATTTAGTAGCAAGAGTGTTTGAGTTGAAACTGAAATTGCTACTTGAAGACTTAACCAAACACCATAGATTTGGACGTGTTAGGGCTATGCTCCACGTGATCGAGTTCCAAAAACATGGTCTACCACATGGGCACATATTGCTATTCATGGCCCCGGAAGACAAAGCCTGGGAGAATGAAAGAATTGACAAAATTGTCTGTGCAGAACTCCCTGATAAAGATGCCCACCCGAGGCTACATGAAATTGTAAAATCCTGTATGATACACGGCCCATGTAGTCCATTAAATCAAAACGCACCGTGTATGGAAAACGGCAAATGCACAAAAGAATTCCCAAGATTTCTGTGCCGAGACCAACAGCAATGTCAATGGTTACCCAAAATATCAACGCCGAGATGATGGTAACTTTGTTGAACTTGGGGGAAACAAAGTGGATAACAGATGGGTGGTGCCATACAACCCATACCTGTCTCTGAAATACAACGCCCACATTAACGTAGAGATTTGTAGCTCAATTCAAAGCGTTAAATACCTGTTCAAATACGTTTACAAAGGGCATGACTGTGCAAATATTCAATTCATTACTAAAATGTTTTTAATATTTTAATGATCGACGAACTTCAACAAGGGATATCCTGATGATGGGACATATGTCCTGAAACGCGTTGAATGAAATATAGAGAAAAGGCCACCAGACGGACAAGAAAAAGGTAAACTATTTTACTAATTATATACTATAAGTGGCTTGGATACCGAAAAACATGGATCTAAAATTCGTTACTGTTCCCACAGAACAGGAAGCTACTATTGAATGGGACGAAGTAAAAAATTACTTGGAGACCCGATATGTAAGTGCACCTGAAGCATGCTGGAGGTTCAGAGAATACAAAATGCACCACCAAACTGATCATGTGGAAAGATTAAATGTCCACCTTGAGGACAAGCATACAATATGTTTTATACCAGGCAAGGAAGCTGAAGCTGTACAGCAAAAAGCCACCAAGTCCAAACTTCTGGCTTGGTTTAAACTTAATCAGGAAGACCCTAATGCCTGAGAGTATTTATATATTGAAATTCCCGAACACTATACCTGGGATGACAAAATTTCTAAATGGAAACCACATCTTAGAGGAGACGAAACTACAATTGGCAGAATGTTTGCCGTAAGTCCCACGGATAGAGAAAAATGGTTCCTCCGAATTCTCCTTCTCAATGTTAGAGGAGCAACATCTTTCGAGGACCTAAGAACGGTCGAAGGAAATCCTATCCCCTTTGCAACTTTCCAAGAAGCATGCATTGCAAGGGGATTGACTGATGATGACTCATAATGGGATACTTGCCTAACAGAAGCTGCAACCTATCAAATGCCAGTACAACTTAGGCAGTTGTTTGCATTTATTTGTATCATGTGTGAGCCGTCGGATGCAGCAGCATTATTCGACAGACATAAGGACAATCTTATGCACGACTATAAGAGACGCTTTCCTGATGGAGAAAAAGCTCTCTATTTGACGCTTAAAGAAATTGAATCTGAATCTGTCCTTCGAACACATGGAAAGTCATTGGTAGATTTTGGCCTAGAACTTCCAGTCAGCAGCTATGACGAGCCAATCCATTCTGGAAAATATTACGATCCAATTGCCGAAAAAACCATGTTTGAAGAAAAGTTTCAAATGCTCAACCCAGGGCAAAGAAGGGCTTTTGACAAAATCAGGGAAGCAATTGAAAACCCTAACTTAACCAAACGTCTATTCTTTATTGATAGACCTGGCGGAAGTGGTAAAACCTTCCTTTACAACACAATCATGCACTATGTGCGTAGCAAAAATGAATTAGTCTTGCCATGTGCATTTACAGGGATAGCAGCAACTTTGATTGAGGGAGGCAGAACTTCCCACAGACGTTTCAAGCTGCCTATTCCAATAAATGAAACATCAACCTGTAATGTTCGACATGGGACTAATACGGCAAATGAACTGGAAAAGGCCAAAGTGATAATCTGGGATGAAGCTTCAATGGCCCCAGCACATGGAGTAAATGCAGCTGACACACTGTATAAAGAACTCTTAGCTGAAGATCCAAAAGTTCCTTCTAAAAAACCATTTGGAGGTGCGGTCTTTCTTTTCGGTGTAGATTTTAGACAAATTCTCCCTGTTGTTCCACATGGCAGCAGAACCGAAATATTTTCTTCATGCATGAAGAATAGTAAGTGTTGGAAAAATATTCAGGTCCTAAAGTTAGACCAAAACATGCGTGCCAATGAGGACAATGTCCCATCAGAACACCGAGGCTTTTCCGATTGGCTTTTAAAACTTGGGAATGGAAAACTCCAAGAGCCTGGATTAGAGGAAGCCATCTTCGAAATTCCTCCAGTCTGCATTGGAAATGGATGTATTGTTGCTGCTGTCTTTCCGGAGGTCATCCAATCAGGAGATGACAGCATTGCTAACCGTACAATCCTGACTCCAAAAAACCACGAGTCACTTGACCTTAATGAAAATGTCCTTAGACGAATTCAATCTGAATTGAAATGCTATACCAGCATAGATTCTATTCAGCAAGACAGTGCAAATGCCGAGGAGGCAGCAAACTATCCAATGGAGTTTTTGAACAGCTTAACACCTGGAGGTATGCCTCCTCATACACTTAACTTGAAAGTTGGTGCAGTAGTAATGTTGCTACGAAACCTTGACTCAACAAGAGGTCTTTGCAATGGCACCAGAATGGTCGTCAAGCAAATGATGTCAAAAGTCACTGACTGTGAAACCCTGACCGGATCTTTTAAAGGTACCAGGGTATTTATTCCAAGAGTTATTCTTGCACCCAGTGACCCTTGTAACGTGCCGATTTCAGGGGATTTCAATTTATTAAAATTTTTGGGATTTATAAAAAATATTTGTAAATTTTATTTCCAACTGTGACCAGGCCACGTGTTGTATGGTAATAACAGTGTTGTAACAAAGGCGAAATACGTTTCAACCGTTGTGCAATCAGTACAGAAGAATGTACCCAACATCAGTTCCTAAGAACTTTTTGAAATGACTTTGCTTACCAGAATATATCATTTAAAAAATAATGGCTTGGGTTGAGAGAATGGGTGAATGGCAGGCTGGGCTGTGTTTTTATGTGCACTAGAATAAGGTAAGGTAGTTATTATGTTAAAAAAATTTCTAATGCTGTACCTCAAAAGTTAAAACACCATGTGGAGAGAGTAATATTTTTTCATATGTTATACATGGAAAAGATGTTTGATAATCGTAAAGCCATTATTTTTGAATTGATATATTCTGGTAAGCAAAGTCATTTCAAAAAAAAAACCTTATTTCATTTGCTGTGCTGTCAAGTTCGCCGTACGAACGGGGTTGGTCCCCACTTAGAGATCAGGCCAGATTAAGACGCAAAAGGTAAGTGGAAGTTACAATATAATTCATAAATAAAATGTAACCGAATGTTACACCCTGACCTTCCCTTTACATTAAGACGAGAACAGTGTCTATTTAGACTTGCTTTTGCTATGACCATCAACAAAAGCCAAGGGCAAACACTGGATTCAGTTGGTATTTATTTGCCATCTCCAGTATTCAGTCATGGACAACTTTATGTTGCATTTTCAAGAACAAAGTCCTTTCAGCAAGTCAAGGTAAAAGTCTTAGGAACTGACCAACAAGGCAACTTAAAGAAAGACCACAGAGTTTACACCAAAAATGTGGTCTACAAAGAAGTTTTTGCCCAATAATTAAATTTCATAGCCAATATGTAATTAAATGTATTTAATAAATGCCAATAAATAATTAAATATGTGCTAATAAAAATGCTCACCACCCGGGCATAGAACGGGTACTTCAGCTAGTTATAGTATATCAGTATAAGAATACTAAAGTGGTGGTGTAATTCTGGGTTTTGGAGATGGGGATTTTTACTTTTTTGTATAATGTAAGTAGAGAATTTAGAAGAGAATGTGGAGAGATTTAAAAGTTAAAAAACAGATTGAAATTGAAATAAGCAATCTGAGTTTTCTGGTGTAAATTCTAAGGAATGTAATCAGTTCTTATTGTCATTTGTTTTGTGGATTATTATAATCGAAATGCTACATTAAGTGTTTTTATTTGTCACCTGACCCCAACCTAACCAGTACTCGAGGGTTCGTCTACACAGACTTGGGTGTTTCCATCTTCTGGTGAGTAGTTGGTCTTTTTTAGTGTTTCTGTTATTAGTTGGGATTATGATATGGCTCTCACACGCCATCTATCAAGTGTGAGTGGCAACCGCGGCTATTTAAAATTTAGTTACTTCACACCCAATTAAACAACTGACTTATTAAATCAATGCAAATTAATGGGAATGCAAAAAATAAATGCATAAAAAGGTATTACATACAACTAAATTATAAATGTCAAAATGACTATACCATCTATCCTTTGAATGAGTTCCTTAAGTTGGTTAACTTTGTGTTGAATCCCAAGTTGGGCAAATATATAATTATCTTGAATTCCATCTAGGAATTTTGAAAGGCACCAAAAAGAATCTGCTTCAATAATGTTACGATCATCCACTGGTATAGTAGACACATCTAAAGTATCAAGGTCACCTCCTAAAAATATAAACAAGGTCATCTATACACTTCATGTAATTTTATTTAAAAATCACTATGCTAATTTAAAAAAAATGTGCACTTTCAATACATTTATTACAATCAATGTATAACTATAAAAAAGAAATTAGCACTAACACACAGCACAACATGAGTATACACAAGGTATGAAACATAAATTTCATTGGTACTGGTGTTTCATTGGTATGAAACGTACTGTTGTTATTTATGTACTCTATTGTGCATGATATTTACTTGTGTGTATGCACATTTAGGAGCTCTCTCTCTCTCTCTCTCTCTCTCTCTCTCTCTCTCTCACACACACACACACACACACACACACACACACACACACCTAATATTTAATTGTGGTATTTCCTGTTAAAAATATATATAAACTGCAACCACTGCTGCTGCTAATGTGTTAACAATTATGTTATGTTAATAAAGTTACTTTATGTCGTTTATTTTTTTATGGTAATACAGGGTATAAAACACACATCTAAAGGTGGTTTTAGTACAGTATGTTGTATGTTGTTTTAGTTAGTTGTGTGTGTGTGTGTTTTTCCAGTTCTTTAAATTAATTTTCAGTTTACGCAAATCTGATAATTTAAAAAATATTTGTAATAAAGTCATAATTCACAAAAATAAGAACCACTTTTAACTTGAACAAAGCACACATAATGGAGTTCACAGCAAAACAATAACAGAACTTAACTGTAAGGCATGGATTAAACATACGCAACACACAAATGTACCTGGAGGAAGAAACTCTTGTAGGAAGACAACATAAAATGGAGTAACCAAATCATTTATTCCCTGAACGTAACCTGATGCTGGATGTCGAATTGCCCAAATAAACAAGATCCGCTCAAACATTTCTTGTACAGTCTTTTGTTGGAATAAAGCAATCAATGGACTCATACGAGGGATGTCAATATGGATCTTAAAAATCAGAAACAACTAAAATTAAAAAGAAATAAACTTAAAATATTATATCCTTAAATTTTTAGTGACCGTCAATCAATGAATGTTTTAGTGGATGGTTAGTGAGGATCGGTCAATGATACAAATTTTAGCTGTTTTGCGTCGACGTTTCGACAATATTTATTGTCATCTTCAGGACCTGTGTATGAAATACAGTAGAAATATCAAACATAATGAAACAATTATATATTTGGGTGAACGTGTAGGTATATGTGAGCGTGCATGCATATGTATGTATCATTTTATATGTGAAGACTTATGATAGTTGTTGATTACTGTTTGTTTAATTAATTAAAATATCATTACATTTAGTAATTTAAATTGTAATACTGTATAAATTAAGTTCCCTCATACTATAATTTGCTCATTTTCTTAAAGATAATTGAAGATGTAAACAAACTATCATAAGTCTTCACATATAAAATGATACATACATACGCACGCACACTCACATACAACTACACGTTCACCCAAATATATAATTGTTTCGTTATGTTTGATATTTCTATTGTATTTCATACACAGGTCCTGAAGATGACAATAAATATTGTCGAAACGTCGACACAAAACAGCTAAAATTTGTATTATTGAGTGATCCTCACTAACCATCCACTAAAACATTAAAATATTACATTATGATCAAAATTTGTAGACTCTTCTTATCTGTTTTTCAAACAAATATTTACTGAAAAATAGATGAAATTAAATACTAAAATTTTGTTCTCTCTCTCTCTCTCTCTAACACACATATATACACAATTCCTGAACTAATGCAGTAATTAACACATCACATATAAAGGTATGCCAAAGCAGCTTGCTGCCACTGCCAGGACAGAGCAGCACCGCTACAGAGTGTTTTGGGTTTTTGTTTCTCACTGCCAAAGCAGTGGCAGAGCTGTCTGACGGAAGATGATGCTATTCATTTTTTGCTTATACGTAGTTCATACTGATATTTATACAGTACCAGTATGTAATTCATTGCTTTTAAGAAACTAAAACTAATGAAATTACTGAAAGAAGAAGATGATGACGACTGTTTGCTAATACTAGCTTTATTTATCCACAAACCAAAAAGGAGAGCCACCAAAGATGTCTTCAAAAGTCGTGAAGTAGAAGGATGTTTTAAAATATTGGTAGGAAAGCACTTACAACATGATGAAGATCTATTTTGACAATACTGGAGACTCAGTTATAATCAGTCAGTATGGTGATGAGTTTGGTTGCTGAACAGCAATATTTGACAAGTAATGCAAGTATGTTCATGTGTAGATAGTACATAGTATTGTAACGGTACAGAATTGGGTGTTAAAAATAATAATTTAAATCAATTGTAATCCCAATGTAGTCAGTGTTCACCTTTGTGGAACCTCGATTTCATCAACCACGCATGCAGTGTTATTACAAAACAACACGTCTGTGTTTTGTCTCTGTACTCAGACAGGCTGGACATATTACGTAACGACATACAGTTTGTGGCAGTCGTGAATCACGGAAGACATGAAGCCAAGCCATAGATTTCACCAGGCGGCAAAATGTTGCCAAACTCGATGTCCAGATTATAGAACACTTTTAAAAGAAAACCAATTGGAGTGCAGACTGGCAATCACCTGACCAGACTCACCTTTGTGAATCACTGCCCTAATGCCAGTTTAAGAGTTAGTCAACTCGTAACTCTGACCACGCGGTCAACTAACTAAAAACCTAAGTGCTCGAACAAACTAAAGTCGGCCGACTATATATTACCACGTGTATAGATATTCAATCAAAGTAATGATTGAAAGTTTAATCAAAGATACAATAAACTCAATATTAACAGTTACGGGAGTGCGTTCGAACCAAGAAAGCGGCCAATACGAGTCTGTGCAACAAACCACATGAACACGCAGCGGATGGGTAACAAAAAACACTGAATATTTATACTAAAACCAATTTAAAATAGATGGTGATTGTTCATTATAAAAGGAAAATTTTACATATAACACTAAACAATAGAGATCTCTAAGGGAAAGGGGCTTTTATAAAAGAAAGATGGGGGAAGATATAAATTACGTACTGGTTCATTAAAAATATAAATAGTTTGTCATAGGCTAGTTAAGTAAGAAATATTCATTTTGTTAATTTGTTTGATTTTATATGTTACTAATTCAACGAGTATTTTAATATACCAGAAAAGAAATAAGAAATTTAATTGTCATCAAAGTGAGACGAAGTAATTAATTTGTATAATAAACCAGAAGCAATTTGTTTTAGCATACACTGTGTTATTATATTTTTACCGCTCAACTCAAATAATCCTTCTGCAACTGGTTTCGTCTGTAGAACCTTGGAGTGAAATCCGAAGGTAAGATATTATCATTTGATAGAAATTGAATTGTTTCAATGGCACCCGAAACAGCTGGACGATTTGTGTGATTTCTTTAATCACACAGATTAGACCTAATACTAGTTGCAGAAATGGTTATTTGAGAGTGAGAGCAGTTGTGTAAGTTAGGAAGCATAAATTGTATATGTACACAATAAGATACAAAATGGAAAATAAGAGCGACAAAGTCAACAAAATGGACTTAACTAATACTAGTACAGATAGTCAAGTAAATATGATAATAACCGAAATGGTAGTAAACGAGATAAGCTTAAACGAGTCAGTAATACTGAATGATGTTGCGAGTCAATCGACGCCGGTTCAGGCTAAAAAAGATGATAGTTATAAAATGTTTGAAAGATTACAAGCAATGTTAGAGGTAAATTTTAATGCCATAAATAGTCGTTTTGACACGAATGATACCAAGTTTCATGCCTTAAATAATCGTTTAGACAATAGTGATGAAAAGTTTGAGACTAAATTCAATGAAATAAATAGAGACATAAACAAACGTTTTGACACCAACGAGATTAAATTTGGTGAATTAAATAAACGTTTCGACACCAATGATGCTAAGTTTGACGTATTAAATAATTCATTGTGTAGTACTGATGAGCGAATTAATGAAATACGTAGTGAAACGAAAAGAAAAACAGATGAGTTAAGAGAGAGTGTGTGTGTGGTAGACGGGAAAACAAACATGTTAGAATCTAACCAAAAAGAACTTGGACAACTAGTAATTACAATAAATGACAATTTAAAAAGCTTTGTACGTAAAGCGGGTAATAAATTCGAGGGTATCGAGAGTGAGATGCAGTGCATAACTAACACAATACGTGCCATAGATAACCGCAGTAGTGAATTAGAATCACAAATAGCGTGTGCAGAAAATAATTATGATAAGATCGTTAAAAATGTTAGAGATGAGATAGAAAATATTTGTAAAACAGATATTCAATTAATAAAAGAAACAGTAAATGATATTGAGAGCGTAAATCATAATAAGTTTGTATCTATTGAACAGAGCCTTGTTAACGTAAAAGATGAATTGAGTATGGCAATCGGCCAGAAAATAAATAATGTTACTGAAAGAGTAATTATGACCTGAGATATAAGTAGTGAAGTTGAGCTAGAATCGTTCAATTATGACAGTAGGGGGGTACACCCAATGCAATTTTTACACAGAGTAAAAGAGTATAATCAGTTTTGCAATAGTAATTGGGAGGTTAAGCTATTAAAAATAATGAAATGCTTCAAAGGGAGTTCTGCGGTGTGGGCAGAAGTACACAAAGCAGAATGGGGAGATTATCAAAGTTTTCAGAGTGCCTTCCGAAACAAGTACTGGTCTGAGGAGGAGCAAGAGGGGTTACGCAGTAAGATTATGGGAAAAGGCAATTTTGGGGCACAGGGCGATAATGTGACACTGTACGTGATGCGGGCATACAATGAGGTAAAATATTTAGAGCCCCCGTTATTGTTCTGATCGTTTGTACGGTATATAAGTAAACACTTACCAAGAGAAATCCAGATCAACTTAATGATGCGAGAAGTGGAAGATATAAATGAACTTGAGCAAATACTAGATATTTTCCAAAACATTAGAGACCGAGAGACAGGTCGGCGTCCGAATCCGCCTGCACCATATACAAACGGAAACCATTATTAGCCCAGGGGGACATCAACCAATTATAGAGGGGAACGGGGAAATAATAATAATAATAGAAGGGAGGATTGGAGGTGTGTAGAGTGTCATTGTGAGAACTACGCCAGCAGAACGACCTGTTATAGGTGCCATAAAGAGAGGAACTGTCAACGAAATAACACCGAGTATAACCAAAACAATCAACCACAGAGAGGAGGGAGCAATAACTGAGGAGCACCGGGAAGTAGTGGAATTGCTAACAGAGGGCGTGGTGGGTATACTCCAGGCCGTGCAACAACTCAAACGGAAAACTAGCAAGGACAGTGGGTGAAGGGACCCCACCATTGTCCCTATCTAAGTAACGTTATCCGCACCGACCTGTCCAAGGAACTGATGGAGGAGGATAACACAGAGGCAGCAAGATTAGAGACCGGACTGACCGAAGTAAGAATCCAAATTGAAGGTAAGGAAATAAAAACCTTAGTAGATACAGGTAGTGAAGTTTCTGTTATTTCCGAACACATACTAGACGGTTTGCAAGAAACAAACAAAAATATCCCATCTTTGCCAGTTGCGGGGGTGACTATTGTAGGTATTACCGGGGTTAGGTATAAACAGGTACATTTGAATATGGTAATTAATGGAGTAGGGTATGATAACACATTTTTAGTAGTACGGGGGTTAAATCTGGAGGTTATTCTGGGAACGATTTTTTGATAAAGCACAAGGTGGTAATTGATTTTCAGAAGCGGTTGTTAGTACTGAATAATGAAGTTGAACCAATTCAGATTAGTTTTGAGCAGGTAGTAGACAAAGTGAGAATTTCAGGAGTTAAGATGATACTAAATCGGGCTAGTAAAGTAGAAACGGAAGTTAATATGTGTGTATGTAGAGAGAGAGAGTTAGGGGGTAATATAAATGAAGAACAAATTTAGGAGGATAGAGCGGTGAAATTTTGTAGTGAGGGGGTGTCATAGGGAGTTCTCAACATGAAGCGTTGTGGTGGGTAGTAGAGTGTTTTCGAGAAGTGTTTGCCGACATACCCGGGAGGGCAAGAAATTATGAATGTGAATTAAAGGTGAGGGAACACGCACCCTATGTACAAAGAAGCTATCCGGTGCCATATTCAAAGAGAAGAGCGGTTCAGGCTGAATTAGATAAGATGTTAGAGGGGGACATCGTAGAGAGATCAGTATCACCGTATTCCAACCCGTTAGTAGTAGTCATTAAAAAAGACGGTCGAGTCAAATTATGTTTACACGCCCGCAGGATTAATCAAATAATTATTCCGGATCGAGAATCACCCGAAGCAATGGATGAGATATTTCAAAAATTTAGCGGAGTTAAATACATGACCTCATTAGATTTAACCGCGGGGTACTGGCAAGTCCCGTTAGCATATGAAAACCGGAAATATATAGCACTCCTTTTCAATGGGAAGAATTACCAATTTAAACGGTTACCTTTTGGGCTGAATACCAGTGTGGCCAGCTTTATAAAATGTCTAGATGAGATTCTGCAGCCACAAAATTTGGATTTTTTAACTATTTATGTAGATGATATACTGATAGCCTCATGCACATTCTCAGAACACGTGGAACATTTAGAATACGTATTAGATAGATTGCATAAAGGGGGGTTGACTGTCAACTGGGAGAAATCTAAATTTTTACAGAAAGAAATACATTTTTTAGGTTTCATAATACACCAGAAGGGATAAAAGCCAACCCAGAGAAGGTAGAGTCAATTTTAAAATTCCCAGAACCTAGAAATATTAAGCAATTGCAAAGATTTTTTAGGGTTATGTAATTTTTATAGAAAATTTCAGAAAAACTATGCCCATATAACTTCAAAGTTGAGTGTAGTATTACAAAAGAATAAGCAGTGGAGATGGGGGGAAAAAGAACGAGATGCGTTTAATGAGATAAAGGACCATTTTATTAACATGATCATGATGAATCACCCTAACTTTGAATGCACATTTTACTTACAGACGGACGCCAGTAATATCGCTTTAGGTGCCGAGTTGTACCAGGAGGACGACGAAAAGGAGCACCAAACCATCACTTTTGCCAGCCGGACCTTGCTCGCTGCCAAAAGGAATTATACAACAACCGAAAAGGAATTACTAAGTATTGTCTTTGCCGTGAAGAAATTCCGAACCTATCTGTTGGGAAATTCTACCATCATCCGGACTGACCACAAGGCATTATCTTTCTTAAACACCTGCAAATTGACACACAGCAGAATAACCAGGTGGGTGCTAGCGTTACAAGAATATAATTTTACATGGGAGTATATAAAAGGGGTGGAAAATAAGATACCTGACACTTTATCCAGGGTAGATACAGAGGGAATGAGAACAGGGAGAGACTTAAAAGAAACAGAGATCTTTAGACTTAGTAGGGAAGATAGACTGTTTGGGGAGGAGTTGAAAGATATTAATAGCATGCAGAGGACAGATATTAATTTAATAAAATAATAACTAGTTTAGAGTCCGATTCAGATGAGTTAGGGTCTAGCCGATATTTTCAGATCTATCAAGGGAGTCTGTTTAAGAAAGTAGAGGGGGGAGAGCGGGATTGGAGGTTAGTTATACCGGAAGGGTTGGTAGACAAGATAATATGGGACTGTCATTTTCGGTATGGGCATTTCGGTGCTAGGAAGTGTGTAAATGTATTGAAAGAATCATGTTTTTTTTAAAATATGGAACGGAGGGTTAGAACTTTACTCCGGGGGTGCGATTTGTCAGAAGTCAAAAGTAGTTAATTATCAATTAGAGGGGGAAATGAAATACATTAGAGTTGAGAGACCCTTTGATTTAGTTGCGGTGGATTTGTTTGGCCCTCTACCAAAGGGAAGGGGAGGCGTAATGTACATTTTTGTGGTATTAGATACACTCACGAAATTTGTAAGATTGTATAGTGTAAAAAGGGCAACAAGTAATGTATTAAGTGAAAAAATAACGAAGGATTATATGCTTAAAACTGGAAAACCTAAAATAATATTATCTGATCATGGACCCCAATTCATTAGTGGAATATGGCGATAAACTTTGGGTTGGGAAGGCATCATACCTAAACACATGGCGGTATACCATCCTCAGTCGAACCAGGCCGAAAGAGTCATGCGGGAATTAGGGAGTATTTTTCGGGCATATTGCCATGCCAAACACAGCGAATGGCCAATGTATGTGGGAAAAATTGAAGAATGGTTGAATTGTACTACTCATGAATCAACTGGATTTACACCTTACGAGCTGGTCAAGGGGACACGCCCACCTAGAATTCTGGAACAGCTGTTACAATTATCCACCGGAGAGCAAAACCTGAGGTTTGGAGTAAAATTAAAACTCGCAAATGAAAACCTATTAACCAAGGGAGAAAAAAGAAAACTGTGTCATGATGCTAAAGGCAAATGGACTAAGTACGAGGTAGGTCAGTTGGTACTAGTGAGCAGACATGATTTATCAAGTGCACCGGATAAAGAGATTAAGAAATTCTTTTTGTTATATGAAGGACTGTATGAAGTAATCGAAATTAAAATGGATAACGCATATGTTTTACGAAATCAAGGTATCCCCAATACCATGGTTGTAGCCACCTCCCATTGTGGTGGGACAAGGATGGTCTTTCCCTACCAAATTGGTAGAAATTAGAAATTTACATAGTACAAAGAACAGGGAGGGGGACCCCTAAAGTCCGTGGTTAAGAATTTATGAAAAATAGGTGCACAAATTGGCACACCCCATGGACCATTGATTGCCTTAATTCTAAATTATAATACATTAAGGTAATCCTCAAGTCAATAAACTGGCGTTATGTGCGGATTGTAAACTCATCCCTTAATAGGTAGGTAGTGGAGAAGTTTTGTGGCTGAGGTACCAAACCGAAATAATAAATTCCCGTATAGCCTGACTGAATTATGGTGTAGCGAGATGGGGTCGTAGATTGGCAGTTGTGGTTTGTTTTTTATTTCTGGAAAAAGGGGGCAGGTAAGGAATTTAGTGCTGCCAGAAGGGTTGTTATTCACATTTATTGAGGTAGGGGTTCTGTTCGTTTTCAATTGCATCTCTGTACACCATAATTCTGTACATACAATATATAACCTATTCATGGGTAATTAAAAAAAAATAATTTGTGAAAAATTTTTAAAATAAAACAGTCATGTAACCTAAGGGTTAAATTATTATTTTAGGTTGTTATGTTAGGTTATGAGTAGAGAAAATTGGGGTCAGAATGTGATTATGGAGGAATTAAAGGAAAGTTTTGAACCAAACGATGTGATGCTTGTAAACTTTATTGAAATACCATGGCAAAACTAAACATATGTAATTATGTAAACGTATGTAAAACCAACTAGAATCAATTTGAAAAATGTAATTAAAGTAATGGCAACTGGTTTGAACAAATGAAAAAATTAAATTAAATTTGAGTTGGGCTTGGATTAACTTAAAAATGTGAATTTTGGTGATGCGCTTAAATTTAATTGATCTGAATCTTGACTGTAATTGTAAAATAGATAATAATTGATGAAAACGCAATGATTGAAATATTCATTTAAAATTGAAAACTGCAGGAAATTAAATTTTGGTGTGAATATAATCAAAAATGTTTAGGCTGGGATAGTGTTTGTAAAACAAGATGTGTGTACAACTGTTGATGTAAACATGTATAAATAGTAAATCTATGTTTTATGTTTAACTGTAGATTCCCCACCTAAGTGTGGTCATGACCTCACCGGATCATGACCGTGAAAGTAGTTAATTATAACAAATCATAAATTCTAATTGTTATAACCGGCTTGTGGTTTGTTTTGTTTTGTCAACCCGGTGGTTTGTTAAAATTAGTCGGGGGGTTATTTTGGGGGGAATCTACCAATTTTTGGAACAGGGCTATTTTCACCCATATAGGGGTGGTAGTCCATTAGGGGCGTATCAATCATTATTAGTATGTTACTGAATTTTTATTATAACGCCGAAGCAAGGATGGGGGGTGGAATTAAAAAAAAAAAAATGTCCACATTTCCGCATCAGTCCTTGTGGAAGCAACTGGGTGCTACAGTCCAGGGGGGTAATAGTGAGTGTGGATGGGGGGTGACCAAGTTACAGGCCACGAGGGAGATGTGGTTTACGGCTAGGATGAGGCTGGCGATGGTCAAGAAGCCTAGTGCAGAACACAGTCAATTGTAATGGGAATCAGGGGTTAAGGGACTTGAAGGGGGGTTGTAAAAAAAAAAATTTGTTTTAGGAGTTAAGGATAAGGCATTCTTGAGGGTATAATTTGTATTTCATAGTTATGATTGTTATGATTTACTGGTATTTTGAATAATCAATGTGTTCTTTTGGATGGGTAGTAGTGTTGTGTGAACAATATTTAATTTGTGTGAAATTCATATGTATTAGGTGTAAGTATACCGTAAGTTTATATGGCCATGTGGACATTGTATTTTATGAAGGCCAGTTATAGGGTTGATTGAAACCAATGTAACATGTTGATGATGAGTTGAAATCATTGTGATAGTGTATGAGTACGGACTTAATAATTGAAGTTGAATTAATTAATTTAACAGATGGACGATCTAAAAAGTTGGAATAATTTATTTTTGAATTGTAGTGAATAAGGTGGTAATGTTTTGTTTGTAACTCAATGTAAAATCCAAGGTGAAAAATTTAGTTCAATGAAAAAATGGTAATGTTTATTTGGAATGCTTATCATGTTGTATCCTGCTTATGTAATTGTGTATGAATACAGAACAGCTGTCATTGTAGGCTAACCAAACTAAATGAAAAACCAGTACTTTATAAAAAATCGAACCAGTACTTTACCAATAATGAACCAGTACGACTAAGAGGAAACAAATCAGTTGGGGATATGGAACAATGGAAGGCCATTTGTTGATATTTGAATTGAGTGTTTCAGAGTCAGGTGATACTGTGGCGGGTGCCTATCTGATTTTATGGTGTTGGGATCTTGAGCAGAGAAGTCCAGTAAGGTAGGATGGGGAGAGCCACAGCCACAGGACTAGGGGGGTAAGTACCCATGATTTTAGTAAGAACTAAGGGGGGTTGCGGCGCCATATCTTCACTGGTCCTCTTAGGTTTTAGGCAATGAGTTTTTATGCTGCGCCATAAAACCTCTCATTGGGGGGGGGGTATTGTAACGGTACAGAATTGGGTGTTAAAAATAATAATTTAAATCAATTGTAATCCTAATGTAGTCAGTGTTCACCTTTGTGGAACCTCGATTTCATCAACCACGCATGCAGTGTTATTACGAAACAACACGTCTGTGTTTTGTCTCTGTACTCAGACAGGCCGGACATATTACGTAACGACATAGTGTGTGGCAGTCGTGAATCACGGAAAACATGAAGCCAAGCCATAGATTTCACCAGGCGGCAAAATGTTGCCAAACTCGATGTCCAGATTATAGAACACTTTTAAAAGAACCAATTGGAGCGCAGACTGGTGATCACATGACCAGACTCACCTTTGTGAATCACTGCCCTAACGCCAGTTTAAGAGTTAGTCAACATGTAACTCTGACCGTACGGTCAACTAACTAAAAACCTAAGTGCTCGAGCAAACTAAAGTCTGCCGACTATATATTACTACGTGTATAATATTCAATCAAAGTAATGATTGAAAGTTTAATCAAAGATACAATAAACTCAATAGAAACAGTTGCGGGAGTGCGTTCGAACCAAGAAAGCGGCCAACACGAGTCTGTGCAACAAACCACATGAACACGCAGCGGATGGGTAACAAAAAACACTGAATATTTATACTAAAACCAATTTAAAATAGATGGTGATTGTTCATTATAAAAGGAAAATTTTACATATAACACTAAACAATAGAGATCTCTAAGGGAAAGGGGCTTTTATAAAAGAAAGGGGGGAAGATATAAATTACGTACTGGTTCATTAAAAATATAAATAGTTTGTCGTAGGCTAGTTAAGTAAGAAATATTCATTTTGTTAATTTGTTTGATTTTATATGTTACTAATTCAACGAGTATTTTAATATACCAGAAAAGAAATAAGAAATTTAATTGTCATCAAAGTGAGACGAAGTAATTAATTTGTATAATAAACCAGAAGCAATTTGTTTTAGCATACACTGTGTTATTATATTTTTACCGCTCAACTCAAATAATCCTTCTGCAACTGGTTTCGTCTGTAGAACCTTGGAGTGAAACCCGAAGGTAAGATATTATCATTTGATAGAAATTGAATTGTTTCAGTATGCAGTTTTTCATTCAACTCTGTGTGTAGTATATATGAATGTATTGTTACGACAGTGTATGGTACATTGGGAAACAAAATACAAGACACGAATTAAGTCACTAATCACCAGCTTTAATTATCACAATTAAACAGTTTTAATCAACAAGATAGTCTCTGACAACAAATCAAAATAAAAATTGTTCACACACAATAATAATGTCAACTAATATAAAACACAATTGTATTACAATTGTCCTGCACAATTATAAAAAACATACCACTTTACCACAATACTTCGAACCGCACAATGTAAATCGCCCGGCAATAACTGAACACAGCTTCGCTGAAGTCTTGTATTTATACCCCACTGAGATTCCAGAATATTCCGTAATAGGCGTATATACAAAACACTAGAGCGTAATTTATTGTGGCCTTGAACACAGCACACACGGACCGGTATGGCCTGGAAAAGTCTCGTTGTGGACGTATGACGTGTCACGTAATTGTCCTTCATCTCAAAGTAGCAGCACACACACACACACACACACACACACACTACAACCGGGCTCCACTGGAATAGCCAAGAAACACGTAGCATGTTCTGTAATGTCGTAACACTGCCCCCTCCTTAAGCCTGTTTGCCCCGAACTGGCAAACCATCTCTGAAGTAATACTTGGCCAGGCGATCTACATAGCTGGTCTACTTGTGAAAGATAATTCTCCGGTTCTTTGAATTGAGTCTCGTGTGATCCAAACATCAAGTTCTCAGGAATACGAGTCTTCCGCTCAACCACTAGTTTTGCGGGAATCACTCCCGTTGTGTCATGTACTCATGACCTATACGCCATTAGCTGGTCCAAGTGTGATTGGTTCTCATTAACAACCTCTTCCGTGACTTCATCTTCAGCAACGTTTCCCCTGGGTTCTTCCATTAACTCAGGAACAAGCAAGAGTCTTGTCTCGACACCCATAGTTGGCTTTCCAATCACTTCTATTGTCGTTACACTTATTTGTATTTCCTCTGCTAGTTCTTCCTCCATTTCCACTTGCAATAGGAAGGGTTCTTCTTGACCAGACCTTTGGCCAATGCCACTTTCTTAATCGAATGGTTGGTAGACCCTGTAATTTTAGCCATGCAAAGCTTTATCTTCTCTTGGCCAACCGTCAGGATATTCTCTCTTAAGTCCACAATGAATCCGTAGGCATTCATAATGTCCGTGCCAAGAATCACTTCATCGACAATGTCTGCACTGAGCATTTGGTGGCTAAACTTGAGAAGACCCAAGTGTACACGTACATCTACCTTTCCTAGCACCTTGACGGGGCTTCCAGTTACAGTCTGCATTATATGAGAGCTAATTTGAGGCTGGCGGTTGCTGACTAAGTCAAGGCGCACAATGGATAATGTTGTGCTCATGACAACTGTAAATGATGTTGGTTTACCTTCCGCAAATTCATTAACGGTCAGGTTTCCACTGGTCTTATGTAACATGGAAACTGTGTGCTGTTCTGGGGCTTTACTTCTCCAATTGGTGCAATCACTCTCTTCTCTTGGCATTTTCTTCTCCCAACAGTCTACTGTCTACCTGTAGATAGCCACATTTCCACAATTGTAACACTTTGGTCTTCTGACCTTTTCCCATTGTTCAAATCGTTGCGGCGCTCTTGAACTTTGGAATTGTTTGCCTAACAACATTGTTTTTCTGCACCCATCATAATGGCAATGTGATACTGGGATCTTCTGGCTATAATGTGATGGCATAAACCCATTAATCTAGCAGGACGCTGATTTGGCAGCTTCAAACTCTAGGGCGTGAACAAGAGCTTCTGAGCTATTTCGGTGTCTTGCCTTTCATAACACTTACTGAAGTTCACAATCTCCGATGCCATCAATAAATGTCTGCACTGCAAACCTAATTTGAAAATCTACTGGTGCTTCAGGATAGGCCAATCTAATCAGTCTGTCGATACTTGCCTCAAACTCTTGAAGACTCTCCCCAGAACGTTGTCATCTTGTTCTTAACTGAGCATAATATGTTTATCACCATACTGTAATTCTAGAGCTTTTATCAATTTGGCATATGTGTTCTGGCTGTCAGGTGCCACTTTCTGTAGTAGCTCTGTGGCAGGTACTTTTTAAGCGAGAACAAGTGACACTGCCTTATCTTTCTCTGTCCAATTATTTGCGTATGCCGCAGCTTCAAACTGACGAAAGTACGTTGCCCAGTGACCGCTTCCATCAAAGGTTGGAGCCTTAACATGAACTGTCCCAACCGCAGGCAAGGTGACTTTCTCTATTGTCTTTTCTATCTTTATCATTGGTACATCAGTTGAGAAATTTGATTTGGTTGTATCTTCATGAACTGCTGAACTTCATTTTTAATTTGTTCTATTATATTTGCCATTAAGTTTTCTACTGCAGATATTTTATTTCACGTGGACTCTTCTATGGCAGATATTTTTGTAGACATCGACTCTTTAACACTCAAGACAGATTTTTCTACTTCAGCTTTTTTGAATGTCATTGATTCTTGTACCTCCGATATTTTAATAAATTGTTTATTAAGCTCATCTCATAGGAGACCTAACTCTGCAGCGGTTTGTTCTTGTGTGTGCTTTTGCTCCTGTATTAACGCTTTGATGTCTTCTGTTTCACGCGTCAGTTCCTCTGCCTGTCGTCCTTCCGACTCGAGCATCACTACTTTTTGTCTTTCTTCTGTTCCCAGCATTAGTGCTTTCTGACATTCTTGTATTTCCAGTGTTAGTGGTTTCTGTCATTCTTCAGCCTCTTCCCTTTCTTGTCGTAACCGTTCCTCTGCTTCCAGCAGGAGGGTTTTCTGTCTCGCTTCCATTTTCTCGTCTTGTCGTTTTTGTGTTTGTAGTAGAAGAGCTTGGAAAGCTTCCGTCATCTGACTGGCATCCACTGTTTATTATTAATTGCAAATTACACTAGTCTGTACAAGTGTCCACTGTTTCAACTGTTAACGGTTCTGTCATACTTCTGACCCACTGTACTGATTGTCGTATGGTACAGTGGAAAACATAATACAAGACACCAATTAAGTCACTAATCACCAGCTTTAATTTGTAGTCACAATTAAACAGTTTGTAATCAACAAGATAGTCTCTTACAACAAATAAAAAAAAATGTTCACATGCAATAATAATGTCAACTAATACAAAAGACAATTGTATTTCAATTGTCCTGCACAATTATAAAACACATAACACTTCGCCACAATACTTCGAACTGTACTGTGTAAATTGCCCGACAATAACTGATCTAAGTGTCACTGAAGTCTTGTATTTATACCCCACTGAGATTCCAGAATATTCTGTAATTGGAGTCTACTATAAAACACTAGAGCGTAATTGATTGCAGCCTTGAACACAGCGTGCACGGACCAGTATGGTCTGGAGAATTCTTGTTGTGGACGCGTGATAAGTGTCACATAATTGTCCTTCATCTCAAAGTAGCAGCAATACGCGCACACACACACACACACACACACACACACACACACACACACACACACACACACACACACACACACACACACACACACACACACACACACACACACACACACACACACACACACACACACACACACACATTACAGCCAGGCTTTGCTGGAATAGCTGAGAAACATGTAGCATGTCCTATAATGTCATAACAGTATGTATGGATGCATGGTGGACTTAGCTCAAATTAACTGTGTGATTACTGTACAAATTTAAGATTTTAAAGTGGTTCCTTAATTCAGTAAACACAACAGAGATACGCGTTTCACTGTATGTTTGTAAGGTATTTGACAATAGAGACTTGAGTTTCATATGTACTTCATACACAACACACTTCAATTCACAGTTAAAATGCACAAAGTTACAAAAAATTCTCATGTTTATTATGTTTCATAATGTGTATAGTCAAAGTAATTTATATTTCATAGATTCTCAAGGTTTATAGCCAATGATTCCTGATCTGTACCAGTAAAGTCATGTCTGGTGCTATGATGAATGTGATGATCCATACTCGCTGGTGAGTAGATTGTCATAGATTCCTCAGTCCCTGGAGTAAATGGAGAATTGATTTCGGCAGTTCATACTTTGTTGAAATATTGACAATTTCGGATTTTGGTTGTACCATCATTGAAGATGTGGCATGTTCAACACTGATTTAACATGTTCCCTGAAAGTTTCTATTGCGGAATTGAATTTGGTCAGATTCTGCATATCCTTTTGTTGTTGATCCTCTCTCCTTCTTAAGAGCTTAATCCATAAGTTTCTCATCATTGGAAGGTAAAAAAGACATTAAATGCACATGCGGCACACTGCCAAGCTGCCAGACTGCTCTGGACACCACCCGGCAGCGCTGCTGCAAAGGCGGCGATGGGCTGGCAGCGCTTTTCAGGTAGTGGCAGTGGAGTTCAAAATGTCTCATTATTAAAATGCATTGGAACAGTAGTCCTCATTTGTTGCCAAGACAGCGGGTGGCCTCGGCAGCAGCAATGACCTGCCACAGCAGTGAAATTCGAAATTGTACCTTACTTAAGGACGTAACTTGGCCTACCTGTCTATACACAATAAACAATTAATGGTTTTGATAAAATATAATTAAACCTTTTTTAAAACTACCTCATACAATCAGCTCATGTTTGAAATTTGAGGCCACTATTTATACTAGCCCGCTGACCTCAAGACATTTGTCGATTGTTATCTTTTGTTCACAATTCCAAAGAAACTACTGTGAAAGGCATTCATCAGTGAATTACAGTAAACTCCTAATACTCTTGGATGGGTAACTGGCAAGTAAAAAGAGGCATGGAAATAAATTTAAAAGACTATTCAAAGAGTACAATGCTAAAATAAATAACAATAAACAGATTGCACAATCATTTCCTACAGACCTGTATAAAGAACAAGGCAGTAGAAGGGAAGAAACGTCTATTGCACTCAGAACCTTTAATAAAAGCTGACTTAAGAATGAGGGGTTGATTGAGATATAGAGTACGAGGAGGTCAGAAAGTTAGTCAACAAATTAATCTGGGGAAAAATTATATACCCTAATAAAGGAAAAACTAGAAATAGTAGCAGAATATTTTAAACAAATTCAAAATGACAAAATATTATTGTGTATCTTACACTGTTTCTTTATATTAATGTGAAAAATGTATGACACTATGGCCTACTAACTGTAACAGCATTTAAATCATTTCTATATAAAATAGTATGTGCTTTAAGAACCTATTATTACTCTAAATATTTGAAGACATTTCAAAAAGTATTTATAAAGACTTTTCACAATTTATAAAAGTGAATATTCTCCAGACTTGGGAAAGTTACAACAAATATTTAACTGATTGAAGTTAAAGTTATGCCCCAAAATCTAACTAAGTTAATGCTTACAAGAGTGCTTAGAGTTAATAAGTAAGGAAGCTTACAAAAACTAACTACTTAAAGTTAATTTTAAATAAAATTAACTAATTAAAAGTTGAAGTTTTTTTTGGTGTATTATTGTTATTGAGCAAAATACTTTGGTTGTTAAAATAATTAAAATTAGATTAAAATAAGTAATTAACGAGTTTGTAGACAATTTTAATTATTTTTAACTTTACAGTTATTACTGCAAAAACTGATTCAATTTTAACAAAAGCTGTATTTCAAAATTTTAGTTATTTTCCATGCCTGTCCCCTAAAATGAGTCCAGCAGCACTGATCAGTCTCTCATAGTGGACACACTTGTGTTATACTTAAGAAATAATCACTTCAGCAGAAGGCTCATGTCTTCAACTTCTTTTGTTTCATGACTGACACTCTCATCATCATCCATTTTAACTGCTTCAATCATGGCCACCTTCACATTTGATAAATCTGCCTAAAAATCTATCAGTTTTACTGTCCTTGTTAAATTTATTTGTAGACAATGTTACAATGTGTGTCAGAAGGCACGTTTGGTATTTAATCTACAAATAAGTGTTTCATAATCAGAAATGTGAATTACCTATTACTGACACTTGAACACCTTATGAACAACAAAATCCAATAATCCAAAATTTCTTTCACAAACAATTTTTGTAGGCAACTTAAAATGCAATAGAGGTATATAATAAAGAACTTCTAGCAATTTTGTGCACTTTCTATAGGCTAACTACTTCCCCGTTTCACAAACCTTTGTTAATTTTCTTCCCAACTGACCATTTTTTAACTAATATTAACATTTTTAATGAGGATTGCCATTCAGCTTCTTTTTTTTCAGACATGTCCTCTTTTCAAGAGATAAAATTTGTGTCCAGGAAAATGATAAAAACAACTGTCAAATTGTCAAAAGTAAGAATTTTGGAGAAAGTGGAGAAAAATTCATCAATGATAATGTAGACTGTAATTAAAAATTGTTTAACAATAGTTGTTTTTGTTTTGCTATTGTTGCACACAATGCATAAATATAGAGCTATAATTTCACAAAATCAGCAGCTTTGATAAAAGGAAACAGATAAATTTGACATGGATTCTGTTAAAGGAATTTTGTTTGTATAGTAGAATTACAGAAATTTTATATATACATTCTTAAGGTACTTTTTCACAAAAGCAATAAGCAACTGTAGAAACGTATCACATTAACCCAAAAATAGTAGGCTAATACTAATGAAGACTAAAAAAATTTAAGTTTGAAAAAATATGAATGAAAAGCAAAAAGGTTCTCATTTCTGGAGTTGGAAATATGATAGCTCTATGTTAACGCTTGTTATCTTATTGGCTGTTTCACTAATGCCTGTTTGGTCCTGGTCCATAAACGCTTATTTTTACACCTATTCCACTATGATAATTGTCAATACTGCATATGTTTGTTCTGACTAGTTTTATGTATTTTGTACACATTACGCTGTGTGTTTGCACTTTTATTTAGCAAACAGTTCAAACTAAATTTACTGAACTCAGCAACTGACCAAGCTTTTGCATATACATTTCATGTAACGAGTAATTAAGAACATATGTCAAAACAACACCGAACAAAATTTCAAATTTATCTGTTGCTGTCTTAATGGTCATAGTTACTTTGTGTACCAAAAATATCTTGATTTTAAGACCTGTTAACTTTAATGGAGCTTCCTGAAACAGACTGTCTATCATTAAACAGTCAAAGAGTGATTTATCGGCCGGTCACTGCTTAATGGTGTGTGTGTGTGTGTGTGTGTGTGTGTGTGTGTGTGTGCGTGTGCACATGGGACTGTATGGGCTACAATCTGGCACCTGGAAACTCTGAAAATGCATTTGTTCATAAGGACACTTTGAATTCACATGTTTACTTACTCCACAACTGGTGGAATTCGCCAGCTTCAATTCTGCAGTATTTGACTGTGATCGCCGGCACAGCATGCTAGGGTGCTTGGTCACAATGGAAGTTAACAAAGATGGGTGTTGTTTGTTAGTACTTGTCTGTGATAGAGTCATGCGCATAATTAAACAGTGCACAGAAAACAACCCCTACCAGTCAGACGTTGTCAAGGAGGCAAAGGAGACCTAACGGTAAACCCAGTCCACGGATTAGGATTACCTGGAACAGACTTTCTCCAACATCGACTTCAAAAATGATTTCGGCTAGTCTTCCTCTTGGACAGCCAAAAAATACACTCGTTAATTTTTTTAATCGTTAGCAAAAAACTTTAACGATTAATGATTAAAGTTAACCATTTTGTAATATAATGATTTAAGTAATTTAAGTTAAAAAGTTAACCAGTTTTTTAAACATTATTTTTTTAAAGTGATTAATCCCAAGTCTGATTAAGGGCTTAGACTTATATGACCTACAAAATCTAGAAATATGTATACGTTTATACCCTAACAACAACCAAAATATGACCTAACAATGGTAAAATATGCTTCATAGAAAACACAGAAATATAAACTAAATTTAATAGTCTACCTTGTAAATAATAATTTTTTGTTTTTTAATAAAAAAACATTGTATTAATTTTTAACAGAAAAAGTTACAGACACACATTTTTACCTTAAACTAGTCTTCATTTTCATTACACTTACACATAATGATGACATGTATTTTCAAATTCTCTAGTTTCAGGACCGCCAATTGTCTGCCAGTAGATCTTTGTATTTCAAGAAATGATCACGGAAGTAGTTCCCAACAATATATAAAAATAATCAAAAGCTGACTGTCATTTACTTAAAAAAATGTTACAGGCACACAGTATATAACAAAATTTTATTTTCATTTGTTTTTTACAGAAAGTTCATGTTTCATGTGTGCATGATTATGATGTATAAATGAATAGAAACATACCGTATAAGAAAAGACAACAACAAACTTGAAATTGTACCCATGTGTTGATGCACATATGCTGTACAGTAATCTGGACAGATATTGTGATGTTACTGTATCACAGCGGTTTGCTGTTATGATGGACAACACACACAACTCACAATCATGACAAATGATTTAACTTACATATATTTATATTGCAATTTATAAACACAGATTAGATTTATATACTTCTGATATTTTTTCAAAGCGTCTGTGGTTCACACGAGTTATATTACTAAAAATTGTCAAAAACATGGCAACACAATTTATCTCAAACACACACTTACATAATATAGAATATAGAACTTTCACTTGTGAAACTTACTTGTTTTTTTTCCCGTACGCGTTTCGGCGTGATGTGCACCTTCGTCAGCAGTTTGAGACAGACTGGCCAGTAACTCGTAACGGTTTTTATTTGGAAGGTTTAGTGGGGGTGGTGTGTGGAGGAAGGGGATTGGCGCGGGGATCCAAATTATTGTTAGTTTTATGTATAATAGTGTCAAAAAGTGTGTGTGATGTATAGTTTAATTGGTCATTAAGTATGTTGTTTGGTTGTGTTTTGTAGTGTTTGTATATTTCATATTGTTCTGCTGTGTTAAGTTTTCGACTTTTGGGTAAGTAGTGTAATATCTCAAGATTAGTATCTATGTTGGTGTAGCTGTGGTTTTTTGTGTGTATGTGTATGGCAAACGCAGAATGTATATTGTTGTTGGATAAAGCTTTTAGGTGTTCAGAGTAACGAGATGAAAAAGATCTTCCCGTCTGGCCTATATAGAAACTATTGCAATCAAAAGTCAAAAACTTAACACAGCAGAACAATATGAAATATACAAACACTACAAAACACAACCAAACAACATACTTAACGACCAATTAAACTATAAATCACACACACTTTTTGACACAATTATACATAAAACTAACAATAATTTGGATCCCCGCGCCAATCCCCTAACTCCACACACCACCCCCACTTAACCTTCCAAATAAAAACCGTTACGAGTTACTGGCCAGTCTGTCTCAAACTGCTGACGAAGGCGCACATCATGCCGAAATGTGTACGGGAAGAAAAAACAAGTAAGTTTCACAAGTGAAAGTTCTATATTCTATATTATTTAGTACTGTGAAAAAAGAAGATGAACAATCAAAACAACTACACACTTACATATTTATACATAATTTAATAACTTATTGTAAATAAGACATTGATCTTTTTTCAAAATATTACTTCTGATGATGGTTTAAACTGTTTAAGTATGTATAATTCATAACACAATATTAAAAATATATATTAGTGACTTGCATTGCTTACTGTGCCCTTGTTAATTAGTGATACTTATTGTTTATGTTACTATGTGTTGGTCAATCTTAAACTTGAAAGAATTGTTGTATATCGGTATTTATGTTGTTCTGTTAATTGGAACTGTAACTGAAGTTGTAATTAATGAGTCTTCTGGTGTTAAATTATTTATTTACACTCTTCAAAGATGATGATTTGTGTGACATTTCTTAACAATATTAATAAACTAACTTTATTCAATATAGTGAAACCCCAGTTTAGCGCGTCCACATATAACACTATCCCTCATTTAATGATCATTTTGTGAATACCTGACAAAATCCCCGTAAGTGCAATGTTATAAAGTCTCCGATAAAATGCCCTACTAACTCCCACTCAGCATGATTTTTGAGACAATGAGTTTCAAGTTTGAATACCAATGCACTGCAATTTGTCAGAATGCAAGTTCTATTCATTATTTATCTTTCTACTGTCATGAGTGTAAACTACTCTAGTAGGGTCCCATTACTCAGGGTGAGAAAGCTCACCTTTGGCTAAAAATAAACTAACTCGTAAGTAATAAACTCATTCTTATTGAATCTATGGTAAAATTCTAGATAGTACTAACGATCATCAACTTTCCATACCCCACTCCTAAACAACCTCATTCAAACTGTTTCTAACTGTGACTGAAAGTGGTTGTGGTAAAAACAATATGATATTTTGGCTTAGCAGAACCATTCTTGAGTGTACAAATAAAAGTTTATGTTCATTGATTTATAAAGGTAAGATTTCATAAATTATGTTTACATTGTTATTTAATAATTCAACAATGACAGTTTTTGTTTGCAAAGTATAACATTTTAAGGTGGATACTAAAATCTGTGAAGCTGGTATTTTATGTAGTTGACACTTCATACATGTTGAATTGTGTACTTATTACAAAAAGGCTGTCACCCTTAGTTGTGTCAATTACCTATCAAAAATACCTCCAAATAATACTCAATTGTGGCCTAAAAATAATTTTTACCTATACTTTACAAATTCAATGTTGCATTATTAATTAGTACTACAGACGGGTCAGTTGTATACGATTATGTAACTTTAAAAATACACAATTTTGTACAGTTTCATTAAGCATTCATTTCATCGGTGTATCTAATTCAGGAAGGCTATTTTAACCCTGTTTCTGTCAGACAAATGATACTATATTTATCAGTCAGTGGAATTGTATTGACAACTATAAATGCATAATTAATAATTAATGTCAGTAATTAACTGCATACTTTACTAACGATTTTACACAAAAGAGACAGTCGATTCATGCCCTGTTTCATGAACCATTTCATGGTACTTTTCTTCCTAATGGTCCGTTTGTTAACTGG
This sequence comes from Magicicada septendecula, assembly GCA_034769895.1. Lineage (NCBI taxonomy): Eukaryota > Metazoa > Arthropoda > Insecta > Hemiptera > Cicadidae > Magicicada > Magicicada septendecula. Next base: position 102,710,878 of record CM068376.1, read on the forward strand.
CAAAATAATTTTAATGGCCATTTTCTTAATAGCCATTTCACCCAGTTAGTAAAACTATCAATAACATGAATATGCTACTATGTTAAATATGTATTTTGCTTCAGATAGGCTGAAAAATTAAAATAACTGTAGGGTGATGTTCCTGTTCCATCATTTTCTATTTGTCAAGATTAGTAGTACAGGGGATGCGGATTCTGGGACTACTCAGTACTACTGAGTATTTGAATACTTTCATCTCTCGTACCTCTTAGTACAGGGGATGCCGATTCTGGGACTACTAAGTACTTGAGTACTTTTGTCTCTCATACTCTTGGCTGTTCTAGTGTTTATCATGATGCACCGTCAATGCGATCGGTCGTAAAAAAAGTTTAAAACTAACCGTTTTTGTTGCCACGATCAGTAAGAAAAAACTTAAAATTGTGACCCAACAATGGTGGATTAGGAGTTCAAAAATTTCTGAAACACCAGTAACTAACGATCAAGTAGTGCAAACAGTATAAAAAATAAATAAATATAATATTAACCATTTACATTCTGACCTATGACCGGAGAGATGTGTGTGGGACGCTAAAACAGTCGTTTGAGGGTTAACGACGACAAATGTTATTGTGATATTTGTAACAAACATACTGCTTGTTCCAACTGGGCTTGACACAACAAACTAAAAACATTCAACAACAATTGAGTCTAATTTGACCGACTTGAGGGCTAATGACGCGTGTGGGATGAGAGGACAGATCAAAGAAGTACGAGACACGAAAGAACAAAGGAATAAAAATAATGAGTATACAGTAAGGGGGCCTTAGTCTTCGTATGTGCAAACAAAAATCTCAGAAATGCTGAAAATTCAACAACTGCTAAACCAGTCCTTTTGAAGGGTAACTATGGCAAACATTATTGTGACATTTGTAACAAAGATACTACTCATTCCAACTGGGCTCGACACAACAAAACTAAAAAACATTCAACAACAATTGAGTCTAATTTGACCGACTTGAGGGATAATGATGTGTGTGGGACGAGACGGCAGATCGAAGAGGTGGGAGACACGAAAGTACGAAGGAAGATATATCGTGACTATATAGTAAGGGGGCCTTGGTCTTCGTATGTGCAAACCAAAATCTCAGACTGTCATTTGTTGAAAATTCAAAAACTGCTAAGTCAGTCCTTTTGAGGGCTAACAATGACAAATGTTATTGTGACATTAGTAATAAACATATTGCTCATACCAAATGGGCACGTCCCAACAAAACTAAAAAAATTCAACTACAATTAACTTTAATTCTACAAACTTGACGGCTAATGACGATAAATTTTATTGTGACATTTGTAATAAAACATATCGCTCATTCCAACTAGGCTCGACACAACAAAACTAAAAAACCTTCAATGATATTTGACTCTAACCTATCACTGGAGAGATGACGCGTGTGGTACGAGACGACAGATTGAAGAGGTACAAGACATGAAAGTACGAAGTAAGTAATTTCGTGACTATATTGTAAGGGGGCTTTGGTCTTCGTATGTGCAATCAAAAAATCTCAGAATGGGCTTTCCTGAAAATTCAACAACTACTAAAACAGTTCTTTTGAGAGCTAATGATGACAAACGTTAATGTAACATTTTTAATAAAACATACTGCTCATTCCAACTGGGCTCCACACAACAAAACTAAAAAACATTCAACGACATTTGACTCTAACCTTTGACCGGAGAGATGACGCATGTGGGATGAGACTACAGATCGAAGAAGTACGAGACACGAAAGTAAAAAGTAATAAAAATTATGAGTAAGGGGGCCTTGGTCTTCATATGTGCAAACAAAAATTCTCAGAATGGCATTTGCTGAAAATTCAACAACTGCTAATCAGTCATATGAGGGCTAACGATGACAAACGTTATTGTGACATTTGTAACAAACATATTGCTCGTTCCAACTGGGCACGTCACAACAAAACTAAAAAACATTCAACTACAATTGACTTTAATATGACAGACTTGAGGGCTAATGACGACAAATGTTATTGTGAAATTTGTAATAAAACATATTGCTCTTTCCAAATTGGGCTCGACACAACAAAACAAAAAAATCCTTAACGATCAGCTGAATTTCAAGTCCAATCTATTATACGACACAGCGATAAGAATACAGAACAAGGTCCATAGTGCACGACATATAACAACATGAACACTGCAGTCGACTATAGCATGTCGTGGTGCGCACCACCGATATCGTGTGTGTATCAAATCTGGGTATTTTATGTGTTTTTATGTTTATATTTATTTATTGTTATGTGTATATACAGTGTTTTTAATATTTTAACGATCGACGAACTTCAACAAGGGATATCCTGATGATGGGACATATGTCCTGAAACGCGTTGAAATTAAATATAGAGAAAAGGCCACCAGACGGACAAGAAAAAGGTAAACTATTTTACTAATTATATACTATAAGTGGCTTGGATACCGAAAAACATGGATCTAAAACAAAAAAACATTCAATGACATTTGATTCTAACCTTTCACCAGAGAGATGACGGGTGTGCGACGAGACGACAGATGGAAGAGGTACGAGACTCAAAAGTACAAAGGAAGCAAAATTGTGACTATATAGTAAGGGGTCCATGGTCTTTGTATGCACAAAAAAAATCACAGAAAGGTATTTGCTGAAAATTCAACAACTGGTAAAGCAGTAATTTGAGGGCTAACTACGACTAACGTTATTGTGACATTTGTAACAAACATACTGCTCATTCCAACTGGGCTCGACACAACAAAACTAAAAAACATTCAACAACAATTGACTTTAATTCGACAGACTTGAGGGCTAATGACGACAAATGTTATTGTGAAATTTGTAATAAAACATTTTGCTCATTGCAACTGGGCTCGACACAACAAAACTAAAAAACATTCAATGACATTTGACTCGCACCTTTCACTGGAGAGATGACAGGTGTGCTACAAGACGACAGATGGAAAAGGTACGAGACCCAAATGTACAAAGGACACAAAATCATGAGTCTAATTCGACCAACTCGAGGGCTTATGATGCGTGTGGGACGAGACGACAGTTCGAAGAGGTACAAGACACGGAAGTAAAAAGGAATAAAAATTATGAGTATATAGTAAGGGGGCCTTGTTCTTCATATATGTGCAAACAAAAAATCTCAGAATAGCATTAGATGAAAATCCAAAAATGCTAAATTAGTCCTTTTGAGTGGTAACATTGACAAACGTTACTATGACATTTGTAACAAACATATTGCTAGTTCAAACAGGGCTCGATACAACAAAACTAAAAAACATTCAAAGAAATTTGACGCTAACCTTTCACCGGAGAGATAACGAGTGGGGGACAAGACGACAGATAGAAGAGATACAAGACACGGAAGTACAAAGGAAGAATAATCATGACTATATAGTAAGGGGGCCTTATATGTGCAAAGAAAAAATCTCAGAATGGCATTTGCTGAAAATTCAACTACTAAATCAGTTCTTTTGAGGGCTAACGATGACAAACATTATTGCAACATTTGTAACAAGTATATTGCTCGTACCAAATGGGCACGTCACAACAAAACTAAAAAACATTCAACGACAATTGACATTAATTCGACCAACTTGAGGGCTAATGATGACAAACGTTACTGTGACATTTGTAATAAAACATACTGCTCATTCTAACTGGGCTCGACACAACAAAACTAAAAAACCTTAAATGATATTTCACTCTAACCTATCACTGGAGAGATTACGGGTGTGCTACGAGATGACAGATCGAAGAGGTACGAGACAAGACATTTCGAAGGAAGTAATATCGTGACTATATTGAAAGGGGGCCTTGGTCTTCATATGTGTAAAGAAAAATACTCAGAATGAGATTTCCTGAAAATTCAACAACTACTAAATCAGTCCTTTTGAGGCCTAACGATGACAAACGTTATTGTAACATTTGTAATAAAACATATTGCTTGTTCCAAATGGGCTCAACACTACAAAACTAAAAATCATTCAAAGAAATTTACACTAACTTTCAACGGAGGATGACGCATGTGGGACACGACGACAGATCGAAGAAGTACAAGAGCCGAAAGTACAAAGCAATAAAAATTATGAGAATATAGAAAGGGGGCCTTGGTTTTCGTATGTGCAAACAAAATTCTCAGAATGGCATACGCTGAAAATTCAACAACTACTAAAACAGTCACATTTTGGGGGCTAACGATAACAAATGTTATTGTGAAATTTATAATAAAACATTTTGCTCATTCCAACTGGGCTCGACACAACAAAACTAAAAAACATTCAATAACATTTGACTATAACCTTTCACCGGAGAGATGACGGGTGTGCTACGAGACGACAGATGAAAGAGGTACGAGACCCAAAAGTACAAAAAAGCAAAATCATGATTATATAGTAAGGGGGCCTTGGTCTTCGTATGCACAAAAAAAATCACAGAAAGGTATTTGCTGAAAATTCAACAACTGGTAAATCAGTCATTTGAGGGCTAACTATGACAAACGTTATTGTGATATTTGTAACAAACATACTGCTCATTCCAACTGGGCTCGACACAACAAAACTAAAAAACACTCAACAAAAATTGACTGTAATTTGACAGACTTGAGGGCTAATGACGACAAATGTTATTGTGAAATTTGTAATAAAACATTTTGCTCATTCCAACTGGGCTTGACACAACAAAAGTAAAAAACATTCAATGACATTTGACTCTAACCTTTCACCGGAGAGATGACAGATGTGCTACGAGACGACAGATGAAAGAGGTACGAGACTCAAAAGTACAAAGGAAGCAAAACCGTGACTATATAGTAAGGGGGCCATGGTCTTCGTATGCACAAAAAAAAAAAAAAATTCACAGAAAGGTATTTGCTGAAAATTCACCAACTGGTAAATCAGTCATTTGAGGGCTAACTACGACAAACGTTATTGTGACATTTCTAACAAACATACTGCTCATTCCAACTGGGCTCGACACAACAAAACAAAAAAACATTCAACAACAATTGAGTCTAATTTGACAAACTTGAGGGCTAATGATGCGTGTGGGACAAGACGACAGATGGAAAAGGTATGAGACACGAAAGTACAAAGGAATAAAAATTGAGTATATAGCAAGGGGGCCTTGGTTTTTGTATGTGAAAACAAAAAAGCTCAGAATGGCATTCACAAATAATTCAATAAATGCCAAATCAGTCATTTTAAGGGCTAACGATGACAAACGTTATTGTGACATTTGTAACAAACATAGTGCTCCTACCAAATGGGCACATCACAACAAAACTAAAAAACATTAAAAGACAATTGAGTCTAATTTGACCGATTTGAGGACTAATGACGCATGTGGGACAAGACAACAGATCGAAGAGGTACGAGAGACGAAAGTGCAAAGGAATAAAAATTATGAGTATATAGTAAGGGGGCCTTGGTCTTCATATGTGCAAACAAAAAATCTCCGAATGGCATCTGCTGAAAATTCAACAGTTAAATCAGTCCCTTTGAGGGCTAATGATGACAAACCTTATTGTGACATTTATAAGAAAGATATTGCTCATTCCAAATGAGCACGTCACAACAAAACTAAAAAACAATTAACTAATATTGACTTTAATTCGACAGACTTGAGGGCTAATGATGACAAATGCTATTGTGACATTTGTAATAAAACATACTACTCATGCCAACTGGGCTCAACACAACAAAACTAAAAAAATTCAACGACATTTGACTCTACCATTCACCGGACAGAAGACGCATATGGGACGAGACGACAGATTGAAGAGGTACGAGACACGAAAGACCTGCGCAGGTCCGCGTCGGCCGCGTGGATTGTGTTTTCGTTCTGTTTTGTCTCGGTTTTAATATGTGTTAAATTATTTAAGTATTTTTGTTGTTATGTTTGTGTTGTTTTTATTATCTGACGGGATGTGCATACATCAACAAATGTATTTTTAACTTATATTCATCGAGGATCTGAAGATGACACTTAATGTGTCGAAACTCGAGTAATCCTGTTTTCGGATTTCAAAAAGCGTGACGGTAGGTAATTAACCTGTTTTATAATGTTTTTCTGTTTTGTGAACCTTCTTCAGAATCCAATTTTTCGGCGTACTTTTCCAGTTTATCTTTTTGTGCTTTAATGTTACTTACGGTTGACGTCCCCACATTGTAGATTTTAGAAAGAGATGCCCCACTCTCACCTTTAGATAATCTTTTAAAAATTTCTAACTTAGTTTCAATTGTCAAAAACACACATTTTCACTTTCCACTAGCTTTACTAAAAGATGTACTACCCATTCTGAACACCACTAAAGTATCAATACTCAAACAAATATTTATAGTGTATTGACATTAATAACGTAAACAACGTATAAACATATACATGTACATTTATAAAAACGCATTGTGTTCCAATCCTCAGCCTTCCTAATTTTGAGTCTTGTGAAGTACCTGTGTGTTGGTTGGTTGTTGTTGTTATGTTCCAAGTAAGGAAAAAATTCATCTTGAGATAAAATCATTATAAATATTAAATATATAATATACATCAAGGGAATAGACTGTAGCAAAAAGTGTTTGAATTTATATAAACGTATAAATGTACACAGTAATGTGATCATGCAAAAGACTCAAAAGTGTGTGATAGGTGCAGGTAAGTCCTTGGGTTGAGTGAATGGGGATGGGTAGTATGAGTTATTACCCTTCCCGTGACAAGCCACAATGCTGTGCTTACAGTACCAGCGAGTGTTAAAACAACACTCAGTCTGGACTCGGTAATATAATTTATATTCGTTTTTGTCGGATCCGAATTTTTGAGGTCTGAACTTTAGAGCCTCCACTGTTTTGGAACCAATAGAATATACTGAGTAAATAATATTCATTTTTGAACACAAAACTAATGTAAAGATGTAAATTATCTTTTTATCTCATTTATTAAGTTTAATTAACTTATAGATGAAAAGGCCTACTATGAAATATTTATTAAGATATAATAATATAATACAGTGATATTGACCTGACATAATCAGTTGTAGGGAATCTACCATGCTGTAGACGTGATTTATTGGCAACTTAATTTACTTACATTTTCCAGAGACTCGACATCCAACAACTTTATGCAAATTCACGTTAGAATATATATAAATAAAGGACAAAAAATATAGCGATTAATTACTGGTTCATATAAATTTAGTAAAAACTCTTCAAAAGCACTCTTCAAGGGACCCATGTACAAGACAGTAGATGACCAAGTTACATGGATAAATACTATAGTACTGCATATTCATAATTTTCACATACAATTAGTATTTTTATTGAAATTTTTCAATACTACATTAAAAAAAAATTATATATCAGTCAATAGTACTAATTTCTTCCACACACTGTTCCATGTTCGCTCACTTATTACTTATTCATTACTATTATTCTTTGAAACTAATTCATCAGCAATACAAAGGTTTGAGCATGTCTATTAACCCTGGGGCTACAGGCTGAAACAGGCTTGTAGTATATAAAAATGAAAACAAGTTCCAAGTTTCTGAAGTCTTCAATCTAAAGATGGGTTGGGCAGTTGTCTATGAACTATGAATAATAGACCCTCAAATCCAGATTTTATCATTTTTTACAAAATATTTAAAACTGTATTCCTTAAAATGGCACAGACAGATCACCAATTATCTATGTAGATGCTTGGTTCTCAAAACACATTATCATGTGTTACAGCAATTTAGCTGTTTTTTCACACCAAGACTTATAGTGTTTTTCAAAGCCATCAGAACTTGCAGTACTTTCCTTCCCCCTCCTCTCAATGACATTTGCTGCCTTGAAGATGTATAATTAATTTGTCTAGTGTAAGAAAGGAAAGCAACAATTTTACAGTAGATAACTCTAGTGAGAACAAAAATCTGTATAGTAGTTCCAATTATTTCAACCATTGATGAAAACAAATAAAAAAGAAGCGAGGAAACATTATGTGGATTTGGTGAGAAGGAAGACTAGGGGAAGTATTGGTTGAGACCCAAAACAATGTGAGGAAGGATAAGAAAGGTGAAGCACTGTAATAGTGTTAATGTTTGTTGAGAGCAAGTCTGAGCTACAAAAATAATGGGGAATGTAATTCATGATGGTTAAAAAATTTAGATCCTGAGTTCTCACAGACTTGAACATTGCAGAGGCATGTGTGTTTAACATAGGATTTTTTGTGCACAAGTGTATGTTTAGAAGGAAAGAAATGAATACATTCTTCAAAGAAATTATTACATTCAGATGAAGAAACAAAAAATACCACAATTTTAGAGTTAAATTATATTCCTGCCAAAACGGTAATTCTACAGTAATTACACAGTTACATGCACACTGCATTCAATGTTAGGAAACAATTGTTCTGGAGTACGAGTACATTAATATTTTTAAAAGTGCAAGACCAGTGAACTGATCAAATCTGTCACCTGAGGCAAGGCACTGTGCATCAGGAGAAACAATTTATAATAAACACTATACAGTTTCAAAGTCCACTTTAAGATCCTCATTTGTCAGATATAAAATTCCTTCAAATCTCAATTTCTTACAAAAAGACCTTTCCTATTGGACACAATTGTATGTTACCATGAATTATTTCAAATTATATTTTACATGATGTTGGCAGTTTCTACCTAATGAACACTGGTTTGCCTAATAATTTTGTTCTGGTAAGTTTGCGGCTTTCCTATAATTGTTACAACATTAATCAGTTAACATAGTCCTATACAAAATAATTCATTCTATTTAAAAACTCACATTTAAAAACTCAACACATAATACATTTATTTCAACTGGACAATATGTTTATAATGAGCAATATGTATATAATAAACAAAATAAATTGAAATTATAACATTCTTCACGATACTGAACAACCGTCAAGATATTTCACATTAAAGTATGAATACAGCACTTATGCAAAGCACAGCTATGTGTAGATAACTGCTATTTAATTCTTCATTATCAAGAGACAGCTGGAATTATTAAAGGTATATCATAATTAATAATCACATTATCATGTGATCAAAGCTAAAAGTACTACTATGCACAGTTTTCATTAGCTTATTATGTTTCTGCTACTACCAGAAAATCAGTAGCTTTATAGGTTAGAGTTTATTGCTGGTCTTAACTCATCATTACCGAGAAAATATAAATTTATTCACAATTCCATCAATAGTAACATTTTATTTTAACACAATAATATTATTAATCTGCAACCATTTATTGCTTATAGTTATTTATTTATTACACATTATTGACTTTTATACTTCATTGTAAATACTATAAAACTATTAAAATAATACCTGACTATTGCTCTAATGTGGTACCACAAATTAAATGCTTTTTCAAAAGTCTCCACTTATTCTTTAGAATTAAACCTATATATTTATTTTTATAAGTTGAACTCCAGTAAGGGTTTCTATAGTCTCCTGTTTACTGCAAAAATTATCAAAGCTTCTAATCCATAATTTAAATCTCAATTGCCGCTGCTTTACAATTTTGTCCTGTTTAATGCTTCCATGTTGTTAAACTAGTTCTAAAAATATTAGATATTTAGAACCATATTTTAAGTAACAGTAAATTTTGTTTTTTCTTATCTACAAGACAGACCTTTAATCATAATATTTTATTATTCACCACACACTTCTAGTTGAAGTTATATACTCTTCTGCAGACTTCCAAAATTCATGGACATGCAATAATTCTCATACAAGTCAGCCATGCCAAGTATTTTGGCCCTTTCACTATTTGTGCTCTGACCCACTGAGCCATGAAGTATGATTTGTGTGACATATACTTCCAAAATAATCTGCAGAGAAGTGAAAATTATCTTTTACAAATCTTTTGAGAAATAAATGTGCTATTATTGTTTTTTTAAGTGCATGGAATAACGTATTTTTAGGAAGTGAAATTGAAAACTTAGTTTGGTTGACAATTCCAATTTAGTAGTCAAATCTGTTGACCAATTTTCATCAGAAAAGACTTACTTATATTCAAGATAGAAGGAACAATACACCATAGTAAAATTAAAATCATCCATAAGAAAGCCTTCATTCAAATGTACTCTATACATTGGTCGTGATCGGTGGATGTTAGTAAGAAGCCCCCAAGGAAACGTCAATCCCTCCACCTTGTTGGGGGTCCCTCTTTTAGGAGAAAGAGGCTCCCATAGGCCTAGATCACATAAACCTATGGTACGGAGAAACCATTATTATTAATAGGTCAAACATAAACTGAATACTGACCTTTGCATTTTTTCTGGAGCTCTTATGACTCTACTTTGTTTGAATCATTCTGCAGTGCCCATGGATTTACACCTCTTTAATTACATATATTTTTAATTCTAAGTTTTTATGCCTGTTGTTGTTGCCTTTATCAGCCAGTTACACTTTCCTATATCTTTCGTATCATACTGCACTGCATTGTGTGTGGGGGCATCTTTGCAGGGCTTGACTGCAGCATTGGGGTCGGGCCCAATGGCTGCCAGAAGATAAACTAAGTCTGGTTCAGTTGAAAGGTAGCCTAAATCTGGTAAAAGAAACCGCCAATGCATTAACGCAGAAAGCAGGGGAGGAAGAAAACTTTAATGACACTTTAATGTACTTTAGTGACACTGCCGCTGGGACCAATTCAAGCAACAGATGTTGTCTGTCTCAAGCCCAGCCATCAGACGCCTTGAGGTGTCGGTTGCTCCCCGCGAGGCAGAGAGCCCCTGTGCCTGTGACCAAGATAACAGCAACAAGCAGCTGTCTCAGCGTGCTAGGAGGTGGGCAAGGAAGGAATGAAGAACTGTTTTTAGTTGTGAATTCTAGGGCTGGGGGCTGATGTAACTGCGAGGATGGCTTTATGGCGGGTCATCATTAAGCGCCCGAGGGCGCTTGACCTGAATCGGCGGTGGTGGTTCTCAGGCACTGATAGTTCGCAGGTAAGGGAAGGATGAGGTGAGGCTGGAGCAAAAAGAGTTACATCCAACAACCAGACAAAGGCTGACAAGACTCGGAGACCCCTCTGAATCACATTATTCCTCACAAACCAAGGGGACCCCGACAGGGAACGGAGGGTTTTGGCTTGGAAATGTTCGAGCCTACACCTGTTGGTGGTGGACAAAAGAGACCACCATGCAAGAGCCGCATAGGTGAGTACAGACCTGAGAAATAAAAGATATATCGTGACTTTCATGTGCATGGCCAGGGGGCTATGACACAAGAGAAGTGGAGATAGTTTGGCTTGGACGCCATGAGCCTTGGTGAGGGTTTCGGTCACATGGGTGTTGAAGCAAAGGCACCGGTCGAGCTGAACACCTAGATATTTCACCAACTCTTTACAAGTGATGGGCCTCCCTTCTAGGGAGAGGGGCTGGCATCAGGAGACAGACTTATGTGTGAAACAGATCGCCTCGGATTTCTCCGTGTTGATCATCACTCGCCATTTCTGTAGCCAATCCGGAAGCAGGTTCAACTGACGCTACAGCTTTGTGCTCACAAAACGCGGGGACAGGGAGCTGCAATGATACATTGTGTCATCAGCGAACAGGAACAATGTGATTCTGGGGAGAAAAGGCACGTTGTTTGTGTACACAAGGTACAGAATGGGGGCAAGGACAGATCCCTTTGGGACACCGGGGGCAAACATGTTGAACTGTAGAACAGGACCCATCGACGTTCACCCTGAAGGTATGGTCATTGAGATATGACTGGAAGAAAAACATTATGGATGATGGTAAAGAAGAATGAGCAAGTTTGAAGAGAAGACCTTTGTGCCAGACTTTGTTGAAGGCCGTAGCTGCTCGCCTGTTGGTGGCATCAGACTAGTGAGTAATAATGCGGACCAACAGAAGAGTGGTTGAGTGCATGCATTCTGCGGAACCCGAACTGTTTGCTGCGGATGAAATCATCCAACAGCAGCAAGATGCGAGCGAGCAGGAGACACTCAAACACCTTCGGGATGACTGGCAAGACACAGATTGGCCAGAAGCTTGCACGAATCATGCGTGGCTTAAGGGGCTTGGGAATCATTACGATGTTGGCTGTTTTCCACAAGCGGGGAAAGTACTGTAGCCGAAGACAGGAGTTAAACAGCTCAAGCATGAGGTCAGCGCCTGAAGCTGGGAGATGTTTGAGTGCAGCGGCTCCGATCCGATCAGGACCAGGGGCACAATGGTGGTTAAGTCGACAGATAGATGAAACAAGTTCATCCCTGTTGAACAGGGGGGCTGGGGCATCGGGAGGGCGAGAAAAATGTCCAGATAGGATGTCTCAAACTTCTGCCCCTATATCTTTCATTAGCACTCTGCAGTTTTGTATCCCCAACTTTCTTGCACCAGGCAACATCTGACAGTGCCATCTTGATTTTGGTCACTCTCTTGTTCTGTTCTTCAATGGGATCCAAGTAATTATCTTCCATTGCATCTTATATTGAGCATATCATGTGGTTTGTCTGAGGTTGGGTTAACACCAGATCTTGTGATTTTGACTTCTATGACAGCCTTAGCATCACATTCTCTAGATATCTTCTGTCTCTTGCCAATACCACCAAATCATCTTTATAGCAACCCCTTGTGTTTACAGAGGCACTATCATACTTAACTACATAGAAATAGTGAATATTTTTACATAAAACACAAATCATACTTCCACAGTGGTATATTGTACAAATACTATAGTGATAAGGGGGGAGTATGAGAGAGAACTGTATAACTGAATTTCTGGTAAGTTATTCTGTTGATTCTTAACATTTTAATTCCTTCTACTTTGTCACCATTATGACCATCATTTTCTTCCAATCTGGAATTTTCTAATCTCATAATTTACTCATTTACTTTATTATCAAGAACACCTTCTTTTATGATAGCTTCACCAATCACTTAGTTTACATGTATACCAACTATCACATGTATACCTGATATCTTACTTATTCCTTTAATACTACAACATGAATTTCAGTTATGATAAATTTCTTACTCTTATTTCTGACTTATCTTCTTATATGCCTCCATATTTTTGTAGAATATTCTGGCTGAGTCTGTTCAGAGAAACAAATTTAAGACAGTTCTATTTAATCTTTCATATATCAGCCCCCAATCAACAGAAAATGACCCATTCAAAAACAGACATTTCCTATTGGCATTGGACATATCAATTTGAAAACTATGATAATGGAGTATACATAAAAATAATATCGTATCATTCAATGTTCTAAAGAAGATTCTCCTCAAACTACAAAGTAAATCTTTTGCTGCCCATCTCTTCATGGTAATCTCATGTTCCTCAGACTGAAAAAAGAAGAGCTTCAATTGACAAATGGCACATTAATCTTCCTCCATCACCAAGAAGCACCAACACACCAACATACTATTGTCTACAGGTTTTCTAGTCCATGATTTTAAACCTGAATAACTGGAGTTAATCTGTGTCTCATCCAACAAAGCACACTGTTACAGTTAACTGCCATTATTTTGTAAAGACATTCACGTCTATTCACATCGATACCTCCTTTCTTTTCATAATAATTTTTTAGCGTATCTTGAGTATATCCCCAGAAAATTCCTGCCTGTCTTTTGAGTAACCTTAACCTGCTAGAGGCCTTTTTTATCACTTGCTTTACACGATCTTTCCAGCTCAGGTTGTTGTCGAAGGAGATACTAAGGTATCTGGCATTTCAATTTTTTGGATTATTTTAATTAAGGCTGAATTGGTATTTTTTTATTTTAATGATAAGAACTGATACACAGTTTTGTAGTGTTTATTTATATGTTAGTGTTTTATCTCAGTCTTTCATCTTCGCTACAGCAAAATTAATTTTATTTTTTAAAGTTTTTGTTGTTTGGAATCGTTCTTAGATGTTGCTCAAATAATGACATAACCTGCATACATGTTCATGTTTATTCCTTTTAAGCTCTTTATATAGTGACCAAAGTATATAATATAGTCTTTATATAGTTTGATATGTCATTAATATAGACGTCAAACATACATAATAAGGAATGGTCCTTGAAAGACTTCAATTCTTGACTACATTGTAATCCTTTGTTTCCACATCTTACTCCATTTTTGAGGAAAGAACCTCTTAAACTAAAACATTTCTTTCAATCTGATTTGTTTGAGTTGCTGTACAAGGTTGTTTCTCCACAGTATGTCAGAGGCCACCCAGAAGTTGACAAAAACAGCATTGGGAGCTGTTTCTATTTTGTCTGAAATTAGCCTGCTCTCCTATTATTAAGTCTTCTGTTTCAAGATTCAAATTTAATCAGTCTACAATTATATAGGGTATGTTCTTGTATTTTATCTAGGATATATGTGAGAGCTATGGGTCGGCATGATAATAGTTTTTCTGTTTACCTGATTTAAGGACAGGTATAATTGCTGGTTTTGTCCATTGTGCTGGAAAGTTTGTTTAGATGGTCAAGAGTTTATTATAAATAGATAGTAAAACTTAAGTCCCTGTCATCCAAGGTTTTCGATACACTGTGTAAATATTTGATCTGGATCGGGCTGTTTCTTGACTTCAGCGTTTCTGCTTGTCTGTTTGAGTTCTTATATAGTTAACTCATTCTGAAAGATGAATTCAAATGTTTCACAGGTGTTTTCTACATTTCATTCTGAGATATCTGTACTTCTTTAGCTTATTTCCTCGAAAACAGTTTGAGGTATAGTATCTGTTGAAGTGATCAGCTATTTTCTGGGTACCTGTAAATTTATTTGCTATTATTTAGTGTGTTTAGTGTGTGTGTGTATTTATTATTCTATTATTTAGTGTGTTGATTAGTCTGAGCTTTTCCACTGTAGTTCTGTAGTCCTTCATGCTGAGAAAGGAGTTCCATACTTCCTTTCTTGCCAATTTTAACCTTATTCTTCAGTTTTGCTGTTTCTCTACACCATCTTGTTATGTCCACTTGGAGTCTTGTTAGTTCAGCATTTTCCTTGGTACATTTCTTTGTTTCTTTAGCCTCTTTAGTTCCTGGGACTGACAGATTTGAACTTGAATGTTTACCTATTGAGATGATTGATTTTTCTGCACTTTCAGTAGTGAAGAGAAGTTTTTAAGAAATATATATGCGGAATCATAGTCAAAGAGTTTGTTGTCTCTACCTAAGCTTGCTTTGAAGATGGATCATTTTTTAAGACTCAATTCTGTGATATGTAATACATAAATAACTGTTCACAAATAGTAAAATGCTAAAAAATTAATAACACTAATATAATAAATAAAATGTAAAAACTCAGAAAACTGTTAGAGATCTTGTATTTCCACAGGAACGATGAGTTGACTGCAACAGTAACATTTTATATAAATTACAATTTTGAACAAAACTCCTAAATTTTTAATCTTATTTTTCAAACTGATTTTACAATATTAAAGTTGATATATCAATATTTTTTGTATTTTCTATGTAACAGTCTCTCCAATATTTTATACTACTAGAATTTATAATATTTAAGGTAAAATTTTAACGAAAATAACATGAAAATAAGTAATCTACTATAAGTGATGGCTGATACCCACATGTGGATGCTTTGTGTGTTTGGGAAGAAATGAATTTAATTTTTCTATATTTTCTTTTGCTTTTTTTTTGTTAGTTATGAATTTCATTTGTCTCAAAATTCTGTAATGATCGCGCTAAATTAAAGTAAACTTACAATTTAAAGTTATGAAATTACTCAAGTACAAACTTTAATTTGAAACTATAAGTTTTAAAAATTAAAAAAACAATTGAAAAAATTAAAAAAAGAACACTGTGACTATATTCACATCCACTTATTAGTCAGAGTCTTGATACACTCAGCAAAGCAGTATAGTGGTACGGGGGTGAGTAAAAGTGAGAGAATTTGTGACTGAAATTTTGGTCACGTCTTTTGTTGTTTCTTAGGCTGCAGGTTACACCAAGATAGCTGAATTTGCCACCACAACAAAATGCAAGAACAAGTAAACATTTTACAGAAAGTTTGTATTACATAAAAAAAATCCTATGAAGGGTCCTGTAGGCATACACAATAACCTTGAAAACAGGTACTATTCCAATTTTACAGTTAATATTATAATTTTTTTGTTCAACTGTATTTTCACAGTCATATTAACCCTCTGAGGACCAACGTCCGATATATTGGATGTAATTTAAAACTGCCGCTGTATTTATGGGAATCGTTTGTGAGTGCTACCAACATGTCAGATGGTAAACAAACGTTCATAGTTTTCAATACAGCCACCAGACAGGATAATTTACTTATTTTTAGAAGTTACGTGATACCGAAGTGGTAGTGCTCTTGTGTTGTTTTTTGCTGCTGGTGTTTGGGTTGTTATGTTTACATTGTTTTTTCTTCGTATTTCTAATTTTATAAGTGATATTGTTGGATAAACATAATTCTACGCCTATTTAGCATGTTTTTTTCTTAAAATAACAGAGTACTAATTTCAAAAAGTCGATTTACACTTTGGTGTTGTGTGAGCATTTAAGTTTTGTACTACAGACTCTGTATATTTTCCCACGTATAAATTTATGGAATTATCTTACCTTCCTGTTAAAGCAGAGTATTCATTTTTTGCACACACTTAGACTAATATACAAAGGAATCAACTATGGCAGTTTGGAGTGCCAGAGATTTTTTTTGTAAGACAAGGAGTGAGTTGAATACAATTTTATCCCCCAAATAGCACATTTATCATTTTAACATTTTATTAATATTGTTATGTGATATGGAACATTCTGGTACAATGGAGAACGTTGTTCTACGTGTCTCTTGTTTAGCCCAGCATGTGCGTGTTTCTGCCAAGGCCGCATATAATGGAAC
Source organism: Magicicada septendecula (assembly GCA_034769895.1). Taxonomy (NCBI): domain Eukaryota; kingdom Metazoa; phylum Arthropoda; class Insecta; order Hemiptera; family Cicadidae; genus Magicicada; species Magicicada septendecula. The sequence continues at coordinate 102,727,710 of CM068376.1, forward strand.
CCTGCAGGTTATAAATAACAGGTGCTACTTAGTTCTCAGTTTAGGTTGGATGATTACTCAGTGAGTTTAAGTGGTTATTAGTGAAAAGTGATTATTGTGCACAACTCTATTATTTGACATTATTAATGGGTGTAGACAAAAATAACTGAATTATTATACGAGTATAATCTTGTTGAGTAAGTTGTTGATTACAAATTATTAATTGTGATAATTAAAGCTGGTAGTTAGTGATTTCATTGGTGTCTGTATTTTGTTTTCCAGTGTACCATATGATGATCAGTGAGACCATCGTAACAATATTTTAATGTAGAATGTAATTAATATACTATAATGTACTATATTCTGTATCCCCAAATTATATCTTAAAAAAACACAATTTGTACCCAGTATGTTTCATATGTGGAAGAGGATGAAGAAAAATCACAGCCATTACAAAAACAGCAAAAGCGGCCTGGGTAATTTCCCAAGTACAAGTGTAAAAATGCTGGTCCTCAAAGGGTTGAAACCAATGTAACTAGAATATAAGGTAGGCCACTCCGGCCAATTACGCTCCCATTGGTTGCTTCGCTGTGACGTGGACTGGTGGAAGAAATACGCGCGAGTCTTGATTTACCATGCAATCTTACCTGAGACAATGTCCTACTTAGCATCTCTCTGCTGTTTACACGAAATATTAACAATAATTGTAATGAGCTATTCATATAGAAAAAGGATTAAACAACAAGATTAAATGGTTTGCGGCAAAAAATAATGGTAAAATTTATTTCTACATTAAATAGAAAAGTAAGCAAGTCTGTCCACATATAACATTGACAAAATGGCACAAGATGTAAAATTAAGTCGGAAAGGAGGCGATATTATATATATATATATATCATTTTTTATTATTCGTTAATTTTATATTAATAGAATTATTTCGATTGTTATTAATTTACTTAGAAACCTCTGATGATACTGATATTTTTCAGTGAAACGTGCGTCAGGTGTTAAAAAGAATATACGAAATTATACTACTTGCAGAAGAAACAAATTGAAAACATCACAAATTTTATATATATATATAATATGCCTGCGTGGGTGGGTGCGCGTACGTGCACACGCGTGCGCGCATGAGTGCGTGTATAAACATTTCTATGTAGTATAATATATTTGAAACAAGCTTCCAATTATTATAATTATAATCAGTATCATAATCATTTTCTTTATCTACATTTTCATTGTTATTTCATTGTTACTAGTTTCAGTTAAAAACTGAAGCTAGTACGTTTAGTTGTAAACATAAATACTTTTATCAACGAAATGAAAATGGTTATTTAGTTGATACATACCTTCATAGGTGACTTAAATTTTTGAAGACGAAGCTACCCAGAGCCGACTCTTTGTTGCTGCATACTTTTCAAGTGACTTGAGTTTGAGCTGTTTGTTCAGATGGCGGATTCTGATGAATGTTCTTGTCCTCACGTACAGACAAATGACTTTCTCGTCCACCTCTGGAAATTTAGATTTGAGTAAGGTGGCCAAATAAGAGATAACTTTCACTTGTTTTGATACTGTACGTCCGTGGAAAGAAGTAAAAACTATCTCAAACTGAATCAGTTTTTGTAACCACTCGTCTGACGGATGGGTAAGCCCCCCCTTTGATATAATCGATATCCAGTCATGACTATGTTCCCCGGAAAGACACAATGTTTCGCCTGTCACACCTAGACTTTCACCAATGAAGTGGCACTTGAATGCGATGTACCCGGCCAGATATTTTAAGGCATCTTGAGGAACATCGTTGTCACTTGCAGACGGGGCCAAGTCCTCTGTTTTTAACAATTCTGCTTCGTCGGTGTCATTATTCGGAGAACTTGGTATTAACGTATGATCAACTATGTCTATGCATAGTTCATTGGTAACAAACTGGATGAAATCCTCGTCAGAGTCATTTGATTCCATAACTTCGGTGGAATGAATGCTACCATCCTCAGCCACAGACACACTTCCAGATAACGGTATATCGTCCGTGCTACCCGTTAAAAGTAAGAGCCGAATTCTGTTGCGCACTTCAAAGGGAGTGGGATTATTATAAAAGACGCCTAATCCCCGAATTCGTGAAAAAAAGTTTTCAAGGCAATCTTGATTGAATCTAGCGGTCAAAATGTACGTCACCCCATGAATCATTGTCATTTGTTCATAAAGGCCGAACAATGAATTAAAGAGTCGGCTCTGGGTAGCTTCGTCTTCAAAAATTTAAGTCACCTATGAAGGTATGTATCAACTAAATAACCATTTTCATTTCGTTGATAAAAGTATTTATGTTTACAACTAAACGTACTAGCTTCAGTTTTTAACTGAAACTAGTAACAATGAAATAACAATGAAAATGTAGATAAAGAAAATGATTATGATATTGATTATAATTATAATAATTGGAAGCTTGTTTCAAATATATTATACTACATAGAAATGTTTATACACGCACTCATGCGCGCACGCGTGTGTACGTACGCGCACCCACCCACGCAGGCATATTATATATATATATAAAATTTGTGATGTTTTCAATTTGTTTCTTCTGCAAGTAGTATAATTTCGTATATTCTTTTTAACACCTGACGCACGTTTCACTGAAAAATATCAGTATCATCAGAGGTTTCTAAGTAAATTAATAACAATCGAAATAATTCTATTAATATAAAATTAACGAATAATAAAAAATGATATATATATATATATATATATAATATCGCCTCCTTTCCGACTTAATTTTACATCTTGTGCCATTTTGTCAATGTTATATGTGGACAGACTTGCTTACTTTTCTATTTAATGTAGAAATAAATTTTACCATTATTTTTTGCCGCAAACCATTTAATCTTGTTGTTTAATCCTTTTTCTATATGAATAGCTCATTACAATTATTGTTAATATTTCGTGTAAACAGCAGAGAGATGCTAAGTAGGACATTGTCTCAGGTAAGATTGCATGGTAAATCAAGACTCGCGCGTATTTCTTCCACCAGTCCACGTCACGCGGCAAAAACAGCTGATCGCTAGGTTAGCGCGGGAAGCCGGAATGGCCCCCCCTGGGTTGAAACATGCTTGATAAACAAAAAATGTTAACAAATGTTTTCAATAAATCACCAGCAAATGGTAATAAATTTAGAAAAGGCATGATAAATAGCAGTGGTGTATCTAGAATTAGGCCTGAGGGTGGGTCTGAGGTCCGGCTAAGTCAAGTCAGCTTCAAAAAAAAAAGTTACGACTAATCAACATTACTAACTTTAAGTGGCTGAAAAATGTGAGATAACATAATTCTAAATCAATCGCATAAAATAAACGGTAATAACACAATAAAAACCCATGTTATTGAAGCACTGTTATAAGATACTACTGCAACTTTTATCTTAATTAATTAACTGGTAATTAATCATTCATTTAATTAATTAACATATTTTATTTATTTGTAAACAATTAAATGACGGTTATATCTTTTTCATGCCCCCCCCCCCGATTGGAGCGTCATATACAACTTTCTATAGTTTTTTAATTAACTCTAATTATGCAAATTAGTTTATTCTTGTTGTTAAGGTAATTATTCCCTTTATTTATTTATATTTAATGTGTGAATCGATATTGAATAAGTTTTAACTATCATAAAATACTCATGAATATAATTTTGATACCTTTCATATTATCCCGTGTTTAGGTGTCAATCAAAGTAAGAAGTAATTAACTAATGAGTTAATCCAAATATTCATAAATTAGACATTTAACTGAATTAGTGTGGTTCACTGTTATCATGATTTCACCTTCTTTCATATCTTGTATATTTTATTGATCACTATTTGGTACTGTAATAATAAAACACATACCCATGTCTGGATCTATATATTACGATTTATTATATATTAAACAATTAATAATCAGCATTCAAATTAATACATATTCATGTTCCTGTAAATAAGACAATGTTACACAACTTATTTGTTAATTAATAATACTATTCTAGTATACAACATAAGTATGCAATAAATTATACCTTACATTTATCATCTCCCTATACTTAATGAGTTCATATTCCAGACTGGCATCTACTATAATGATCATTTAGAGATTTAACTATTTTCTGATCATTTATATTCATTTCTACGTGGTTTCTTTGTGAGAATCAGGTCAGTGTGTTAGTTACTGCTAACAATAAATAATTTACGTTACTTGTTAATTGATATCCAAATTGTGAAGGCTCTCCATCCGGCGTCTTTGTCCTGCACTCTCCAGCACGATTGCTTTGCACTTATCATTTATATCACAAATGATTTCACACTTCCGCGACACATCTCTCGCACTCCGCTTCGGTATGCATCCGGTCTCATTTGATTTTGATATATACGTGTAATACCAAGGATATATTGTTTATACATAAATTACTTGTTAATCGATAATGTTTCCGTTTATTTTAACACCTCAGTTCTTACTATGAGTAGATTGAAACTGTTAATTAACGTATTGCCACCACGCTCACCTTTTACTATACACTATGTCGTGCTCCATTGTGGTAGTAAAACTGACATATTATAAAGTCATTTTGCACTGACGTATATAAATTGACGAGTGTCTAAGTTCAATAATATTATGAGTCTATTATACCGTTGATTGAAAACTGATATTCCGAACTCGTAACATACTAATGTACTTAGTTACCACACATCTCAATAATACTGAGCAAAGTTTACGACTGACTGACATATTTCTATATGATACTGACTAACAGTTATATAATACTCTCGTAAAATTTTATAACACTCGGCTAAAAATTATAATACTGGGTTAAAATTTATAATACTACTGGGCTCTCCTCATGGTAAACACCCGGTTTTATCATCTCAACTCCCTTCCAACATCTCTTGCTCAAATCTCTACCATCCTCCAACGTCTTTCTCATTGGTTTCTTGTCTCAATTCATTCGAAGTCTCCACCCAAAATCTTGAGTCAAGTTCATGATTCCCTTCTGATTCGTTTACGCCAATCGTCTCCATGGCAACATAGTTCTTGTGTCCAGCCCTGGCCAAACTTTGGTCTCTGATAGGCTGTCTACGCTACTCCAACATACTCTCTGGTGTCATCACCCTTATTTCTTCGAAAAGAGCAATTCCTCTGCGTGTCAATCATCCTTTTGTTCTACTCAAGTTCGAGTTGTGTACCTCTGATTTATACCCTGTCACCCTATCGTCCTATGGTCTCAAGCGTAACGAATTTTGGTATTGTTTTGCTGTATCCGTTCAGTGTTTTTATTACTACACTGCTGGTTGATAACTTCTCGGTACTGTACATCTGCCTTTCTCCTGGTTCCATTCATGTCCGGAATCGTATACGAACCCCCCATTGTCGTTACATCGTCTATTTTCTCTCACAACAAAACCTTTATTGTTCATATGACGAACCTTCAAGTAATGTCATTGTAAATCCTTTGTGTCAGAGCGTCGTCTCGGACCTTTCACAGATGGTGTGATGTTGCTAGCGTGTCGTTTGCCTTGCGTATTCTCGGTAAACTCCATGTACAATAAATAATTGCTTATCTAATCCGTCGAGTGACTTACTTGTAATTCCACTTGACGCGTTTTAGGGCATATGCCCCATCTTCAGAATAATTCCTCTTCACAGAACGTCAGACATTAAGATTAAAATGTAATAAATTAAAATTAAAATCCATGGTTAAAACACTAACTCGTCAAAATATTAAAATATACTAATATTGTATAAAATATACTAATATACTCCTCTGTGCATTTATATAATATACTCGTTCTGTGAAGAGGAATTATTCTGAAGATGGGGCATATGCCCTGAAACGCGTCAAGCGGAATTACAAGTAAGTCACTCGACGGATTAGATAAGCAATTATTTATTTAATACAGTGACTTGGATACTTTAAAAATGAATATCCATGTACAAGGCATCGCCTTTTGTCTATTTGTTATGAAGACGTTTTCTCTCGCTTCACCCAAATTTAACACAGCAATTTAGAATTATTGCCTCCACTAAACAAGGCATCACATTGTCGTGTTATTGAATACACGTATTGTCCGAATGATGTTCGTACTTCTCCCCTATCCATCACACTCTTGACAGATACTAACTGCCTTCGCGTCGGTTGCATAATCTAAAATTATTTAGATATATTTTTAAAAATTTACACTATACTACTGAACTGATTTTCCTATATTTCATATTTCAAATGTATATGCAAATGCTGTGTAATCAGCCTGTTTTTATATTTAAAAAAGCGTTACTAGCTGAAAACACAGCTGAAAAACTAACAAAAGAGCCTACAAATTTAGAGATTAACAAAGTTTGTCAACTTTTTTCAACCCTCAGGGGGGTCCGGTACCGTTGATCCCCCCCCCCCCGTAAATATGCCCCATAACAATAATTCTAATTTTTTGTATACTAATATAATTTTTAAAAGTTTTGCATTGGTTTTTATATCAAAGGGGGCAAATTTTCACAAGGGAATTGGATGGTGTCACAAATTTACCTACAAGTTAAATAAGTTGTTTCTTTACCTGCCTGTATGTATCCTGATAAGTTTCATCCCTCTCAGTATCATAATATTGCTTCACTAGGTTCGAGTAATCTAACCGCTTTCGTTCCATCACTGGTTGTCTTCTTTCTAGACTTGCTGGCAAGTAACCCTGCACAAATACAGTAATGAATTATGTCATTTTCAATGTCTGCTTACCTGAAAAATATGTAAATCATGTACGGCATCATTAAATTTTTATTACACTAACCCACAAAATTTCAACTAGAAAAATTAGGTCTTTATAAAATATAAAGAACATACATTATACATTATGTCTACACAAGACTGTCAAATTAAAAAACTAATTGAACATGACTAAATTTCACATTTCTATTCCAATTCTCAAAAAAGAATTATTACTTATATTTATCAACACAATTAATACAAATTTTAGTATTTTACTTCAGATTAATAAATTCCCTTTAATCATTAAAAAATTCATGAATAAATATATTTACAATTTTCGATAAGCATTTTATTTGCAATATATGTAATTACACAAACATTTAATACTTGAATTTTAGGTTTAATGAATTTTTAACATGTAATTATGGTTTAAAGGTTTACATTTTTTGTAACGGGACCCCATTCAACACAAAATTTATTATACTTGGTACATTTACTTCTTCAAACTGTACTGATACTAACACTTACAGGATATATGAAACTACATACGTATACACATGTGCTATATAATTCTTATATAAATGAACCTACGTGTAAATATAAGGCGTGGCAATACATTTCATGAACCTGGTGTGATACAATTTCTATGCACCTTATTGCTGAATATCACCATTAGTCCTTCAAAGTGATCTCCTTCTGAAGCTACACACTGAAGCGAATGTCTACTCCATCCATCAAAGCAGCTATGAAATAATTTATGAAATTGTTCTAAGGGTTGCTGTTGAACTGCTCCTGAGGTCAACAAACTTGAGGTGTACTGCTCTTGTGTGCTTTCAGTGTTTCTTTTATTTTGGGAAAGAAAAAGTAATGTGAAGCTAGACCTGGTTAACAGAGTGGACAGTCCAACATGGAAATTTTTTTTAATCGTAAAAAGTCTCTCACAGGCAGTGCTGTACGAGCATGTAGATTGTCACAATCCAAAAATCCATGAGTTGCTGGCAAAATGTTCTGGACTTTCTCATAAAATTCCCTTGAAACTTTCACAGCTGGAGTCAGCTTTAATAAAATATTTTCCAGGCTGTTGGGTCATAGTCCTCTTCTTATAAAACCAGATGTTTCAACTGGAGCTGGAGCAGTCGTCTTCAGTGAGACTTCTGTTTACCATTCTGCTCCTCCAGCGATTGATTGTGACGATTTAAAAATTATTTAAATAGCACAAATTAAATTTTTGTTCTTTTAACAAGTGAGAGTATTATCTACCCCTTATCTGTACCTAGATTCCTGTATCAACGTGCAAATTGTCCAGCACGAACACGCAAAGTAGAATGTTATTAAGCGAAAAATAATAATTCTTTTAATTAAATAAAAGACGTATTAATAATTGTAACGGGGCAAAAGGGAGGGGTTTTATTTTATTAAATATTTGCAACAATTTATTTCATATGCGTGGCCAGTCACAGGTTGAATCTAAATCGTCGTGAACAAAGAACGGTGATGAAACAATTAAAATGGAATGTGCGTGTCGCACACAGCTTTGTAATTCTCAGAACGGCAAAACAGTGTAATGCGCCCAAACGCACTAACATCGGCGGAGCGCATACCCACGCTAAGCAAAAGGCGCACAATATGGCCCAGAAACAATATTTTTCGCCACGTGCATCGGAGGTGACGGAAACGAAACTTAAGTCACGCCTACTACAGTGACGTAAACCACTGGACAACAAATATCGCCAACGTCCAGCACATGGGAGTTTGCACTTGTTAAATGAACCGTAACTATGACTTTAAAGTACCAGGCATTGGTTTCCGCCTTGTCCGAAGCAATCCAGTTGGTGGGGATTTAGTGAACGCTCTTCCCAGTACCTCACTGATGCTCCCCTGCGCAGGCAGCCGGCCAAACAGGGCTTATTAATAAATTTTTAATATCAAGTAAAAGTGAGTGCAGTTAGTCAAAATGAAGAAGTGCGGATGGTTTCGACAGAAGAAGAGTAAATTATAAACTATTTCGGACCCACAACTAAATGCATAAGTGAGAAGCTACGAGTTCGGAGGAACCCCACGTTGCCGGCACGGGTATTGCATAATATATTAAATGATGTTTTTAAATAAATAAAGAGGGTTTTTTTGTTTTTGTAATAGAATGAATGTGTGTGCGAGCAGGCTGGGCTGCCAATGTAAGGTAAGATGTTAAGTGTAATATTGTAATATATTCAATCATGTCATAAATATGAGTAAAAGTTTTATGCATTTTTAAATTTTGGATAATCGCTTGAGCTAAGAGGCAAAGAAATGATATAGTTTGAAGTTTAAAAAATTTAAAGAAGAAAATAAAATCTTAGTTTGTTTCTCTTCACAAAATGCGAGTTGCGTCTATTATTAACACAACCTTTAAATCACTCTTGCATCTCGACGTTCGTGTGACAGATTCTGGGATGAGAGGGAAAAACATGGTAGGTGGAAGATAGATAATTTTATTTATTTGTATTTGTATTTTGTATAAAGGTAATTAACATAACAATGGCGCCCGAACAGGGTCTCGATTTTTATTAATTGAATTGCATTAAAATTCCACACCTACAACAGATGCAAGCTTGATTTGGGGTCGAGTAGCGATACATAATTTACGCATTGTCTACTTAAGATTGAAATTGTGTCATGAGGAAGTAAGTTAAGTAGAGTAAATTAAAAAGTCTTATAAAAAAAAAAACAAATAATGGATACGAATGAGAGTATTAATAACGAAGTCAGCTTCACTGACAGCCAGACAGAAAGTCAAACAAAAAGCGATTCAGGTATCCAAACAGAGTCACTGTTAACGAGTGAAAGTAATGAAGTCAGCTTCACTGACAATAATGTAGCAGCACAATCTACTCCAACGACAACAAGAGTCAAAGAGTTGTCGATGGAGAATATATTTACTTTAATGAAGACAATGTCTGAGAATTTGAGTAGTGATATCAATAAAATGAATAGTAGTATCAATGTAAAATTCGATGTTCAGAACAGCAAATTCGATGAACAAAAGAATAGTTTTGATAGCAAATTAGATGGTCAAAATATTAAATTTAATGAGTTAAAAAACCTTATCAATGAGACCAATAAGCATGTGGAAAATATCCATGAAATATTTAAAAATAACTTGAATAAACTAGACCAGAATATTGAGAGAATGGGAGTGGATGTGATAAATACAGGTAAGAGTATAACAAGTGAAAATTATAATGATATGTGTAAAAACGTGGTATTAGAGAGTAAGATGATTAAGGAAGATGTTGAAGTAGAATGTAGTAGCGAAGTGTTGTTAGCGAGTGCTGATGAAAGTGAGAGAGAGTGTAATGAAAATGTAGATGGGCAAAGGGCAAATTTTCCCCATATTTATGATGAACCAAGGTGTTCACAAATGTTGTTGTTGAAGGGCAAGAGTCCCTTGTTATTAAAAGACATGAGGTCTTTGAGTTGTTCCCCAAGTTTTTATAAGTTAGTACCCTCTGTGTGGGATGGTGTTGAAAGTGTGAGATGGTGTTATGGTGAGAGAGAGTTAGATAGAGAGTTGTATATTGATAGAGAGATAGAATTATATAAGTTGAATAGAAATTATAATGAGTTGAAAGAGATGTTAGAAGTGATAAAGATAAATGATATGAAATACTTACCTTATAGAGTAGAGATTGAGAATTGTTTTGATGATACCTGTTTAAATAATAATAATTTACCTTATATTGTAATGAGTGTAGTAGAAAAATCTGATGAGAAAATAACTGACTTCAGATTGAATAAAAATACTTACGGAGACCAGACTAAAATCACTAATGATATTGACAGGTTTTATGATTTGATGATAGTGGAACAACTTGAAGTATTAGAAAATTATTATATTAAAATTCATAAATTGAGTGTGGACAAGAACGATTTATGTTATAAATATATTAATTATTATTCGATGATGGAGGGTAAATTAAAAGAGCAGTGTATGGACATTTTTAAATATTTTAATTTGTGGTTCTGACTGTGCTGATTTTGGAAATGAAGTGTGGTAAAATTGAACAATTAATGATGCAGAATTGTAAATAATTGATAGTGAAATTGATTGTGTGTATTGTAACAAGTATATAATGTAAACAATGTGTGTAGGTAATTGTTTTAATAATAATAAGATTATTTCAGTAGACTAAATAAATAACAAATAAATTTTGAAGATTTTACAATTCAATTAATGAATTGTAATTATGGTAATTGGTGAGAGTAATAAAAAATGTTGGGTTTTCAATAATTGATTTAATTAAAATAATTGAAGATGTTTAAATATTTTTGATTGATTTAAGATGTTATATAATGATGGATTTAAATTATTTTATGAGATGTGAATTTGATAGTAATTAATAAAAAAATGTTAAATTGTTTAATATGGAATAACATTGTTGTTAAAATGTTTCAGAAGGTACAGGGAGTTATTGAGGTTTATATTTGTGTGCTTATGACAGGGTATGAGCGATGTACTGTGAGTATCAATTTTATAATACAAGCTAAATAAAGTAAAATGTTTACAGGTGTTGAAAAGATTTTAACTAAATGATGAAACTAATTTGAGATAATTGTACTAAATAGAAACCACAGTCAAAAAGGTAGTAACAACTGAAATATGAGATAAAGTAAATGTTAATAATAAATTTGAAATTTTTGAGGAATCTAATTGTAGTAGGTGATAAATAATGAAATGTGATATATTAAAGAGTTAATAAAAATTTCAAGTAATTATGTTTACAATTTTCTGTATAAATTATTTAAAAGAGAATTGTTTGTTTAATGTGAATGTAACAATGCTAATGATCAAGGTTAATGTCTATTTTTTTATTATGTTATGTGATGTTTTCATACGAGATATATGGGTAATTTTGGGGGTTGAGTGGTGTTAATAGAAGTGCTATACTTAGGGAGTGTAGAAACTGCAAGTGTAGAAAGTTTAGTTTAGTTAGTAGTATGCTATTGCCGTGGGGGCATGTGCGACGGTAGATAGCGGTAAGGGTTGGGGGTAACAGAAAGTGTTACCTCCATCGGAGGCCAAAATGGCGTAAAATACGCGGCACACCTTTTATATAATTTTATATTATATCCTGATAGATTGCCGTGCCATGTATAAATATGATGTAGAGAACATGCTTGAAGTTAGAGTTGATTTCCCCGACTTTTCGGGCGATTACTGCCTTACCAGCACTAATCGTGGTTTTGGATAGCGGTCAGCTATGGCCATAAATTAAGAACCTTGACCATAGCTGGCTTGAAATTGGTGTATATTTGAAATTGATGGGGGGTGAAATTAGGGGAAATCCCCGGAACTATGGAACAGCGGCTGCCACTCTGTTCGAGTAGAAACAGCAAGGCCAGGTGGTAGACCCGTTTTAAGGGCATATAAATTTATAACATAGATATGATGACATCTGCCAATTTTAAAATGTAACACTGAAGCAAGGACACGGAGGTGATAAATTCCTCCACCAACGCCGTCCTTGTGGAGGCAAATGGGCGAACAGTCCACCATCAAAAAATAATAGTGTGTGTGGCAGGGTGGTTGCTCAGGGGAGCAACGAATTAAAATTTTGTAACTTAGTAATGATGACTCGCTCTTGTACTAATTAAATAATTGTATCATGACTTGAGAGATAGATGCATTAGATGTTTATTATACTATGTTTATTCGGTCTTATAAATGTATTAGTTTATTGTGTTAGAGGTAAGTGTTGATAAAGTGTGTAATTTGTATAATTTTGAAATGTGTTTATAGTAAGGTCATTCACCTCGCTAAGAAAATCAGCTGATCCGCTGTAGAATGTCACTTATAAATTGTTTGCAAGTTTCTAATGTAATTAATGTTTGAATATAATGATTCTAATGTGTTAAAAGATTTTAGTTTAAATGATGGAGGTAATTTAAGATAGTTGAGAACTTTAAATGATGTGCAAAAATAGTATATGGGAGATTTTGGGTGATTATTGTTTTGTTAGGACATGTAGATCAGTCCATGTTGAGATAAAAGGGGTACCAGAGAGAATAATATTGTTATGAATTAATGTAATGTAGAATCTGGGTATTGATAGTGACACAGTAGCTATGGGGAAAATATGTAGAGTATTGAGTGATATATTGATGTAATAAATAAGTGGAGATATTTTGTAGTTGACAGTGATGTATTGGGAGAGTAATTAGTTGATGGTAATTTTGTAAGGGGGGTGGTGTGATAAGGAGTCCGCAACGAAAGGTGTTGGGATGGGAAGGGACCGTTTAGCGCCGGAAAGGGTTGCCTAGGGAAAGTCCAGGGACCAGATAAGGGAATGAGCTTTGGGGGGAACACACATCCTGAGTACAAAGGGGTAGAGAGTATTTTTTTTATAAGGGTAGAATGATGCGAATTGAGTTGAGTAGTAAGTTGGGTTTAGAGATTGTTTGATAGATGTTTTGATAGAGATGGGTGTCATATTAGTTAAAGCTGGTAGTGATGTTAGAGTCAGAGGGGTAAAGATTATAAATATATAAATGCCAAGTTGATACAATCGAGTTATTATGAATAATTAAATCACCCAACCTAATGGAGATTGAGCATGTTAAAGAAAGTAAATCATAGTTGAAAGGAAAAAATTAATGGAAATAAGTGACAAATTTTAATAGAAGTTGAGAATAATGCAAAGCTATAAAATGTGTAATTTTTAATTAATTTAAACGTCAATTTTATGGTTAATTGTAATAATAACCATGTTAATTTTGAATGTCTTATTATATTATGTTTGAAGATGAAAATTTTAAACATGTTTAATGTATTTTATGATGTAGCCTATGTATAACCTATGTAGGTCAAGGTTGTTGACTTGACCCAGTTTGATCAGCTGATGGTTGATGTTATAAACTAGACCAGTTTTGGCAATGAAGTGATGCAAATTTTGTTGTTTAATTGATTTAAATAATTTTAAATTTTCTGAATATTGAGAAGATAATATTTTGATAAATTTAATTTTTTGAAAAAAAAAAAAAAATTTTTTTTGATTTTATGTCTGCCATATGGGTGATGTGAATTTCAAGCGTATTATTGTTTATGTATATTACTAATGTTTTTTATTAAATTATATTGTTTAGAATATGTGTGTAAACAAATGTTAGAGTAAGTGAATTCGTGTTTAATAAGGTATTCAATTTGTTTTCTTTAGGATTGTTAGTAGTAGTGAAGAAAATTAGGGATTAAGGTAAAAGATTTTCTTATTGTGATTTTTGAGGAAATACAATTTGATTTTAACGCAAATGAATTCTGAATATAAAGAGAAATGTTTTGAAAATTTTAAAGGATAATTTTGTTTAGTGAGTAATTATGAGCGTGTGTGTACGAGTCCAGTAACTGCTAAAGGCAGCCCAGTGTGCATGGTAAGGGGGAACATATCGGTTGAGGATCTGGCATGGAATAAGGCCAGGGATTTGGAGTTTTGGGGGTAGCATGTAAGAAGGTTAAGTGCACTGTGGTGCGTGTCTGTTCGATTTTATGGTGTTGGGATCTCGGATAGAGAAGTCCAGTAATCTCGTTCAGGTGCGGCCATAGTCTCCGAGCCAGGGGGGTAGTTTACCCATGAGGTATAAGAACTAATGGGAGTTTGTTGGCACCATATCCTCACCGATCCTCTTAGGGGTTTAGCAATGAGATTTCTTCTGTTTCGACAGAAGATCTCTCATTGGGGGGTATTGTAATGGGGCAAAAGGGAGGGGTTTTATTTTATTAAATATTTGCAACAATTTATTTCATACGCATGGCCAGTCACAGGATGAATCTAAATTGTCGGAAACAAAGAACGCTGATGAAACAATTACAATAGAATGTGCGTGTCGTAATTCTCAGAACGGCAAAACAGTGTAATGCGCCCAAACGCACTAACATCGGCGGAGCGCATACCCACGCTAAGCAAAAGGCGCACAATATGGCCCAGAGCTAAGCAAAAGGCGCACAATATGGCCCAGAGACAATATTTTTCGCCACGTGCATCAGAGGTGACGGAAAAGAAACTAAGTCACGCCTACTACAGTGACGTAAACCACTGGACAACAAATATCGCCAACGTCCAGCACATGGGAGTTTGCACTTGTTAAATCAACCGTAACTATGACTTTAAAGTACCAGGCATTGGTTTCCGCCTTGTCCGAAGCAATCCAGTTGGTGGGGATTTAGTGAACGCTCTTCCCAGTACCTCACTGATGCTCGCCTGCGCAGGCAGCCAGCCAAACAGGGCTTATTAATAAATTTTTAATATCAAGTAAAAGTGAGTGCAGTTAGTCAAAAGGAAGAAGTGCGGATGGTTTCGACAGAAGAAGAGTAAATTATAAACTATTTCGGACCCACAACTAAATGCATAAGTGAGAAGCCACGAGTTCGGAGGAACCCCACGTTGCCGGCATGGGTATTGCATAATATATTAAATGATGTTTTTAAATAAATAAAGAGGGTTTTTTGTTTTTGTAATAGAATGAATGTGTGTGCGAGCAGGCTGGGCTGCCAATGTAAGGTAAGATGTTAAGTGTAATATTGTAATATATTCAATCATGTCATAAATATGAGTAAAAGTTTTATGCATTTTTAAATTTTGGATAATCGCTTGAGCTAAGAGGCAAAGAAATGATATAATTTGAAGTTTAAAAAATTTAAAGAAGAAAATAAAATCTTAGTTTGTTTCTCTTCACAAAATGCGAGTTGCGTCTATTATTAACACAACCTTTAAATCACTCTTGCATCTCGACGTTCGTGTGACGGATTCTGAGATGAGAGGGAAAAACAAGGTAGGTGGAAGATACATAATTTTATTTATTTGTATTTATATTTTGTATAAAGGTAATTAACATAACATAATAATGGAAATATCTAACTCATAACAAAAAGGTAGCATAATTTATTACTAGTTAATTAATGAACAATTAATAATACTAAAGGAACGAACTACTTTTCTCAGCGCGTAAACTGTGCCAGCTTACAGACTCCCTGCCGCTAAACAAGCCCCAGTCGCCGGAGAAACTTCGACATGTAAGCAGGTCAAAAATGTGTTGCAAAGTTACACTTAGGTGTATACCGCTAAACAACGATACAACCAGACATTAGTTGTTATAATTGATTTAATCCAATGTAGCGTTGAAAGAAAAAACTAAAAAACTAGTAATGTAGTGTGTGGAGCAAATATTGGTAATATATAAAACAACTTAGCCGACACATCTCTTTACAAACAGTAAGAGGTAAGATATGTTCCTTACCATATTAAAGTAAACATCAGTGCTGCTAAAATAAGAACAATTAAAATGTAAAATGTGAAGAACCAACTCCAGAAGAAGAAAGTTACAACAACAACCGTATGAACTTCAAGTAGCAGAATCCAATCGTTATGACCTAGACTACAATTCGGAAACAATCAACTAAATGGAGGATCCAGAGGAACAACGAACTACACCCAAGAAGACCTACTGAAGAAGACCATCACGAACACCCACAGCAAACTCTCGTTCTATTCAGGTGATATTAAATCATAACATTTGTGCATAACTTATTTTCTTTAAAAACCGAAACAAAAAGAACAGTAAAGTTTCTTGTAAAGACTTTTAGATAACTTAAACATTAGCATATAAATGTTTGTAATTTCTGTAATGATATAGTAATAACCTGATGATGTTTAAAGGTAACACAATTCTGAAAATTACAACGGACTATTCTTCAAATAGTTTGGATGTTGTTGTGATATATTAGAATATTGCAAAGTTAAGACCCGCATCCGTGGTAATTGAAATAATACACAGCTGAATGATTTTGAGATAAAAAAGAATAAAGAATAAAAATTTAAAGAATATTTAATGCAGAATCTATAAGAATTTTTCTTTTAAAAGTAAAGTAAAGTAAGTAAAAAATTAAAGGATGACCATTAAAGCTATTACTTTTATACTTAGTTAAAATACAAGAATAAAGAGATGTTTTCGCTAATACCCAGAGAGTGAATAAATTTATGTAACCCTTGACTAATTCCTGCTATATATATTTTGTTATAATTTGTTGGTAAGTAAATTTTACTAACTACGGCAGCTAGTTTAATTAACAGCGAACGATTGAACTGGTTCCCGATGTTATAATGTCTTTGCAGGAGAGACGTTATAAGATGCGCCACTGCTGCTGCTTTTGTGTAAAAATATTGTGTACGTCGTGATAATTAATTAACAGTAACTTTGTAGAATATATAAATGTATTCACTCTGAAACTGTGAACAAATAAATAAATAAAGTTTTAATTAAGAAATAATAATATTAGTATTAGAATATTGCCGTAATAAACAAGTCCTTGCTGGTAAAAATATTCCATTTTAAACCTGTCGGTATTTACAGGCTATTTCATGTTAAATACGTGTCGAGAAATGTACGCTCTCCCCCTTTTACACAAGTAAGTTGTTTGTATGGGATTCCCTCGCGGACCTAACAGACAGTCCAGAACAGGAAATAATCGTGTTTGAGATTGTCCGAATCACCCTCCTTTGTTAAACCACCCCTACATAAACAATAAGACTCCCCAAACAGCTGATCCATTGTGCTATTATAAAAGCAATGAACTCTTCATGTGTGAAATTTCTCTCCACTATAAAATAATATTATCATTTTGTCTTGACTGATAATTGCTAGCAGTACAGAAACTTGAATTGATTTGAGATAATTTTAATTTGATTAATTAGTATAAGATTCTATGTGAAGTTATATATATATATGTGTGTTTAAATGAATTCAAATTTTATAAGTGTTTAAAATAGATGACATAAGATTTGTCGTACGTAATACTTAGTTTATTAAAAAGTCATTATTACCACAACAATGGCTCAATTTAACCCCGACTTGTTGTTGAAGGACGAATTAAGCTATGAAGCCTTGTTACGCGGTCTTCCATACGCAAATGTAACAGTCGCAGAACTGCGCAAAACATTACGTGAAAATAGACCAGACAAACCTTCACTGTTAAATGGTTTAAGTGTATTAGATTTCAAAAGTGAAAAGGAAACATGCTATCACAAATATACGGAACTTACCTCCATCACACAAACCCTGCGAGATGAAAAATCCCCTGCAGTAATTTTACGAACCACTCAAAGAATCGAACATCTGACCCGCTGCATCACCAATTTGTTGAATTGGCCCGGTGATAAAGTTACTCCACCGGATGCACAAAAATTCGCGGAAGAAGCATTACAACAATTACCCGAGATAATGCGCGAATTACGTCAAAGGTCCGAATCGTTTAGATTAGAAGAGATCGAAGAAGCAATGACGAAACTAAATATTTCCCCTACCCTACCTCCTACTCAAGAACAGCAAACCGGTGCTGTAAAATTTCAGGAATATAATATAGATCCCGTTAAGGAACGGTTAACCGATAGACAAGTAAATATCCAACCCGTAAACGTCACGTTACTTCCAAATGAACTAGAGAATATGACTAGTACCTACGATTTACCTCCTCACTTACCGACGAATCAATCTGCGGAAAAACCTAGAATGATGACTCAATTAAATCTAACTACCGAGCTTTATGGAAAAATAACTCACCCCGTAACGTATTTTATCTGAGATACCAACCACTGATGGGCTGAATATTACAAAACTCCTAGATTTTATCAAGCACCTTTTACAAATAAAGGATCTGCGACAATTAAGAGATGACCAAATTTTACAAGTAATTCTACCTAAATGTAGATCTCCTTTAAAAGATGGTGTGTTAGAATCTCTAAGGTATAATCACCCTGTAGAAGAACTTCATACCACCCTGATAAGACACTTCATTCCCACCGGTATCTACAAAGAATTGAAGCGGAACCTAGTACTTCGTGTACAAGGAGCTTACGAGAGATTAGCTCATTATATATCTGAAATCAGGGAATCGGCCTTATTGCTACAAGTTAAATGGAGTGAACAACAGCTAGTAGACACTATCTTAGTAGGACTATCTCCCGAGGAGCGATCTCGCCTAGCACTCATGAAGAGACCAACCACTTTCACTGAACTAGAACTGTGTTGTATACATTCATCCAACGTCTGGTATTCTGACCAAAACAGACGCGTTTTTATGTCCCAGACTCAACGCAGAGATTCATTCCTACCTCTACCCATTGGGACTGATACTCGAACCTACCGCGATAAGCGATTCGTAAGAACATCTAAAACCCAAAGCTACCCCAATACTTCAAACTCTCTACAAAAACCCCGACAACATGCGAGCGATGTAAATGAGGAAAGAAGATGTTATAACTGTGGAAAGTCCGGCCACATTAGCAAGAATTGTAAACAAAAGCAGTACCAACAGAAAACCGACCAGTCAAAAAAACACGTGAGCGGGAAGAACAAAAATCCTACGTCTTCCGCAGCATTAGAAGGAAAGGTATAAACACTAATAATTCTAAAGTAAAAATAAATAGAAATAAACGTATAGACCCTTACTTAACAAGATTTATTGAAAAGTGCAACTCTATTGGTACATGCAAAACAAGTATATGCCAATTACCCTACATACAGATAGACCTCGGAGCAACGAATATCCTTGGTTTAATCGATTCAGGATCTACACGTAGTATAATCAGTCAACAGCTAGCCAGCGTATTAGCTAATCATAATCTTATTAAACGTAGCCAAAACGTGAACGTAAAGTGTGCCACCGCAAATAAGCAAAACCTAAATACATCGCGCAGTATTACGGTGAAATTAAAAATAAAGAATTTTACTTGGTATGTTCCCCTACTCGTAGCTGAAGTGTTAGGACAAAACTTAATACTAGGCGCTGACTTTATAAGTAAAACTGGCTTAATCCTTGACATATACGCAAAACAATATTTCTTCAGATTTGATCGTACTCGAAAATATCAGTTCGATTCCGAGCTAAGTAACAACGCGAATTGTGAAACATCAACTATTCAGTTAGAGCATCATGAATCTAGTTTGAGTCATTTAAAAGGAAATGAGCGACAAAGAATTCAAAAGTTAATAAGGGAATTTTCTACTGTACTCACACCCAAGTTAGGATTAACCAACTTAATCGAATACAAAATAAATCTAAGTGACAACAAGGTAATACGTCTTCACCCATACAAATTATCACTGCCCAAAGATGGAAATAATGAGAAACCAAATCAACAAACTCCTAGAGCAACACGTCATAGAACCGTCAACTTCTCCATACGCATCACCTGCATTCCTAGTACCAAAAGGAAATGACAAACATAGACTAGTCGTGGACTATAGACAGCTGAATAAGAATATAGAATTTGAATCGATTCCCCTGCCCGACATTCATAGCGCGTTCCACTATTTTACCAAAGTGAAAATCTTCACCATAATGGATCTCAACCAGGCATTCCACCAAATCCCACTAGCTGAGGAATCAAAACATCTAACAGCGTTTGCTGTCCCATTTAATCTATATCAATTTACTAGAGTACCATTCGGTATATCACAAGGAAGTTCAGTATGTAGCAGACTGTTAGAAAAAATATTTCATGACGTTAAATTTAAATTCGTAAATCACTATCTTGACGACATAGTAGTATATAGTGAATCGATGGATCAACATATTGATCACTTGCGTGAAGTATTATCGAGGTTAAAGAAAGCTGGACTAACGGTAAGCCCTAGTAAAGTTAATTTCGCAGTGAAACAATTCTCTTTCTTAGGTCATATAGTATCGGCCGAAGGTAAGGTTAGCATCGATCCCGAACGTACGCACGCAATCCGAGAATTTTTACCACCCAGAGACACCAAAGGTATAGCTCGATTTTTAGGTATGATCAATTACTTTCACAAGTACATACCCCACCTAGCGGATATAGCAGCCCCATTAAATGCATTAAGAAAGAAAGGAGCGAAATTCGAGTGGACTACTCGACATCAAGCTGCTTTTGAAACACTCAAAGAAAGCATAATATCCCCACCGGTATTGCAGTTAGCAGATTTCAGTAAACCATTTGTCGTACAGACCGACAGTTCTAGTGTAGCATTAGGAGCTGTAATATACCAAATAATTAAACCTATGCTAATGGAATACTACCACTCATCAACCATTGGAGCTCATATGGGAATTAGGAAAACTATACATCGTATTCGCAAGGAATACCATTGGGAAAACATGAACAGTGAAATAACAAAGTTCGTGAAACAATGCAAAATCTGTGCCCTGAGCAAGCCAGCACAAATCAGTCAAGTCGGAAAATTAATCTCAGAAATCCCCACAACACCCTTCTCAAAGATATACATAGACTATTCTGGACCTTATCCCCATTCTAAGTCCGGAAATACTATGCTATTAATTTGCGTGGACTCCTTCACTAAATTCGTATGGATGTATCCTATGAGACGTACCTTAGCATCTACGACAATAAAGATTCTACAAGAGAGACTATTTAAAGATTATGGTACTCCAGTACACCTAGTACCTGACAATGGACCTCAGTTTAAATCGAAAGAATTCAATGACATGTATTTTAAATTAGGAATAAACCATATTACAGTGAGAGAGTACCGACCGCAAGGAAACCTAGCAGAGAGATACTTGCGAAACCTAAAATCAGCCTTAATATCTTATCACGCTAAAGATCAGACAGCGTGGGATCAAAATCTATCATGGATACAATTTGCCTTCAACTCAGCGTATCATGAAGGACATAAATCAACACCATTTGATTTACTGTACAAGTATAAACCAAACCACCAGTTAACCACAAAGTGGAAAATTCATGAGTTATTGCCCCGCGAAATAAATGGGAATAACATAAGGAAAATATGGAACGAAGCTCGCGCAAATTTGAAAGCGAATTTACAAAAATCGCGGAAATATCATGAGCAGAATAACAGGAAAATAGAGTACAAAGTAGGTGATTTAGTGATGTATAAAACTCACCCTACGAGTAAAGCCGTTGATAGGACCACTTCCAAACTATCATACCGATGGTGTGGCCCCTACAAGATTCACAAGCTCATCACCCCCGTAACCGTAGCGCTATATGAACCCAATACAGACAATTACGTTCGCAGAAGCCATGTGTCTCAAATAAAAAAATTGTTTTCGTGTAAAAATAAAGAAGCACGATTACGAGAAAGATAGTAAACCAAGAATACTACTTAAGCATTAAGAGTAAAATATGTTGTAATACTCATACAGGAATATAATAAGATTTTGCAACATCCTGTATCGTAATTGAGTATAAACTCAAACACCTCGTACGAATACTAACGAGGCCTGATCAACCTTAGCTAATGTCCTGCGAGAATGAAATAAAGAATGAGAAGTCAGCTGACGAACAACAAACCTCTAGCGCAGTAAACTAAAAGTAATTCGATTGTTATTACAATACGTTATTATTATTAGTAACCTACTCATGATTATAAAGTCATTGTATTGGTATCCGCGTCACAATTATTATAATTAAACTATAAAGTTTTACCTTAATCCGTCAATGTGATCGCTAAAGTTTTACCTTAATCCGTCAATGTGATCGCGAAGAAGTAGATATAATTAAACATGTTGCAATTACGAACGGTTACCGCAGTTCATTAGTGGAACGTTTGATGCTTAGACACAAACGCAGAACTAACAACCCTCACCGTGTCACGACGAACGCAATATATATGGCGATTGATTATACTAACAACTTTTCAATGCTCATTAGAAACACCTTTAAAAAACATAACATCCACATCGCATTTAGAACAACCAACAATATCCGTAAAATGCTAAATAATGCCACACGTACATCAATTGAAAAAAGAACGGGTATATACAAAATGATATGTGATGACTGCAACATGCATTACATTGGTCAGACTGGCAGGACCTTTTTCGAAAGATATAAAGAACACTTACCCACGAGCATTTCAAATATAAATAAATCAAACTACGCTAAACATCTCGTCACATTAAATCATAATTATACAAATTTTGAGACAAATTGCAAACCCTTACACATTTGCAGAAAAGGACGATATATGGATGCGGTAGAAGAGTTCGAAATTTACCGAGCCTTCAGAAATAATCCCAATAATATATTAAACGAACAATTGGCATTTAAATCGCATACACTATACGATAAGATTATAGATAACATAGCCATAGAATATATACCCCAACACATCAATAGATAACATGAAAACTCCAATAAACTGTGCAGTACGTCGCTGACCGGTATTGAGTGCGCACTCGCATCCGCTACGTCGCTGTGATTGTGGACTATATTTTTAAATGTTCTTTTAGTGTAATTTTTAAATGTCTTTTACGCAACTTTTAATGTTTAACGAAGTCTTAACCGACGAATTATTTTAACCTCTGATGATGGATTAACAATCCGAAACGCGTTAGAAGAAAAGAAGAAAAGTTAAGCGATCACATTGACGGATTAAGGTAAAACTTTATAGTTTAATTATACCTACTCATGAGTATAACTCCGTAAAACGAGTGAAGAAATCAAGCAAAAAAAACCGGTAGTAGATATAAGACTTAAATATAAGGTAGATTTATGTATTTGTGTATTTTATGTGTAGTAGATGTATTAGATTTTAAATATTTTGTATAAGATGTAAGATAATCAATTGATGGATAGAAATCATCTGAGGGAGAGAAATTTCAGCACGAAGTTCCGTTCCCAAATGTAATTGTATTTCTTAGGTTTTCATTTAATACCCCGTCGCCCCGTCCTCATCTTTAAGTGCAGGAGGATGTGACGATTTAAAAATTATTTAAATAGCACAAATTAAATTTTTGTTCTTATAACAAGTGAGAGTATTATCCACCCCTTATCTGTACCTAGATTCCTGTATCAATGTGCAAATTGTCCAGTACGAACACGCAAAGTACAATGTTATTAAGCGAAAAATAATAATTCTTTTAATTAAATAAAAGACGTATTAATAATAAAGGAAACATCTAACTCATAACAAAAAGGTAGCATAATTTATTACTAGTTAATTAATGAACAATTAATAATACTAAAGGAACGAACTACTTTTCTCAGCGCGTAAACCGCGCCAGCTTACAGACTCCCTGCCGCTAAACAAGCCCCAGTCGCCGGAGAAACTTCGACATGTAAGCAGGTCAAAAATGTGTTGCAAATTTACACTTAGGTGTATACTGCTAAACAACGATACAACCAGACGTTAGTTGTTACAATTGATTTAATCCAATGTAGCGTTGAAAGAAAAAACTAAAAAACTAGTAATGTAGTGCGTGGAGCAAATATTGGTAATATATAAAACAACTTAGCCGACACAACTCTTTACAAACAGTAAGTGGTAAGATATGTTCCTTACCATATTAAAGTAAACATCAGTGCTGCTAAAACACATTAAAATGTAAAATGTGAACAACCAACTCCAGAAGAAGAAAGTTACAACAACAACCGTATGAACTTCAAGTAGCAGAATCCAATCGTTATGACCTAGACTACAATTCGGAAACAATCAACTAAATGGAGGATCCAGAGGAACAACGAACTACACCCAAGAAGACCTACTGAAGAAGACCATCATGAACACCCACAGCAAACTCTCGTTCTATTCAGGTGATATTAAATCATAACATTTGTGCATAACTTGTTTACTTTAAAAACCGAAACAAAAAGAACAGTAAAGTTTCTTGTAAAGACTTTTAGATAACATAAACATTAGCATATAAATGTTTGTAATTTCTGTAATGATATAGTAATAACCTGATGATGTTTAAAGGTAACGCAATTCTGAAAATTACACCGGACTATTCTTCAAATAGTTTGGATGTTGTTGTGATATATTAGAATATTGCAAAGTTAAGACCCGGATCCGTGGTAATTGAAATAATATACAGCTGAATGATTTTGAGATAAAAAAAGAGTAATGAATAAAAATTTAAAGAATATTTAATGCAGAATTTATAAGAATTTTTCTTTTAAAAGTAAAGTAAAGTAAGTAAAAAATTAAAGGATGACCATTAAAGCTATTACTTTTATACTTAGTTAAAATACAAGAATAAAGAGATGTTTTCACTAATACCCAGAGAGTGAATAAATTTATGTAACCATTGACTAATTCCTGATATATATATATATATATATATATATATATATATTTCAATCACTTTCTGCTACAGTCCGTTTCTTGATGTATATAATACTTTAATATTTATACTAAATTTACCTCAAGATGTTTTTTCTATTTGGAACATGTTTCGAGAGTTCCTGTTCTCTCATCTTCAGCCTTCGCCATCTTGTTTCTGGTGAAGTATTTGTGTGTTGGCTGCTGGATGTTATTAAGGTTGTTTGTTGGTCTTTGGTCTTTTAAAGTTGTATTATTGTGTGTGGTTGTGGTATATGTTTTTGTATTTTGTGTATTTTCGATGTTGAGTGCTTTGAATATTGTGTCATGTTTTGTATTGATTTGTATTTGTTCTGGTATTAGTTTGTTTTGTGTTTTATGTTTGTATATTTGTAAATTTTCCCAAATGTTCATTATGGTGCCTTTGTGTGGTATATGTTTTATTAGCGATACATTGGTTATGTTTGGGAATTCGTGTCCTGTGTTTATTGCATGTGTGGCTAAATTGGATTT
Source organism: Magicicada septendecula (assembly GCA_034769895.1). NCBI lineage: Eukaryota > Metazoa > Arthropoda > Insecta > Hemiptera > Cicadidae > Magicicada > Magicicada septendecula. Next base: position 102,753,003 of record CM068376.1, read on the forward strand.
ATATATTTCTGGTTTTTTGTATGCGTTTAGGTGTTCAAAATAACGTTTTTTCAGCTGTTTTTTTGTTTGTCTTATGTAACATTTATCGCAATCTTGGCATTCAATTTTGTATATACCATTAGTTGTTGTATTATCTTTGTTGTGTGAGCTATTTAGAATTTGTAATTTATTTTTATTAGTTTTGTATGCTATTTTTATATCTGTGTTTTTAAATAGTTTTGTTAGTTTTGTCATTTTATTATTTATGTATGTGAATGTGGCCCATTTTTTGTTGTTGTTATTATTTATGTGTTGTTCATTTTGATTAATTCTTAATTGTTCAGTTTTTATTTTGTATTTGATTTTATTTTCTATTTTGATCATAGTATTTTTATTGTATCCATTTTCATAACCAATTTGGTATATTATATTTCTTTCTTTGTCAGTTTCTTGTTTGTTTAGGGGTATTTTGTACATTCTGTTAAATAACGAATAAAATGCTGCCATTTTATGTTGTGGTGGGTGGTCAGAATGGTTAGGTATAATGATGTTAGTGGAAGTTGGTTTTCTATATATTGCATATTGTATGTGTTTGTTGTATCTTGTGATGGTTATGTCTAAATAGTTGATTTTGTTATGTTTTTCTTTTTCTTCTGTTAATTGTATTTTGGGATGTATGTTATTGATTTGTTTCAATATGTTCTCTGCATTTGTGTTTTTGTTATTTGATACATATAGTCCATCATCTACATATCTTATCCATATGCCATTTGGGTCATGTGTTTTTGATATTTTGTATTTTGGTGTCTATGTGTTGTAGGAATATTTCTGCTATTATGCTTGATAATGGTGATCCCATTGCTAAACCTTCTTTCTGTTGATAAATTTTGCTATTAAATTCAAAGTAATTTTGTTTTAGTATTAGTTGGAGACGATTTTTTATTTCGGTTATATATTGTTTGTTTTCATTTTGTTCTTTAAGTTTGTTTATTATTATGTCAATTGTTTCTTCTACTGGGATATTGGTGTTCATGTTTGTTATGTCATATGATGTGAAAAATGTATTTTCATTTATATTTATTATTTTTAGTTTGTCTATTAATTCGTATGTATTTTTTATGTTATGATGGTTATTTGTTAGACGGTTACTTTTTAGTTTTTGTGCTATTATTTTTGCTATTTTGTATGTAGGAGCTTTTTTGAAATTGATTAGTGGACGTATTGGGTTGTTTAATTTGTGTACTTTTATTAGGCTATTCATTTTAGGTGGTTCTGGATTATTGTTTATATATATGTCTATGTTTTTATTGTTGAAAATGTTTTTAGTTGTTTTTATTAGTTTTATTCGTTATTTAACAGAATATACAAAATACCCCTAAACAAACAAGAAACTGACAAAGAAAGAAATATAATATACCAAATTGGGTATGAAAATGGATACAATAAAAATACTATGATCAAAATAGAAAATAAAATCAAATACAAAATAAAAACTGAACAATTAAGAATTAATCAAAATGAACAACACATAAATAATAACAACAACAAAAAATGGGCCACATTCACATACATAAATAATAAAATGACAAAACTAACAAAACTATTTAAAAACACAGATATAAAAATAGCATACAAAACTAATAAAAATAAATTACAAATTCTAAATAGCTCACACAACAAAGATAATACAACAACTAATGGTATATACAAAATTGAATGCCAAGACTGCAATAAATGTTACATAGGACAAACAAAAAAACAGCTGAAAAAACGTTATTTTGAACACCTAAACGCATACAAAAAACCAGAAATATATAAATCCAATTTAGCCACACATGCAATAAACACAGGACACGAATTCCCAAACATAACCAATGTATCACTAATAAAACATATACCACACAAAGGCACCATAATGAACATTTGGGAAAATTTACAAATATACAAACATAAAACACAAAACAAACTAATACCAGAACAAATACAAATCAATACAAAACATGACACAACATTCAAAGCACTCAACATCGAAAATACACAAAATACAAAAACATATACCACAACCACACACAATAATACAACTTTAAAAGACCAAAGACCAACAAACAACCTTAATAACATCCAGCAGCCAACACACAAATACTTCACCAGAAACAAGATGGCGAAGGCTGAAGATGAGCGAACAGGAACTCTCGAAACATGTTCCAAATAGAAAAAACATCTTGAGGTAAATTTAGTATACATATTAAATGTATTATATACATCAAGAAACGGACTGTAGCAGAAAGTGATTGAAATAATATAACCATACAAGGTAAATAAGCCTACAGTGAAAAAACGAAAAGTGAGGTTATAAAACAAATGCAAAAACAAAAGTGTATAGTGAAAAAATAGTGAAGTGAATATCAAATTAAGTGAAATCAACTACCAAATAACGGATAACAAATCATCTCTCACATAAATATACATTAACATGTACACAAACAACATAACCACAATTCCATATAACCACATTACCAAATTATTAAACAAATTTCAAACACGAAAAAAACAACTAATGAGCACAAACATGAACATATACTTCAATAGACAATGCCAAAAACATAAATTAACACCTAAATACATCAACATAAACACAAACAACAAAAATATGACTGCACAAAAAACTATAAAACAAGCACAAAGGCTATGGATACAAAACGAAATTAATCAATTATACAGTAAGAAAAATAGCATAATACTAGACATATACAAACTACACTTAGAGCTAACAAGTTTATTACATCCAATCACTTGGAATAATAAATACAATAACATAGAAAATAAAATAAGATTTGAAAAAACAAAAAGACTTATACAATCAACAAAAAATTTAACACATTAAAACAACAAAACAAAAATCAAGAACAAAACAACAAAAATAAACACACATTTTACCCTCGAACCATTAACCTTAGCAATACAGAATTTAACAAAAAAGAAACAGAATATTTAAACAATATGTCAAAAACTAACATAACTCAAAATGCAAACAAAAATCTAGAAAATTTAATAGTAGAAACAGAATTTGCCATTAACCTAATAAAAGACAATATACAAGAAGAAAAAAGAACAGAAGCAACACATATAATTAAAAAAATAATCACTAGCGAAATGAAAAACAAAGATAAACAAAAGAAAAACAATAAAACAATAAAAGAAATTAAAAATAAAGTAAAGAACAATAATTTAATAATAACTAAAGCAGACAAAAGTCAAGCAACAGTAATCATTGATAAAGCAGACTACATAAAAAAAACCGAAGACTTCATCAACAATAATAAATGCGTACAACTAGATAAAAACCCAACAGAAAAATATCTTAAACAAACAATAAAACTAATAAAAACAACTAAAAACATTTTCAACAATAAAAACATAGACATATATATAAACAATAATCCAGAACCACCTAAAATGAATAGCCTAATAAAAATACACAAATTAAACAACCCAATACGTCCACTAATCAATTTCAAAAAAGCTCCTACATACAAAATAGCAAAAATAATAGCACAAAAACTAAAAAGTAACCATCTAACAAATAACCATCATAACATAAAAAATACATACGAATTAATAGACAAACTAAAAATAATAAATATAAATGAAAATACATTTTTCACATCATATGACATAACAAACATGTACACCAATATCCCAGTAGAAGAAACAATTGACATAATAATAAACAAACTTAAAGAACAAAATGAAAACAAACAATATATAACCGAAATAAAAAATAGTCTCCAACTAATACTAAAACAAAATTACTTTGAATTTAATAGCAAAATTTATCAACAGAAAGAAGGTTTAGCAATGGGATCACCATTATCAAGCATAATAGCAGAAATATTCCTACAACACATAGACACCAAAATACAAAATATCATAAAAACACATGACCCAAATGGCATATGGATAAGATATGTAGATGATGGACTATATGTATCAAATAACAAAAACACAAATGCAGAGAACATATTGAAACAAATCAATAACATACATCCCAAAATACAATTCACAGAAGAAAAAGAAAAACATAACAAAATCAACTATTTAGACATAACCATCACAAGATACAACAAACACATACAATATGCAATATATAGAAAACCCACTTCCACTAACATCATTATACCTAACCATTCCGACCACCCACCACAACATAAAATGGCAGCATTTTATTCGTTATTTAACAGAATGTACAAAATACCCCTAAACAAACAAGAAACTGACAAAGAAAGAAATATAATATACCAAATTGGTTATGAAAATGGATACAATAAAAATACTATGATCAAAATAGAAAATAAAATCAAATACAAAATAAAAACTGACCAATTAAGAATTAATCAAAATGAACAACACATAAATAATAAAAACAACAAAAAATGGGCCACATTCACATACATAAATAATAAAATGACAAAACTAACAAAACTATTTAAAAACACAGATATAAAAATAGCATACAAAACTAATAAAAATAATTTACAAATTCTAAATAGCTCACACAACAAAGATAATACAACAACTAATGGTATATACAAAATTGAATGCCAAGATTGCAATAAATGTTACATAGGACAAACAAAAAAACAGCTGAAAAAACGTTATTTTGAACACCTAAATGCATACAAAAAAACAGAAATATATAAATCCAATTTAGCCACACATGCAATAAACACAGGACACGAATTCCCAAACATAACCAATGTATCACTAATAAAACATATACCACACAAAGGCACCATAATGAACATTTGGGAAAATTTACAAATATACAAACATAAAACACAAAACAAACTAATACCAGAACAAATACAAATCAATACAAAACATGACACAATATTCAAAGCACTCAACATCGAAAATACACAAAATACAAAAAAATATACCACAACCACACACAATAATACAACTTTAAAAGACCAAAGACCAACAAACAACCTTAATAACATCCAGCAGCCAACACACAAATACTTCACCAGAAACAAGATGGCGAAGGCTGAAGATGAGAGAACAGGAACTCTCGAAACATGTTCCAAATAGGAAAAACATCTTGAGGTAAATTTAGTATAAATATTAAATGTAATATATATATATATATATATATATATAGTTATAATTTGTTGGTAAGTAAATTTTACTAACTACGGCAGCTAGTTTAATTAACAGCGAACAACTGAACTGGTTCCCGATGTTATAATGTCTTTGCAGGAGAGACGTTATATGATGTTGCAACACTCCAAACCAACGCATTTATACAGACAGCTGCATTCAGGCTTTTATCCTGATCGGCCAAGAGCTTGACCAATCCTGTTGCTTACTTCTATCAACCACAGAGTTAGATGTTATACGCAAGGTAGCGATCTGAGGACCTTTCAGTGCCAGATACCAAACCTTATTCAGCTTCAAGCTTTCTGCCTACTCATGAGGCTGTTACAGAGTTTATATATCTCAATCACTTTCCTGTCCAGTTGCATATAATAGTGCAACGTAGAGGACAGTATCTTCATCTCACCATGGTTGTCATTAGCCAAAAGATTCTCCACAAGGTCTCACTTCTTCGATTGCCCCTGTGTTCAGCGACACACCTCTTTGCACTGTGCTTTGTTGTGCTGATATACACCTGTCTGCATGAACACAGGATACTCTAGATTACACTTTACCCTTAAATAACAGTCAGTATCTAAATGACTGATATTATAAGTGATATAAGCTGAAAATCACTCGACAAATTAACATGCGTTGCAACGACTTAAGTTTTTGGGTACTCAATACTCGCAGTTGAAACCCACTGAAAATGCTTTTCCTTATCGGTCACTTCTGATAAGGCAAGTCAACAAACAACTGCTAACCATGGATCCAGAAGCTTGCTACTCTCTTCTTCCAAGTAGTCGTTAGAATTTACTCATGCCAACTGCAGCTGTTGAGATATTCTTGTTTCTTTCTGTATTTTAATTTTCAATGTGGAGTTACTGAAGTGACGATAGGCACACATTGTGTTTTATATAGTGCATAACCTTGGAAAGTTACGAGAGAGTCAAGGACATTCAAGTGGCATGGGTGGTGTTTAAAATACAGGCTGAATGCCCGAATGTGTACTGCACTAGATTTACTTCAGCCCAAAGGTACAGAAGATGGCTGGCTGTACGTACGTCCATGGTCAAGCTCCAGGAGAAGAAAAATCTAATGAATTCTTTAACTACTTCTTGGAACACTAGCTAAAAAATTAGTGTCTCAGGAATTATGGAACTGCTATCATCGACACAGTAGCAAGCCACATTCGAAGACCACAAACAAAAATAAGTGGCCTTATCAATCGTTAAAAATATGAAACTGAGAAATCTAATTATAATACTTTCAGAATACAGTTAAATTTGGAACGTACAGAAAGGAAGAAACAATATACTGAACTGGACAAAAGAATTGCAAGCAGCATTAAAAAGTATGATGAAGCAAGAACACACACACACACACACACACACACACACACACACACACACACACACACACACACACACACACACACGTTTTTAATACAAATGGAAATTAGTTATTTGGTGAACGTATTTAGTACTTTAATAAAAACTGTAGTAAATAGAAAATAAAAAATAATAAAAATAAAAAAATGAAATATAAATTAACAAATAAATTTCCTTTTAATTAAGATGAAGAGAGAGAGAGAGAGAGAGAGAGAGAGAGAGAGAGAGAGAGAGAGAGTTGGAGAGGGGGGAGGGAGTTTTGTGTGCGTGCGTATGCGCGCGCGCGTTCTTCAGCTTATCCACCCACACACATGTGCCCATGCACGAATGTGTAACAAAACTCTGTCTTCTTGAATTAAAAAATAAGGTTTACACACACACCCACACACACACACACACACCCACACACACACACACACACACACACACACACACACACACACACACACATACACACACATACACGTACACACACACACACACACGTACACACACACACACACACACACACAAAATATAATAAATGTAATTTAGTAAATGTATTTAGTAATAGAGTAAAAAAGTGGTGAATTAAATATAAAATATAATAAAAATATGAAAACAATTAAAAATAACAAAATGATTAAAAATTATAAGAATAATTGGAATCAAATGAAAATAAGTTACATTATAAGTTAGAAAAATGTAAGCTGTGTGTGTGTGTGTGTGTGTGTGTGTGTGTGGGGGGGGGAGCAATACAGATTTTACTTATTTAGCAATCTAGTTAAAAATGTTCTGAATGATATACATGAAATGAGATTGCAGAAAATTAAATAAATAACTTTTATAATGACAGCTTTACTTCAGCTGTCATTATAAATGTTATCAATTTGAAGTTTGTTTGAATACACTACAAGGAAACGTACATTCTACTACTTTCATTTATCTTTAAGTCAAGAAATATAACTTCAGCACATCACGTATAAAAAGATAATCTGTCTCACAAGAGGGAAATACGCTCTCACTGTAACGGGACATTTCAGTCCACATAGTATTTTGGGGAAAAACAAATATAAATTTTATTGTTAATTCAAAAGCATAAATAAATGGTAAAGTTTTATAACGACATAATATCAAGTGAGTGGAAATTGTATCAAGGTCAACATTGTATACGCAAAAACAACTATATTTCGCCAGACGAACTTTGACCTATTAAGTCACCAAGCCAAGCTTGCAAAAACGTTACATGGAATGCAGTGCGCAATTCGCCTCGCCTTAAAAATTGAGTCGTCATAGTCTGGAGACAATAAGATTGGTGAAGTGACACCCTCTCCACCTCAGAAAATAACGCAGTGCATTCGTTCTCAGTCACGTATTACAGCTTGTGCCGGCCGGACACGTATAAAAGTTTTGAAATTAAATCTCGGGTGCACCCAACCAGAAATGTGAAATATTATGCAAAATCGGAACAAAATTGTAAAATAACAGTTACTTAACAGTTACTATGTAAAAATATATTATCTCAGATAAGTGCGTCCACACTTGTAACCAGATAAGTACTATAATGAAACATCAGATAACTTTTTCAATCAGGAATAAATAAATTCAAACCATTCAAAATTCTATTAAAAGAAATGTTTATTTAAAATGAGCTCTATAAGGGGAATATAAAACATGTACAGTATGAAAGAGTGCGTGGTTGGGTGAATGAAAAAATCTATCTTTAAGAAGTGCTGGGTTGTGCTCTATTATATATATATAATTTCCAGTGATGATTTATTATACTTTATTTTGGTGGGAATGAAAATGTTAATGGGAATAATTACTTCTAACTTGTTTTTATAAATTACGCCACATGGTCGCATAGAAGTGTTCATTTTTCAAAGTAAGATTCAATGTACAAGAGTTATGAGTAAAATAAAAAGGGAATGTCATTGGTAAACAAAAAATATAAGAGTAATTTATTGAAAATAACACATTCTGCTATTTCAGTTCGCCTAACCGAAAACTGGCCCGAAGGTAAGCAAATTTTATGGTTCATTGTTGGTATCTTTAAAGATGGCGTCCGGACAATGGATGAAATAAAGTAAACAATATTAAAATAAATTTAAAGTAATAAAAAAGTGAGTATATTTACAGTGGCGCCCGAACAGGGACTCGACATAAAATTTTAATTTTATGTGGAGTAGGCCTACTGGGAAGAGCAGAACGGTTATTTAAGTAACATAAAATTTTTGAGGTACGTGAAAATAAACGTACAAAGATAGGGTTAGGTTATAGTATTATTTACATACGTGTATTATAATAAACAAAATGAATACTAATGACGATAAGAATGTAGAAGTCAGCATAACTGACGAAACATTTACGAGTGAGATGGGCATTCACTCAACCCCAGTTAGCCAGATCGGTGAGTCTAGTGCCACCAAATCAGTCGAATTAAATGCAGTCCAAGTAACACCCATCTCAACTCGGTCTGAAAACAAAACAGATGATATGTTGAAACGTTTGTATAGTATGATAGAGACAAAATTTGATGTCGTTTTGATGCTAGTGATATTAAAATGAATGAACACAAGAACGAAATTAAAGAAATAAAAAGTAATTTCAATGATAAATTTGATGAAGTAAAAGATGAGATAAAACAGCAAAATTTTAATTTTAATAACCAAATGAATGAAATTAATACACGTTGGGATAATATTGTGCCAGTTCGTCAACGAACCGGCGCTAATATACGAAAATTATATATGTATAAAAATAATATTTGTGTCAAACGCAAAATTTGTTCTCTGTATCTTGATTTAACGGCCGAAATCTATTTTGCCGTTTAACCTCCCAGCGCATTCTAGCGGACGGTAGGCCTATATGTAGATTCGTCGGACCGGAACCGAATTACCTTTGTCTTGCTTTGCCTGCCAAACTGCCTACACCTCGTTCTCTTCGACAGAGCTGGAGTCTTCTTGATCGAATTATTTCTCTATCTATGGCTAGAGAACTAGTACAGATCTGCGGTGAGTAACTTTAGAATGTCTATAATGGTTTGCATAAAGTAAAATGTGAATTTGAGGTATGGTAAGAATGGATGGAGATAGATAAATTTTGGGACACGCACACCGCGTGGCGTAAACTCGAAGTATTCAGTATCATAGTATTCTAAGTAATTTAAACTCTTATGTAATTAATTTATATCTTAATTAAAATACAGTAATTGCCTATCACTTTAGTGCAGTAAAATTATATAATTTCGGCAGACTTATAAGATTTCAAATGCATTGGCACACGGTCGTGTACAAAACTAAACAGGTTATAGTGTGTCAGACTTTCTGTTCATGTAGGCCTAATTAAGTAAATTTGAAACTTATTAATTGATTTATGGGCGTCTGTGAGTATAGTATAAATGTCAAAAGAGAAGACGTTATGTTTTAATTAAAACGAGCATGGTTTAAATGGTCAGGGGGGCCTGTTCAAGTTTTGTTCTGGACTGGTTCAATCAAGAGTGCGTGTGTGAATTGTGCTGTGAAAATTAGTGTTGGGTCATCCATCTAATTATCTATTTATGCTTAGGGTCCCCACGCCCAAGACGAGGATCCGGCCTAGGCATGTCCATCTGCTCCTGAACTTATAAAAAGAGGCTCTCGACTTCGCCTGTCGTAAGGAACGGCAATACCATCATGCCAGCATAACTCCACAAACTAGACGCTGCACTCAAGGACCACAGCTTAATTTGAATAAGGTGATATTCAACCATTTATTATTTCTGGCCTACATAGACACCACCGATTTGTGCACATAACAATTAATAAAACTTGTGGGGTATATTTTGTGGCACACATGATATTGTTTTCATATTATAAATGGATTTCGGGGACTTTATGTATAGAATTAGTTACATTCAATATTAAGTGTACACCCAGGGGGCCGGCATGTGTCCGAGGCTAATTAAATTTTCATGCACCACATTTTCTCACTCGGACATTAAGTTGTTCAAGTATTAGGGGACCGGTATTTCAGTGATATTGATGGGTGCTGTTGGTGACAGGATGGACCCGACCGGCTGGTCTCGTTCAGTTAATTCCTGTATGGTTATCCACGGTAATTGTGGCTTTATTACATATTTAAATTAGATTATTTGGTATACATATTCACATTTGGGTCATATAAGGGTTATAAGTTTTTTATTTTGTTTCAGTCCGGTCCCCTCTTTGGACCTTGCGTAGGCAGGTTTTGCATGCAGATATATGCAGGCCCCATGCACAGATAAATGTATATACAGGTCATGCTTTAGGAACATGTCGGCTGCCTGGACAAACCAGATATTCTTAAAGATTATAAATTATAATATTGTAAATTCACACAGGCTGTTCGTCACGTAAAAGTTGTAACTCGCATTTTTAAATTATTTTGTCAAACCAGATTTCTTAGAAAATATTAAATTATCATGTCACAATATTCACTCATACCGTTCAGGTCACATAAAGATTGTAGCTTGCTTTCTTTTAGAGTTATTATTATTTCTGTCTGATTCTATTATTATTGTCTGATTTTCTCCAACAACTTGTAATTATAAATTCACTAAGTTATACGCACGGTTCAAGGGCATTTAAAGTTGTAACCTGCATTCTGGCCAACCCAGATTCTGGGGGCACTAGATGTATGTATACTGATGTATGTATATGTATGGCAGTTGAAATTTCCATATGATGGGGCGATATATGTATAGAGAGAAAAGATATATAGGCGGGTGGCAAGGCTTTAATGTTATAAGGGTGTTTGTTATTTATGTGGTGATATTGAATATGTGTCTGTGATAGGTGTATATATTTATATGTGTAATTATGTGAATCATGTATGCGTTATTTCTATGTGTTAAGTATGGGGATTGTTTATGCATCCATGCAATTATAAAGATTACATATTAATATCAAATATAAAATTTGAATTAAATATTAAACTATATTATATTAGATTATAAATGTTAAATTGCTAATTTGGGTAGTTTTGGGGAAGTTGGAAACTTAAAATGGGTGCTGACTGATATGTTACAATTAAAATTTATATTTATATTTCATACCAAATTGAATTATTGAAATTTAAAATTTATATTTATGTTTTATACCAAGTTTAATTATTGAAAATTAAAATTTATATTTATATGAAACTTGAATTGCTGAAATTTAAAATTCATGTTTTGGTATTAAGATTGAAATTGAAATTTAGGAATTGTATCGTATATCGAAGTTGAAACATTGCAATTTGAAATAAAAGTTGTTATTGGTTGTTAATAGTGAGTTTTATTTGCAAGTCCCGTCTCACTGGACCCATCACTCTTTTGCTTCTCTAGGTCTTCTGCCTAGTTTTAAATATTTGGTGGCCCCTCTTCAAAAAAAAAATTTCCAAAAAATTTTTTATTTAAAAAAAAAAATTTTTTTTATAAAGCATAAAAAGTTTAAAGAGGGGTTACATTTGGTAGCAGAGCGTGGTTGTATCTAGGGTTATACCCTTGGGTCCTTTGTGTGTGACGGGGCTTGCAAACTCAGAAAACATTCAGGGTAGAGTGAACTTAGAAAATTTACAAGAAATCAATATATATACATGTGTTGTGTTATGTTCGATGTTTTATTAACTATGGAGGTATAATTGTCAGCCTGTTGTTATTTGTAAACTGGTGTCGCCACGAGGTATGAATTTTTGGGGGGAATTCTTTTTTGAGACTTGAATTACCGCAGATCTGGGGCGCTGTGATGGGAAATGGATTTCGTGTTTTTTGATTTTCAAATAATAGCGAGGGTGATTATAGGGATGCGGTATGGCCCGCTCGGAAGTCGGTCTCGTCAGAGGTACGGGAGCCGAAGTCATTGTCATAAGTTTTGGGAAATTTGATGTTGTTAGTTGGTTGGCAAAGTTGCTTTTGTGAAATGCGATGTCGCGATAGGTGTTATGTGTGTCGTTGAGCATGTCTTGTGATAGTGTAAAAAATTGTGTTTCTTCTTGGGTGGTGTTGATGAGAGCCAGTTCAGGATAGTGGCCGGGTCCTCGCAACGCTAGGGGGCCCGCAGTCTGCTTGAAGGAAGAGTATAGTACTCAAGTTTTTTCTGTTTCGTTTTATTGTCTATTGTTGTCGTGTGTGTATTTTGTGAGCCGACCGTGGAGCTCGAGGATGAGCGTCGTGGATCCGGATTTGTTTCTTCGCAACGAGCTGGAGTTTGAGTTACGAGCCCGGGGGAGAAACCCGAAAGGGGCGGTTACTGTGTTGAGAAAGCAGCTCAGAGAGGCGCTGTCCGCGGGCGGCATGCTCTCAGCTGTCGATATCTCGGATAAAGATCGGGAATTAGAAAGGTGTATCGAGAAGTGGGAGGAGTCGGAGGAGTTAGCCCGATGTGTTGACAATTTGGAGGAGGGACCGGGCTCCTCCAGGGCGTCCGGCGGATTCGGCAGCGCCTAACTCATTTAAACCTGCGACTGCAGAACCTCGACGACCAATGGGGCACTCTTGAGCAGGCCCATGATATCAAGAGCTTAATAGAACAGGTCACCTCGACCCTGCAGGGGTCTCAATCCAGTAGACCACCCACGCTGGAGGCAGTTCCTGTGTCCGAGGTCTCAGTTTTAGAGTGCTCTCGCGAGCCTGCCGCAAGTGCCCCGGTTTTCTCCGGTATGGGTGCGGCCTCATATCACAAGCTGCCCAATCCTCTCTCCCAAATCATCCAGCAATTGCCGATCATGGATGGGTCAGATGTGGATAAACTATTGCCTTTCTTTCGGACTGTGTTCCAGTTAGCTGATTTTCCGGGTATGTTGGATCATGCTCTCCTCGAGCTAATTTATCCTTATTGTCGCGGCACTATGGCTGAGAGGGTGGCTGGCGTAATGCGGCGTAGAGGTGGAGTTGCGGAGTTCCACCGGGAGGTGTTGGGGGCGTTCGTGCCCGGGAAGCTTTTGGAACAGTTACGACATCAGCACTTCTACAGAATGCAGTCTAGGGGCGAAAGTCTTGCCCAATTTGTGCACAGCATTAGGGATGCGGCGCGGACACTGGGTCTGGGCTTGTCGGAGGAAGAAGTGGTACAAATAATTCTAGAAGGCGTCTCCCCACAGGAGAGATTGCGGCTTGTATTTGCAGAGCGCCCGCGCCGGTTTGTGGATTTAGACAGCCTGTGCGTGATGTCCAAGGCCATTCAGACGAATGATGAGGTGATGGGAGACAGTCGTGGGGACCTACCGATATCTCAGAGAGCAGAAGGACACAACGGCCCTTCCCGCCCGACAGGCCCAGTCCGTTGAGATCGTGAGAGCTGGGGAAGCATTATTTGTTATAATTGTAATCGGCCGGGTCATATGGCTCGATCCTGTCCCCGGGGATGCACACGTCCAGCACCTCCCTCGCAAGGACCCTCCCCAAAAAACTAGGCAGACAGGGGAAGATAGGTCGGAGGATGTCTTCCCCTCGCTCTAATTCTTTTCCGTTTTCTACCACCTCCAGGCCAGTGATGGGACCCGACTCTTCTGACATCAAGGTCCTGTCTACCATCCCGCAACACACTTCAATATGCCCCTTTCTGTCGCTCGAGGTAAAAGGGGGTCAGCTCAGAGCTTTAGTTGACTCTGGTTCAGCCCGATCCATCATCTCATCTCGAGTGTGTGAGGACCTTGAGAAACAGGGCTTAATAAAGGGGTCGGATCTGTCATCAGTGGTATGCTGGACTGCATCTCCGGAAATCTTGCGCCCATCTCCCAGGTGATTTCCTTCAAATTCAAAATCGACGGTTTTTCATGGGTGTGGCCTTTTCTGGTTTCTCCGGCTCTGGGAGTGGATTGTATTATTGGTGCAGACTTCATCGCTAAAAGTGGTCTCGTGTTGGACATCCATGGGCACCAATGTTATTTCAAGTTTAATCGGGGAGTTGTTATTCCGTTCCTTGGATACCAGGAAGCTAAGGGAGGTATCCAAGAGGTGGCTTGTCCCGATTCTGCACGAGATCATCTCACTCCATCCCAGCAGAGAGCCTTAGACCAACTGTGTGAGGAATTTCCCTCGGTATTAACTCCTACCTTGGGACTCACACACCTGCTGGAGTACAAAATCCACCTTACAGACTCCAAGATAGTGAGGTCACACCCATACAAATTCGCACCTCCGAAGATGGCCGTTCTGGGAGAGAAGGTTCATGAGTTATTAGAACAAGGGGTGATTGAACCTTCTAATTCCAGCTATGCCAGTCCAGCGTTTTTGGTACCCAAGCCTGGAGGTAAGCACCGTATGGTGACAGACTATAGGAAGTTAAATGCTAATATTGAGGTGGATTCCGTTCCCCTCCTGGACCTACATTCGGCTTTCGATTGGTTCAGTGGGGCCAGGTATTTCACAGTGATTGATCTTAATGCGGCTTATCACCAGATTCCCTTGGCAAAGGAGAGTAGACCGTACACGGCATTTTGTGTACCGTGGAATCTGTACCAATATACAAGGGTCCTCATGGGTTTGGCTGTGGGGGCCCAGACACTCACTCGTCTACTCGATATCGTTTTTCACGACGTGAAATTCAAGTTCGTATTTAATTACTTGGACGACTTGCTGGTGTATAGTAAGACGTTCGAGGAACATCTGGGTCATCTACGAGAAGTGATGTGTCGATTGAGAAGTTCTGGCCTCACTGTCAATCCTGAAAAAGTTCGTTTTGCCCAGGAAAGCATTTCTTTTTTGGGGCATTTAGTTTCACACCGGGGTGTTACTGTCGACCCCTAGAGGACACAGGGCATCCGTGACTTTCCCCCTCCCAGGGATGCGAAGGGAATAGCTAGATTCGTGGGAATGGTCAACTTCTATCGCAGATTCATTCCTAATGTCACGGAAATAGCCGCACCCTTGAACGACCTGAGGAAGAAGGGAGCTAAATTCACATGGGGTGATAGTCAACAGAAGGCTTTCGACACCTTCAAGGAAGCCATCATCTCCCCACTGGTGTTACGGATGCCCGATTTTACTAAACCATTTATTTTGCAGACGGACGTGAGTTCGGTTGCGCTCGGGGCGGTTCTGCCCCAAGTTGTTGATGACGCTAGGCAGCCTGTGGCTTTTATTTCCCGAACGTTGACCCAACAAGAACGAAAGTCATCAGTCTATGAGCTAGAGTGTTTAGCTGTTGCGTACGCTCTAGACAAGTTCAGGCGTTTCTTGGAACATGCTGAGTTCCTGCTCGAGACCGACAACCAGGCTCTCTCTTGGCTTCTTGCTCATCCCCGGCAACTGTGTAAAATTGGTAGATGGGTGGTCAAGATCTCATCCTTCAAGTTCAAGGTGCAACACATTAGGGGAACTCAAAATGTGGTTGCAGATGCTTTGTCACGCATGTTTTCCCAGGCCAGTGAAGTCCAATCTGAGCAACCCTGTTCTGTTCTGTTAGATTTTCCGTTAGCCTTCACTGATGTGTTACCCCATCAGTTGAACGACGAAGAGCTGGGTCCGATCATCCAGAATATAAAGGAGGGTAACGTACAGGCCCCATACTTCTCGTCCAAGGGCGTCCTGTGTTGTAGGGAGAAAAAGGGATGTGCCCCTAAGATTGTGCTGCCTAGCAAGTTAGTGCCCATGGTCTTCAGCTATTATCATAATTCCCCAGTAGGAGGCCACAAGGGAATTTCTAAGACCATTTCCAGCATTAGACGACATTTCATCTGGAAGGGCATGGACAGGGACCTTGCGATGAGGGTTAAGAGTTGTCATCTATGCGGCTTGAGCAAGCCTGCCCAGAACACTGAGTTAGGGTTGTTGTCATCGGACGTGGCGAGCAGACCGATGGAGAAGTTATTCATAGACTACGTGGGACCTCTCCCGCGTAGCAAGTCAGGTAATTCTTACCTGCTTGTTTGTGTGGATGCTTTTTCGAAGTTTGCCTGGCTATTGCCCTTACGGCAGGCAACGGCTCGTTTGACCATAAGTGCGCTCCAGAATCACATTTTTCAGCATTTTGGTCTTCCGACCATCATTGTCTCTGACAATGGTCCCCAGTTCATTTCGGGTGAGTTCCGGCGGATGTGTTTCGCCAGTGGGATCAAACATGTAACCACTTCTCCTTATTACCCACAGCTGTCCCATGCAGAGAGATTCAATAGGAATCTCAGGTCCGCACTCATTGCTTATCATGCTGAGCAACAGACCACCTGG
Source organism: Magicicada septendecula (assembly GCA_034769895.1). Classification (NCBI taxonomy): domain Eukaryota; kingdom Metazoa; phylum Arthropoda; class Insecta; order Hemiptera; family Cicadidae; genus Magicicada; species Magicicada septendecula. The sequence continues at coordinate 102,769,656 of CM068376.1, forward strand.
GACCAGAATCTGAAGTGGTTACAGCTAGCCTTTAATACGGCCCTACATGATAATCATCAGGCCGTTCCCTTTGAAATTATGTTTGGATTCTCGCCCGCACTCCCGTTGACTAACTTGTGGAACATTGAGGATCTTCTACCACGGGAGCCAAATAATGGAACAGCAGAGAGGTGGAAGGAGGCTCGGAAGAATTTGCTGCGAGCGCACGAGCGGGTCCGTCGCCGATATAATCAGGGGCGCATTCCTAACCCCTTCCGGATTGGGGACTGGGTCTATTGCCAGAGCCACCCACTCAGCTCAGCCGTGGACAGACGTGCCGCGAAATTGTGTTATCGGTGGTCGGGGCCATATCGTATCCTGGGGTTTGCGTCACTGGTGACGGCTAGGCTGGGCGAACCAGGGAGCGGTTTAAAAGAAATCATGACTCATATTTCGAAACTGAAGCTCTGTCGCAGGGGATAGAGGTGCCGATGGGGGGAGAGAGGTTGATGGTCTTCGTGTCAGTTCGGATGGTAGTCATCTTGAAGGTAGCATGAGATGAAGGGGTGCCTTGTGGAGAGAGAGATCTGTGTAGCGAGTAGATGTTCCCCACAGTCCCAGTGGTGTTCGTCTACTTCAGGGACGCGCCCCTGCCTACGTGAGCCTTGGTTTTCTCCATTCATCTTTATTTCCGGAGGGAGCCATGTCCTTACCTTCAGTCCTAGCTCTTGACCCTTCAATGATCCTTGCCCTTTTCATCTTCCCGATTTTCCTAACCCTCCCCTTAAAAAAAAAAATTAGTAAAAGAAAGGTAAAATGCAAAAAAAAATCAAAAAATTAGAAAATGTCAAAAAAGGAGTAAGAGAGTAGAGTGAAACCTACCGAGTTGATGGGTCAGTCGTGCACTTCATCTACTTGGTAAGTTTTGGGCATACCCTTAGATTATAGTTTCATGGAGACCATCATCTCCCCCCCCCCCAGTGCTGAGAATGTGCGATGTGTCTGTTCGATAGAGTTGTTTTGTTTTGATTAGACCCCCCCCCCGTGTAACTATAGGACATGTGGCCCTGTTAAAGTTTAGTAGGTTCTGGTGTCTCTAGATGGAAGTTGGCGAGCCTCGGGAGGTCAGAACTCAGGGAGCTCCCGAACTTTTCTTTCTTCTTTTCTTCTTCTGTCCTCTTCTTGCTGTATGCTGGCCCTGATCAGGTCAGCGTGCAGCGCCAGCACATTTACACACTACACGTCTTCCTTCTGCTTTTTCGTTTTCCTTCTGAGCCTCTGTTCTCCTGAGGGCAGTCACCAATGAGATTTTCCGGTCTGTTGGGTTTAGAAGACAGTATAGGGGTACACTGCAGGGTACCCCTGAGTTCAAGTGTGGGGCAACCAGGTTGCCTTTTTGGGGTGGGGGTGTGCCGGTTCGTCAACGAACCGGCGCTAATACAAGAAAATTATATATGTAAAAAAGTAATATTTGTGTCAAACGCAAATTTGTTCGCTGTATCTTGATTTAACGACCGAAATCTATTTTGCCGTTGAACCTACCAGCGCATTCTAGCGGACGGTAGGCCTATATGTAGATTCGTCAGACCGGAACCGAATTACCTTTGTCTTGCTTTGCCTGCCAAACTGCCTACACCTCGTTCTCTTCGACAGAGCTGGAGTCTTCTTGATTGAATTATTTCTCTATCTATGGCTAGATAAACTAGTACAGATCTGCGGTGAGTAACTTTAGAATGTCTATAATGGTTTGCATAAAGTAAAATCTGAATTTTGGGTATGGTAAGAATGGATGGAGATAGATAAATTTTGGGACACGCACACCGCGTGGCATAAACTCGAAGTATTCAGTATCATAGTATTCTAAGTTATTTAAACTCTTACGTAATTAATTTATATCTTAATTAAAATACAGTAATTGCCTATCACTTTAGTGCAGTAAAATTATGTAATTTCGGCAGACTTATAAGATTTCAAATGCATTGGCACGCGGTCGTGTACAAAACTAAACAGGTTATAGTGTGTCAGACTTTCTGTTCATGTAGGCCTAATTAAGTATATTTGAAACTTATTAATTGATTTATGGGCATCTGTGAGTATAGTATAAATGTCAAAAGAGAAGACGTTATGTTTTAATTAAAACAAGCATGGTTTAAATGGTCAGGGGGGTCTACTCAAATTTGGTTCTGGACTGGTTCAATCAAGAGTGCGTGTGTGAATTGTGCTGTGAAAATAAGTGTTGGGTCATCCATCTAATTATCTATTTGTGCTTAGGGTCCCCGCGCCCAAGACGAGGATCCGGCCTAGGCATGTCCATCTGCTCCTGAACTTATAAAAAGAGGCGCTCGACTTCGCTTGTCGTAAGGAAGGGCTAGACCATCATGCCAGCATAACTCCACAAACTAGACGTTGTACTCAAGGACCACAGCTTAATTTGAATAAGGTGATATTCAACCATTTATTATTTCTGGCCTACATAGACACCACCGATTTGTGCACATAACAATTAATAAAACGTGTGGGGTATATTTTGTGGCACACATGATATTGTTTTCATATTATAAATGGATTTCGGGGACTTTATGTATAGAATTAGTTACATTCAACATTAAGTGTACGCCCGGGGGGCCGGCATGTGTCCGAGGCTAATTAAATTTTCATGCACCACATTTTCTCACTCGGATATTAAGTTGTTCAAGTATTAGGGGACCGGTATTTCAGTGATATTGATGGGTGCTGTTGGTGACAGGATGGACCCGACCGGCTGGTCTCGTTCAGTTAATTCCTGTATGGTTATCCATGGTAATTGCGGCTTTATTACATATTTAAATTAGATCATTTGGTATACATATTCACATTTGGGTCATATAAGGGTTATAAGTTTTTTATTTTGTTTCAGTCCGGTCCCCTCTTTGGACCTTGCGTAGGCAGGTTTTGCATGCAGATATATGCAGGCCCCATGCACAGATAAATGTATGTACGGGTCATGCTTTAGGAACATGTCGGCTGCCTGGACAAACCAGATATTCTTAAAGATTATAAATTATAATATTGTAAATTCACACAGGCTGTTCATGTCACGTAAAAGTTGTAACTCGCATTTTTAAATTATTTTGTCAAACCAGATTTCTTAGAAAAATATTAAATTATCATGTCACAATATTCACTCATACCGTTCAGGTCACATAAAGATTGTAGCTTGCTTTCTTTTAGAGTTATTATTATTTCTGTCTGGTTCTATTATTATTGTCTGATTTTCTCCAACAACTTGTAATTATAAATTCACTAAGTTATACACACGGTTCAAAGGCATTTAAAGTTGTAACCTGCATTCTGGCCAACCCAGATTCTGGGGGCACTAGATGTATGTATACTGATATATGTATATGTATGGCAGTTGAAATTTCCCTATGATGGGGCGATATATGTATAGAGAGAAAAGATATATAGGCGGGTGGCAAGGCTTTAATGTTATAAGGGTGTTTGTTATTTATGTGGTAATATTGAATATGTGTCTGTGATAGGTGTATATATTTATATGTGTAATTATGTGAATCATGTATGCGTTATTTCTATATGTTATGTACGGGGATTGTTTATGCAACCATGCAATTATAAAGATTACATATTAATATCAAATATAAAATTTGAATTAAATATTAAACTATATTATATTAGATTATAACTGTTAAATTGCTAATGTGGGTAGTTTTGGGGAAGTTGGAAACTTAAAATGGGTGCTGACTGATATGTTACAATTAAAATTTATATTTATATTTCATACCAAATTGAATTATTGAAATTTAAAATTTATATTTATGTTTTATACCAAGTTGAATTATTGAAAATTAAAATTTATATTTATATGAAACTTGAATTGCTGAAATTTAAAATTCATGTTTTGGTATTAAGATTGAAATTGAAATTTAGGAATTGTATCGTATATCGAAGTTGAAACATTGCAATTTGAAATAAAAGTTGTTATTGGTTGTTAATAGTGAGTTTTATTTGCAAGTCCTGTCTCACTGGACCCATCGCTCTTTTGCTTCTCTAGGTCTTCTGCCTAGTTTTAAATATTTAGTGGCCCCTCTTAAAAAAAAAAAAATGTTTTTCAAAGAAAAATTTTGTTTTTATAAAGCATAAAAGTTTTAAATATGGGTTACAATATGAAAGAACAGATATTAGAATCAATAGATCAGAAGTTCGATGAACAAAACGCAAGAATAGATGACATGATTAATAACTTTACAATGAATAAAGTAGATGATAATTGTGAGATTAAAATGGGGGTAGAAAATGGTGAAAAGTCCGAAAAAGTAAACGAAAATAAAGACGATCAGTTAGCATATAATACGGTAAGTAGGGGTGAGAAAAATGATAATATAATTAAAAATATGGTGTTAGAGAGTAAGGTGGTGAATATTGAGAGTGCTGATGAAGTTAGTGGGAGTAGAAGTTGATAATGAAGTGATAGAGAGTGTTGATGAGGGTGTAGAGAGAGTTTACAGGTAGAGAGTTGCAGAGGGTAAAATTTTCCCATGGTGTTGTGTTTGTGGGTGAAGAAAATGCTTCACGAGTGTATTTGGGAGACGTATGGTCTACAAATAGTTGTCCCTTGATTTTTTGTGCATCTGGTAGATGGTGCAGTAACAAAGTTGTATTACCTTCTGCATGGGTTAGTAGAGAAAAAGGGAAATGGCATTGTGATGGGAGATATTTTGAAAGAGAGTTGTGTGTTGATGGGGAAATTATAAAGAATTAGTAGAAAGGTTAGATGTAGAGAGAGCTGGTAATTATATTGAAATCTTACCTTGTGTTGAAGCTGATATAGCAGCAGTAGATGATGATGTTGTTAATGATGAATTTATAACTTACCTAGTGGTGACAGATTATACTAAAGGCGACAGGACTATACTCGATGGTGACACGTTATATGATATAATAATATGGAATGATCCTGTTGGTATTGTGGAAAAATATGAGAAATTAAATAATCATTATGTTGATAGTAATAATATAGAGATGTAGTTAATAAAAAATGATTTATGTAGACCTAAGATCAGATTGTTATTCGATGATGGTGGTTAAACAGTTGTTGTTCATGAACATTTAATTATGTGAATAGTGTAGTTTTGACATGGATTGTATTATGAAATGATTTGTGGTAAATGATAACAGATAATAATTTGGATTGTATATTCTTTTGTGTGTCGATGTCAAATGTATTTGTGTATTACATTAAGGTGTATTCTGTATCTTATGTGAACAATGTATGTAGGTAATAGGAATTGATTTAATAATAATTATAACATTTTTTCAGACTAAATAAATGATGAGAGTAATTGTGAAATTTTAAAATGTAATTAAAGAACTTAGTGTTGGAAAAAAACTGAATTAAATAACTGGAGAGTAATTAATTAATGTTGTATAAAGGAATTTTGGTGATGAAGTAAAATGATTTTCTGAGATTTAGATTCGCTAATGAATAGTAAGTGATTAAACACATAATATGCTTGGATATTGAGTTATATTGTTGTTATGAGGTAAGTGATGAATTTTCTAGTGTAGTTTTCAATTATCATATTAATGTAAATGTTGTAAAAGATGGAGTTTGGGTGATAATTATTTCAATAAGGCATTGAGTCAGTCAGAGTTAACTCTAAAGGGTGTTAGATAAAATAAGAATTTTGGAATCAAAGTAATACAGAAATGGGTCAGTAGTAAGGACACAGTAGAGAAAGTGCATGTATGTAGAGAATGTGAGTAATATAATTGGAGAGTAAATAGGTGATGGTGAAATTTTTGTAGTAAGGGCGATGTTGTAGGGAGTGATCAACGTGCGTCGTTGTGGCAGGTGATTGAGAAGTTTCGAAGAGTGTTTGCCGAGATTCCAGGGAGGGCAAGAGGGTATGAATGTGAATTGCAGGTAAGGGAACACACATCCTATGTACAAAGAGGGTATCAGGTATTTTGTAGAAAGAGGGAAATGATTTAAGTGGAATCAGAGAATTTATTGGAGATAAATATTGAGAGATTGGTGTCACCCTGTGCAAATCTGTTAGTGGTTGTTAGAAGGAAGAAGGTGAGTAAGGTTATATATATATGCCCATATAGTAAATCAAATCATTGTGAATGACAGAGAATCACCCAAACTAATTAATGATGAAAATGTTAAATAGAGAAAATTCATAGTGGAAATGTAATAATAACTGAAATGTGATGTAAAATGAATGTTGATATTAGATTTGAATTTGTGGAGAATGTAATGATACAATAAATGATAAATAATTAAAGGTTGATATAAAAAGAGTTAATAGAAAGTTCAAGTTGTAATGTTTATAATTTTCTATACAAATTATTTAAAGGTGAATTGTTTAGTTAAATGTAGCAATGTTAATGTTCAAGGTTAATGTTTATTATGTTAGTGCGAATGGAATAAGTTTAGTTATAAGATATGCTATTATAGTGACGGCATGTTGTTGCTATAGATAGTGGTAAGGTTGATGGAGTAACATCGAAGCATGTTACCATCAACGGAGGCCTAAATAGGGCATAACATACACTGTACACCAACATTATATAATATTATATTATATGTAAATTAATATGGTACAGTGTATAAAAAATTATTTGTTAAAACATGCTAATGACAGATTTCGCCACATTTCGGGCGATTACTGTTTCACCAACACTAATCGTGGTTTTGGCTGACAACCAGCTGTGGGCAGATATTGTAAAACTGACCACGGTTGGTTGCCTGTGAAATTGGTTTGGAATTGAAATTAATGGGGGGGGTGACTCAGGGGGAAATCATACCGGAACTATGGAACAGCGGATATCCCCCCGTTCGTGTGGGAACAAATAAAAGGGTGATAGAACCGTTTAAGGTTGTGAATATATAATTAGTAGGATTTTGTAAACCTTTAGGGGTAACTTTATCTGAACTTTAAATATAATGCCGAAGCAAGGACAGGAGATGACAAAATTCCTCCTTAACTTCAGTTCTTGTGGAGGCAACTGGGCGCTACAGTCCAGGGAGGGCCATAGTGTGTGTGGAAGGAGGTTACTAAAGTATGAGTAACGCATTAGTAAATATTAAAATGAATTATGTTGATGAGCTGATGAGATAATTAAATGATTTAGTATTGAGTTAAGAAATATTATGACAATGGAAGATGATTGACATTTTCAAGTAGATAATTTGTTCTAAAGTAGTAGATTTAGATGTGTTTTGTTCCATATAAGAATTTTATTAATGAATTTAATTGTTTTGAAATATTCATTCTATGAGGGAAGGTATTTGTAATGTTGTAATGGAAAATGTTTATTTAAATTCTGATAGAATCAGAGAAATATTTTGAATTTTGGGAATAACATGTAACAAGAGAAGGGTATAAAGAATGTCGATATTGAGTCTGGATGTTTTACATTTTGTTATAATAAATACTGTATTCATATGTATGTTAGGAGTTAAGGAAAAACCCAGTGCTTCTTAACGCAAACCAGCACATAACTAAGGGGAGACAGATCAGTTAGGGATATCGTATTATGCAAGGACACTATTTGATTTTTAATTTGATGTTTCAGTGTCTGGTGATGCTGTGGCGGCGGTCCTGAGCTGGCCAGCGCGTCAGAGCAGGAGCGTCAAGTGCCTGACTGGCCTTGCGGTGTTGGGATCTCGAGAGAGAAGTCCAGTAAGGTCATTCAGGTACGGTCACAGTCACTGGACCAGGGGTAAGTTAACTATTTTTTTTTATAAACCGTAAAGGGGTTTATGGCGACATATCCTGGCTGATCCCTTTAGGAAGTATGAGTGTGTCAATGAGAGTTTTTATGCATCGGCATAAAACATCTCATTGAGGGGGTATTGTAACAGGACATTTCAGTCCACATAGTATTTTGGGGAAAAACAAATATAAATTTTATTGTTAATTCAAAAGCATAAATAAATGGTAAAGTTTTATAACGATGTAATATCAAGCGAGTGGAAATTGTATCAAGGTCAACATTGTATACGCAAAAACAACAACTATATTTCGCCAGACGAACTTTGACCTATTAAGTCACCAAGCCAAGCCTGCAAAAACGTCACATGGAATGCAGTGCGTAATTCGCCTCGCCTTAAAAATTGAGTCGTCATAGTCTGAAGACAATAAGATTGGTGACGTGACACCCTCTCCACCTCAGAAAATAACGCAGTGCATTCGTTCTCAGTCACGTATTACAGCTTGTGCCGGCCGGACACGTATAAAAGTTCCGAAACTAAATCTCGGGTGCACCCAACCAAAAATGTGAAATATTACGCAAAAGCGGAACAAAATTGTAAAATAACAGTTAATTAACAGTTACTATGTAAAAATATATTATCTCAGAAAAGTGCGTGCATCCACAAAATAGTAGGAATGTGCGCAATAAGATGGACTCACTTGTAACCAGATAAGTACTACAACGAAACATCAGATAACTTTTTCAATCAGGAATAAATAAATTCAAACCATTCAAAATTCTATTAAAAGAAATGTTTATTTAAAATGAGCTCTATAAGGGGAATACAAAACATGTACAGTATGAAAGAGTGCGTGGTTGGGTGAATGAAAAATTCTATCTTTAAGAAGTGCTGGGTTGTGCTCTATTATATATATAATTTCCAGTGATGATTTATTATACTTTATTTTGGTGGGAATGTAAAATGTTAATGGGAATAATTACTTCTAACTTGTTTTTATAAATTACGCCACATGGCCGCATAGAAGTGTTCATTTTTCAAAGTAAGATTCAATGTACAAGAGTTATGAGTAAAATAAAAAGTGAATGTCATTGGTAAACAAAAAATATAAGAGTAATTTATTGAAAATAACACGTTCTGCTATTTCAGTTCGCCTAACCGAAAACTGGCCCGAAGGTAAGAAAATTTTATGGTTCATTGCTGGTATCTTTAAAGATGGCGTCCGGACAATGGATGAAATAAAGTAAACAATATTAAAATAAATTTAAAGTAATCAAAAAGTGAGTATATTTACATCACGTCAAAAATAAATTATGCATCTTAACTACCTTAATTACCTACGTATTCGCAAATGGTACTAGTTGCAAGTGCCACTGTTTGCAACTGGGAGGACACCATAATGTCTACATAAGTATATACACAACACATTTACGAGGAAAAAATTAAAATGCAAAAATTAACGCACTGAATTTAACAATTATATTAACTTTATGTTTGGTTAATTTTATTTTATATTTACTAGAAACAAAACCACAATTTACAATATTAGTAATTTAAATGATAATATAACCACTACACAAACAATCGCTTATGAATATACGGAGGAACTTGTCCCATTAATAGTGAAGAACAACAGTTTTTTAGACCAATAGTTTTTTTTTTCTTAGTTTGTGTATCACAAGAATCATACTGAAGAAGGATAAGATTCAGGCATGTAGATATATTGTAAAAATATCACATACAATTTTTTTCATTTAATTTAAAAAATGGGGTTTCCAAATTGAATGATTATTGACTGCAATTTTGGCACTTTTTTCTTAAGGAATAGCCATTAATCCTTTTACACTTTCAAACATACTTTATTTTACTTGTTTAATATACTGTATATAATTTACTCATATTACATAAAAAATATAACAAACAAATCATTGTAAGCTTCTTAATTTTCTCAATCCCCAAATATTTGTCAATTTCGAGACATGTGATTTCCAAGAAAGCTTTTACAACCATCTAATGACAATAAACAAAGATGTTGTTTGCATTTAGGAATAAAGTCCACAACTTGGCAGGTTACAGTGATTGGCTCAAGATAATCTCAAATGTTAATTCAGATTTTAAAAAATTAAATACAAGCATTATAATTCCATTCATTAGGTGGGCAGGATAACATTCCATTTAGAATAATCAGTGGTTCAATTTTTTTAAGAGATCAATGTTTAAATTTTATAACTGTAAAAATCAAATTTAATAAGTAAATTAAACAGGACATCATGTTTAATATTAACATCACTGGCACAATTAATGTGTAAATATCATTGGCAAGTAAATATTGCAAAATCAGCTGTCAATATTTATCCTATTTACTGTACATCTCAGTTCAGTTGATAATAAAAGTAAACCTTGATAAAAATGACATGTCACATCCCCGCTCATACTTACACACTGCAATACACAAGGCAAATACTTGAGTACTAAATGTTTATACTGACCAGTGGAAGCAAACAGTTATAGCAAATGTGTGTTGGATAATTCTGTTCAGGAACAGAGTAAAACTATGTGGGGTTGTGAATGACACTTAATTACATTTCAGTAGCCATTCACAACACATAGCAGATGTAGCCAGTAATTATAACTTTTAAATAATGAAAGAAAAAGGTATTAATAATACACCATCTAAGAACTAAATCAATTGCTCACAAATTTGTGAAAGATTTTATGACATCATAAAAACTGCTATTAAAAGGAAAAAGCACAAAACAAATGCCAAATAAATAATAAAGTTTCAAAAATCATAAACGACAACAATAATCTGTTGAATTTTTCACAGGCCACTAATAGTTGTTCATGTTTCTACCAAGATGGCAAAAAAGTAGCTTAATTGAAAAAATGAAGTAATTCTATAGCAACAATCACATTTAAATAATTTCAAAGTAATAAAGATATTTTTTTTTAAGAAAACCCGTCAGTTGACCCCGTATCATACAAACAATAAGGTTTCAGTAGGTTTATATGTGAAGTCAAGTATAGACTTGTTTATTACAGGATTGCAACTGAAAAATTCATCAATAACTCAGACAAGGGAAAAAGATTAAGTCCATTCTGGAAGAGATACAGGGAGGACTAGATTTTTTAATTGTCTGGAGACTACCAGCAAGAAAACGATAGGGAATGTACTTCAAGAATGATTCACAAATATTCTGACATGTGGAAGTGTTATATACATAATGTGCTTTACAATTCAGTGAGGAAAAAAATATCCACCCAATCAACAAGAATGAAATAACAATATGGTCAAAAAATAAAAGAATGAGTTATTTGAGAGTAGTATGTTTAAAATTCAACTTTTAAGGAAAGTTAAAGTCATAAGATAAAACATAATCTTTTTGCAAAAAATGAACTAGTGAAGAGACGTAACTGTACAGTATTCTGTTTACCTCCATACTATTGTAATCTCAATTCAACAGAACTGGTTTGGTCTCAAGCTGAATGCTCTGTAACTTTAAATAATAAAAAATTCGAATTTTGTGAAGTGTAGCTTTTTAAAAGCATGTATGTGACATGTATTGTGACACAAGATAATTGGAAAAGGGCACAGAACTTATGAAAGGAGAGAAATGAAAGTGTATGAATTAGATATTATCTGCACAAAAAATTTGCAGAAGAATTTGTATGAGGCTTACAAAACATGAAAGCGAATTTAGTGATACTTCATCTTCAGATGAATATGAGTTTGTGTAATATAAATAATATTAACTTCATTACCAATTAAATTCTGTGTTCACACAGGCCTATACTAATTTTATTATTAATTATTACCACTACAATAGTCAAAATACTGGTAATACATCTATTTAATATTTTTATTCACAAGTTTAATATGCTAATCTATAAAATATATTATTTTACAATTTTTTTAATATTGTGTATGCATTTGTTTTAAATATGTTGTTGGTAACTTCATTGTCCACCTGTAAGCCAGTAAGTTTGCTTACAAGCTTTCTAGCACTATCTGCACAAACAAGATCAACTGCAGTGTTTATATTTCAGTGTATTATTATTATTATTGTTATTTTAATTTATTATGAAACAAGTGGAGCCATCATAAGTTATGTTCAGTATATTCCTGGAAACAGTGTGTGAACATTATGATAGAAAAGAGTTCACACTACCCCAGAGAATGGTCTTTCCCTTATATCTTACTGCTACAATATGCATTTATGCAATTATACTAATTTGTGGAATTTAATCATGTAATTACCCAACTAGGTTAGTCAAACCAAATTAATTGAATTTACGTGGTATAGTAGTTATTTTGAAGCTAGTGACTATGTTGATCAAAGGTTAGTATAATTGCTGCAATGAGACTCTAATAGTTGTGTAAATGATATAAAATTTACTATAATTCATTCAAGTGACGTTAATGTCTGTTACTAGGTAAATTTGACAATAATGAACGCATAAATACTTAGTAAAATAAACGCTTATTTATTAACATCATTCAAGTAAAGAATGCTTCAACATATGGATATAAATTATGCCCTGTAAATACATTCATGAAAGAGAACACACATATATATATATTGCAACGGATCACAGGATCATGATAGGCGGGGCAAGTTCATATATTACACAGACAATGGACATTCATATTATATTGGTAGATGGTTAAGTTTGGTTGTTATCAATTGTATTTAGTAAGGTTAAGGGTTTAGTTTAGAAAAACTGTGCATTATTATTTATGGTTATTCATGTACTGTGTTAGTGGAAATGTGCGCGCGTGTGCGAGTGGGAAACGTTTCCCGTGCGGTGCGTGAAGTATTATCGTTGTTTTGACATTAGCTGAACTGAGACATGTGTATCGCTACAATCCCTATACCTGTCGGACTATTGTTTACGTTCATGTATATTATTAGTATGTAGGCAGTCATGCATGAGATACGTGTAGTCTGATTACCGCTATGCATGCTGTTACAAAGTAAATGCACTCTACTGCATGAAAAGTGCATGGTCACTTTACTAACCATGTGACTTCCATCCACCAATAGAATGCTGACTGGTGGTTGGAAATTTTCTTAAGCCTGTCGTTACACAGGCAGTTCTTCTACGCCATCTACCGCGAACGGGACGTGCACTCCTTGTCCAAGAATTATACCGCTTGCAAGGTGTTGTAAAGACTATTCGTCGTTAGTGAAACGGGAAGGCTCAGAACTGTGTGTGTAGTACATTTGCACACACCAGTGTTTTAACGCATTGTGCGTAAAATTACAAGCAGTTCTTCACTGCTGCTACCGCGAATGGTACATACAATCCTTGTACAAGACTCTACCGCTTGCAAGGATTTGTTAAGACTTTTCGGGGATAGTAACGCGTGTGACGCATAACAATTGATTTTATATCTTTACACACGATATTAATATTGTAGTATTACGTGTGTAAGAAGTGAGTGTAACTGTATCACTGTGTGAGATTTTCCGCAGTGACAGTATCATTAATTGTTACGCAATAGTTCCATCAAGACGTTTCCGTGCTAGTGCAAGATTTCCTCATAGGGTGGTCTGCTGATCGCGGTAGACCTTGGTATTCGCGAGAACACTTGAAGAAGCCGGAGAGGTATAAGCTCAATATACCGTTATTGATTAAACTCACTGTTACCTGAGATATTACTCGGTCTTAAACTCTATATAAGTTTGGCGAGTAATATAATCCGTAGTCCCGTTGTGTGCGAAGTGTCGGATTCATCGTGGGAAGTGCAGGACATCAGCCCAGCTGTTACAGGACATCAGCCCAGCTGTTATTGGACATCAGCCCAGCTGTTATAGGACACCAGCCCAGCTGTTATAGGACCAGCCCAGCTGTTACAGGACGCCAGCCCAGCTGTAAACGTTTCTGGTGAAACGTCTGTCATTTGTAAGCCACACCTGGCGAACCATCTATACCGCAAAGACCGGCCCTTCTCTTCAACAACATCATCGTGGGAGTCTTCTTATGTAACGTATCACGTCTTGCGTATGAACATTATTTAACATTTTAAAAGAAAGACTCTATATCAAACATTACATTCTGTACATTTCAAATATACCATATAAACTATAACTTGTGTTTGTACAATAAATAATCTTAAACCCTCCAATATAGACTTGTAATTTGAAATACACATACTATCATATCCTATGCGCCAATAGTTTAGTAATTTGTGTTGTCGCATAGAGATATTATGGCGCCCAACGTGGGGCTCGTAAAATAGCGGTAAATTTACGCTATTACATATTTGTCTATGAATATAAAATTTGTTGGAAAAATCCGACGTATAAGTATAATTAACGTAATAATTGTATGTGTATAGTTCATATGAAAATCTGAGGATATAATTTTTCAATTGTGCATATTCTCTTGTATATCATATATGAACAGATTTTATCAGTATATTGGAGGTAGATTATTAGTTGTTGTATGTTAGATAAGGTATTTACATGTTGATATTTTGAACTGCTTTTTCTGTGTGCATATAAACTGGTTACCATATGTTCTAATCTTGTTGTGATAATAATAACTTGCTTTGCGTATAAATCAGTAAATTTAAATTTATAAAATTTTAAACTGAAATTGGGTCAATATGGCGGAGTCAAAAGGGATAGAGAATACTTTAGCAGCCATATTAGCGAAGATGGAAATCATGTGCGAAGAGATGAAAGCCAGTAAAGAAGAAATTAAATCTGGTAAAATAGAAGCCGGGAAACAAAACAAATCACTCCATGATGAGAACAAGAAATTATACGCGGCTGTGCAGGAGCAATCTAAACAAAGCAAACAAATGATAGAAGCGGCAGAAAAGCGTATTAGCGAGACCGTGGAAGCTATGAAAGCTGATATAGAGGCGAGTTTGGAGGTTAATAAGTCACGACTTAATGAATATGGTGAGAAACTCGCTGGAATGGAGGAGCAGGTAATACAACACAGATCCACGGTGAGTGAATTAATGGCCGAGCAAGACGTGCGGATTCAAGAGCTGCAACAGCAAGTGTCACGATTGCAAAGTACCTCGTCACCACTAAACTGTACTACGTATGTATATAAGACTTTGGATGATGTTAATTCACAGAAAAAATTTTATGGACGGGAGAATGAAAACCCCATGGATTTCATTCAAATTTGCCAGCGGGATCTGGAGCAAATTGGTGATACCTTAAGTGAAGCTGATAGAATTAATTTCATAGTGCGGCGACTTAAGGGTACCGCTGCGGAGTGGTTTAGTATCGTCCAGGATAAAATCAACACGTTGGAAGACCTGGTAAGACATTTCAGAGCTAGATACTGGAATGAGGAGATCCAGCGTAAGATACGTACGCAGCTGGAGTTTGGAAAATATTCCAATACCAGAGGTCCTAAAGATGCATATGTGATGCAGTTGATATCCAGAGCTAGATATCTTGAGCCTAGCTTAACCGAACCTGACATGGTAAGTAAACTTGCGCACCACTTTGGACGCGGGATACAGGTGGCCGTCCTTACGCAAGGAGTTAAGTCGTGGGACGAGCTACTCACATTACTTGCAAAATGGGAAGGTATCGACAACCCGAATATCAATGGTAACAGAAATGAAACACCGCATAAAAGTTTTCAATATCAAAATCAAACCAAGCAAACACAGTCGCAACAACAACAACAACGACCTAAGATGTCTAATAGAAATACCAATCAAAAATTTAATGCCAATAAAGTAGCAGTAGTAGCGGAAGAGGATTCCGATATAGAACAGTCAAAAAACGTGTAAGGCTGCACGGCGTGAGTCCGTGCAACAAAATAACTAGTACACGTAAAGGTAGGAATGAAGTTTCAAAAGCCCGGTGTAACTATAAAAAGCAGTTCAATAAATCAAATGTGAAAGATGTTAATTATAAGAAAAAATTTGTAGTGTCCGGCCTATATCCTGCCATAATTAGAGATAGTTTAATTTGCAATAACCATAGTAAGGAAAATGAGAAAGGTATTAGTGTTGAAAATGACACTGACCTCATTGTCAACGCGAAAATTAACGGATGTGTCGGCGAAGTTTTATTTGACAGCGGCGCAGAAATCTCGTTAATGGATGAGCGATTCCTAGAGAAGCACAGGAAACATTTAAAAAAAATCCCGATTCTGCCAGCAGCCCACAAAATCATAAAATCAGCGACGGGTGAATCTCAGAGGGTTGACCGTCAAGCTATGATAACAGTATCCATTCAGGGAATGGAAATAGAAGTCTCTGTGCTTATTGTCAAGAAACTTGTGTATAATGTTATTTTGGGAGTGGACACGTTAAATAAACTGCACGCGAACATTGATTTTCCAAATAAAATACTAAAATGTACTATAAATAATAGTAAACACGATATCAGGTTAGGACGCAGGAGGGGTAAGACGGGGTCTGATTGTGAACCTATTACTATAACTCGCCCAGCGGTTCAACTTGCCGATAAGATAACACATAATATGCGGACTCACAGCAGGCAGATAACGAGCAATGAGCAAGATAAGCTGCAAAGTATGCTTGATAAATTCGAATCTGTGTTTTCAAAAAATCCTACCGTCACGAATGTTTATGAACACAGTATTCAGGTCACTGATGAAAATAAATTTGTACGGAAGACGTACCCCATCCCCCTTCACTATCAACAACAGGTTGATGCTGAAGTTAAGAGTATGCTTCAGAATGGTGTTATTGAACGAACTGATAGCAATTTTTTAAATCCTATGGTTGTTGTTAAAAAGAAAAATAACGACATTCGATTATGTCTCGACATGAGAAATCTAAATTCTATTACAAAAAAATGCTACGACTGTGCTCCGAATGCGGAGAACCTATTCATAAAATGTCAAGGTGTTAAATACATGTCTCGCCTTGATCTTAAAAGTGGATTCTGGCAGATTCCCCTTGCCAAAGAGTCGAGAAGATACACAGCATTTCTATATCGAAATAAATGCTATCAGTTTAGAGTAGTTCCATTTGGTTTGGTTACCAGTTTAGCGGCCATGGTCAGATGTTTGGAGTTAGCTCTGGGACCCGAGGTGGAGGACTTCGTCAGCATATTTGTTGATGATATTTTGGTCATATCCAAATCATTTGAAGAACATCTTGAACATCTCAAGATTGTATTTCAGAAATTGCAAGCCGCTAACCTGACTCTCAATCTTGAAAAGTGTGAATTCGGGAAATCGCAAATTAAATTTTTGGGACATATTATCTCAGCGGAAGGTATAACAACTGACCCGGAAAAAATACGTGCGATCATGGAGTTCCCGAAACCCACAAAACCCAGGGATATCAGAGCGTTCCTCGGATTGACTGGTTACTTAAGACGTTTTACGCCAGAATATTCTGGGACAATTGAGCCGTTGTTAGAACTGCTTCGTAAGAGTACTAAATGGAGATGGGAGGAGCGTCATCAGCATGCTTTCGACGCGACTAAAAATTTGTATAGTAGGAACCTGCACGTGTTCCATCCTGAGAAAAGGGGCACATATGTCCTGAATTGCGATGCTTCGGATTACGCCATTGGGGGGGTACTCTACCAACGGAATGAGAAGGGTGAAAACAAAATAATTGCGCACAGCAGTAGGTCACTAAAAGGGGCCGAACGTAACTATTTCACATCGGAGAAAGAAATATTGGCTATTGTGTACTGCATTAGTAAATTTCGTTATTACCTGGTTGGACAACACTTCGAAATCCTTTCGGACAACCAGGCCTTATCGTTCATGTTGCGCTGCAAGTTGGCGAACGCTCGCATATCCCGTTGGATCATGGCCATCCAAGAGTACGACTTTACCATTAAGTACTGTAAGGCAAGCGAGAACCAAGCAGCTGACATGTTAAGCCGATACCCTCCAATGGTGGAAGAACGTCATGCGTCTAATAACCAGGAAGTTCAAATTCTAGCTGTCAAATATAAATTAGATGACAGTCTCAAAAATAGGTTAAGAAATATTGGTATGGAACAACAGCGGGACACAAAATTGAAGCGGATATGTGACGCTATCTGGATACAAGAAAACCCTAAGTACAGAATATATAAAGACGTAGTATATAAAATTATTAATGGCGGATGGAAGATTATGGTACCGGACGCCATGGTGGAAGACCTCACCTGGATGTGTCATGAGAGTCTGGCTCATGCGGGGCCTTATAAATGTTACCTGGCAATGCGGGAGGATTTTGTGTGGCTAAATATGACCAGGAAAATAAAGGCCATACTCCGCTCATGCCACATCTGCCAAACAGCGAAATATCCGAATCAACATACCCAGGTTGAAATGGGTAACATTGTTGTGCGTAATAAAAATGACCTTGTATGCATTGATTTTTTGGGTCCACTTCCTCGGGCGGCACGTGGAATGAAGAACCTTGTGGTTGTTACGGATGCCTTTACCAAACATGTTAGCCTATATGCTATTGGTAGACCTACTACGTCGGCTGTCATAAACATTATGCTAAATAAATACATGCCGAAAAATGGTCCCGTAAGGAAGATACTCTCAGATCAAGGTAAGCAATTTACGAACACCAAGTGGCACTCCGAGCTTGAGAAACACGGGGTCCAGACGGTCTTGACTGCGATCCGGAGACCGCAAGGTAACTTGGCCGAGCGGGTCAACAAGGAGTTGGGACGGTTGTTCCGTACGTACTGTAATACTAACCAGAGTAAGTGGCCGGAATTCCTAGAATTTTTTGAGTATGCCATAAATGGAAATTATAATTCTACTACTGGGTATACTCCGAATGAACTCCAAACCGGAGAAATGCCAGGCCGGGTCTGGGGTAAACACATTGAAAGGATAGCGACGCATAATGTGCCTATACCAGTTGAGATAAAGAAAATCGAAGCTAGAAGACGCATTAAAAAGTGCGCCGAGGAGCGCACGGAAAAATTTAATGCGGAACATAAACTAGTCAAGTTCAAGACTGGAGAGAGTGTGCTGTTACGAGCATTAAATGTTGGAAGAAGGGAGGACAACACAGCCGCGAAGTTTTTTAGGCTGTATAATGGTCCGTATACCCTGTCGGAGCAAGTTGGGAAAAATACCTTTATCTTAACCAACCCAAATACCAACCGTGCGATTGGTAAATTCCATGCGTCCTCATTGAGGAAGTATTATACAAAGGATCCGTAAACTCAGAAATAAATGTCAGGATATAGGGGTAAGAATGTGTAGTGATTTAAATATGTCAATTCAGGTTTAAATGTTGTATGTAAGATGGCTCTGTGAATGAACAATAATCTAGTTTTGATAAGGAATGTTGTCTGTGTACCCTATGACCCTGCATTAGATGTCGTTATCTGTGTGTCAAGAACATGTGTGTTTGTTTTGGTTTGAAGGTTACCACGTGTCTTTTGATTTGATGCTTCTGTCAAAGTGACAGTTAGGAAATGTTAGTATTAATGGAGGATGTTTATTTGATTTTAGTTCGAGGGTATTATTATTATTTCAGGATTAGGAAGTTGTTTTGGGTATATTAAAAAAAAAAAAATTTTTTTTATTTTTTGTTAGTTAACTAAAGAAAAAAAAATTTTTTTTTTTTATGCGGGAGGGAGTTAATCCTGCAACGGATCACAGGATCATGATAGGCGGGGCAAGTTCATATATTACACAGACAATGGACATTCATATTATATTGGTAGATGGTTAAGTTTGGTTGTTATCAATTGTATTTAGTAAGGTTAAGGGTTTAGTTTAGAAAAACTGTGCATTATTATTTATGGTTATTCATGTACTGTGTTAGTGGAAATGTGCGCGCGTGTGCGAGTGGGAAACGTTTCCCGTGCGGTGCGTGAAGTATTATCGTTGTTTTGACATTAGCTGAACTGAGACATGTGTATCGCTACAATCCCTATACCTGTCGGACTATTGTTTACGTTCATGTATATTATTAGTATGTAGGCAGTCATGCATGAGATACGTGTAGTCTGATTACCGCTATGCATGCTGTTACAAAGTAAATGCACTCTACTGCATGAAAAGTGCATGGTCACTTTACTAACCATGTGACTTCCATCCACCAATAGAATGCTGACTGGTGGTTGGAAATTTTCTTAAGCCTGTCGTTACACAGGCAGTTCTTCTACGCCATCTACCGCGAACGGGACGTGCACTCCTTGTCCAAGAATTATACCGCTTGCAAGGTGTTGTAAAGACTATTCGTCGTTAGTGAAACGGGAAGGCTCAGAACTGTGTGTGTAGTACATTTGCACACACCAGTGTTTTAACGCATTGTGCGTAAAATTACAAGCAGTTCTTCACTGCTGCTACCGCGAACGGTACATACAATCCTTGTACAAGACTCTACCGCTTGCAAGGATTTGTTAAGACTTTTCGGGGATAGTAACGCGTGTGACGCATAACAATTGATTTTATATCTTTACACACGATATTAATATTGTAGTATTACGTGTGTAAGAAGTGAGTGTAACTGTATCACTGTGCGAGATTTTCCGCAGTGACAGTATCATTAATTGTTACGCAATAGTTCCATCAAGACGTTTCCGTGCTAGTGCAAGATTTCCTCATAGGGTGGTCTGCTGATCGCGGTAGACCTTGGTATTCGCGAGAACACTTGAAGAAGCCGGAGAGGTATAAGCTCAATATACCGTTATTGATTAAACTCACTGTCACCTGAGATATTACTTGGTCTTAAACTCTATATAAGTTTGGCGAGTAATATAATCCGTAGTCCCGTTGTGTGCGAAGTGTCGGATTCATCGTGGGAAGTGCAGGACATCAGCCCAGCTGTTACAGGACATCAGCCCAGCTGTTATTGGACATCAGCCCAGCTGTTATAGGACACCAGCCCAGCTGTTATAGGACCAGCCCAGCTGTTACAGGACGCCAGCCCAGCTGTAAACGTTTCTGGTGAAACGTCTGTCATTTGTAAGCCACACCTGGCGAACCATCTATACCGCAAAGACCGGCCCTTCTCTTCAACAACATCATCGTGGGAGTCTTCTTATGTAACGTATCACGTCTTGCGTATGAACATTATTTACCATTTTAAAAGAAAGACTCTATATCAAACATTACATTCTGTACATTTCAAATATACCATATAAACTATAACTTGTGTTTGTACAATAAATAATCTTACACCCTCCAATATAGACTTGTAATTTGAAATACACATACTATCATATCCTATGCGCCAATAGTTTAGTAATTTGTGTTGTCGCAATATATATGAATCAAATTACAATATGAATTCATTACGTCGTTCGCTGAAAACATACACATACATATATATAACACAATCAACATATATAAATATAAACAACCAACATATAAATCTTACACTAATGCGTTCATTTCTTGCCTCAGATGAAGAGCTTTATTTAAAATTACCATGATAATCAATCTAAATTCTCAAAGGGTGTTTTCTTTGAAAAGAGACAGGACAGTAGAGTTCTTATGACAGTAATAACATTAAGATTTACTTGTAAAATGGATTATCCAATATTTCCATCGGTGAAACTCCTTCCCACTGATGATCCATATGTATAAGGTTGCGTAGCTTCGATGTCACTATCACTCAACACTCGCGGATCAGATTCACTCGCGGTGTGTGTGTGTTCCGTTGATGTCGGCCGTTACTATCAGAGTCTATGAAGTTATGTGTTGCGTGAGTACGTTCATCATAATAATCGTGTATATGATTATTTGACTGTCTATTGTCAAATTTCTTCTTGTATCTATATACGTGAATGTATTGTGTTTTAGATTATGTGGTGTATTGTTCCATTCGGTATTGTAGCACTTCGCACTGTACAACGATACGTTTTTGTTGTTCGGTAAAGCATTAATGAAAGTTCTGCGAGTCTGTTATTAAATGAAAACTGCGAATGATTAACTTAGTTCTTAATAAGCGGTAGCTGAGTAAGATAAAGTACTTGAAAGTTTTTAACCACTGACGTATATTGCATGATTGAGTCACTGCGGATACACTATTACTGAATAACTTGTCAATATTGAAATGCTGAGTTAACTGATTAAAGTACTGCGTAACTGAGTTTCAGAGTCAAACTGATATACGTATATTAACTGAAATGTGTTAAGACTGAGAACTGTGACTGAGAAAAGAATAAGATTGAAAATTTTATGAAGACTGCCCTCTCGCGTGCCCTGTAAACAGTTTTTATTAAGCATCATTTACCACAATGCAATGTCCTGGCAAACACGCCTTTGGTCAACCATGATAGGTCAGATGAACTCCTACCCTTATGCAGAACTATGGTTCTCTACCTCTGATTCGTTGTTTGTGTTGCTATCATGACGACGGTCCTCTCCACCTGTGCTCTGGGAAGATGCCGGATTCTGGTTGGTTATCTGGTATCCCCTCAAGTACACGTCGAAAGGGCTCCGTACCTTTTCCTAGAATGTAGAGCAATTCCGCGCCTGTCGATCAAGCTTTTGTCTAAGTATACTCTGGAGGTCTGCTGCTGTTCTCACGCGAACAATACGTCGAATTTTGTTATTGTCTGACTATCCATGACCCTTTTCCGTCAATTAGCAGGACACTGCGTGTCGTCGTTTCCAAGACGCCACTCCTGTTCCTCGTCATAAATATTAGTTGTCACCAGTAAGATGTCTTCCCGCTGTGCGCACACTCGGTCCTATTCATTAGATATACACTCTTTGTTCTCATACGGGTGAGTACCATTGTGTAACTACTCCTTTTTTTTATTGCTGGCACGCTTCAAATCAACCTTACAGCGTGTGCTCGCTACAATTCTCCGTATCTGGGCCACTGTGCTACATTTCTTTGTCCTGTTTGTTGTGGGCTGTAAATCTCGGTTGAGTTGAGTCTGTCACAGGCGAACCTTACTTCCTATTGTAGTGTTGTGTCAAGCGTATCTTATTATTCCTGGCAAGCGTCCAGTTGACACTTCGTTAAGTTGCTTCTTTATTTATTGCTTCTGGCCCGGGTTGGGGTGACTTGGCTGGTGTAACGTATTTTTGATCAAAATTTTAAAAATTTAAAATTTTTGGTCATTACATTGTCCCCAAATCGGATTGGATGTTGGATCCGCAGAATACATTCTAATCCAATTTCCGCGCTCTGAGTTTGTTGTGGGAGTTCTCCTTGTGAAGGTCATGGTCATTGACCCACTTTCCTCTGCTTGGCGTATACTGGCATATATTCCCTATATTTTGTTATTAATTGACTCTAGGAATTTATTGCCGTGCATCTGAGTAAGAATGAATGCATTTTCACATACGATGCATATATAAATAGGCATAAAATTATTTTATAATAATAACAATAGCTGTGGATACCTATGTTATCCATTTATGACATAATACATGAAATAATGATTTTCCAACATGAAATGTAATTAATCATGTATTGTCTTAATAATATTACGATAATTAATGTCCTTAACTTATCTCAAGCGTTCAAAACGACAATTTATGAACAAGTAAACACATATATATATAATCACTAATCATCATCGAGTATCACTTACAATACGCATTACTAGTAATTATATTGATTAACAAAGTATATACACTACCTATGAACAATTAAAGGTTCATTTCATATCATCATGATTATAGATGATCTCACTCTATACTGCTTATATTTGAGTAGTTGATTCTACATCATTTAACTGCTTTATATGTCTATTAAAATGTTCATTATAATGTTTTAGCAATTTATTGCTGCACACCCGATCAAAGTTTTCGCACTATAAGTGTCTTTTATATTGAAATACTTCATTAATATTTGTCATTTCACATGTAATTAATGTCATTAGATAGATACATCGTGACTTAAGGAATTCATGTGAAATTTTTAAATTACATGTTAACAAGTTACACATCTTATTGTCTAGCTAGTTGGACTGGTTTCGCGGGACATTCAGCCAATGCGCGTGCTCCCCTCCCCATGGTCCACTAACCGCTGACATAACTTTCACTTTCCTGCACGACTTGTATCTTCGGTTCATGATATTTCTTCAACTGATGCACGTTAAATTTCCCTCTTACTCTGTTGCTGTTATCGCAATCAGCAAGTTCGTATGTTGCATCGCCGAAAACACGATAAACCTTATATGGTCCTGCATACAACTCTAAAAATTTATCGATTTTTTTCATCGCAGCGTCTGATTGATGATAGGTTCTTATCAGCACCTTATCACCGATAGTGAATTTAGTAATCTTCTTGTTATCATTGATGCGCTTCGCATACTTCTCCCTTTTTTCTTTGATTTTTACGAATACATTGATGTTCGAACTGCCTTTAATGTCGATGATTTCCTTGTCTAACCACTTCTCCCATGCGCGAGTTGGTCTCTTTCCTAATTGCGCCTCGTGAGGGGTTATCTCTGTCATCTCATGGTACACTTCATTTATACACGTCTTGATCAATCTGACGTACCGTGACCACTTACTATGTTGGTCGTGTACAAATATTCGGAATAGGTTTCCAAGCTGGCAGTTAATCCTTTCGGCTAAGTTTGCGCAAGGATTCCTTATCTCCGTATACTTCGGTTGTATATTCAGCTCCTTGAGTCCTTCAATCCATTTCTTCGCGGTGAACTGCGTGCCATTATCAGTCAAGATGACCTTTGGTCGTCTAAACTCCGCACAGTAGTCTTTTATTCTTCGTAAGGTAGTGGTGGTTGTCGCTCTTCGTAGCGTGAACAACTTGACAAACTTCGTGAAATTGTCCACCATGACAAGTAGGTACTTAACGCCTCCTGTACCTGTTGGTAAAGGTCCATAATAATCGACACTCATGATATCACCTCTAGCTGAAGGTATCATCACTTTGGTACCGCCAAACAGCATCCTGTTGTTTGTGTCCTTGTATTTCTGACATGTGTCACACGTCTGAATACACGTTTTCACTTTCTTAAGCATGCCATCAAGCGTGAAGTGCTCTTGTAGCATCTTTACACACCTTTTTGGGCCTAGATGTCCGTACATTTGATGTATTTCTGCAATTAAGTTATTTGACACACTGTCAGGTATATATAGTTTCCACTCACCTCGTTGTCGTCTATATAACTTATTGCTAACAACTTTATAAAATTTGCTTAATTTATCGTCTACATCATTATTCCTAATCTTATCAATAAGTATTCTGAGTTTGTCATCTTCAATCTGGTATTTACCGATATCCCTAATTATCTTACCTATGTGTTGATTCATCTTAACGACTAAATGATTAATTAAGTACTCGTGTGTTGCTTCGTTTGTTTCATCTTGTTTCGTGTCAGTCGGGTATCTGCTTAATATGTCCGCAACTACATTATCCTTTCCTTTACAGTGGATAATGTCAAAATTGTATTCTTGTATGGCGAGAATCCATCTTGTAATTCTCGAGTTGTTTAAGTGGCACTTGTGCATGAATGTTAAAGCCTTATTGTCTGTTATTATCGTTAGAGGTTGACCAAGTATATACATATGAAACTTTTCCAAACATCTAACAATACTTAGGAGTTCTTTCTCCGTAGTAAAATAATTACGTTCAGCACCTTTAAACGTTTTGCTTATGAAGGCGATTACACCAATTTCTCCTTCTTCGTCTATCTGGTAAAGCTGGCCACCATACGCAAAATTACTGGCGTCGCACTGAATGTAGTATCTTTGGTTCGGCCGTGGGAACCGTAAACTTACTGTGTCTGCAAACAAATTCTTAACCTTTTGGAAACATTCGTTTAATTCTCTTGTCCACGAAAACTTCCGTCCCCCTTTCAACAATTTGTGTAAAGGTTGTGTCGTTTCCGCGTATTTGCTCGTAAATCGGTTGTAAAAGTTGGTAAGGCCTAGGAAACCTTTAAGTTGTTTCGTATTCTTTGGTGCTGGGAAATCCATAATTGCTTTTATCTTATCATCGGTTGCTTGTATTCCTTTTGTTGTCAGGCGATATCCAAGAAATGAGATTTCTCGTCTAAAGAATTGTGATTTGGTGAGGTTGACGGTGATATTCGCTTTATTAAGGTTATTTAGTAGTGTTTCTAAATGGCCTAGGTGCGTTTGGATGTTGTTGGAATAGCACAAGCAATCATCCACGTAGATAATCGTGTTCTTTTTTACTTCTTCCTCGAGAGCCACGTCCAATCCACGTGTTAGCACTGCAGAGCTGGTGCTAAGTCCAAATGGTGTTACTGTGAAGCGGTAGCACCTCCCTTCGTGCATGAACGCCGTGAAATCCCTACATTCTTGCTTCAATGGGACCTGCCAGAAGCTACTGGATAAGTCGACCATCGATAAATACTGCATCTCTCCACATCTAGCCAATATCTCGTTTACCGGGGACACTCCTTTGTAATCGGGTACTGTTACACTGTTCACTTTCCTTGCATCAAGGCACAGGCGAACCCTCCCATCCTTCTTGATTACAGTCACAATTGGATTGACGTACGGACTGGCGCAACGTTCGATCACTCCATATCGTAACATTCGGTTGATTTCATCGTTCACCTTATCTCTGTAAGCAAGTGGTACAGGCCAGCCTCTTTGAAAATAAGGTGTCTTGTCCGTGATATGAAACTTATGTGCATAACCCTCTATTCTCCCCGGGCATTCCCTAAAAACATTCCTATTCCTTACTAAAATCTCCTTCAGGCGTTGCAGTATTTCTTCATCCACGAAATCTATGCTCCCTACCTTTTCGTCGATGCATCGCAGTACTTCCTCTTCTTCTTCACTGGTTATCACTTCAATGTTCATGATCGGTATAACGTGCTCCTCTTCATCAGTTTTGTTCTTTAAGTTAATTACCTTGTTTCCAATGTCGATGCGACATCCAACTTCTTGTAAAAAACTAATCCCCAGTATACATGGTTTAACTAATTCTGGTATTATTAAAAACACACATTCATATCGAACACCATCAATCTCGATGTCACACAATATTTGCTTCCTAACTAATTTAGATTTATTTCCTACGGCACTTATGATAAGCGTATTCGTTACGGGTAGTGTTTCATACGGTCCGATGCTCTTCTTATGGTTGTTAAACCACGTCTCCGATAAACCATTAATGAGGCAGCCCGTGTCAAGTAAGGCTTGTACAATTACGTCATTATTAAAGTTGATAGTAATCTCAGGACATTTTAATACTTGTTTATTAATAATTTCATCATCCTCTTGTAGCAAATCATTTCGTAAGTCTGGTAGTAGTATGTTTACATTCTCGGTCAGGACTAGGTCGCTCAAAATTTCTATCTTATTTACTAAGTTGACATTTTTTTTTTTTTGCTGTTGTCACTATTACCGTTCGCCCTAGGGGTGGTGTCATTAAATGCTCTGCTCGGGCCCGCTTCTCCGGGTGTAAACTGTACAGTGTTGATATATTGTTTGTTGTCAACGCGACCCCTCTGCTGTCGGTCGTTTTCACTTTTGTTGTAATGTCCCTCTCTCTCTCTTGGGCTCACTTTCCCTTCATTGTAGGGTCGATAATGTGGCTTACGGCTGTTTTCACTAATGGACTGGATACTTGTGTATTCGGTAATCAACGTCTCGAAATTTGGTATGTTTGTGATACCGCGCGTGATCACGGCGAGCTGTAAATCCCTCCCAAAATGGCGGGATATCTTCCTGATAAGCTGTCTATCAGTCAATGCAGATGATAGTTGCCGGCTTTCTAGTAAGATTCTCTCTACGTATTGGATGGCTGTGACCGGCCCATTCCATTCGTATCTACCGTACTCGAGGTTGTCGCGGATATTGTCTTGGCGTTCTTGACCCCAGTACTTCAAGGTGAAGGCTTCCTTGAATTCTTCGAACATGGATATTTGGTTTCTTATGACACGCCACCATATCCCAGCGTCCATCTCCAAATGCCTCCCTATCCACTTAATGTCGCTGTTGTTGTAATATAGCTCCTGAATCTCTGATAATTCCTTCAGGAATTCTATCGGGAACCTATCAGTGCCATTGTATTTTAGTTCGACATGTGTATGCCCGTTAATCCTACTGATTATCCCAGACTCACCTTCGATTAGTTGTCGTTGCAGCCGTTCTATTTGAGACTTTAGTTCATTGATATGAGTTGTTTCTCCCTGGTGCTCTCATCCAGTCTTAGCTCCGTCGTCTTCTGTCTTCCATCTACCTCGTTGATCTTCTGCTGTATCATGCTGTTTGCGTCTCCCTGTTCCTGTTGTAGCTGTCTTACTGTCTGGAATAGTTCGACTTTCAACTCCTCCTGTTTCTTATGGTTTTCTTTAATGTGTGTCTCTACTCTATTATTAATCTTCTTTATGCTTGTTTGTGTGTTTTGGGTAATATTCTTTAATTCCTGACGGTCTACTTCTCTAGTTTCTCGTATCTCTTCGAACTTCTTATCGGTGTCGTTCTTTAACTCTCTTATGGTCTCGTCCTGCTGCTTCTGGACTTCGTTTATCTTCTGGTCACAATTATTCATGTGTTCCCGCATTTCCGCGCGTATTTGTGTGACTTCCTCCTTATGCTTGTCGAGCTTTTCGCTGAGTACTTTGTTGTTTTCAGCCTGTTCTCTCCTGACTTCCTCGAACTTCTCATTAATTACTCTAATATTGTTTTCATTAATTACTTTGAGGTTTTCACTAGCTTCTTCCTTCTGCTTCTCAAACTTCTCATTCATCATTTTAAGGCTTTCATTAGTTACTCTGAGACTTTAGCTCTGTGTCGCATGAAATCCATCAGTGAACGCAGTGTCACCTCTTCTTGTGGTTGTTGGGACTCCTGTCCCCGCGCTCTGACGTCTGACGTCTCCTTGGTCATTTGCGATTCGATTGGCGATTCTTCACGTTCGTTATCAGGTACACCCTGCTGGTTGTTGATATCGAAGTTCATAGAATCGGATCTACTAGTCGTCATTTTTGCGGCCTTACTTCGCATTAACATCCAGTCTAACTAGCCTTACACTAATAATATTTTGTTCTTATAACTAACATGAAAATATATATGCTTATTCTATCTACTGCCTGCTCTTTGCCATGTGATGGGCGCCAATTTTATACAATATGCATTTATGCAATTATACTAATTTGTGGAATTTAATCATGTAATTACCCAATTAGGTTAGTCAAACCAAATTAATTGAATTTACGTGATATAGTAGTTATTTTGATGCTAGTGACTATGTTCATCAAAGGTTAGTATAATTGCTGCAATGAGACTCTAATAGTTGTATAAATGATATAAAATTTACTATAATTCATTCAAGTGACGTTAATGTCTGTTACTACGTAAATTTGACAATAATGAACGCATAAATACTTAGTAAAATAAACGCTTATTTATTAACATCATTCAAGTAAAGAATGCTTCAACATATGGATATAAATTATGCCCTGTAAATACATTCATGAAAGAGAACACACATATATATATATGAATCAAATTACAATATGAATTCATTACGTCATTCGCTGAAAACATACACATACATATATATAACACAATCAACATATATAAATATAAACAACCAACATATAAATCTTACACTAATGCGTTCATTTCTTGCCTCAGATGAATAGCTTTATTTAAAATTACCATGATAATCAATCTAAATTCTCAAAGGGTGTTTTCTTTGAAAAGAGACAGGACAGTAGAGTTCTTATGACAGTAATAACATTAAGATTTACTTGTAAAATGGATTATCCAATATTTCCATCGGTGAAACTCCTTCCCACTGATGATCCATATGTATAAGGTTGCATAGCTTCGATGTCACTATCACTCAACACTCGCGGTGTGTGTGTTTCCATTGATGTCGGCCGTTACTATCAGAGTCTATGAAGTTATGTGCTGCGTGAGTACGTTCATTGTAATAATCGTGTATACGATTATTTGACTGTCTATTGTCAAATTTCTTCTTGTATCTATATACGTGAATGTATTGTGTTTTAGATTATGTGGTGTATTGTTCCATTCGGTATTGTAGCACTTCGCACTGTACAACGATATGTTTTCGTTGTTCGGTAAAGCATTAACGAAAGTTCTGCGAGTCTGTTATTAAATGAAAACTGCGAATGATTAACTTAGTTCTTAATAAGCGGTAGCTGAGTAAGATAAAGTACTTGAAAGTTTTTAACCACTGACGTATATTGCATGATTGAGTCACTGCGGATACACTATTACTGAATAACTTGTCAATATTGAAATGCTGAGTTAACTGATTAAAGTACTGCGTAACTGAGTTTCAGAGTCAAACTGATATACGTATATTAACTGAAATGTGTTAAGACTGAGAACTGTGACTGAGAAAAGAATAAGATTGAAGCATCATTTACCACAATGCAATGTCCTGGCAAACACGCCTTTGGTCAACCATGATAGGTCAGATGAACTCCTACCCTTATGCAGAACTATGGTTCTCTACCTCTGATTCGTTGTTCGTGTTGCTATCATGACGACGGTCCTCTCCACCTGCGCTCTGGGAAGATGCCGGATTCTGGTTGGTTATCTGGTATCCCCTCAAGTACACGTCGAAAGGGCTCCGTACCTTTTCCTAGAATGTAGAGCAATTCCGCGCCTGTCGATCAAGCTTTTGTCTAAGTATACTCTGGAGGTCTGCTGCTGTTCTCACGCGAACAATACGTCGCATTTTGTTATTGTCTGACTATCCATGACCCTTTTCCATCAATTAGCAGGAGACACTGCGTGTCGTTGTTTCCAAGATGCCACTCCTGTTCCTCGTCATAAATATTAGTTGTCACCAGTAAGATATCTTCCCGCTGTGCGCACACTCGGTCCTATTCATTAGATATACGCTCTTTGTTCTCATACGGGTGAGTACCATTGTGTAACTACTCCTTTTTTTTTATTGCTGGCACGCTTCAAATCAACCTTACAGCGTGTGCTCGCTACAATTCTCCGTATCTGGGCCACTGTGCTACATTTCTTTGTCCCGTTTGTTGTGGGCTGTAAATCTCGGTTGAGTTGAGTCTGTCACAGGCGAACCTTACTTCCTATTGTAGTGTTGTGTCAAGCGTACTCTTATTGTTCCTGGCAAGCGTCCAGTTGACACTTCATTAAGTTGCTTCTTTATTTATTGCTTCTGGCCAGGGTTGGGGTGACTTGGCTGGTGTAACGTATTTTTGATCAAAATTTTAAAAATTTAAAATTTTTGGTCATTACACTGCATACCTCTTTTGAGACACACAAATGCGCAGTCCTTTCACATCTGATCTGTTTTCTAAAGTCTTGATTACTTGATTATTTTATTTTGTCCAATAATGAAATTCTTTGGAATCGAAATTTTAAAACAATTTTATGTGGTATCATTCTCTGATTTTATCCATGTCATTATTTTATTAAAAATTTTTTTTACTTTTTGATTCTGTGAAAATTTTCACAATTTACAATTCATATTTCTATCTCAGGCAGAAATATCTGAACAATTAGAGAGTGCTGCCTTTACATTATTAATAAAAAGATTGGCATATTCATATAATAGTTCTACATGTGTTATTTCATTCTTTTACCATAAAAAAAAAATAGAAATCAAGCAAAAACACAAATTAAAGCTACATGTTCCCTAATAACTTTTTATGCCGACTGCTCTCACCAAGTAATACTAATAAATTTCAAAGTCAACAGAACAGTATATTCAAAAGGAATATAACAACAGAAGAACAAGAAAACTACTAATTTTTAAACACTGATTTGGTAAAGAATGTGGATTGACAATTTGGATTTGTGGCTAGTAATTCTGCTTTGAATTCAGATTTAAACTCTGCAGTGAATACTTGTTTCACATATAATTACCAACTTAATAATTAAATATTATATTCACTTCCTTTCTTGTATTTATTACAAATTTTGTCCTTCCTTTCTTTTTGTAAAGTGTTAAAAACAAAACATAGTTTGGGTATCAACTATCCGTAATGGATAGCTTACTCAAAATAAGGATTC
This sequence comes from Magicicada septendecula, assembly GCA_034769895.1. Taxonomy (NCBI): domain Eukaryota; kingdom Metazoa; phylum Arthropoda; class Insecta; order Hemiptera; family Cicadidae; genus Magicicada; species Magicicada septendecula. The sequence goes on from CM068376.1 coordinate 102,801,235, forward strand.
GTTAAATAAACATACCGCAAGAAGGCGCCACGTAGTAGGTCTAACTTCTACAGGTATCCCAGACCAACTCAGATGTCGCAGATCATCAAGATTTAAGAGCGGAGTTTCCAGCAATGATCGAAACTTGGCTAACTTACTTATTGTCGTTTCACTTTCTATACCTTTAAAATTACATTTACGATAATTAAAATTTATAGTAAAAATAATAGAAAACTTTTCTGGATTTTTGTATTTAAAAAATGAAATAAACCTACAATACCATGGTACAGAATAATTTCATGAATAACTTAATGCCTACAGTACAGTTACTTTAATTGTTTTAAGAATTGTTTACAACACAACCTCAAAATAATACTCTTCAAGGGACTAAACAAAAGTTAAACAACATTTGTAAATATATGAAAGCATTATAAATTGATTTACAATAAAATAAGATTGTGGTATGTATGTTCACTCGTGTACGAATTTACAGATGTTCACTGTAAAATATGATTTTTATGTGTTCATTCACAAATGCAACATTTACAAATACTGCACATTTGTAATAAAATTCACAAAATATTAGAGCACCTTATTTTATATGTGATACAACGGATATATTCACTAGAAATATTCAGTATGATAAGAGCTGTAACATTTGATTTTATCAGTGGGTTGGTTGTCTTTGTTCTTGTCATACCACTTTTCCTGACTGGCAATATAATGAGAATAGATTGAAAATGAATCAACAATATTGTAAAGCCACTAAATCTACAATGTGTTTTGAATCCGTCTATAATGTCTTCATATCATTCATTTTCCTTTATTTAAATGTTCTCATGTCTCTATTGTGGCTACTGAGGCACAGTAGTAGTATACTCTCCCATTTCAGTATATATATTTAACACTATACACAAGATTCTGAGATGAGATGCTGGCCTTAGTGATGTTACAACTGGATTTCTGAGGACTCAAACTTTCAGATACAGAAAATGTTTTCTTCACCCATGCTTTTACTATAGTACTGAAGACATGAAGTCAAATATTCTAGAAGTAAACAGTATTAAGGCTGGGCTACACTATACATCCAATGTTGGCTCATAATTTGCACCACATTGGACCAACTTTGGAAGCAAGTGAATGTGTAACATGCGGTGTATCTGCATAATGGTAGACAATAGAGTACATGTTTACAGCAGCCATCACACTATATTCTGGTATATATTTCTTGGAGAAGAAAAAAGAGAGGTAAGAAAATATATTTTGCGAGAACCCTGTAATTCTGGTTTCAGACCCCACTTTCTTCTCATTTATTAAAAATCACATTTATTTATAAAATGTGCTGCACACCTGGTATACAGCTGACACAAAATACATTAAACTTACATCAAATAGATTTCCAATGTTAGATACATGGTGTGGCAAGTCATGAATGGAGAGGGAGAGCACGTTTTAAGGTTGAGGGAGGGTCCTTTCACTTGGCACAAGGAAGAAACGACAGTTCTAATGTCTTCCAAAGCAAATGTAGGATGCTCGGAATTTGACACTCAACATTTATGAAATGGTCACACTCTGTCAAGACTTCATGCGTCTAACACTAGGAGGCATTTTACACTCAATATGACATGGATGGTTACTATTTTTACAACACTGGCTTCTGAATTCAATTTCTGACAATCTTTGTGTGTGTAATTACTGTACTTGACACAAGTTTTGAAGTTTAAAGTAATTGTTATAATAACCCATGTTTTTTAAGTATGTTTCTCTACAAATTTAAATTTTCTGAAAATTACCCCCCCCCCCCACACACACATAACATATTTAATATTTATAATTACTTTACCTCAAAATGTTTTGGGAATCATTTTGTTCCCTCCTTCCTTAATTTTGAATTGTGGAGTATTAAGTGTTTATATATATATATATATATATATATATATATATATTACTTTAATATTTATAACTAAATTTACCTCAAGATATACTTTTTTCCTATTAGGAACATGTTTCGAGAGTTCTTGTACTCTCATCTTCAGCCTTCGCCATCTTGTTTCTGGTGAAGTATTTGTGTGTTGGCTTCTGGATGTTATTAAGGTAGTTTGTTGGTCTTTGGTCTTTTAAAGTTGCATTATTGTGTGTGGTTGTGGTATCTGTTTTTGTATTTTGTGTATTTTCGATGTTGAGTGCTTTGAATATTGTGTCATGTTTTGTATTGATTTGTATTTGTTCTGGTATTAGTTTGTTTTGTGTTTTATGTTTGTAAATCTGTAAATTTTCCCAAATGTTCATTATGGTGCCTTTGTGTGGTATATGTTTTATTAGTGTTACATTGGTTATGTCTGGGAATTCATGTCCTGTGTTTATTGCATGTGTGGCTAAATTGGATTTATATATATTTGGTTTTTTGTATGCATTTAGGTGTTCAAAATAACGTTTTTTCAGCTGTTTTTTTGTTTGTCCTATATAACATTTATTGCAATCTTGGCATTCAATTATGTATATACCGTTGGTTGTATTATCTTTGTTGTCTGAGCTATTTAGATTTTGTAATTTATTTTTATTAGTTTTGTCATTTTATAATTTATATATGTGAATGTGGCCCATTTTTTGTTGTTGTTATTATTTATGTGTTGTTCAGTTTGATTAATTCTTAATTGTTCAGTTTTTATTTTGTATTTGATTTTATTTTCTAGAAAGAAACTGACAAAGAAAGAAATATAATATACCAAATTGGTTATGCAAATGGATACAATAAAAATACTATGATCAAAATAGAAAATAAAATCAAATACAAAATAAAAACTGAACAATTAAGAATTAATCAAACTGAACAACACATAAATAATAACAACAACAAAAAATGGGCCACATTCACATATATAAATTATAAAATGACAAAACTAACAAAACTATTTAAAAACACAGATATAAAAATAGCATACAAAACTAATAAAAATAAATTACAAAATCTAAATAGCTCACACAACAAAGATAATACAACAACCAACGGTATATACAAAATTGAATGCCAAGATTGCAATAAATGTTATATAGGACAAACAAAAAAACAGCTGAAAAAACGTTATTTTGAACACCTAAATGCATACAAAAAACCAAATATATATAAATCCAATTTAGCCACACATGCAATAAACACAGGACATGAATTCCCAGATATAACCAATGTAACACTAATAAAACATATACCACACAAAGGCACCATAATGAACATTTGGGAAAATTTACAGATTTACAAACATAAAACACAAAACAAACTAATACCAGAACAAATACAAATCAATACAAAACATGACACAATATTCAAAGCACTCAACATCGAAAATACACAAAATACAAAAACAGATACCACAACCACACACAATAATGCAACTTTAAAAGACCAAAGACCAACAAACTACCTTAATAACATCCAGAAGCCAACACACAAATACTTCACCAGAAACAAGATGGCGAGGCTGAAGATGAGAGTACAAGAACTCTCGAAACATGTTCCTAATAGGAAAAAAGTATATCTTGAGGTAAATTTAGTTATAAATATTAAAGTATTATATACATCAAGAAACGGACTGTAGCAGAAAGTGATTGAAATATATATATATACAAGTTTATATTTCGTGTGTGATAATGAGATACACAAAAATTACACATCTATTCCACTTACCTACACCAGACACATTTAATTTGGAAGTTCTATGAGGGTGCTGAAGCCTACTGTGAGTTTGAAAACTAACTTTGTCAGATGAAGAATCATCCTTAACTGAATCTGTAATAAAAATCCTCAAATCATTTACAAAATTCTAAAACAATCCTATATACTAAATGAAAATTATTCAAGTTGCTACCTTCCATGAGCTAATTTAGATTACGAGATTGGTTAATCTGTTTAAAGCTGTGTGTGTGTGTGTGTGAAAGTGAGGGGGTGAGAGAAACAAGACAGAAACAGAAAGAGTATATGCATGTCCATCTGGCTTTAAAACACTTAAATTTCAATTTTCATATTTACCTTTTGATAACATTTTGCCTTCAAAAATAATTTTAACTGACAATTTGTTAAGCCTGTTAATCTAACTGTATATGAACAAATTTGTGTCACTTTTCTGTTCTGTTAATGCTTGTATTTATTCTTGATACTATAGTTTGTTGAAAGAGAAAAACCTAATGGGGAAATTTCTTCCGGACACAAATAAAAATTTGACACTGCAATTCACAGGATGGAAACTGGATGTCCCTTTTCCATTGTCCCTAGTATTTGTTATTTGAGTGAGTTTATTTCGAGTCTAGTCTTGTTGTAAGCATTATAAATTATATTTATTAGTCTCACAAACTGATAAATATTATTTATTATATAGTATCAGTACATCAGTATTTTATTAATTCAGTATCTCACGATTACTGATTAATTAGTGATCTTATGTTTGATTACCTATCAGTTAAACCAATCTGAAGTTTGTTTTATTTCTGAAGGCAACTGTAAAAAACAATTATTTGAGATCATCTGCTGTATTTTTCTCATACACCATTTTTGTTTTTCATAATTCTTGCCAGGCCTTTAAACCAGCAGCCCCGAGGGATACACATTCCTTCACACACCACTTAACACAGCACAGAAGAACGTGTTTATTTCTCTAAGAAGTGACACACTTTATAAACAAAACTGCAATATAAAAGCCAGACTAAAATTGTCTAGTTAAACAATTAAAAAAAAAAAAAAAAATTGTACAAGAGTACAGACAGACAGGAATGCATAATATAAAAGCAAGTTAAAAATAATTTCAGTTTTAAAGAAGAATATATTTATATATTTGTTTATAATAAAGAATATATTTGTTTATAAACAAAGTGCGAAACAGAAAGAAAATACTTCATAAGGAGACAAACTGATCATCAAATTCATCAGTAGACAATGATATATACATTGAGGTTCTTCACTATCCCTGGCTAATGAACTTGTTTTCAATTTGATTTCCATTTTCATTTTCAATTTCAATTTTCAATATTAAGTTTTAAAGCAATGTAGATCACTTGAGATAAATAAGTTCTCAACCACTAACTCCCAAAGTCTGAATCTCAGACATTATCAGTTCTTTTCTTTTAGTCAGTTTCATCACTTAAAATTCTGGCAATGTTTTTGTTTCTTAATTTCAATACATTCAATACAATAGTGTGGTTGTCCTCAACTCTTTGATAGGGATCAATACCTGTATATATACACAATGGCTGGCAAATCAACACATACGGCCACTTCTTGAACATAACAGGTGACACTGAGGTGTATAGACACAAAACAAATAAATATCTCTCATACTTAAGACAAAATTCTAATAAGCTTGTTAATTTTTGACAAAAATATTATAAAATCATATAAAACAAAAAATAAATTAAAAAAACTGTCATAATACAAAATAGTAATACATTGCCCTAATTGGTCAAATCAGCCGTAACTAGAAGTAACTGTAAACAAGAAAATCCACATTGTTTATAATTTTATAAGTATTGGTAAAAGTCAGCATCAACAGACAACATTATTTTTAAAATGATTAATATTATTTATTTAAAAAAAAAACAATATTAATATGCAAACATATACAGAATATGTACTTAAAATTTTATCCTGTACATCCTATTATAAAGCTATCAAATTTTATCAAATTCAGAAAGAGTATATATTTTTTTTAACAGTTAAAAAGAAAAACTGTTCTTTGTTCATCTTCCAAAATGAATTATACAGACTACATACTTCCACTTAAATACCATTTATCTAAATGATCAAAACACTAATCACTGTATACTTTCCATTTATCAAAGTGATATGTCAGACTCTTCTTCAACAGTACATGTACATTATCAACCAAACTGTCTTTTCAATTGATGCTTGCATTTGCTTTAGTTAAAGTATTAAGGATTATTTGTATAGTTTTTCACCATCCTACTCTCATATATTCAACATGACCCAATCATTTCTGTGTTTGTATTTTAACAGAAGTTAACCAATACACAATTGCATATTTTTCCATTCTATTATATACAAGTCTTAAATCCCAACAACCCTTTACGAGTACTAAAGAGAGATGCCACTCCGGTCACTACAAAACAAGCAGTTAAATATGGGCACTACTGGGTCATTCCATGCCAAATCAACCTGACCATTTCAGATTTCAATGAAATGCTCAGGAATCATTCTCCTGTATGATAGAAATGAGAATATATTTTTAGATTTTTTTTTATCTGTTTCTGTTTTGATGTAATTAATTTTTAAAATTTAGAAAAAATACCGTTTTTTGGCTTTCACAAACTTTTTAATCCTTGAATAACTCAAGTTCTATAAGGCCTAGAGACTTGCTTGAACCCTCGTTTTAAAGAGAATCTTACACGGTTTAATTTGATATGCTACTTGACTATGTTTGGTGATTTGTTTTTTTTTTTTTTTTTTTTTTGAAAATCCAAAAAACATTTACATACATTTTTGAAAGTTTTTTAAAATATTTGAAAAAATATATGTTTCTTGTAATATTATAAGCTATAGATCCTGAAACGTTTAACGTTTAAAGTGGGATCTCAATGGGATCAGGAGTTACGTCAAAAAACGTACAATGTTTTAAGGTAAAAAATATACATAGGCTCTAAGGTAACCAATTTACAATAGGGATTATAATAGAGGTTTACTAAACCTACAAACAAATAATCAAGCCATAACCTATTCAAGATCATTGTGAATAAAATATCTGCCAATTACAGGTGTTCTGGCACAGCACAGAAAGCCTGTACAGACTTGTCTGATTCATGTTCTTACAGGAGTGTGACTTATACCCACTCTAGCTCAGTTTTTGCTTAGTTTCCTTTAAGATCTCAGTGAGTGAACAGTTAGTTGTTGGCAGTGTCACTTAAAAAGTGTTTTGCATAAAAGTATGATTTTTATACGTTATTACTTTTTTAGTGGATGTGAAAGAAGTGTTCTGTGATAACAATTTGGGTGAACCCAGTCAAACAAAACATATTTCAGTATATTGTTGTAATCCATTTAAAAAGGGTGGTCATTATTACTACAAAAAAAGCTTGAGACCTGTGAATGAAAATGTTTTAAAATGTAATGCCAATTTACGTGAAGGCGAAAAGATATTTTGTGGCTGTCGTAAAGCTGTTTTAAAGCTACCAGAAATTCCAACTGAGCAAGAAGAATTGCATTCAGACAGCTCAGAATCGCAGTATGATTTGAATGTTCTTGAAGTACAAGTTCAAAACATATGTTCAACTCCAGAGAAAGTAGAGGCAGTTGAAGCCTTAAACAAAAGTCTTGCTGCTACAGATGAAACGCCAATAAAAATAAAACGTTTAAGTGAAAAAAAATACCCAGATGAAAAGATCAAAAAAGTGACTGAAGCTTTCCGAACAAAAAATGTTCTAAATTTAAGTCCAGGTACCTCTGACTCTGACGCCGTAAAAATAATGACAATGAAGTTATTAATCAATTAAAAGAAAAGCTCAACACTACTACAGACAAAAGTGTGAGAATGCAGATTCTAACTATACTTCCCAAAAGCTGGACTCTAAAAACAATTGAAACTGAATTTGGAGTGTCTAACTTTATGGCTAGAAAGGCAAAAAAACTGTTACATGAAAAAGGTGTTATGTCATCCCCAGACCCAAAGCCTGGAAGAACATTGAACCCTGCAACGGTTGCCTTAATCAAGGACTTCTATCAAAATGATGAAGTTAGTCGTCAAATGCCAGGTAAAAAAGACTTTGTTTCGGTGAAAAAATATGGCAAACGTGTACATGTGCAAAAGTATTTAATTCTAAGAACATTAAGAGAAGCATATGTACTATTCAAGGAGCGTTGTCCAGATCAGAAAATTTGATTTACTAAATTTTGTGAGCTTCGTACCAAGCATTGTGTTCTTCCTGGGTCCAGTGGGACACACACACTGTGTGCGTTTGCACAATACATCAGAATGCCAAATTAATGATGGCTCTGTGTAAAATACCTGAATTAACAAATGGTGAGCTCCCTATTAAAACATACAAAGATGTAACAAGCAATATAATTTGCAAAACTCCAACATGTAAATGTTATTTTGCAAATTGTGTTAATTGCCCAGGAAGTGATAATTTGAAGGCTAGGTTTGAAGAAGATTTTGAGCTAAATAGCATTGAAAATGTGAGTTTCAAACAATGGATGCAGATTGATAACAAGTGTGTCCTGGAAACTGTTACATCACCAACAGAAGAGTTTGTGGATTATTTGTTTCAGAGTTTGCCAAAACTCTTAAGACACTCTTTCATTGCTACTCACCAGTCTTCGTACTTGCGACACTTAAAAGAAAATCTACCTCAAAATCAATGCATTGTGCTTTGTGATTCTGCTGAAAATTATGCATTTGTACTTCAAGATGCTGCACAAGGCTTTCACTGGAATAATGCTCAAGCAACAATACATCCGTTTGTTATATACTACATGGATGAGGAAAGCAAAAAGCTGGCATACCTTAGCTTAGTTATCATTTCTGATTGTATGACACACGATACCGTTGCTGTTCATTTATTTCAACGCCTCATGATTGACTTTCTTAAACAGAACCTGCCTCATAAGCCCGAAAAGCTACATTATTTTTCAGACGGAGCAGCATCACAGTACAAAAACAAATTCAACTTCCTCAATCTCTGCCATCATGAGAACGATTTTGGAATTAAGGCTGAATGGAACTTTTTTGCATCGTCACATGGAAAGAATGCATGTGACGGTGTATGAGGGACTGTAAAACGTTTAGCAGCATTGGCCAGTCTATGTATGGTTTACAATGAACAAATCATGATACCTCACCAACTTTATGATTGGGCTAAAGCCAATATTGACAATATCAGTTTTTTGTATTCCACTAAAGACGAACATGAGGCAGAGGAACAGACCTTGAAGAGACGGTTTGAAGCAGCAACAACAATAATGGGCGGCACTCAGCAATTTCACAGTTACACTCCTGTGAGTGAGACTAGAGTTTTAGTGAAAAGCCACTCATTTTCAGAGGTATCAAGTGTAGAAATAGTTTCAGCTGACGACACTGATGCTGATTTGGACACTAATGACATTGTTGGCTTTGTCACATGCCAATACTCAGACAAGTGGTGGTTAAGTTTTGTGTTAGGAGTAGAAGGAGATGAAGTAAAAATAAGTTTTTTGGAACCACATGGCCCTTCTCCATCTTTCAAATACCCACAATATACTGACATATTAGTTGTGCACAAAAGTGAGATTTTAACAAAAGTTGATCCTACAACAGCAACAGGAAGAGTTTATCGCCTTACAGACTTAGAAACTAAAAAGGCAAACAAGAAATTATCTGTTAAATTAAAGAAGAACTAAGATCTATTTAGGTATTTTGGTAAATTACAAAATGACAGTGCTAACCAAGAAAAAAACTTTATTTTTATCATGTAAAACCAGGTATGTAACCTTCCTTGTTATGATGACATATATTAGTATAATGTAAGTAACAAAAAATGTAGATTTTACAAACTGTCTGTTACCAAGTAAACACAAAACAAAAATGATTAGCCTATACATGCGTTGTACATTACTTTTTGTCATAACTCCTGATCCCATTGAGATCCCACTCTAAAAGTTTCAGGATTTATAGCTTATAATATTACAAGAAACATCTATTTTTTCAATTTTTTTAAAAAACACTATCTAATGTATGTAAAAATTTTTGGATTTCAAAAAAAAAATCACCAAACATAGTCAGGTAGCATGTTAACTTCCAATCCGTTTATCAATTATATATTTTTTAATTATCATATTTAACCTATACTTACCATACGGTTCACATGTAGCTTCCGGTTTGCCACGTGGCTTTGTAGTCAACATTAAATTTTTCCTTAGGGTCCAAAGTATCGTTAAGCGAGAGTACATAAACAGTTGGGATTTTACGAAATAACGATTCTGACAACAATTGAGGTGACATAAAAGCTCTCTTTAATATATATCTAACTTTGCATAATTATATTTATAAAATCAAAGATGGCTTCCTATAAGACCAAATACAACATGGCGGACCTGTACTTCCGCTTTATTCATTATTAATTACTTTTCAATTATTTGTTTCATATTTACTTTAATTACCCCAAAACATTTTACTACTGCAGTATGGTTAGATTTTAGTATTACCATCAAACTGTATTATTTCAACATAAACCAACGCCTCATTTTTTAACAGAAATGCCGGCATCTTTCACACACACATTTGCTCTATATTTTCCCATTTTCTCATTTTTGGTACATTTTATTAATCAAAATTTTGAGCTCAATTATTTAGTTACTTTAGTTATTAATTTTGTCACTTCCCTGGGGTTGAAGATGTAGTCTCCCAATCATGCGTTCATCTCGGCCAGTTGTTCGGCGAACTTTTCCTGTTTTGTCGGTTTTTTCGTGCACTGAATTTACATTGTAACTGACTGTTTACTGAACACAGGTATATACTACCTTTGGATTACATTTTGATTGATTTAGAACACTTCAACTGGCAAAATTAAGCCAGCTAAAAATCGAGCGTCCCTGATGTGCTGTAATGGACTGAGAGCGAATCATACGCACAATCTACGCAAGTGGTAGTGTAATTTAGTCATCGTCTTTTGTTCTTTAGCGGACGACGCCCTTGTTCTGTGTCATTGCGGTGATGTTGTCACATGATTTCATGACGTCTCACCATTGTTTTCCAATCTTCTTTGTATAATATAGGCGATGGAACGCACACACACCATGACCTTGAAGCCGACTTGTACAGACCAAACTGCATCGTTTTGTTATAGTATGGGGAGAGTTGACCTAACCATTTTGCATATATGAAAATACAATAAAATATCTCTTTAGTACCAATAAATCTGAAGACCGACTTTTGTACCGTCACAATAGCATATCAAATTAAACCTTGTAAGATTCTCTTTAAAATTAGGGTTAGGGGTCAAGCAAGTCTCTAGGCCTTATAGAACTTGAGTTATTCAAGAATTAAAAAGATAGTGAAAGCCGAAAAACGGTATTTTTTCTAAATTTAAAAAATTAATTATATCAAAACCCAGACAGATAAAAAAAAATTAAATATATATTCTCATTTCTATCATAAAGGAGAATGATTCCTGAGCGTTTCATTGAAATCTGAAATGGTCATGTTGAATCTTAAAATTTTTTGGTTGGTTTGGCATGGAATGACCCTACTAGCTCGATGTCCATTCTTAATTACTACACAAATTTTTACCACCTACTCTTGGAACATCTCTTACCAGTTCTTGTTCCCCAACCTATATATTTTAGCAGGTATGAGACATGTTAATTCTTACCTTACAGGTTACACTTGTACATGTTCAACATCAGGCTGAAGATATCTACATTTTCAACTGCTATGACATTTCGTTACACAGCTGCAATTGGTTTTCCTGCACTTCAGTATCTTCTTTTCCAGCACATATCTAATGGTTACTTTATCTCTTTAGAATACCAAACTTTAGAAATTATATTGTGCTATCTACATTTTTCATTACTGCAACCTTTTGAGTATGCAATTCAACTTTAAAACTTATTTATTCTATTACGCAATGATTCTTGAGACCTCACTCTACAGTTTCCTTCATTCTCACTTCTTCTCAGATTCTCATTTCTTCCTTCTGGCAAATTCTTGGCATGTTCCTTGAACCTTGATACTCCATTGTGCTCTGTCTTCCAATCTTGCTTAGCCATCTACGGCCATCTTAGCCAAATGGCCTTATTCATTCCACTAATTATATGCAATTTCACGTTTACCATTATGTCATGTGTTTGCAGCTCTGTTCCTTTTTTTACAAACCTCACTGAAGTTAAATTGTATTTAGATGTTCCATAATTTGTCCTACTTCCATGTCCATAATATGGAAAGAAGTGAAGACTCTATTGAGATTATACTGTGTTTGATACAATATTAAATGCTCACAAATACATACAAAGGTTACATATGGTTATATTTATGTATGAATATAATGTATATTTACATACAAGAATGTTTTTTACTTATTTATCAACAAATTGTTACAGTTCATAGTGTTTTTCAGTAAAATTTAAAACAACTTTAGTCAAGTTCATTTAATGGCTCAAAGGAAGGATATACAGTGAAAAATATTTATAACAACTAAATTTGTGTAATGTATTGCATAACTAAAACAGTTTGTAGCTACTACTCTGATTTATAGTGAATACAACATGCTGCAAATATAAGCAATATCACAGTTAAATGCAAATGATGTTAAAAGGTAATTACATGACTGATGTAATGAATTTGGGTTTATAATTTACCCATATGCTTACTTTGTAATTTCTTATTTGTAAATATTCATATGTTTTATGTTTATATTTTCTTATTTTTTGTCAGATGAATGGGTGGTTATTGTTGAAAACAATGACAAATTCATGTAAAACTAACATTTCACTATTCTCTACAAAAACTGTTTTTACACTGTAATTTTTCAGTATGGAGCAAAGCTGGAAAGAGAATGTAAAAACATAATACTGACATAATAACAGTGTTAAGCAGTAGATACACCAATTGTGTGTGTGTGTGTGTGTGTGTGTGTGTGTGTGTGTGTGCACGCGCGAGTGTGCACATTGGTCTACGATTGTTTATCTCAAACTGACTTCTCCAGTGGCAAGTAGTATACGATATCTTCTGAGAAAAGGCCCCAAATTTGTAAACCTGCCTGGCATGTTACACCAATTTGTACCAGTATATTTACTACACAAACATGACAGTGACTTTCACACTGAATCTTTCAAATGATGAATGCCTGAAACATTGACAAATAACATAAGTCTGATTTCCACCCACTGTAGTACTGACTTAATTTACAGAATGTTAACAACATCCTGTTAAAATTAATTATATTGATAATACATTTCTGGGTACAGTAATAACAAATTTGTTACAGTATGGGCCAAATGTTTATCTAGTAGAACATTAGGACCACTGAGGAATTCACATTCTGACACCCTCTCCAAAAACCAGTGTAGCATTACATGTACCAATATATCAAAAACTTTATGAGACTGGATAATTGATCAGTGCCAAACAATGGGCTTCTCAGTCTCCAAAATACCCACAATAATCTGGTACATAGCAAGTATTTGAAGACTAAGAAGTAACATATAAAGAAAAGAACATTGTACAGGGTGCAGTAGAAAAACCTCCCTCATTTAAAAGGCTAACAAAAAAAACATGAGCGATGCTATTCTAAATTTTATTACATAATATGAAAGGATACAGAATGCAGTTTCTTTCACTTGGTTTTGAAAATGATATCGCCTAAATGGTGGCCTTCTTCCACGATACACGTTTCTAATTGATTTCTGAAGTTTTGCATCACTCGCTGGGTGAGTTGTGGTGTTATAGCCGATGTCGGTAAACATTAGCCTTCAGATGGCCCCAAAGAAAAAAATCGCAAGGGGTGAGATCGGGTGATCGTGCGGGCCACCGAATGTCACCATGTAACGAGACCAAGCGCCCGGGAAACAGTTCTCTCAAAACAGCCATTGAGTTTCTGGCTGTGTGGGCAGTGGCCCCATCCTGTTGAAACCACACATTCCGATTTCCAAGTGTGGCGAGTTTTGGTTGCAAAAAGTGTTGTAACATTTGCACATACCGAACGGAATTCACTGTAACCGTTTGGCCTTCTTCCTCGAAAAAAAGTATGGACCATAAACACGACAATTTCCAACAGCACACCAAACGGTAACATGTGGACTGTGTAGACGTTTTAATGCTGACCCTGTAGACCGAAAATTTTCAACCCATAACAGTATGGTTTTTCTGTCCGGAACAGCATCGCTGCGATTAAGCTCGAAATGTATTCGAAAAGCTCTCTGCGTGGCGATCACAGATTCGTTATTTTGGATAAATGACTCAACAACAAATGCATGATGTATACCAGTCCATGCCAAGATGGCAACTGAAACGGCAAGGCACACGCTACCGGAAACCAACACCACGAACCCCCCACTCCACCAGTGCCGGTGCAATGACTCGGCGAAATGTGGGAGGTTTTTCTGCCGCACCTTGTATAAAGAATTTTTAGTACTTACAAGTACACTTCTAGGTATTCCAGCATCCATTGAAGATGATCCAATTGGATAATGATCCAACTGAAAATGGAACACAACTGTTCCGAAATGCATCTTGGATAAAAAACTAAAAAATCACCAACTGGAATACCTAGAGGTGTACTTGTAAGTACTAAAAATTCCTTATACATTATTAAAGGTATTCTTTGACTGTTTAATAAAAAAAAAGTACATTGTTGAAAAAACGCCCATATCAATAAATCTTATAACCAAACTGCTGATGAATCACGTATTAGTCATTATGCTCTAAATGTTTGGGAAACTTGTGAAAATAAATTACCCATGGTTTGATATTGACACTCAAATGTTTAAAAGCATGGAATATAAAATGCAAAGTTAAATAAATAATTCTAAATGGGCTGAAATATCAAAGAAGCAGTAATCCATGTTAAACTGTTATTTAAAACTCAACATGAATTGTTTTGCATTCTGGCATTTAACATCCAATAAATGTCTGCCTAACCATATATGAGTAGCCATGAGGTCCATTATGGACCTGCCTTTATTGTTTACTTTTAAACAGATACCTAGTATGGCTGGGGGCACAATGTGGAAGTACTTTTTGTAACTTTTTGACAGGCCTATTGAGAGCCATTTCCCTACATACTGTATGGATTCGGAATACCAGCTAAACTGGTAAGACTGCTATGACAATGAAGAACGTGACAGTGCAAGTAAGAATACAATGTCACATGACAGAACCAATTATAGCAACACATGGCCTGAATCAGGGTGATAGGATGGTACCTATGCTGTTTGATCTAGCATTAGAATTTGTGATCAGAAAAATGTATTAGCCAGTACATTGCAATAAAATGGTTCAACTAGCAGTATACAGTAATGATATTAGCATTATAAATCATACCAAAATCACCGAATCACTGCTAAGAAAACTTATCATGATCTGAAAAGTATGCAAGAATTCTGGCTTTAGAGATAAATACAAACAAGGTAAAAATCCTTCTACAATTTAGTAATAATTGCCCAAATATGCGACTTGTGGATAATGTGGTGGTTGAAACCAGCTTCGTAACCTAGGAGTAACCTTGATAAGCCTAGTGCAGAAGCTTTCATAATCCACAGTTTATTCATCCTAGGTAACTGGTCATACACTGCATTATCAGTAGTTTCAAGTCAAAATGTGGCCACTGAATCACCAAACTACCATAAAATGTTAGTGTATATAGAAACCACTGTTTGATACATCAGAAACTATGGAAGTGAATTATAGGTCAGAAAATCAAAATTGCAACTGATATCTTTGAAAGCCTGATATTAAGAAGAATATTAGGCCCTATTAATGACAATATAAACTGTAATTGTGGGGTGTATAATCTATATGAGGAGTCATGACTATCTGTGTATGCAAGAAAGCAACACTTAGAATGGGCAAGGATGGAAGAAGCCAGAATTCTGAAGAAGACTAACAGAAGACTTCAATAAAGACTGTTGCCATTGTAGACAAGGGTACCAAAAATGTATTCAATATTCTCAAGGTTCTGGAGGAAAATGGTCTGGGGAACTTACTACGGGAGGTCACAGCATGATTTAGGCTGTAGAGACACATGAAGAGAATGAAGAGTGTTCCAAATATATCTCCTTAAGTAACCACTCATTTCTGTAAAGTTTCAAACATTCTGGCAGTGAGATAAACGACACAAGACTAACTTATGCAAAGGACCCAATACTGTAAGGTACAAATATGAAAAAAGAAAGAAAGAACTGTAAAGATAAGAACTGTAAAAATGTATTCAGTAAAAGTAATGATAATATAGAGACTTTTCTGACTACTATTTCTGAAAGTTGATTAACAACATTCTGATATAAACTGTACAAAGAGTATTCAAACAAACAGGCCTCAACACACAGATATTTATCTTCAGACACTGTGTTCAAGATTTTTAAAATTTTCAAAATAATCAACAAAATACAGCAATTTAAAAAGGAAGTTATGTTGAAAAGTTGAATACCTAAAGAAAATTTACCAAAATTAATTGTATGAAACGTAATAGTTTTACAAACACCTGGCAAACAGCTAGACACCCCACCATGGCAGTAATACACAACCCAATATTGGATTTGGTTAGTAGGATATGCATGCTTTGCTAATCAGATGATGGATATTCTACAAAGTTACACACTTAAGACAAATTATAAGCAACTACAAATAGTCATAACCAATTTCCACCACATTTACAGATCAAAAAATATGATAAACAACAATATGCCATCAACTCAGACTCAGTAAATATTTTCTGAGAATTGACATACATTGACAATCATGTTATTTTATGGAGACCGGCAACCTTGGAGATAGCAGCATGTATAATGCTGTGTTTGCTCAGTAAAACCAGACATCACATTGAGTCTCTCCACTACAACAGTTTTTGTTCAGCATTGAATCGGACCCCATAAAGCAACATAACTGTAGAAGGGACTTTCTGTTCTGTCACCTTCATATTAAAACACCGAGTAAACCTAATGTGAATTCACTAATCTTCTTAATGTACATAATTTATATACTAATTAAAATTTAACATTCGTGAAACAAAATTTGTATCGGTTGGCATTAAAAATTGTTTTTCTCTGAACTTTCAGTAAAATACATAATTCATAAACAAGTATTATTTATATAAACATCTGGTTACCCTTGTACTAATCAATATTTTTGGTCACGTGAATTCAAATCAGTATTGTATTAACACAATCACCTCTTCTTCACAATGGACTCCGCATAATATATAAAAAAATAAATACTACCTGACTGACAATTTATTTTATTAGACTCTGATACCAATTAAAATTTATGATATTACATTTTTCAAATGAAATTTAACAGTGAAATATTAACACTGTAATATTATTACATCATACCTATCCTCTCATTTCATTTATAGATTACAAATGCAAGCTCTTTGATTAGTAACATTTACTTCATGAATGAGTCATGCAGGTGTATGACACAAGAATAAATTCACCACATCATATGTTATATCCATTAAATTAGCTGTAGCTTATGTCCTTTTTAGCTTTTAATACAATCTCATTAAGTAAGTTAACAGCCTGAAATTTAGTTAATACATTTACCTTGTTGTTTGAAAGACAATCTCTGGCTCACATCAATTTTCACATGTTCACTAGATGTTTCACAATGCTGTATATTCCCTGAAGTTTTACTTCTATGGCTATTGATAACACGCAGTGCTGTAGACTGTGCTACTTGCTTTGAGATTTTTATATCTTCACAAAAAATAAATAAGTAAATAATAATATCATAAGTAATTTTCCAGTATTGTTTACAATCATATTATGAAACTAAGTATGATTTTTTCAAACTGAATTACACATATTTCATAGAACTGTTACAAAAAAGAAATCTCTCTCTCTCTCCCCCTACACACGCGCGCGTGCGCATAAAGAATTTCGACGAGAAACCGAAACATCGAAGCATGATAATGTTTTGTAAATAAAACATTTCTAGACTGTGGGGAATCGAAAGTGTGGAAGTGTCACATTTTTCGATGATGCATCACGCATTTTGTGGAATGACCCCCAGCCTAAAAACACTATCATGTTAATATTAAGAATATAATGCATAACAAACATCAATATATAAAATATTCACCTATTAAAATATTTGTACCTTGCCTCTGTTTTATTAAACAGTACTATTTAAAAAAATTGTTATATTAAATCAGAAATGTAATATTACAATATTTCTCTTTACATGCATAATCATTAATATAACCAATAATTTAAATAAATACCTGATATATTGCAAAACTCATCATCTCCTATGTCCCAAGCGTCACTAACACTTTCTTGGAAATCTTGGAAGGATGTTGAAGAGCCAGAATTATGGTGGGAACTACTTCGTACTTCCTTCCGTGGGCTTGGTCTAATAGGGCATTAAAAAATGTGTTAGAATAACATTACACAGCCTTGTACTGAAGGAATATCTTATTGAAAAGAGTGTATTATTTAAAACTTACTTAAGACAGAACTGCTTTGACGGATATTTTTATATCACAAATAATACTTGATAGGCTACACCACTACATTTCAGTTTTACATTAATGTTAAAATGATTAATGATTGATGCAACTTTTATCAAGAAAGAATGAAATATTATAAGCACTTAGTAAATACTAAAACCAAAACACAGCTGAATACTACCTAAGACATGTTGAACACACAATTTATAAACTACCAACCATTAATATTTCAATAATGTTATCATTTCTCAGACAGATTGATAATAAGGGGTTTCAAAATAATAGTTAAGTTTATTCATTTACTTCTGTCATTTGCCCATTAGATAATAGTTATTTTTAAAAAAAATAAAGAAATTGTCTATCCCCATTTAATATAACATCATCATTTATTGTACAGGCAGTCCCCGTTATACATGGTCCCGCTTTACGCGATTTCGCTTTTACGCGGTTTAAAAAAAAAAAAAATTTCCTTGAAGGGTTTTGTATTTGAGTTGAGTTGCGCCAAAGCGGTGATTGTTTGAAGTGTACAGTTAGTAATGGAGGGGCGGTGACGCGCTGTTCTCTCTCCTCAAGGTCAGTGGTCTCATACCGCTCGCCTCTCCCCACCCCTACTTGCTCTGTCATTGTCTGTGTTTGCCTATTTTTACAACGTAGTCAGTCACCTCTCGCTATCGATCGCTGTCAGTAGCACTGCGCTGTGTACCTCTCTAGCAATTATTTCCTGTTCACGTTTCATTGAGTGGTGAGTGTGACATTTCGTTCAGTGTTGTAGAGTTATTGAAAATGTCACAAAAACGCAAGGAACATTCAAGTGCGAGTACTAAAAAACGTGCGAGAAATTCTCTTTCATTGGAGATTAAACTGGAAGTTTTAAAACGTATCGATAAAGGCGAACGTGTTGTCGATATTCAGCGAGTAATGTGTCTTCCAGAGTCGTCTATAAGGACGATCTGATCGAACGCAGACGCAATTCGTAAAAGTGTTGAATCTTGTATGAATTTAAGTGTCGCAAGAGTAGCTACATCGAGATCAGATGCAATGGAAAAAATGGAAAAGCTTTTGTCTACCTGGATTGAACACCACAACCTGCGGAATGCACCTATTTCTATGGCAATCATTCAAGAAAAAGCTAAAAGTCTTTATGCAGAATTAACACAAGACAATGAAAATCCACCAACATTTAATGCTAGTAGAGGTTGGTTCAACCGTTTTAAGGCTCGCAACGCTTTTCACAGATTAAAAGTTACGGGCAAGGTTGCTTCTGCTGATAATGAAGGAGCTGATGAATTCAGAGAAACTACATTTAAAAATATTATTGCAGGTGGTTATATGGCAAAGCAAGTTTTCAATTTAGACGAGACTGGCCTATATTGGAAAAGAATGCCAAGCAGAACTTTTATTTCTATTGAAGAAAAAACTGCACCTGGTTTCAAAGCTGCTAAAGACCGTTGCACACTGGTTTTTGGGGGCAACGCCTTTGGCGATTGCAAATTAAAACCATTGATGATTTATCAATCAGAAACCCCCAGAGCACTTATAGGTTACGATAAACGTAAACTGCCTGAGGTTTGGAAATCTAGTAAGAAAGGTTGGATGACAGGAAAAATATTTTATGATTATGTTTCACAAGAGCTTCAAGTGGAACTAAAATGCTACTGTGAAAAGGAAAACATTGAGTTTAAGGTTTTGATTCTTTTGGATAATGTGTCGAGCCATCCCTCAGAAATATGTGAGGTGAATGAAAGCATCAAGGTTGTGTTTCTTCCCCCTAACACTACTTCCATATTGCAGCCTATGGACCAAGGCGTAATTTCAGCATTCAAAGCCAACTACCTTAAGGAGACACTCTCACAACTCATAAACTCATGTGATGCTAATGACCAGCTTTCAATTAAAGAATTCTGGAAACAGTTCAATATTAAGATGGCTATTGAAATCATAGATAAATGTTGGAAAGGACTGACACTTCACTGTATGAACAGGGTGTGGAAAAAACTATGGCCTCAGGTTACGGTGGAATCAATCAACAACAGTGAAGAAATTGATGGTGTCTCTCAAACGGCCAAAGAAATAGTGAACTTGACTCACCAAGTTGGATTCATTGATGTTGACGAGGAAGATGTTTCTGCGCTTCTACAAGAAGATGATCTGAGCAACGAGGACCTGCTGTCCATGGAAGACGACAATTGTGTGGAAGTGTCCGAGGAAGATAAAGAACCTGAATGTGTTAAAGTGTTAACCGGTAAAGGGATGTCAGAGGCTTTCAAAATGATCAATAATGCTTTAAGCTACTTTGAGAACAATGGTCCCGATGAAACAAGAAGTGGAAAAGTTAAAAGAGAAGTTGAACATGTTATAAAGTGCTACCGTGAACTGTATAACTCGAAGTTAAAATCCTCAACTCAACTGTCCATAAAAAACTTTTTTTCACAAAGCAGTGTTGTGTCAAATGAACAGGAAACAAGCTCTTCTGAGTCTACAGAAAATGTTGGTCACGAGTAATAATCTTAAATGTAAGTAAAAAACTGAATTTCTTTCAAAATATTTTGCAGTAATTTTAATTTGGTAAAAACTATTGTACTGTATAACTTTTTATTTTTATAACCTCTTACTGTACCTTTATTTAACATAATTTACTCAATTTATATGTGTGATACTATACAAATTTTTCATTTGCTGTATTGTTTATACTGATTTTGTTGTGTATTTCGTCAATAAATAACATTAATTTCAATAACAAAACCGTTTGTTTTAATTACTAAAATCATTTTTAACGTAAGCCTACTTGATCAATATCAATACTAAGCTGTATGACATTTATTTGCCGCTATCGAGCCAGTCTATAAATAGTCCCCGTTATACGCGGTTTCGCTTAACACGGCACTTTGCCGGAACACATCTACCGCGTATAACGGGGGCTACCTGTACCACTAAGTGGGTCACAGTTACTTAGTGGCAGAATTCTATAAATATATCCACATGATGTCTAAGCTGAGTATCAATTTACTGTATTGTACATTATGACATTATTGGCCATGACTTTTGTAATAACAAGCAAGACAAAAGGCAAATACAAGTAATTTCTATAATATACAAGTATAAAACCATAGATTATGGTAATTTAACAACAATGTGCACATGATTCAGAAATCAGAAACAAAAATAGCCTGACAATAAAACAAATATTTTATTCAGCCATTGATGAGGAAAATGAAAAACATAGGTCTACAATGCACGACTACAGAGGGCTATGTACGATGCAGAGGGCTGTGTAGACTTTATTAATAAAAGCAAATAAAAAAATACAAGTCACTTAGGCCAAAATAGCATTAAAACTAGGGTAATGATTTCCTATTATTATTTACAATACAGGCATTGTGTAATTACAAAATATATTATCAATTGTTTAAAAAACTTAAAATTTTATATTGAAAACAATAACTGATCATCGTTTTAAAATATTTTCCAGTTTAAAAGATTACAATACTCACTAATAAGGACAACAAATTAAATTACTGGGTAACAATATATATTCATCATCACTACTATAATTGTTGTAGTTACAAAGCAGTGGTAAACGGAAGTAGTTATAATAGTAGCAACACTAGTTGTAATAGAAGTAATAAAGAAAATAGCAGTGTAGCTGTATAATTGCAATAATTGTAATAATAACTGTTACAGCTACTGCATTAGGTTGGTATAGGTGTCCTAGCTAATCAGTAGTTAGTTTATAAACTAATAATGACAACAAACGCTTGTTTTGTAAACAATAATGACAAAAACTGTTTAACAAAAAAAACCTTCATAATACAAATACCCAGTGTTACTATTAGACGAGAGAATATTGAGGAAAATTAATTTAAAATGAGATCATCTATACCTTCCAGGAACTGCTTTTGTGGTTTTCTTCCAGAATGGAGGCACTCTGTTGCCGTCAGGTTCACCATAGCCTTCATGATTATCCATAATTTACTACTTGAAAATCTTTCAGTCTATCACATGATATGCTTTTAATTTTTCTGTAAAAATTCATTTCTATTTTAATGAGGGTAATTTTTTTAATTTAACCTGTTCACATCATTCGAAATTATCATTCATAATATTTTTGGTTAACTACATTTAGTAATGCTGATAATATCATATACTATAATGCTGTTGATTGTAAATTTTTAATTACAGGTTATTGTAACTTATATAAATACTATCAGGTACAAAGAAATTATAATAAACAGTACATACCTACAGTTAAACCCTATACAACAGATTTAAATTTATTTATAAACACACAATTATGAATAGTACTCCAAATACTTTCTCAATATCTTAATGAATCATTGGGTTGGGTGGGTTATGTTTTCAGTATTAAAACTGTATTAGCTTAACTAATTTCCTTGATTAACAAGCCTATTCTAATTTGTCCTTCAAGAGAATAAAGAACTGAATGACCCACTTAAGGCCTAAAAAGAAGAAATAACCGTTTTAATTAAATTGAATATTAATTTTTTATGCCTTACATACACACTAACTTCATAAAACTATCACAGTATGTAAATAAAATAATTTATTCTACAACTGAGCTGCCAGAAAGTCATAGTCTACCTCGATTGGTGGCAATTGTTGCCACTGTCTAATTTTTTTACTTTCATACATACTCTAATTCACTAACAATCGTTACAACATACCTAAATACGTACCAAAATTTATTTCACTTAATTAATACGTACAGTATTGTTTTTTAAAGGTTAATGAATTACATAATAGCCGCTAATCTTGGTAATTTAAGTCCTAACAACTATTCAATACAACATTTATTTACAGGTTAACGAACACTCAAACTCCAGACATAACGTAAACGTAATCAGTACCAGGTTAAATGATCAACATACTACAATTTCACTCAATTAACCACAACAATATTTACGTATACACCATACCATTAGCAGACTATACTCAGTGCAACCAACTACACAAAATAATACATTCATGTGTTGAGAAATAGGCGTGGATAATAAACATACGATCTTTTATTCAAAATACAACTATTACACTTAAAATATATGTCTTGATACTTGCTATTCATAGCTTTCAAATGACTCGAAGGAAACTTGATACTAGTTCTGCCTTAATATGAAATCATTCAAAAAAAAGTAAAACTTTTAAAATAAGACTATATCGTACTAACTACCTGTTGACAAGGTAAGGATTCATGAATGTAGTATAAAGATTGCAGTGGCTAGTGTTAACTGAATAGCAACAGGCACGGAATTTAAATGTTTCGATAAAATAAACGTTTTAAACAAGTTTCAGATATACTGTACTAATGATCGTACCCATAAGAGTAGGAGAAATGAATTATTAATACGTTAAAAAAATTAAACTGCTAATCGGAACAATTATGGGCTGCATCATAAATAGTAATAAAATGGAACTGGAATAAATTCTTGAAAATGGTACTATCTTACGTACATAACTGCGGTTTTAAGTTTAGAATATTCTTCGGCTCACATTTTAACATTATTGTGTGATACACAGTAAGTATATGGTATAAGAGAATTCTTTGATTTTGTTGTGGATGTGTCCAGATCTGGGTCGGCGCTACTGAGGGGGTGCAACATGTGCATTTCCACAAGGCGGCAGGACTGGAGGGCAACAAGTTTCAAAAGACAGATTTCTCAATAGTCCGTTTATTATTGTGAATATTTTTTTAATAGTAATTGACCATATCAATTAAACATGAACTAGGACAAAATTTGGACTATTCTTAGTTAAGGATTCTGTGGCAATTAAAGCCACAAAAATATGCTTCTTTATATTTTTTCTTTACATGATTTTCACTGTTTCAGATATTAAAATTGTATTTCTTTATTCCAGAGTTTCAGTATTTTAGTAATATGTAATAACTTCTATTAGCTATTAACTAATTATATAACTGACTATAAGCAGTTTTACACATTCAGTAATATATGTTATAATGTTTCTTAAATTTTAAATTAAACCAATGTTTCAAACTAACATAGCAACTTTCATTTTTATATGCCATTATCATGCTTGAAATATTTCAACAGCATCTAAAAAAAAGTGAATGTTTTATTGTTTAAAGTCAATCATAAATTGCAGGAGTAACAAAATAAATTATTATAATAAAAAAACAGCGCTATCAGCGGCAACCTCTGAAGATTCCTTTTAAAGGTGAAAACCGGTTCAGGTTGTAAGGTAAAATTTTATGTTTTTACTTATAAAAAACTTTGTGTTCCGAGTCGTTAATGTAATAGTTATATTTAGTTAATATAATACTTTAATTTATTTTTAATATCATCATTTTCTAAGCTAACTGTTTACATGTGCTTTATAAGTCCTTCATTAATTTAAAAACAACAACAATAAAAATTGATAAATCCAGTTTTCTCTTTAATAGTTTATTGATGTATTACAAAAAATCTGAGGATTGTGACTTGCTAATCTCAGACTTTTTAGTTAGGTCTTCTTACAAAAACATTACCTTTTGACATTTAGGGAAGGTTTCTGTTTAATAGTAAATTTTTACTTCAATGATTCTGTGCATGACATTAAGACTTTTAAGGGGGAATGGAAGAGCTTTTGCACAGGACAGCAAAATACCTAGCGCTGGCCTTGGTCCAAGTAACTGATTTGTAAATACTATTCTGACACAGAATACTAGCATTTTAGACAACAATTTTAATTAATTGGGCCTCTGACATAGCACACAATGAAGGGAAATTGGCTAAGGCAATAAGAAATACTAGTGGTCATGCCAAAGTATTGTGTGCAAATCATTAAGGTATAAAAGAAGTGATTTGCAACATTCTACTCAATTTGCATATTCCAGAGCATTTTACTGATCTTATGTTCTTTATTCTCTCAATATACCTATAAATTTACTGTTATTTGCCTGTGTGATAATCCTCATCAAGACGAGTAAATTTGTTTTTTCAGTTAACTGTGTGTGTTAATGCATAACTTATTATTTGTAGAATATTTATGTTTTGTCTGTTTCATTGTGTTGTAGTTCTAGTCATATTTATGTATGTAAAGAGATTTATAGGTGTTGGTATAGAAAATTGGTATTTATATCATGGTAAGAGAGACACAAATTAACTTTAGTTTATGTCTTTATGTTTAAAGGTTAGGTAGACAACATATACAGGCCTATTTAACTATTGCAGTGTCCCTGCGCCCAAGAAATTTTGTTTCCTTTTCCATGTTACCTTACCTTAAACAAGTTAAACTTTTATTTTAACTAGTATTTTGTATATTAATCTAAGATGTGAAAGTAAATAAAATAAATTGAATACATATGAAGTGAAATCTTAGATAGCAATAAGTGAACTATACGTTTGACAAAAAGACTTCATTTAATCAACAGTAGAAAGCAAATCTACCAGTATAATAATTTCCAGGCTAGTGGTTAACAAATTTGTCTAGAACATATACATTGTCTAATTCATTTTTAATGGCATGTATAAAAAGATGACTTTATCATTTTTAGGTTTAAGATGAATATAAATGTTTTTTATCTTAAAACAAATTTACATGTGACAACAGTAATTTACTTATTCAGCAATACAATCTAAACCTTGACAATTAGTAGGGTAGTGTTTAGGTCTTGCCTTTTCATTTGGAAATGTGTCTTCAGTATCTTCAAAGTATAATTTTACAGTTAAATTATTTTTATTGGCATGCACAGGAAGATGCGTGAAGTTTTGGTGACATAAATAATGTTTATCCCTCACAAGTGAAGAAAAGGATTTTTCAGTTGAAGATTTTGTACCAAGAGTAGACAAATAAATCTTCAAATGATTGTCTCTATCACTCTTGAACAATTGGAAATATACAAACATACGAAAACACATAAAAGCGACATCCTAAATGAACAAACACAATTCAAATCACATGCATTATTCGAACATATAACACCCCACACACACAACATCGATCCTTCAAAAGTCGATACCATCCCCAAGAACAAGACGGACAGTGCTCCCAACGGCAGCCTCTAAAGAAGCGTTTTAAAAGCGAAAACTGGTTCAGGCTATAACGTAAAACTTTTACGTTTTTACCATTAAAAATTTTGTGTTCTAAGTCGGTAGTGAATTAATTATATTTAGTTAAGTAACGGACACATCATGGACAACAAAATCCAAGAAATGATTTTAATATTTGTAGATAAGTCATACAGATTTTTATTAATTGAATTTTTTTAAAGTAGTAATGGTGGACAAGTGATGATAATGATGAGATTTGGTTCTTTGAAGAGAAAGCTTTTCAGCTAGATACATTTTGTTTAAAATTTTTCTTTACTTACTGGTAGGTATGTTGGTAAGAATATTGCAGTTTGTTAGCAAAGTTGTGGATTTCATCAGGCTCAATTCTGTGAGGATGAATAAAATTAGAATGTTTGGTAAATTCATTGTATACAGACATTCAAATTTTTGCTAAAGTTTGCTTTAGCTTTTAACTATTGTTTAGCTTATGTTTAGATTTTAACTTTAGGTTAGGTGTAGCTAACGTTTAGGCTTAGTTTTAATTTGTCTACTTAGTACTTTGATTTTTTTTGTATAGTTTAGTCACCTTTTGCTTAGTTTGTTAGTTATTTTATTGTTGTCTAGTTTTGATTTTTTTTTCTCAAGGATATTTAAAAACAGTAAACATCATTTTCATTGCATTCAGAAATATAATGAGTTACCAGTATATAAGTTGACACTGAATCAACATACATTTCCTCAGAATGTAATTTCTACTTACAGCATTGAACATTTAATATTTTCAGGATAGCTTCCCACAATGTAAAAATGAAAGTAATTTCAGAAGAGTTGAGTTTTATAAAAATCATCTTCCTCTTGTCCAGCTACTGTCTTTTCATTTTCATCCTCTTTTGCACTCTTTAGAGCTTTATAATTATTAAAGTTGTCAAAAGTTATTAAGTACTTAACTATCATTAAAAGTGTTAATAGTTAGAATGGCTTCAGAATCACAGTTTAAACGTTTAAATGCCTATTCATGAGCAGACCAATATGTTTTAAGAGTTCATGAGGAAAAAATTTTGAATAATATATACACGGTTTCCTAACACAGAACACTGACATTTTAGGTAAACATTCTGATGAAGTTTGCAGTGAGTGAAAGCTGGCTTAGGTAAAGTTAAAATGCTATTTAGTTTATCAAAAACAATAGTGTTCCATGTCAGAAATGTATGTACATATTGTTGTAAATACTCAGACATGTCATGGGAAACAAAAGCCAAGAAAAAATTTCTTTATATAAGAAAAGTACTCAAGAACATTCCAACAGTGGGTTGATCTAGTAACACCTAGATCGGTGTTTCTCAGCTTATGGGGGTGTGACCCAACTGCTGGGTTCTGAGGAGGCGTTTGGTAGGTCATGAAGTTGGGTTTGAAAATGTATTTACTGTGACTTAAAAACATGTTACATTTAAATTACCAAGCTATATTGTTTTAACAATTGTAAATTCAACCCAATTTTATGTAATCTGAACTTTAAATGTGTGTAAAAATGCCCTAAGGCTTTCACGGCCAGAGTCAGTTGTATAAGAAGAGTTTACCATGCTGTTTGGCCGTGGTCTACGGTTTAATGACAAACCAAATGTTTCAACAGCACCACTGGCTGCCATCATCAATGGAATTCAAAGAATTCATGACCTCCTGAACGTAGGTTGTTATCGTCAGGCCCACAGTACTGTGGTAAAGGCATTGTTATCATAAAGGCATGTTATGTGGTAAAGGCTTATGAGTCCCATGAAATGTAATATCCTTCGATGGTGGATCCTGGAATTAAAGAGACTAATAACAACTGACCTTGATGATAAGGACACAATACTTATGTGTGATGTCAGAGAAAAAGTCATTGATACAGTGTATATCTTATTCTCAAACAGCAATAGCACATTGCATGGTAATGTTTAGAACTTTATCGCAATTTATGGAGAATTCTTTCAAAAAGCATATTCACAATGTATGTAAGTACATAATGTACTTTACAGATATAATTACAAGACATGCAATAAAATATAGAATGCTATATTACAAAGGAAACTTACTAGTCAGCAGTGGCGAAGTTACATGGAGGCAATTGAGGCAATGCCTACCCTAAAAAATTCTGTAGAATAGAAATTATAAATACGTATGAACTACGTAACGTAAAGATTATACATTGTTACTGTGACTGTCGAATTTATTAAGCCAAAAGGTGCTTTACTGAGCAACCGCTAGATGGTGACAGGTGAGATTCGGCATAGCTCATTTAAAGCGAATGAGGCAACGTGAACTTTCCTCAGTGTTTTTTGTGTACATCGTATGTAAGCAATGTGCGGGCGCGATTGGGAAGTGCGGGGGAGGGGGATTGTCCCGCGCTGTACACTGTACACATAGAGCGTTGAGGCATGTCTCACTTCTGTGATGCAAAAAGTTTTATTTTATGCAGTTATTAAAAGTGTTCCTGTTATGCCGCTGAACTAACAGATGATCAAGATTGTTATTTGAATTATTTGTAACATTAAACATACTGTATACTATATAGAAACTAATTAAGTTTAAAAATTTGAAGTTCAATCAGTTGTATTATTGCGTATGACTTATACAAGGATTGTTCAATAAAAACACATTTAGGGTTGTAAAGCATTTTTTATTTTACGATTTTTTAAGAAGTCTCCATTAACATTAAGACATGAGTCCCACTGTTGCACTAATCTGTAGATTGCCTCCTAGTAAAATTCTTACGGCTGTTTGCGGAACCATTCGCTAACAGCAAACTCTACCTCAGCATCCAGATTTGAACTACCGTCCTTTTAGTGATTCCTTAAAAAAATTTAAGGTAAGATTTTTGCCTACCCATTCATTAACTACTAGCTTCACCACTGCTAGTCAGTATACAGTATCTGAGAATTATCAAATCAATTCTTCAACAAAACTGGTAGAAATATCTTGCACAGTATTATATATTCCCAAGACACAAATTTTGTTGTAAATAGAATACAGTGTCTTATAGTTTAATATACGGAATGTTTTAAATACAAGTTTTATGTGCACAGTTGTCATGTATGTAAATCAGCCTAGGTTTCATGTTTGTATAATGAATGAATATCCTATAACACTGACAGATATCGCTATAGTCTGATATCACTTACAGTTATAAATATTTATTTTCATTTCACTAGTAAGTACTTTACACAGAATTTAAATAAATCTGAAAGTCATTAATTAGTAAAAACCATGAAAACTTGTTTAATGTACACTATTGCAATGTTTATCAATTTTTATGGAAAGTAATTAACTTCCTGTTCTTACCTTTAATTAGAGAATTATTTCTTTTCCTGCTATAATTTTTCAACAAAGTATTTACACTACTATTACCAATTATTTTTATAACGCTTTCTTAATTGTGGCTTTTACAACTGACAAAATTGTGTAAATTTTCTTTGACATTATTATGATTAAAAATATATTTATAGAGAAAGTTTCTTGGATTTCGTTGTCCATGAAGTGTCCGTTACTTAACTAAATATAATTATTTCACTATGACTCGGAACACAAAACTTTTTAAGGGTAAAAACGTAACAATTTTACCTTATAACCTGAACCGGTTTTCACTTTTAAAAAGTTTCTTCAGAGGAAAAGTGAAAACCGGTTCAGGTTATAAGGTAAAACTTTTATGTTTTTACCCATAAAAAGTTTTGTGTTCCGAGTCGTAGTGAAATAATTATATTTAGAAAGTTTTTTTCCCCCCTTTGTAGTCCATGTATGGTTGAATATGAATTTCATTTATCAACTGTGTCATGTGCTTATCTTCAGTACTCACATACAGTGAAACTTCGCTAATTCGGACTTCACTAATTCGGAATTTCTATAATTCGGACTGGGGTTCTCAATACTGTAATTTATATGTACATATGTAAAAATTCAAAATCAAGTGTAGATTTAGCCTACTTGAGAAGAGAAAGGCCAGAAATACTGTACATAGTGTATTTCCATGAACTGGGATTATTAATTGCTAGGTCAGCGATAACGAAAAGCAGTGTCGTATACATTTCCTGGAAATTCTGAACAGTAATTTACAATTCATGACAACGGATATGACTCAGACAGACTTTCACATTTGTCATCATTGTGAACGTTCGTCCCATAGCCAGTCACTTTACGTTTTGACTCCGTAGTGTTCGTACCTTTTACTGTGTTCAAAAATGAGTAAACGTGGTTCGTATAAATCGCTCACGATAGAACAAAAGATAGAAGTTTTAAAATGTATTGACAAAGGTGATTCGGTTCAGAGTGTTTTACGCGATTTCGGTATCAGTAAATCGACATTTTACGATATTAAAAAAAGCAGATCAGCAATTACAAATTTTTCATTGAATAGAGACTTTGATAGTGTCAGTGAAATTAAGCGAAAATGGATGACTCCTGCCAAAACATCTGACATTGATGAAGCTGTTTGGACGTGGTATAAACAACAACGAGCTGCTGGTGTACCGATCTGTGGGATAGAATTGCAGACTGCTGCTGAACGTTTTGCTACTTGATTTCAAAACCAAAATTTTAAGGCAAGTACAGGGTGGTTGTTTAGATTTAGAAATCAACATGGCATAGCAAACCGATCGATTTGTGGAGAACTTTTAAGTGCAGATCATGAAGCTGTTCAACCATATAAGGATAAATTACAAAAGATTATTAATGATAATGAACTTTAACCGTGGCAAATCTACAATGCTGATGAGATGGGATTGTTTTGGAAGGCAATGCCAAAAAATACACAATCGAGTAAAAAAGAAACCCATACACTTGGACATAAAATAAATAAAATGAGGCTGTCTGAATTACTGTGTGCCAATTCCGATGGTACGCATAAATTAAAATCTGTCATTGTAGGGAAATCTAAAAACCCAAGAGCAATAAAGAACATAAACGAGACTGATCTTCCTGTGATTTATAAAGTTTACAGAAATTTTCAGTTCTTGGTTTCATAACAATTTTATTCCATCAGTCACAACATTTCAGATGGAAGAAAAAAATGTTGCTAGGGAAGAAGTTAAAGCAGTGTTGTTATTGGACAATACTCCAGTGCATCCTGCAGAGGACATTTTACGAAGTGATAATGGGAAAATAAAATGCCTATTCGTGCCTCCTAATACATTGGCACTAATACAACCAATGGACCAAAGAGTAATCTATAGTTGCAAACGGCTGTACAGAAAGAAACAGCTACAAGACTGTCTCATATTTATTGAAGATGAAGAGGGTTGCAGTACCAGTTTAGGTGAACAGACTTTAATCAAATTAAACTGGGCTTCAAATTGGAAGGAGGTGAAAGCCACGACGATTGCTAATTCTTGGAAAAAAACTTCTTAACCCTGAAGATAACAAAGAAGAGGATTTTAATGGAATTAAAGAAGATGATTACAGAAATATTTTAGAAAATGCAGGAGAACATGAGACAAACACGGAAAATATTTGAGAGTGGCTGGATGAAGATGCTGGTGAGGTAGGGTACGTTGTGCAGTCGGAAGAAGAAATAGCTGCTACTATAGAAGGTCGCCAAACTAAGGGACTAACAACAGACGATCAAAATGGTGATGATGATGATGATGATGAGGAAGAAAACGATCACGAAGAGAGTGAGAATGTTAAAATAAGTGATGCAATAAAAAACGTACAATCCTTGTTGAAGTTTGTAGAAATGCCTGCAAACTCTGACTTAAGCAAATATTTTTTTGTTTTAAGTGACATGAAACAGGATTTTGTGAGGAAACAGCTAAAAACAAAATACACACAGAAAAAAGTTAGTGATTTTTTTAAGAAGCTGTAGGCTTGCTAGAATACGTACTGTGCAGTAAAAATAGAGTGTTTTATATTTAAGTACTGTATTTAAGTTTTGTTTTTTATGTAAGTTACGTACTACAGTATAAAACTGAATCGAATTTTTTTTAGTAAAAATCACACAAACAGGTACTGTACGTTATTTCTTATTTTATACCTCTTCTACTACTAATTAATAGAGTATTAAATACAGTATTTTTAACAAGAACATGCAGTAGACCTCTTGTAGATTTAAATTGGGTTTCAGAATGATTTCTTTTATATTGTCTGCTATCGGTAACCGATAGACACGCAAAAACTCGTGATCAGTTCGTAATGTTCTATAATTTGGACTTTCAGCAATTTGGACTGAGCTTGGTCCGCATACAAATTAGGTTTAGCAAAGTTTCACTGTATTTATAATA
This sequence comes from Magicicada septendecula, assembly GCA_034769895.1. Taxonomy (NCBI): domain Eukaryota; kingdom Metazoa; phylum Arthropoda; class Insecta; order Hemiptera; family Cicadidae; genus Magicicada; species Magicicada septendecula. The sequence continues at coordinate 102,833,609 of CM068376.1, forward strand.
TATCTAGCATCCTTCAGAAAAGCTTGCTTATCTTCTACAGTGGAATCAGCTAGTAATCTGTTGGAAATACCTATGATTGTTGTTGGATGAGGCATTATTATGGAACTAGATTTTCTTATAAACCTATATGAGTGTGGCCTAATAGTGTATAAAATAAAAGAAATTAAAATTGTATTAGCTGAATAACTATACTGTTCATTAAAACTAACAGGCAATATCAACTGTCTGTTACTTACTTACTTCCCTGGTGGTACAACCCTTGAGGTGTGCCGTACCTAGGTGTACGGCAAGTGTCAGTTATACGGATTCCGGGCGATATTTTCATGCATTTGGGTAGTTCGCCTTGGACTGTGGCCACTTCGCTATCTGTGAGACGTTACGGCGACTGTTTGTTATTTCGAATCTTACGCCATCTAGGAGACATTACGGTAACTTCGAACTACGGTATCTTTCGTTCCGTCTGCTAGAGGGAGTCTGCTGAACTTCGTCGTGATTTGTAGGCGCCTTTGGGAAATCTGTCAGTTGTGGAGTGAGATTTTTTCGGACTCACGTAGTGGTTGGCCTATGGTTTTCTTTTCGTTGAGTGGAGAGTTGCGTTTTTGACTCGATGGGTTGGTTCCGGTCAGCAGTTCTCATCAGGAGCTGATCACGACCACGTGTTGGGCTCATTGTATAGAGCTGAAAAGTTTTGTGTTTTTTTTTATGCCGGCGTTTTTTTTGAAATGATTATGTCAGGCTGAGGGAACAGTGTGCCAAGGGGGTCCCTGGGGGGCCTGCGTCCGTGATCATGTGAAGACCGGGATGTTAAATTGTGTGATACACGTGTGTAAGTATTGAGGAACACAGCATGCATGATTATGCACGCACTGTGAACAGGTATGGAGAAATAAAATTTATTAAATTTGGCCCTGGGACTTTATGGGTCGAGTGGGGCCTGGCTGATTTTTAAACACTACAAAAAAAAGAAAAAAAAAACATTTTTTTTCCTACAAAAAAAAAAGAAAAACAAAAAAAACACAAAAATAAAACTTAAGAAAATGTGTTAGTTATTGGCCATGGTGTTCATTTGGCCTAGTGGGGCAAAATTCAGCTGAGTTACTTAAATGCTTGTATTCTGTGTGTGCATGTAATTGTCTTGTGTTGTCCATATACGCATGCAATGTTGAGTACAATTTTTCCTTGTAATCTGTGTGGAACTTATATGGTGGCTGTTTTTATTGGAACGTGTAAATCTGCTTGTGAAAAGAGTTTCAGTCCACCTACTGCTGTAACAACACATTACCTTGTGCTAGAACAGTATACCTGTGTTGCCACTGTCAAAGTTGCCACTGTGTTACAACAAACGGAAAGTGGTATTTAGTAAACTTAGCTTTGCCACAGAAAATCTTCTCAGAACTTAATATTAGGTATAAAACACCATTCTGGCACAGATTTATAATACCATTACATCTCAATGAATAATGATATTGTTTCATAAAAATAAAAGTCCATACAAAAAAAAAAAAAAAAAAAAAAAAAAAAAAAAAAAAAAAACTTGGGAGTTTTACACTAAACAAACATTGTAATTTTTATAATATTTAAATTATTATGAATTGTTGATATATACTTTATTTAGTAAAATTTATTTATTTTTAATAAATATGTTGAAAATTGTAATATATTTTTAAAACTGTGAACCTGTTAAAAACTATTTGCAAAAATCTATTGGAAACTGTTATTCTATTACTTTTATAACTGTATGTACTGATTATCTGAGTTTTTATATGATTGTGCACTCTGAAATCTGTGAGCTGTGGTGCTTCACCAGTTTATGCAAGTTAGGGCAGGGTGAGCACATGCACTTGTGAGTTCCACACAAGTATATAATGATTTATCTTTGGTTGCATGATAATTTATTAATTTGATGATTCGCCTTTCTAGCGTTTGATTTAGATTTCAGAGGGCGCATGTTGTTATGCAATATAATTGTTTAAATTGTTGTGGCTTTACTGAGGTTGTACGATAGAATTGCTTGTGACAGGGTTTAGAAAGTTGTTTATATTATTGAAAGCTGCATGTTAATGGTGATCAGTATGCCCTGTGAGAGATTTTAAATGTTTGATATATTTTGTATAGTTTGCCATGTAAGAGATTTTAAATGATATATATATTTTGTATGGTTTTCATGAAATATTTCTTGAATATTGAATACTTTTACATTTTAAATTTTGAATACCCTGTCATAGTTTTTAAATATTTACACATTTTCCATAATTCTAATGGAATAACTTACAGCCTGTGGTTTTTGTATGAAATTTCATTGTCACAAAAGAAAAGAAAAGATAGCCTCAATAAACTTGTTATTGTTGAAATTTAAAATTGAGGTCACCTCATTCGTCCAATTCCCCAATGGACCTAGCATGTGGATATTCTTCCACTAGGAGGCCTCTCCTAGTGGACGGTAGCGCGATGATTTTATTTTACTAGGTTGGCTAATCTGATTTATATCTCATCAACGTTCGCGTAATCGTACTTTGGCCAGTGCACATTCAGTAATCTCGGCGTTCGGTTCGCCGGACCTTTCCGTCAAGTTAGTGTCGACATTAGATGTAGGCCTTAGGCCTTACTATTTTCTATCATGGCCAACTAGCGCCACAACTTCATTCTTAACTAAATTTATTAATTATTGATTCAATATGCAGCATTAGCCAGCCTTCTTTCAATTTATTACAGCTGTAATGTGATCATTCAAATTATTAAAACTATTCGTATACAGTCCACTTCTCTTATTTCTTAATGTAATTTAATACATCCTACACAACATCTTCAATCATAATGGAAGACCAGCAGACAAATATTTAATGCAAGATACATAATTTTCGCCCGCTCGGGCTGAACAAATTAACTCTTCCGGTCCGCACTTGCGGGACGTTACTTTTCTTAAACTGTTTCGGCCCACTTGGGCCGGGATCAGCCATATTTTTGGTCACTCCGGACCTGGATTTCCACTTAATGTCTTTTGTATCTTTTCTGGCCATCACGGGCGGGTTAGCACGTCAGCTAATGCGACCGTGGCGTGATTTGCGTCGCCACTTCGCTCGTCGTCTTCAGGCAACGTGATAGCAAGTTCCTGCCGGCTGCAGTGCCTCAAGGTGGTCATCTTGCCAGCTGTTCACCATCATCATCAAGGAGCCGACGCTGCGGGACGTCGCTGACCAGTTACCACCAGCAACAGCAATAAGGTGCGTAAAAGAATGTCTGAGGAAGGCCTCAAGGTGTTGACCAGAAATAGAGGCGGATTAAAGTCCGCGATAGTGCGGATACAATCCGCGGTAAATTCATTTGACATTAATTTAACCACAAAACATTTTTTGACTGTGAGATTAGAAAGTCTTAAGAGCTTAGCCTCGAAGTACGACGAAGTACAGTCTGAGATAGAGCTTATAAGTAAAGACGTGAGCACTGCTCAGGCAGACCGAGTCGAGGTTGAGGAAATGATATACTCGACTGAGGCAAACATTTTACAACTTCTTGACACTGTTAATACTCAGACTGTGCCTCCTGTACTATCGACGCCTGTGCATTTAAAACCGATAAGTTTGCCCTGCTTCTCAGGCAACATACTTGAGTGGCAACATTTCTATTCAATTTTTAATGATCTGGTGCATTCAAGATCAGATTTAACACCAGTACAGAAACTGCATTACTTGCATTCATCAGTGAAGTGTGAACCGTTAGACTTAATTAAATCATTACCAATTTGTCAAGAGAATTATGTAATAGCGTCGAACTTGCTGTCCGATAGGTACAATAATCCATTTATATTAGCAAAATATTATGTACAGAACCTACTTCAGGTTAAGTCCACAATAAAGGACTCAGTCCAAAGCTTGGCTGAGTTTACGAATACTATAACGTCTTCTGTTAATTCGCTGGCGGCAATGAAGCTGTCTGTAAACCTATTTGAGTTTATTACTATACAATTGCTTTCCACTAAACTTGACCCTATCACTTTAAAACGTTGGAAGGAGTCTATAGACCCTGACAACTTGCCTAGTTTTCAAGACTTTACTCATTTTTTGAATTTGCGCCGACAGCTTTTAGAAAATACTATGCCAATTGAACCCGGACAGCAATTCAATAAACCTAGTGTAAAACCAAACAATAAGTTTGAGAAATGTAGTTTAAGAAATACTGCTGGCAGCAGTACCTTTAAGAGTTATCATGCTACGGCAAGGCATTATTCATGTGTGTGCTGTAAATCTGATCACCCGCTTTACATATGTAATAATTTTCGCATATTAAGTGCCGCTGAGCGGGGGCAATTGGTGGCAAACCATAAATGTTGTATTAACTGCCTTAGAGCAGGTAATTTGATAACAAATTGTAAAAGTAAACAGGTTTGTAAAATTTGTTCAAAGGGTCACCACACCTTGCTGCACGCTAATTACGTGCCGAAATCAGCAGCTGCCAGCAGTAACTACTGCTCATTTAAATTACAGTGTAAAACCAATGTACTTTTATCCACTGCAGTTGTATATGTCATTGATCAGGCTGGCAATAGGCATAAGGCGCGCGCACTTCTTGACGCCGGGTCTCAGATCAATTTTTGTACGAAATCATTTGCGAAAAGATTGCACCTCAAACTAACCCGATCTAATATTCCGATTACAGGAATAAGCAACACAGCGTGTTGCGCTACTGACATTGTTTCTATGCGTATTATGTCTCGCTATCAGAGACATAGTTTCGAGGCCAAATTTGCCGTCTTATCTAACTTAACTCATAATCTGCCTTCAATATCGTTTGACATCAACCGGTTCCACATTCCAAATACAATTTTTCTCGCCGACCCAGATTTTAATATATCTTCACAGATCGACATACTATTGGGGGCTCAATTTTATCTAGATTTAATATTAGCTAATAAGTACACACGCGGACCCAACTTCCCTATCATTCAGGAGACAAAACTGGGTTACATTTTGGCCGGCAATCTGCCCAAGCACTGCCACACCCAGGGTCCTGCTGTTTCGTTCTTGGCAAGGAACAATGACAGCCAAATCCTGCAATCTCTTGAGAGATTTTGGGAGGCAGAAACGATCCCAGGCGATACCCCTAATGGCGAGTCGGCTTGCGAAGAGCATTTTATGCGCTACACTCAGCGTAACGACGAGGGTAGATTTATAGTGTCGCTCCCATTCAAGTCTGATAATCCTCACTTAGGGGAATCCTACGCAAGTGCCGAATCAAGGTTTTTAAACTTGGAGCGTCGATTCAGGCGCGATCCCAAGCTCGCTCGCGACTACGCAGACTTTATCGGGGAATACATGAAGCTTGGGCACATGACACCCATTGATCATGGCGCTATCAATTTAGGATCGTCAAATATTTATTACTTGCCTCACCATGCCGTGTTTAAACATTCTAGCTTGACCACAAAATTGCGCGTTGTTTTTGATGGTTCCTCCAAAACTACAAATGGCCTTTCGTTAAATGACCTATTATTGGTAGGCCCCAATGTTCAGCAAGATCTCTTCTCTATTCTGTTGCGGTTTCGCACACATAAGTATGTCCTGATTGCTGACATCGAAAAAATGTATCGTCAGATTCGCGTTGCTGAAGAGGACTGTCACTATCAGCGTATTTTGTGGCGTGACTCTCCCCTCGAACCACTTAAGCATTTCGCGCTGCGAACAGTAACTTACGGCACGGCTAGCGCCTCCTTTTTGGCCACACGGTGCCTTTTACAAATTGCTAGAGACAATCAAACTTCCTTTCCCCAAGCGGCTTTAGCCATCACTAACGATTTTTATGTAGACGATCTACTTACCGGTTCTGACACTATCCCCGATCTGACTAATCTGAAATCCGACCTAGGTGCGTTACTTGCTCAATATGGTTTCACGTTGCACAAATGGGCATCAAATGAACCCACAGCGGTCGCAAGTCATCACAACCTTTCACGACCCCTAAATAAACAGGACAATGTGCGTACCCTGGACATTCTTTGGAACAACACTGCTGATTCATTTTTGTTTGATGTCAACCTATCTCCGGTTCTTCATAGCATATCCAAGAGGCAAATTCTTTCAATAATCGCCGGAATATATGATCCACTGGGTTTAATCGGACCAGTTGTCTTTTTGTATAAACACTTCATGCAGCGACTCTGGCTTTGTAAGCTTAGTTGGGATGAACCGCTTTCCGGTCAGTCACTGTCGGATTGGCATTCTTTGTGTAACAAATTAAGTCTGATTGGTAAAATAGTGGTCCCGCGATCTATTCGTTGCAACCATCAGGCGGTTACAGTTCAGTTGCATGGTTTTTCGGATGCTTCCGAGAGAGGGTTCGGCTGTTGTGTGTATGTCCGAGTCATTTATCAAGATGCTACTGCTTCCTGTCGTCTTTTGTGTTCAAAATCTCGCGTGGCTCCCTTGCGCCAAGTGTCATTACCTCGTATCGAGCTCTGCGCTTGTTTGTTAGTATCGCGACTTGTGTCTAAAATTATTCCTGCTATTCATTCATTCATTGAGGATGTACATTTGTATTCCGATTCTATGGTGGCTCTTACTGGATTCATGCGCAGTCTTCGCGTTGGAAAACATACGTCGCTAATAGGGTTGCTGAAATTCAGCGTCGCACGCAAACTTGTACCTGGCATCACATTGATTCGCGACGCAATCCTGCTGATATTATTTCTAGGGGGTGTCTCCCGGACGTTTTGCGCGATTGCTCGCTTTGGTGGCACGGTCCTGGCTGTCTGTCTCAATCGTCAGAGTCTAATCCTTTCCCATCTTTCGTACCGGCCACTCCATCATCTTCGGAAGTCATCGCGGAAGAGAAAACTACACATAACCGTTCGCTAATGTCTACCCTGGCTGTTGACTTATCGTTGGACTTTTCCTCGTTACACCGGCTGACACGTGTATACGCTTACTCTTTTCGTTTCATCAGAAATATTAGGCACTCATCTGCGGACAGGCTTTCGGGCGATCTGACCCCTGCGGAAATTCATCAGTCTCTTAATTTCTTTATAAGGCAATCTCAATCGACCCACTTCCCAGGCGAAATTAGTTGTCTTCGGAACGGATCTTCTGTTTCCATCAGAAGCAAGTTAGCCTCTCTCGACCCGTTTCTTGACGACACTGGAGTGATACGCGTGGGCGGACGATTGCAGCATTCCCAGTTATCTTACGACTCGAAACATCCTATCGTACTACCCCCATCGGCGCATGTAACACGCCTTATCATCGAACGCGAACACATTCGTTTGCTTCATGCTGGTGCGCAGCTCGTGCATCATTCACTGCGTCAACGTTGGTGGATTGTTAATGCCCGGCTAGTCATCCGTTCCATTATTCGTAAGTGTCTCAAGTGCATCAGGTTCAGCGCCACACAGCAGGTTCAGAGGCTTGGCATTTTGCCATCCCCTAGAGTCACTCCTTCAAGGCCGTTTCTATTTTGCGCGGTTGATTATGGTGGTCCCTTCATGATTCGTCATGGCGGGCAGAAGTCTAGAACTCTTACTAAGGCGTACGTGTCTCTGTTTGTTTGCTTAGCAACTAGGGCTATTCACCTGGAATTGGTGTCCGACCTTACTGCCAGCGCATTTATAGCTGCTTTACGACGTTTTATGGCACGTCGGGGTATACCTAGTCAACTGTACTCCGACAACGGCACGAACTTCAGGAAGGCCCGCACCATCTTACATGACATTTACAACTTTTGGCACGATAAGGATGCCATCACCTCGATCAAGTCATTCACATCCTCTCAGGGGATATCATGGTCATTTTATCCGCCCTCCTCACCTCATTTCGGTGGCCTTTGGAAGAGCGGCATCAAGAGTTTGAAATTTCATTTGCGGCGCGTGGTAGGCAAATCTTTACTAAACTTCGAAGATTTCACAACCGTTTTGTCTCAGATAGAGGCATGTCTGAACTCTCGACCTTTATTTGCTATTTCTTCGGATGTTAATGACCCGGTGCCACTTACACCTGGCCATTTTTTGATCTGCGCGCCCCTAACTGCGATTCCTGACCCAGACCTTTCTCACGTTCCTGTTTCTCGCCTTGGTCGTTGGCAATTACTTCAGAGGTTTGTCCAGGGCATTTGGAAGGCGTGGTCTCGCGATTATTTGCACCAGCTGCAACAGCGTCACAAGTGGAAGTTTGCCAAAGATAATGTTTCCATTGGTGACTTAGCCTTGCTCATTGAGGACAACTTGCCTCCATTAGCCTGGAAATTTGGCGTGATCATCGCCACATTTCCCGGCCCAGATAATTTGGTTCGCGTCGTGGACATTCGCACGCCTACGGGTGTTTTGCGGAGACCAATACATAAATTATGTCTATTGCCAGCGCGAGACGAGATGTGACACTATGGTTACAGCACAATGCGGCTTTATTCCGCCATTGACTTATTATTTATTACGACCATTTGGTCAACATGTTTGTGATGGATTGTCACAATATTTTTGTCAATTTTGCGTCATGGCACGCTTCTGAGTATCACAGTTCTGGTGATATCTTAATATTTGTATTGTATGTTAATTTTTGTGGCATACTATGTCACACTTTCATTGATCTCATGGGGTGTACTGCATGTCTTTGGGTGGTCTTATTTATTAATGTTATTGCATAATATTCGCATGTTTGCTGTCAAGTAACCATGCATTCATTTCTTTATATTGTTGCTGATAAATATGTACTATTTTGTGAATGTCTTAAATTGTTAAATTGTTTCTGTAATTTCAGTATTGTATTGTTGGCTGACATTACAATTATTTATCTTGTAATTATGCAAATTATTATTGTTGTATTCACATAAATTGTGTCGATGTAAACTATTGTAAGCGTCTACCGTGTGTAACTGCCTTGTCTAATTTATTTATATTGTACTTATATTTTATTCATTTTTGTAAGTAAGCATGCACAATTCTTTATTTAAATTATGACATACACGTCATATCTGGGCTACATTCAGCATCTAGCTTGCTCACACGTTGGCATACATTGTAAATTCCTGAAACTTCAGGAATAGCGTATTTAGGTCGATACATGTCGCCCTCCTGAATATACAATGAAACATGCAACTGTAACATGTTCAACAACAATTTTATTCATGTAATGAACTTCTGTACAGGTCTACGGACCTTAGCTAGCATTAAGCTAACTCTATGACTTGCATATTATGTATTTTTCGTTCATGTTTTGTAATGTTACGTACTGCGCACTTGTGTCAGTAATATTGGTTAACCAGACTTAGTGGTACATGAAGCAGCTGTTTGCCAAACCTTGGCCTACAGTCGCCTATCTGCATGCTTATCTCAAATTAGCGGCCGATCGCCGTTATCTAATCTCAACTCAAGGTTCAACTCAGCCTTGAAGCTGATTCTAATTATTAAAACTCCACTATTTCAAATTGAATTGTAAATGTATTATAATTTATTAAAGAATGTATTAAAAAATCTTTTTGATTTTTGACGGGCAGCTTATGGACGGTAGCGCGATGATTTTATTTTACTAGGTTGGCTAATCTGATTTATATCTCATCAACGTTCGCGTAATCGTGCTTTGGCCAGTGCACATTCAGTAATCTCGGCGTTCGGTTCGCCGGACCTTTCCGTCAAGTTAGTGTCGACATTAGATGTAGGCCTTAGGCCTTACTATTTTCTATCATGGCCAACTAGCGCCACAACTTCATTCTTAACTAAATTTATTAATTATTGATTCAATATGCAGCATTAGCCAGCCTTCTTTCAATTTATTACAGCTGTAATGTGATCATTCAAATTATTAAAACTATTCGTATACAGTCCACTTCTCTTATTTCTTAATGTAATTTAATACATCCTACACAACATCTTCAATCATAATGGAAGACCAGCAGACAAATATTTAATGCAAGATACATAATTTTCGCCCGCTCGGGCTGAACAAATTAACTCTTCCGGTCCGCACTTGCGGGACGTTACTTTTCTTAAACTGTTTCGGCCCACTTGGGCCGGGATCAGCCACCTAGTTCCAGTGAACAAGTGAGCCGGTCATCAAGGTGAGTTGTAGGTTTTTGAAATTTTTTTTTGAAGTCAACTTAGAAAGTTTAAAATTCTGTCGTGACGTCATGGGTGATGAGCGGCTCAGAGGGATCAAGAGATCATGGGCTTCTTCAACATTGATCGCCATCTCACTCTATCCAGCGCTGTCATCTGCCAGTCACATACTCCCAACATTGTCCAGGTGTCGGTTGTCACTCCATCCTCCCACTGTAGTCTTGGTCTGCTAGTCCTTCTCCTTCCATAAATCCTCTCTCTTAGAACCTTCCTTAGAATCTCTTCTTCTGACAACCTTGACACATGATCAGCCCAATGGAATCGGCCCACTTTAGTAGTATGAACCAAATCCATATCCTTGTACATATCCATTAATTCATAATAGGTATCCTGCCTCCAGTTTTGTCTTTCTTGTACAGCTCCAACAATTCTCAAGATTCACCTCTCAAATCTCAGCAGGGACATTTCATCATGCTTTGTCAGCGTCCAACATTCAGATCCATATGCCAGGACAGGTCTTATCAAAGTCTTGTGAGGTTATATCTTCGTGGTTTAAGAGGTATATCTGCTTCTCATGTGTATCTGAAGCCCAAAATAGCATCTGTTGGTGGCCAATATTCTTCCCCCAACCTCCAATTCAATTTTGTTATTGGCAGTCACTAACATGCCAAGATATGTGAATGCATGAAAACAGTCAACAACATGGGTGCCAATCATAACCTGTGCCTTTTGTGTTTCATTTTGAACTGTCCATTTACAAACGATAATTGTGGATTTTTTAAAGGAAGGATTGCATCCATTAGTTCTGAAATACAGGCTGACAACAAACACTTAAATCATTTAAGTCTTGAGTTTTATGGTTTAAAGGTTCCATTTCCTTTAATAACCATTCTTTTTCAGAAATTTTCTTGAAAGTAAAGAGTGTTGTAAGCTTACAAACAGAAAGATCAAATTCTTGATTGTATAACAAAGATGTTATCCAACCCCAAGGAGTTCTCTTGCACTCTTTGATAAATTGTCCTACCATCTTCCCTTATGTATATTACAAAATATATGCTCTTTCATGTCTCTTTGTGGCACCCTGTCATTAACCATTTGTCCTAGGTGTCTTGTCCACTCAAGTTATTTATTTTTATAAATTTTACTAGATTATTTCTACTAACTAGCTACTTTTCAGCCTTGTTTTACAAATATGCAAGGACATCAAATTTCACTCATACTGCATTCCTGAAAATGTGTACAAAACTTGAATAGTCCCAAAATTGATCTATTGTACTGTAGCCTTACATATAAATTAGTAATATTTTTTAATATATTATGTCTGTTATACAGTGAACTATACAGACATCTAATAAAATCTACAAAACAATTACTTAAATTTACAATCATTTGACCAAAATTACTACAAAAAAAAATACAATAACATGAAAAATTTACTAAAGCTAAATTGTTCAAATTGCAATAAATTCTACATAGGCCAGACAGGACATAGCTTCAAACAGAGATACATTGAACACACAAAAGCTCTCCACACCACTACAGAATCTACCTTCGCAAACCACCTCATTGAAGCAAACCACACATATAAAAACATCGACAATAACATGAACATACTACACGTACACACAAAAGGCCGAAAACTAGACACTCTAGAACAATTAGAAATATACAAACACACAAAAACAAATAAAAACGACATCCTAAATGAACAGACACAATTCAAATCGCACGCATTATTCGAACACATCTCACCACACACACAGCTTCGATCTTTCGAAAAACTATCTCGTCGCCAACAACAAGACGAACAACGCTACCTACGACAGCCTCTGATGAAGCCTTCTATAGGTGAAAGCCGGTTTAGGCTGTAAGGTAAAACTTTACGTTTTTACTTATAAAAAACTTAGTGTTCCAAGTCGTCAATATTATAGTGATATTTAGTTAAGTAACGGACACATCATGGACAACGAAATCCAAGAATGAAAAATTTGTTATGCTAGTAAAGCTTATACAAAGTATTTGTGAAACAGCCTACTATACACAATTATTTGTTGTAATAACAACAAATATGTGCGCTTGTCTAAACACTTATTCACTTCCTTACCTCTGTCAACGTGCAAATTATGAAAGTCTGAAGCTGTAGTAAGAAACTTGAATGTCCAAAAGTGAAGGACTACCTTATGTTTAATACACCATACATTTTTTTATTTATTAGATTGTTTATTTTCTCAGTAACTTATTTTCAAACACATGTAACATTTCTTTTATTCTTTTGGCTAGTGTCTAAGCTTCACATCCATCAACTGATCATATAACTGTTTTATAAACCATTAGTTTTGTGTATTGCCAAATTAATTTGTATTAATGATTTCTTGAATGCACAGAGTGCTTGGTTTACCTGGTTTACCCTGTGTACTCTACTCTGCATAACATCCTTATTTAGATTAATTGTACTTAAATGAAGTCCTGTGTAGTCCCCATTCTATAATTTCCAATATTCCAAATTAGTCTGTGTATTATTCTTGATCTTGTTATCATAGCTTTGTTTTATCTGCATTTACTCCCATTTCCATTGAATGCATTACTTTCGCTTCTCCACACTTGTCCTGTCTGCTGTCTGTCCAAAAATTGTGTTATCATCTGCACATTCTATCTGTTAATTACTGCACAAGATTATGGTCATTTTACATTTATGTTTCACAAATGACCTTATCTAGCACTGTGATAAAAGTATGGTCTGTGTGTGTGTGTGTGTGTGTGTGTGTCAGTATGAAGAAAATTCATCTTCACATGTAACATTAAATTCTTCTGTCTTCTTATACTGAATCATGAACTTTGATTTAAATGTTTAAAAGGAATAAATCCTAAATGTTTAGTACCAAGCCACGTGTTGTTCAATCAAATATATTGGAACTTACCGTCTGCGGCTTTCCAGAAACAGCGTCTTTATAAATTTACATGTTTCGGGACCCTTGTCCCATCATCAGAATTTAAAAGTAATTTATATTAGATTTTTATATTTTAAGTGTTTGACATGTGTATCATATTTAAATGATACACAATTACTTTTAAATTCTGATGATGGGACAAGGGTCCCGAAACATGTAAATTTATAAAGACGCTGTTTCTGGAAAGCCGCAGACGGTAAGTTCCAATATATTTGTTTGATTTAAAGTTGTTCATTGATATGCATGTTAAGTTAACTAGATTTATATGCATCCTTATCCATTCTATAGAGTAATCTAATGCTTCTCTATTAATTAATGTCTCTATGCTTTTGTTAATAATGTTCTGAGTAAAAATTCACGGCCCACCACTCTCAAACTCATCACATACAATACAGATGACCTGCATAGTACTTGCACCCATCAGGATGTGTTCTTTGCATAATGATATTACTATGTGGTGATTTAAATGCACTTTTACAGATACTGTATTATAGGAAGGATGTGCTCCAGTATTATTGTTAACCATTGCAGATGATATCCACAAGATATCATTACATATTCTTAGTCTCTTCTAGTATGGTTGTAATAGTCACCAACATTTAATTTTATGCCATTAATGGTTACCTGATTCACGTAATTTTATGAATGTAGATAAAACATTCTCTTTTATTTCTTCACTTTTGTCTTCCATAGATGCATGCCTGGAGAATATGGACAAGTTTGTAAACATTGTTTTAATTTATAGATAACAAATTCTATCACCCATTAGTCTTAATTTTTGCACAATGTAATTTACTTTCTTGTTAACTAGTAAGAAGCAGCAAATGCTCATTTTATTGCTGCTTTTCTTCAGATGAAAAACACGATCCCGTTCCTGGCCATCTTGCTTCCTGAATGGCTATTATGTCTAACTAACGCCTATTACTTCGTATAAAGGCTGAGTGAGCAAGTGATTATGAAAAGTCCAAATATTTGTAGATGGTATTTTAATACCCTTATTCTTTAGCTACTTTATATATATATATTGCAACGAATCACAGGATCATGATAGGCGGGGCAAGTTCATATATTACACAGACAATGGACATTCATATTATATTGGTAGATGGTTAAGTTTGGTTGTTATCAATTGTATTTAGTAAGGTTAAGGGTTTAGTTTAGAAAAACTGTGCATTATTATTTATGGTTATTCATGTACTGTGTTAGTGGAAATGTGCGCGCGTGCGCGAGTGGGAAACGTTTCCCGGGCGGTGCGTGAAGTATTATCGTTGTTTTGACATTAGCTGAACTGAGACATGTGTATCGCTACAATCCCTATACCTGTCGGACTATTGTTTACGTTCATGTATATTATTAGTATGTAGGCAGTCATGCATGAGATACGAGTAGTCTGATTACCGCTATGCATGCTGTTACAAAGTAAATGCACTCTACTGCATGAAAAGTGCATGGTCACCTTTACTAACCATGTGACTTCCATCCACCAATAGAATGCGGACTGGTGGTTGGAAATTTTCTTAAGCCTGTCGTTACACAGGCAGTTCTTCTACGCCATCTACCGCGAACGGGTCGTGCACTCCTTGTACAAGAATTCTACCGCTTGCAAGGTGTTGTAAAGACTATTCGTCGATAGTGAAACGGGAAGGCTCAGAACTGTGTATGTAGTACATCTGCACGCAGGAGTGTTTAAACGCATTACGCGTATAATTACGACAGTTCTTCTACGCCATCTACCGCGAACGGAACGTGCACTCCTTGTACAAGATTCTACCGCTTGCAAGGTGTTGTAAAAACTATTCGTCGTTAGTGAAACGGGAAGACTCAGAACTGTGTGTGTAGTACATTTGCACACATCAGTGTTTTAACGCATTGTGCGAAAATTTACAAGCAGTTCTTCACTGCTGCTACCGCGAACGGTACATACAATCCTTGTACAAGACTCTACCGCTTGCAAGGATCTGTTAAGACTTTTCGGGGATAGTAACGCGTGTGACGCATAACAATTGATTTTATATCTTTACACACGATATTATTATTGTAGTATTACGTGTGTAAGAAGTGAGTGTAACTGTATCACTGTGCGAGAGTTTCCGCAGTGACAGTATCATTAATTGTTATGCAATTGTTCCATCAAGACGTTTCCGTGCTAGTGCAAGATTTCCTCATAGGGTGGTCTGCTGATCGTGGTAGACCTTGGTATTCGCGAGAACACTTGAAGAAGCCGGAGAGGTATAAGCTCAATATACCGTTATTAGATTAAACTCACTGTCACCTGAGGTATTACTTGGTCTTAAACTCTATATAAGTTTGGCGAGTAATAAAATCCGTAGTACCGTTGTGTGCGAAGTGTCGGATTCATCGTGGGAATTGCAGGACATCAGCCCAGCTGTTACAGGACATCAGCCCAGCTGTTATAGGACATCAGCCCAGCTGTTATTGGACATCAGCCCAGCTGTTACAGGACATCAGCCCAGCTGTTATAGGACATCAGCCCAGCTGTTATAGGACATCAGCCCAGCTGTTATAGGACACCAGCCCAGCTGTTATAGGACACCAGCCCAGCTGTTATAGGACCAGCCCAGCTGTTACAGGACGCCAGCCCAGCTGTAAACGTTTCTGGTGAAACGTCTGTCATTTGTAAGCCACACCTGACGAACCAACTATACCGCAAAGACCGGCTCTTCTCTTCAACAACATCACCGTGGGAGTCTTCTTATGTAACGTATCACGTCTTGCGTATGAACATTATTTAACATTTTAAAAGAAAGACTCTATATCAAACATTACATTCTGTACATTTCAAATATACCATATAAACTATAACTTGTGTTTGTACAATAAATAATCTTAAACCCTCCAATATAGACTTGTAATTTGAAATACACATACTATCATATCCTATGCGCCAATAGTTTAGTAATTTGTGTTGTCGCAATATATATATATAATGTTGGTTTTGATAGGTTATAAGAAAATATATTCTTAGGGAAGAATATTATGCATAATGATGAACAGATTAAAGTAGTTGTCTTGCAAAAATTAGAGTGATGTATGAAAGCAACAGATGAGAGTTATATTTTCACACACCCATTCATGCGCGCACACACACACACACACACACACACCACGAAACAGACTAAATTTGTGTGTGTGTGTGTGTGTTGAAAACGAGTGGAACCAACTGGAATAGACGAGAGGTTCCTCCACCTGTCGCTTAGCCTAGCTCAGCAGGTATGTGTTTCCTCAAGGCCGCAGTCAATTATGCTCTAGTGTTCTCAAGTACCTGTTGACGCGTATTATGGACTATTCTGGAACATGGGCTATCTATTTAAACAACGACAGCTGCCGCTTAGAAGTAAGTTTACTTCGGGCGATTCCTCAGTGCGTTCAAGTGGCTATTAGTGAAAAATTATTATTATGTGGGACTCTACTAGTTGGCATTATTATTGTGTGTGAACAAATTTACTTGAATTATTGTACAGGGACCGGCAGAATAACCTGACGATTTTCAAATGCATATATAAGAAATAAAATTTATTGTAATGAAAGGTTTAATCATCACAATATTTACAAAAAATAATGCCATTTTCAGTACTTATATTATTGGCTCTTTGTCTATTATCTTTTGAAAATTGTGTCCGATAAATGACAACCACCATTTCGTACACATTCCTGAACCCTTGCCTTTAGGTTTGTCGCCCTCACAAGCATGTCATTTGGTATTGCCGCTATCTCGTTGCGAATAGCTTCCTTCAGATCAGCAATAGTTTGAGGTCTTCCAGTGTACACCTTTGATTTAAGGTAGCCCCAGAGAAAAGATTCACACATCGACAGATCTGGGGAGCGAGCAGGCCAAGAAAGGTCGCCATTTCTTGACAGTACACGACCGGGAAACATTTCCTGGACCACGCCCATTGACATCCTTGCAGTGTGCGCAGTAGCACCATCTTGTTGGAACCAAATGTTTGCAATTCCACGTCTAGCCAACTCGGGTGCACAGAAGTTATTCAGCATTTGCACATAATGAGCTGAAGTAACGGGAACCGTGTGTCCGTCTTCTTTGAAAAAATATGGACCTATCTCACCGAACTGTGCTACACCACACCACACTGTTACACGCTCGCAATGAAGTGGTCGTTCATGAAGCACACAGGGGTTAGCTGGCACCCAGTACCAAAAATTCTGTTTGTTTACACATCCAGAAAGATGGAAATGGGCCTCGTCAGACATAAAGATGATTGCGTCATCATTCAGGATATTCAAAATGGACTGTGCACACTCTCTTCGCTTTTGGAGGTCAAGTTCACTTAGCTCTTGGACTACCACAATCTTATATGGGTGGAAATGAAGATCCAAATGCAGCATCCTCCTAGCACTGCAGTCTGACATGCCCAAAGGAGCGGCATGTTGTGAGGCAGAGCGACGTGGACTTCTGATGACTGACTGACGCAAAGCTTCCACATTTTCCCGGGTACGAACAGTACGCGGAGGACCCGTTGGTTTTTTTTTTGAGCTGAGCTTGTCTCTCGAAAATTTCTGACCCAAAGCACTATTGTTATTGTGTTGTGACTGTGTACACGGCCGTGATGATCGATATTGAACTCTCTATGAAACAATCGCTGGGTTTGGATAACAGAATCGCCGGTTTTAAAATAGGATTCAATCACAAATGCACGGTGTCGCCCGGTCCACTGCTCCATCTTAACTGAAATGGCGTTATTTGACAAAGCCAATACACTAGTCAGCACTTCCCCCACTGCATTGTGAGAGGTAGAGTCCCGTTGAAAATCATCAGGTTGTTCTGTCGGTCCCTGGACAAGTATAATCTTTTTTATTACAAACTGTTAATTGTGATAATTAAAACTGGTGATTAGTGACTTAACTGGTGTCTTTATTTTGTTTTCCACTGTACCATACGACGATCAGTGAGACCATTGTAACAATATTATTCAGTTTTAATACATGCATTTATTTTATTTTAATCTCTAATGTATATTTTGTTTGATATTTTAGATCATTGTTGTTATTATTAATATTGATCCAACTATTACCAATGTTAAAATTTTAAATTCTTGTTTCAGCCTGTCTCCCTTTTTATGTATGTTCAGTATATATAGATATATAAATGTATTATAACATTTCAATACAAGTATTTATTTTATTCTGTTCTCTAATGTACATTTTGTTTGGCATTTCAGATAATTGTTGTTGTCATTGTTATTGTTATTGTTATTGTTGTTGTTATTATTATTATTTCATTTCATTTCACATTCAATGGCTGGAAACATATGCCTATTCCAGTTGCTATTGGGATTAGTTGGCAGTCGCCAAGTTTCAACCTGAAACATAAAGTGCTGCTCCTTTAACAATTCAATTAATTTCATATGTTCCATATGAGCTGTGCTGAAGATAGCTGTCTTCAGAATGGTCTAAAATAAGTGTGTAGCAGGTAAGTTACTCATGTGTCATAATGGTGTTACTAACTACTTTTATTGCGCCTATGACTTTTGGAATTATCTATGATTTTACACTTCACATTTTCACAAGTTCTATTGAAAGATCTCTGTTCTCTATTTACTAAATTTTTCTGCCTCCTGCTAGATGATGTTGTAATCAGATGGTTAGGGTGATCATAGTTATATCTGTTAGCGCACATGTTTTATCCCATTGATCCCTTAAAACAACACACACACATACACACACTTCCACACAGACATAAGTATATATTTATATGTGCATACTATTTACTATATAACTCCAAGGCCGTGCACAAGAGGGGGTTGGGGGTTTAACCCTCCCCATTTGGGAAGAGAAATCAGCGAGTTTGGAAGTGAAATAGTGATTGTTTCAATCTGATATAAAATACCGGAGGTATTCACATCATTTGAACTCGTGAACAATTCCTGCCTTGCGCAGCAAACACGGCAGTGCTCCGTCTTTCTCACACTCTCACATCTTTCTCACACATTAGTAGTATACATAGTTCATTCGGCATGCCAGTTCTCTATTTTTCGTGTGGTTCGCGCAGTTTTGACTGACTTGTGCATTAATCATTAATTATCGCTACCACCAATACACTACGGACTGTGTATTCCTAGTTAGTTTTGCGATTTTTCGCTGAACAATTAGTAGAATATGTCCAGTAAACGAACGAATTCTTTGTTAAATTACTTTTGCAAAAAACAACGGACAGAAGAGGTAAGTTATTATTAATATTTTTCATAATTCTTCTCTTCGAAGTTTTGTGACAAGCGTAAAACAAAAAGGTTTATTTATTAAAATTTTATTATTTTATGCACATGCAAATAAAACACAAATAAACCTCAGTACACATTGCTTTCTCATCTATTTTTAAACGTCTAAATGACAACGACGTTGGCGATAAAACCGTCCATGCTGATTCCCGGAAAACGATGACGCTATGCCTCTTGTCACATTTTATTGTAATCTAAGCTATTCAGCAGGTCAATTAATAAACTCAGCAAGAACATTTTAGTGAGTACTGCGTTATGGCCCATATATGGTACGAACAATTTTTTGTACTAAATAATTAAATACAAATCTCGGAGTACGTAGACTATAAAAAATTAAGCAGTTTATTTACAAAAATAGCGAAAACTCACATCCGCATAGTAGACAAATTTACCGAAAATGACCGCCGCACCACAAGAAAATCAATTACGGGACGTATATACCCCGTAACGCAGCGAACGTGTTAAAATTCATGTTATCAAATCAAATACAGTAATTTATTTCAAAGTTGACAGAAAAATCTCATTCAATACATCATAATCATGCGTTGCATAAAAAATTATAAGGTAGCCTATCAAATAATAATAGTCTTCATTCATTTATTTATTTGCTTACAGCCGAAATCAGGATACAGCTCTCAATCAAGTCCGACAAATGAAGACAATGAAGTATCAAATCCAGCACAGTCCAATGCTGAATCGCTGACAGAAACAGATACCAACCAACCAACAATTAGTGGTAGCTTACATCAAATCCATCCTTGGGATGTGGCATTATTTTTAAGCAAGGAATTGGAAATGAGAATCACGAACTCATACAAATCCATCTGGTCTCCTCCGGAAAAGTATAAATTTCTTTGCTCTGGAGAAAGGAATCTTCGTTTCCAAGGACATTGGCTGAAGACTTACCATTGGTTGGCCTACTCGAGAAAGGAGGATGCAGCTTTCTGTATAGCATGTTTGTTGCAATGTAAGAAGACTGCTGGTGTCGGTTCTCAACCTCTCAAAGGATTGGTAAATGAACCGTACATAAACTGGAAGAAAGCATTCGATTACTTCAAGAAGCACGAATCGACTGTTTACCACAAAAGCAGCATGTTGGAATTAGAAAATATCAGAAAAATGGATGAAGGAAAAATGGTGCCTATTGATGTACAATTAAGTTCAAAGAAGAAAAAAGTGATCGAGGAAAACAAGAAGAAACTCATGGCCATTGTAGAAACAGTAAAAATTTGTGGACAGCAAGGCTTAGCCTTGAGAGGCTCAAAGGAAGGTTGCCAAATAACACCTGAAGTGCCTGCTGTAAATGATGGCAACTTCCGGGCCCTTCTCCGTTTTCATGCTACAACAGATGACCTACTAAAAACACATTTGGAGACTTCGTCAAAGAATGCGGTATATACAAGCAATAGAATTCAAAATGAAGTCATCTCTATATTTCACAAGAAAATCTTAAGAAATTTGGTAGACAATATTAATAAATCTAAAGCTTTCTTACTACTTGCTGACGAAACATCAGACATTTCTGGTTTAGAGCAACTTTCCATATGTGTGCGTTATACAGCAAATGAAGGTGAGAAATGTGTGGTCAAATAAGATTTTATAGGCTTTGTACCTGTAACAGACTACACAGGGAAAAACCTAGCCACAACTGCAGTCAACTTTTTGCAAGAGAATGGACTTGATACATGTTATCTATATGGTCAAGGCTATGATGGAGCGGCAGCCATGAGTGGGAAAATGCATGGAACTCAAGCCTACATTCAAGCAGATCACCCTCTGGCTCTCTATGTCCATTGTGCCTCTCACAGCCTTAATCTTGCTGTGAGTTCGGCCAGTAATATTTCAGCCATTAGAAATTGTTTGGGAACCATTGAATCCGTATATAACTTTTTCAACTCCCCCAAACGGCAGGCTATTCTGCAAGAAACCATAGCTGAAGTATTACCAGAGGCGAATCACTCCAAATTGAAAAAATACTGTCCAACCAGATGGATTGAACGTCATCAATCCGTATCAATTTATTGTGAGCTTCAAGAAGGCGTGATAGAGGCCTTAGGAAAAATTTCTCAGCTGCGAGAGGCAACAGTGGCAGCTCAGGCGTTTCAACTATTGAGTGCAATTAAAAATTGCCAATTCCAAATTTGCTGCCAAATCCTTCTAGCATGCCATGCCATTTTAACACCCCTGAGCATGTCTCTTCAGCGAGAAGACCTACATCTGACCGAAGCTGTACTCCTTGCACAACATTCTTTAGAGGAACTTAAAAACATGAGGAAGTCTGCCAGTGAAATGTTCTGCAATATACTTGAGAAAGCAAAGTCTGTTATGGAGGATTCCGACATCGCTCTTAGTGTTCCACGATTAAGTAAGAAGCAGCAACACTGAAGCAATGTCGAAATCGAGTCACCAGAAGAATATTACCGTTTGACAATGTTCATACCATTATTAGATGAACTTAATAGTCACATTGAATCTAGATTCATCAAGCATGGTGAAATTCTTAGCAGTTTCGACTGTCTGTTACCTCAGAGGTAGGCGCATTTCAATGAAGACAACTGTCGGACCGTATACAGAACTTATGAGTCAGTCCTCGAATGCATCAATGAAAATGAATTCCTAGCTGAAATTAAAATGTGGCGAAGAAGAATCGGAAATTGTAGTGGAAAGAAAGGAGACCTCATCTTCCATGCACTGGATATTTGTGAAGCAAGTGAAGCCTTCCTCAGTGTAAGGAAAATTCTGAAAATCCTAACTGTGTTGCCTGTCACCACAGTGACAGCAGAAAGATCATTCTCCACCCTACGCAGGCTGAAAACATATATTAGGAATTCCATGTCAGAAGAAAGACTAAATGGCCTTGCATTATTGAACATCCATAGAGAAATTAATGTCTCTAGTGAAGAGATCGTTAATGAATTTGCCAATTCAAACAGAAAAATGTTACTATGTTAATAAAAGGAATTAGTGTAATGTATACAATTTTTATTAATATTGTTTTTGTTCATTTCCTCTCAAGTCTACTTATTATGTGTTACTCCATATTATAATTCATAAACAGTTTATTGAAATTTTCATTATAGACTACTTTATGGAAAAGAAATTTTCCACTTCAGATCCCCTCCCTTTCAAAAAACCTGCGCATGGGCCTGTATAACTCATATTAGAAGTGGCATGCCAACAGGCAGAAAGTCATGACTGTGTCCTGTTCAGTGGCTGAATAGGATAATTCCTTATGTAAAATCTATTTGTTACATGTTTCTTGCTGAAATTATATAAATTTATTTTCTTATAACTTTTATTTCATGTAATTTCTTCTAATTATTACTATTTTATTCTGTTTTGTATGAGTTCAGATTTTCAATTACTATTATTGCTTTTCCATCTGCATTTTAATGACATCACAAAAATTAAATTTGTTCAAGAAAGTTTTACAACTGTGTTTAAGATGAATCATTTTCTGGGGGTTTCAGTAATGTGCACTGTGATTTTGTACTAGATATACCAGAGTTCTAAAAAGTAATGCAAAAGGCAAACCATAATTCATCATTAGAAAAATACATGAGATGATTGTCAGCTTGCTATGTGCATCATTAAATTCATATAATTTTGTTTATGGCTATGTTATGAATGATATCATTAACCTATGAAAAAACCACTTAGTTTCTACAATAGAGAAAATTTTGTACATTCTTCAGCTTGAACAAAAAGGTATTAGAGAAAATAAGGTTTGTGGAAAATAAGAAGGAACAGGGAGAATACGATTTACAGCCATATTCTCAAATCTCACTGCATACTTCCTGGATGGGTTTGTTTGTGCATGTGGTCCAAATTAAATCTTCTTTTTTAATGTTTTATGATCAATTAATTCTATATAAGTTTTCTCTTGTTTTTGTAAACCACTTTGTATGAATCAGTTTAGCATTTTTATTTCCTTTTTATTTTATTCATATATTTCGATTAAATAGATTTATTATATATCACATAGTCTATATTATGACAATATTTTGAAAATATACCTGTAAATATATTTAAGTACGGTATATTTAGAAATGTAATAACTAATATTAAACTCTAGTAGTAATAATCTGATAATAATATCTAAGATCTAATATCTAATAATAGTCTAAAAATAAAATACTAATCCTAAATAAATTATATACCGGTATGTACATTGCAACAGTACGTTTGCATATGTTACTGTGCATTGTCGCAGTTAATTAAAAAAACTGCTAAATTAGATTAAATAATTAATATTGTGAATACTTAAAAAAAAATGCGTATTGAAAGCTGTGAGCAACCAGTGAACAAGGACAGGTCGGTACTGGCATATCATGCCACTCACAAGCTAGTGTAAGTGATATGTGTGTGTGTGTGAAACCAGTAGTAACCGGCGTAGCGTCACCCCTGAATAAATGTGATTTAAATAATAATTTGTTTAAATTTTGGTAAGTGCGCAAAAGATATGACAAAACAAATTATGCTACGTTATTAATAATATAAAGATGCACACATGTGCAAAATCTAGTGTGAAACAAATAATAGATATTAATGCAGTGTAAATAAAAGTGAATAGAACCAAGAATAATTAAAGTACACAAAAACTGTTAACATACAATTATACATAAAAAAATTACCGATCTGATGAACATCGTGTAATAACCAAAAGACTTGGCATGTTGCGAATAAAAGCAACATAAGTACGGAAAATAAACGAATCTGTAAAGAACACTTGACAAACTATAACAATATAAATCGTGCCCAGAATGGTTGAAACATGATTTTTGCGCCCGGCAGTATAAATAAGCGAGGATTCGGCCCTCAGTCTACTGGAACACATCTGCAGCCGAAGGCTATGCCTGACTGTGGAGCATCCAAGGTCCGATACCCCAGCAGTATGGAGATAGCACCGTACGAGTCATCTGAGTGCTGAATGGACCAGGAGGACCGGACGACGGACTCCAGGAGGATCAAATGATAACGGAGGATCGACACAGGACACAGGACTCACGATCATGGCGAGGAATCACTGAGTATCACCGCACAAGCAGTAAGGTGACATGAAACCATATTTACTCGTCAACAAATGAGTCATAAAAGACATTAAAAAGAAAAGATTAAAGAGACAATGATAGACTTTAATTGTGTAAATAATAATTGTAAAATCTAAATGGTTAAATTGTAGTAATAGATCACACAAATTTATAATGCTAACATTTACAAAATTATTATTATTATTTTTTTTTAATTATAACGTAGCATAAATGTTTATGTTATTCTAAATTTGATTGATATTTCATGAATATGATATTCATATGTAAGCACGCAAAACAAAGAATTAATAATATAAAAAATATGCAATTTAAAAGGAATACAATCTGAGCAAGTCGAGAGCACAATTTATATTATAAAAACTTATATTTATCCATGTTTATGTATACATGTCAATTTATATTTTGTGTATTATATTTATGAATATTTGTGTTAATCCTATTTGTATAGTGACAATAATTGTGTGTATGCTGAGCACACACAAAAGAAAAATATTATGCGAATATGCCATAGACATTATATAAATCGATTTTGTTCTTTTCTTTGTAAAGTAGTCATAAGTTTTGAATCAATGTATGTTTAAAATGTATGTTATGTTAAAATGTGGATAATTTTATACTCTTTTTGTCTTTTCTTTGATATTTAAAGTCTTTTGATTTGGTCTCTGTTTCTTATGAATACATGGTTGTCACCTTGTTATTTGTGTGGTGCATCTGAAGTGTGTCCTCTTCGTCCTGGATACGAATGACCCTTATTGTCGTGGAAGTCCTGGAGTCAGGTAGTCTTGGAGTCTTGTAGTCCCTCGTCTCTGGATTCTCGTATTCTGCTTCATTGGCTGCTCGTACTCTGCCGCATTGGCTGCTCGTACTCTGCTGCATTGGCTGCTCGTACTCTGCTGCATTGGCTGCCGATCACTCTAGACGCTCTAGCAGTTGGACATAGCCTCTGGCAGTCCTGGATGATTGAACAAAAAAAGTTGTAGTCCTTGGACAGCGCCTCCGGCTGCTATGATGGTCTGACGAGTAAGAGAGCGATGATTGCGCGTCATCATATTTATACCCAAGGCGCCGAAATCATGTCTCGACAATATTCTGCCTGTTCGCAATTGTCAAGCATATCAATTTTAATCCCGCTTTCTAATGACACTTCATTTGCTCGTCTTCGCGAATTGTGAAGTCTTTGACACATTATACAATACTCCTTCGATCGTTAATTTTTAGACGTTCATTATGCACAAAACCGTTTTCCTTTATCTTAATTACTCTAATTACTATTAAATTTTAACTTCTTATCATTTGACTTTTTGTTCGTTTCGCACTATTTTTTATCTATGTGTTTGTGTTATTTTAACACACATTTTGGTGTCTTCAGTTTTTCGCTACTATGCACACAAGCCAAGTAAATTAATTAAATACAATTAATTTATATCGTTATCGAAAGGGTGGCGCCTTTCATGAATGAACCGGTCGTCACACACACATACACTTACTTGTGTACACACATGCAGAGAGCAGCTGCTTTGCTCCCTGTCCTAACACGCAAGTCAGGTGTTTCCATTACAATTTATATTGCAGTCTGAATGATGATTATTATTCAAATGCGTTATTTATATCTTCTAATTGCTTATTTAAAATACTCAGTGCAATGCACAGTACTCAACATAGTTGTACTGTTGCATTATATAGTAATGTGATACTTAATATTTTTTTTTAATAAGTTATATGTAAATCTTAACGTTCAATGTAATTAATATCCTATAGAGCCCCAAGTTGTTGGTGCCAATGTAATGTAAAGTGAAATAAAAATTAACTCTTGTTCAGTCTTGTCTTAATTCTCAGCTTTATTTTATTATTCTTTTGTATTATATAACGATTTTAGCTTTATATTATAACGATTCATAATAGCGTACTATCAGAGCGTTATATGAAAGCTATAGACGGTACGAGTGTAACGCCGTAAGGAAGAGAGAGAGAGAGAGAGAGAGAGAGAGAGCGTATAATCGCAGCCATCTCACTCTAACCACGTCACCGCTACATCAGAATCCAGTTCAAACATGTTATTTTACTCAAAGCGAATTATCAGTTCAACCTGCGATAACTTCAAAAGTTATAAATATACGGCAATTCTGAAAACAGCATTGTATTCAGCAAGAAAAGCTTTATAAGTAGCCGCAATCTCAGTTAATATAATTAACAATTGAAGAAGTTATACGGATGACGCACGCCAACAGGAATAACGAGAGAATGATGCTACGTAGGAATAAGGTGTTTTCACACACACACAGATAAAGACCTAAGCAACAATATTCTGTGGTCAGATCTTTGGAAACATATTTGCAAATACCTGTAATCAATCGATTTGCAAATACAGGAAGTATGATTTTGACAAGAATTTCTCTGCCGTTTGGAACCTGTCACGGAGTGTTTGACCGACCTGTTCAAGATTGTCAAAACTGGAAAAACGCATGATTTATTTGTACAACCAATCAGCAGCCCGTATTTAAAACTGACGCCAGCTCAAAGCGAGGGGTAGCATCACTCTTCGTTCGGTACTTAAACACACTAGACGTGTATAATTCACATACAGAAATTTTTAAATCACGCAAAAGTGCAATTTAAGATCTAATTCGAGAAGTAGTCCGCAGTGTAGATGAATTAATAACGTTCAATAACACTCGCTGCGTAAAACAACCGTTAATTAATTAAATAATTAATTAATTAAGCATCAGCCGTAAAGGACCTGTGCTACAGAAGGCTACAGCATCTGTAATTGCCAGGGCATCTTCAACAGCATTGATCAACATCAATTCTTCTGTGCAACACCATTAACAGGAGGACCTCTACGGATTCCGATCTTCGGTCAACGCATCAAACAGTAAGAAATAGATTCATTGATCAATGAAATAAGCACTAAACAAATAATAAACAATAAACAATTTTAAAAGGACACTAAGAAAAGCACACTTTGTATTTTAACTATAAGATTAGATCTAATATAGTATAGGAGTGTTGAATGGAAAGTGGTGTGTAGTATTGGACGTGCAAATTATTGTAGACCTATTCTTTAGCATTGGTTTGGGAGATAGCAATCTCTTAATCAAACCAGATAAGAGCTATAGGTCGTTTGAGCGTCTTAATCATTACTTTTCACACTCACTCAATAATTATAAGTGTTAGGGTAGAATTAAGTCCTACCATTAACAATTTAAAGTTTAAAAATAATTAATTAAACGTTCATTAAAATAATCAAGAAATATTAAAGTGTTATTTGTAACGATTCCCCTTGAAAACCACAATCACTGAACGAATCCTGAGAAAGAGTGTCTCCATGCGCTGAGCTAAGCTGAAACCGTGTCATTTGTATCTGGGATTTGTTCTGGCGCCCAGGTAAAGTAATATCACGGGTAAGTAACTTTTTATCTAACACCACAAATATTAGATAATTGTGTTAGACGAAAGGTAGCGTTGTAATATATATATATATATATGTATATATAATAGAAAGCCGTGATTGCCGTCTCTTCTAAAATTTTATTATTCTTTATTTAATTATATTAATGTTGTTATTCTTCTTTTCTGAAATGTTTAAAGTAATTATTATTGTTGATTATCTAGTTATTTGGTTACTTAGTTATAGTTAAACACCATCACTAATGGAACAAGATGTTGATAGTAGATCTCTGGCATGAGTTATGTTGATTGGTATCTAATATTAATGCTGAACATCATCCGAAGGAATCTTCACTTGATGTCGGTTCTAAATAGGTTACCTTAATGTTGGATTAATCATGTAAGGTTTATAAATGCAGATTCTTCAATCGTGATAAACTGTTAGAAAATTTATTGTTATTAGTTAAGAACAAAATGTTTGAATAGGTTCACTTTTGCCGGTGATGAGTGCTGCCAACTGTTTAACAAGTAAACATAACCTGTACTCTACTAATAAAATCATTATTGTTAAATTCAAATAACTGAATGCTCCATTTATGTTTAAAAATTGGTATTTATTCAGAGTCTAAATAATTCTAAAAATAATATTTTTGGATAAAGCTTTATCCAATAACAACTTACAATCCACATTTGCCACACACATCCAAACAGAAAGCCACAGTTACACCAACATAAAAAACAATCTTGAAATTTTACACTACCCTGCCCAAAAGTCGCAAACTCAACACCACAGAACAATACGAAATATACAAACACAACAAAACACAACCAAACAACATACTCAATGAACAATTACAATTTAAATCCAACTCTCTATTCGACACAATAATACACAACGGACATGGACACAATTCAGAATCTCGTGCCAACCCCCTTCCATCTACACACACCCCCACACACAACCAATCCTGAAAAAACCATTACAGATTACCAACGCCTTGAAGCTTTCTGCATTTATACCTCACTGATGAAGGAGCAAACTACTCCGAAACGTGCGTATGAGGATCTAACAAGAAGTAAGTTTTTTCACAAGTGAAAGTGTATTTAATTATTAATTGTACATGTACTTATCATAATATTTCCTTTTTTATAATTTTTACTCATTGAAATTATTATTTATTTTCAAATAGTTACATCTTATTTTCATTCCTTTATTTGTTAAATTGTTTTTATACTTTTCTGCATATTATCTATAAGAAAGATTGTGTTTAGGCATAATTCACAACGAATTTTGATGATTAATTTATATTTATTCTAGGGCATAACCTTGTTATTTCACATAATGCCCCCCCTTTAAGAATGATTATTTCTGATGGAATATTTATACGTATGAAGAAATCATCATTCATTCTTGTGTAGGGTCTTCATAATATCTTTTCAGTGCAGCTTAGTTGTATGGAGAGTGATTATATTCGATAATATCATCTGCCATCATTTTGTTTATTTCGCTTCTTACCGCTTCTTTCAAGGAATGAGCGATGGGATATGACTTCCTGCTGAATTCAACTGGTTCTTTGAATTTTAATTTACATTGATAGTTTCTCACTTTACGGGGCATGTCGGAGAAAATATGTTTATATTTACTATATATTGATATTAGTTTATCCACTTGTTCTTCAGTTAAATTTAACTCCATTTTTTCTTGCTGGAATCTCTGGATCTCTTCTAGTTTTTTCCACCATATTTCTTCATTATTGTTATAGTATTCTATGCTATTTTGTAATGAACCATATCCATCATATTTATCCTCCCTAACATAGTAGCTGGCACGGTTCTGAGGGGCACATTGGCTTCCAATTAACTCAGCCGTCCATACTAATTCGTCTGAGATCAAAGACACCTTCTCTTTGCTCAGGTCAATTATGGCCGAATACTGCCTTAGTATATCGCACCCAACTAATAAATTAAATGGTAGATCCTTGGCTACCAAAAATATTATGGGAACTGTTGATCCATTACTTTTCACGTCAAGCAATACCTGTTTCTTTACAGACTTGTTCTGGCATCCAGTAGCTGCAATTAGTATTACGTTATTAATGGGTAGTGTTGGTATTATTTTCTTGCATTCCTTTTGTATTCTATTTAACTCCGTCTGTCAATCAATGAAACGTTCGCCCCGGTATATATCATTATTTCGGTTGGAATCCCATTTATGTCAGCTCTAATGTATGTTATTTCATTATTGTTACTTTCTACATGGGCAGATTCTTTGGTTAACAAGTCTTCTCGGATGTTTTTTAAATAATTATTCTTAATTACAATAATAGTCTTGTTGGGTATGTGGTGTTGTAGTCTAAGTCGGTACCCAAAAGATCGGATCAGCGATGGGCCATTACGATTTCTCACTGCTGCGTCTCGTTTAAATTCTGGTTATCATCATTGTCCCTAATATTGTTGTTATGGCGGTTATCGTTGTTATGGTGGTTATCGTTGCTAATTACATTACGTCTGTCCTCGCTGGTGTCCCCCATTAAGCTATAATTATTCGTTCTCCTATGATCTTCAATACTTCTGCTTCTTGGGTAACTTCTGTTGTAATTATTGTTATTGTCTCTATTATTATTGAGGTATTGGTGGTTGAGTTCTAGGCTAGATAGTATTGCCTTCTAGACCCGCGGTTATTTTCTTGATTGTGTGTTCGTACATGGTTTACCCGTGGTCGCCATTATTACTCTGATTACTATTGTTAGCAGTATTATTTCTGTCCCTTAGCTGGTTGTCATTTCTGTGTCTACTTCTGCGGTAATAATTTTCATGCTCGTAATTTTCTAACAGTGCTGCCATGGACTGTATCGTTTTGATCTGTCCGCAAAGTCTTGCTCTTCCAATCCCTTCCTTATAGTGATAAGAGAGTTTAGTTACCAGGCAGTCCTCTGGTATCTTGGGTTCCAGCTTTCTAGCTACGCACACCTTTCCCAAGAAATATGCCGTTGGTGATTGGCCTCTCTGTGGATCATATTTGCCATTGCATAAATTGTCTCTCACTATGTTTTGGGTGGATTCAGACCAATATTTTGCTTTAAACAATGCCCTAAACCCTTGATAGTCATTTATGTCATGCCGGGTTGCTGTCCACCAGTTATCAGTCATGTCCTTAAAGTGTTCGTCCAGCATACTTCGAATTACTGTCCATCTTGTTTCTCTGTTTTTTGCAATGTTCTCTTCAATCCTTTCTAAAAATTCCATTGGGTTCTTTCTGTAATTCTTGAAATTAATTATTTCTCTATTATCAGCAAGTTGGAAATTAGGTACATTAAATGGCCTATTCCTAATCATCTCCAATTCTTCCCGTATATTTACTAATTCTCTTTGATGTATCTCTTTTATTTTCTCCGTATTATTAGTTACTTGGTTCTTTACACTATTAATGTTGACCTCCATGTGCTCTATTTTCTCTTCTACCTTCTCTTGCAACTTTTCTATTTTCTCTTGTGTTTCTTTCTGCAGTGATTCCATTCTTATTATATTATTAACTTCTACATGGTTAATCTGTATGCAGACATCTTCCTTGA
Source organism: Magicicada septendecula (assembly GCA_034769895.1). Classification (NCBI taxonomy): domain Eukaryota; kingdom Metazoa; phylum Arthropoda; class Insecta; order Hemiptera; family Cicadidae; genus Magicicada; species Magicicada septendecula. The sequence continues at coordinate 102,864,854 of CM068376.1, forward strand.
ATTGCTGTAGTTCCAAATTGTTTGATTTAGCTGTTCGTTGATTTCAGAAATCTACTGTTTGATTGTTTCATTATATGGTTCCATTTTTTGATTAATCTCAGCAATTTCCCCTATGATATGCTGCTTCAAGTTCTTATTGCTTTCTTCCACCTGATTTTTCAGACCCTTTATGATTTTAGTCATTTGTACTTCTATTTCCTTGCTTAGTGCTTCCTTCAGCTGTTGATTATTACACTCCATTTTCTTACCTACTTGTTCCTTCAACTGGTTACTATCATTTTTTAATTCTTCCTTCAACTGTTAGTTATTATCTTCAATTTTCTTACTTGATTGTTCTGCTATAAGCCTTATCATTTCCTGTATGCTTAAGCTCTCCGCATTTGCTGGTTTGTCGGGTTGATTTTCTTCTATATTGCTGTCTTCTACCTCCACGTCTAGTGCAGGTTCAGTCTCCTTCTCTTCCATATTCATTTCCGTTTTAGCTGTCTTGTTTCTCCTACATGAGGTTCGTCTTCTAGACATCTTGTTTTCTTTTGTATAATCGCTGGCTAGAAATGACAATTATAATTCTGTCCAATTCTTATTTATTTTTTCTTTTTTTTTCTAGCCCTCAAGTTGGTCGCCAATTTATGTAATGTGAAATAACATTACAAAAATTAACTCTTGTTCAGTCTTGTCTTAATTCTCAGCTTTATTTTATTATTCCTTATTTATATAGTACAGTATATCTTCTCACAGCATTACTCTTTACTTTTTAACATACATTAAAATTCATTGCCATCCAACGCCTTTCTCTTCATCCAGTAGTTCCTTTAGATTTTTATAAAATAAGAACTCTTTCTCAGGGTTAATAAAAAATTAAAGTCAATGTACAATCAAAGTCATACATAACAACATGTTAGACATATTATAGAAAATATAAAAATAATAAATCAGTTTCATTAATGTTATGTTGTGTATGTGTATTGTGTCATGGGTTCTTTGGATTATACAAAAGAAACAACTTAATCTAATCAGAATAAACTAAAAGAGTACACTGAAAAAATTAAATTAACAGAAATTGAAAATAAAAAAAATTGGAACACTGAATCAGTTAATACTCATTAATAATTAAAAACAATATAATCTTGTTAAGTGAGTTTATTGCATTCTCTACTATGAGCGCTGTGAGAATGTCACCATCTCACTTGCACTCATTATATATGCATTGGGTCTCATTCCCACTCATTGGTTTGATACTATTTCTAATTCGACACTGCCTCCATGTTGGATATATCTATAAGACTAGTTCAAAGCTCATTTTCAATAAAATACACAGTTTTCCACTTTAGTTTATAGTAAATTAGTGTGTACTCACTGTTCATAATGTTTATAATGTTTGTGTTATATCAGTTCACTGTTCTAGTTACGCTAAATTTAATAATGAGTGATCAAATGTTGGTCTTAGCCTAATTGTATATAGGTACATAGAACACTCTCACCATATTGCTGTTTAGTTTTACAGATTATTTTCTTGTTATAATCCTTCTGGCCTTCAGTTTCAGTGTTTTGTATTAAGCCCAGTGTACTTTTCATTATTTCAGGAACTTTCCTTCATTAATATACAGTATAACATGATCTTGTAGTAGAAATGTTAAGCTTCTAATTATATTCTTGAATTTCGTAGCCCATGACGTGTCCGTTACTTAACTAAATATAATTATTTCACTCATGACTCGGAACGCAAATCTTTTTATGGGTAAAAATGTAAAAGTTTTACCTTAAAACCTGAACCGGTTTTTGCTTTTAAAAAGCTTCTTCAAGGTTGCCGCTGGTAGCACTGTTCGTCTTGTTGTTGGCGACGGAATGGATTTTCAAAAGATCGATGTTGTGTGTGTGGGGTGTGATATGTTCGAATAATGCGTGTGATTTGAATTGCGTCTGTTTGTTTGGGATGTCGTTTTTATTTGTTTCGTGTGTTTGTATATTTCCAATTGTTCTAGAGTGTCTAGTTTTCGGCCTTTTGTATAAAACCCCATTCCATTCTGAATGAAAAAAGTGACTCTAATAATTCGTTCACGCGGACAATATGTAAGTTTGCTAAGCAGCATAAAAACAGACTCTAATACTCGTTCACACTGACTCTATGTCCGAGTGCTCAGCGACACATAACCGACAACAATCATTCTAAGATGAGGGACACTCTGTTCAACAGACAACCGACAACAGACTCTGGCACCAGGAACATAATCATCATAATCATCATCATCATCATCATCATCATCATCATCATCATCATCATCATCAACACAACACACACACACGCCTCGGTAACTCAACAGTAAAAAACAGGTGAAAAATGAACAATTATTTTTCATAAACAAAGACAGTAAACAAGTATAATTATGGTATAAATAAAAGAAAAAATAAATACTTGTGCATAGTGTAATTACAAAAATTAAAACAATTAATAAATTTAAGTATGTAATTTTAACTTCTGTTTTTCAAGTATTTTTTCTAGTTAGTTAAAAGTGGCTGCACAATAATTAATATTTATTGAAATAAAGTAAATATTATTTTTGGTTAAAATAATACAAATTAACTTTACATTTTTATAATAAATGTTTGATATCAGATTTTCAATATAAAAAATAATTACTGGAATTTTATATTGTAATGCCAGACACCCAAGTATTTAAAACAATTTTATAAATTTCTTAAGACAATTTTTCATATCTGTGATCATTTTATTTGTTTGCATATTATGTATGTGTACTTTATAATATGTATTCTACAACTAGTATGTGTAAAACAGCTTCGTGTAAAAGGCAACTTTTAATACAGATTAAGTTTAAATTTTAAAAAATTTGTTGTTTTTATAAATCAATGTTTTATTAACATTTTATTCCATGCCACAAAATCCTTCTTCACTCTTCTCACATAAAATTTATTGTGCAACAAAAATGACTTAACATAACGAAAACAGAAATAAGACCTAGCTGGTAAGTTATTTGATAGTTATGTTGAGTACTTCAGATACAGAAAATATATAAAAATTGTCATGTTGCAATATATTTTATTATAAAGACCTTTTGTCTATCTATCTATTTTCTGTATATAATGATAGAACAAATCTTACTTACCCGTGACTTTTTACTTTACCTGGGCGCCAGAACAAATCCCAGATACAAATGACACGGATTCAACTTAGCTCAGAGCACAGAGACACACTATCTCAGGATTCGTTCAGTGAGTGGAATATTTAAGGGGAATCGTTACAAATAACTCTTAAATAATGTTGAAATTTGTTTAATTAATGACTTTGTTATTGAATTAATTTCTTTAGAAGTTAATTTAATGACTTATTGCTAACCTAAATCTTATTGGTTAATGAGTGTGCCTGAAAAGTGAAGAATAAAACGTCCAAACGACCAATTGCTCTTATCTGGTTGATTTAGGGATTATATATCACCCAATCCAGTGCTAAAGAACGGGTCTGCAATAATTTGCACGTTCAATACTACACCTCACTCTCCATTCAACACTCCTATATTACTTTATATCTAATCTTAATAATTAAATACAAATTTTGAATTTATATAGTGTCTTTAAAAAAATGTTTATTGATTTAATTATTTATTTTGTTATTTTATGTTTATTGATCAATGAATATATTTCTTATCTGATTGATGCGTCGACCGTAGATAGTAATCAGTAGAGATACTCCTTTTGATGGTTCGGCTCAGAAGAAATGATATTGACCAATAACGTTGACTGATGATCCTGGACAATTACAGATGCTGTAGCTATTCTGGTGCACAGGTTACTTCACTGTTAATTCATTATTTAATTAATTAATTAGTTATTACGCAGCGAGATTATTTATTGAACTTTACTAGTTCCTCTACTACTGCGGACCACTTCGCGAACTCTTTATTTAAATAAATACTTTGCGTTGTTTGTGCAATTGAGATCGTAGCCTATTTAACACACGTCTTGCTTATTTAATGCCCGAACGAAGAGTGATCAATTCCCTCATTCTCAGTTAGCGTCTACTCTTAATACAGGGTTGTGATTGGTTGTTCCAAATAAATCATGTGTTTTTCATTTGAAACAATATCGAACAGGTCGGTCAAAATCTCCTTAACAAGTTTGAGATGGTAGAGAATTTCTGGCTAATTTCATACTTCCGCTGTTTGCAAATCGTTTGATTACAGGTATTTGCAAACGTGTTTTCAAAGATCTGACCACAGAATATTATTGCTTTGGTGTTTCTCTGTATGTGTGTGAAAACACCTAATTCGTACCTAGCCTAATTATCTAGTTATATCTCTTGGCGTTCTTCTTCTGTATAACTTCTTTAAATGTCAATTATTTTAGTTGATATTTTGGCTACTTATAGAGCTTTAATTGCTGAACATTATGCAGGTTTCAGAATTGCCATATATTTATTAGTTTTGAAGATATTGCAGTTTTAATAAATAAAATTAATTGAATACAATTTCATGTCTGTGCACGCGTCAGTAGTAGCAGTGGCGAGGTTAGACAGAGATGGTTGTGATTATTCCCTTTCTCTCTTGCTTACGCCGCTAGACTAGCACAGTTTGACACTTTCATATAACGACCTGATAGGTCGACTATATGAATCGTTATAATATATAGAGCCGGAGGCTCTGCCCAACAACAACAACTCTTTTTTGACTACAGCGGCAGCCGGAGGCGATGCTTGACAACATCATCACTTTCAGGACACCACCGTTGCAGCCAGAGACCATTACAGAAGGAACTCTTTACAACCATTACAACAACAACTCTTTTTTGACTACAGCGGCAGCCGGAGGCGATGCTTGACAACATCAAGACCATTACAGAGGACGAGGGAGCAGCACACTACATGGCATAAATTCCAGACGTAGAGGACGTGTCATCGGACTTCCGAGAGGATCCGGAGGACGAGGGAAGTATCCAGGACTCCACGACTACGCAAGATTCACCAACAAAGAACTCAGAACCAGGAGAGGGTACGCTGAGGAACCACTACAATATATTGCAACAGTACAAATGTATAGGGTACAGTGCATTGCACAATTAGTTAAGATAATTAATATTATTTAAATAAATAATTTATATTGTTAGTAATAATAATAATTCAGCTTTCAATCTGTTGTAAAGTGAACAACAAAATTGCATGCTTGAACAGGTGGGTCACGCCACGCAGCTGCGTCTGTGTGTACACGTGTATTTTATGTGTGTGTGTGTGTGTGTGTGTGTGTGTGTGTGTGTGAGGCCAGTTTATTCCTGTCAAGCGTCACCCCTAAATAAACGCTATTAATTATATAAATTATTTAAATCGTGATAAGTGTATATGAAATATCACAAAACCAAATACGCCACAGTGTGTATTATATAAAGACGCACGTGTGTATGAAAGATGGTGCAAAAATAATAAAAAGTGTGAATACAGTGAAAATAAACATAAATAAAACCCATAATAATTAAGGTAACGAGAAACGGTTTAAACACAGTTGTACACATAAAAATTACCGACCAGATGAATATCGGGTAATTTGCAAAAGACTTCGTATGTTGCGAAGACAAGTGAAAAAAGTGTGCGAATAATCGTTTTTGTCAAAGGATGCCGCGACAAACCTCTTCCTGCAGAGAATTGTCGAAACATGAATTTTGCGCCCTAGACTATAAATACGCAAGGCACATTAGCCTTGTTCTCTTTCTCGTTTAACCACAGTGGCAGCCGGAGGCTCTGCCCAACAACAACAACAACAACAACTCTTTTTTGACTACAGCGGCAGCCGGAGGCGATGCTTGACAACATCATCACTTTCAGGACACCACCGTTGCAGCCAGAGACCATTACAGAGGACGAGGGAGCAGCACACTACATGGCATAAATTCCAGACGTAGAGGACGTGTCATCGGACTTCCGAGAGGATCCGGAGGACGAGGGAAGTATCCAGGACTCCACGACTATGCAAGATTCACCAACAAAGGACTCAGGACCAGGAGAGGATACGCTGAGGAACCACTACAATTAAGGTGAAAGAAAGCCATGTATTCCTCATAACAAAAGACTTAATCAAAGACAGATAAACATTGTCAAAAGAATAATTTCTAAAAGTGTAATTTATAACTTGTAAATATAAAAATGTCTTGTATAGTAAGTATAGCATAATTTTTGAATTAATAATATATTGAAAATATTTAAATTTAAATTGTATAGTAATTATGAAAGCATAATTTTTGAATTTATAATTTATGGAAAATATTTAAATTTAAATTGTTGAAATATGAAAGCATAATTCTTGGATTAATAATTTATTGAAAATATTTAAATGTAATTTAGAAAGGATAGAAAGTTACTAAAGTAATTAATATAAATGACAAATGCATATGCAATAATAATAAGATTTATTAAAAAAAAAAAAGAAAGATATCAGAATATAATAAATTACTCATAATATACTGAGCAAGTCGAGAGCCATATTATTAATAATCAAATGTCAAATGTATTTATAATTATAAGAGTATTTTATGTTTGTATGGAATATGCGATATTACGTGTATGTAATCAGTAAGTATGGGTACTGCGAATACCCATACACATGCAATAATAATGAAGTTTTAATTCGAAATTTATTTTGAAATTTTAATTAATAAATGTTTTAATTATTTTAAACAATTTTACGTTGTTGTTATTATTACGATTACACCCATTGAAAATTTGTAACCTTATAAATATTTGTGTTATTCAACAAGGGTGGCTCATCATCAACGATATATTTTTTTTTTTTTTTTTTTTGCAAAATGCATTATGCATCATCAGGAGACACCCGACTGGTCTCCCGGTGTGTGGGACTCGCACCATCTAAAAAGCCTCCACTTTACAGGCAGGGAACCCCCCTGGAACAACTATTCGTATGGCTTCAGGGTGGCACCTCGTATTGCGCCTACTAGGCTTCTACAGCTTTATCTATATCATCGACCTGTGAGACGGTCCAGTTCAGGCTTCTTCTGCCGCAGGACGATCCTCACGAAGGTCACAACCATGTCCCAGTTCTCTTTGCTGTTGAGCATGACGCCTATGATGTTATCAGGCGTCATGGGGCCAATCTCCGATTCCAGTCCTCGCCTCTCCAGCAGCCACCGTTGACGCTCGAAAAAAGTATGATGAACGTCATCAGAGTCTGAGTCGCCATACACGCACGACGGATCCTCCATCTTACCCATCCTTCGCAGGTATGCACAGAAATAACCATGCCCTGTCAGGAATTGAGTAAGGTAATAATCTACCTCGCCGTGGGTTCTGTCGACCCATTCAGGGAGGTTCCCAATTAGCCTCGCCGTCCACCTAGCTCGACTCTCCTGCTCCCATCGTAGTTGCCAGCTCCGCATGGAGTGTGCCCTGGCCACTGCGCTTGCTTCTACAAACCCCAAGTCTTCCTTGGTCTTGTAGACCCTCCTCCTCTCCTCAGCCATCAGATCTATTGGCATTACTCCAGCGAGGACCAACACTGCTGGTTCCGACACCGTTCTGTAGGAGCTTGCAATCCGAAGTGCTCCTCTTCGTTGTACCGCGGCCATCTGCTTGCGATATTTTTCTTGATCAGTGCGTCGGCCCAGACCTCGCATCCGTAGAGGAGAATCGAGTTGGTAACCGACATCAGCAGTCTCCGTCTTCCTGCAGCTGGACCTCCGACATTTACCATTAGCCTGCTCAGCGCAGCAACGACCTTAGCGGCTTTCTCCGAGGAACATCAAATTTGCTCCCAGTAGGAAAGCTTAGTATCCAGGTGCACCCCTAGATACTTCACCGCTGGCTTTGATATTATCGCCTTTTCCCCCACCACGAACTGTGTGATTGTGGGTATACGTCGTCGAGTGAGCAGCACAATCTCTGTCTTCTCCGTCGCAAGGCTCAGACCGTGTTCTTCCATCCAGATGCGGACCCTGCGCATGACCTGGTTCAGCATGCGCTGCACCTCCTCTGCGTCTCTCGCGGTGATCACGGCAGCCACGTCATCAGCATATGCTACCAGAAAGGTATCATCTGGCATCTCCATCCGGAGGATTCCATCATAGAAAGCATTCCACATGTCGGGGCCCAAGATAGAGCCCTGAGCTACGCCTCCTGTTATTTCTCTGCTGCGTGGCCCATCTGCTGTGTCGTACCGCAGCTCCCTGTACCTCAGGTAACTTCGTATTATCCGGAGAAGGTAGTCGGGCGCTAGAAAGACGTCCTCCAAAGCCGCTAGCAAGTCTGTCCACCTGGCCGAATTAAAGGCGTTGCGTACGTCCAGTGTAGCGAGTAGCACGATCCTTCTGGAGAAGTGATTACCCCGCTGGGCCACCTGGACAGCATTCAAGATCTCCTGTACGGCTCCAATGGTGGATCTGGCCGTTCTGAACCCGTACTGCCTCGCTAACAGATCTCCCGCATCCCGAATTGCCGCTACTAGGCGAGGCCTGAGTAGACGTTCCAGTAGTTTCCCCGCCGTGTCCAGCATACAAAGAGGTCTGTATGCCGACGGGGAATTCGGGCCGCCCTTCCCTTTACCGACTAAGACTAGTCTCTGGATCTTCCACCTCTTCGGGAAGACTCTGTCTTTGAGGCAGCGGTTGTACATATTGAGTAGCACCTGGGGGCAGGATCTAGCAACCACCCTCAGCACTTCCGCAGGTATACCATCCAGCCCTGGTGCCTTCTTGTTGCGCAGAGAGCTAGCAGCTAGTGATAGCTCGTCCTCGCTGAAAATCGGGACGTCTTCTAATGGGCCTGGATATTCCTCACGATCCCTCAGTGGGTGACGAGGAAATAGACCGTCCACGATGAAGCGCATCCGATTTTCGTTTATCCTTGGGCTACGAGGCCGGGCTCCAAGCCTGCTCATTACAAGCCTGTACCCCAGACCCCAGGGATCAGAATCTAGATCACTCCTGAGGGTCTCCCACTTGAGCCGCTTGCTTCTGTTGATGGCCTGCTTCAGTTTTTTCCTGGCGAGCCGATATTCGTCTTACGCTTTGGCTGCTGGAATCGCGTTTCTCCGTCTGTTTCTGGTCGCCATGCGACGCGAGCGCAAGCAACGTCTCCTGAGGTCAGCAATCTCGTCTGTCCACCAGTACGCCACTGTCTTCCCCCCGCGGCGTCTCGCTCTCCTGGGCATAGACACATCGCAGGCATTCTGTATGAGGCGCATTGTCGCAACGACGACTTCCTCTGTCGGACCCAAGCTGTTCATCACCACTTCCTTTCCGATCGCGATGACATTCTGCAACAACTCCACGTCCAGTTTGGACACGTTCCAGCCAGGTGTCCGGCTGGGTTCAGCTACGGGCGAATGCTGAACTCTCCGCAGGGTGAAAGTGATATACTGGTGATCACTATCAGTATAATCTTCCAGCACCTCCCAGTTCATGACGCTATGCGCCAATGCGTCGGACACCAAAGTAATGTCCGGGATTGTCTCGGCGTAACCAGGTCTTCTAAACGTTGAGACACCGCCCACATTGACCACCGCGAGCCCGACTCTTGCTGCCATCTCTAACACGTACCGTCCCCTGGCGCACGTCACAGGCATTCCCCACGCCACCGCTTTGGCGTTGAAGTCTCCAGCGACCACGCAGGGTCCTTCCATCTCACGAATCGTGTCTTCCAATTTGTCCACTTTCTCACGAAATTCGTGGATGGTCTCGTTAGGGGTGAGGTAGTAGCTCACATAAGTGATGTCTTCACATCTCACCCACACGAAACCACTTCCGGCACCATGGCTTGAAGGGAGCGGCACGGTCGAGTCGGGAATCCAGATTGCAGCCGTTCCGAGTAAGTCAGCATACCATCCCGGTTCCTCTCTATCATGGTCCTGCTCGCTGATGATCAGAAGATTGGCACCCACGTCCAGCTCCAGCTGTTCCAGGAGGGAGTCCGCCGTCCTGCTCCTATGCAGGTTTCCCTGGAGAATCTTCATCGGCCAAGCCTGCTCTGGGCCCTCCCAAGCGCCTGTCGAAAGACCGCACAGATACCCGACCCGGGAACATGTTTCAGAGCATCGGAGTCCAAACCACGCTCCTCGCAGAGGAAACACCTCGACTCAGCTTGGCAGTCTTTTTTCAGATGGCCTGCACAGCCACACTGTATGCATATACCCGCCTTCTTTCTGTCGGGCCCTTTGCAGTCCGCCTGACGATGGCCAAAACCAAAGCAGGCGTAACAGCGAATCACCAGGGCCCTTCGGCGCACTCTGCCATAAGCCCATCCGATCTTTATGCGGCCAGTTTTGAGGAGTTTAGCAGCTCCTCGCTCCCCCAGCTCCACAATCGCCATCTTCTGCTCCCTGGTGTTTGCCTTCGTCAGCGTCACTCTCGTGTCCCCAGCCAGGTCATTTGCATCGCGTTTGACGGCATTACGGACCTCCTCTTCTGTTGTGAGGCAGTCAAGGTCCCTTATCTCAAGAGTTGTCCTGGGTTCCAGGCTGCGGACAGAAGCAGACTCGCCCAACACTCCCCGCAACGCCTCACAGAACCCCTCCTTATTGGTGGTTTTAGATCTCAACTCCAGGAGAACATCCCCATAGCGAGTGCGGCTGATGGACCTGATTTCAGTTCCCGTCGTCTCCGGGTTGGCATCTCTCCTGATCTGAGTCAGGACCTCCGCAAATGTTTTACCCTCTGCAGGCTTGATGAGCAAAGCATCGGGTCGAGCCTTCGGTGGACGCGTCCTCCTCCTCTCCGTGGTCGCCGGGGCCTTGCTCTCCTTCCCGGGCTCCTTCTGTAACCGTCTTTTTGCTTCGCGGACCGATCTCCTGGACTGCACCGTCTGCCATACACTGGGTGTGTTTTTTTTTACCTTCTTCTTATCTGTGGTCCTCTGTGGGAGGGGGCTGGTGGCAGCTCGCTTACTGCCACCTCCCGCAGAAGACGAGGCCACACTTTATTGGCCCTCCTCCGTCTGTGTGGCACGGTCTGCTCCCTTCACCTGCTTTGGTGCTCGCAGGAACTCGAGGACTTCCAACGCCTCCTGTAGTTTGTACAGGCCAGATGTAGTTTCACCTCCATTAAGATGTTTTTCTGCCTGTCCGTGGCAGTCTTCATGCTGTTGAGAAGAGAGCGACAGTAACGCCACATCTCCCCCTCGTTGCTCGTGTCCGGCACCCTCTGTTCATCTGCAGAGCTCTTGCCTGCAGGCATCCTGGGCAGTTGTTTGCCCCACCCCTCTCTGTGTACTACGGTAAGGCGCCAAACTACGGTACTCTAACCTCAACAGCTGTCTGCTCTGTACCTGTGCAAACTTACTACCAAAGGTCAATTACGGTATTGAAAGCCAACCAATATGACGACTTAAAATCAGCTGTTTTCTGTACCAAAATACTATACTATTAATTTGCTAATTTCTGTCTTTAAATATTACCTTCCTATCCTACACTATTCTAAAAATGTAGTATGAGTGTGTTCAAAAATTTTGAGTAGACATGCGCAGTTCTACACTTAATTTAAATATGTCTATTTAACTACTAACTAGTTCACAATATTATACCCTAGTCCTACCTTAGGGCCACCAAATAATCATTATTTTACCTATAATAGGTCACTAATTAGGTCCCCGTCCGCCCACTCTATTCTATGATAATGCTCCAACGGTTTGTCCTCATGTGTTTGTGATTCGAAATGAACGTGTTTACTGGAGGTGCAAATATCCAATGCCTGCTGGCAAATGCGGTGATGTCCATAACGGCTAGTTCCTTGACGAGTTCGTTTCCATCGTTGTCGACGAAACCGTGAAAGTCAAGTATGACTGCTATCTCGTCGTCAATCATCCTTTTTTCGTTACAAACAGTGTGTTCGGTGTCGCTAGGAACGCTGTCGATCCGTCCGTCTCGCGGAACAGACACGTTGTATGACGTGAAACGATTGTAAAAAATTTTTCGGTACGTTTATTTTGTACCTTACCTGCTCGTCACGGATCACTGCAACAAATTTGTGTGTCAAAACATCGTATACAAAAATTTCTACAGGATACAGTAAAGCGTGCTTTAAGTCACTGCAACGTCTGTACTCGTACGGAGTTAACAGCTCCATGCGTCCGTCCACAACACGTGCTGACCAAACACTGAGATATATCCGAGATTGTGGGAGGTATAAACACTTCCGTCACAGCAGCAGCAGTATAGATTTTCAAATAATTTTTTACTTGTTTATGTCGTGCATAAGCCGAAGCGTTCTTGTCCTTTTTGAAACTGGAGTGAACTAGAAATATGCTCTCATGTAAGCGGTGTATGCGACTCTACATAAGGGACATGTATTTAGGGTGATGGCGCAATTCACGCATGTGACAAAATGTCGACAGGGAAGAAGTACGACTTCAACGATTTGTGCGTAACAAACTTTGCACATCGTACCCTGATCCGGTCCCCCTTCTTCTTTTTGTTTATTCTCTTTGATCGTGTCGGTGCGTTGTTCGTTCTCTGCTGCCGCTGACGGAAGTGTAGCTTGGAGCTGTAGCCTAACACGTGTGTATGTTATTTAAATAATAATTTAAATAACATACACGTGTGTGTGTGTGTGTCTGTGTGTTTGTTTGCATTTTAACCTAACATGAACGTGAATGAACTGCTTTTTAACCTAACACACAACGTGTAACAAACCTAATTGGACCTATCACTCCCGTTGCGTCATGTACTGATGACCTAAACACTACACGTGTGTATGTTATTTAACCTAACATGAACGTGAATGGACTGCATTTTAACCTAACACACAACGTGTAACAAACCTAATTGGACCTATCACTCCCGTTGCGTCATGTACTGATGACCTAAACACTACACGTGTGTATGTTATTTAACCTAACATGAACGTGAATGGACTGCATTTTAACCTAACACACAACGTGTAACAAACCTAATTGGACCTATCACTCCCGTTGCGTCATGTACTGATGACCTAAACACAACACGTGTGTATGTTATTTAACCTAACATGAACGTGAATGGACTGCATTTTAACCTAACACACAACGTGTAACAAACCTAATTGGACCTATCACTCCCGTTGCGTCATGTACTGATGACCTAAACACTACACGTGTGTATGTTATTTAAATAATAATTTAAATAACATACACGTGTGTGTGTGTGTGTGTTTGCATTTTAACCTATCGTGAAACGTAAGTAGACTGAATTTGATATTTAACATGTCGTCGTAACGTTAGATTGCTAATGATGTGTGTGTGTGTGTGTGTGTGTGTGTGTGTGTGTGTGTGTGTGTGTGTGTGTGTGTGTGTGAACATAGCTTAGACAAAATACAAACGTTAGCAAACGATAATGTATGGCTTTCATTATCGTTATGCTGTCGTCGTAACGTTAGATTGCTAATGACAGATACATGCAGTCTGATGTATAGGCTACAGATATATTTTAGGTATAGCTGAATTTTGAGCGTGTAAGCCTTCAGTATGCATACAACGTCCGTCATTTAAGGGTACGTGTGTGTGGACAACGTTCGCAAGTTTTTGGTAAGTGTACAGATTTTATTTAAACGTAAAAATTATCAAGCGCATTATTTATTGAATTTAATACATGTGTGTGTGTATGCGTGTATGTGTATGATCAAATTATTATGTCTGTTACAATTTTATTGTATGTACAAATTTTATTTAAACGTAAAAAAATTTATTCACATTAAAACATTATCAAGTGCATTATTTATTGAATTTAATATACGACTCAATCAAATAAGTAAGTGTACATGAAACATTTTGAATACGCTAATAACTGAGCATAATTTTTATTGTATGTACATATTTTATTTAAACGTAAAAATTATTTGCATTAAAACATTATCAAGCGCATTATTTATTGAATTTAATACATGTGTGTGTGTGTGTGTGTATGGTGTGTGTGTGTGTGCGTGTGTGTGTGTGATCAAATTACAATTTCTGAAAATATATTCTTACTGTACTTTTTATGTTACACTTCTAATTGAAGATATATTTTAGGTATAGCTGAATTTTAAGTGTGCAAGCCTTCAGTAAGTAACTATGCTAAACCATTCTAATACAAGAGGTCATTGACACGACTTTACACTGACACATTGCAGTCTCTCACTCTCTCTCTCTCTCTCTCGCTCTCTCTCTCTCTCTCTCTCTCCCTCTCTCTCACATTTGAATGTAAGTAGCTATGCTAAACCAGTGTAAAGTCGTGTCAATGACTTCTTGTATTACAATGGTCAGTAAACTATATTTTAAGTTTGTGTACATGGATTGTATATTGCAAGCACGAAATTATTATTTAAATCCGATATCTGTTTTTATTAAAATCATACAATGTCAAAAGAGGATGTGGAGACATATACATTACATTTATAAGATAAACGATAGACTACAAGAACCTGAGGCTGCATTCAACCTAACGCCTGTGTGTATGTGTTACGTTCAAGCTATACTTGTAAAAGTAATAAAGATTGTACGTTTTTTAGTTTAAAAGATTAGGCACTAGAAAAAAAAAATATTACCATCCTTGTCAAAGTACAGTGAAAACTTTGTTATTAAAATTTTACTTTTAATCGTGTTGACAGCATCTAGGGAAGAAACACGATTCCCAAGTTCTTTTTGTGTTTCACAGAGAAAAACAGAGGAAACATTTCCATCTAATGTATATTTATCTTTTTTAAAATATATTTATTTGAGACTGTAGTTGTTGTTCTGCTTTGTGAAGAATTATTTTTTCTTCCGAGCCGTTTATCTAAATAGACGTGGTTGCGGTAAAGTCAGCGTATATCTTTTACGTTTCTTATTTTTTTATGAGATTATCTGCCAGCGAATATTTATATTTTGTCCAGTGAGCAAAGGCAGCTAAAGCATATGAAGACCTTCCCTACGCACACGCATAGCCCCAGGCCGCCAGACAATAGCACAACGAAAATACTTTCAGTATCGCTAACTTCTTAAAGCTTTAAGCAGTGCGGGAAAGCTTTTCCATCACGGTCGATGACCCCTCCTCTCTCTCTCTCTCTCTCTCTCTCTCACTCGTTGTTATATATTTGACAAATATTAACTGTGTGTGTGTGTGTGTGTGTGTTGTTGTCACTGAGTATCGAGCTACTTACATTTGTGTCCACTCTCTCTCTCTCTCTCTCTCTCTCTCTCTCTCTCTCTCTCTCTCTCTCTCTCTCTCTCTCTGCGTCCATTGTACAGGTTTAATGTAATTGTATGTATATCGTTACAAATGACAAGTAGAAATCCAATCCTTGAAGTGTTTAATAAGTAAATTGTATGTATATATCACTGAATAATAATAATATAATCGTTCTAGTGTTAACGTTTGCTGCAACAGTTCCTCCATAGGTAACGCAGTTTACAAAATAATTGCACATAGGTTCAGAGGTGTATAGTGAAATAAATTAAAATTATACACGCATGTCGTTACAGATGAAAAATAGAAATTAATTTCTTCACCTGCGAAGTTCACAGGTTATATATATATAGTGCAAGCGTTGATGTGTGTGCAACTGTACTAAAAAAGCTGTTATGCGCATGCGCAAATAATTCAAATGCACATACGTAGATGACTGAAAAAGAGATGATTTACATAATAAATGTACGCTTACTTAGACCAATAGATTCTGCGTCGTGCCTTTAGGGTTATCAAATTTCCAAAATCTTTCAACTGGTTGACCATTAGCTAAAAACATAGTGGAAAACTATAACTAACTGAAATACAGACGAGATGTCTAATGTTTCGTCCGCAATCAAAGAAACATACTGTGCAGTTTTTTTTTTTTTTTTTTATGTTTCTTGACATACAAATGATACTAACCGAATGAAATATTTACAGACGGACAATGGGAATGACTAATGTATGAAAATACTTTCAGTATCGCAAATTTCTGAAAGCATTCCACTGTGTGTGTACAATGACCTTGAGTTAAGCTGGTGTTGTAATCATGTATCGTTTGTTCTTCACCTTCCACTTGAAGAAGAAGAAAAGGGCAGGTGGTGGGGATCTTACACCACTTCTAGTTACATATAAATGTGTAAGGGAAGCCATGCAAATTACTCTTCATTTACGGCTGTACAATAAAGTACAATCATGAAGAATATTTACGTCGTCTACGCACGTATTTTAAAATACAGAGAGTGGGTGCACGTAAAGATTACCATTTAAAGTATCCAAATATCAACCAGAGTCCACAAACACTGGCACGCGCTGGGTTTGTGTACGAGGGGGATGGCGATACTGTACGGTGTAGTTCGTGTCAAGTTAGATTTGAAGACTGGACGATGGACGATTGTCCTAACGCTTTACATGCTCGAGTAATGCCGCAGTGCCGGTTTGTGGTGACACAACTAAAATGATAAAAAAAAAAACACACAAACGTTAGGTCTAATTATTAATCGGTTCTTTTCAGAGCCACCGTAACTTAGCCTCATATTACTTGAATTTGTTATTTGTTTACACAACAAAAAACATTTTCATGTGATCTTGAGTCGGTCCTAAGCCCGAACAAATAAGGAAGGCGGTATATTATATATTTACAGGGTGTAAAAGAGGAAAACGGAGCCATATAGAGACAATGTAAGTATAATGTTTATACTACAAAGTAATTACGATAAAGTTTACTTTTTCTGTAGGTCTGATCACTGCAGTCAAGTCGCTCCTGGAACAAGAATAATGTATGAGTGCAGTCCATTTTGTTGTTAATGAATCGTTATCTGTTTTTATTAAAATCTTACAATGTCAAAAATTATTATTAATATTTTATTTATTTTATAACATTGTTTGTGATTTGTATTTATTTTATAATATTGTTTGCGATATATATATTTAATAAATGTAAAATGAATTTTTTTACTTGTGTGTGTGTGTGTGTGTGTGTGTGTAGTTTTAACTTCCAGGGCTTAACACTTTAATAATTGAATTTACATGTACGTGATAAATGTATCGTTGATTCTAATTAGTATTTACAAAAGTTTCATTGAATAATAATATTTGGTTCGATTAGAAATTATTTGAAAGTACATTAACTTTATATGATAAATGTATCATTGATTCTAAGTAGTATTTACAAGTTTCGTTGAATAATATTTGGTTTGATTACAAATTATTTGAAAGTACATTAACTTTATGAAAATGTCGTATACTTGAAAAAGTTTACTCACTTAACGCATTGATTCTTTCTTTCCACTGACTGCGCGTGTGCGCGTGATAATTGAATATTTATCGTATCAGTGATTCTAATATCGATTGTATTGTTATGTTACAGATAAACTTCCATGTGGACTGTATCTACAGCCGTAAAATTATTATTATTTAAAAATCTTGCAATGTCAAAAATTATTATTATTAATATTGTATTTATTTTATAAACCATGTTAACTTCACCTACACACACACACACACACACACACACACACACACACACACACACACACACACACACACACACACACACACACACACACACACACACACACACACACACACATACAATCAGGTCAATGACTGCTACGTGCTGTCACCAGCCAGACGACAATACAAGAAGAGTACAAACAAATAGATTATCATATAGGAGAGTTAGTACTGGTTCGTAACAGACAACTATCCTCTTTTGACATTGTATGATTTTAATAAAAACAGATATCTGATTTAAATAATAATTCCGTGCTTGCAATATACAATCCATGTACACAAACTTATATATCCTTTGTTGGGTTGTAATTATTACTAAACAGTAATACATGCTTAGAATGAAAATATTTGCTATGATTTTAGTAACGTACAACACCAGCTTAACCCAGAGAGAGAGAGAGAGAGAGAGAGAGCGAGAGAGAGAGAGAGTGAGAGACTGCAATGTGTCAGTGTAAAGTCGTGTCAATGACCTCTTGTATTACAATGGTTTAGCATAGTTACTTACTGAAGGCCATTTAAAACAAATTATAGTTTATTTTAATTTATTTCGTTGTAAACCTCTATTTGTAAAGTACATTAAATTATGTGAAATGCTACATCGAATGATTCAAATCATACCTTATTGGTGCTGTCAAATATTTGTATGTAGGAATTTCTACCGACGTTTGCAGCAGCAGTAGCAATACACAATACACATTACATTAAAACTATTACGATTATATTATTCATTGATGTACAAACAATTTACATAGCACACACACACACAATAGGCTAACATTTACTGTGAAGCTGTTAACGTATGGATTTGTCATCTGTAACAGCATATACACACACACACACACACAGCTAATTACATTATAAAGTAGGAATTTCTTCCGACGTCTGCGAGCGAGAGAGAGAGCGCGAGAGATGTTGTACAACAGATTTTTGAGAAGTCATCTGATTAATTTCTAAATCGCAGTCAATGACCGTCATGTGTCAAAATTAGAAGTAGAACGCAATGAGGTAGGCGATAAATATATTTCCTGGTGATTACATTTTAGTATCGCTAATTACAATATTCCATAAGTAGCACGACTTACTGACGCTTATGTAAAACTGAGGACATAAAGAGAGAGAGAGAGAGGGAGGGAGAGAGATAGTTATTTACATTAAAGAGAGAATTGACCCATCACCCGCCCCTGATATGCAAATCAGCTTCATTAAAAATAAAAAATAAAGCATGCACGACAAATACTCTCTCGAGTCTCAGATTCTGACGGACAAATATCCATTTTCACTTGATAGATAGGTGTACCATTTATACATATTTTGTAAATACTAGTTTAAATATATATATTTTTTTTCATATTTGTAACATTATAATTGCATAACACTTTACCGTACATTGAAAGAACGAGATTGGTGTAGAGAGAGAGGGAGGGAGAGAGATATTTATTTACATTCAAAGAGAGAATTGACCCACCACCCACCCCTGATATGCAAATCAGCTTCATTAAAAAATAAAAAAATAAAGCATGCACGACAAACATACTCTCTCGAGTCTCAGATTCTGGCGAATGCGTTGCTAATATAGTTTGAATTTCCCACCACAGAAAATGTTGGCAGATCTGTTCTATACACTATAATGCAAGATTGGTAACCCTGATCATATATTTTAATATACAATATAACACACACACATATAAAGTTTGAACCCATGCATAGGTTGGTAAACCTGATCATATAGATTTAATATACATTATAACACGTAACAAATTTGAACTCATGCAAAGGTTGGTAACTCTGATCATATATTATTAGTATACATTATAACGCATCAAGTGAAACCCCCACCCACCGCCCACCGCCCGCCACCCACCAAGTTTGAACCTATACATAGGTTGGTAAACCTATGCAAATCAATTTAATTAAAAAATAATAATATCAAATTAAAAAAATTTATTCACGGAAATTCGCGGATGCTGTGGTCCATTTGGGATGCTGTGGGTCCAGCTGATAGAAAGTGAAAGTGATATAGGCTCGCGAAAGGCGGCATATATTCGCGGATATGCAAATCAATTTAATTAAAAAAATAAAAATATCAAATTAAAAAAAATAAAAAAATTTATTCGCGGATGCTGTGGTCCATTTGGGATGCTGCGGGTCCAGCTGATAGAAAATGAAAGTGATCTAGGCTCGCGAAAGGCGGCATATATTTGAACTTGGCGCGCGAAAGGCGGCTTGAAATTTTATTGGTGGTAATTCGTGGATGCTGCTGGTCCAGCGGTGGTGGTGGGGGAATAACGGTACTTTGGTTAGAACCCCCATTTTCCCTCTACTGGTATGTGTCGTGGAGTCTTGAAGTTAAGGTTACAGATGTTGTGAGCTGCTCCCAGGTATCGTCCTGTCAGATGACAATGTTTGCGCACTTTGTCGTCCTTGGTCAGCGGTTTCTCACAGAGATGACATACGAGGGCATTTGCGAAAGATAACACTTCACGGTCACTCATAGTCATAGGGACATTGGATCGAATGATTCTGAACAGTTCTCGCCCTTCAGCGACCAGTCTATCGAGAAAGGTGTCTCCCACGTTCTCGCCGCGATAAACGACCTGGGGTTTGAAAATATTACGCTCGTAGTCGACTATGAGGTAGGAGAAACCTGAAGGAAGATGTAACGACTCCGTTGTGGTAGACGATGTGTGCGGAGGAGCGTCGCAGCGATGGCAAGGGACGATAAATGATTCAAAATCTGCATATATCGCAAAAGGGACCTTATGGCAGTATGTGTAATTTCTGAAACACATCACCTTCTCCTCCTCCTTTACGGGTAAACGAATTTTCTGTTCGCCGTACGGTGAACAGTGGGGGACATGTTCGGTAAGGAGTCGTTCTTCGCAGAATTTATGCAGACAGTAATCGCAATAGAAAGAACGACCGTCGTGTTTGCTTAGTGAAGAGAGTAAGCGACTTGTATTTTTTATTAAACAGTAATGTTTTCGGTCGTCAGCGGTAAGAAGTAACAGATTAACGTGATGTCGTCTGCCACTGGAAGGAGTTATTCTTAAGGGGTAAATTTAATTTTCTTCGTAACCGCAAACATTTATAGAAACGTTAGAATTGTCTCGTTCGAACTTCACAATGTCACATAGTCGGGTGGGATAAGTTATACACTACCAGAAGTAATGATACTGTGGATATATGGTTTGTATTTAGATACACGATTCTTGTTTGAGTGTTGAGGAAACAGAGCGGCCAACACTGACCATACGAAACACATTTGATCGTGTGTATTGATCACGTTGATGATGGATTTAGTACGAGACAATTCAGGGGGTGTACGGATGAAACTGGAGGCGGCAGCGGTTGGTATCGTGAGAGAACGAGTTCTAAGGAGATTATGTGGTCTAACGCCCAACCGCTACCCTCACGTGTGAATTTATAAATCGATTCAATGGTTTTTTTCGTACGAAGCTTCTAAACGATCGGGCAATACATCTTGGTCAGCGATCAGTGTCGTATGACATCGTCCGTGAAAATAAGCTTCAGTCGTCACTTCTTCGTCCTGGTCCGTGTCAGCGTTTACGATGTACTTGACAAATCTCGCTTTAACCGTTATATGCCACTTTATAGAAAGCAAACGTGTCAGTTCGTTTAGAATGTCCGTACGTAACGTAGCGTGCATTTCATCAAAAAAGGTTATGACATCGTTGACGCATTCTTCGTCATCCGTGACAGGCGTGTAAACGTGCGATACCAACGCGCCGCGTAACGAATGTTTACAATCAACAGCAAACGACTGGATTCGTAGTAAATTAACAACAACAAAAAAACACGAAACTATAACAATTACTTGCTCGCTTGAAGAACAATAGAAGACTGATACGAAGTTAGAAAATAAGCACTATTTTATATGCGACACGTGAAAGTTAGACTGCGCGAGAATCGAAGGTGAACGCTGACAGTGATCGTCGCTCTACTTATACTATCTATGACGGCTGCGCGCGCAGCTATCCGCTCCCACCACCGCGATACCGAACTATTGCCGTCAACGATCCCCCACTACCAACTGCGTGCGCAGCTATCTGCTCCCACTACTGTGCTTTATTTCATACCGACCAATTGACGACAGCCATCCCCACTACGGATGCGCGCGCAGCTATCGCTGAGGACGTGAAATTCAACGCGACAAACTAACATTCTTGCTTCAGATATGGACGTGTACACATATTCTTTTGCAAGCCGATTAAAAAGCTTTTATAACATCAGTCGTCGAGGCAACATTAAATTTTACGTTCATACATTTCCGAATGCGAACGTAACATTTTTTGACCTAGCCAAAGCCGGGTTTATTTACGAAGGTGATGGTGATGTTGTAAGATGCTGCAAGTGTAAAATACGAATTATGGATTGGGCAGTGGGTGATGATCCCGTCCGAGTCCATAAGGCGTCAATGCCCACATGCGATTTCGTTCGTGAACACTTGTAGAAGTCGTACTAGGTCGTACACTAGGTGTTAGTACTACTAATACTACTGAACGACAGTAGTCACTCCAAAAGTGTGAGTGAAGACACCCATGATAAAAAAAAAATTATAAATAATAAATAAATAAATAAATAAAAATTCCTCAAACAATATGCGTATACACTATAAATATCACGATCATGGCTAATAGCGTATCACTCACATCGCAGATCATCGACACGATGGACGTCTATCGATACGATGATGGGAAACATTTCAAAATAACAAAAGCTTCACGAAGCGCGATACGATCCAACTTATGTTCCGTGTATTTTGTGAAGAAAAGACGATTTTGCGGCAACTACTGTACACGTTACAAGTTCGGTGTTGACAGATATCACGCCCGTTGTTGGCGTCACATAAAAAAACGCAGCAGTGATTTGCCGCCGATCGTGCTGTTGATGATAGTCTCCGATCGCCTACACAACAAATCACGGTGGCTACAATTTATCTTAGAGTGCGAACAAAACAATGTACCGATAGAACTTGTGGTTTACGAAAAGAATATGTTCAAGTATACCGTACGTCAAGGATGGAATTTTCTTTCGCGTTTCCGTCCGATTCCTGAACTGTATAACGCCGTTCAACGCGTGCACGGCTTACACGATTCACACGGGCAGATGAACTACGCGACTGTATACACGGACATGCTCGCCTACGGAAGTTCGATACCACACGCTTCTTGTTGCATCGTCCTTACGGAGCGCACTATTCCGATACGTACACCGATGGAAATATACAGAAGCGTGATGATGATAGCGCCACAGTGCGCACTGGATCCTAGCTACAACGTAAGTTTTGATGTGCACTGCCCGCCGTCCTCGTTACCGACACTAGCGAGAGGGAAACAGTTCGCGTTGGTGAACAACAAGGCGCAGGGATTATTTTCGGTAGCCTTTCTGAAGGAGGCGTTGCGTACACTCCGCAAGTATTGCGAATACTTTGGTCTGCGGTATTCGGACGAACAAGGGTACACGGTGAAAGACCGGCGTTTGTACGAACAGTGGCAGCATTGCACGGGCGCTATGGCGGACGAATTTTGGTTGTTGAACTCGTATCTGATACACCTGCATACGGAGTCGAGAAGGCAATGCCCAATCGCTGAACTCAAAGCTAAACACATGTGCGAGCGGCTACCTGAGGACGATGACGTCATAGTCGCGGAAATGCACGAGTACCGCGACAACGTTATACGTAGCGTCATGTTCAAAGACATGAATTCTGTTAAGACTGTAAGAGCGTTGGACGCGAAACAACACGCGCTCACGAGATACTACATCGGTATGAGCCTCGTGCGTAATGGGCGTATGAAAATCAGTTTAGCTCACGTTTTAACGTACTTGCGCAATCGCAAAAAGAACGCGTTGTTCTTCCGTTAGGTCGAGATGATATAAGTGGATGTGGAGCGGTGGCGATGTGACAGTCACGTGATGGAAGGTGGTCGTACTCGAACGGCATCGATGAGAATTACCTTCAGCACCGAGCCGACAGTTTACTACATTCCAGCGTATTGTGAATCGCGGTTCGCACGACGACGTGAGAATGAAACGAGCTGTGAAGAATATACACCAGAGCGTTCGCAAGACTATCGCGACGGAGTTGCACAGACCGGTAAGAAGGAATTTTCCGAGACGCGCGGTCGAGTTGAAGGGACTTCACGACTTGTACCAAGCAGACCTGGTAGAAATGATACCGCACGCAAAGGCTAACAAGGAATTCAAGTAACTTATGACGATGATTAACGCGTTTAGCAAGTACGCATACGCCGTTCCATTGAAAACGAAGACGGGTGTAGAGGTCGCACGAGCTCTGGAACCGATTCTGCGTGCTAACAAAATGAAATATCTGCAGACGGACAACGGGAAAGAGTACTACAACAGTACCGTAGAAAAATCGCTGAGCAGATATGGTGTCACACTCTATTCCACGTACAGTGAGAAAAAGGCTTCCATTGTGCAACGCTTCAACCGTACGTTGAAAACACACATGTATCGCGCGTTCAGCGAACAAGGTCATTACCGTTGGTTGGATATGTTACCGGAACTATTCAGCACGTACAAAAACAGTGTGCACAGAACGATTGGAATGAAACCGCGTCAGGTGAACGAATCCAACGAACGTACTGTGTTACGACGGATTCGCGAGAACACAGCCAGGAGCATCCATCGATTATAAACGACCAAAGTTCAAAGTAGGCGATCGTGTGCGTATAAGCAAACACAAAATGACGTTCGCCAAAGGATACACACCAAATTGGACAAACGAGATATTCCTCGTTCACACGGTGCGTACCTGCAACATACCCGTCACATTTGCTAAACGATTATACGGGAGAAGTGTTGAAAGGCGGTTTTTATGAACACGAAATCAGTAAATCGAACGTTGGTGACGTGTACTTGGTAGAAAACATCGTACAACGTAAAGGCGATCGCGTGAAAGTCAGGTGGTTAGGATTCGACGGTAAACACGATTCGTGGATACACAAGAAGAACTTGCTATAACAACGATTCGACTCGATAAAATAGAACCAGTATGCGTCGATGCGTTACGATGACAACATGCGCGCTGTGTACAGTGTAAAAAACATTGTGTCGCATCCTGGTTACGATGAGTACATCGTGAACACGACTGCAAACGACGTTGAACGCATGCGCAGGATCTTGACAGTGTACGAGTACTGGCAACGGGTTACCAATCGTGTGACGAGGTTCCGACTCGACGAAATAGTACCAACCGGCACCGGATTCGATCACTACAAAGAATGTGTTTAGTCGGATCCGAACTGTGAACGGGTCCGGACACATGTGTATGCAGTTACATATCTGCCGACTGCTGCGATATAGTGCGACTATTAAATAGACTGTGCATAGAACGACAACATGAAAATATTGCAACAAGCGCACAGACTAAAAATAAAGGACGTGGACTATTCGAAATTGTGCGGCGATGGTGGTGGTGGGGGTGGTTGTGGCAGAAAATACGTAAACACGGACGTCTTCTGCCCGATACCGTTCGTTCGATCATCTGCGGACCTTCCGCGTGCGGGAAGACTAACGTCATGTTCAACCTGTTGTTCGATGTAAACGGATTGAGATTCGCGAACTTATACGTGTTTTCTAAATCACTATTTCAACCCAAATATCAGATGCTGGAGACCCTGATGACACGACTTTCCAACGAAGGAATGGGTTATCACGCCTACAACGATAACGAAGAGGTACCGCCTCCCGACGAGGTCGATCCCAATTCTCTTATGGTGTTCGACGACGTGTCTTGTGAAAGACAACACAACATACGCAAGTATTTCTCTATGGGACGGCAAAGCGGTGTGGACGCCTTTTACCTTTATCAGACGTACAGTCAAGTGCCAAAACAGTTGGTTCGTGACAACGCCAATCTAATAGTATTGTTCAAACAGGACGTTCGCAACTTGAAACATGCGTACAACGATCACGTCAACACGGACATGAAATATGACACGTATGGGAACATGTGCGCTGAAGCGTGGAAAGATCGTTACTGCTTTCTCGTTGTGAACAAGGATTCTTCTATCGACACCGGCAAGTACAGAGTCGGTTTTGACCGTTTCATAGTAGTCGCACCTAACGATTAAACAAAAAAATAATTCGTCATACGTTCAGCTAAATACACATGTCCTGCTGTCAACGACTTTAGTTGTCGTTCTACCGTTTATCGAGATGGACGACAAGAAGAAACGACTAGCACGTGATATCGACACCATCAGTGATGACATACGGAAGAAATACCGTGCGTTAAAACATGGGATTCGTGAAGAAGAAGCAACGTTATCCAAAAGTTACAAACCGATTCTGGAATCGTTACAAAATATTTCGCAAGCGTTGCTTGAAAAAAAATACGTAAAACAACAAATTAAAAGCCTATAAGACTGAAAAAGATGAAACGTAAAGAGGAAGAGGAAGAGGAGGAGGAGGAGGAAGAGGATCCGACGGGTGCAATTAGTTAAATTGATGTGGGAACACCATTTCGTTCCCGAACGAAGCCACCACGTTTCCTGAAACGTCTGTGATAGCCAAAACATTGGATGACGGCGATCCTAATCTCAAGATTGAA
This sequence comes from Magicicada septendecula, assembly GCA_034769895.1. Lineage (NCBI taxonomy): Eukaryota > Metazoa > Arthropoda > Insecta > Hemiptera > Cicadidae > Magicicada > Magicicada septendecula. The sequence goes on from CM068376.1 coordinate 102,890,849, forward strand.
AAAATGTTAGACACACCGGAAGGAAGACGTGAAGCGCTTAGATATTTTCAGGACAAATACGACAGTGAATCGTTAGCGAACAAGTACATGCGTATGATCGTTTCGTTCGAACGCAATCGTCTGATGGACTATACGTACGGTGTAAGACACGAAAACGGAAAATGGATGATCGGTGATTCAGCGTTCGAAATCGAAACGGACGATACGATTCTTATCAACGGTAAACTATACAATGGTACACCAGGACTCCACGAACTCGTGTTCATGAAGCATCCTAAAGAAAACGTTTTCAACAATTCTGATCTGAAAGCGTACAAAGATATACTGCGTGACATCAACGCGCACAAGCAGTATTATTTAGCAAACTCACATGTGAACGCGAACAAAGGTGTAAAGTATAAACGAATAATATCACAACTGTTTCCGCCGAAACGTACAGGACATGGACATAATAATAATGACGATCCGAACGAACTGGTGGACAGATTGCGACTGTTAATGGCGTCACAGCGTGTCGGAAACAGCGGGCAGACGAACGATATCGTCTCCATAGTGGAAAACTACGCGATGCCGAAATCATCGTATAACAAGAGCGATATATATCATCAACTGTCATTAGCAGCAGCAGCAGCAGCAAAGCCGATAAAGTATAAATAATACCGTCGTACACGCGCCGGGGACATTCCACGTTTGATTGTGACAACATGGATATCGTGCTACTGTTTATTATTGTGTGCACAAGTGCCGTTGTCGCATCGAGCGTTAATGCTAACGATGTAGATTTCGTTATAGATTACTTGGTGCGATACGGATACGTGCCCGACGATAGTTTACGACTCACGAACAACGCCACCATCGATATGGACGCCTACCTTCGCACGTTTCAAGTGAATTACAATTTGACCGTAAATGGAGAATTGAACAATGAAACGATGAATCTGATGCGCGGGCGGAGATGCGGTAACGAAGATTTCGTGTCGTACATCTTACGAACACCGTGGGCCAAGAGACGTTTGTCGTGGCGGTTCTTTCACGGTAGCGCCAGCGCTATAGAAGCGTCGCGACAAGCGTTCGCTGTATGGCAGAAACATTCGAATCTGGAATTCGAATATCAGCCCAACGACATAAACGCAGACATGGTCATTGCTATGAAATATTTTAAACACAGGTGTCTGACTTCGAGGTACACGATCTGCGGGTACGATTTGCACGGACGAGGAGGTATACTCGCTCACGCTTACTACCCACCCGATTTACCGTATAACACTACCGAAATACACATGGACTACTACGAATTGTGGAATTATACGAACGCAACCGAAATACCGGACGATCAGACCAGTTTTCTTCAGGTGCTAACGCACGAAATCGGACACGTGTTAGGACTATCTCATTCCCTCGAGAGAGATTCGATCATGTACCCATTCTACATACCACGCTCGGACGGACCGTTCGACCTGAGAGACGACGATATAAAAGGCATTCAACGCTTGTACGGGAAGCCGCCGCCGCCGCCGCCCGCTACGCGCGACAAGCGTTCGCTGTATAGCAGAAACATTCGAATCTGGAATTCGAATATCGGCCCAACGACATAAACGCAGACATGGTCACTGCTATGAAATATTTTAAACACAGGTGTCTGACTTCCAGGTGCACGATCTGCGGGTACGATTTGGACGGACGAGGAGGTATACTCGCTCACGCTTACTACCCGCCCGATTTACCGTATAACACTACCGAAATACACATGGACTACTACGAATCGTGGAATTATACGAACGCAACCGAAATACCGGACGATCAGACCAGTTTTCGTCAGGTGCTAACGCACGAAATCGGACACGCGTTAGGACTGTCTCATTCCCTCGAGAGGGATTCGATCATGTACCTATTGTACATACCACGCTCGGACGGACCGTTCGACCTGAGAGACGACGATATAAAAGGCATTCAACGCTTGTACGGGAAGCCGCCGCCGCCGCCACCCGCTACGACGACGACGTCAACGACGACGACGGCGACAACGAACGACACCGTTCGGACGACGGATTTATGTCGGCTAAAGAACGTTAATCAATTTTTAATAATCAACAGACACCTGTATATTGTGCACGATAACTTTTGTGGACATTGGATCTCGAGTCGAAGCGATCGGGTGGGAGTCCGCCGCTTCTGTTGACGGATTGGTTGACGTTCTTACCGCTGACGTTCACCAACGTTTCGGCGATGTACCAGAGACCGCGGACCGCAGAAGTGGTGCTCTTCATAGACAACTACGTATACATGTTCGATATACACAGTCTGCAGCCGGTGAACGGGTTTCCGCGTTCGATCACAACGCTCGGTGTTCGAACGATGACGAAAATAAACGCCGCGATACACACGTACACGGTTCGAACCCTTCTGTTGTACAACGATATGTATTACGGCGAAATAGACGAGTGCACGTTCACGATCAAGAAACACGGATACGTTAAAGATCGTTTTGTCGGCTTACAAGAAGCCGTTGATAGCGCGTTCCGATACATCGACGGAAAGATTTATTTCTTCAAAGACGCACGCGTATACGTGTACGATGAATTTCTAAATACGGTCGTAAAAGGAAAACATAGCGGGCGGGACTCTCCGTTGTCGGAATAAATTGCATAGACGGTACGATCGTATCAAAACTAATCGATTTATTACGCCAGTACGTATAAATGCCGTGCACAACGGACGAGGCGCATAAGTCACAAGATAAGTGTTGACAAGTTCGGCAGACACCAGAGCGCTGTCAGAGCGCGAAGGGAGACGCGTCGCAGTCTGCGGGAGGATATTGGTATCACGATGACCTAGGACGGGCACTTCGACGTAGCGGGGAAAAAACACAACTTGGGCGAACCGCAAGATGGTAATGATGCCGTTCCACTGCGCTTCGTGCGTGACCACTGTCTGTTAGCCGACGATCCGCCGACGAGGCAAGGAATAGACGCGAAAGTTCGTAAGCTCGTCAACGGCGGCGCTCCCGTCGATCTCGGGGACGCTGTCAACAAACAGTACGTAGATTACTCGTGCTTACGTTTCACACAGCTGGCACCGAACAAGAAGAACGGAGCTGTCGTCGACGCGCGGGACCATCGCATACAGTCTCTGAGGGAATCGATTCGTGCGAGAGACGCTGCGACCAACGTATACGTGGACTCGAAAATCATACCGAAGGATACGAACTCTAACCTAATGGTCGGCAACGTGCGGATAACGCAGTTAGCGCCGCCTATGAACAACAAGGACACGGTGAACTTGGAATTTTTTAACCGACACAGGATCACCTCGGTAAACGACGCTTATTTCAACGCACAAGGAAAGACTATTCTAAACGTCGGCGACGGTGGCGCACGGGCTACGGACGCGGTGAGCGCACGTCAATTGGAAGAGATGAAGCGGTACGCGATGAGCGAAACGTACAACCTCGCAAAAGTGTTCCAACGCCGTTGGGAGAAAGTGGTATCGTATATCTATAAATTGCATACGCACGCAGCGCGTACTTCACTCGGTGCCGAAGAGGCAGACTTACTACTTACGAACAAGGCGGAGACGAACGAGTTGATTAGTGATCTGGTGGACAAATATAAGGACGAGTACGATTGGAGACGCCTTTATCGAGAGCAACCGAAACAGTAGTCATGTATGAACTACGTAGCCGAGAGGTTAAAAAAAAGTGGGGTGTGGTCTTATCGGAAAAATAGTTAAAAGCGCGGTACCATTCGTTGCGAAGTCAGTACCTACACTGATCAATCGAGCGGTGGACGTATTACCGGTGGAACTACATCTGCCAGGCTACAGGTTCTGTGGACCCGGAACGAAACTAGAGGAGAGATTGGCTCGCGGTGATCGAGGAATCAACGAGTTGGACGAAGCTTGTCGCGAACACGATATCGCTTACAGCAAGTACAAGGACAACGAACGACGACGTGTAGCGGATCGCGTGCTAGCCGGTAAGGCGTAGGAACAAGTGAAAGCTTTGAATTCGGGCATCAGTGAAAGAGCGTACGCGGCAGCCGTAGCAGCAGCGATGAAGGCGAAATCGGCGTGTGGCAGCGGGCTATGCTGCTGTGGTGGTGGTGTGCGTAAACGTCGACGTCGCACCAGACGACGCAAGCCGGTTCAACGCACGATAATCAGGAAGAGGAGGAGGAGGACGACGACGACGACGAAGACGGAACGGTGGTAAAAACGCTTCAGGACTATACCATCGACCGTACCGAAAAAACTAATCAAAATACCCATGCGTCCGTTGTCCGATCGAGATCTGTACGAGTACACGAAACGATTGCGTGTACCTTATTTTAGAGGCGTGTACATGCGCGGCATTTCCTCGTACATCACCGTGGGAGAAAGAAAGCGCGATCGTGAATTTGGCCGATGCCGGACCGGGCACGCACTGGGTATGAGTCACGTACTTTGATGGATTCGGCAATCTGCGTCCTCCTATCGAGCTAATACGGTACTTTGGATCGAACGTGACCGATGTTCGTTACAATTACGTGCGGAAACAGCCGCTGGAGACGGTCGTCTGCGGACATTTATGTTTATTAGAGTTTTTGATATCGGACGATCAGTAAACGACAAGATGTCTTTGCTTACGGTCACCGTCACGGGTACGGATCCGAGCGCACTGGTTTGTGACTTTTCTCCACCGCTAGAACTGACGGACGGTGAATGGTACGCGGGACTGCTGGACTTTACCACGTACAACTCTATACCGAACGTAGAAAGCGGAAGAAACAACGTCTTTCCCGTACTAAAGGGAGCACGTAAAACGTTAGAACTTGTCAATATACCGACCGGTGTGTACGAAATCAGCGATATCGAAACGTACCTGAAGAAAGAACTAGCAGACCCTAAATTTTCTCTACGACCCAACAACAACACGTTGAAATGTGAAATTTATTGTTCATACGATATCAATTTCGGGTGTACGGAACACACGATCGGTACCATGTTGGGTTTCTCCAAGAACCGAAACTTAGAAGCGTATATATTACACACATCGGACGCACCTGTAAACATTAACAAAGTGAACGTTTTGGAGATAAGGTGTAACGCTGTACAAGGTTCGTACAAGGCGGGACGAAACGAGCATATATTGCACTCTTTCTATCCAACGGTTGAGCCAGGATTCAAGATAGTCGGAACGCCTAGAAACGTCATTTATTTTCCGCTTAACGTACTACACTTGCGTAACGTTACAGTGTCTGTACACGATCAGGACGGTGATATTGTAAATTTTCAAGACGAAATCATCACTGTGCGTATACATTTGAAACGTGTATAGTAATCATGGGAATTTATTTCAGCGATACCCCCGTGATGAAGAGCGGCGGCGACGGCTTGCACCACAAGATAAAAGAGGTCAACACTTTTGGAAAATGTATCAGTAGACGTTCGTCGTTGGCACGGTTAACAGCAACTAACCGACGCTACCTGATTTCACTAGGATTCAAACTCAAGAAAAACAAGTAACATGGCGGACAGCGGTATCGTCTTACCGGTTGAACGTCGGCCATTCTTTGAAAACAACATCACGCATTACGAATATCATCCTCATGCACCGTACGCGTCGGCGTCACGATACGGAAATAACGATGAGATACGCATACCTATACTTCAACAGGAAGTCTTAACTTTACCGATGGAAAGTTACCTGTACGTTGAAGGCAAGTTGAGCAAAAAGACCGACAGCACCGGTACTGTGAACATGAAAATGATCAACAACGCGATCGTGTTTCTCTTCCAAGGAATCCGTTACGAACTGGCCGGTGTGGAAGTGGATCGTACCAAGAGCGTCGGCATCACGTCCACTATTAAAACCGTGCTATCTGCCGGCAAGCAGGACATTGTTTCGATGCAAAACGCCGGTTGGGTTGCTCCTACAGCTAACGAGCTAACACCGACCGGCAAACACGGGGAATTCAACTTTTGCATACCGTTGAGGATGCTGATGGGATTCGCTGAGGATTTCACGCACGTTATTTTAAACATGAAACAGGAACTGATACTGTTGCGCACTTCCAGCAACGTTAACGCTCTGTTCTCGTCCACGGATGCGCCCGCTAACGCTGATATAGAACTGACCAAAATCTCTTTGATGATTCCGTTCGTGTACGTGAACAACGAAGTACGGATACGATTGTTGGATATCATATGCAAGGACGTACCGCTATTCTTACCGTTTCGTAGTTGGGAACTGCACGAGTATCCGGCTTTACCGACGACCGACAGACAGACTTGGACGGTGAAAACAACTACACAACTGGAGAAACCGCGGTACGTTATACTCACCTTTCAGACCGCCAGTAAAAACAATCTGAAAACACACGCAGACGAATTCGATCACTGCAATGTGACAAACGCGGGACTCTTTCTGAACGACAAATACTACCCGTACGATAACCTGAACCTGGATATCGATAACGGACGTTACGCATTGCTGTACGACATGTATACGCGATTTCAAAAATCGTACTACCACAGAAGTCAACCCAACGTACTTCTAACACCTACTGAGTTCATAGCAAAAGCACCGTTATTCGTCTTCGATTGTAGGAGACAGGACGAATCGCTCAAGTCTTCACCAGTCGACGTCAGATTGAAATTCGAGTTATCGACCAATTTCCCCGCTCAGACCGCGGCCTACTGCTTGATACTGCATGATTCAATCAACGTGTACACTCCGTTATCCAACACGGTGCGCAGACACAATTAAACGCTTACTATATATTAATGTTTTTTTTTGCTGTAAATAGAACATTGCTTTTTTTAGAATGTAATGTGTGCATTATATATATGTGATTTTTTTTTTAATTAAAAAAATATAATCAATTTCATGTATTTTTATTTTGTTGTAAATAGAATGTAATGTGATATTTTATTAAAATAAAATGTAATAAATTTTCATGTATTTTTATTTTGTTGTAAATAGAATGTAATGTGTTATTAACGGTTATCCTCTCCTCCCTATTCTTCGCTCAGTGTTTCATCAGCACGAGTCGTGAGTGCACGCACAAGATGTTTTCACACGATATCGATGATGACGATATCAATCCCAACAACAACCGCTATTTCAAACAATGCGGTGAAGCAGCGACGACGACGACGACGTCAATCAAGTCCTTATCACCAGACGATAAAGAAGTGCAGGTCATCTTAATTCAAAAAATCACATCTCCGTACCCGCGTTACAGAAACTTGGAAAACCGTTTAAAGAGTTTTAAAGAATGGCCTGTATCGTTAACGATAACGTCTAAAGAATTATCAGAAGCGGGTTTCTTTTACACCGAATGCAACGATAGAGTGATTTGTTTTTGCTGTGGAGGCTGATTTGCTGTGATGACTGAGGTTCGTTGTTCTTGAGTCAATACTCATTTTTAAACATTGAATCTTGTAGAGGACGATGAGATGAAGAGAATGGTACCTTATTCGAGGTTCTAGGTCTATTGTTACCCGGTCTATGCTTAAAATAACGCTTATCAGAAAGCCTGCTGTATACCGGCGGAGTGGATTGAAATTTAGAACAGGACCCGTCGACGCTCACCCTGACGATTCGGCCGCTAAAGTAGACAGCAGAATATACCAAGAGGAAGAAGGGATAGGAGAGGGGCCAGCTAACAAGGAAGGTCTTCGTTCCGTACTTTGTCAAAAGTCTCTTGCTCACGTCCAGCAAAGACAGCGCCCGTATATACTATCTTGTTGATGGTATCCACAAAATTACATAATAACGGGAAGAGTGTCTTTTTTCCAAGGGATTGAATTTGTCCCTGAACTGCTCAACGTTTGTCTGCTGCTACAAGGGGAAAAAAGTTCTTTGTCATTGTCGTTGATGATGAGGTTATACTGCTGTTTGACTTTTCGTACAAGTGTTGAACAAAGAACATCACTGACCCAAGATCAACGTTATCGTTAGCGTTAGCGGTCTTAGGCTAGCGTTATTAGCGCTGGCGCTCTTAGTGTTAGCGTTACCGTTTTAGCGTTAGCCGAATCACACAAATCATTCAACACTAACACTATTACTACCAGATCAACGTTATCGTTAGCGTTAGCGTTAGCGTTTGTAGCTTTCTTAGAGTCAGTTTTCTAAGCGTTAGCATTAACTTTAGCGTTTGCGTTAACAAGGACAGTGGAGTTTGCCCCGCAAACGCAGGAAAATAAGTTCCATGTTTTCCCTGCCGAAGCGTTGGAGTGAAGCCTTCACTGAAGACCGGATGAAGTCAGTCAAACCTTGCGTTCTCTCGTTGGTTGTGACATCTCACATAACACTTGCGAACGACAAGGTTAGCGTCCAGGTTGTAATCGATTACGTAAGTACATTAGCTTAATAATTCGCCTTTTATCTTAAATAATTACATAAAAAATAGTTATTTTCCAACAAATTAACATAAAAAGAGACGGAAGAGAGAACGTTTATGTTATTTAATACGTCACATTAATTTAGTGCTAGACGCTGATTGAACAAAATCCATTAAATACATATACACGTATGTTTATTAAAGCAGGTTCATATCATAGTGAACACGAAAGGCTAAAGAAATTTGTGATATGCCCTTTGAGTTGTTTTTGATTCTTTGGCTTCCGAAACTCCTGAACGGCTCTAATCTTATCCGGTACGGAGGTAATACCCTCTGTCGTTAAGCGATATCCCAAATAATCAATCTCTTTACGAAATAGTTGTGATTTTTTAAAGTTGACAGTTAAATTGGCTTGTTTTATATCACGTAATATTAAGTGTCGTAGGTGCTCTTCCACGCTATCCGAGATACATAAGCAGTCATCTACATATAAGATAGTAAATGCCTTAACTTCTTCCGATAATACCCGGTCCAAATCACCCGTTAAACTTGCTAGACTAGTCTTCGATCCGAACGGCGTCACTGTGTACTGATAGCATTTTCCCTCGTACAAAAACCCAGTAAAATCTCTACATTCGTGATGCAATGGGATTTGCCGAAATGAGCTACGGTATGTTATTTAATACGTCACATTAATTTAGTGCTAGACGCTGATTGAACAAAATCCGTTAAATACATATACACGTATGCTTATAAAAGCAGGTCCATATCATAGTGAACACGAAAGGCTAAAGAAATTTGTGATATGCCCGGTAAAGTTCATAGTATGGCTGCCGTGGTTTTTATTATTACTTACATCTTGTAATACACTTTTAATAGGCCTTACTACTATTTCACGTTACCACTTTGCATACTACTTGGCCTACGAGCATGTATAAAGTAAGAGTTTATCAAGTTAAATTACTCAATGACAATATTGATATTTATCACATACTAATTCTCAGCAACAAGTTATCACACTTACTTTTGTGTACCGACTCTTAAGAATTATCCCACGGCGCCAGTAATAAATAAACACAATTTGATTGTTATTAATTAAGTTTTTTAATAACGATTTGCATTCACATATTACAAAATTTATAAGTCAGTACTTCAATAAATTTACTATAAAATCTGTTAGTGTTTATTTCTTAGCAATGGATTCTTAGACTTATTGATTCACCAAATATGATTGACATATACTGTATTTAAAATTAATAAGCAATATAAATATTGAGTGTTCATTTTATTATTTACGTGTATGTATGTTGAATTCACTCTGCGATGCGATGTCATCAATTCTGCGGGTTCCAGGCTGGTGCTCCGACGTTGACCGTTGAACAGTTATCCTTGTTAGTTTGCACTATTTTACACTGGTTTCACAGGTATTACACAATTCACTTAATTAACTTAGTGATAATTACACATGTGCCGTATACTAATACACTTGTTGAATACTCAGCATATCCTTATTAAAGCTAAGTGCGTCCAACACCGGATTGATAACTACTTTCGACCGACTGTCCCGTACAATGATGTTTGCCACATTAAATTTCGCTATGTATTTCGACATTCCACGATTTATGTTGTACTAAGTAAAACTTGGATACATTACTAGAATTTAATTTATCTTTTCTAGTTACTCTGAAAATTATTCTTGTCAACGCTTATTGTTTATGATACGTAACTTCCACAAGGCTTAATATCGCGTTACCGTAACTGACTTTTCCGTTGCGATTGAAATATACTTATTTAATTTACTGACTAATTTCTTAATACGCTAAATACGAGTCTTTGTATTGTAATCTCTCCGTAGACTAACTTAACTTCTTACGCTTCGTTTTTTTTATATATTGCTACAAACTACCCTCACCAACTATCTACAAAATACACGCCGATTGGTCTGACATACCGCTAATTTCAAATTTACCCAATCTGTCTAGTGAACACGTCCCACGTAAAAAATGACGCTTTCCGTTATTCGTCAACTATTTGCGCGTGAAAATGTGGTAGGAAACTTAGCGTCTCTCTCCATCTCGCTCTTCTCGCTCTCTGTCTAACCTAACGGTTCCTTTTGTTAGATGCACTTAACTTTTTACAATCTTAGGGAAGTTTTCTGACACTCTTGAAAATAATACAGTTTTATGACGGTACGTTCGCTATGTTACTTTTCATAGTTCTTAGCCGACTCGCGGGCGTCAATGCAAGGTCGTCTTTATGAACAACTACCGCGCCCTGCTACAGCATTTTAATATTTCTTACTTTGAAGTACCACCGTTCTACTCGGTAAGTTTAGTTTTATTTTCTCCCCGCTTTCTACGAATATATATTTTTTCCTGGCTACAACATGACTTTGTCCCCGTAAAATTGTTGAGAGTGCAATTTTCACGTTATATCGTCCCCCAATCGAATTATGTGCAATTTTTTTTATTAAAATTTGTAATTGATTCTATTGCTGCGTCCCTAATTCCATTCTAATTATATTTTATTATCAATGATTAGTCTAACACTTTGCTAGAATATACATTTGTTTACACATCACCTTATATTAAATACTTCTAATTGATATTACACAACATTGTAACATTATCTACTGACTATTTGTTGTTGTACCCTAAGTGTCAACGGCATTTCAATATACATATTGTGTTGTGGTCTCCAAAATGCATGTAACTAACTATATTTAATATTACCTTGTGTATCCAGGTACACGGTTAGTCGCTTGCAAGTTCCGATACGATGCGCATCGTGTAGTTGTGCAATTGTATACAGGCGGTATGTGCGAGTGAAACTTTTTATTTATATCTTATTAAGTTGACGTACTCCATGTGAGTGATTCTTGTTTTTTTTTACCAACCTGATGATGGGACCATGAGTCCCGAAACGCGTAGTTTTTTAAAGAAACATTGAAGTTGCAAGGAGGAGCACCAGTGTACCTGGATACACAAGGTAATATTAAATATAGTTGGCATTTCAATGTTTGTTTACAAACAGACTCTCCGCCCCTCCCTTGACAACTGGTCAAACAACTAAGTTAAGATATTCTGTCCCACTTTCACTTTCATCCTAACGCAATGTTATACAATGGCATTCTACCCTAAGGTTTGTTTACGTTCTAGTTTCCCTTAACTCATTTTATAATGTAGAAAATCTATAACAACTACGCTAATACCTTTTGGGATTCTTATACAGTTTAGTAATTAACAACGATCATCCTATTCATTATAACGGTATTCTAATCTTATAATTATTACATACATAGCCGTTTGTGTGCTATTACAATCTGTTTTATTAGCTGTGTAGTGTCAGTGTTCGTGTGTGTAGCAATAGGTCATTACTCATAATAAGGTTTCAATTGTCGTATGTTAAAATTTCCCCGTGAAATTTTCCTTGAATAGGTGATATGTACGCCGATTCCCCACATGACTGTATGCCTGATGTAGTTTATAAATCATGTTGTGGCATAGTTCCTTGGTTAACATGAGTTTCCATATCCCCTTTTCCTTTCGGTATAACTTCTCAGTGTGCCAACCGTATTTTTGGGCAAGTTTATGTTGCTTATTTGCTTGTATTACGTCGATAATTTGCTTCAATTTCGTGTCGGCTAGTTGATAACTTTTTATGTTCTTGAGCTGCTCCTTGGCCTCCTTACTGATACGGATGTTGATAAGACTTATCTCTAATTCCTCAGTTCGATCGATTGGTTGTTCCTCGTCCATGTCTTCAGGATGTCTGCCACGATGTTATCTTGCCCCTTGCAGTGAATGATGTCGAAATTCCTGTATTGCGAGAATCCATCGCGTTATGCGGGAAGTATTTAGGTGACACTTCTTTATGCAAATTAACGCCTTGTTGTCAGTGATTATCGTTAGAGGCTTACCCAGTACGTAGGTCCTAAATTTTTGCAAACAGTGTACAACACTCAGTAGCTCTAATTCTGTAGTGAAGTAATTACGCTCAGCTCCCCATACCACGCGGCTCGTAAATGCGACCACTTCGATGTCGTTATTCTCGTCTAGTTGGTAAAGCTGTCCTCCCAGTGCATAGCGACTCGCATCCGTTTGTAGGTAAAAACGCTTGCTGGGGTCAGGATGCTTAAGAACCACTGATTCGATGAATAATTTCTTGACCTTCTCAAAATGCTGATCCATTTCCTTTGCCCATTTAAACGTGGTATCCTTTTTTAATAGGTTTAGTAACGGTTGCGTAGCCTCGGCGTATTTATTTGTGAATCTGTTATAAAAGTTGGTTAACCCCAGAAACCCTTTGAGTTGTTTTTGATTCTTTGGCTTCCGAAACTCCTGAACGGCTCTAATCTTATCCGGTGCGGAGGTAATACCCTCTGTCGTTAAGCGATATCCCAAATAATCAATCTCTTTACGAAATAGTTGTGATTTTTTAAAGTTGACAGTTAAATTGGCTTGTTTTATATCACGTAATATTAAGTGTCGTAGGTGCTCTTCCACGCTATCCGAGATCAGGGCCCGCTCTAGCGGTTACGTCGCCCCGGACAAAAAGACAAATTGCCGCCCCTTAAGAATATATATATTTTTTAAATAAAGGTACATATTTTTTATTTTCATTAAAAATCAAATCATTTTATTTAAATTTTAATAAAAGCATATATTTAGAAAGAAACATGTAACATAACATAATATTGACAATCAAGTAGTACAAAACAGTAGAAATTAATTAAGAAATATCTGTACCTAGCCACAAATTGTTAACCATATAATTTTTTACATTTTTAAATGCTATTAAAAATGTGTATTATTGCACAATCAATCAAAATGCCATTATTTTGAAAATAAAACAAGGTAACATCAACTACGCTAAAATCACAAAAAACTTTTTTTTCTCACTTTCAGTTCTGCAAACTTTTTTATTACATCTTTAAAATTTACTTGATCAGCAATTTCATGCTCAATTGCCAAAATGGCCAAACCATTAAGACGATTTTGTGTAGTAGTCGAACGTAAAAAGTTCTTAATTAACTTTAACTTAGAGAAACTCCTTTCGCCACTTGCTACAGTTATTGGTATCGTTAGCAATATTCTTAAAGCAATAGTAAGGTTTGGGGTAAAATTTAACTTTGTAATTAAGCTCAGTACATTGCTTAGGCTTTCTTTTTTGCCCAAAAGCGCAGATACTGCTGAAATTTCCTCTGCTAATTCTACCCCATTTATGTCAACAGAATCACCATCAGTTAAAATACATTCTAAATTCTTACAGTGTTTTAGTAGCATTTCTTTGGACATGGTATTTAAATCGTATATATTATATAAGAATTGAAAATAGTTACTATGATTACTAAGTTGTTCAAATCTAGCATCTAGTGCATTTAGTGCTTGATCGATTGTAAAATAAAAAAAATCTATTTTATATTTTTCTTTTGGATCTTCGATCGGTTCATCTCGTGCTTCGTATGAGAAGTTCCTTTTTATTCTTCTTACGCGGTGTCGTGTTATTGTTGATCCAAAATTAGCCTCCACGTCAATTTCGGTAGCAAGTTCTTTTGCATCAATAATAGTTTCATCGAAGGACGAATCCGATCGAAGGTTCTTGAAAAATATTTTGCAGTTTTGTAAAAGATCAAGTGCAGAGGCTAGACCAAAATCTTTTGTTTGCATCAACTTACTTATTGGATTAATGCAATTTAGTATTTTATGCCAAATAACTAATGAACACAAAAACTTAAATTGTTTAATACAATTTAATAAACCCGAGGCCTCGTCTCTTATTAAATTATCAATTTCTTGGTTTTCGTAAATGCTTAGCAAGGCGTCGTATACATCTCCCAAATGGAATCTCAAAGGCTTTAAGGCCTCTATCTTACTCTCCCATCTAGTGTCACTCAATGGTTTCAAAGTTAAACATTGAACATGTTTTAAAAGTATTGCCCATCGAAAAGTAGATGCCGAAAAAAAAAATATATAGTTTTTGGACCATGTTGAAGAAATTAGCGGCTTCCAAGGATGCTTTTGCCATATCATTAACAACAAGATTGAGAGAGTGGCTACTACACGGAACATAGAATGCTCGCGAATTATATTGTTTAATTTTAGATTGCACTCCTGCTTTATCGCCCCTCATATTGGACCCGTTGTCGTATCCCTGCCCTCTGATATCCTGCAAATTTAAACCCAAGTCATTAAGTTCTCCAATTATAATATCAGTCATTTGTTTTCCTGTTGATCTTTCGACTGGTAAGAAGCCTAAAAAGCTTTCATTAATTTTAATTTCAACATCGGCGTCAAATTTATTGATTGAAACATATCTGATTACAAGAGTCATTTGCTCTACCTTACTAATGTCAGGAGTACAGTCTAAAATTATGGAAAAATATTTGGATTTTTTTATTTCATCAATAATATGAGACTTTACACTTTGATGCAGCAGATCTATTATCTCGTTTTGTATATTTTTCCCGAGATAGTGAGCTTTAGTCTTTTCTTTTTTGAGCACTCTACGGACGTGCTCTTCCATAATGGGATCAAATTCAGATAGCAACTCAACTATTTTTAAGAAATTACCGTTATTATACTCAAACCACTTGTCGCTTGTATCTTGAAAAGCCAGACAACTTTTACCAAGCATTTTAGTAATTGCTACGATTCTTAGAAGCACCTCGTTCCAATGGTTTGTTTCGGCATTAATAATTCTTTGAGCAGCCGCATCTATAGTTTTACAACACTTTAACCTTTGGTTCATTTCTAGCCATGATTTTTGGGCCTGAATATGATTTTTGGAAATTTCATGCTCTTTTAAAGTTTCGCCGAGGTTCTTCCAACTTTTAAAACCCTCCTTTGAAAGAGAACTAACTATACAGCCGAAAATTTTGCAACAGAAGCAGTAAACGCAGTTTTGTGAAAGAGAGTACACTAGCCAGTCTCGTAAAACTTGCTCTCCATTGCTTAAAATTCGTGTATAATAATTTGCGCTAAAATGTCGACCAGTGTCATTGGAAGGAAATTTGTAATTATGCAATGGTTTAGGTGGACCTTGTCTTACTAAAAAACTTCTTTCGGCGTCTCCTAAAATTCTTGGCCACAATGCTGGATCTGTACTCAAAGTCTGTAGAACGCTTTCTGTGGGTGTCACGTTGGTGTCAATTTTTTCAATGCTTTCATCTGGTGATGGTAGAGTGAGAGTGTCGTCAGTTCCAATTGATTTAGAAACTTCGTCCATTTGTTTGTCATCATCATTCTCTGACGATTCCGTATTTTGTTTTATAACCGGACTTGATGTTGGATTCTCAGAGTCGTCATTTGTTATGGTACAACTCTTGATATAATTTTTTAACGCGCCAGCTTGTTTTTGCCTTTCGGCTTCCTTTTCCAGCCTTCTTTTTTTGTACTGGTAACCAGACAGTTTTCTTAGGCCGTCAGACATTCTGGAAGAGGCACGCACATAACTCAAATTAAACAATGTAAACTATAAAATAATAATTAAAAATAAAGATTTATCCTTGGTCTAAATAAGCTAAAACCGTAATTAACATAACTTCAAAATTATATACCGTCAACCGACATAAAAAATATTTATGCGCTACACTACACAAAATATTTTTCATATCCTGTGAACGTAAAGAAAGTCTAGTGTAATTATATATGTATTTTATAATAACAAATATTTCAGCAAATCATAAATAGTCATTAAAAACAATTTTATAATTCTTGATTTTGAGATTTTATTCTGTTCAATTATTCAAATATATTATTATAAAACGCGTTTTATCGAAGCAATGAACTTAATAAATGTCTTATATTATTGATTCAAATACTTATTTTCATAAAACAAAAATATAAATAATTATACCTATAGAATACATTCAAATTTGATACAATATTTTATTGATTCAATAAACAGCCTTTTTGGATAAATAAAATATTTATTTTATTTAAAAACGCTTTCATTGTTTCGATTCGATAATCGATTTACGATAAACTAGTATCTATCAAACTAAACAACAGCTTAATTATAGATGTACTTACCTTTCAAAATTAAGAAATCGCACTGAAGTAAATTTTATGAACTTCCACTTGTTATCACTACCGACGTAATAGCAAGAATAATGCTATTGTGTAATGAAACCGCTCGAGGTTAGAGGTAATAAGCAAGTCTATGCATGTTCAAACACAAGTTGAAGCAGCGCTCTGCTCGCGTGCTATTCTGTTCAGAGAAGTATATGCATTGCATGTTCAAACAAGTTCAAGCAGCGTCCTTTACAAATTCTGCGTTAATTTATTAATACAATAAATTATTAGTTTATAAAATGTTTCCTTTTCGGAATTATAAAAATTTACTAGATTTTTGTAAGTTTATAGTCAATTTTTATTGTTTAATGTGTTTAACATAGATTGCCGTAATAAATGTTTTAAAAAATGAATCACCGTCCAATCTTTCATATGTCTGAAATCTTTAAATATTGTGATATGTATCACAATCTCACGAAATTAAATTAATGCTGGGATTTTCCGTTCTCCCCTGAAACGGAAAAACGGTTAATTAATTAAACATACCGCTCTTTTATGATTGTTTTCTTTAGAATCAAGAATTGTAAATATTTTTAGCTTTTAGACATAAACAATATAAATACGCTACGCACTGTAAATTTTTAGCGAACGAAAAAATCGATATGTGAAATTTTCTATTAATTGGGTATTTAAAACATCAATATTTTTCTCACACTTACAGCCAAAATGCCGCCCCCAAATTTTGCCGCCCCGGACAAATGTCCGGGTTGCCCGCCCCTAGAGCGGGCGCTGCCGAGATACATAAGCAGTCATCTACATATAAGATAGTAAATGCCTTAACTTCTTCCGATAATACCCGGTCCAAATCACGCGTTAAACTTGCTAGACTAGTCTTCGATCCGAACGGCGTCACTGTGTACTGATAGCATTTCCCTCGTACAAAAACCCAGTAAAATCTCTACATTCGTGATGCAATGAGATTTGCCGAAATGAGCTACGGTATGTTATTTAATACGTCACATTAATTTAGTGCTAGACGCTGATTGAACAAAATCCGTTAAATACATATACACGTATGCTTATAAAAGCAGGTTCATATCATAGTGAACACGAAAGGCTAAAGAAATTTGTGATATGCCCGTTAAAGTTCATAGTATGGCTGCCGTGGTTTTTATTATTACTTACATCTTGTAATACACTCTTAATAGGCCTTACTACTATTTCACGTTACCACTTTGCATACTACTTGGCCTACGAGCATGTATAAAGTAAGAGTTTATCAAGTTAAATTACTCAATGACAATATTGATATTTATCACATACTAATTCTCAGCAACAAGTTATCACACTTACTTTTGTGTACCGACTCTTAAGAATTATCCCACGGCGCCAGTAATAAATAAACACAATTTGATTGTTATTAATTAAGTTTTTTAATAACGATTTGCATTCACATATTACAAAATTTATAAGTCAGTACTTCAATAAATTTACTATAAAATCTGTTAGTGTTTATTTCTTAGCAATGGATTCTTAGACTTATTGATTCACCAAATATGATTGACATATACTGTATTTAAAATTAATAAGCAATATTAAAATTGAGTGTTCATTTTATTATTTACGTGTATGTATGTTGAATTCACTCTGCGATGCGATGTCATCAATTCTGCGGGTTCCAGGCTGGTGCTCCGACGTTGACCGTTGAACAGTTATCCTTGTTAGTTTGCACTATTTTACACTGGTTTCACAGGTATTACACAATTCACTTAATTAACTTAGTGATAATTACACATGTGCCGTATACTAATACACTTGTTGAATACTCAGCATATCCTTATTAAAGCTAAGTGCGTCCAACACCGGATTGATAACTACTTTCGACCGACTGTCCCGTACAATGATGTTTGCCACATTAAATTTCGCTATGTATTTCGACATTCCACGATTTATGTTGTACTAAGTAAAACTTGGATACATTACTAGAATTTAATTTATCTTTTCTAGTTACTCTGAAAATTATTCTTGTCAACGCTTATTGTTTATGATACGTAACTTCCACAAGGCTTAATATCGCGTTACCGTAACTGACTTTTCCGTTGCGATTGAAATATACTTATTTAATTTACTGACTAATTTCTTAATACGCTAAATACGAGTCTTTGTATTGTAATCTCTCCGTAGACTAACTTAACTTCTTACGCTTCGTTTTTTTTATATATTGCTACAAACTACCCTCACCAACTATCTACAAAATACACGCCGATTGGTCTGACATACCGCTAATTTCAAATTTACCCAATCTGTCTAGTGAACACGTCCCACGTAAAAAATGACGCTTTCCGTTATTCGTCAACTATTTGCGCGTGAAAATGTGGTAGGAAACTTAGCGTCTCTCTCCATCTCGCTCTTCTCGCTCTCTGTCTAACCTAACGGTTCCTTTTGTTAGATGCACTTAACTTTTTACAATCTTAGGGAAGTTTTCTGACACTCTTGAAAATAATACAGTTTTATGACGGTACGTTCGCTATGTTACTTTTCATAGTTCTTAGCCGACTCGCGGGCGTCAATGCAAGGTCGTCTTTATGAACAACTACCGCGCCTTGCTACTGCATTTTAATATTTCTTACTTTGAAGTACCACCGTTCTACTCGGTAAGTTTAGTTTTATTTTCTCCCCGCTTTCTACGAATATATATTTTTTCCTGGCTACAACATGACTTTGTCCCCGTAAAATTGTTGAGAGTGCAATTTTCACGTTATATCGTCCCCCAATCGAATTATGTGCAATTTTTTTTATTAAAATTTGTAATTGATTCTATTGCTGCGTCCCTAATTCCATTCTAATTATATTTTATTATCAATGATTAGTCTAACACTTTGCTAGAATATACATTTGTTTACACATCACCTTATATTAAATACTTCTAATTGATATTACACAACATTGTAACATTATCTACTGACTATTTGTTGTTGTACCCTAAGTGTCAACGGCATTTCAATATACATATTGTGTTGTGGTCTCCAAAATGCATGTAAATAACTATATTTAATATTACCTTGTGTATCCAGGTACACAGTTAGTCGCTTGCAAGTTCCGATACGATGCGCATCGTGTAGTTGTGCAATTGTATACAGGCGGTATGTGCGAGTGAAACTTTTTATTTATATCTTATTAAGTTGACGTACTCCATGTGAGTGATTCTTGTTTTTTTTTACCAACCTGATAATGGGACCATGAGTCCCGAAACGCGTAGTTTTTTAAAGAAACATTGAAGTTGCAAGGAGGAGCACCAGTGTACCTGGATACACAAGGTAATATTAAATATAGTTGGCATTTCAATGTTTGTTTACAAACAGACTCTCCGCCCCTCCCTTGACAACTGGTCAAACAACTAAGTTAAGATATTCTGTCCCACTTTCACTTTCATCCTAACGCAATGTTATACAATGGCATTCTACCCTAAGGTTTGTTTACGTTCTAGTTTCCCTTAACTCATTTTATAATGTAGAAAATCTATAACAACTACGCTAATACCTTTTGGGATTCTTATACAGTTTAGTAATTAACAACGATCATCCTATTCATTATAACGGTATTCTAATCTTATAATTATTACATACATAGCCGTTTGTGTGCTATTACAATCTGTTTTATTAGCTGTGTAGTGTCAGTGTTCGTGTGTGTAGCAATAGGTCATTACTCATAATAAGGTTTCAATTGTCGTATGTTAAAATTTCCCCGTGAAATTTTCCTTGAATAGGTGATATGTACGCCGATTCCCCACATGACTGTATGCCTGATGTAGTTTATAAATCATGTTGTGGCATAGTTCCTTGGTCAACATGAGTTTCCATATCCCCTTTTCCTTTCGGTATAACTTCTCAGTGTGCCAACCGTATTTTTGGGCAAGTTTATGTTGCTTATTTATTTGTATTACGTCGATAATTTGCTTCAATTTCGTGTCGGCTAGTTGATAACTTTTTATGTCCTTGAGCTGCTCCTTGGCCTCCTTACTGATACGGATGTTGATAAGACTTATCTCTAATTCCTCAGTTCGATCGATTGGTTGTTCCTCGTCCATGTCTTCAGGATGTCTGCCACGATGTTATCTTGCCCCTTGCAGTGAATGATGTCGAAATCGTATTCCTGTATTGCGAGAATCCATCGCGTTATGCGGGAAGTATTTAGGTGACACTTCTTTATGCAAATTAACGCCTTGTTGTCAGTGATTATCGTTAGAGGCTTACCCAGTACGTAGGTCCTAAATTTTTGCAAACAGTGTACAACACTCAGTAGCTCTAATTCTGTAGTGAAGTAATTACGCTCAGCTCCCCATACCACGCGGCTCGTAAATGCGACCACTTCGATGTCGTTATTCTCGTCTAGTTGGTAAAGCTGTCCTCCCAGTGCATAGCGACTCGCATCCGTTTGTAGGTAAAAACGCTTGCTGGGGTCAGGATGCTTAAGAACCACTGATTCGATGAATAATTTCTTGACCTTCTCAAAATGCTGATCCATTTCCTTTGCCCATTTAAACGTGGTATCCTTTTTTAATAGGTTTAGTAACGGTTGCGTAGCCTCGGCGTATTTATTTGTGAATCTGTTATAACAGTTGGTTAACCCCAGAACCCCTTTGAGTTGTTTTTGATTCTTTGGCTTCCGAAACTCCTGAACGGCTCTAATCTTATCCGGTGCGGAGGTAATACCCTCTGTCGTTAAGCGATATCCCAAATAATCAATCTCTTTACGAAATAGTTGTGATTTTTTAAAGTTGACAGTTAAATTGGCTTGTTTTATATAACGTAATATTAAGTGTCGTAGGTGCTCTTCCACGCTATCCGAGATACATAAGCAGTCATCTACATATAAGATAGTAAATGCCTTAACTTCTTCCGATAATACCCGGTCCAAATCACGCGTTAAACTTGCTAGACTAGTCTTCAATCCGAACGGCGTCACTGTGTACTGATAGCATTTTCCCTCGTACAAAAACCCAGTAAAATCTCTACATTCGTGATGCAATGGGATTTGCCGAAATGAGCTACGGTATGTTATTTAATACGTCACATTAATTTAGTGCTAGACGCTGATTGAACAAAATCCGTTAAATACATATACACGTATGCTTATAAAAGCAGGTTCATATCATAGTGAACACGAAAGGCTAAAAAAATTTGTGATATGCCCGGAAAGTTCATAGTATGGCTGCCGTGGTTTTTATTATTACTTACATCTTGTAATACACTTTTAATAGGCCTTACTACTATTTCACGTTACCACTTTGCATACTACTTGGCCTACGAGCATGTATAAAGTAAGAGTTTATCAAGTTAAATTACTCAATGACAATATTGATATTTATCACATCCTAATTCTCAGCAACAAGTTATCACACTTACTTTTGTGTACCGACTCTTAAGAATTATCCCACGGCGCCAGTAATAAATAAACACAATTTGATTGTTAATAACTAAGTTTTTTAATAACGATTTGCATTCACATATTACAAAATTTATAAGTCAGTACTTCAATAAATTTACTATAAAATCTGTTAGTGTTTATTTCTTAGCAATGGATTCTTAGACTTATTGATTCACCAAATATGATTGACATATACTGTATTTAAAATTAATAAGCAATATTAAAATTGAGTGTTCATTTTATTATTTACGTGTATGTATGTTGAATTCACTCTGCGATGCGATGTCATCAATTCTGCGGGTTCCAGGCTGGTGCTCCGACGTTGACCGTTGAACAGTTATCCTTGTTAGTTTGCACTATTTTACACTGGTTTCACAGGTATTACACAATTCACTTAATTAACTTAGTGATAATTACACATGTGCCGTATACTAATACACTTGTTGAATACTCAGCATATCCTTATTAAAGCTAAGTGCGTCCAACACCGGATTGATAACTACTTTCGACCGACTGTCCCGTACAATGATGTTTGCCACATTAAATTTCGCTATGTATTTCGACATTCCACGATTTATGTTGTACTAAGTAAAACTTGGATACATTACTAGAATTTAATTTATCTTTTCTAGTTACTCTGAAAATTATTCTTGTCAACGCTTATTGTTTATGATACGTAACTTCCACAAGGCTTAATATCGCGTTACCGTAACTGACTTTTCCGTTGCGATTGAAATATACTTATTTAATTTACTGACTAATTTCTTAATACGCTAAATACGAGTCTTTGTATTGTAATCTCTCCGTAGACTAACTTAACTTCTTACGCTTCGTTTTTTTTATATATTGCTACAAACTACCCTCACCAACTATCTACAAAATACATGCCGATTGGTCTGACATACAGCTAAATTCAAATTTACCCAATCTGTCTAGTGAACACGTCCCACGTAAAAAATGACGCTTTCCGTTATTCGTCAACTATTTGCGCGTGAAAATGTGGTAGGAAACTTAGCGTCTCTCTCCATCTCGCTCTTCTCGCTCTCTGTCTAACCTAACGGTTCCTTTTGTTAGATGCACTTAACTTTTTACAATCTTAGGGAAGTTTTCTGACACTCTTGAAAATAATACAGTTTTATGACGGTACGTTCGCTATGTTACTTTTCATAGTTCTTAGCCGACTCGCGGGCGTCAATGCAAGGTCGTCTTTATGAACAACTACCGCGCCCTGCTACAGCATTTTAATATTTCTTACTTTGAAGTACCACCGTTCTACTCGGTAAGTTTAGTTTTATTTTCTCCCCGCTTTCTACGAATATATATTTTTTCCTGGCTACAACATGACTTTGTCCCCGTAAAATTGTTGAGAGTGCAATTTTCACGTTATATCGTCCCCCAATCGAATTATGTGCAATTTTTTTTATTAAAATTTGTAATTGATTCTATTGCTGCGTCCCTAATTCCATTCTAATTATATTTTATTATCAATGATTAGTCTAACACTTTGCTAGAATATACATTTGTTTACACATCACCTTATATTAAATACTTCTAATTGATATTACACAACATTGTAACATTATCTACTGACTATTTGTTGTTGTACCCTAAGTGTCAACGGCATTTCAATATACATATTGTGTTGTGGTCTCCAAAATGCATGTAACTAACTATATTTAATATTACCTTGTGTATCCAGGTACACGGTTAGTCGCTTGCAAGTTCCGATACGATGCGCATTGTGTAGTTTTGCAATTGTATACAGGCGGTATGTGCGAGTGAAACTTTTTATTTATATCTTATTAAGTTGACGTACTCCATGTGAGTGATTCTTGTTTTTTTTTACCAACCTGATAATGGGACCATGAGTCCCGAAACGCGTAGTTTTTTAAAGAAACATTGAAGTTGCAAGGAGGAGCACCAGTGTACCTGGATACACAAGGTAATATTAAATATAGTTGGCATTTCAATGTTTGTTTACAAACAGACTCTCCGCCCCTCCCTTGACAACTGGTCAAACAACTAAGTTAAGATATTCTGTCCCACTTTCACTTTCTTCCTAACGCAATGTTATACAATGGCATTCTACCCTAAGGTTTGTTTACGTTCTAGTTTCCCTTAACTCATTTTATAATGTAGAAAATCTATAACAACTACGCTAATACCTTTTGGGATTCTTATACAGTTTAGTAATTAACAACGACATCCTATTCATTATAACGGTATTCTAATCTTATAATTATTACATACATAGCCGTTTGTGTGCTATTATAATCTGTTTTATTAGCTGTGTAGTGTCAGTGTTCGTGTGTGTAGCAATAGGTCATTACTCATAATAAGGTTTCAATTGTCGTATGTTAAAATTTCCCCGTGAAATTTTCTTTGAATAGGTGATATGTACGCCGATTCCCCACATGACTGTATGCCTGATGTAGTTTATAAATCATGTTGTGGCATAGTTCCTTGGTCAACATGAGTTTCCATATCCCCTTTTCCTTTCGGTATAACTTCTCAGTGTGCCAACCGTATTTTTGGGCAAGTTTGTGTTGCTTATTTATTTGTATTACGTCGATAATTTGCTTCAATTTCGTGTCGGCTAGTTGATAACTTTTTATGTCCTTGAGCTGCTCCTTGGCCTCCTTACTGATACGGATGTTGATAAGACTTATCTCTAATTCCTCAGTTTGATCGATTGGTTGTTCCTCGTCCATGTCTTCAGGATGTCTGCCACGATGTTATCTTGCCCCTTGCAGTGAATGATGTCGAAATCGTATTCCTGTATTGCGAGAATCCATCGCGTTATGCGGGAAGTATTTAGGTGACACTTCTTTATGCAAATTAACGCCTTGTTGTCAGTGATTATCTTTAGAGGCTTACCCAGTACGTAGGTCCTAAATTTTTGCAAACAGTGTACAACACTCAGTAGCTCTAATTCTGTAGTGAAGTAATTACGCTCAGCTCCCCATACCACGCGGCTCGTAAATGCGACCATTTCGATGTCGTTATTCTCGTCTAGTTGGTAAAGCTGTCCTCCCAGTGCATAGCGACTCGCATCCGTTTGTAGGTAAAAACGCTTGCTGGGGTCAGGATGCTTAAGAACCACTGATTCGATGAATAATTTCTTGACCTTCTCAAAATGCTGATCCATTTCCTTTGCCCATTTAAACGTGGTATCCTTTTTTAATAGGTTTAGTAACGGTTGCGTAGCCTCGGCGTATTTATTTGTGAATCTGTTATAAAAGTTGGTTAACCCCAGAAACCCTTTGAGTTGTTTTTGATTCTTTGGCTTCTGAAACTCCTGAACGGCTCTAATCTTATCCGGTGCGGAGGTAATACCCTCTGTCGTTAAGCGATATCCCAAATAATCAATCTCTTTACGAAATAGTTGTGATTTTTTAAAGTTGACAGTTAAATTGGCTTGTTTTATATAACGTAATATTAAGTGTCGTAGGTGCTCTTCCACGCTATCCGAGATACATAAGCAGTCATCTACATATAAGATAGTAAATGCCTTAACTTCTTCCGATAATACCCGGTCCAAATCACGCGTTAAACTTGCTAGACTAGTCTTCAATCCGAACGGCGTCACTGTGTACTGATAGCATTTTCCCTCGTACAAAAACCCAGTAAAATCTCTACATTCGTGATGCAATGGGATTTGCCGATATGAGCTACGGTATGTTATTTAATACGTCACATTAATTTAGTGCTAGACGCTGATTGAACAAAATCCGTTAAATACATATACACGTATGCTTATAAAAGCAGGTTCATATCATAGTGAACACGAAAGGCTAAAGAAATTTGTGATATGCCCGGTAAAGTTCATAGTATGGCTGCCGTGGTTTTTATTATTACTTACATCTTGTAATACACTCTTAATAGGCCTTACTACTATTTCACGTTACCACTTTGCATACTACTTGGCCTACGAGCATGTATAAAGTAAGAGTTTATCAAGTTAAATTACTCAATGACAATATTGATATTTATCACATACTAATTCTCAGCAACAAGTTATCCCACTTACTTTTGTGTACCGACTCTTAAGAATTATCCCACGGCGCCAGTAATAAATAAACACAATTTGATTGTTATTAATTAAGTTTTTTAATAACGATTTGCATTCACATATTACAAAATTTATAAGTCAGTACTTCAATAAATTTACTATAAAATCTGTTAGTGTTTATTTCTTAGCAATGGATTCTTAGACTTATTGATTCACCAAATATGATTGACATATACTGTATTTAAAATTAATAAGCAATATTAAAATTGAGTGTTCATTTTATTATTTACGTGTATGTATGTTGAATTCACTCTGCGATGCGATGTCATCAATTCTGCGGGTTCCAGGCTGGTGCTCCGACGTTGACCGTTGAACAGTTATCCTTGTTAGTTTGCACTATTTTACACTGGTTTCACAGGTATTACACAATTCGCTTAATTAACTTAGTGATAATTACACATGTGCCGTATACTAATACACTTGTTGAATACTCAGCATATCCTTATTAAAGCTAAGTGCGTCCAACACCGGATTGATAACTACTTTCGACCGACTGTCCCGTACAATGATGTTTGCCACATTAAATTTCGCTATGTATTTCGACATTCCACGATTTATGTTGTACTAAGTAAAACTTGGATACATTACTAGAATTTAATTTATCTTTTCTAGTTACTCTGACAATTATTCTTGTCAACGCTTATTGTTTATGATACGTAACTTCCACAAGGCTTAATATCGCGTTACCGTAACTGACTTTTCCGTTGCGATTGAAATATACTTATTTAATTTACTGACTAATTTCTTAATACGCTAAATACGAGTCTTTGTATTGTAATCTCTCCGTAGACTAACTTAACTTCTTACGCTTCGTTTTTTTTATATATTGCTACAAACTACCCTCACCAACTATCTACAAAATACACGCCGATTGGTCTGACATACCGCTAATTTCAAATTTACCCAATCTGTCTAGTGAACACGTCCCACGTAAAAAATGACGCTTTCCGTTATTCGTCAACTATTTGCGCGTGAAAATGTGGTAGGAAACTTAGCGTCTCTCTCCATCTCGCTCTTCTCGCTCTCTGTCTAACCTAACGGTTCCTTTTGTTAGATGCACTTAACTTTTTACAATCTTAGGGAAGTTTTCTGACACTCTTGAAAATAATACAGTTTTATGACGGTACGTTCGCTATGTTACTTTTCATAGTTCTTAGCCGACTCGCGGGCGTCAATGCAAGGTCGTCTTTATGAACAACTACCGCGCCCTGCTACAGCATTTTAATATTTCTTACTTTGAAGTACCACCGTTCTACTCGGTAAGTTTAGTTTTATTTTCTCCCCGCTTTCTACGAATATATATTTTTTCCTGGATACAACATGACTTTGTCCCCGTAAAATTGTTGAGAGTGCAATTTTCACGTTATATCGTCCCCCACTCGAATTATGTGCAATTTTTTTTATTAAAATTTGTAATTGATTCTATTGCTGCGTCCCTAATTCCATTCTAATTATATTTTATTATCAATGATTAGTCTAACACTTTGCTAGAATATACATTTGTTTACACATCACCTTATATTAAATACTTCTAATTGATATTACACAACATTGTAACATTATCTACTGATTATTTGTTGTTGTACCCTAAGTGTCAACGGCATTTCAATATACATATTGTGTTGTGGTCTCCAAAATGCATGTAACTAACTATATTTAATATTACCTTGTGTATCCAGGTACACGGTTAGTCGCTTGCAAGTTCCGATACGATGCGCATCGTGTAGTTGTGCAATTGTATACAGGCGGTATGTGCGAGTGAAACTTTTTATTTATATCTTATTAAGTTGACGTACTCCATGTGAGTGATTCTTGTTTTTTTTACCAACCTGATGATGGGACCATGAGTCCCGAAACGCGTAGTTTTTTAAAGAAACATTGAAGTTGCAAGGAGGAGCACCAGTGTACCTGGATACACAAGGTAATATTAAATATAGTTGGCATTTCAATGTTTGTTTACAAACAGACTCTCCGCCCCTCCCTTGACAACTGGTCAAACAACTAAGTTAAGATATTCTGTCCCACTTTCACTTTCATCCTAACGCAATGTTATACAATGGCATTCTACCCTAAGGATTGTTTACGTTCTAGTTTCCCTTAACTCATTTTATAATGTAGAAAATCTATAACAACTACGCTAATACCTTTTGGGATTCTTATACAGTTTAGTAATTAACAACGATCATCCTATTCATTATAACGGTATACTAATCTTATAATTATTACATACATAGCCGTTTGTGTGCTATTACAATCTGTTTTATTAGCTGTGTAGTGTCAGTGTTCGTGTGTGTAGCAATAGGTCATTACTCATAATAAGGTTTCAATTGTCGTATGTTAAAATTTCCCCGTGAAATTTTCCTTGAATAGGTGATATGTACGCCGATTCCCCACATGACTGTATGCCTGATGTAGTTTATAAATTATGTTGTGGCATAGTTCCTTGGTCAACATGAGTTTCCATATCCCCTTTTCCTTTCGGTACAACTTCTCAGTGTGCCAACCGTATTTTTGGGCAAGTTTATGTTGCTTATTTGCTTGTATTACGTCGATAATTTGCTTCAATTTCGTGTCGGCTAGTTGATAACTTTTTATGTTCTGAGCTGCTCCTTGGCCTCCTTACTGATACGGATGTTGATAAGACTTATCTCTAATTCCTCAGTTCGATCGATTGGTTGTTCCTCGTCCATGTCTTCAGGATGTCTGCCACGATGTTATCTTGCCCCTTGCAGTGAATGATGTCGAAATCGTATTCCTGTATTGCGAGAATCCATCGCGTTATGCGGGAAGTATTTAGGTGACACTTCTTTATGCAAATTAACGCCTTGTTGTCAGTGATTATGGTTAGAGGCTTACCCAGTACGTAGGTCCTAAATTTTTGCAAACAGTGTACAACACTCAGTAGCTCTAATTCTGTAGTGAAGTAATTACGCTCAGCTCCCCATACCACGCGGCTCGTAAATGCGACCACTTCGATGTCGTTATTCTCGTCTAGTTGGTAAAGCTGTCCTCCCAGTGCATAGCGACTCGCATCCGTTTGTAGGTAAAAACGCTTGCTGGGGTCAGGATGCTTAAGAACCACTGATTCGATGAATAATTTCTTGACCTTCTCAAAATGCTGATCCATTTCCTTTGCCCATTTAAACGTGGTATCCTTTTTTAATAGGTTTAGTAACGGTTGCGTAGCCTCGGCGTATTTATTTGTGAATCTGTTATAAAAGTTGGTTAAGCCCAGAAACCCTTTGAGTTGTTTTTGATTCTTTGGCTTCCGAAACTCCTGAACGGCTCTAATCTTATCCGGTGCGGAGGTAATACCCTCTGTCGTTAAGCGATATCCCAAATAATCAATCTCTTTACGAAATAGTTGTGATTTTTTAAAGTTGACAGTTAAATTGGCTTGTTTTATATCACGTAATATTAAGTGTCGTAGGTGCTCTTCCACGCTATCCGAGATACATAAGCAGTCATCTACATATAAGATAGTAAATGCCTTAACTTGTTCCGATAATACCCGGTCCAAATCACGCGTTAAACTTGCTAGACTAGTCTTCATCCGAACGGCGTCACTGTGTACTGATAGCATTTTCCCTCGTACAAAAACCCAGTAAAATCTCTACATTCGTGATGCAATGGGATTTGCCGAAATGAGCTACGGTATGTTATTTAATACGTCACATTAATTTAGTGCTAGACGCTGATTGAACAAAATCCGTTAAATACATATACACGTATGCTTATAAAAGCAGGTTCATATCATAGTGAACACGAAAGGCTAAAGAAATTTGTGATATGCCCGGTAAAGTTCATAGTATGGCTGCCGTGGTTTTTATTATTACTTACATCTTGTAATACACTCTTAATAGGCCTTACTACTATTTCACGTTACCACTTTGCATACTACTTGGCCTACGAGCATGTATAAAGTAAGAGTTTATCAAGTTAAATTACTCAATGACAATATTGATATTTATCACATACTAATTCTCAGCAACAAGTTATCACACTTACTTTTGTGTACCGACTCTTAAGAATTATCCCACGGCGCCAGTAATAAATAAACACAATTTGATTGTTATTAATTAAGTTTTTTAATAACGATTTGCATTCACATATTACAAAATTTATAAGTCAGTACTTCAATAAATTTACTATAAAATCTGTTAGTGTTTATTTCTTAGCAATGGATTCTTAGACTTATTGATTCACCAAATATGATTGACATATACTGTATTTAAAATTAATAAGCAATATTAAAATTGAGTGTTCATTTTATTATTTACGTGTATGTATGTTGAATTCACTCTGCGATGCGATGTCATCAATTCTGCGGGTTCTAGGCTGGTGCTCCGACGTTGACCGTTGAACAGTTATCCTTGTTAGTTTGCACTATTTTACACTGGTTTCACAGGTATTACACAATTCGCTTAATTAACTTAGTGATAATTACACATGTGCCGTATACTAATACACTTGTTGAATACTCAGCATATCCTTATTAAAGCTAAGTGCGTCCAACACCGGATTGATAACTACTTTCGACCGACTGTCCCGTACAATGATGTTTGCCACATTAAATTTCGCTATGTATTTCGACATTCCACGATTTATGTTGTACTAAGTAAAACTTGGATACATTACTAGAATTTAATTTATCTTTTCTAGTTACTCTGAAAATTATTCTTGTCAACGCTTATTGTTTATGATACGTAACTTCCACAAGGCTTAATATCGCGTTACCGTAACTGACTTTTCCGTTGCGATTGAAATATACTTATTTAATTTACTGACTAATTTCTTAATACGCTAAATACGAGTCTTTGTATTGTAATCTCTCCGTAGACTAACTTAACTTCTTACGCTTTTTTTTTTTTATATATTGCTACAAACTACCCTCACCAACTATCTACAAAATACACGCCGATTGGTCTGACATACCGCTAATTTCAAATTTACCCAATCTGTCTAGTGAACACGTCCCACGTAAAAAATGACGCTTTCCGTTATTCGTCAACTATTTGCGCGTGAAAATGTGGTAGGAAACTTAGCGTCTCTCTCCATCTCGCTCTTCTCGCTCTCTGTCTAACCTAACGGTTCCTTTTGTTAGATGCACTTAACTTTTTACAATCTTAGGGAAGTTTTCTGACACTCTTGAAAATAATACAGTTTTATGACGGTACGTTCGCTATGTTACTTTTCATAGTTCTTAGCCGACTCGCGGGCGTCAATGCAAGGTCGTCTTTATGAACAACTACCGCGCCCTGCTACAGCATTTTAATATTTCTTACTTTGAAGTACCACCGTTCTACTCGGTAAGTTTAGTTTTATTTTCTCCCCGCTTTCTACGAATATATATTTTTTCCTGGATACAACATGACTTTGTCCCCGTAAAATTGTTGAGAGTGCAATTTTCACGTTATATCGTCCCCCAATCGAATTATGTGCAATTTTTTTTATTAAAATTTGTAATTGATTCTATTGCTGCGTCCCTAATTCCATTCTAATTATATTTTATTATCAATGATTAGTCTAACACTTTGCTAGAATATACATTTGTTTACACATCACCTTATATTAAATACTTCTAATTGATATTACACAACATTGTAACATTATCTACTGATTATTTGTTGTTGTACCCTAAGTGTCAACGGCATTTCAATATACATATTGTGTTGTGGTCTCCAAAATGCATGTAACTAACTATATTTAATATTACCTTGTGTATCCAGGTACACGGTTAGTCGCTTGCAAGTTCCGATACGATGCGCATCGTGTAGTTGTGCAATTGTATACAGGCGGTATGTGCGAGTGAAACTTTTTATTTATATCTTATTAAGTTGACGTACTCCATGTGAGTGATTCTTGTTTTTTTTACCAACCTGATGATGGGACCATGAGTCCCGAAACGCGTAGTTTTTTAAAGAAACATTGAAGTTGCAAGGAGGAGCACCAGTGTACCTGGATACACAAGGTAATATTAAATATAGTTGGCATTTCAATGTTTGTTTACAAACAGACTCTCCGCCCCTCCCTTGACAACTGGTCAAACAACTAAGTTAAGATATTCTGTCCCACTTTCACTTTCATCCTAACGCAATGTTATACAATGGCATTCTACCCTAAGGATTGTTTACGTTCTAGTTTCCCTTAACTCATTTTATAATGTAGAAAATCTATAACAACTACGCTAATACCTTTTGGGATTCTTATACAGTTTAGTAATTAACAACGATCATCCTATTCATTATAACGGTATACTAATCTTATAATTATTACATACATAGCCGTTTGTGTGCTATTACAATCTGTTTTATTAGCTGTGTAGTGTCAGTGTTCGTGTGTGTAGCAATAGGTCATTACTCATAATAAGGTTTCAATTGTCGTATGTTAAAATTTCCCCGTGAAATTTTCCTTGAATAGGTGATATGTACGCCGATTCCCCCATGACTGTATGCCTGATGTAGTTTATAAATTATGTTGTGGCATAGTTCCTTGGTCAACATGAGTTTCCATATCCCCTTTTCCTTTCGGTACAACTTCTCAGTGTGCCAACCGTATTTTTGGGCAAGTTTATGTTGCTTATTTGCTTGTATTACGTCGATAATTTGCTTCAATTTCGTGTCGGCTAGTTGATAACTTTTTATGTTCTGAGCTGCTCCTTGGCCTCCTTACTGATACGGATGTTGATAAGACTTATCTCTAATTCCTCAGTTCGATCGATTGGTTGTTCCTCGTCCATGTCTTCAGGATGTCTGCCACGATGTTATCTTGCCCCTTGCAGTGAATGATGTCGAAATCGTATTCCTGTATTGCGAGAATCCATCGCGTTATGCGGGAAGTATTTAGGTGACACTTCTTTATGCAAATTAACGCCTTGTTGTCAGTGATTATGGTTAGAGGCTTACCCAGTACGTAGGTCCTAAATTTTTGCAAACAGTGTACAACACTCAGTAGCTCTAATTCTGTAGTGAAGTAATTACGCTCAGCTCCCCATACCACGCGGCTCGTAAATGCGACCACTTCGATGTCGTTATTCTCGTCTAGTTGGTAAAGCTGTCCTCCCAGTGCATAGCGACTCGCATCCGTTTGTAGGTAAAAACGCTTGCTGGGGTCAGGATGCTTAAGAACCACTGATTCGATGAATAATTTCTTGACCTTCTCAAAATGCTGATCCATTTCCTTTGCCCATTTAAACGTGGTATCCTTTTTTAATAGGTTTAGTAACGGTTGCGTAGCCTCGGCGTATTTATTTGTGAATCTGTTATAAAAGTTGGTTAAGCCCAGAAACCCTTTGAGTTGTTTTTGATTCTTTGGCTTCCGAAACTCCTGAACGGCTCTAATCTTATCCGGTGCGGAGGTAATACCCTCTGTCGTTAAGCGATATCCCAAATAATCA
The DNA here is from genome assembly GCA_034769895.1 of Magicicada septendecula. Lineage (NCBI taxonomy): Eukaryota > Metazoa > Arthropoda > Insecta > Hemiptera > Cicadidae > Magicicada > Magicicada septendecula. Next base: position 102,924,083 of record CM068376.1, read on the forward strand.
ATCTCTTTACGAAATAGTTGTGATTTTTTAAAGTTGACAGTTAAATTGGCTTGTTTTATATCACGTAATATTAAGTGTCGTAGGTGCTCTTCCACGCTATCCGAGATACATAAGCAGTCATCTACATATAAGATAGTAAATGCCTTAACTTGTTCCGATAATACCCGGTCCAAATCACGCGTTAAACTTGCTAGACTAGTCTTCATCCGAACGGCGTCACTGTGTACTGATAGCATTTTCCCTCGTACAAAAACCCAGTAAAATCTCTACATTCGTGATGCAATGGGATTTGCCGAAATGAGCTACGGTATGTTATTTAATACGTCACATTAATTTAGTGCTAGACGCTGATTGAACAAAATCCGTTAAATACATATACACGTATGCTTATAAAAGCATGTTCATATCATAGTGAACACGAAAGGCTAAAGTAATTTGTGATATGCCCGGTAAAGTTCATAGTATGGCTGCCGTGGTTTTTATTATTACTTACATCATGTAATACACTTTTAATAGGCCTTACTACTATTTCACGTTACCACTTTGCATACTACTTGGCCTACGAGCATGTATAAAGTAAGAGTTTATCAAGTTAAATTACTCAATGACAATATTGATATTTATCACATACTAATTCTCAGCAACAAGTTATCCCACTTACTTTTGTGTACCGACTCTTAAGAATTATCCCACGGCGCCAGTAATAAATAAACACAATTTGATTGTTATTAATTAAGTTTTTTAATAACGATTTGCATTCACATATTACAAAATTTATAAGTCAGTACTTCAATAAATTTACTATAAAATCTGTTAGTGTTTATTTCTTAGCAATGGATTCTTAGACTTATTGATTCACCAAATATGATTGACATATACTGTATTTAAAATTAATAAGCAATATTAAAATTGAGTGTTCATTTTATTATTTACGTGTATGTATGTTGAATTCACTCTGCGATGCGATGTCATCAATTCTGCGGGTTCTAGGCTGGTGCTCCGACGTTGACCGTTGAACAGTTATCCTTGTTAGTTTGCACTATTTTACACTGGTTTCACAGGTATTACACAATTCACTTAATTAACTTAGTGATAATTACACATGTGCCGTATACTAATACACTTGTTGAATACTCAGCATATCCTTATTAAAGCTAAGTGCGTCCAACACCGGATTGATAACTACTCTCGACCGACTGTCCCGTACAATGATGTTTGACACATTAAATTTCGCTATGTATTTCGACATTCCACGATTTATGTTGTACTAATTAAGTAAAACTTGGATACATTACTAGAATTTAATTTATCTTCTCTAGTTACTCTGAAAATTATTTTTGTCACGTAATAAATCGAATAGTTTTGATACGATCATACCGTCTATACATATTATTCCAACGACAGAGATTCCATCGGTATGTTTTCCTTTCACGATCGTGTTTAGAAATTCATCGTACACGTATACCTGTCCTTTTTTGAAGAAATAAATCTTTCCATCAGTGTATCGGAACGCACTATCGACGGTTTCTGGTAAGCCGACAAAGCGATCTTTAACGTATCCGTGTTTCTTGATCATGAAAGAACACTCCTCTATCTTCCCGTAATACATATCGTTGTACAACAGAATGGTACGACCCGTGTAGGTGTGTATCTCAGCGTTTATTTTCGTCAACGTGCGAACACCGATCGTTGTGATCGGTCGCGGATAACCGTTCACAGGCTGCAGACTGTGTATATCGAACATGTATACGTATTTGTCTATGAAGAGCACCACTTCTTTGGTCCGCGGTTTCTGGTATATCGCCGAAACGTTGGTGAACGTCAGCGGTAAGAACGTCAACCAAACAGTCAACAGAAGCGGACTCCCGCCCGAACGCTTCGACTCGAGATCCAGCGTCCACAAAAAGTTATCGTCCACTATTTACAAGCGTCTGTTGATTATTAAAAATTGATTAACGTTCTTTAGTCGACATAAATCCGTTGTCGTCAGGACAGTGTCATTCGTTGTCGACGGTGGCGTCATCGTCGTCGTCGTCGTCGTCGTACCGGTCGGCGGCTTTCCGTACAAGTGCTGAATGCCTCTTATATCGTCGTCTTTCAGCTAGAACGGACCGTCCGAGCGCGGTATGTAGAAAGGGTACATGTTCGAATCCCTCTCGAGGGAATGAGACAGTCCTAACGCGTATCCGATTTCATGCGTTAGCACCTGTAAAAAACTGTACTGAAGGTCCGGTATTTTGGTTGCGTTCGTATAATTCCACAATTCGTAGTAGTCCATGTGTATTTCGGTAGTATTATACGGTAAATCGGGTGGGTAGTAAGCGTGCGCGAGTATACCTCCACGTCCGTCCAAATGTTACCCGTAGATCGTGCACCTACAGGTCAGACACTTGTGTTTAAAATATTTCATAGCGATGACTATGTCAGCGTTTATGTCGTTGGGTCGATAGTAAAATTCCAGATTCGAATGTTTCCGCCATACAGCGAACGCTTGTCGTGTCACTTCTATAGCGCTGGCGGTGCCGTGAACCAACCGCCACGTCAGTCGTATCTTGGCCCACGGCGTTCGTAAGGTGTATGACACGAAATCTTCGTTACCACATCTCCGCGCTTGCATCAGATTCATCGTTTCGTTGTTCAATTCTCCGTTTATGGTTAAATTGTAATTCTCTTGAAACGACTGCAGGTAGGACCAAATAACGCTGGTGTTGACGGTGGCGTTGTCCACAACGAGTCGTAAACTATTGTCGGGCACGTATCCGTATCGCACCAAGTAATCTATAGCGAAATCTACATCGTTAGCGTTAACGTTCGATGTGACAACGGCACTTGTGCACACGATAATAAACACTAGCACGATATACATGTTGTCACAACCAAACGTGGAATGTACTCGTTGTGTGTACGACGGGGTTATTTATATTTTGACGGCTTTCAGAATCGAATAGGGAGCACGTCGGCTACTTTCGACCCTTGTAAATCCTAACGGTGTCGTGAAAACTTTCTTCTTCTTCACAACGTAGATACCGTCGCGCGGAGTGTAGTAGTACACCGAACTTCGTTCTGTGTGTAACTTTTGACGTCTTTCCACGATCAACTCTTCGTTGGTGTATTCTTTCCGCGCCAAGGTCAGGACGTACATCGTCTCCGATTCGACGTCGACTACGAAGGCGAACGCGTCCGTCCTGTATTTATTTTTAACAGACGCTTTGATCACAAAATAGTGCAAGGGATACAGTTTGGTAGTGTCCATTTCGTTAACGTTAATGCGCTTACGCGGCATTAACGAGTCCTTTAAGATCGATTCCATCACGGTGCTGCTGCTAATGACAGATGATGTCGTATTATACGATGATGTCGGCTTCACGTAGTTCTTCCACTATGGAGACGTTTCGATCGTGTGCCCACCGTTTCCGGCACGCTGTGACGCCATCAACAGTCGCAATCTGTCCACCAGTTTGTTCGGATCGTCCCAGTGCACGTAATCGATTTTGCCTTTTTTTCTCGACAGCGCCATATACGTTGTGTCGGTATTATTATGTCCATTCCCGTACGTTTCGACGGAAACAGTTGTGATATTATTCGTTTATACTTTACATCTTTGTTTGCGTTCAACTGTGCGTTCGCTAAATAATAATGCTTGTGCGCGTTGGTGGCGCACAGTATATCTTTGTACGCCTTCAGATCCGTCTCGTTGTAAACGTTTTCGTTAGGGTGCTTCATGAACACGCGTTCATAGAGACCTGGTGTACCTTTGTATCGTTTACCGTTGATAAGGATCATATCGTCCGTTTCGATTTGAAACGGTGAATCACCGATCATCCATTTTCCGTTTTTGTGTCTTACACCGTATGTATAGTCCATCAGACGATCGCGTTCGGCCGACACGATCATACGCATGTACTTGTTCACTAACGGTTCACTGTCGTATTTGTCCTGAAAACATCTACGCGCTACGCGCCTTCCTTCCGGTGTGTCTAACATTTTTTCTATGTTGAGACTAGGATCGTCCTCATCGTCATCGACCAATGTTTCGGCTATCACAGGCGTTTTCAGGAAACGTGCCGTCGATCGAGAACAAAGTGGTGTTCTTATATCAATCTTACTAACTGCACCCGTGAGATCCTCCTCCTCCTCCTTCTCCTCTTCACGTTTCATCTTTTTCACTCTCATCGGCTTTTCATTTGTTGTTTTACGTTTTTTTTTTCAATCAACGCTTGCGAAATATTTTGTAACGGTTCCAGAATCGGTTTGTAACTTTTAGATAACGTTGCTTCCTCTTCACGGATCCCATGTTTTAACGCACGATATTTCTTCCGTATGTCATCACTGATCGTGTAGATATCACGTGCTAGTCTTTTCTTCTTTTCGTCCATCTTGATAAACGGCGGTACGACGACTAAAGTCGTTGACTCCGGGACACATGTATTTACCTGAACGCTTGACGATTTTTTTTGGTGAACAGCTGTTACGAGCGAACAGTCCGCGAGTGTTTTTTTTTTAATCGTTAGGTGCGACTACTATGAAATGGTCAAAACCGGCTCTGTACCTGCTGGTGTCAATACAAGAATCTTTGTCCACGACGAAAAAGCCGTAACGATCTTTCCACGCTTCAGCGCACACGTTCTTAAACGTGTCGTATTTCATGTCCGTGTTGACGTGATCGTTGTACATATGCTTCAAGTTGAGATCGTCCTGTTTGAACAACACTATTAGATTGGCGTCGTCACGAACCAATTGTTTCGGCACTTGGCTGTACGTCTGACAAAGGTAAAACGCGTCCACACCGCTGTGTCGTCCCATAGAGAAATACTTGCGTATGTTGTGTTGTCGTTCACAAGACACATCGTCGAACACCATAAGAGAATCGGGATCGACCTCGTCGGGGGGCGGTACCTCGTCGTTATCGTTGTATGCGTGATAACACATTCCTTCGTCGGAAAGTCGTGTCATCCGGGTCTCCAGTATCCGATATTTGGGTTGAAACAGTGACTTAGAAAACACGTATAGGTTCGCGAATCTCAATCCGTTCACATCGAACAACAGGTTGAACATGACGTTAGTCTTCCCGCACGCAGAAGGTCCGCAGATGATTGAAGGAACGGGATCGGGCAGAAGTCGTCCATGTTTACGTTTTTTCTGTCACAACCACCCCCACCCCCATCGCCACACAATTTCGAATAGTCCACGTCCTTTATTTTTAGTCTGTGCGTTTGTTGCAATATTTTCATGTTGATCCGTCCAACATATATTTAGTAGTCGCACTATGTCGGTACAGTCGGCAGATATGTGACTGCACACACAGATGTCCGGAGCCGTTTCACAGTTCGGATCCGACCAAACACATTCTTTGTAGTGATCGAATCCGGTGCCGTTAGGTACTATTTCGCTGAGTCGGAACCTCGTCACACGATTGGTAACCCGTTGCCAGTACTCGTGCACCGTCAAGATCCTGCGCATGCGTTCAACGTCGTTTGCAGTCGTGGTCAAGACCTACTCGTCGTAACCGGGATGCGACACAATGTCTTTCACACTGTACACAGCGCGCATGTTGTCATCGTAACTCACCGACGCATAATAGTTCTATTTCCACGAGTCGAATCGTTGTTATAGCAAGTTCTTCTTGTGTATCCATGAATCGTGTTTACTGTCGAATCCTAACCACCTGACTTTCACACGATCACCTTTACGTTGTACGATCTTTTCTACCAAGTACCCGTCACCAACGTTCGATTTACTGATTTCGTGCTTGTTAAAACGACCTTTTATCACTTTACCCGTATGATCCTTTAGCGAATAAATGGCGGGTACGCTGCCGGTACGTACTGTGTGAACGATGAATATCTCATTTGTCCAGTTGTGCGTGTATCCTTTGGCGAACGTCATTTTGTGTTTGCTTATACGCACACGATCGCCTACTTTGAACTTTGGTCGTTTATAGTCGATGCTCCTCGCTGTGTTCTTGTGAATCCGACGTAGCACCACGCGTTCGTTGGATTCGTTCACCTGATGCGGTTTCATTACGATCGTACTGTGCACGCTGTCGTTGTACGCCCTGACCAGTTTCGGTAACATATCCAACCAACGGTAATGACCTTGTTCGCTGAAAGAGCGATACATGCGCGTTTTCAACGTACGATTGAAGCGTTCCACAATGGACGCTTTTTCTCACTATACGTGGAATACAGTGTGAAACCGTGTCTGTTCAGCAACGTTCATACGGCGCTGTTGTAGTACTCTTTCCCGTTGTCCGTCTGCAGATATTTCATTTTATTAGCGCGCAGAATCGGTTCCAGAGCTCGTGCGACCTCTACACCTGTCTTTGTTTTCAACGGAACGGCGTACGCGTACTTGCTAAACGCGTTAATCATTGTCATGAGATATTTGAATCCCTTGTTGACTTTCGCGTGCGGTATCATCTCTACCAGGTCCGCTTGGTGCAAGTCATGAAGTCCCTTCAACTCGACCGCACATCTCGGAAAATTCCTTCTTACCGGTCTTTGCAACTCCGTCGCGATAGTCTTGCGAACGCTCTTCTGTATGTTTCTCGACTTACGTTTCATTCTCACATTGACGTGGTGCGAACCGTGATCACAATACGCTGGAACGTAGTTAACCGTCGGCTCGGTGCTGAACGTAACTCTCAGCGCTACCGTTCCGGCACGTCCGCCTTCCATCACATAACTGTTGTGATGCTGCCGCTCCGCATCCAATTATGTCAACTCGACCGAACGAAAGAACAGCACGCTCTTCTTGCGATGACTCAAGTACGTTAAGACGTGAGCTAAACTGATATTCATACACCCACTACGGACGAGACCTATTCTGCTGTAATATCTCATGAGCGCATGTTGTTTCGTATCCAACGCTCGTACCGTCTTGACGGAATTCATGTCTTTGAATATGACGCTACGTATAACGTTGTCGCGGTACTCGTGCATTTCCGCGACTACAACGTTATCCTTCTCAGGTAGACGCTTGCACATGTGTTTAGCTTTGAGTTCGGCGATCTGACGCTGACTTCCTGAATCTGTGTGCAGGTGTTTCAGGTACGAGTTCAACAACCAAAATTCATCCATCATAGCGCCTGTGCACCGTTGCCACTGTTTGTACAAACGTCGGTCTTTCACCGTGTACACTTGTTCATGTGAATAACGCAGACCAAAGTATTCACAGTACTCATGGAATGTAAGCAACGCCTCTTTCAGAAAGAGTATCGAAAACAATCCCTGCGCCTTGTTGTTCACCAACGCAAACTGTTTGCTTCTCGCTAGTGTCGGTAACGAGGACGGTGGACAGTGCACATCAAAACTTACGTTGTAGCTAGGATCCAGTGCGCACTTTGGCACTATCACCGCCGCGCTTCTGTATATTTCAATCGATGTACGTATCGGAATAGTGCGCTCCGTAATGACAATGCAACGCGAAGCGTGTGGAATCGAACTTCCGTAGGCGAGCATGTCCGTGTACACTGTGGCGTAGTTCATCCGTCCGGCGAATCGTGTAAACCGTGCACACGTTGAACGGTGTGATACAGTTCGGGAATCGGACGGAAACGCAAAAGAGAATTCCATCCATGACGTAAGGTACACTTGAACATATTCTTTTCGTAAACCACGAGTTCTAACGGTACGTTGTTTAGTTCGCACTCTTCGATAAATTCAAGCCATCGTGATTTGCAACAGCACGATCGGCGGCAGATCACTGCTACGTTTTTTTATGTGACGCCAACAATGTCTGTGATATCTGTCAACGACGAACTTGTAACGTGTACAGTAGTTACCAGAAAATGGTTTTTTCTTCACAAAATACATGGAACACAAGTTGTATCGCGCTTTGTAACGGTTTTGTTGTAGCGAAATGTTTCCCATCGTCGTATCGATAGACGTCCATCGTGTCAACGATCCGTGATGCAAGTGATACCGCTTTGACATCGACACGATATTTAAAGTGTATACGTATAATGTTTGTGGAAATTTTTTATTTATTTATTTATTTTTTTTTTATAATGGGCACCATCGCTTAGACTTTGAACTGTCTACACTCATTTAGTAGTAGTAGTAGTAGTAGTAGTAGTAGTAGTAGTAGTACAAACACATAGTACTACTAGTACTACTAGTAGTACCCAAACGGGTATGTATGTGAGTTTATGCCGGCTCTGAAAAGAGCCGTTTTTGCGTGCTTCGTCTTCTACAAGTGCTCGCGGACGAAATCACATGTAGGCATTTACGCCTTATGGACTCAGACGGGATCATCACCCACCGTCCAATCCATAATTCGTACTTTACACACACAGCATCTCACAACATCACCATCGCCTTCATAAATAAACCCGGCTTTGGCCAGGTCAAAATATTTCACGTTCGCATTTGGATATTTGTGAACGTAAAATTTAATATTACCTCGACGACGGATGTTGTAAAAGCTCTTTAGCCGGTTTGAAAAAGTATATGTGTACACGTCCATATCTGAAGCAAGAATGTTCGTTTGTCGCGCTACATTCCACCTGCTCAGAGATTGCTGCGCGCGCAATCGGTAGTGGGAGAGGTGATCACAAGGATTGCTGTCGTCAATTGGTCGGTATGAAATAAACCACAGTAGTGGAGCGGATACCTGTGCGCGCAGCCGGTAGTGTAAGCGGAGAGGGGATTGCTGTCAGCGTTCACTTCGTAGTTAACCTTCGAGTCTCGTGCAGGCTAACTTTCACGTGCTGCATATAAAGTGTTGATTATTTTCAAATTTTGCATCAGTCTTCTATTGTTCCTCAAGCGAGCAAGTAATTGATTTTGCTTTTATCATATCAAGTTGTTTGTATTATTGTGATTAATAGTTCTAACAATGCAGTCGTTTACTGTTAATCGTAATCATTCGTTGCGTGGCGCGTTGGTCTCGCACGTTTACACGCCTTTTACGGAGGACGAAGAATGTGTCAACGATGTCATAACCTTTTTCGATGAAATGCACGATATGTTACGTACGGACATTCTAAACGAACTGACACGTTTGCTTACTATAAAGTGGTATATAACAGTTAAAGCGAGATTTGTCAAGTACATCGTAAACGCTGACACCAACAAGGACGAAGAAGTGACGACTGAAGCCTATGTTTACGGACGATGTCATACGACACTGATCGGTGACCAAGACGTATTGCCCGAACGTTTAGAAGCTTCGTACGAGAAAAACCTTGAATCAATTTATAAATTCACACGTGAGGGTAGTGGTTGGGCGTTGGACCACATCGTCTCTTTGGAACTCGTTCTCTCGCGGTACCAACCGCTAGCCGCCTCCAGTTTCTTCCGTACACTCCCCGAATTGTCTCGTACTAACGCCATCATCAACGTACAATACGGGCGATCAAATGTGTTTCGTATGGTCAGTGTTGGCCGCTCTGTTTCCTCAACACTCAAACGGACAGCGTGTATCCAATTACAAATCACATTTCCACAACATCGTCACTTCTGGTATAACTTATCCCACCCGACTAGGCGACATTGCAAAGTTCGAACGAGACAATTCTGACGTTTCTATAAATGTTTTCGGATACGAAGAAAATGAAATTTACCCGTTACGAATAACTCCTTCCAGCGGTAGACGACATCACATTAATCTATTACTTCTTACCGCCGCTGACCGAAAACACTACTGTGTAATAAAAAATATTAGCCGCTTACTGTCTTCACTAACCAAACACAACGGTCGTTCTTTCTATTGCAACTACTGTCTGCACAGGTTCTGCGAAGAACGACTTCTTACCAAACACGTCCCCCACTGTTCACGGTACGGCGAACAGAGAATTCGTTTACCCGTGAAGGAGGAGGAGAAGGTGATGTGTTTCAAAAATTACACTTACTGCCATAAGGTCCCTTTCGCGATATACGCAGACTTTGAATCGTTCATCGTCCCTTGTTATCGCTGCGACGCTCCTCCGCACACATCGTTCACCACAACGGAGTCGTTACATCTTCCGTCAGGTTTCTCCTACCTCATAGTCGACCACGAGCGTAATATTTTCAAACCTCAGGTCGTTTATCGCGGCGAGAACGTGGTAGATACCTTTCTCGATAGACTAGTCGCCGAAGAGCGTGAACTGTACAGGATCATGCGTACAATTGTGCCCATGACTATGAGTGATCGTGACGTTTTACCTTTCACGAATGCCGTCGTATGCCATCTCTGTGAAAAACCGCTGACCGGTGATGACAAGGTGCGCAAACATTGTCATCTGACCGGACGATACCTGGGCGCAGCTTACAACGTCTGTAATCTCAACTACAAGACTCCCCATCACATACCCGTCTTTTTCCATAACTTACGAGGTTACGATGCGCATCACTGATACAAGGGTTGGGTAAATACGACAATGACAATCTCACTTGTATCGCTACCACTAGTGAACGCTTCGTATCGGTCTCGTTGGGTGCCCTACGTTTCGTAGACACGTTGCAATTTTTGAACACGTCCTTGGACACACTTGTTGGAAACTTGCGCTCGAGCGGTGCGGATTTCGCTTTAACGAAGCAATGTTTCGAAGAACACTTCGAGCTACTCTTACGTACGTGTGTGCACCCTTATGATTACATGACAGGTAGCGAGATATTCGACGGAACACGTCTGCCTGCACGCGAACACTTTTTCAACAAGCTGAGTGAATCGCCCGTGTCTGACGAAGATTACGCTCACGCGCAGAATGTGTTCAAGGCGTTCCGTGAGATGTCCATGCGGTACTGCCAGATCGATTCGGCTCATCTTTACTCGTTTCCGGGCGTCGCTTGGTACGCAATGTTAAATATGACAGGTGTGCGACTGAAGCTGTTGACAGATATAGATCAGCATCTCTTTATTGAATCTGCCGTCTGCGGCGGCTTTAGCATGGTACCCAACCGCTATGCCAAGGCCAACAACCCGCTAATCGCCGATCAGTACGATGCTTCAAAGCCGACCTCTTTCATATTGTACACCGACTGCAGCAATCTTTACGGTGCAGCCATGTCACAACCACTCCCTTACGGCGACTTCAGATGGCTCGATCGAAACGAGATCGACTCACTGGATGTGCGTACTCTGAGTGATGACGGTGACACTGGCTACATACAACAGGTCTACCTACACTTTCCACCTGAACTTCATGACCTCCACTCCGATTATCCGTTAGCGCCCGTCCGTTCCTGCGTTAATCCCGACATATTTTCACTGTACACTCGACGACTCCACACACGACTGCACTATACAAAAGGTTATAGCGGATCGGAAACGCCTTCGTCGTCCGTTCCCAAGTTGCTGACGACTTTGGACGACAAGCAAAAATACGTTCTCCATTTTCGAAATTTAAAGTTGTATCTGAGTCTTGGCCTAGAATTTAAAGCGATTCATAGGGTGTTGAGTTTTAAACAGAGAGCGTGGATGAAACCGTTTATCGATTTCAACACGCAAAAGAGAGCAGCCACCAACAGTTTTGAAAAGGATTTTTTCAAACTGATGGTCAACGCCGTCTATGGCAAATCGCTAGAGAACGTGAGGAAACAAATAGACTTCCAACTAGTCTCTAACGAACGACGGCTGCAGAAACTGGTTTCCAATCCGCGGCTAAAGCGTATGATCCGCTACACCGATGACTTGGTCGGACTGGCCTTACGAAACAGGACGATATTCCTTTCCCGTCCGGTGTACGTCGGCTTCACAATACTCGATGTCAGCAAACTGATAATGTACGATTTTTATTATCGGTACGCTGTCGCCAAGTACGGTCGACGATTCACGTTACTGATGACCGACACGGACAGTTTGCTTTACAGCATACGGACTGACGACGTGTACACTGATATGAAAGAGGATCTAAACCTTTTCGATACATCAAACTATCCCGTCGATCATCCTTGTCATTGTGACGACAATAAAAAGGTCGTGGGGAAGTTCAAGGATGAAACTAATGGGAAACCCATTAGGGAATTCGTTGGACTCAGGGCTAAACGTTACTCGGACTTGTTGTCCGAACGCACCGACAAAAAGGTGGCAAAAGTTGTGCCAAGGGCAGCAATAAAAAATAGGTTACGTCATCGATTGTACAGCGAGTGTCTTTTCGATAGTAGTACGGTTTTCACCTCTGCCGAGTGTATACGAAGCGATCGTCATAAGCTGTACACACAACGTGTAACAAAACTTTCCCTGTCACCTTATGACGACAAGAAGTACGTACTGGACTATGGCGCAACTACACTCGCGTACGGACACTACAGGACACGTAAACGTACGTTATCCGATGACGATGCTGGTCCTAACGTGAAGAGGCTGAGGTACACGGTCCAGTAACTCATGGTAAGAATAAACTCGTATTTCAAGTATAAAATTTACTTATTACAATTCATAGAGTGTAAATTCAATAGATCTTCACTGGGTAGTGGGCGAGGTAGGCGACTAGACGACAACAGTTAATTTGTTTAAGCTTATGAAACAGGATGCAAGCCGTGGATGATGTAATCGACTCCCGCTGAGACATTCACACGCCATGCACGTGTGCAGTTATTTTTATCCGCTTACGAAAAGATGCTGACTGACCATATGTTATCGCAGCGTGTGAACTTTGTGATGGCGGGAGGCCTTATACATCTTATGTGTACATAAATTTGTTTAACCTTGTGAAACAGGATGCAAGCCGTGGGTGATGTAATCGATGAGAGCATCATGAGGGAGGGGGAATATACGTTTAATTTTAAACAAGATGTTGTCTGACCTCGCAGCGTGTGTGAACGCTGTGAGAGTGGGAGGACTCTGTCTGTAGCAGACTCCCACCGAGCATATCCATATATATATATATATATATATATATGTATATATATAAGTCTTTTGTCGTGATGATTATCACATTCAATTTGTTTTACATCTTGCGTGTTAGTACTTACTATATTTTTCGTTAATGTTCGGCATTACACACACACACCCACACACACACACACACACACACACACACACACACAAGCACTTCATTATGTTCTTTACCTAATTATTATACAACTTTCATTACGTTTTACAGAATAAACGGCAAAAGCTATAAACATGTGTCTGAGGAACAGCGTCGAGTATGATGGTAAATACAACATTTTTCTTTATTTAACGAGTACAAACAGAATATACCATTCGAGTGACTTCCTGTTTTTTTTTATAGTTCACAACGGTTAAATGTGCACTGCTGGGCATCACAAGTCCACCGTCTCCTCAACCCGATTCGAGTCGGTAAGTCCGTTTTTATTAACAATCACATGTACTATTGCGTTTACGTCTGGTGTTCAAATTATACTTTTTTTTTCAGTGATGCTGCCGGTCCACCTGCTGCTGCTGCTGCTGCTGCAGATCGTCCATCTGCTCAAGCCGGCACGAGTCGGTACGTTCATTTTCATTAACGTTCACTTGTACTATCGCGTTTACATCTGGTATTACTGGTATTAAAATTGTACTTTTTTTCAGCAATGACGACGAGACCCACCGCGATGAGATGCTGTACAACGATGATGACAGCGATATATCAACGGTGAAGCTGGACGAGATGGATTATGTCAATGATGATGATGATAATGATGACAATGCCTAATCGTCACCATCGATACCGGTTATTGAGTTAATTATGTAACTCTTCTTCTTATGCGTACATACTTTCTTTTTTCCATGACTGTACATGATTTTATAATTTGACTTTTTCTCCAGTGACATTCAGCCGCACCCACAGCCGGTGTCTCTTACACCTCCACAGTCACCACCTCATCCGCAGCAGCAGCTACCACAACCTCGTCCACAGTGGATAAACACACGCCCTCACCAGCAGCAGCCTCAACTGCAGTAGCTACTCCCTCAGTCCCGGCAGATACCGCAGCTGCAGCCTCAACCGCAGCACAGCTACTTCCTCAGCCACAGCAGATTCCACAGCCGCAGCCTCAACCTCCACAGCAGACACCACAGCCTCAACCGCAACCTCCACGGCTATACCTTCACCCGCAGCAGCTACGTCGGGATCCACGTTTGCGGTCCCCTCCCGTAGACGCACCGGCTAGCGTATTTTTTGATGTTTTAGATACGGTGGAGCCCAGGATACACGGTGACCCCACGACGATGAGGCTACTTCTGAGAAGTAGATTCCCGACGTGGTGTTGGAGCCGAGGAGAGCTCTGTCCCCTACAGGGTACGATACCACACACTACGTGTAGTGTGTGTCAGGAGAATTACACTGAGGGACAGAGGCTCCTCGGTTTAGTGTGTGGACACACGTACCATTATCAGTGTATCCTAAATTGGTTTCGGACCGTGGCGTTGGAGAGGACACCGCCTGGATGCCTGCAATGTCGTGCTTATGCGTTTAGCAGGCCAAATTGACCATTTTATGCTCGCTTGCATATTTGAGGTATGTTACAGTGCACATAAAACGTTATTCTAATCTATCCTACTCGTATCAACAATACGTCACTAATACTTTTTTTCTGTTACAGATGGCTGTGCACAAGATATTTTTATAATTTTGTATTTTTATCTTTGTATATAGGCTATATAAATTTGTTGTGTAAATATTTTCTTGTGTATATTTGTTTAAAATTTTTGACTTTGTATATATTTTATTGTATATTTTTTATGTTTATTACAATATACATGTACATTTTTCTTTGCTTAATTGTTTATTTTCAACTATCCTTTTCCATGCATGATGCGTGTTACATAATTTTTACAAGTGAAGTGTCAATCGGAATATTATATATGGTAATACTTATCTTCTGTGCACGGATGTGTGATATTGAATTTTTACAAGTGAATTGATTTTCAAATATGCACTGACGGATCAAGTCATCGAAAGTTTCGTGGAACACAGTGATGTTGAACACACTTTTTATTTTTAAAATATATACTTACCACACACACATTCGAATTACAACCAATCTACGACGATGTCCAGGCGGCGGCCGAGCGGTGAACGGCGTTCAAATTTAACACAGTTCACAAGTTGGCAACAATGCAATACACGTCACTCAATCTCTTCGCATCGACGATATCCGGCCGGCGGCATGGCCGACGATTTTCCAACATGGACGATACGCCGACCAATCGATATCCAGGCCGCGGCCTGTCGGTGACCAAGCTGCGGTCGGGGGCGAACGGCGGACGGCGGCCATAGCTCCACCAATCAACGCATCGATACCCCCCTACAACATCGCCGGCCGACAACATGGCCGACTTACGACCCACAACTTCGTCACGTCCACCACTGTCACGTGGGACACCCCCACATACCCCCACTCCATCCCCACCTCTGTCATGCGGGACACACACCAACGGAAGTCTACACCCACCACACAATTTTTGAATTTCGCGCGAAAAGGGTGGGGGATGACGTCACATCCGTTCTGGAATTCTCATAAGCCCCCTACTGATACAGTCTTTGTCTTTAGAGATGCTCTTAAAAATGTAATGATTAGATTCATTTGCGAAAAACCCCTCTAACATTCACTTGAAGTATTGTTATTGATTCAATAGCATATTTCAAGGTAGAAAGACTCTCTGCAACAATTCTGGAATGCACATATTTTCAGAAGCTGCCAATCAGTTGCCTTTCATGTAGTTTTAATTTTGAAGCAATTATTTTTTTATTCCATTTTCTCGATAGGTTATTGAGAAAATTTTTGGCCAGTTTTTAATATCTGTCACTTTTATTAAGTCAAAAAAGTCGAGATCTTGTTCATTAAGCAGTCTATTTTCAGTCAATTTTTTAGTGCCTCATAAAATTTGTCAGGGTCTATGGGATTATTGTTTTTGCTACCTTCCTTTTTATGAACCGGAACTCCAAAAAAGTTACGTTTTGTACTGCTTTCAGCGCATAAAATAATGGGGGCCTGGTATTAATTTTCTGCTCTCTAATAAAGAAGCTATAATTTTCAGTTTTTGTTGTCAAAACCCAGACCAACATTGTGATTTTGCAATGCCTTCCTTAACTCAGTGGGCTCCTGCAGTGCATCATTCATCAATCTTAGGTCCAGTATGAAGTTAGGGTCAGTAATTTTTTCAGAAAGCTGTCAAACATGTTTTTTCATTATTGTCTTTAGTTGGATCATCCAAAGCTTCTTTAAAATGTTTAACTAATGCCTGATAGCATGACTACACAGCTGAAACAGATCCGAAACTAGATGCAACCCAACGTGTGCTCAAAATTCTTCCAATTTTTAGCAATTCAGTTTCCAGCAACCTCACACACACTTGTAGTTCTCCGCTGTTTTGGGGCGAAGCATGGTATAAAACATATAACTTGTCGATAAAAGATTTAAAGCTGTTAATTCCTGAAATTGACTTTACTGCATCAGATACTGAAAGTTCAAGTCTATGGTTAGCACAGTGCCATACAATAGAAGAAGGAAATTTTTCTCTGAATAATGCTCCAACACCCTTCTTGTTTCCAATCATCACAGCAGCTCCATCACATGTCAAGCTTATTAAGTTATTAGTTAAAAATGAGTCTGACATCACGTAAGAGTGAAGGCAGTCAATCATACAGTCAAATATGCCCCTAGCAGTAACGCTGTCAAGTTCAATCAAATCTAAGAACAGATTAATTCGGCAAGCAGTACCATTTTGAGGTATACAAAATTGAATGTATTATATAGAATTAAACTAGAATTATTACTTAAAGCCGTTACCTCGTCAATAATTAACCCAATTTTTGTGTCAGACTGGATATTTTCATTTATCAGAACTTTCTCATTTTATGGTTGGTCGTCGCTTCATGTCAACACCGCTAACTGCAAATGTCTTCTTCGACCAAGCCTTGTTGAAATTTTTAAAAATACGTTCTATGTACAAGAGAATTTTAGGTAGAACGTATTAAAAAATAATTATCGATTAGTAGGGGGAGTTAAGATAAAGAGTAGTGCTGGTGTTTGTGTTTGACAACTCTTTAGTTTTGTAGTTGGACTGATGAGGAGCACAATTTAAAAAGTAGTCTACTAGTAAATTTTTGTAATAATTAGGTTTTTCTTTTCATATATATATATATATATTTGTAATTTGTTTGCATTGTCTTTTAGTAGCTGTTGCACAACTACTAACCCACATAGACAAAATACACAAAAACATAACCTTCACTGCTGAATACAAGTATAACAATAGCATAAACTTCCTAGACCTCTCCATTACAAAATTTGAACACAGACACAAATTCACTGCATAGGCCTACAGAAAACCCACTACAACTGATACACTAATATACAACCTCCTCCAATCACCCAATACAACACAAACTAGCTGCCTTCAGAACTATGATACACAGACTAAACAACATCCCACTAGATGAAACAGACTACAAAGACGAACCAAACACGATAAAATATCTAGGAGAATCCAACGGATACAACAGAACAATAGTTAAAAAACTCCTATACAAAACATAAATCAAACAACAGACAAAGACAGAAAACAACAAATTCATAACACTAACATACATCAATAACCACACTGAAAAAGTAGCCCACAAATTCAAAAAAAATCAGGATACAGAATTGCATACAAAACTACAAACAAAACAGAACACACACTATCAAAACACACACACAAAGCACAAAACAAATTTGATCTATCTGGTGTTTACAAACTAAATTGCTCAGAATAAAACGACATCCTAAACGAACAGACACAATTCAAGTTACACATATTATTCGAACATATCACAACACACACACACACACACATATACACAGGTTTGTAATAACAAACAAAGGCGGCAATTAAAACATTTCCTTTTTATCTAAAAGAAACAAATGTAATACTTTATATGTCATTATTGGATAATAACTCAGATTTAATATCCATCAATGACACAAATGAAACACTTCATAAGTCAATACTGTAGCCTATAACAACTGTCTAATTATCCAAGAAATAGCCTACTTCACAAACCACTTTTTTAAAAGTCATATTTTTTAAATAACTTAATATCAACAACAACTTATTCGAACAATTTATCTAAATACAACTCCTTTCTGCTCTGAACGTGTAATCTCCAGCTTAAAATTTATAATTTCTTTACGACTTTCAAAGTATTAAGCTACAAATACTTCAATTATATTAGATCAAAATATTGGATAGTTTATGTTTACTAGTTTAACATATACCTAAAAGCATGTGATGACATTTCAAACAATATCTTAAAATTTGATATGTGCTATACAAATAAACTGTAACAGGTGTGAACACTTCAAAACGTTTCTTGTCAGTTTGAACACGTATAAGGAAATATCGTCAAAATGGCGTCTTTATTTTTACAAGCGTTAACCCCTGACACACCGACGCTTCGTTTATTTTTGTAACGCTTCGTAGAACTGAGTGAGGCGGGAATATTCAGTTTTAACCCAGAAGTAAAACAAGCAAGTCGTAAGGCGCGGCATGTCATCCCATGACGTCACCATGAAGTCACCATGACGTCATGCGCAGCAGCCTGGATTTAGAACGCGTACTGCACAACCCATTCGAGCCCCCATTGGTTAAAATTAAATATTCGCGCTCTACGAAGAGTTACGAAAATAAACGAAGCAGTCGGTATGTGTCAGTGGTTGATGTCTAGTAAAGACGCCATTTTGAAGATACTCTGTTTTCTGAAGTGTGTGTTTTGAAGATACGGTTTGAATGTTCAGCTCTGTTACAGATTGTTTGTATAGCACACCTCGTAATTTTAAGGTAATGTTTGAAATGTCATCAAATGCTTTCAGCTACATGTTAAACCAGTATAACATAAACTATCCTGTCTCTTGGTCTAAACTAATTGAAGTATTTGTAGCTTAATACTTTGAGCGTCGGAACGAAATTATAAATTTTAAGCTGGAAATTACACGCTCAGGGCAGAAAGAAGTTGTATTTAGATAAGTTGTTGGAATAAGTTGTTGTTTATTTTGTTTAATTCTATCACTGTCCTAATTCAGTTATGTAAAGGACACGACATTTTAAAAAAATTGTGGAGTAGGTCTACTGCTTGGATATTTAGACCGCGTTATTATACAGTATTGACTTATAAAGTGTTTCACGCGTGTCATTCATGGATATTAATTCTGAGTTATTATCCAATAGTGACTTACAAAGTAGGTCTATAACGTTTGTTTCATTCAGTAAAAAGGAAAAGTTTTTATTGCCGCCATTGTTTGTTGTTACTGCTGTTTATTTTAACTGCATAAGTTAAAATATTAGACAATCTTCAAGTTACAGTTTACATGTGAATTTTATGTGTAATACTTATTTGTTTAAAAAAATTATTTGAAAACGTTCTGTCACCAAGCTTAATAATTTGGGATATTTTGTTTTCTAAATTTTAGAAATGTTTATGATTTATTGTTAAGGTAAACGGTATTATGCATAGAGTCATTTAATTTGTATAATATACCATATTTATGCATGTGTATATATCAGCAGACAAATCAAGTAATTATTGAGCTCGTCACAGTATTCACAGCCAACAAATTACAGAATTCTTGGATTTTGTTGTGCATGACGTGTCTGTTGTTTAACTAAATAGCCTATAGGTATATCACTACCAAGTCAGAACAGAAAGTTTCAGTAAAGCTTATAATAAGCGAAAACTGGTTCAGGTTATAAGGTAAAACTTTTACATTTTACCAATTAAAAACTTTGTGTTCCAAGTTGGTAGTGATATACTTATATTTAGTAAATCATACAAATTTTAGTACAGACTGTTACTTTTTTAGGTGTTTCTAAAATAATTTCACCCTAGAAATTTTAGGTGATTTCTAGAGGTAAGTACAGATTATCAAAGGAAGTGAAATGCCTGCTTTCAACTATAAAATACAATTGCTGACTATTCTAATATATTGTTTTTGAGTATTTGGAAACAAAACAATGATTACAAAAATAATAAAGTAACTAATAAAAATAATTTTATTTTGACAGTATTGTGGAAAATGTTTCCTTAAGGTGCAATGGAATTTCTCCAGTAAATCCCTGGATATTTATCGTAATTAAAAATTGTTATTTTCTTTTAATAACAAGTTTTCTCATAATCATTTTCTCTTATGCTTTGGTGTATATTCATTTTACATTTTCTCAATATATTTTTTTGTAGTGGGCCAATTTCATTATATTTATAGGCTTCACTAACATGTTGGCTTCATAGTTTTCATAATTTGTGGGAAAATTATGTTTTTTGTACAACATGGTCCTGCATTAGTTCTCATATTGTTCGTACTATATTCTTTTCAAACTTACTTCAAATATTTACATACCTGTATTTCTATTTGCAGAGATGATTAACTGTCTACTAAAGTGTTATTATTGCATTAGCATTTACGTACATCAACAGTTTTAATATAAGAATATATTTTACTGATAATATTATTCAATATTGATTTCTGTAGTTTAAAGACCGATCATCAGATATTTTATTAATAAGAAATAATTTACAAATTAAATTATTATACCAAGTAGCTGGTCTGGTTAAAGCAAATATATATTTGAATGAACAAATTAAGTTATCAGTTTTATACATTTGGCAGGTGTCTATCTATTTAAAAAGTCATGTCAATAGTTCATGTGAGGTATCAAATTAAAGAAATTTTAAACAGTATCTGTTTTCAACTTTTAACTTTAGAATTTAAAATATTTTTGTATGTCAGAGCCTCAAAAGTAGATCAAAATTTTGAAAATTTTAAAATTAGATATTTGGCAACAAAATCTAGTGTTCAGTTTTGGAAGTTTCAAAATCTTATGATGTCAAAAGTATTAAAAATTTGAAAACTGTACAGATCCATGATAGATATTAGATTAAATGTAATTTCAACTGGAATCAGAATGTGTATTGTTTAAATTCTTGGATTTTGTTGTCCATGATGTGTCCGTTATTTAACTAAATATAATTACTTCACTACTGACTCAGAACACAAAGTTTTTTATAAGTAAAAACGTAAAAGTTTTACCTTATAGCCTTAACTGGTTTTCGCTTTTAAAAAGCTTCTTCAGAGGCTGCCGTTAGGCGCACTGTCCGTCTTGTCGTTGGCGACTGTATCGACTTTTGAAAGATTGATGTTGTGTGTGTGGGGTGTGATATGTTCGAACATATGACAATCACACACTTTATTCGAACTTTGTGTTCGGAGTCGGTAGTGAAGTAATTATGTATTGTTTATTCTGAATTTTTTTACTTTAGATTCATTATAGCCTGAAAATAAAATTCAAAATTTTATTAAACCAGTAAAAGACTATATGTTGCATCAAATTATGAGAACTTTATTCAAAAACAAACTTCTTATTTTTAATAATTTTGGAAAATTAATATTTGGATATCCTTAAAAACATTTATAATTAAAAGACATTGGTTTCCAAAAACTTATCACTTATGTACATTTGTGAAAAGTAGTAGATGTAGGCCTATAAATATCTTAAAACTTATGTAAACTGAAAAAGCTAGAACTAAATAATTTGACTTTTATGAATTTTTTTAAATTTAACAAAAAAGTTGTGTAGTAGTATGGAAATTTTAGTGCTTATGGTATGATTGTCGGCTTTACTAATTTACTATTGTCATCTTCCTAAATGAAAATGGTAACTGGGTTACCTAAATTATAGTAACTAGGTTTTTCATATTTTTTCTTATAAGGTGCTGTGATAAGAGCAAATTACAGGCATGACTCATTGCCTTCATGCACATAACGTACTCACACAGACACACGATCATGCTCTTTCATACCCCTTCCCACACCTCACTTAACATTGCAGAGACAAAGAGATGACACAAATGTAGTAACAGCTATGAGAATGATAAAAACTAATAGAAGGCGGTATTACCTCATGCAAACTAAGATGTGCTCTGGTTCAGTGCAGCTAACAAAGTGTGGGAGATGGAACTCAGAAGAGAGCCATCTTCATTTTATCTTTTAAATGTGTTTTACCACAAAGGAAACTAACCAGACACAAGCATATATTAACAATACAAAAATTTGCTTACAGATTTTCTATTACAAGTTCACCATCTTGGGACCCCAGATAAATACTTTATATGTTATGTTCATCATACAAAGATGTTAAGAAAAGCTCAGCTACGAAAATCAGTTTCCTATAAGAAGAATGCAAATTCTGGATAGTTGTAAAATTGTCGTTTTCAGTATGAATAAAAAAAAATACCGTTTTTATAACAGGATTCACATAATTCTTTTTCTTATGTAAATAAGCTACTTTAAGCATGAGGCCCCTCACGGTGCGGGTCACAAAATCTTTGGAGCACTTTCATAAATATAACTATGAACATTCCATTGATGAAGTTGATAGCAAGGATACTGAAGTATTCAGTGGAATGACAAAGTAGGTAAAACTAAAAACAATCAGGAAAATATCAAGAGAGAAATTAGCTTACAAAAAGTGAATTTAAAACAGCTTAGCACCATCTTAACAACAATGGACTGGCCACAGCCTTGCTAAATATAGAAATTTTTTTCAGAATGTTTTCATCAGTAATAGGATTGAATGGATCTGCTGATAGGGTACATTTTCAAAACTAAAAATTACAGAAAGTATTAAGAAATGTTATGTTGTGAAGACATCTGAGTAGTTCAAACGTTTTTATAACAAAACACTATATTGAGAGAATTATGCTACAATGATATAGTAATTTATTACTTTCTATGAGCCAGTGAAGGTATGATTCTTGATACTAAGTTAAACTGAAAGGAACGTGTAGAAAAGTAAAACACAAACATGATGTAGATTAGAGAAAAGATATTCTTACTTAGGCAACACTCTAAGAGAATATATATATAAAGCTAATCTCATCCAAACAGTGCTAGTACCATGGATTCCTGTAGAGGGTTTTCACCAAGAAAACTAAAATAAAAACTACATACCATTTAGAAAACAGTATTAGATAGTACAGTCAATGCACAATAATATACAAAATAACAATATCCATAAAAATGGAGTCAATGAAGAAGTAAAAAGACTATAGTAGTATAATAATAATACTGAATCATTTTGTCAATTGCTGAATACAAATATCTGTTTAGATTAACTGGTTTAAAATGGCATACGACATAGTCAGTTAAACGTTTAAAATTTAGTTATATTTCATTAATAAAATGATATTTGAAGTAGAGTGTTCTTAATGATTCTAAAATTATATATAGCAGAAATATCATGCTAAATAATAAATATATAGGTAGCCTATTAATATCAAAATTGTAAGTGCATTTAAAATGAATATTCAAGGTTCATGATTTTGTTATCAGCATTAAGAAACATAAAGTGGATGACAATACAATATGATACCTCTTAACTGTTAAAAGTAAGTTTAGTTTTTTGCAAACAATTTTTATATTAAAGTGTACTCAGTCATTTCTTAGGCAGCAGAAAGTTTACCCAAAGACCGTTGCTTGTATTCTATTGGAATATTAACATTTAACTCCCTTCCACTTCTTCTCTAATGGTAACATGTAATTTATATGTTAAATAGTAACATACTTTTGTTTTTATTATTGGTATTGTAATCAGATTAAATAATAACAAAATCCGATTTCTTGTGATCTGTTCTTTTGTTGGTAGTAACAACTGTCAGTTTACTGTAGTTATTATTATTTTGTATTTTATTGTAAAAACATAATTTAATCTATTACATGTAATTTTGTATAGAGAGTACAGTCATTCCTTGTTGTCTGACTAATACTTGTTTTTAAGATGATAGTGTATGTGTACCTTAATTTATGTTGAATATTTAGTCTTACATTAAGAAACTATAAAGTAAATTAATATCACTCATGTATGGAATGTTTCAGACATTGTTAAAAACAGGAAGAGTTGGAATTGCGGTCACTCAGAAGAATACACCATTGATATAATTCAATCTGTTTAGTATTGAAATACCAAAGAAACTTCATCAAGTGAAGAATTTTCTGACAAACCATCAGGACAATATGAAAGGGGCTTAGTATTTTATATGTAAGATGAAATTATAGAAATGAAAAATAGTGCTTCTATTGAAAAACAACAATATCCAGTCAACCAGAAAAGAAATTAGACACTTATGAACCAATCAGTTTTTTAGAGGGGGCTAATTACAAACATAAATTACAGTACACATCATATCCCTGATATTTTTACAACATACACAACTGGCAGTTGTGCACAAACTATACCCCAACTTTCAAAACCCAAACAAAAAATAGATAAAAAGAAGAAAAAACGGCATCAAAATTTAAGAAAATGGATGCTAAGCCTATCAAAGAATTTCCTAATGGAATTACTCCTTTCTATTGTTATTGCTTCCATCCATATGATGGTGTCTCAAATATGTTGAGGTGCAATAACAAAGAGTGTTTAGTGAAATGGTTTCATTTCAGTTGTATTCGCATTGAGTTAAGTAATTTTATTCCAGAAGGTAAATGGTACTGCAGAGACTGTTTGGAGAAGAGATCAACAGGTAAGAATACTTATAAGATGCATTCACCAAAACATGAATCAGACTTGGTCGATAAAAATGGAACAATTTTAGGACTGGAATTAGTTACTTCTGGTGACAAATCAACACTATCCGATGTACTAAAATATGTATCAGACAATAAGTATTGTGAACTCTTCAAGTCCTTAGAGCTCAAACCATGTTCATCCAGTGAAAGTACACAACAGGTATCTCAGTTTCTTCCAGAAAATACCAAAATACAAACTGATTCCCCTGAAAA
This sequence comes from Magicicada septendecula, assembly GCA_034769895.1. Lineage (NCBI taxonomy): Eukaryota > Metazoa > Arthropoda > Insecta > Hemiptera > Cicadidae > Magicicada > Magicicada septendecula. The sequence goes on from CM068376.1 coordinate 102,948,769, forward strand.
AAATTCACATCGCCTTTTAAAACCAATATATAAAAGGAAGAAGTCTTTTACAGTAGACAAACAGACATCAAAATTGGAGAATAGGGATTCTAAACCTGTCTCACGACTTCCAGATGGACGTTATCCTTTATATTGTTTTTGCCGCTGTCCATACGATGAAGTCTCAGACATGGTATGGTGTAATAGCAAAAGTTGTTTAATTCGGTGGTTTCACCTCGAATGTGTTGGCATTGAGGAAATTCCAGAAGATGAGTGGTACTGCCAAGACTGTTTGAAGACAAGAAACAAAGCTGACAAGAGTTCAATAGGTACTTCTGGTGACAAATCATCAATATCCAATGTACCAAAATATATATCAGACTGTGAACTCTTCAGGTCCTTAGAGCTCAAAACATGTTCATCCAGTGAAAGTTCACAACAGGTATCTCAGTTGATTCCAGAAAATAACACAATTGTAACAGGAATTGATTTGTCTGCAAAAAATTCACTCCGACTTTTAAAACCAAAACGTAAAAGGAAAAAATCTTTTACAGTAGACAAACCAACATCAAAATTGAAGAAAATTGATTCTAAGCCTGTCACACAAATTTCTAATATAAGTGTTCCTTTGTATTGTTATTGCTCATGTCCAGATGATGGATCACCGATGATACAGTGTGATGGCAGAAGTTGTTTAATTCGATGGTTTCATTTTGAATGTGTGGATATTTATGTAGCTCCAAAAGGGAAGTGGTACTGCCCCAGATGTAAAGAGACAATGAAAAAAAAGAAATGACTACATCCTTAAATAGTACATTTCTGTAGAGCTTATATACATATATTAAAATGTTTATGTATTTCATTGTTCTGGGTGATTTAACTATGTTTTTCAATTTCTTAAGCATTTCTGTATTCATAACAAGATACTGTTGTTGTTCTTATGTTTAATTTATAATTAGAGGACTATTTTATTAGTTGTTCATAGTATTAAAATGTACCAGTATTATTTGTATTATTAAAATGTATCAATATTGTTTGTACTATTAAAATGTATCAGTATTATTTGTATTAATAAATGCACTACCTCATTAAATGTGTCAGTATTATTAATAATTTTTGGTAATGCTTCAAACAGTGGATGGAATAATTACTTCTCAGGGTGTATACTTCTACAAAGTGTATAAATATTTGGTAATTTGTATGAAGATAGCATAAAAATTGATTCATTTCTCACTGACAGTGAGATCAAGATTTGAGTAAAACCAAACTCTCTAAGTTGGATTTTAAGTCTGCTGTCATTTGAAAATTCAATTAACTGTTGCTTTTTGACAATGAAAAATTGTCCACTTGTATGTATGCATAAAATGAATCCTTAACCCAGAAAAAAATTGTCATTATAGGTACGGTACCATGAAAACAAATTTGAAATTTCTGTTTTAGGGTTTAACATTTGAAACATCAGTAGTCTTCCTTATCTGTAACAAAACCTGAAAGTGGCTCACCCTAACTCTTCTTATTAACTGGCATTAAACACGATTCGACAATGACTAATTATTTTCAAAAATTCAGAATCAACAACAAAGTATGAATCTAAATGATGGACTCCTCCCATTACTGAAAAAATTATAAGTGTTCATGAACATTGTGTGTTGTGTTGTAAGAACTAAGAAGTTTTGTACTTAGTAGTTAGCACAGGTGCACCCAGGATTTTTTTTGGGGGTGTTGAAAATTTAGAAACAAGGTGCACAATTTTGGTTTTCCTCATTCTTTTCTTTACAAGCAGGGCTTTTTCCTGGAGAAACAATAATACACAACTTATAAGGAGCCAATGTCACAAGAACAGGTAAAAATTAACTTTGTTTCATAGAATTTCACTCAAATACATTCCACCTATAATGGTGCAAAGAGCCGTTCTTATACATACTGAGCGAGTAAGAATCATAGACACAATGTTTGTAAGAATCATGAGTTAAAATGATATTAAGCACAGGCTTACTAATTTGCATATGCGTACTGGATAATTTAAATTTTCTTACTCAGTAGGCGCCGACTTTATTTAAACAACAATACAATAATATAGTTAAAATAATCAGACATGAAGGAGTTGCACACTTTGTAGTGGGGATAAGGCGGGAACAATGTTATACACGTGAGTAGAAAATGGCCTTTTGAAAATATTAGGATACTCCCTGAAAGACAAGTGACGAGTACGGAGGTTTTGATTTCAATTTCTATTTCTACACTAGTAAACAGTACATATAGACGTTTTGTAAGACGAAACAAGCAATGGATACAACAGAGGTACCATACAATGATTTCACCGAGTTAGAAAATGTTTAACATTTAGTAGGTCTACTGGAATTATTTTGTAAACAGTGATTTGGCAAGTTGTGTCTATTCCAGTCTTTCTCTGGATCTCCTAGTCGAGCCTAGACATTAATAAACATTGTATCTCGTGGAGTACATAATAGTTTGTGAACATGTTACTATTAGGAAAAAACGTAGTAATATTGGTAAAAATGATCCTCTGACAATGCTTGTAATAAGCAAAAACTAGTTCAAGCTACAAGGTAAAATTTTAACATTTTTACCAATGAAAGATTAGTGTTCTGAGTCAGTAGTGATATATTTATAATGAATTAATCAACAGGCACGTCATGGACAACAAAATCCAGGAATATAGTCAACATTACCCTGGCATCTTAATTTGTTTTAATAAGTAACATCAATAACAGACTCAAATGTGAAATGACCATGTGTGTTTTAAAAAACAACAGATGTAAATTGTCCATAAAAAAAAGGAGACAATATTAATGAAAAAATTATACCAAAATTATTTACGTAATATAGCATTTAATTACAACCAATTACACATATTTAGCTCAATTATTCTTCTATCCCTCCCACTAATGTTTCCTTCACCGTTATTATAACACAAATTTTCTTGAATGCTGCTACACCGTTATTTATTAATTTTGAAATGAACTGTTACATTATACACATAATGTGTAATGTTTGGTCTGATCTCACATAATATTTTCAATTTTCATGATGTGGTCACATCTTAATGTGCAACCTATGAAAGAACTGTTTATGGAAAATACACGTTTTTTAGCACGCTTCTTCATGATTGCCTAAATCATTTCTAGGATTAAGATCAGGAAGTCAGGAAAGGTGGATTTATTTATTCATTGAAATTTTCAGTCACATTTGTCGATGAAAACATGCCAAAAGCAATAGAATAACACATTAGAAAGGTTAAGAGAAAATATATAAGAAAATTACGGCAATTCAGAGAAGAACAGCATCTAACCATGTTTTTTTAACTGACGTTAAATTCAGTTTCATCTGTGTATACTATGGGCCGCCATTCTTCTCTGAATTGCCATAATTTACTTATATATTTTCTCTTAACCTTCTAATGTGTTATTCTATTCAAAGTTTCCTATTGCTTTTGGCATGTTTTCATCGAAATCCCATTTGGCAAATAATGTGGCTCAGACTAGATGCACTACCATTATAGTTAATTCATCTCTTAAAATTGTTTCAATTACTTTGAATGTTGATGTTTCCTCTTTTATGAACTGATATTCATAGATAATTAATCAAATAGTACACTTGTCATAATCATCTAAATCAGTTTTTATTTCTTTTGTTGAGCATTTTTATGGGAAGTACTGAAAGATTTTTATCTCAGCCATATACGCAGATGCTTCTTTAATAATTCTAAAAACACTACTTAGAGACACACCGCATGCCTGTGCTACTCTTTCATGTAATTTTCTCTCTGATTTTCCCTTATCTTCTGCTTTAAATAATATAGTTGTACACGTTGTACATTATTTTCCAACTCTATGTATGACTTTCCTTTGCACTGAAGTTGACAGGCTACCCAGATTGATGCAGTTCACTCTCCAAACCAGAAAATATAGCAATAAACTAAATGCTACACTTTTGATGAAAATAGTGTTTTTTGAAAAGTACAAACACAATTACATATCATGCGCTGTTGGGAAAAGAACGTTTATTCACGTCTGGTAAACTTACTTATGATGCATTTCAGTTTATCATTTAGTAATAGTAAAAATGTTACTTTGTAAGAATATAGTAATTACCATGTAAAGAAGATACTATAATTATTATATTCTTACTGTTTGTACATAAAATATATTGTGCTGTTATTTTATTTACAGATATTTTATTTCTTATATGCCCCACGTTGGTGACGTCATTAATTGTGCTGTTATTTTTTACAAGTATTTTATTTCTATATGCCACACGTTGGTAACGTCATTTTGTGTGCTGTAATTTATTTTTAAGTATTGTAATTAAAATATTTAATTACTGATATTACTTTTTTCTATCTGCACATGAAAAGAAAACTATCTCAGGGTTAACAATTATTAAGTTGATTTATATTATTTAATACTGTGTATGATTTATTCTTTTCTTTAATCTGTACAAAATAACGTTAGTGTATACATTTTTTAATAAATAACAAGGTAATAATATCTACCATAAAAATGTGAATAGTTTGAATCTGAGCTCTTCACAACTGCACTGGGTTCAATTCTCGCTGATGTTTATCATCTTAAATGTAATGTTAGGCTTCGTGGTTTGTTCCTTCTCTGCGATTTCTTATTAGATTCAGTGTTGAATTATATTTTCTTCTATGATTACTAAATTGATGCTTCTTCTGAATATCGAATTTTATTGTATTGACGATCAAATTATCTTCCAGATCAGGCTTCCTCTTTTAGTTCGGCATTCTATAAATGATATACTCAGACTTCTTGAAAATATTTGTTTATTAAGTTGTATAAAAATTAGAATTCTTTCAATGATACAGGTTTATACTCTTGTATGTTTATTAGATTCAATATCAATGTTAACTCCCTTCCTTTAAAGGTTTCCTTTATTAAATACAAAATTAAACTCTTTTACAAGACCACTCTTAGATGTTTATGTGATTAAAAATAAAAATAGACTTTTTGATGTGGCTCTTCTTAAATATAAAATTAGACTTTTTGATGTGTATCTTATTACATATTAAATTAGACTAAACAAATTTTCTTCCATTTGAATACAATTCAAATCTAACAATTTACAATTTGCCATTTAGATACCTAACTACATTCGTCACATTTTTCCATCATATGACTCTTAAAAACATATATAATTTTATTAATTATTATTAATTACATTTATTTGACTTTTTACATTACCCATTATAATTAGTATATTTTAGGTTACTATTCTATTAATCTTTCCTTTCATTTGAATGTTTATTTCCAATTTAATATAATAATTGTCAACACATATTTCTTAATGCTGTTCTATACAATATTGGAGTCTACCTCTATGTTGGTCGTGACTCACAACTCAGTCTTTTTGTTTACAATTCTAACATATATTCACCAACTACTAAATTTATACCTTTTCTCTTTTAAAATTATTATTTGATTCTTATGTACTGCAGTGTATTTTAATAGCAGTACAATATTGATTACAAAATTTTTTCCAAATATTTGGGGGGTTCTAACCACCAAACCCCCTCCCTGGGTGCGCCACTGGTAGTTAGAATTTGTTCATATTATTTAGTCCTATTATCAAAATGTGAACACTTGTATTTTTTTACTGTATCACTCATTGATAGAGTATATTAAGTATATTTATTATTTATTCATTATGTATTAATTTATAATTAGCGTGAAGTTTGAAGAGAAACAATATCATGCCTTACAATTTTTCTATAGTAAAAGTTCATTATTAACCCCTTGACATCCAGACATTTAAAAAACACTCCAAGCATATATCAGATAAATATAATACAGTAGCTATGAGAATTGAAATAAGTGGTTAAAGCACATTATTTTACTTTGAAATTATCTTTTTACTTTTCCCTTAAGCTTAATATCTCTCCTTTCCTCTGTCAACATCACAATTCCCTTATTGCTACCCCCCCCCCTAAAAAACACACACTCGCACTTACTCTTATTTTCTTTTGCTCTTTTCATTATATTCACTACTTTTTTATATTTGTATCTTCTTATTGTTATTATTATTTATTTTTAATTTTGTATGTTTTGGTTTATATATTTTGAACATCTCCATACAATTATTTACTTCAATTACAACTGTTAGAATTACATTTAATCTTAAAAATGTGTGCTTATGTGGTACTTTTGGAAGTGGTTTTGAGAACAGAGCCCAGGAAATTCTGTGCACCTGGAACACATTGGGCATGTGTCTTTTCTAGTCCCATCAGTCCAACAAAGTTGACATCTTTTTTTGCTATCAGTAGCAGGAATTTAAACAAACTGATGCAGACTTTTAGGTTAACACCTGTAGTTAGACTCATGCAATAGGGTCATGATCGGTATAAAGCTTCCTGTGGGATTCACTATATTTTATCAATATTCCTTTACAGCAGGAAATTATGAAATTTTTGTCTTCACTATGATCATAGAAATTTTGTAATATAATGCATTCAAAAGCATTATAGATACAATAGGAATGCCCAGTTTCTTAAACCAAGAGTAAGACTTGTGGGGATGGGTCGTAGGTGTGCAACATATAGTCACTTTTATCCACTGAGCCCATCGTGTTATTATAAACTTTAATATGATGCGGCTTGTAATAGAACTGTACTTATCCTCTAAACAAGTGTCTTTTTTTCACAAAATACAGACTTAGAACATGATGCTAGTACATGACCATCTTTTTTACCTACAAAGCGAACAAGTAACATACCGGTACTTTTTGTTCTAACAAATAATGACGACCCTTTGACTAATGCTTCCTTATTAAGGTGAGGAGGAACATTAGTGTTTTTACACACTGTGTCCGTTATATAATTATCATATCTCTGTAGATACTCAGACGCATTGACATGTACCAGTTGTCTACAATAATGTGTCTTCCTTGCTGTAGTGTATAGGCCAAAACGTCCACAACACACTCTCATACCGGTAGTTCAGAACTGTCTACTATGGCATTTCATATATATTCTTGCCAATGTAAAATGTAAGATTCTAAGTGTATCCATAAACTTCTCATTGCTTGGGCACAAGCAAATAACTTAGACCAAATCTGGAACATTTGTCCTTTATATATAGTCAGAAATAAAGTCGATCTTTATATACCTCATCAACCTGTTAACCTGTTGTTGTCAACCTGTTGAGGCACTCATTAACAGCAAAATTTTCTCCAGGATCAACTACAGTCTGACAGACTTCTCGCAAAAGTGGTAAGTACTGAGCAATTCTTGTCAGTTGCTTCTTCTTTACAAAATATTTAGGACTTGAACAATACAAAAATTACAAAATTGAAAGGAGTCTATTGTTACTCATAATTTTGAATTAAAAACCTTATGGCCACTACAGACAATTCATGATGAACAATAGCTTACCACTGTTGCAGTTTTACTATGCCCATGAGAAATAAATTCAAGATAATTCCTAAAGTAGACTGTTACATCAGTCTACTGATCGTCATGTGGTACAATGGAAAACAAAATACAAGACACCAATTAAGTCGCTAATCACCAGCTTTAATTATCACAATTAAACAATTTGTAATCAACAATATAGTCTCTTATAGTCATGTACTGATGACCTATACTCTCTTAGCTGGTCCAAGTCTGATTGGTTCTCGTCAGCAAACTCTTGCGTGACTTCATCTTCAGCAATGTTTCCCCTGGGTGCTTCCGTTAACTCAGGAACAAGCAAGAGTCTTGTCTTGACACCCATAGTTGGCTTTCCAATCACTTCTTTTGTTGTTACACTTGTTTGTACTTCCTCTGCTAGTTCTTCCTCCATTTCCGCTTACAATAGGAAGGGTTCCTCTTGACCAGACCGGTTGACTTTTGCTTTGGCCAATGTCACTTGCTTAATTGAATGGTTGGTAGACCCTGTCATTTTAGCCATGCAAAGCTTTATCTTCTCTTGGCCAACCTTCAGGACATTCTCTCTTAAGTCCACAATGAATTCATAGGCATTCATAATATCCATGCTTAGAATCACTTCATCGACAAAGTCTGCAACGAGCAATTGGTGGCTAAACTCGAGAAGACCCAGATGTACACGTTCGCCAACTTTTCGTAGCTCCTTGATGAGTTTCCAGTCACAGTCTATGTTGTACAAGGGCTAATTTGAGGCTAGTGGTTGCTGACTAAGTCGGGGCACACAATGGACAGTGTTGCCCCCATGTCAACTCTAAATGATTTTGGTTTACCTTCCCCAAATCCAATAATGATTAAGCTTCCACTGGTCTTATATAATGAGGGAACTGTGTGCTGTTCTGTGGCTTTACTTCTCTGATTCGTGTGATCACTCTCTTCTCTCGGTGTTTTCTTCTCCCAACAGTCTACCTGTAGATGACCACGTTTTCCACAGTTGTAATACTTTGCTCTTGTCTTTTTCCCATTGTTCAAATCGTTGCGGTACTCTTGAGCTTCTGAATTGTTTGTCCGACAAATTGTTTTTCTGCATCCATCATAAAGGCAATGTGGTACTGTGATCTTCTGACTACAATGTGATGGCATAAACACATTAATGTAGCATGACGCTGACTTGGCAGCTTCAAACTCTAGGGCGTGAACAAGAGCTTTTAAGCTATTTCGGTGTCTTGCCATTCGTTACACTGAAGTTCACAATCTCCAATGCCATCAATAAATGTCTGCACCACAAACCTCATTTGAAAATCTTCTGGTGCTTCAGGATAGGCCAATCTAATCAGTCTGTCAATACTCACCTCAAACTCTTGAAGAATTAAACTCATGTTCTGTGGTATCCAAGTCACGTTTCAATACAGATTAAAATTAATTTACCTTTTTTTATCCGTCGTGTGACTTCTTATTGTATTTATTTAAATAATGCGTTTTGAGGCTCAAGGCCTCATCTTCAGATTTCGTTCCCGTGTGGACGCCGTTAACGCATTAAAATTAAGCTACTACACATTAAAATAAAACACTACACAAGTTAACCGATGTCTGGGTGCGCACCCTTAGCTGGCTTGCGAAGCACTGCCTGCAACTACTCTATGGTCTCGTCACAAGGCCCCCCCCCACGATTGCTGTCCATTCCTGCTTAATATGAATTTGTCAACAACCATATCATATAGCTGATGTGATTTAAAATTCAGCTGGTCATTTAACATATTATTAGGACTGAACTTAAATGACCGGTATATTTCAAATTCTTCGGCTGCGGCTAATTTGTAGTTGCTTAATTTTAATGTGTTAATGACGTCCACACGGGACTGAAATCTGAAGATGAGGCCTTGAGCCTCGAAATGTGTTACTTAAATAAATACAATAAGAAGTGACACGACGGATAAAAAAGGTAAATTAATTTTAATCTGTCTTGAAGACTCTCCCCGGCATGTTGTTGTCTTGTTCTTGTTCTTAACTGAGCGTAGTACACATCTCGCAAATGTTTATAAGCATACTATAATTCTAGAGCTTTTATCAATTCGGCATAAGTGTTCTGACTGTTACAGGCTGTCTGGTTGCCCAGTGACTGCTTCCGTCAAAGGTTGGAGCCTTGACATGGACAGTCCCAAGCGCAGGGAAAGTGATTTTCCCTATTGTCTTTTCTGTCTTTATCATTGGTACAGTCTATTCAGAAATTTGTTTTGGTTGTATCTTCATGAACTGCTCAACTTCACTTTTAATTTGTTCTCTTATGTTTGCCATTGAGTTTTCTACTGCAGATATTTTATTTGAAACGGATTCTTCTATGACAGATATTTTTGTAAACATTGATTCTTCAACACTTGACACAGATTTTTCTACTTCTGCTATTTTTAATGTCATTGATCCTTGTACCTCCGATATTTAGTAACTTGTTTTATTAAGCTCACCTCGTAGGAGACCCAACTCCGTAGTGGTTTGTTCTCGTGTCTGCTTTTGCTCCTGTATTAACTCTTTGATGTCTTCTGTGTCACGCTTCCGTTCCTCTGCCTGTCGTCCTTCCGACGCAAGCATCAGTACTTTCTGCTATCTCTTACCTGCCTGCATTTTTCAGTCTGTTGTTTTTCTGCTTCTTCTCTTTCTTGTCTTTGTTCTTCTTTTTGTTGTCTTTCTGCTTCCTCTGCATCCTGTCATCATCGTTGTTCCTCTGTCTGCAACAGCAGCACCTGAAAATTTTCCATTATCTGACTGGCATCCATTTTTTAACAATTAATTATGAATTACACTAGTCTTCTACAAAAGTGTCCACTGTTTCCACTGTTAACGGTTCTGTCCCACTTCTGACACCACTGTTATGATGGTCCAATCACTTAAGTCATGACACCATGGTGTTATGACACCAATTACATCACTAATCACCAGCTTGAATTATCACAATTAAACAGTTTGCAATCAATTAGATAGTCTCTTACAACAAATCAAATAAAAATTGTTCACACACAATAATAATGTCAACGAGTCTTGCACAATTATAAAACTCATAACAGTTCGGTACAATACTTCGAAACCCACTGGAATAAATCGCCACTAAAACTGAACTAAGCATCACTAAGTGCTTGTATTTATACCCTGCTGAAATTCCAGATTAATTCATACTACACTTCAGCGCTACTGAAAAACACCAGAACATAATTAATTGCGGCCTTGCACACAGCATGCACGGACTAGTGAAATCTGGATCAGTCTCGGCTACAGATGCGTGACAAGTGTCATGTAATTGTCCTTCATCTCAAAGTAGCAGCAACATGTACACACACACACACACACATTATAGCTGGGATCTGCTGGAATAGCTGAGAAACACAAAGCATGTTCTGTAATGTCATAACAATATTGTTACAACATTACAGAACAGTCTACGTGTTTGTCGAATGTTCCAGAAGAATCTCGCTCTAATGTGTGTGGTATACGTGACTCTCGACGCATTCGCGAGAGTTTTATGGAAGCTGCCAGCTGCGGGGACTGTGTCAAGGAGTCAATTAATTACGTCGTAGTTTAGAGAAGGCGTAGTTTAGAATCTTCTGGTCTGTACGCGGATGTATAAATACTAGGCGGCAGCGGCCTTAGTTTTCAGTTATAGTTACGATAAATTACAGTGCGGTCCGAGAGTTATTATCGGGCGATATTACTGTGTGCGTTCAAGTGGTTATTAGTGAAGTGTTGAGTTTTATATTCGGGCGGTATAATTGTAATACAATTGTTTAATATTAGTTGACATTTTATTATGTGTGAACAATTTTTATTTGATTTGTTGTAAGAGACTGTGTTGTTAATTGTGAACTGTTTAATTGTGAAAATTAAAGTTGGTTATTAGTGACTTAATTGGTGTCTTGTATTTTGTTTCCACTGTACCTACGATGATCAAGTAGACCATCGTAACAATATGTACATCTCGTCTATTTGAACAGTTGAACAGGACACCATTTTAGTCCTTTAGTCCACACACTTTTATAGGCATATAACTGATGTCCTCATAATACTAATCAGCTCTTACATTAGTCCACTGCCACAAGTAAGGGATAACATTTTAAAAGAAAATTTTGAAATAGTCAACCACAAATTTAAGATGAATATCAAAGTGTTTTACAAAATACCTTCAGAGGTAATTTGCAATGATCAGAAAATGGTTTGGTAACAAAAGTTTAACTGTCTATTGTTCATGCACCCATATCGACTTCTGAAGCATCTGATAAATCACTGCCATTGTTTCTGTTTCATTCTCTTCCAGCACATATCTTTTGTTATCTTCACTCTGACCACTTTCATACTCCATTGTGAGGTAAAAAATAAAATATATTTACAAAAACATTCAAAGTATGACTAGGAACATACAAAGTAAGAAGTCTCATAGAATCACAAGCAATGTACTGAGTAAGAGCATTAATACACAAGCCTTGAATGACAGTATGTGCACACTGTGAATATACATCTCCCCCGTAACATGAGACCATTCCAACCAATAAAACAAAATGAAGGAAGGTCAAACCTTACCAATATCATATTTGTCAACAGGAGGTATGTACCAGTTAACCAGGAAAGCAATAACACCAATCCAGTTATGCAACATTATGCACTGTACGTCTGGTGACTGTGCAAAATCCATGCCATACATTGTGTATGTCATGGATCCAAAGAGGTTAAGTTCTAATATCAATAATCCATCACACCCATTTTTTAAAGACGTCAACAACAATGCTATTTCCTACCACAAATGTTTCAAATGTAAGGAAAGATGCAAATAATTTGCATGTTATTTAATTAATCCATAATTCCAGTTTTTTCTGTAATGTGTTAATTTTGATTCAACCAATAAGAAAAATTAAATAACTTTCCTGAAATAAAAGTTAACTTACATTACATAACACATCAACTGAGCATCATTTGAAACATCAGTAGGCTTATCTGCCTGTAATGTCTAAAACGGGTTCTCCTAAAGTCTTTCACATTCATTAGTACTTGCCATGTCATTAATTCTGCAACTGACAGTATTGTTTGAAAGCAGAATTAAATCTGTCTTTTAAGAATTTTTGTTCGACATAGTATTCACTATGTCCTTTACAGCTGGAAGGAATAATTTTTTACAGATTGAATGAAGATCACCCATTTATCACTACCCAAAACTTAAGAGAATGGATGCTCCTAGTGTCTTGCTATTAACAAAGACCACAGTTGAAACTATATTTTTCTCATGACTTAATGTCACTCAATACTGCTAACAAATTAAAATGGTTTATTTTGTGCATTATAATGTTTAGTTTTTAAGTGCCATTACAGTTTAGTAGGTTTCATACACTCATTCAGCACTTCATAACACAAGACACATTGAGGTATGTCCCACCACTACAGCAAATAAAACTGAATTCCAAATATGAGGTACCATACTTTCTTATATACTTTTTCTTAAAACTGTGTGATTTTTCACTTTAAATACTGCCAGATTCAGAAACTGCTACAACACATGCATCAGAAACTAGCATTTGTACAGGTATCACATGTTTCACTGATTTTTCTATCTGAAATGGACATTTCAAGCCATTTTTATATCACCAAAAAGCACAGAACAATAGTCTGAAATTCACTCTCTGTACACCTTTTATAACTTACACTGACCATTCCACAAGATATACTAAATACAACAAAAATTATAGTACCCTGTTTATTATAGTCATGTATTAATTAACAATACCTTATATTTAATTCTTTCTTGGATTTTGTTGCCCATGATGTGTCCATTGATGAACTAATTATAAATATAACACTACTGACTTGGAACATCAAGTTTTTTATTGGTAAAAATGTAAAATTTTTACATTATAGCCTGAACCAGTTTTTGCTTATTTATTATGCATCAGAGCTTATTTATTATGCTAGTTTATAATGAGCCTCTGACAAAGCTTATACTTAGCAAAAACTGGTTCAGGGTAGAAGGTAAAAATTTTACATTTTTACCAATAAAAAACTTTGTGTTCCGAGTCAGTAGTGTTATAGTTAACAATTAATCAATTCTTTATTAATTTCTTTGTCCAATATAACACAGCAAAGCCAGTACGCAATTGCAGACAGCTCTACAAATTAGTTAAAATATGGAAAACACACAGAGCTACTGGCATACTCACAAAATTCCAAGAAATGCATAAGATTATTGTTTACTTTATATCTCTTTTAATATCCATCATTCTAAACTTCCTCTTGCCATAGTGGTACTCTCTTTTATTACCTGTTACTTTCCCATATTAAATCCATGGTGGGCCATTGCTTTCAAGTCTCTAAAGAATTTATAACCAGGAAATGACTGTCCTTGAGTGATGATTGAAAGTTCAAGCAATTTAGATAGTCTTGAAGTACTATCTGTTTGTTGTTTGAAGCGGTTATTTTGTTCTTTTCTTTGTATAGTAGTCATAAGTTTTGAACCAAGCTATGTTTAAAAAAGTATGTTATGTCAAAATGTTCATAATTTTATACTCTTTTATGTCATGTGAAATATTTGTGTGTAAGTGCGCGGGTGCAGGTGTGATTTACATTTTATTTAATAACTTTGTTGAAAATTAACATTTTGTTCTGAAACTTGGGCAGGGTATTCTCATAGTTATACGCTACATTTTCCATATACTCAATTCTCCACAACTATAATTTTTGTTTTTTTTTTTAATGAAATCAGTCTTCTTTTATTTTTGTTATCTCCTAGAATGTAATAAAATTTGTAGATTAAATCTAGACAGGCTTTTGCAGAATCGGACAGAGTTTCAACTTGAGTTTGGTGTATCAGTATGAATATCAATGACATTGCTAGATTTTCATCCAATCAGAAGGTCTAAAAATTATTGGAGTCGGTGCTCTGTCGAGTGCACATCACTCAGTTCCTTCTGAAGTCTTGCCATTGAAAGATGTACTCACTGTCACGAGATTTTCATGACAAGACTAGTCGATTTCCATAAGACCTAGAAGTTGGTTCATGGTTCAAGTTCTTTGTAACCATTGCCACTTTATAGAACTCAAATAATAAATAGATCATTCTAGTGCTTTTTTGCGTAGAGTGGAAGATTTCCGTTAGGGGCAAAATATCTACCGTGATATTTTGATAGTTAAAGCGAGAACACTTCAAGAAGCCGGAATTGTGTAAGCATAATACACAATCTATTTTTACCCAGTTTTGATCCCTGAGATTAAGAGTATTCAAGTTATAAACAATAACAGTTTCATATCGCAGTGCGTGTGTGCACTGAGATGTAGTTTTTCAACGGGGTGATCTTCGGTCGGTCAACGTGCAGACGAGCAGCGAGCAGAGTGCCTGGTGTCTACGCAAACAGTTGGAATTCTACGTTCAAGTAACCTAAACGTAAAACAAGCCAATAGACTCATTTATTGAAAGACAATTCTTTAATAAACAATTTTATATTATAAAGTCATAAATTTTATTGGAACTGTGTGTTATATATTTAAGTATTGTGTAGTAGGAAGTGTATATAAACTTTTGCATATTCTCTGTAAAGCAAATTATTTTTGGACGATATTAATTTAGTTTTTGATTAATATTTGGAGGTTTGAAGTATATTTTGTGTTAGTTGTAAATAAGTTAATTTAAGATTGTGGACATTTGATTTGTAATAACTGACAAACACTGGTCACAACAAACAAGTATACAGTTACATTCAAATAAACTGAGCTAACAATAGTTGAACCAAACTCATTTAAATCAAGATGATAAACTTTGTTTTGGTGATTAGTAGACTGTAAACATTGAAGACCCAGAGTTAATCAGCTGATATGCAAGTGACACTGGTCACTATTCTAGCTAATATGCAAGCGATAAGCGAGGAAAATAAATCTGCTAAAGAGGACACAGTTAAACACAATAAAACCTTGCATGACAAAAATAAAAAAATATCTGCCACGGTTCATGATCAAAGCAACAAAATAAAGCATTATTAGAAGCTACAGAAAAGAAGACCTCCGATAAAGTAGAATCAATACACGCTAATGTTGAGCTTGCATTAGAGGTTAATAGCTCACTTATAAGCAAATATGAGGCTAGGGTTGGTTTGATCGAGGAATGGGTTAAAGGGGAGACAACCACCATCAATTAATTTGTCTCCAAATAAGAACATCGGTTCGAAGAACTGAGGCAACAGATCAATAGGTTACAATATACCTCTATGCCTGCGAGCCAAACTACATATGCTTATAAAACCATTGATGAACCTAACTCACAACCAAATTTTTTTTGGAAAAGAGAGCGACAACATGATCCAGTTTCTATGCTCGTGCGAATGAAATATGGAAGCAGTTAATGACAGTTTAGCCGCAAATTTAATTGGGTTGTGCGGCATCTTAAAGGTACAGCGCCAGAATAGTTCACGATTGTACAGGATAAGATTACCGTATATAAAGACCTTGTAGACCATTTCCAAGCACGGTATTGGAATGAAGAGGTACAGCAAAATATCCATGTGCAATTAGAATTCGGTAAGTATATGCCAACAAAAGTGTCCAAGGAGAAATACCTGATACAACTGGTATCAAAAGAAAAATACCTTGAACCAGCAATGTCAGAAGCAGAAATGGTAAACAAACTTGCACATCACTTTAGCCGTGGGATTCAAATAGCCATGATCACCCAAGGAATAAAAACACTAGAAGAGTTGTTATTACTATTGGCAAAATGGGAGAATTTAGATAGCCCTAACAGCGATAACAACCAAACACGCACATCGATTCAATCAATGCACAAACAACGACAACAACAACATCAACTACAATATAGTATAGCATAAACAAAACATTTAAAAATTTAGTCAGCATAAAGTAACGTCGGTTACTGAAAATAAACCAGATTTGCAACAGTAAGAAAACATATGTCTGTACACAGAAAAACGTACCACTAAAAGTCAGTATCACCAGTCTAGTGTTGACAATATTAGTGGTAAGCAAATATTTTGGGTATCAGGCATATACCCAAATGATATATGAGATGATCTAGTAAATATTAATAGGTGTATGGAAAATGACAGTAGTGTTAAGATAGTTAATAAGAGTACAATATTTAGAGCCAAAATTAATAATTGTATAAGAAATGTTCCATTAGATAGCGGGGCTCAGGTATCTTTAATAAGCAAAAAATTTATAAATAAACATAAGACTCAGTTTAAGAAAGTAACAATATTACCTGTAAACAACACCATTGTTAAAACAGCAACTAATGATAATCACATTATTAACCGACAAGCATTGCTTTCTATCAGAACACAGGGAGTCAAGATTGACGTGCCAGTACTATTAATTAAAGATCTTGTATATGATGTTATACTGGGTACTGACATGTTAAGCAAAATAAATGCAGTAATTGATTTTAATAATAATAATACATTGATGTGCAAAGTGAATAATAAACATTATAACATGAATTTAGGACATGTGGACATCAAAAATGAATCTGTTGCAAATGACTTGAAAATAACCAAACCGCATACAAACATAATTTCAAATGTAAACAATAACAACAATAACAGTGATAAACTGACTGCCATACAAAAGAAGGATAACGCTGTTGAGCAAGAAAACTATTCTGCAATTAAAAATTAAATCCAAATTTTAGCAATTAAGTATGTTTTACCCAATAATTTGAAAGCCTGAGATGAAAAGTTTAAAAAAATTAGTCAAGAAACTAAAGATAGGGAGAATGCTAAATACCAAATTGTAAATAATATATTGTATAAGCTTGATGGGCAGTGGCAGATCATGGTTCCAGATAACAATGTTGAGAACTTGACTTGGGCATGTCATGAGAGTCTAGCTCATGCTGGTGCATATAAGTGGTACTTAACACTTAGAGAAGACTTCATCTGGATGAACATGTCCAGGAAGATAAAATCCATACTACGAATTTGCCATACTTATAAAACATCAAAGTATCCCAACCAGCATACCTACGTTGAAATGGGTAATATTGTAATGCGTGATAAAAATGAATTGCTATGTATTGATTTTATAGGACCACTACCACATTCTGCCAGGGGAATGAGGAATCTTGTAGTTTGTACAGACGCTTTCTCCAAGCATGTGAGTTTATATGCTATTGGCCGACCAATAACTGAGGCAGTTCTTAAGGTAATTCTTGAGAAATATGTTCCAAAATATGGCCATGTTAAAAAGATATTGGATCAAGGTAAGCTATTTCAGAATCAGAAATGGCAATCTGAGCTTGAGAAGCATCACATACAGGCGGTATTGATGGCGATCCGGAGACCTCAAAGTAATCTTGCGGAGAGGGTAAGTAGGGAATTAGGAAGACTATTCAGGACGTACTGTAATACCAATCAGAGTAAATGGCCTTAATATCTCGAGTTTTTCGAGCAAGCCATCAATGAGAGTTACAACAACACGACTGGTTTCACTCCTAAGGAACTTCACTCCGGGGGGATATTATGCAAATAATATGTAAAAGAATAAATTGTTCATGTATATCAGGGTATGTGAAGTATGACTATATTTAAACAAATTGTATACAAAAAATAATAAATGTACGAGTATTTAAGTATGTGAGATGAGATGTTGGTATATGTGGAGAAATGTTTGGAATGCCTCAGATAAGGAGATATGACGTCATCAAATGTTATTATGGCTTATCTTGTGAGGGCATAGTATTCAGAATTTGACCACATGGAGATGTTTATATTTGTTCTGTCAAAATGGAACTGTCAAACAGATTTGTACAAACATTCACCGTGGGACTCCTCCATTTTACCCCCTCAACAACGTAACCTTCCCTAACCTTGCCATTTTTTTAAAAGATAATTGAATGTTTTATACATAATATTGTAGCCCATGATATTGTGAACAAAATGGTATATAAAACAATATAGTTTCTTTTATTTAAATTTTTTACATATTTTACAATAAAACGCTTCAAATTCAAGAAAAATGATCCGACATTAGGCCTAAGACATTTTCTACAGACGCAGGGACGGTTAAGCAAACATGAGTTTTTCTTTTGTGTTCGTTAACAAACAACACTTTAATATTGTATAGCGACGACTTACGACTTGAATACCATTGTGCTGAAACATAATTTATTGTTTCGAACGTTTTATTTATTTATTTTTTATAAAAGTGCCTATTGAATGAAAAATCTATTGCACGCTCTACCTTGATTTGTTTTTTCACTTTTTAAACAACAAAAGTTTGTATTCTTGTTGGCATTTAAATTTATTTAAACTTTAAATTTTTATTTTTAATTAATTTTTTTGGGCCCGGGCCCCTGGGCATTTGCCCCCTCTGTCCCCCCTTGTCGCCGGCCCTGAATAGCCTACACTACAACGTGCTGCTGTGCTGTGTTATTGTGTCTTAATACTGTTGTTATTATTTTACTGATTATTGTAGTATTGAGATAGTTGTGCGCCTAATTTTGTGAAAAAATGTCTGATTCTTCTGACAAGGAGCAACCACAACCTAAAAGAAAAAGAGGTATTGTCCATCCAGAGTCTTATAAACGCAATATTGTATGTGTTTCAAGAGTTAAGGGTGATGGTTATGTCTCGTACAAAGGTAAAGAAGTCCCCAAAAAATCCTTTTCGGAAGATTTGTCATGCAAATGTCATATTAAGCTAACTAATGAATGCAGGAAACAAATTTGGGAAACCTTTTATTCATTAGAAAACAAAAATGCTCAAGACCTTTACTTACAAACCTTAATTGAATTAAAAAATGTAGGTAGACGTACAAACTTGGGGAGGAATAATGAATTAATTGAGGTTGAACCAGAAGTGCAAACCACTAACAATGAGAATCAAACCGTTTATAGAAGAAACAATACTTTTGTGTATCACGTAAAAACTGACGGTTGTATGATTAATATTTATAAAAATGTTTTTTTGAAAGTTCACGGGGTTTCTGCAGATCGAATTAAGAGGATTTGTCATCTTCTAGTCCAAAGTAAGAGTCCACTTGATTTAAGGGGTAAAAACCGCAGTGGAAATGCAAAGCCAGGTACAGTTTGTTTGAAAATTCATGAGCACATCAGTTCATTTGAAGTAAAAGTAACCCACTATGGGGGGAAACCAAAAAAGTATTTAGATGCTCGTCTCAACGTCAAAAATATGCATGACATGTTTATAAGTAAATACCCAGAATTAGAAGGAGATGTTAATTATACTTATTATTATGGCTATTTCAAAGAAAATTTCGATTACTCATTTGGCCGTCCTCAAGTTGACGTTTGTTGTGAATGTGGAAGTCTGTCAAATAAACTAAAAGATCCCCTTTTAAGTGAAAATGCTAGACGTAACGTTGCTGCGGATATTTGTATTCATAAGAAAAGGGCAAACAAGTTTTATACATCTTTAAAGGCAGCATCAGAAAACAAAGACGAAGAACTGCAACCATTTGTTTCGACTATACGCAAAATCTTCCACTGCCTCATATACCTGTCCAAGAGGTGTTCTATATGAGGCAGCTTTGGGTTAACAACTTTTGCATTCATAATCTTAAAACAAACAAGGCTAAGATGTATGTATACCATGAAGGAGTAGCTAATAAGTCACCAGATGAAGTATGCACTTTCCTACTAGACTACATAAAAACAGAAATTCCTGATTCAATCAAATATTTGATATTGTTTAGTGATGGGACTTATGGTCAAAATAAGAACCACACTGTTTTCCGTTTTCTGTTGAGTTTGTGTGACAATTGTCACTTTGAAACCATAACCTATAACTTTCCCGTACGAGGACATCCTTTTCACCCTGTGACAGGGACTTTGGTTGCATCAAACGGCTCGTCCGGAAAGTAGGGCCTAGACAAAATCTACACTCCTGGACAGTATTGTGAACTCATCCTTAAAGCCAGTAATACAGGGCGCTTCACAGTTCATGAGGCAAAGACTGGCGAAATACTAAACTTCAGAGATTGGTGGCCAGCTTTTTATAAGAAAACCACATAGTCCGAAGAAACCTCTGGAAGAAGAGTTCCCAACAAAGACAAAGGGCAGTTGAAAATATCATTGTATAAACAGTTTCCTTTAAGTTCAATGACCAAGGGGAAGGTAGTAGTCAGACCATATATTGACAGTGTGATTTCATCAACTTTTTCACTTTTGAAAAGTGACACAGCACCTGAACTACCAACTGCTCAGGCCTATCCTCAGGGAAAGGTAAGGTTTGCAAATTTAATTTTTAGGAACACTTAGTAGTTTTGTGTTATTTATGTTTGCGTTATTAAAGAAAATGAGAAACATCAGGAACAACTAATAAAAAAATATTAACTTTTCCCATTCTTTTTTAAGTAGGCCTACATTATAATAAGGCAATATTTTTGTTTAATTTTATTTTTGTATTTTCATACCATTGATTTTGGTTAGTGCTGAAATATTTTAATACAACTAAATAAGGACTTACTGTATATAACGTTAGGTTAGCCAATTTAAACAAACTACAATGTTTTTAACAATGGACTTACGGTTACACGATTGGTTTTAGGTGCCGATAATTAAAAAAAAAATACAAGATGTGAGGAAACTGACAGAATACACTAGAGGTTACGAAGATTTTTATGAATCAATACTGCAGTGGCCAACCACAGATGCCGCAGATAATCCAGATGGCCTTGAAATGAACTAGTTTGTCATTGTACAATGTTAATTTTTTACTTGTCTCACTGAAATACAAACATTAACATTAATTTTGTCGTTTTATTGATTTCATAGTTCAAAATCTTAGCTAACCTAACTTAAACAATCTGAATTGACTAATATAAACTATTAAAAAATCACTTTAGTAAAAAAATCTATTAAAAGAGTATAAAAAATTAAGCAGAAGCCCCTTAAGTGATTTTTTTTATTTTTTTTACTGGAAGTTTTTTTTCAAAAATTTCTAGTTGTTATTAAACACTTTGTATAGCAACAACATTCACTGAAAATAAAAATAACAATAATATTTTTATAATTTTATGAGTGGGAAGGTTTTTTTTGTCTCCTGTAAAATTTTAAAAACTTCATTTAGGGGGTTTCTGCAATAATCGATTCAATTGCATTCCACCCACTTAGTAAAGTAGTCACCTACAACCATGCTGTACCGGTTTCCATCATCAGTAACTGGGAATGGTCCAGCAATGTCTATGGCAATTCTCTCGAAACGCAGTCCAACGTTATACTGTCTCATTTTCCCCCTGCTTCTGGTTTGTGGGCCCTTACTTGCAGCACATATTTCACATGTCTGATCCCATTCCTCTACGTCGTGGCAAAGATGAAGCTAATAGAATCGTTTCCGTATTTTGTCAAGAGTTTTGTTAACGCCAAGATGGCCTCCAGACGTTCCATCATGCATCTCCTTCAAAA
The DNA here is from genome assembly GCA_034769895.1 of Magicicada septendecula. Lineage (NCBI taxonomy): Eukaryota > Metazoa > Arthropoda > Insecta > Hemiptera > Cicadidae > Magicicada > Magicicada septendecula. The sequence continues at coordinate 102,970,548 of CM068376.1, forward strand.
CAGACTGCACTTTACTTCGGGGAACTACTGGTCAATTGTATGACCAGTCTCGTCCATCTGCACTTTCCCAAGCCCTTTTCAGCAATCCTTTCTTTAAAGTAAGGGATTCCCATTGTGCCCAATAGCCCTTCAGCACTTCCGAACCACGGCAGATATCATGCTAATCCAGGAGGCGACCTTCCTCTTTTGCCGTCAAGATCGGTCCAATGTCTTCATCAGTCATCTGTTCTTGTCGAAAATCTAGTGTCCTTCAGCCGTCTGCAAGGAAATCTACAGTGATGGCTTGAACATGTTCGCTGGCGTTTTGTTCTTCCTTTCTGTGGCAATGTCCGCAGTCTTCCGGGCATGGTCTTCGTGATAAGCTATCTGCATTACCACGCAGGCGCCCCCGCCTATGTTATACCTTGAAGTTGTACTCTTGCAGATGTTCAACCACCTTGCCAACTGCCCTTCCGGATTTTTAAATCTCAAGAGCCATGCAAGCGCTGCATAGTCGATAAGTAGAGAAAACTACGTTCCATAGAGGTATTTATGGATGTGCTCCAAAGCTCGGACGATTGCCAGCAACTCTCTCCTTGTGACGCAATAATTTCTCTCTGGTTTAGAAAGCGTTTTGCTGTAATACACTATTACTGGTTCTTCGCCGTTTTGCACTTGAGACAAAACTCCTCCTAGACCAGTATTGCTTGTGTCTGTGTCTACGATATACTTCCCTTCGGAAGCTGGGAAAGCGAGAATTGGCTGCTAACTCAATGCAATTTTCAAAGTCTTAAATGCTTGATCACACTCTCTCGACCACTGGAAGTTTCGTTTATTTTCCGTTAGCTCATGTAGTAGTTTAGCAATAGTAGCAAAGCCTTTCACAAAACGTCTGTAGTATGATCATAACCCCAGGAAACTCCGAACTTCGTGTTTACTCTTCGGAACTGGCCTGTCTCTTACGGTGTCTACTTTATTAGGATCCATGCTAACACCTGCTGCCGAAAACAGATGGCCCAGATATTGTACTTTCTTCTGGAATAAAGAACATTTCTTCGGGCTCGGCTTCAGTTGGGCACCGTGGATTCTAATTAGAACCTCCTTGAGGTTTTCCAAATTGTCTTTGAACACCTTCCCGATGACTATGACGTCGTCTAAATAAACATGGCAAGTTTTCCATGTCAGGCCTCGGAGTACCAGATCCATCAATCTTTCAAATGTTACCGGTGCATTACAGAGTCCAAATAGCATAACGTTAAATTGGAATAAGCCACTTGGGGTCGAGAAAGCGGTCTTTTCCTTGTCTTCTTGATGAAGACCCACTTGCCAATATCCACTCTTCAGGTCCAATGTGGAAAACCACTGTGCTTCAGACAGCGTGTCGAGTGTATAGTCAACGTGAGGTAATGGATAGCAGTCTTTCTTTGTCACGTCATTTAACCTCCGATAGTATACGCAGAAACGCAATCCACCATCCTTCTTCGCTACCACCACTACCGGAGAAGACCAAGCACTTGACGAAGCCTCGATTACTCCCTCTGTCAACATGCCTGCACTAACCGAGAAATTTCCTCTTGCTAAGATAATGGAGGCATTCAAGGAGGTTGGCGTATCGGTGTTGTGTCACCGGTATTGATCCGATGTTGTAGACTGGCCCAGAACTGCAAAAGTATCTTTAAATTCATGTAAAAACCGTCTGAGTTCTTTTACCTCACCACTTAAGAGGTAGTTAGAAGATCTGTTTGCTAGTTCCTGCAGTTCCTCTGGTAATTCGAAAGTATCCGTAGTTCTGCATCTTCTTTGCGTCATTCCGGCTACCCAAGCCACAGGAGTTGATTTGCCTAGGACCGTATTGGTTTGTAAAGTGACAACTTGATCCAAAATATTCGCCACTCTAATAGGTACATTTCCGGTTTCGTCAGGTTTCACTAAACTTCTGGCAATTAGTATGCCCGGTGTGCTGACTGCCTGGGGTTCGAATATAGAACACTGGTTGCCCCTAGTAACTACCTCAGTTCTAACCATGATGATCTTCTCGGAGTTTGGCGGGACAGTTACGGTAACTTGATTTATCATATCCATCGATTTCTCTGATGTATTCATTGTCGAGTGCATAATCTCTTCCTTTCCGATTCTCAAGACATTGTTTTTGAAGTCGACTATAAATCCATATGCGTTCATAACGTCCACACCAAGAATTGTTTCATCCACAATGTCTGCAACAAGTATTTGATGATCAAACTCAAGTCGACCAAGGCGTAGGTGTATCTCCACTTTTCCAAACACTTTTTCAGGCCGTTAGTAGCTGTTCGCAAGCTGCAAGAGCACCAGATTGGCTTGAGATCTCTCACCGCGTAGGGGCGCACAATAGAAACTGTTGCGCTTGTGTCAACTGTAATCGAGGTTGGCCTTTCTTGAACGAATCCGGTAACCACCGAGCTCCTGTTACTTTTCTGAAGTCTAGAAATTGCGTATTGTCTAGGGGCTTCGTTCCTCCAGTTAGGCAGACACGCCTCGTTGTACCGACTACTGCTCGTTTCCTTGCTGCTGAACTTTAATCCGACAATCTCGTTGTGGATGTCCAGGTTTCCCACTTCGATAACACTTGGGTCTTCCATCCTTTCTTACTTTACTCTGTTGCCCTGCTCGTTGGGTTTCTGTTCCTTGTTCTTCTTCTTCATCGTCTGTGCCAGCGCGATCTTTTAGCGCGCACTTTATGACTTGCCCAACCAAACGCTGATTTTGCGGCCTCAAATTGCAAAGCATGTACCAGGCGTCCGCACTATTCTGGTGTCTTGCCATTCGTAACACTTGCTGTAGTTCATTATCTCGGACACCATCAGTAAATTAAATGTCTGCATAGCAAACCTCGTTCGGAAATCTTCTGGCCGTTTAGGATATGCCAGTCTAAGTAATCTGTCGGTACTTGCTTCAAACCCTTGAAGACTCTCCCCGGAATGCTGTCGCCTTGCTCTCAACTGAGTCCAGTACACATCTCGCAAATGTTTATCACCGTACCGTAATTCCAAAACTTTTATCAATTCGGCATAGGTGTTCTGGCTGTCAGGTGGCACTTTCTGTAGTAGTTCTGCCGCGGGTCCTTTATATGCGAGAACGATTAAAACTGCTTTATCTTTACCTGTCCAATTATTTGCTCATGGATTCAAATTGGCGGAAGTACGTTTCCCAGTGACTGCTTCCGTCAAAGGTTGGAGCTTTGACATGAATTGTCCCTACAGGAGGCAAAGTGACTTCCTCAACTGATTTATTTTCTGTGTCTTTTTCTGTCTTTATTTTACAGTCTGTTCAAAAATGTGTTTTGGTTGTATCTTCATGAACTGTTCAACTTCACTTTTAATTGGTTCTCTTATGTTTGCCACTGACTTTTCTACTACAGATATTTTATTTGACACCGATTCTTCTATGACAGATATTTTTATAGACATTGTTTGTTCTATATTTGAAACAGATTTTTCTACTGTAGACAATCTTACCTCTTGACGATTCAGATCACTGTGTAAATCGCTCAAGTCACCAACTCTACAGCAGTATGTTGTTGCAACTGTTTTTGCATAGCTTCACAAAGAACTTCTGTTTTATCTGCTTCCTGCTTACGCTTTTCATCCTGTCGTTTTTCTGCTTCTTATCTTTCTTGTTTTCGTTCTTTTTTTTGTCGTCTTTCTGCTTCTTCCGCCTCCTGTCGGCGTCTTTTCTCTGCTTCTTCTGCCTCTTTTTGTGGTTCTAATATTTGTGGTTCCTCTGTCTACCGCAGCAGCGCCTGGAAATTTTCCATCATCAGACTGGCATCCATTGTTTACCGATTAACTACAAATTACACTCGTCTTGTACAAAGTGTCCACTGTTTCTACTGTTAACGGTTTTATCCCAGTTCTGACACCACTATTACGACGGTCTACTCGATCGTCGTAGGTACAGTGGAAAACAAAAATACAAGACACCAATTATGTCACTAATCACACCTTTATTTTTTACAGTTAAACAGTTCGTAATTAACAACACAGTCTCTACAAAAAATCAAATGAAAATTGTTCACACGCAATAAAATGTCCACTAAAATTAAACACAATTGTATTACAATTATACCCTCCGATTATAAAACGCAACACTTCACTAATAACTACTTGAACGTACACAGTAATAACTCGAACCGCTCTGTAAATATATCTCACTAATACTGAACTGAACCTCGTTGAGTACTGGTATTTATACCGCCCCAAATTACCAGATTATTCGATAGCGCCAGTATAGTTACGACGTAATTACTTGCGGCCTTGACACAGTCCGTGCGCCCGAGCGAAGTCTGGCACAGTCTAGAAAATGCGTCAACAAGCACGTACGCCACACACGTTACATTCCGGATCACTCTGGAACATTCTATAAACACGTAGATTGTTCTGTGATGTCGTAACAATACTAATACATGCACCACAATCACACACAATAATACCAATTTAACGCACCAGAGTCCAACAGGAAACCAAAGCAATAACCAGCCAACACACAAATACCTCACAAGGCTCAAAATTAGGAAGGCTGAAGATGGGAACACAAGGCTTCCCGAAACATGTTCCAAATAGGGAAAAAACATCTTGAGGTAAAGTCATTATAGAATACATAATATATATACTTACAGTCTCACATGTAAGATGTTTTTAATTTTTTAATTTTAAGGAATCGACTACTCCTTAAGTGTAATAGCTAGAGCAGACACGGATCCATAGAAGGGGATGGGGGAATCCTCTCCCCAAACGGTAATTTCAGACGATATTTTTCGTTGTCTTGTCATTGTAAATATGGTAAAACATTCATGTCACGTTATGTATGTTCATGGTTTTACTTTAAATTACTTTAAATTATATCTGTACCTTAACATCATATTAATTTTTGATTGATTGATAACTTCAGTGAGTAGTATGTATTTTGAACTGTAAATGAATATTATTAAAAGAACAATGAACTGACAAACAGGGATATGATACTGTACTTGTACGTTAATAAACTTTTTGTGCTTGTAATAACACACTGTATTTTTATCTTCACTCATTCCTATCGTTTATAGTTTAGACCATTAAAGAATGGCCCAACTTTTCATATCCCCCCCCAAAGGTCAACTCTTTCTTCCCCCAAAATTGCTTGCTGGATCCGCCCCTGAGCTAGAGATATGTACCTTAAGTGGAAACATGCTGAAGATGGACATAGATCCTCAAAAGGCGTGTAAGGGACAACGGGCAGTCTACAAAGTCAATTGACGGGAAAAAGTTAAAATAAATATAAGCATATTTTTTATGCGACCATTTGAAATCAGTACCCAGCCTTAGAATTATTCGTCTTTTATCGTTCACTTTTGTTCTCGTGTTCCAGCCTTGCTATAAATATGTTACTCTGCGTCTTGCTCTTTTTCCTTTATTTTTTTTTTAATCGGTTTGTATAATTCATTGTACAGAGGCCTGGATGCCTCAAGTCATATTTCGGTTTTGGATGGAAATACGTGCTTGATCTACTGAAGGTGTCTTCTGGTACACAACCTGGTGCTGACTACGTTTGGAAGGGTCGTTCGACGATGACTAGTAGGTCGCCAGAAACGCGTACGACAGTAGAGTGGATAATCCCGGACACGAAACCTGTAGACCCACTTCAAAAACAAATTTCTGTACTGTCAAAAAAGAAAAATAAATAAATAAAAACCAAACCTACTTTTGGGTTGAAAATCCCCAATTATTAATTATAAAATACACTTAACATTTATTAATAATAAATACTGAAACATATACAATACGCTACTGTTCATTATAAAACAGTACCACGTATTTAGAAGAAACGATATTTCAATTAAACTGGAAACATTTCAGTTACAAATAAAAAAATGGGTAAAAGTGACACGTGTGGGGCCAGAAAGAATGTCTGGAGTGAGCAATTAGGGTCTGGAGTGAGCAATTAGGGTCTGGAGTGAGCAATTGGGAAACCTCCTCTATACCTGACACATCCGCCCATAGTCATTGTTGTAAGAAACAGTTCTAGTATTGAGCTGTTGCAAACGAAAGGTCCGTTCGGGATTCACACACGCAAAAAGACACATCTAACAATCTTATAAATTCGCAGCACGAATATTGTTTTATTAGCCTACACAGTATACATACACATAAACAGTATACACACGCGAGCGTTTCATTTTATATTAAATGTACAGTGTAAACTACACGAAACACACCGCCCACGCGCGTACATACAAAAAGCACACTTGCATTCGCGTCCTATCAAAACTAAATGGTAACTGTAAAAATATTTAATTAATAAAGTTGTGTTAGTGGTTATAATAAAAAACAGAATTAACACTGTTGCACACCACTATAGAAAAATTATTCCGGTAACTCATCTCAGCTGTGAAGCTTGAAAGCGCCAATTGGAATAATTATTCTATAGTGGTGTGCAACAGTGTTAATTCTGTTAGTACAAATATTGTTCTGTTGTCTTATGCAATTAACGTTTTTCTTTACATGTATATTAGGGTGTTGGTGACAGGGTAGTTGAAGGTAGACGTGAGAAAGGTAGTGGGTACATTACACAGCGAGAGAGAGAGAGAGAGAGAGAGAGAGAGAGATATGTAGGTACGTAAGTTTGTGCATTGTAAACCAAAGTGTGTGCGTGTGATTTGAACAGTGATCTATATTCAGACGTATCGGCTCAGTTATAAGGAAGTAGTTCTTCGCTTTCCGAAATGATTAGTGTCAGGCAATATTTGCAGGTAGGAGAAGAGGCTGCAAAACTGTTCCCCAAGACTTCTCGAGGGTCGCGTTTATTGCAGGGCTATTGTTTGCGGAAGGAACACTTTGGGGCCCCACACGTATCACCTTTTGCCGAATAAAATTAAATATTGATAGGAAAAATTAAATGAACAAATGGAAATAAACAAATGCTTTTCCTTAAGTGACTGTTCATATTTCCCTTGTGTGCTTACTGTTAAGATCTTATCCAGTTTTCAGCTTCCAAATCGAGTTTTTCTTTTTTAAACAGAGATTTATTTTTGCACTGCATCAGTAAACAAGCGTTTGGTGTATGCTATTTTGTAAATATTTAAGTTAATAATAAGTGCTAAAAATAAATGTAATTAACGTAAACTACTTTCCACTACTTAACGCAATTAATTAATTCCATTACTTAATGTAAACGCAAAAGTTGCAACCTGATAACCGGAATCGTTTATCAACAAAATACATGTAATTAATGCCTAACCTACCTAATATGATTCTTAAAATCAGGATTTTTCAAGAACTAACAAAATCCCGGACTTGGACAAAATTCCTCCGCCTCCCCCTGTCGTTCCCTTCTCGCATGAAAAAGAGGGCATTAAAGTAGACAGTGAGTGGGGATGTGAGGATATCGTCAATTTTCGCCTGGCAGAAAATTTACTACGTGTCAGTTACAATTAATTTTATACGTTGGTTAGAGGTAACTTTTATACTTCTGTTAGAGCCTTTGCAACAAGTACCCGTAGCATGTTCTCTATTGCTTCTGTTCCTTGCTCAGCCTCCAAGCTTCCGCTCCATTTATACTCTTTACCAGTGGCGGGCAAACCCTACCCTAACCAAGGCCTGGGGCCCAGTTTCGTTTTCAGGCCTTAGCTACGTTTTTTTCACTGAATAGGTATATTTTATATGTTTTAGTAATACATACCTAAATATTTTACTCTTTACTTATAGATCTTAACGAAATGAAAAGAGAAGACGTATAAAACGAGAAAAATCAAAGTTTTATTCACTTAAAATTGTTACTTAGGAATTAAATTATGTTTTCCAGCCTTCATTTCACTGAATTTAATAAATTACATCTCAAAATATAAAGCAGATTTTCTTTTTACAGACAAAGTGGTAATGTTTTGCAATCTATCGTAGGCATCGTTGTCCTAAGATAATATTTTAGGTTTTGATAAACGTCTTTCACATGAGACATGAAAATTGTTAAAGTACACTGTAGGAAGAGACGTGAGTTGGGAACTGATTCAGTGAAGTCCCGTTTGACAATAAATTCATGAACTTCCTCGGGTGTCCGTCGAACTTCTGCTTCTTTAGTGACATTAGTAGCGCGTACATGTCGCCGAAATCTTTCTACTTTTTGCTCCATTTGTCCTTTATCAAATCACCGCACATAAGATTGAACGGCCGATTTTAAATCAGAGATTTCCATATCAAATTTTGATTATACGATGTTAAATGGACTTAATATTAGCTCTATGGGCCATAGACCTTCTGGAACTTGAAACATAGATTTGTGAACAACAATTTGTATAGATAAACCGGGATCGTCTGACAGTTCACCTGGTATATTTTTTATATTTCATCGATCGCGTCTCTCAATTTCAATATCTTGCTTCTTGCTTGCAATGTTTTTACTCTTCATAAACCATATCCAGTATGATTTTTGGAGCTTGCAAATATTTCTGAGTGATATTAGTATCTTATAAAATATTATTCCAAAATTCCATCTTACAAATTAGAGAGCTTGTAAATTACAGTATATAATAATCAAGGAAATTAAAAATGAAGAACATGTACATCAATTAAGACAGACTACTGGCACATGCATAGACGAAATCGATTTCTATAGGTCAACGCAAAAGCCTGGAGGTTAATAAAATTACATTGCCCCCTTTAAAATAACAACGTGGAACGTTAATGGCAAGCTAACGTTTCCAAAACATGCAAACAGGGACGGTTAGCTACATTATTTCATACAAGCTTTATATGCAAAATTAAGAAATTCAGATAATGACATGCCACTGACTGAAACCGAAAGCGTCCAAAACCATACTTAGGTCTTAGAAATTGCGAAATATCCCACTTCTGACACCACTGTCACGACGGTCTAACTGATCGTCGTATTGTACAGTAGAAAACAAAATACAAAACACCAATTAAGTACTAATAACCAGTTTTAATTATCACAATTAAACAGTTCGTAATTAACAATAAAGTCTGTTACAACAAATCAAATAGAAATTGTTCACACGCAATAAAATTCCTACTAATATAAAACACAATTGTATTACAAATATTCCGCCCCACAACACAACACTCCGCCACAATACGTCGAACCGCACTGTAATAATTCACAACTCAAACTCACTGTGTAATCGCCCGACAATAACTAACCGAGCGTTGCTGAGTACTTGTATTTATACCCCGCTGATGTCCCAGAATATTCGCTAATAGGCGTCTACTAGAAAACACTAGAACGCAATTCATTGCGGCCTTGAACACAGCACGTGCGGACCGGTATGTTCTGGTATAGACCCGATAGTTGACGTGTAATTGTCTTTCGCCGCAAAGTAGCAGCATTATGTACGCACACACACACATTACAACTGGAATATTCGAGAAACTTGTAGAACGTTCCGTATTACCTAACACTTTTTCCACATTACGTAACAGTACGTTAAAAAGCTTATTCAGCTGCCGGTAACACAAAGAGACTTTGTTATATATGCCATAGTTCAGGCCAATTTGTGTTGAATGTAAAAATAATGGGCACTTAAAATTACAGGGAAGTAACAAAATCAATGATGTCTGTCCCGCAAGCATTCGTGTCACTGAAAACGAAGAAAGACGGATACATATATGTCAACACATGTAGGTTACCCAAAAGACCTAAGCCATTTAGATCTCACAAACAATGAAAGATAACGTCTAGATGTGGATATTGCAAATCAAATACTATTTCAGGCAATACTTAATAAAACGCTTGATTTCATGGCAGGCTGCAAATTAGAAAGAATATATATTTATTAGGGATGCATGGCCTGTACAAATTCAAGTATACATATAATTTATGCTCGAAGTCGTCGAGACATTAAGAAGATGCTAGAAGTGTTGAAGTGTGGGTCAACGAGGTCAGTTTCAGTGATCAGCCTTGTCTATTATTTTATAAGCCTCAAGAAGGCATCAGAGAGACAGACCAAAATTTAAAAAATTACGATGTTATATTAATTACAATACAAAATGGTCAAAGCGAAATACCGAAGAAATATGGCAGCGATTAATGACATTAATGACACTCACGGTTTGAATAGTTACAGTTTTGAGCTACTAAACTTACTTGTTTTGGACGATATGAAGTAGGGATTTGCTTGTGCTTTTTAATATTAAATTGAACAGAAAAAAGTGATTTCTTTATTTTTAAGTATATGAAATTAGAAGTAGATAAAGTTTTACGAAAGTGTTTATATCCGATTTGGCTGAATCCTTGAATTCTTTCATAATGCGTGGATATAAATAATGCAAGCTCCAGCAATGAGATTGTGTAACGTATTGCCACGTTACAAATCCAGGGAACCCATCCTAACTGACACTTGCCAATTACATGGGCTGCCTACGTTGTAACGAACTGTTAATAAACTCAAATTAACTGAACAAATTACATAAGATAATTATAAGGAAACAAGGGAAGGTATTTCACTGATTTATGCACTCATTTTCATGTGTAACAAGATGACTTCTCTTTATTAACAACTGTTACTCAAAGATCCCATGACATCATTAATTAGATTAAAATATTTAAATGCTTTTCATAAAAACTTAGGGATCAAACTGATTATGTATTCTTTTACCTCGGATCCGAGTTTACTTTAAGTATATTTATAGCAAAGACTTCTAAGTATTTTGAGTTCATCTAGACGCTTGCAAGACTTCTTTTACCATTTGAAGAATGGTATTATTACTTAAAGTGATTATAAATTACATTTACATTTAAGGCGTTACAACGTATGATATTGAATCTTACAGTAAACTCTTAGCTTGTCTCATTTTAATTTTGAACAAAATTTATAGTCTTTGAAAAGTATCTTTTTAATGTGAGCTGTGTATCAAATATGATTAACTCTCGATAGGCAAGCTATCGAGTCACCTTTACAATTGGTCGTAGTAACCTCGTCCTGGGGTGTCTCTCTTGGGGATTCTTGAAGTCGGCGTCATCATCTGGGTCGTGTCTTCGGCAAGTACTAGATAGGATGTTCACTGCGGAGATTGGAGTTTCTTTTGTGAAAGTAGGTGTCGATCCACGGGGGTCCTCGTCAGCGTCTTATGCATCGTATACGTGTATTTATGAAGTTTATGCAGATCACATCTTCATGTATAAGGTTGTACTTGTATTTACCTCTTGAGGGGAGACGTCATCTTGTTTACTACTAGTTAAGTTTTTGTTTTACTTATTACACTTTTCTTCTTAACACATCTTTATATCATTCACACATTACACAACGCTCGCCACGTTTAGCAGTGATAGCTAACATTTTAAAATTAAATTAAAAAACAAATGCGTTTTCGTGGAGCTCTCGCTCATACGTCTGTACGGTCTGACGGCAGCATAGTGACTCCCTACTAGATTCGACTGGCACATAACAAAGGAGAGGGGCAAGTACTCCGCGACAATATAGTTCCTATTTTTATTTAAATTGACATTCTTATTACCAAACAAAATACATTAATTATACATATATAATTTAAGTGAATTATTTTAACTACTACTCGTGCCTTCAAATTTCTAATTACAAACATTATGATTTTTATATCTTCCTAAATTACAGACGACTCGATAAACACGTTGAGTCCGGAACTAACAGGTCACCGCATGATGACTAGCAAAGGGTTAATTGTGATATTAATAAGTTTTTTACAATTCGACTTTTTATTAGTGCTTCTGTTGATTTTCATTCACTTCTCATTCTCATTCTGATTTAGTACAGGGGCTTTAGGTTTAATAGTGCGATTTAAAAAAACTTAATCGCTCGCAAATTTAATTTTTATTTATTTAATATTACAGTTTCAATTAAATCGTCACATACTCCACCGCTTAAATTTCCACATTACGGATGTTTTGTGAGGATTGGGGACTAATTAAAATTGGGGACTTGGAGTATGCTTGGTGTCAGTGTGTGGAGTTATTTATTATTACTGTTATTTATTATTAGTACACGGTTTGTTTTCTCTATCTTTCTTCAACTTTATTTTGTTCATTTAAATGTTCTCCTTCGTGAAATTCCCTTTTTCTCGTTACTTACAATGCTAACTTATATTTTAATTCTTAATACTAATTTCCCTACTTTTCCGTAACTCACAATATCGTGGCCCGACTGACATCGGCTTACTTTAACTACACCAGTTAGCTTTCAGCACTCTTTAATGATCTTTTGGCACCTTTCTGCCCCCATCATTACCCTTTTCAGTCGGCGCCGTTGTGACCTGTTACGTTACACATATATAATTCTTAATTATATATCATAAACTTATCTCTAATATAATCTAAAGAGGATCCCATACTCCACTTTAGATTATAGCTAACCCTAACATCTTATGCTACCGAGAGAAGCGGAACTTCACGAAGATAATTCTTATTATCTCTTTAACAATACTTAAACAAACTATGCGGAAGGGGAGACACTTTACACAATGCATTGTAATACACACTAGGGAGGTTTTCAAAAGTTTACATAAGCACCAGTTTATCACAATAGAGGGAGGGTGGCTTACTACAATTCTCAACACGCTTTATTTCCTCGAACTGGCCACGACCGGGTGTTTACAATATGCAACTATACTTGTATTATTATTTTCTTTTGGTTTTCTTTCTAAGAAGCTTACCTTTTCCTTTTTTTATTTATTTGAGTCACTATATTTATTATTATAAATTTATTATTATATATTTATTTATTATTATTAAGTCACTATATTATTTAATTGTCGTCACGGTGAAAATACTTGCTCTACTATACTTGGCATTACAAATTTCTCTCTCGCTCTCATAATCGAGTTCGCTTAGGTTGCTTAATTGCGCGGGTGTATCAAATCCACATTCGCGTATTGATCTACGCAATTCCGCGACTGTTACATTCGCATGGGGTAGTCCAAGCAAAAGAGCTTCGTAAGACAGCTCGTCCTTTAATAACAAATCCGGATTAAATTGGACTATTTTTTTTAAATCTTATTTCTAACACATTAAAACGTACTTAAAACTGATTCTACAACACTACACACTAATTACATAGATAAGATGAATTCTTGGGTAAATCATTTGCATAATTCAGAAAAGAACAATTTCTCTTCTAAGGGAGAGACAGAAATTCCACACACACATATTTCAAAGTTAAATCGCCGATCAGCTGTTTGCTGGAATGTAGGCCACCCTCTTTTATTTAGTAAACAAAGGCAGGGTAAGTGTGTGTGTGAGAATGCGGGGTTTACGCTCACGTATTGTTCTCTACACAATGCCACAGACTAACTTCCTTGACAGGCCTTAACTGGAGAAGCCAGCTCGGACGCATGGGGTGAATCTCATTCAACAAAGCACGCCTTCAACTTACACGTGTATTACGGTTATAACAGTCTGACTTTATTAATTCTCGTACTTTCCCCAATTAAATTAATTATTTATATTGGTAACAAATTTAAGTTACGAAATTCTTTCCACGTAATTAACCGGGTCTACTTTACACAGGAGCATTATTATTATTTCTTTTTTTTTTACTTTTACCGTGATGACAGACATACACTAACATATACTATGCAGGCATATTCAAGAAACAACAGGTCTTGGATTGTCATAATATAAACCTGTTAAAGACTGAGCAGATCACCAAGCACTACAATTCATGTACATACTTGCATTTGGCTTCATACAATGATATTTCAAGTTATACTGACTATCATTTGCGTATCTTAAAACAAATTCATTTTATGAAAATTAAAGTTACATCAAATACATTCCCTGAGTGCATAGATCAGATAACTGAGTGCCAAAAGTTATCTATTTTACTACTTAACAATTACTTTAATTAGCAGGGTGACGTATCTCTGTTAATGTCACGATGCTTACAACCTTTTTACTAATTTAGCAGAGTGGCGCAATTTTGTAACGTATTGCCACGTTACAAATCCAGGGAACCCATCTTAACTGACACTTGCCAATTACATGGGCTGCCTACGTTGTAACGAACTGTTAATAAACTCGAAGTAACTGAACAAATTACATAAGATAATTATAAGGAAACAAGGGAAGGTATTTCACTGATTTATGCACTCATTTTCATGTGTAACAAGATGACTTCTCTTTATTAACAACTGTTACTCAAAGATCCCATGACATCATTAATTAGATTAAAATATTTAAATGCTTTTCATAAAAACTTAGGGATCAAACTGATTATTTATTCTTTTACCTCGGATCCGAGTTTACTTTAAGTATATTTATAGCAAAGACTTCTAAGTATTTTGAGTTCATCTAGACGCTTGCAAGACTTCTTTTACCATTTGAAGAATGGTATTATTACTTAAAGTGATTATAAATTACATTTACATTTAAGGCGTTACAACGTATGATATTGAATCTTACAGTAAACTCTTAGCTTGTCTCATTTTAATTTTGAACAAAATTTATAGTCTTTGAAAAGTATCTTTTTAATGTGAGCTGTGTATCAAATATGATTAACTCTCGATAGGCAAGCTATCGAGTCACCTTTACAATTGGTCGTAGTAACCTCGTCCTGGGGTGTCTCTCTTGGGGATTCTTGAAGTCGGCGTCATCATCTGGGTCGTGTCTTCGGCAAGTACTAGATAGGATGTTCACTGCGGAGATTGGAGTTTCTTTTGTGAAAGTAGGTGTCGATCCACGGGGGTCCTCGTCAGCGTCTTATGCATCGTATACGTGTATTTATGAAGTTTATGCAGATCACATCTTCATGTATAAGGTTGTACTTGTATTTACCTCTTGAGGGGAGACGTCATCTTGTTTACTACTAGTTAAGTTTTTGTTTTACTTATTACACTTTTCTTCTTAACACATCTTTATATCATTCACACATTACACAACGCTCGCCACGTTTAGCAGTGATAGCTAACATTTTAAAATTAAATTAAAAAACAAATGCGTTTTCGTGGAGCTCTCGCTCATACGTCTGTACGGTCTGACGGCAGCATAGTGACTCCCTACTAGATTCGACTGGCACATAACAAAGGAGAGGGGCAAGTACTCCGCGACAATATAGTTCCTATTTTTATTTAAATTGACATTCTTATTACCAAACAAAATACATTAATTATACATATATAATTTAAGTGAATTATTTTAACTACTACTCGTGCCTTCAAATTTCTAATTACAAACATTATGATTTTTATATCTTCCTAAATTACAGACGACTCGATAAACACGTTGAGTCCGGAACTAACAGGTCACCGCATGATGACTAGCAAAGGGTTAATTGTGATATTAATAAGTTTTTTACAATTCGACTTTTTATTAGTGCTTCTGTTGATTTTCATTCACTTCTCATTCTCATTCTGATTTAGTACAGGGGCTTTAGGTTTAATAGTGCGATTTAAAAAAACTTAATCGCTCGCAAATTTAATTTTTATTTATTTAATATTACAGTTTCAATTAAATCGTCACATACTCCACCGCTTAAATTTCCACATTACGGATGTTTTGTGAGGATTGGGGACTAATTAAAATTGGGGACTTGGAGTATGCTTGGTGTCAGTGTGTGGAGTTATTTATTATTACTGTTATTTATTATTAGTACACGGTTTGTTTTCTCTATCTTTCTTCAACTTTATTTTGTTCATTTAAATGTTCTCCTTCGTGAAATTCCCTTTTTCTCGTTACTTACAATGCTAACTTATATTTTAATTCTTAATACTAATTTCCCTACTTTTCCGTAACTCACAATATCGTGGCCCGACTGACATCGGCTTACTTTAACTACACCAGTTAGCTTTCAGCACTCTTTAATGATCTTTTGGCACCTTTCTGCCCCCATCATTACCCTTTTCAGTCGGCGCCGTTGTGACCTGTTACGTTACACATATATAATTCTTAATTATATATCATAAACTTATCTCTAATATAATCTAAAGAGGATCCCATACTCCACTTTAGATTATAGCTAACCCTAACATCTTATGCTACCGAGAGAAGCGGAACTTCACGAAGATAATTCTTATTATCTCTTTAACAATACTTAAACAAACTATGCGGAAGGGGAGACACTTTACACAATGCATTGTAATACACACTAGGGAGGTTTTCAAAAGTTTACATAAGCACCAGTTTATCACAATAGAGGGAGGGTGGCTTACTACAATTCTCAACACGCTTTATTTCCTCGAACTGGCCACGACCGGGTGTTTACAATATGCAACTATACTTGTATTATTATTTTCTTTTGGTTTTCTTTCTAAGAAGCTTACCTTTTCCTTTTTTTATTTATTTGAGTCACTATATTTATTATTATAAATTTATTATTATATATTTATTTATTATTATTAAGTCACTATATTATTTAATTGTCGTCACGGTGAAAATACTTGCTCTACTATACTTGGCATTACAAATTTCTCTCTCGCTCTCATAATCGAGTTCGCTTAGGTTGCTTAATTGCGCGGGTGTATCAAATCCACATTCGCGTATTGATCTACGCAATTCCGCGACTGTTACATTCGCATGGGGTAGTCCAAGCAAAAGAGCTTCGTAAGACAGCTCGTCCTTTAATAACAAATCCGGATTAAATTGCACTATTTTTTTTAAATCTTATTTCTAACACATTAAAACGTACTTAAAACTGATTCTACAACACTACACACTAATTACATAGATAAGATGAATTCTTGGGTAAATCATTTGCATAATTCAGAAAAGAACAATTTCTCTTCTAAGGGAGAGACAGAAATTCCACACACACATATTTCAAAGTTAAATCGCCGATCAGCTGTTTGCTGGAATGTAGGCCACCCTCTTTTATTTAGTAAACAAAGGCAGGGTAAGTGTGTGTGTGAGAATGCGGGGTTTACGCTCACGTATTGTTCTCTACACAATGCCACAGACTAACTTCCTTGACAGGCCTTAACTGGAGAAGCCAGCTCGGACGCATGGGGTGAATCTCATTCAACAAAGCACGCCTTCAACTTACACGTGTATTACGGTTATAACAGTCTGACTTTATTAATTCTCGTACTTTCCCCAATTAAATTAATTATTTATATTGGTAACAAATTTAAGTTACGAAATTCTTTCCACGTAATTAACCGGGTCTACTTTACACAGGAGCATTATTATTATTTCTTTTTTTTTTACTTTTACCGTGATGACAGACATACACTAACATATACTATGCAGGCATATTCAAGAAACAACAGGTCTTGGATTGTCATAATATAAACCTGTTAAAGACTGAGCAGATCACCAAGCACTACAATTCATGTACATACTTGCATTTGGCTTCATACAATGATATTTCAAGTTATACTGACTATCATTTGCGTATCTTAAAACAAATTCATTTTATGAAAATTAAAGTTACATCAAATACATTCCCTGAGTGCATAGATCAGATAACTGAGTGCCAAAAGTTATCTATTTTACTACTTAACAATTACTTTAATTAGCAGGGTGACGTATCTCTGTTAATGTCACGATGCTTACAACCTTTTTACTAATTTAGCAGAGTGGCGCAATTTTGTAACGTATTGCCACGTTACAAATCCAGGGAACCCATCTTAACTGACACTTGCCAATTACATGGGCTGCCTACGTTGTAACGAACTGTTAATAAACTCGAAGTAACTGAACAAATTACATAAGATAATTATAAGGAAACAAGGGAAGGTATTTCACTGATTTATGCACTCATTTTCATGTGTAACAAGATGACTTCTCTTTATTAACAACTGTTACTCAAAGATCCCATGACATCATTAATTAGATTAAAATATTTAAATGCTTTTCATAAAAACTTAGGGATCAAACTGATTATTTATTCTTTTACCTCGGATCCGAGTTTACTTTAAGTATATTTATAGCAAAGACTTCTAAGTATTTTGAGTTCATCTAGACGCTTGCAAGACTTCTTTTACCATTTGAAGAATGGTATTATTACTTAAAGTGATTATAAATTACATTTACATTTAAGGCGTTACAACGTATGATATTGAATCTTACAGTAAACTCTTAGCTTGTCTCATTTTAATTTTGAACAAAATTTATAGTCTTTGAAAAGTATCTTTTTAATGTGAGCTGTGTATCAAATATGATTAACTCTCGATAGGCAAGCTATCGAGTCACCTTTACAATTGGTCGTAGTAACCTCGTCCTGGGGTGTCTCTCTTGGGGATTCTTGAAGTCGGCGTCATCATCTGGGTCGTGTCTTCGGCAAGTACTAGATAGGATGTTCACTGCGGAGATTGGAGTTTCTTTTGTGAAAGTAGGTGTCGATCCACGGGGGTCCTCGTCAGCGTCTTATGCATCGTATACGTGTATTTATGAAGTTTATGCAGATCACATCTTCATGTATAAGGTTGTACTTGTATTTACCTCTTGAGGGGAGACGTCATCTTGTTTACTACTAGTTAAGTTTTTGTTTTACTTATTACACTTTTCTTCTTAACACATCTTTATATCATTCACACATTACACAACGCTCGCCACGTTTAGCAGTGATAGCTAACATTTTAAAATTAAATTAAAAAACAAATGCGTTTTCGTGGAGCTCTCGCTCATACGTCTGTACGGTCTGACGGCAGCATAGTGACTCCCTACTAGATTCGACTGGCACATAACAAAGGAGAGGGGCAAGTACTCCGCGACAATATAGTTCCTATTTTTATTTAAATTGACATTCTTATTACCAAACAAAATACATTAATTATACATATATAATTTAAGTGAATTATTTTAACTACTACTCGTGCCTTCAAATTTCTAATTACAAACATTATGATTTTTATATCTTCCTAAATTACAGACGACTCGATAAACACGTTGAGTCCGGAACTAACAGGTCACCGCATGATGACTAGCAAAGGGTTAATTGTGATATTAATAAGTTTTTTACAATTCGACTTTTTATTAGTGCTTCTGTTGATTTTCATTCACTTCTCATTCTCATTCTGATTTAGTACAGGGGCTTTAGGTTTAATAGTGCGATTTAAAAAAACTTAATCGCTCGCAAATTTAATTTTTATTTATTTAATATTACAGTTTCAATTAAATCGTCACATACTCCACCGCTTAAATTTCCACATTACGGATGTTTTGTGAGGATTGGGGACTAATTAAAATTGGGGACTTGGAGTATGCTTGGTGTCAGTGTGTGGAGTTATTTATTATTACTGTTATTTATTATTAGTACACGGTTTGTTTTCTCTATCTTTCTTCAACTTTATTTTGTTCATTTAAATGTTCTCCTTCGTGAAATTCCCTTTTTCTCGTTACTTACAATGCTAACTTATATTTTAATTCTTAATACTAATTTCCCTACTTTTCCGTAACTCACAATATCGTGGCCCGACTGACATCGGCTTACTTTAACTACACCAGTTAGCTTTCAGCACTCTTTAATGATCTTTTGGCACCTTTCTGCCCCCATCATTACCCTTTTCAGTCGGCGCCGTTGTGACCTGTTACGTTACACATATATAATTCTTAATTATATATCATAAACTTATCTCTAATATAATCTAAAGAGGATCCCATACTCCACTTTAGATTATAGCTAACCCTAACATCTTATGCTACCGAGAGAAGCGGAACTTCACGAAGATAATTCTTATTATCTCTTTAACAATACTTAAACAAACTATGCGGAAGGGGAGACACTTTACACAATGCATTGTAATACACACTAGGGAGGTTTTCAAAAGTTTACATAAGCACCAGTTTATCACAATAGAGGGAGGGTGGCTTACTACAATTCTCAACACGCTTTATTTCCTCGAACTGGCCACGACCGGGTGTTTACAATATGCAACTATACTTGTATTATTATTTTCTTTTGGTTTTCTTTCTAAGAAGCTTACCTTTTCCTTTTTTTATTTATTTGAGTCACTATATTTATTATTATAAATTTATTATTATATATTTATTTATTATTATTAAGTCACTATATTATTTAATTGTCGTCACGGTGAAAATACTTGCTCTACTATACTTGGCATTACAAATTTCTCTCTCGCTCTCATAATCGAGTTCGCTTAGGTTGCTTAATTGCGCGGGTGTATCAAATCCACATTCGCGTATTGATCTACGCAATTCCGCGACTGTTACATTCGCATGGGGTAGTCCAAGCAAAAGAGCTTCGTAAGACAGCTCGTCCTTTAATAACAAATCCGGATTAAATTGGACTATTTTTTTTAAATCTTATTTCTAACACATTAAAACGTACTTAAAACTGATTCTACAACACTACACACTAATTACATAGATAAGATGAATTCTTGGGTAAATCATTTGCATAATTCAGAAAAGAACAATTTCTCTTCTAAGGGAGAGACAGAAATTCCACACACACATATTTCAAAGTTAAATCGCCGATCAGCTGTTTGCTGGAATGTAGGCCACCCTCTTTTATTTAGTAAACAAAGGCAGGGTAAGTGTGTGTGTGAGAATGCGGGGTTTACGCTCACGTATTGTTCTCTACACAATGCCACAGACTAACTTCCTTGACAGGCCTTAACTGGAGAAGCCAGCTCGGACGCATGGGGTGAATCTCATTCAACAAAGCACGCCTTCAACTTACACGTGTATTACGGTTATAACAGTCTGACTTTATTAATTCTCGTACTTTCCCCAATTAAATTAATTATTTATATTGGTAACAAATTTAAGTTACGAAATTCTTTCCACGTAATTAACCGGGTCTACTTTACACAGGAGCATTATTATTATTTCTTTTTTTTTTACTTTTACCGTGATGACAGACATACACTAACATATACTATGCAGGCATATTCAAGAAACAACAGGTCTTGGATTGTCATAATATAAACCTGTTAAAGACTGAGCAGATCACCAAGCACTACAATTCATGTACATACTTGCATTTGGCTTCATACAATGATATTTCAAGTTATACTGACTATCATTTGCGTATCTTAAAACAAATTCATTTTATGAAAATTAAAGTTACATCAAATACATTCCCTGAGTGCATAGATCAGATAACTGAGTGCCAAAAGTTATCTATTTTACTACTTAACAATTACTTTAATTAGCAGGGTGACGTATCTCTGTTAATGTCACGATGCTTACAACCTTTTTACTAATTTAGCAGAGTGGCGCAATTTTGTAACGTATTGCCACGTTACAAATCCAGGGAACCCATCTTAACTGACACTTGCCAATTACATGGGCTGCCTACGTTGTAACGAACTGTTAATAAACTCGAAGTAACTGAACAAATTACATAAGATAATTATAAGGAAACAAGGGAAGGTATTTCACTGATTTATGCACTCATTTTCATGTGTAACAAGATGACTTCTCTTTATTAACAACTGTTACTCAAAGATCCCATGACATCATTAATTAGATTAAAATATTTAAATGCTTTTCATAAAAACTTAGGGATCAAACTGATTATTTATTCTTTTACCTCGGATCCGAGTTTACTTTAAGTATATTTATAGCAAAGACTTCTAAGTATTTTGAGTTCATCTAGACGCTTGCAAGACTTCTTTTACCATTTGAAGAATGGTATTATTACTTAAAGTGATTATAAATTACATTTACATTTAAGGCGTTACAACGTATGATATTGAATCTTACAGTAAACTCTTAGCTTGTCTCATTTTAATTTTGAACAAAATTTATAGTCTTTGAAAAGTATCTTTTTAATGTGAGCTGTGTATCAAATATGATTAACTCTCGATAGGCAAGCTATCGAGTCACCTTTACAATTGGTCGTAGTAACCTCGTCCTGGGGTGTCTCTCTTGGGGATTCTTGAAGTCGGCGTCATCATCTGGGTCGTGTCTTCGGCAAGTACTAGATAGGATGTTCACTGCGGAGATTGGAGTTTCTTTTGTGAAAGTAGGTGTCGATCCACGGGGGTCCTCGTCAGCGTCTTATGCATCGTATACGTGTATTTATGAAGTTTATGCAGATCACATCTTCATGTATAAGGTTGTACTTGTATTTACCTCTTGAGGGGAGACGTCATCTTGTTTACTACTAGTTAAGTTTTTGTTTTACTTATTACACTTTTCTTCTTAACACATCTTTATATCATTCACACATTACACAACGCTCGCCACGTTTAGCAGTGATAGCTAACATTTTAAAATTAAATTAAAAAACAAATGCGTTTTCGTGGAGCTCTCGCTCATACGTCTGTACGGTCTGACGGCAGCATAGTGACTCCCTACTAGATTCGACTGGCACATAACAAAGGAGAGGGGCAAGTACTCCGCGACAATATAGTTCCTATTTTTATTTAAATTGACATTCTTATTACCAAACAAAATACATTAATTATACATATATAATTTAAGTGAATTATTTTAACTACTACTCGTGCCTTCAAATTTCTAATTACAAACATTATGATTTTTATATCTTCCTAAATTACAGACGACTCGATAAACACGTTGAGTCCGGAACTAACAGGTCACCGCATGATGACTAGCAAAGGGTTAATTGTGATATTAATAAGTTTTTTACAATTCGACTTTTTATTAGTGCTTCTGTTGATTTTCATTCACTTCTCATTCTCATTCTGATTTAGTACAGGGGCTTTAGGTTTAATAGTGCGATTTAAAAAAACTTAATCGCTCGCAAATTTAATTTTTATTTATTTAATATTACAGTTTCAATTAAATCGTCACATACTCCACCGCTTAAATTTCCACATTACGGATGTTTTGTGAGGATTGGGGACTAATTAAAATTGGGGACTTGGAGTATGCTTGGTGTCAGTGTGTGGAGTTATTTATTATTACTGTTATTTATTATTAGTACACGGTTTGTTTTCTCTATCTTTCTTCAACTTTATTTTGTTCATTTAAATGTTCTCCTTCGTGAAATTCCCTTTTTCTCGTTACTTACAATGCTAACTTATATTTTAATTCTTAATACTAATTTCCCTACTTTTCCGTAACTCACAATATCGTGGCCCGACTGACATCGGCTTACTTTAACTACACCAGTTAGCTTTCAGCACTCTTTAATGATCTTTTGGCACCTTTCTGCCCCCATCATTACCCTTTTCAGTCGGCGCCGTTGTGACCTGTTACGTTACACATATATAATTCTTAATTATATATCATAAACTTATCTCTAATATAATCTAAAGAGGATCCCATACTCCACTTTAGATTATAGCTAACCCTAACATCTTATGCTACCGAGAGAAGCGGAACTTCACGAAGATAATTCTTATTATCTCTTTAACAATACTTAAACAAACTATGCGGAAGGGGAGACACTTTACACAATGCATTGTAATACACACTAGGGAGGTTTTCAAAAGTTTACATAAGCACCAGTTTATCACAATAGAGGGAGGGTGGCTTACTACAATTCTCAACACGCTTTATTTCCTCGAACTGGCCACGACCGGGTGTTTACAATATGCAACTATACTTGTATTATTATTTTCTTTTGGTTTTCTTTCTAAGAAGCTTACCTTTCCCTTTTTTTATTTATTTGAGTCACTATATTTATTATTATAAATTTATTATTATATATTTATTTATTATTATTAAGTCACTATATTATTTAATTGTCGTCACGGTGAAAATACTTGCTCTACTATACTTGGCATTACAAATTTCTCTCTCGCTCTCATAATCGAGTTCGCTTAGGTTGCTTAATTGCGCGGGTGTATCAAATCCACATTCGCGTATTGATCTACGCAATTCCGCGACTGTTACATTCGCATGGGGTAGTCCAAGCAAAAGAGCTTCGTAAGACAGCTCGTCCTTTAATAACAAATCCGGATTAAATTGGACTATTTTTTTTAAATCTTATTTCTAACACATTAAAACGTACTTAAAACTGATTCTACAACACTACACACTAATTACATAGATAAGATGAATTCTTGGGTAAATCATTTGCATAATTCAGAAAAGAACAATTTCTCTTCTAAGGGAGAGACAGAAATTCCACACACACATATTTCAAAGTTAAATCGCCGATCAGCTGTTTGCTGGAATGTAGGCCACCCTCTTTTATTTAGTAAACAAAGGCAGGGTAAGTGTGTGTGTGAGAATGCGGGGTTTACGCTCACGTATTGTTCTCTACACAATGCCACAGACTAACTTCCTTGACAGGCCTTAACTGGAGAAGCCAGCTCGGACGCATGGGGTGAATCTCATTCAACAAAGCACGCCTTCAACTTACACGTGTATTACGGTTATAACAGTCTGACTTTATTAATTCTCGTACTTTCCCCAATTAAATTAATTATTTATATTGGTAACAAATTTAAGTTACGAAATTCTTTCCACGTAATTAACCGGGTCTACTTTACACAGGAGCATTATTATTATTTCTTTTTTTTTTACTTTTACCGTGATGACAGACATACACTAACATATACTATGCAGGCATATTCAAGAAACAACAGGTCTTGGATTGTCATAATATAAACCTGTTAAAGACTGAGCAGATCACCAAGCACTACAATTCATGTACATACTTGCATTTGGCTTCATACAATGATATTTCAAGTTATACTGACTATCATTTGCGTATCTTAAAACAAATTCATTTTATGAAAATTAAAGTTACATCAAATACATTCCCTGAGTGCATAGATCAGATAACTGAGTGCCAAAAGTTATCTATTTTACTACTTAACAATTACTTTAATTAGCAGGGTGACGTATCTCTGTTAATGTCACGATGCTTACAACCTTTTTACTAATTTAGCAGAGTGGCGCAATTTTGTAACGTATTGCCACGTTACAAATCCAGGGAACCCATCTTAACTGACACTTGCCAATTACATGGGCTGCCTACGTTGTAACGAACTGTTAATAAACTCGAAGTAACTGAACAAATTACATAAGATAATTATAAGGAAACAAGGGAAGGTATTTCACTGATTTATGCACTCATTTTCATGTGTAACAAGATGACTTCTCTTTATTAACAACTGTTACTCAAAGATCCCATGACATCATTAATTAGATTAAAATATTTAAATGCTTTTCATAAAAACTTAGGGATCAAACTGATTATTTATTCTTTTACCTCGGATCCGAGTTTACTTTAAGTATATTTATAGCAAAGACTTCTAAGTATTTTGAGTTCATCTAGACGCTTGCAAGACTTCTTTTACCATTTGAAGAATGGTATTATTACTTAAAGTGATTATAAATTACATTTACATTTAAGGCGTTACAACGTATGATATTGAATCTTACAGTAAACTCTTAGCTTGTCTCATTTTAATTTTGAACAAAATTTATAGTCTTTGAAAAGTATCTTTTTAATGTGAGCTGTGTATCAAATATGATTAACTCTCGATAGGCAAGCTATCGAGTCACCTTTACAATTGGTCGTAGTAACCTCGTCCTGGGGTGTCTCTCTTGGGGATTCTTGAAGTCGGCGTCATCATCTGGGTCGTGTCTTCGGCAAGTACTAGATAGGATGTTCACTGCGGAGATTGGAGTTTCTTTTGTGAAAGTAGGTGTCGATCCACGGGGGTCCTCGTCAGCGTCTTATGCATCGTATACGTGTATTTATGAAGTTTATGCAGATCACATCTTCATGTATAAGGTTGTACTTGTATTTACCTCTTGAGGGGAGACGTCATCTTGTTTACTACTAGTTAAGTTTTTGTTTTACTTATTACACTTTTCTTCTTAACACATCTTTATATCATTCACACATTACACAACGCTCGCCACGTTTAGCAGTGATAGCTAACATTTTAAAATTAAATTAAAAAACAAATGCGTTTTCGTGGAGCTCTCGCTCATACGTCTGTACGGTCTGACGGCAGCATAGTGACTCCCTACTAGATTCGACTGGCACATAACAAAGGAGAGGGGCAAGTACTCCGCGACAATATAGTTCCTATTTTTATTTAAATTGACATTCTTATTACCAAACAAAATACATTAATTATACATATATAATTTAAGTGAATTATTTTAACTACTACTCGTGCCTTCAAATTTCTAATTACAAACATTATGATTTTTATATCTTCCTAAATTACAGACGACTCGATAAACACGTTGAGTCCGGAACTAACAGGTCACCGCATGATGACTAGCAAAGGGTTAATTGTGATATTAATAAGTTTTTTACAATTCGACTTTTTATTAGTGCTTCTGTTGATTTTCATTCACTTCTCATTCTCATTCTGATTTAGTACAGGGGCTTTAGGTTTAATAGTGCGATTTAAAAAAACTTAATCGCTCGCAAATTTAATTTTTATTTATTTAAGATTACAGTTTCAATTAAATCGTCACAATTGTACTGCACTTAGAACGTTGACAGGGAATATTAATTGTGACGTTGGAGAAGAAATATTAATTCTAAATTACTAACACTAAGAAAAACAGGGCGATGTTTATAGAATATTCAGGACATTAATGGACGAGAGAGACTGTTCTGCATTCGAAATAATTCTGCCTAAAGTAACTGGGCGACAATTTAATGATCCTGACACTTCTGAATGCAGTATTTATTTTGATCAGACGTACTCAAAAAATATTAAGTCTTGAGCCTACTGTCACTGACTTCGCAGAGGTCTGAATACCAACATGCATATAGAATGAACGCAAATATAATTATACCACTACCGACTCGGAACACAAAGTTAATTTTATTGGTAAAAACGTAAAAGTTCTACCTTATAGCCTGAACCAGTTTTCGCTTATTATAAGGTTTTGTCAGAGGCTGCCACTGGGAGCGCTGTCCGTCTTGTTCTTGGCGACGGTGTCGACTTTTGAAGGATCAATATTGTGTGTGTGGGGTGTGATATGTTCAAATAATGCGTGTGATTTGAATTGTGTCTATTCGTTTAGGATGTCGTTTTTATGTGTTTTTGTGTGTGTTTGTATATTTCCAATTGTTCAAAAGTGTCTAGTTTTTGGCATCTTGTGTGTACGTGTAGAATATCCATGTTAATGTCGATGTTTTTTATGTGTGGTTTGCTTCAATGAGGTGGTTTGCAAAAGTGGATTCGGTAATGGCGTGTAGTGGCTTTGCGTGTTCAATGTATCTTTGTTTGAAGCTACGTCCTGTCTGGCCTATGTAGAATTTGTTGCAATCTGAGCAATTTAATTTTTAAACACCAGGAAGATCGAATTTGTTTTGTGCTGTGTGTGTGTGTGTGTGTGTGTGTGTGTGTGTGTGTGTGTGTGTGTGTGTGTGTGTGTGTGTGTTCTAATAGTGTGTATTTTGTTTTGTTTGTAGTTTTGTATGCGATTCCGTATCCTGCTGTTTTGAATTTGTGGGCTACTTTTCAGTGTGGTTATTGATGTATTAGTGTTATGAATTTGTTGTTTTCTGTCTTTGTCTGTTGTTTATTTTGTGTAGAAGTTTATTGACTATTGTTCTGTTGTATCCGTTGGATTCTGCTAGATATTTTATCGTGTTTAGTTCGTCTTTGTAGTCTTTTTCATCAAGTGGGATATTGTTAAGTCTATGTATCATAGTTCTGAAGGCAGCTAGTTTGTGTTGTATTGGGTGATTGGAGGATTTATGAATTAGTGTATCACTTGTAGTGACACTAACACTTTCGCCTGAAGCGAAAACTGGTTCAGGCTATAAGGTAAAACTTTTAGGTTTTTACCAATAAAACACTTTGTGTTCCGAGTCGGTAGTGGTATAATTATATTTAGTTAATCAATGGACACGTCATGGACAACGATATCCAAGAATGAACGCATCATACCAGTAAATATATATACTTACAGGGTCAAAATATAAAAGGTTTGGATAAAGGGATTGGACAGTAGTGTGGTAATTTTCGTATTTGTAGGTTGGCTAATCTGTACCCTTTCTGAATCGTTCTTATCTCGTTTTTATAACGTTACAGTGCTACGAGCCTTGGCCGGCAGCGGACGTTCTTACGTTTGCTGCCTGACTCTGTCATTCTCATTTCTTGTTGTCGCGACAATTATTTAGGCCTTAGGCCTCCACGTTTTCGATGTAACTAAGTGCACACATTTGTGCCGCATCAAAATGTAGTTTCATTTCCGAATCAGTTTCTTAAAATTTAATCTTCAGCATTAGCCAACCTTACTACAATGAATTGAGTGTAATAAACGGGGAAACTTAATAAATCTATTTATACAGTCCACTATCTTTATCATTTTGCATCCTGGCGATAACACACCAAGTTTCATTCTTTCTGATGGAAAAAGGCATACGTGCCGACATACAACACATTTTTACGCGGTCCACTCGGCCGCAGCTCAACATAACATTTTATTTGGTCCTAACGTGACGGATCAACATTCTTCTTACTAACCATTTTTTTTTCGCTCCGTGCCTGGATTCGTTATTCACCTTTTCATTATTCTTCTGCCCTAATTTCTGGCCATCACGGGCGACTCAGCATATTCGCTGATCCGACCGTGTCGTGACTTAACCAGCATTTCTTTCGTCGCCTTTGAGCCTCCTGACGATATCACTGCAAGATCATCCATGTGCTAGCGTCAGTACTCCAGTGTAAGCAGTCATCTCTCCGGTCTGTGTGTTCGCCATCTTCTCCACGGCCTCGACGCTTCGGGACATCGCATACCAGGTACCACATCATTAACATCATTATCAGGTGCGTACAATGGCTGAAGAAGGCCTCAAAGTGTTGGTCAGAAAGAGAGGAGGCTTAAAGTCTGCCATAGTGCGTATTAATTCGGCTATCAGTAACTTTGACAAGAACACTAATACCAAACATTTCTTAACAGTCAGACTTGAAAGTCTAAAAAGCTTGGCAACAAAATACGATGAGGTACAGTCCGAAATTGAGCTTATTTCTAAAGACATAAACGCTGCTCAAGAAGACCTAGTTGAGGTCGAAGAGCTGTTATATTCGACAGAAGCTAATATCTTACAACTGATAGAAACCTTTAACGTTCAGACTGTATCTCCCGTATTAACAAGCAATACACAACTAAAACCGATAAGTTTGCCCTGCTTCACAGGCAATATCTTAGAATGGCAGCATTTCTACTCAATATTTCTGGACTTGGTGCATGGCAGATCTGATCTAACGTCAGTGCAGAAATTACACTATTTGTATTCGTCTCTGAAAAATGAGCCGCTAGATTTAATTAAGTCATTACCTATCTGTAACGAAAACTACTCGATAGCGTTGAGTTTGCTGTCCGCTAGATATGACAATAAATTCATACTAGCAAAGTACTATATTCAAAATTTACTTGAAGTAAAGTCAACAATAAAAGACTCTGTCCAAAGTTTGGCAGAATTCATAAATACGATAACGTCTTCCGTTAATTCACTGGCGGCCATGCAACTGTCAGTGGATTCATTCGAGCTTATCACTGTACAATTATTGTCAGCGAAACTCGACCATACTACTTTTAAATTATGGAAGGAGTCTATAGACCCTGATAATCTTCCTAACTTTCAAGGTTTTACTCAGTTTTTAAACGCACGTAGACAGCTGTTAGAAAATACACTGCCTATCGATGCCGGACAGCAACTCAACAAGCTAAGTTTAAGATTCAATAATAAATCTGACAAACATAAATCACGAAACGCTGCTGGCAGCACTGCATTTAAAAGTTATCACTCAGCGTCAAATAATTATTCATGTTTATGCTGTAAATCTAATCATCCAATTTACATGTGTGATAAATTTCGTGCACTGAGCACATCAGAACGAGGACAATTCATATTAAATCATAAATGCTGTACTAATTGTCTAAGACCAGATAATTTCTCATCTAATTGTAAGATTAAACAATCATGTAAGATCTGCTCAAAACGACACCATACATTGTTGCACATAAACAATGTGTCGAAGCCAGTCTCTGCCAGCAGCAGTAATTATTGTTCACTCAAATTACAATCCACAAATAATATTCTTTTATCAACAGCAATTGTGTTTGTCATTGACCAGGCTGGCAACAGACAACCCGCAAGAGTTCTTTTGGATGCGTGTTCACAAATAAATTTTTGTACGGAGTCATTTGCCAAGAAATTACGGCTTAACTTGACTAAATCTAACATACCGATTACAGGTATAAATAATACCGCGTGTTATGCCACTAATCTCGCGTCTATACGCATTATTTCCCGTTATCAAAGATTTAGCTTCGAGGCAAAATGTGCTGTCTTATCTGCATTAACCCATAAACTGCCAGCACAATCTTTTGACATAAATCAATTTAACATTCCAGATAACATTTTTCTTGCTGATCCAAATTTCAACATATCATCTGACATCGACATACTGTTAGGAGCTCTATTCTACCTAGATTTAATCTTAGGTAACAAATACGTCCGCGGTTCTCATTTTCCTATTATACAGGAAACAAAGTTAGGCTACATTCTTGCAGGCAATCTGCCCAAACACTGCCGTTATAAGGGTCCTGCTGTTTCGTTCCTAGCTAGGAACAACGACGGTCAAATTCTGGAGTCTCTCGAAAAATTTTGGGAGACAGAAACTATCCCTGATAATATTAATAACCTATTAATTAATAACCTACCTATTAATAACGAGTCAGCTTGTGAGGAGCATTTCGTTAAGTCTACTCATCGCAATCAAGAGGGTAGGTTCGTTGTTGCGCTACCATTTAAGTCAGACCATCCCCAGTTGGGTGAGTCCTATGCTACCGCTGAAGCAAGATTCTTGAGTTTAGAACTCCGGTTCATGCGCGATTCTAAGCTTGCGCGCGATTACGCAAACTTTATTCAGGAGTATAAGGATCTTGGCCACATGACGCTTATCGACAATTGCTCTATCAATTCTGGGGTTTCAAATACCTACTATCTGCCACACCATGCCGTCTTTAAGCATTCTAGTTCTACGACAAAACTTCGCGTCGTTTTTGACGGTTCGTCCAAAACTACCAATGGTCTTTCTCTCAATGACATCTTGTTGGTAGGCCCGAACGTCCAAGACCTTTTTTCTATTCTTTTGCGATTTCATATGCATAACTATGTTCTCATCGCCGACATCGAGAAGATGTATCGACAAATTCTGGTAGCTGAGAAGGATTGTCTTTATCAACGTATTCTGTGGCGCGACTCTCCCCTCGAACAGTTTAAACACTTTGTATTACGAACTGTAACATACGGCACTGCTAGTGCTTCGTTTTTGGCTACTCGCTGTCTTAATCAAATTGGTAAGGATCATGAAGCTTCTTTTCCTGACGCAGCGTCAGCTATAACAAATGATTTCTATGTCGACGATTTGTTAACTGGCGCAGACACCATTTCTGATCTGACCAAGTTGAAATCTGACTTAGGTACGTTGTTGAGTCAATACGGTCTCACGCTGCACAAATGGGCATCAAATGAACCCCAGGTGGTTGCAAATCATGACAATTTATCACTCCCTTTAAACAAACAGGCTAATGTGCGTACCTTGGGCATTCTCTGGACTAACACTACCGATTCATTTTTGTTTGACATCAAATCATTCCCCGTTGAATCAAGCATCTCCAAGAGGAAAATCCTATCGATTATCGCAGGCATTTACGATCCGCTCGAACTTGTCGATCCCATTGTTTTTCTGTACAAACAGTTTATGCAGCAACTCTGGCTGTGCAATCTTGGTTGGGATGAGCCAATCTCCGGGCAATTACGCTTGCATTGGCATTCATTATGCGATAAGTTGTGTCTGATCAGTAAAATTATTGTCCCACGTTCTATTCGTTGCAAGTCTAAGGCAAGGATAGTTGAATTACTTGGGTTTTCGGATGCTTCTGAAAAGGGTTATGGGTGTTGTGTTTATATTAGAGTCATTTATCAAGATTCATCGGCCTCTTGTCATCTTCTGTGTTCTAAATCTCGCGTGGCCCCACTACGACAGGTGTCATTACCTCGCATTGAATTCTGCGCAGTTGATTATGGTGGCCCCTTCATGATTCGTCATGGCGGGCAGAAATCTAGGACTCTGTCAAAATCGTACGTGTCTTTGTTCATCTGCTTAGCAACCAGGGCCATTCATTTGGAATTGGTTTCCGACCTTACAGCCAACGCGTTTATAGCTGCCTTACGTCGGTTTATGTCCCGTAGGGGCATACCCAGCCAGTTATATTCTGATAATGGCACGAACTTTAGGAAGGCCCGCAATGTTTTACATGACCTTTACAATCTTTGGCACAATAAGGATGCCACCTCATCAATCAAATCCTTTACGACCTCTCAGGGTATTTCATGGTCATTTATTCCTCCCTCGTCACCCCATTTTGGTGGTCTTTGGGAGAGCGGTATAAAGTGTTTAAAGCATCATTTGCGCCGCGTGGTAGGCAAGTCTATACTCACCTTCGACGAGTTTACGACGGTTTTGTCTCAGATAGAGGCATGTCTAAACTCTTGCCCATTATTTGCCATTTCATCGGATGTAAATGATCCGGTGCCACTTACACCTGGCCATTTTTTGATTTGCGCGCCATTAACGGCGATACCTGACCCAGACTTATCTCACGTTCCCATCTCTCGTCTTGGACGTTGGCAACTTCTCCAGAAGTTTGTCCAAGTCATTTGGAATGCTTGTTCTCGCGATTATTTACATCAATTACAGCAACGTCACAAGTGGAAATTCGCCAAGGATAATGTTTCCATTGGTGACCTGGTTTTATTGATGGAGGATAACTTACTGTGACGATTTAAATTGTAACCATTATTAAAAAGAAAGAAATTAAAAAAAATTAAGGTTGCGAGCCATTAACCATTTAAATCTCACAATAATAATAAAAACATGTAGCTACTAAGTGTGAAAGGAAGAAGTAATTAATAAGGGCAAAGAAACTGTAATAAAAAGGCATATTGTAAATAATTATTATTGTTGTATTTAACCCTTGCTTGCTATCAGGCGCCTACCTGTTGATTCCGGACTCGACATGTTTTCCGAGTCTTCTGTAATTAAGAATAAAATAAAAAACTAATGTTAATAATTAAAGAATCTGAAGACACAGATAGTCACTAAAACTACTCATTTAAATTATGTATTTTTATCTAGGGATAGTTTGTATAAATAAAAAAGTTTATTTAGAGAGAGACAGGGACTATATTCTCGCGGAATAAACACCCCACTACCTCTTATGCAGTACCAGTGGAAGAGGGCGAAAAATCTCTCTCTCGCTATGAAGACTCCAAGCAGTGCACACGCACGAGCAAAAGCTCTGTTGGAATGTTGTGTGATTTGTTGTTAGTTTGGCTTATTTCAAATGTAGTTTATTAACTGCTACACAAAAGAGTGTAACATGTAACATTAATTAAAAATCAGAAACGTGGTAACAAGAAGAAATATGTGACAACAAAAGTACGAGTATTAATAACGATGACTGCTAACTTCACCAACTGACGACACTTTTCAACATCCTACCCGGAGAGGTGAACTACCAGAATTTGCAACTCTAGTAGACCCGACAGAAGATGCAGTTCGAGACATCAAAGAATCTACGCCTACCATCGTAGAAGGTTCGACCTAGACTGCAGACGTTTAAGCCTTTAATGACTAAGACCAGACCTAGATGAGGACGACGCTTTTAAGGATTCCCAAGACGGACACTCCCGGAGGAAATTTCTACATACCAAATTAAAGGTGACTCGATAGCACGTCTATCGAGGAATAAATAATAATTATAATTGTAACACAATACACTTTAAAAGAGAGACTTTTCAGAGACGATTAAACTTGTAAAGATTAAAAAAGAATTAACTCTAAGAATTTAATGTAACTATTCAGACATCATACATTGTAACAGTTTAA
Organism: Magicicada septendecula; assembly: GCA_034769895.1. Lineage (NCBI taxonomy): Eukaryota > Metazoa > Arthropoda > Insecta > Hemiptera > Cicadidae > Magicicada > Magicicada septendecula. Next base: position 103,004,234 of record CM068376.1, read on the forward strand.
ATCTTAATGTATCGTAGTATAATTAATACCATTCTTCAAATGGAATAATAATGAAGCATAAAACTAAAGGTCTTGCAAGCTAATATCATGAATTGAATATAATTAAAAGTTTGATGACTAAATACCTAAGGTTACCCGGATCCGTGGTATAGCTAAATAAAATCTGTTGTGATCCCAAAGTTTAAATAAAGAATTCAAATAACTTTAATAATTCAATTAGTAATGTCATGGGATCTATCTTTTGAGTAAATGTTATTTTTCAAATGTTTAATAAAGAGAAGTCTTCTTGTTACACACATATACTGAGTACATAAATCAACAGTTTTCCCATTCCCTGATTCCTTTTATATTTACTCTGTGTTGTTCTGATTAAATTTCAGCTCGTCGAATAAGGCAGCCTGAATAATTGGCAGAACCAATTACTTCGGGTTCCCCAAGTTATAACACTAGAGAAGATGTTATATTACCTCCATTATCATGGAAATTTGGGGTAATTACCGCCACATTTCCCAGCCCAGACAACTTAATTAGAGTTGTAGACATTCGCACGCCTACTGGTATTTTACGAAGACCCGTTCATAAGCTATGCTTGTTGCCAGCCCGGGACGAGGCTTAGACACAAGGTTACTATAATTATTTAGCACGATGCTAGTTTACTTGGCCACTAGCTTTCATTACTTCATTGTATGACCATTTGGTCAACTTGATTGTGATATGTATCATCACAACATTTTAATGTTAATTTTGCATCATTGCGTGTTTTTATACTAAATTTTGCATGTGACTTGTAATTTTACAACCATGCACTGTGCTATTATAGCTATACTTATCATATTTCATGGTGGTATACTCTGCTATTTTTGTATTTATATGTTAATAATTTGTGAGGCATATTATGTCCTACACATTTACATTTTGATATTGGTATTGGTTATCTGTCATGTTATTGGTGGTATTGCTTTATACAACATTTTTTACATAATATTCGCATGGTATGCAGTTATACAACCATGTATGCATTTTCTTGCACATTTGTCAATATGTGTGATTTTATTATTCTATGAATGTATTTCTCGCAATTGTTTAACTCATGTGTTACATTTGTATAACCACATTGTTGTACTTGTCACTTATGCTATTGTGCCTTATTAATATTTGTAATTAACTAAACTGATTTCTATTGTATTTATTATATAACTTGTATTTATATAAAACACATTGTTTTTCGCATCTACTGTCTATAACCACGCCACGCCTATGTTTTTATTTTTTATATTGCACTTTATATTGTATTTTGCATTCTGTGATTACGCATTGCACAATTATTATTCATGCTAATTATGACATACATGTCATTACAATTTGTGCTTGCAAGCAGTCAACTATGTATAACTTGTTTTCACTTAACAATTTATTGTATATTCCTGAAACATCAGGATAGCATGCATCGTTCAAACTATATGGCGTCATGCTAAATTTATGTCTATACATGTATAATTTTATAATAATTTTGTTTGCTCATTGTATTCAATTCTACTTGTATAGGTCTACTGGCCTTAACTGGTTCAAGCTAACCACTGTGACTTGCATAAATGTTACAATTTATCGGGCCCATCATGTGATGAGTCACCGATTATTCATCATTAAACATTGTTAAATTATGTATTTTCATGTCTTATATCGTTCAATATTGTATACATACAATATGTATTGGCAATACATTGCTAACTTTGAATTTTACTCATGTTTAATTCAAGCTGCACGCCGACCTTGGCCTGCTTAACTCTTATTATCTCTGAAGATTATCGCTAAGCAGTTAATGTCATAACTGTTATCTAAGACTACAACTCAAGGTTCAATGCAGCCTACTGAGATTAACCTTTATTATTAAGAACTCTGTATTTTTCTACAATAAGTTATTAAAATGTATTAAAAAATCTTTTGATTTTTTGGCGGGCAGTCATGGACAGTAGTGTGGTAATTTTCGTATTTGTAGGTTGGCTAATCTGTACCCTTTCTGAATCGTTCTTATCTCGTTTTTATAACGTTACAGTGCTACGAGCCTTGGCCGGCAGCGGACGTTCTTACGTTTGCTGCCTGACTCTGTCATTCTCATTTCTTGTTGTCGCGACAATTATTTAGGCTTTAGGCCTCCACGTTTTCGATGTAACTAAGTGCACACATTTGTGCCGCATCAAAATGTAGTTTCATTTCCGAATCAGTTTCTTAAAATTTAATCTTCAGCATTAGCCAACCTTACTACAATGAATTGAGTGTAATAAACGGAGAAACTTAATAAATCTATTTATACAGTCCACTATCTTTATCATTTTGCATCCTGGCGATAACACACCAAGTTTCATTCTTTCTGATGGAAAAAGGCATACGTGCCGACATACAACACATTTTTACGCGGTCCACTCGGCCGCAGCTCAACATAACATTTTATTTGGTCCTAACGTGACGGATCAACATTCTTCTTACTAACCAGGGATGGTTACTCTAATGCCTTTCGTTTGCTAGACTTATTGTCTTAAGCAAAAGAAAATTAACTACCGGTACCACGTTGAAAGACAATAGAAAAAGACATAAGTCCATCACAGAAATAGACACTAAATTAATTACCTAAGACGAAACAAGAAACGGGTAGAAAGTACCATCGTTTTCTGGCGTAAAGAAAGTATATTTAGTACATGAAAATGATGTGCAGTGCAAATGTAATTTCATTTTCGCATATTGTTGGTGTGTGTACACATAAATATTTATAAACGTTTGTAGATTCATGTATTAAATGGAATATGGCTAAACATATTGTTACGACGGTCTACTGATCGTCGTATGGTACAGTAGAAAACAAAATACAAGACACCAATTAGTCACTAATCACCAGCTTTAATTATCACAATTAAATGGTTTGTAATCAACAAGATAGTCTCTTACAACAAATCAAATGAAAATTGTTCACACGCAATAATAATGTCAACGAGTCTTGCACAATTATAAAACACATAACACTTCGCCACAATACTTCGAACCGTCCTGGAATAAATCACCACTAAAACTGAACTCAGCGTCGCGGAGTACTTGTATTTATACCCTGCTGAAATTCCAAAATAATCCATACTAAGCTTCAGCGCTACTAGAAAACACCAGAACATAATTGATTGCGGCCTTGCACACAGCGCGCGCGGACTGGTGAGATCTGGATCAGTCTCGCCTACGGACGTGTGACAAGTGTCACGTAATTGTCCTTCATCTCAAAGTATCAGCAACACACACACACACAATAGCCAGTCTCCGCTGGAATAGCCGAGAAACACGTAGCATGTTCTGTAATTTCGTAACACTTCCCCCTCCTTAAGCCTGTTCGTCTCGAACGGGCAAACCATCTCTGAAGTAATACTTAACCAGTTTATAGCTGGTCTATTTTCGAAAGATAATTCTCTGGCTCTTTGAATTCAGTCTCGTGTGACCCGAGCATCAAGTTCCCAGGAATATGAGTCTTCCGCTCAACCACTAGCTCTGCGGGAATCACTCCTGTTGCGACATGTACTCATGACCTATATACCATTAGCTGGTCCAAGTCAGATTGGTTCTCGTCAGCAACCTCATGCATGACTCGATCTTCAGTAACGTTCCCACAGGGGCTTCCATTAACCCAGGAACAAGCAAGAGTCTTGTCTCGACACCCATAGTTGGCTTTCCAATCACTTCTTTTGTCGTTACACTTATTTGTACTTCCTCTGCTAGTTCTTCCTCCATTTCCGCTTCCAATAAGAAGGGTTCCTCTTGACCAGACCTGTTGACTTTTGCTTTGGTCAATACCACTTTCTTAATCGAATGGTTGGTAAACCCTGTCATTTTAGCCTTGCAAAGCTTTATCTTCTATTGGCCAACCCTCGGGACATTCTCTCTTAAGTCCACAACGAATCCGTTGGCATTCATAATGTCCGTGCTAAGAATCACTTCATCAACAATGTCTGCAACGAGCATTTGGTGGCTAAATTCGAGAAGACCCAGGCTTACACGTACGTCTACCTTTCCTAACACCTTGATGGGGCTTCCAGTCACAGTCTGTATTGTACAAGAGCTAACTTGAGGCTGGCGGTTGCTGACCAAGTCAGGGCGCACAATGGACACTGTTGGTTGCGCTCGTGTTAACTGTAACGACGTTGGTTTACCTTCCGCAAATCCATTAACGATCAAGTTTCCACTGGTCTTATGTAGCGTGGAAACTGTGTGCTGTTCTGGGGCTTTACTCCACGGCCGGTAGCAGGCCACACCCTAAATCCAGATAATCAGTAGTCCCTACGGCAGGAGCTCTTTCTGAAGCTCGGAACGTAGTACACGAGCGGGCGACGGGCAAGCCCTTCGTCCCGCACAGCCATTGAACTTGTGTGGGGCTTTACTTCTCTAATTAGTGCGATCACTCTCTTCTCTCGGTGTTTTCTTCTCACAACAGTCAACCTGTAGATGATCACGTTTTCCACAGTTGTAACACTTCGGTATTCTGTCTTTTTCCCATCGTTCAAATCGTTGCGGTGCTCTTGAACTTCTGAATTATTTGTCCGACAAATTGTTTTTCTGCACCCATCGTAACGGCAATGTGGTACTGTGATCTTCTGACTACAATGTGATGGCATAAACCCATTAATATAGCGGGACGCTGACTTGGCAGCTTCGAACTCTAGGGCGTGAACAAAAGCTTCTGAGCTATTTCGGTGTCTTGCCATTCGTAACACTTACTGAAATTCACAATCTCCGATGCCATCAATAAATATCTGCATAGCAAACATCATTTGAAAATCTTCTGGTGCTTCAGGATAGGCCAATCTAATCAGTCTGTCGATACTTAGGCTACCTCAAACTCTTGAAGACTCTTCCCGGAACGTTGTCGTTTTTTCTTAACTGAGCATAGTACACATCTCGCAAATGTTTATCACCATACCATAATTCTAGAGCTTTTATCAATTCGGCATGGGTGTTCTGGCTGTCAGGTGGCACAGTCTGTTCAGAAATTTGTTTTGGTTGTATCTTCATGAACTGCTCGACTTCACTTTTAATTTGTTCTCTTATGTTTGCCATTAAATTTTCTACTGCAGATATTTTATTTGACACGGATTCTTCTATGGCAGATATTTTTGTAGACATCGATTGTTCAACACTCGACAAATTTTTCTACTTCAGCTATTTTTAATATCATTGATTCTTGTACCTCCGATATTTTAGTAACTTGCTTATTAAGCTTACCTCGTAGGATACCCAGTTCTGCGGTACTATGTTCTTGCAATTGTTTTTGCATAGCTTCAAAAAGCTGGTTCCGCTTTTTTTGCTTCCTGCTTACGTTCTTCTGCATGTCGTCCTTTCGACTCGAGCAACAGTGCTTTTTGCATTTCTTCTGTTTCTTCTCTTTCCTGCCTGCATTTTTCATCCTGTCGTTTTTCTGCTTCTTCCGCCTCCTGTCTGCGTCTTTTCTCTGCTTCTTCTGCCTCTTGTGTGCGTTTCTCATCCTGTCGTTTCTCCGTCTGCAACAGCAGCATCTGGAAATTTTCCATCATCTGACTGTCATCCATTGTTTATCGATTAATTACAAATTACACTAGTCTTGTACAAGTGTCCACTGTTTCCACTGTTAACGGTTCTATTCGTCTGACACCACTGTTACAACGGTCTACTGATAGTCTTATGGTACAGTGGAAAACAAAATACAAGACACCAATTAAGTTACTAATCAACAGCTTTAATTATCACAATTAAACAGTTTGTAATTAACAAGATAGTCTGTTTGATTAACAAAAATTGCTCACACGCAATTAATAGAGTCTCGCACAATTATAAAACACATAACACATCGCCACAATGTTTCGAACCGCACTGGAATAAATCGCTACTAAAACTGAACTAAGCGTCACTGAGTACTTGTATTTATACCCCGCTGAGATTCCATAATAGTCCATACTACGCGTCACAAACTCTACTAGAAAACACCAGAACGTAATAGATTGCGGCCTTGCACACAGTGCACGCGGACTGGTGAAATGTGGATCAGCCTCGGCTACGGACGCGTGACAAGTGTCACGTAGTTGTCCTTCATCTCAAAGTAGCAGCAATATGTACCCACACACACATTACAGCCGGGCTCCGCTGGAATAGCCGAGAAACACGTAGCATGTTCTGTGATGTCCTAACAATATTCACGCTGTCTGGAGGATTAACAAAGCAGGACATTGTTTGCATTCGATTGTTGACAACAGGAACGAAGACGATGGTGACGGTAGTCTGTTTGTGCATGCGAAGAATGAAAACAATACGACTGAAATACAAGAAATTTGATCCCAAGTCAGCAAAAGTAAACTTATATATGGAAACTCAAAAACAAGCAGTCAAAGGGAGATTTAACCGAGTTAGTTATAATATTACAGCATTAATAGAACCGGAAATGCTTCAACAACAAACTGCTACTTTAAAAGCGACATTAAGCGCAATTCACTCTCGCGTTGCAGTTCAAAATATACCCACCTGCTCGATTTCTCAGAAAAGACGTATCGTGCCACAGAGGAGACTTTAATCCACCCGAAACAAGGAAATTAACCCATTGTACTGTTATGATAGAGCCCGGTGAAACCAACTCTGTTCTGTCGCTGGTGCAAGAAAAATTATTGTTTTAAAGTTAGACGGAATTTTAAATAATTTTTATGTTTGTTACTCAAAGTATCATCATAATATATGTTATTCATGAAATTATTAAATATTCTGCGCATGTAGGCCTATATTTAATAGGGATATAGGTCATAATACATTTATACTATGTATATTATATATGTCATACATAGGACATAGCCTACAATACATACATAATAGCCTACATTTAATAGTGTAGTTTCTTGTTAATAATAATCGATGCATTTTCGTTCCAGTGACTGTGGCGCAAAAGGCGCGTTTGAGAACGTATGTACCTAAATAACTACAATTCGTCCTGAATCAGCTGCTTACAGTACAGTCTTATGCTGTATATCAGCTGTAGGCCTAAGTGAAACTGTCAAGTGAGATAAGCATTTTCTAACAATGCAAACGTAAATGTGGATACAGTTATATACGCCTTAGTTTCTTGCAAATAAATTTAGGAAAAATCGTTTTTCTTCGGCAACCGTGAGAAATGTTTGTTTCTCAGTATGTGTTAGGATGCTAGTTGAAGTCACTATCAACCTCTTCGAAACGAACATAAGCGAAGCCGTTAGTAGCCTATTCGTCAGAGCCTAAGGTTTAATTTTACCTTTAAGCAAAAGGTTGGTTGGGCGTCTATGGTGTGTTACGCACTAGGCGCGCAGTAATTTAAGACTCGATGTATTGCGCATGACTCACTTTCAGTAATACTGTATGCAAGGTATACAATAATTGTTACACCAGGCGCCCCTGCATGCCTGTTGCCTGTTTCTGCTTCTTACCTACATGAAACCAGGTTGGTAAAGAAGAATAATTCTGTTGCCATTTCGTTCTTGTAGGCTACACAACGTGAAACAACCCGGCATATTTCAACTGACGTGCTTAGTCCTTTCTATCCCCATGTCGTTTTAATACAACATTACTTTCTTCTAACTCTACAGGCTGTAAATAGCTGAACTATCCACTATCTACCAGTGTTGTATTAATGCCACATTTATCTAGGTAGTTTAAAATATTCCACTAGATGGCATCTGAATGCAGTCTGTTGTAAAATGAAATCATCTGTTTCATTCAAGGTCTTTGTACTTCTAATCTCAGTTTGTCTCTCAGTTATTTGCTTTTTTCGTGTAGGCCTAGGCCTACGTGCAGTGCGAATCTATAGTTACTAATTTTTGTAATTAATCTGCATAACATTAATATAGATTATTAAACTTTCACTTGTGAAACTTACTTTGTTTTCTCTCGTACGCGTTTCGGTGTGATGTGCGACCTGGGTCTGTCTCACACTGCTGATGAAGGCGCACATCACGCCGAAACGCGTACGGGAGGGAACAAAGTAAGTTTCACAATTAAAAGTTTAATAATTTATATTAATTTAGTCCTGTGAAAAAAGAAGATGAACTATCAAAACATGCATAACATTATCTTTCATTGATTGTTGTTGAAACTTCAAAGAAAGGTTTAAAACAACACTGGGCAGTAGTGGTATGTGAAACTTGTTCTGTGAACTAGGTTATGTTGTCATTATGTATTTGAAACTCTGATGTTCTGTGATTTGTGAACACAACATGAGTGAATTTCTTAGTGATAAAGAGCTAGAATATATTGCAATATTCCTAATGACGAATTTAACCATTATTTTCCAATTCCGGATGGCAATACTTCAGATATTTCAGAAAACAATGATTCAGATGGTGATGAAGTGGAAATAATTCGTAAAAATGTGGCAGATTTGGATAAATTCTTAAAAAATGCTGTTGATGACAACTTACAACAGGATTTACAGGTAAAATTCATTCTTATCCATAACAGATATTCATATCAGTATTTGGGCTCTTTGAAACACTTTGTAGGTTATATAACTCTTTGCAGTTTTTATTATTACATATGGGAAATTGAATACCTATTCTCTTTCCTTGTTCCAGGTTGATCTGGAAGAAATAGAAGTATCTCATGCTTCAATGTCACAGACCACACCACAGCAACGACCCCAAAAACAAAATTCACGAACATGGATGTTCAGAAACATACAATTTACTTGTCCAGACTCCATATGGAAGAGCTGCCGTCCACCTCCTCCACAAGAAGACTTGACACCATATGAGTATTTCAAACATTATATTACGGATGAAGTTATTGATGTGATTGTCGAACAGTCGGTATTTATGCCCACCATAAATGGGAAAGTTTTGAATGTTTCGCTTACTAAAATTGAACAATTTTTATCCATACTTCTTCAAGTGGGCATTGTGTATATGCCCAGTGTGAGACTTTACTGGTATAATGAATGCAGGTATTCCCCTGTTGCAGATCTCATGAGCAGAAATCGTTTTCAGCAAATATTACAATATTTTCATTTAGTTGATAACGAAAAATCTGTTCCCCCAACGGATCCAACTTATGATAAGTTGTTTAAACTTAGACCTCTTTTGACTATACTTCAAGCAGCTATGCACAATATTCCTCAAAAAGAGAAACAAAGTATCGATGAACAAATTATTCAGTTCAAGGGGAGAAGCAAAATCAAACAATATATAAAAAATAAACCACATAAGTGGGGGTATAAATGCTTCAGATGGGCAGGTAGTTCTGGGATTTTAAATGATTTCAAAATTTACACAGGAAAAAACAGCCAGTGATTATGGTATTGGTTTTCAGGAAATATTGTCCTGACTTTAGCCGATAATATCACTGTTGATAAAAATTATAAGCTATATGCAGATAATTTCTTTTCTTCTCTTATGCTGGTAAAGCATTTGAAAGAGAGAGGCATTTTTTATTTGGACACGGTGCGTAGGGACCAAATTGGAAAATGCCTCTTGAGTTCTGAAGAAGAGCTAAAAAACAAGGATCTTGGTTCTTACGATCATCGTGTAGAAACAAAAGACAATAGTGTGATGACTGGATAAGAAGGGGATAAATTTTGTATCTTCTTATGCCTGTATCGAACCAATGGATTCATGTAAGCGATGGAGTAAGCAGGAACGGAAGTATGTCCAAGTACCTTGCCCCTTTGTTGTGCAAGAGTACAGTAAATTCATGGGGGGCGTAGATCTAAGTGATATGCTGCTAGACTTTAGTGCCTTGGGTGTCTCTGTAGTGAATTTGTGGCTATACAGGCGTCATGAAATGCAGAAGAACATTAAACCTCAGCTAGCTCTGATTCAGTTTCAATCAAAAATTGCCACTGCTCTAGTGATGGCAGGCAAACTAGTGTTAAGAAAAAGAGGGACACCAAGCTCTTCTACAGACGTTTCACCACTTCAAAAACAAAAGAAACTGAACACTTCTCTTGCGCCAATTCATGATGTTCAGTTTGACAATGTTAGTCATTTTCCAACTGTGATTGAAGTTCAGGGACGGTGCAAAAATTGTGTAAAGGTTACACCAAAATTGTATGTATAAAATGTAGTGTTTGACTCTGTTTGACTGCAGAGAGAAATTGTTTTTTACAATATCGTTCAAAATAATAGAAAGCAAAATAAGTGATGTTTTCAAAATTTAGACAGCATGTATTGCAACAGTACAACCATTAACGGCACTGTGCATTGCCAAAATGAATGAAATAAATAATAAAAATAAATAAATATGAATTAATAAACATGATTCAGATTGCATAAGCTGGATCGTAGTTAAAAATAGGGAGCGCAGAATTCATGCATGGACATGCATTTTCGACACAGCTGTTGCTAGCATTGTGTACACGCATATTTTGTTTGTGTGTGTGAAGCCTGTCCATTCCTGAAATGTAATCAACCCTTTTCAAGTAGAATAGTTGTATTTTTTATTTTAATTATTAAAAAAATATGTACGATAGGGTAAAACAAAAGACACCAAAGTGTATAGAAATTAAAAGTGAATAAAGTGTTAAAAGACCGTACCGATGTGACAAAAGGTGCAATTACTATACGTAAAAAGTGAATAGCTCTTTGTGTGATTAACATAAAGAAGTGTAATTTACGTATAGTAGACATAGACATATAAAAATTAGTGATCGATTGAGCATTGAGTGATGTGAAACAAACTTCATAATTCGCAAAGATAGGCGAAAATTGTGAATTGAACAAGAGTGGGAGAAGTGACGCTTTGATAGAATCTGACAGGTTAAATATTGTTCAGACATGAGTTTTTGCACGACCTGACTATAAACACCAGGTCGCGCTAATAAAGTTTCTTCTTCTCGATTCAACCGTTGCCACAGGAGGCTATGTCAGTCAACGACGCTAATTCACATCTATAATAAGAGTTACAGGACAAACTAGATGTCCAACCAGAGCAGCAGAGTACATACGATGAGGTCTATGGACACACCGGCAGCATATGATGGGAGGCGAGACGACTATTAAACAATACATGCAGTGGAACATGACCAGAGGACCAGAAGGACATGGAGGACATGACCAGATGACCAGAACGACACGGAGAACATGACCAGAGGACAAAAGGAGGACGTACGGATGATTAACCATGTCAAATGAGGTGATAAAAAACCATTGTAATTATAGACATTTGAAAGACACTAATTAAAATTGGAATGAAAGACATTCAACCAGTATTAAAATAAATAAATTGTACATAAATGTAAAAGCAGAATAAAAGTTAGAATAATATTTCTTGTATTAAAGTTAGTAATTGAGAGTAATGTAAATGATAAGAGAAATATTTAATTTTTAAATTAACGTAATTAGTAAAGTCTTGTTGATAAAGGAGAATGCATATGCAGTAGAAAGTTAAAACAAATCAATATAAAAGAAATTTGAATACAAGTAAACTCATTATTGAAGCAAATTAATCACCAATTGCAAAAAGATGAGGACACAATGAGTAAGCCGAGAGCAAAATAAATATTTAGTTAGTTAAAATTAGATAATAAGATTTATGTATAACTTGTATATATAATTTGTTAGCAATAAGTTGTGTACGAAAGATTCATACAAACGATATAATAATGAGTCAATATTTAATATGCAAAATGAAAGATTTGGTTTAATAAATAAATAATGGAACAATTTTATCATCTTATTATGATTACACCATGAATTCAATACATTATATATAATGAAAATTGTGTTGTTATAGTATGTAATTCTACATATATTTTTTCTATGTTTTTTCTGTGTGTTTTGTAAAAGTGTTATAAACTAATCTACCATACAAAGTAATGATTTCTCTTTTATATATTGTATTCTTTCCATTTTCATTACACTGTTGTTTTATTTTATTTGTTGAACTTACATAACTAAAAAGCCTAAAAGCTCATCGTACATGATGAAACAGTTTATGTTTTAATTATTTCAGTCTTTTTTAATAGCATACTTGTAATTGACAGTTTATATTTTTGTAAATTATGGACGAATTCTTTTTTATTATATATAATATGACACTATTTTAAATTCTGCTATCGTAAAATGTGTAAAAATAGACTGTTACTTTCATATATTGATTATTTCTAATAAACACTTTACATTTTACACCAGCTAGCTGGTGAGAAGTGATTAGTGGTATACATTATTTGCTCCGCAACATCCCTCTCCGCTAAGTCCCAATGTTGTTTTAAAACAACATGCCTCTACAGAGTATATTTGTTAAAAACAAATTTTGAAAAAATATATTATGTTTCTAAAAGCATTTTAAAACAGAACTACAAAAAAAATCTCCAAAATTTGGGCCTATTTGTTTTCAGTTTTAACAAAAAATAAAATAAAATGAAAACATTGAACAGTAAACTGAATTCTGAAAAGGTTTTGACATGGAATTTTGAGTAAACGAGATTATATTTTAGAATTTGATCACAAAAATGTAGTCTATGGGGATGTTGTAGAAAACATAGTTATGTTTTTGTTTCAAATATTTTTTCACAGTTACAATTTAGCTGAAAACAATTTTTTAAGCTACCGGTAGAAATGATAGTTCTGATAATGCGCAAGTCAGAAAACATAAATACTTCAATTGTCAATAATTGATTGACACACTCAGACACACACACACACACACACACACACACATGCGCACGCGAGGATAGAGCAAATAGGGTGCAAATTTCCAGGCTTCAAGTTCTGTTTCAGTAGATCATAGAGTTGGAAATTGAGTGAGGTGTAAGAGATTATTAACATCAATGGAACGCGACACAATATCACAATACATTTTGTATGACACTCTGTACATTAGTAGGATGGCGCGTTTCCCAAGTGTGACCAGAAACAGTGTCGAAAAGATGATTTAATCGATTTTTGGCAAGCAAAGAGATTTGTGTTGATTCATAACAGATGATGAGACGGGTCTCCCACAACACTTCTTAAACCAAACAAAAATCAAAAATAGGCCACAAAGGCATACCAACTCTAAAGAAGGCAAAGACAATTTTCTTTTAGGGACTGTTTTTGTGTAACGCGTGTGGAATATTTTTCATTGACTACCTTGAAAAGAAAAACTTTAGTGGCAAACTTTTTGCAAATGATGAAATAAAGAAAAATAATCTATATCTTCCAGAACTGTAAATAAAAAAAAAAATCATTGTTAAGTGTACAAATTAAATTGGGATATACTGTTTTTTTGTAAATTTTTAAAAAGCTATGTTAAATAATTCAACGGTTTCAAGGTATCTCAATGTACAATGGAATTCTGGAATCTATGATAATAAAATAATAATAAAAGATTACACTTGTTTTGTATTACACTCAAAAGACCCTAAACGGAATAAAAATGTAAGAAAAATAAAAACAACTGATTTCCAAAGGAAAGTAAAACAATATCATTGTAATTATCAGAAATTAAGCATATTTTTAAAAAGAACAAAAAAGTATTAGGGTATATTTACATTGTACAAATCGGTAAGTAAATCATAATTTTTCTGCATCATAAAAAAATTGTAGTATACTTCTTTCAGTAGGTTTGATTTATTAGAACTCGCCTACACTTAATATTAACAAATTTACTTATGACATTTTCATTAAATTTTAAAATATCACTCTCTACTAGTAGGCTCATAAGCAATAAAAAGTTCAGCCTATCTTCTAACATAGTTGTCCAGAGCCTATGCTTAATAAGTTTCGACTTCAAAAATGATATTTCATCATTACTGTTGGTAACCATCATTGACAAATACATTTCAAGCACCACTTCCACATTAGGAAAACGTTCCTTGATTCTTTTCTAGAAGGAGTTTGTACATCCACCATATGTGGCTGATGACTGTTTTCTCCTTTTCACTTTCTTTGATGTAGGCCTACTCATTGCAAAGCGACTTGAAATGAGTTAGTACATTTCCCAGGTTGTTGTCCAAATCATTGCCATATGCTTCTACTAAATTTTGAGCTGCTTTCATGATCTCTTCATTTAAAGTAATACTGTCTAATTTACTAAGGACCCAAAACGAGTCTCATTTAATTTGCATGCTTCTAACCTCTGTCTCAATGACGACACAAATTGGTCTATAACAAGAAGGAAACTCTGGCCTTGAAACATTTCTGAGGGCGTCAGTTTAGTTTCTGGTGCCTGGCTAGTATCAAGAGGTGCCAAACTTGTTCCAAGACATTATCCCAAAATGCATAGAACCTTATTTCCAACTTAAGACATTTTTTAATGCAAACTTAGAGCAGTGCAATGGGATTTTACTAAATCTACATTATCCTCTTAGTCTTAGATTTCAAATAGTGCATCTTTTATCTACTTATACCCTTGTATTAAAGTTTTAGTTGCATCAGCACAACATGACCATCATATTTTAGTGGTCCTCTTTGGTACTAGAATGGGTTTACTATGATCACCCTTTTTCAAACTTTTGGTTAGTACTTGGTATCTATGTGTTAAACCTGTGAAATAGACATAAAGCTCTTCAAAAAAATCAAGAAACCTTACAGCACTCATACAACACTTAGTACCACCCTGTCCCACTAGATTAAGTGAATGTCCAGCGCAAGGTACCCACACTGTTAAATTACTTTGTCAGAACCAACACTTGGAAGCCATTGTACTTGCCACTCATTGAAGAAGAGTCATCATACGATTGACCATGGCAGTCTGTGATGTCTGTCATTCTCTTTCATACCTAATCAAACTGTTGAACATTTCCTATGCTTTTATGGACCTTGTTAGGCATGAATGTTACAAATCTCTCAACCAGAGTGTAATTCTCTAAATACCTGAAAATCAAAGTAAACTGGTCATTAGGACCTTTGTCTGGAGCTGAGTCCAGTGATATAGAATAGTACTCAGACTCTTTTGTGCAAGATATTATTTTATTGAAAACTCGTATGCCAATGCATAATTCCACAACTTCCTCATAAATCATCAGTGAAAGATAGTTTGTATGGCCACTTCCATGATTCCCATAGTTCTCAATATGATTACTTAAGAAGTCATCATACTCTGCTATTATTCTAGCAATCCTAAGTAGTTTCATTTTCTTGGTGACCATAGTGACTCATTTTCACCCTGAAGTGCTAATCTTTTGAATGTTTTGATATTGATTCTGATTTGAACAATTGAGCTGTTTTCAGATGGCCACAATATGAGAATCTGTCTTTTATCAATAATATAATTACATCACACACTTCTTTGTAAATTGCCTTTGTTTCTTCTTGTCATTGTTGAATTAAAATTTTCTTCAATAGTGATTTGAATAGTGTCAGTCTCATTTCTAATAGTTTAACCCTTAATTGCCCGGGCGGTTTGGTGATACAATTTTGCCCGGGCGGCGTACTGAGTACGCCAGTCCATTTGTTGGTCTGTCCCACCAAATTATCATCAACTGCTTGTAATTTTTTAACACGTTGACTGTGAATGACACACCGTGTGTCATTTTGATAACAATTCCAAGTAATTCAGCTCCAGAAAATAAAACAATTTATTTTTCTCTGCTCTAGAACGTTTTTCGTTTCATAATATTATTTCTTTGTCCTTCAATGTAATTATCTTGGTTATAAACAAAATTGTAATTATCGTTTGTAAACAAACGAGCTAAGCCGTTGAGATAAGCCGCAACAAACAGAACACTATCAAGAGAACATGTTTTTTTTTGCACAACAAAGTGAACGTGATAACATTGAAAAAGCGAAATAATAAAAAAAAAAGTGCGGGTAATTATATGCGTTTATTGAAGCGAAATATGAAAGAGGAAATGGCTGGCCTACATATATATATATATATATATATATTTTTTTTTTCTTACAAAAAGTTTCAAACAACATTTCAAAAATAAAAACAAAAGCACAAACAACGTTTTCAGTAATTATTGTCAAAAACTTAATCTTCGTCATCCAGTTCATTTTTATTGGCACATGTTCCGCAGAGATAAACTGTTTTCGCCAAATGAGTTTTGCATGTAAAAGCAGAACATTCTGAGCAACTAATCGTAGTGTAGTTGTTTTTTGCTCTTCCGCATGAAGTGCATTGCCCTTTTCCCTTTTTTGCAGGTGGTTGTATTTCCTGCTCCTCGTTTATTCCGTCCGAAGAAAGCACTCTACGAATTATTGCTTTTGAATGCACAGGTAGGCTTCGTAAGTTTGCACGATCTTGAAGGTGTGGCTTCATAAGAGATGTCGCTAAGTTTTTCAAAAATATTCTTCTAAACTTGGGAGAAGCACTGGGTTCATAGAAATTCAAAAGGATTTGTGCATTTATGCCTGCCACGTTTTGAAGCGCAAAGAAAGTTGCCATCGTCCATCTCTTTGTTTTACGGGCTATGGTATAATTGACACAGAGTTGGTCTACTACATCCACTCCACCTTTGAACTTATTATAGTCCATGATTATTTTTGGTTTTTGTGTCTCTGAATCAATTTTATCATCGTCGTGCGCGGTGCTGAGAAGAATTACACATTTATTTTTTTTTGTTATGTAAGAAACCATCGTGACATCTTTTTGAAAACAAAAAATTGAAGTTCCAACTTCTCTTGTTTTCGTTGGCTGTAATTGAAAAGGGATTTCTTTTTTGTTCTTTTTTAGTGTACCCACGAGGGTAATACCACTGGCGAGGAGAGATTTGGCTAAAGGATAACTAGTGTACCAGTTATCGGTAGTCAGGTTTCTGTTAGAACCTTTATAGCGGCTAATCAGTCTATTGACGATATCCAAGCTCGCATTCGAAGCTTCATACGGTCCAGGAGGTTGAGTGCCACAGTACATTTCCAATTTCAAGCAATAAAAAGTTCACGAATCAACAACTGCAAATATTTTTAGGCCATACTTGGCCGGCTTATTAGGAATGTATTGAATGAAAGAGCACCTGCCATGAAATGGCTCTAACTTTTCGTCAACCGTCAGTTGATCCCCAGGCGAATAAAATTTATCACAGTTGTCATTGAAAGAGTCGTAAAACTCCCGTATTGCGGCTAACTTATCGGCTGTTTTTCGAGTACGGTAAGTCTTGTGGTGTCATCGAATCTTATGGAAGCTAGAAGGTATCTGAATCGTTTCAGCCCCATCACCCCTTGCAATATTTCAATTCCAGTGCCATCCCAAGCCCATGCTTCGTCAAGATGTATTTTCGACATTTTTTGTATCCTAATAAGAATAAAATCCCAATGACAGCCATTATTTCTGATCTGCTTGTGTCCTTTGCACTATTTTTTGAGATTTTCTTAGGGTCCTCCATTGTTCTGTTACGCTGTATGTACATGTTAGTGTATTTCAATAGAGAATCAATCATGTCTAAGTTTATAATCTTCAAGAAAGCGGAAATTTCGTCTTTCACGTCGGCAGAGTCTTTGGAAGCCGGAAGTACTTGTTTCACAATATTTTTACTAGGCGTACGCGAAAATTTACTTTTTATAGGGCCCTTCTTCCATTTATAAATTTCACTGATTTCCTTTATGACCCTTCCTCTTACTTTCTTCTTTTTGTAAATAGTTTTAGTAAAAAAATCGTTGTCATCGGTATCACTCACCTCGTCGTCAGAAGTCCTTGGAAGTGGTTGAGGAAGATCACCATCTATTTCGGAATCACTATTGTGGTCACTCTGTTCGATAATCTCACGTTCATCAATATCAGATGATTGAATGTCAGTGTTAACGCCTGAATTTTGCTTCTCTTTATCCGACAGTTCACGTAAAACACGTTCGAAATCTTCGGGCCGCACAATTTCATTCCACGACATAGTTGGAGGGGCGGCGTACGGAGTACGCCAAACCGACCGGCAAGTAAAAGACGTCACTACTTCGGCTTGCGATAACAGACTGGTGAAATTCAAATGGATCATTGTGCTCGGAGGGAGTTGGTAGGAGGGTACTGAGGGGGCCGTGCCTCGATGATTGGTAGGTTTTCATTTACAGCAAAACTTGAGTGGCTGGCGTACTCTATACGCCTACCTGGGCAATTAAGGGTTAAACACAAATCCCAAAATTTTGTATGTCACTTTGAAGTTGGATACTATCCTTCTTTCTTGACTGGATTTGATAATAAAGTGTGTCAGCATCTGACAAACGTTTGTGAGTCATAACATATATTCTAGGTCTTCTAGAGCTTGTCTGAGAACAAAAACTTTATTAGAACTAATGCTTCTTAGGCATGTACTTCAGTCTCTTCGCAGAGTTCTATGAGCATCTTACGATTCTCATACACATTGTTGAAAGTCCTAATGTTATAGGTCCAACTAGTTTTTGCTACTTTGGTAATCTGTGCTTGACTATTTCCTCTAAAATACTGCACCTATTTGAAGGATTAGAAAAAACGTGGGAATTGCTGTTTAATTATTAAAAATTACTCACACTTTTGCGTGCTGTGATGCTGCATTTTGCACCACAAGATTAATCTGGTGAGCGTAAAAGTGAATATTATTATGCTAATGAACCAAATAGTACCACATTTCGAAGTGTGTAAGTGATTCTGGGAACACTGTGGCATGTGAGATTATTCCAGATCTTTACTGATCATTCTACTTCTGTGGCAGAATTATGTTCTAGGTCATACAAGATGTTGATGCCCCTTCCAGACTTTTACTTGAGTACACTGCCAACATCCACACCCACTAGCTCGTTACACTGCAAGGTGGCAGAGGTATAAATACTGTTTTTTGGAGAGGCCCAATTAGTTTTGACCCCAAGATAATCAAGTGTGGATTGAAGTGTTTCCTGTGGTTTAGTGAAAAGATATACGTGTGTTAATTAGTACAAAACTGTAAGAAGGTGACATTTTTAATTGGACAAATTTAACTTGAATTATTGTGTAAGAGTGCTCTGTTGATTTATAACTGCTTTTGTGTCTAATTAAAGTTTGTAATTAATGAGTTCATTGGTGTCAGTTGTTCTGTTACTAGTGTACTCATGACGATCTGTGTGACCATCATAACAATGGTGTCGGAAGTGGGATAGAACCTTTAACAATGGAAACAGAGGACACTTTGTAGAGAGTAGTGTAAATGGTAATTAATTTGTAAACATAGATACCAGAAAGATGACAGATGCTTTCCAAGTGCTTCTACTGCAAACACAGGAACAACAAAAAATACAACGTAGAAAGGAGGCAGAACAAGCAGAAAGACAACAAAAAGAAGAATACCCACAGGAAGCTGTACTTTAAACACAGTAAGAGACTGGAAACATAGGAACATCAGAAAATCCTGTTGCTCAAGTTGGAGAAACAACAGTATGAAAAATATAAGCAGGAAGCAGAAGTCGCAAAAAGACTGATATAGGAGCATTAACAATTGCAAGAGCATAATACTGAAGAGTTGGGTCTCCTATGTGTGACCTGGGTGATTTACGTAATGAGCTGAATGAGCAAGAGTTAAGATGGGTCTACTGTAGAGAAATTTGTCTCCAATATAGAAGAAGCAATATCATCAAAGTATCAATTGCAGTAGACGAGTTTGTTGCAAACATGAGAGAGCAAAGGTGAAGTTGAAGTTAAAGGTGAAGTTAAGGAGTTAATGAAAATACAGCCATTATTTCTGTTTTGCGTTTCAAAACAGAGAAGTAAAGAGATAGTGCCAATCATAAAGACAGAAAAGTATTCTACATATAAAATAATGTGTCAGAGAAAATGGCTTTGCCTGCAGTTGGGCCAGTTCACATCAAGGCCCCAACATTTTACGGAAGCCCTCACTGGGTGATGTATCTTAAGCAATTTGAAGCCACTGTGTGTGCAAATCTCTGAACGAAGGAATATCAATATATTGAGGTAATTACCATAAAGTGCGTGTGAAATTCCCTGCCTATTGAAGTGTAGGTAGTTTACCCTTCAAAGTTTATTCTTAAGAAAGCTAATAAACGATAAATCAACATTTAACCAATCACATGCAAAATGTTTGTCAGTTAATTTTAAATAGAAAATGCAAAATCAAGAATTGTTTCCATTTCAAATACAAAGTACAAAATATTTTTCAGAATGTCATTTTAACTTTATAGGCATTTTTAGAAAATAGGCATTTTCTGAATGATTATTAAAATAAAACACATGTTTTAACTAAAAATCTACTTCATCATAACTATAACTAATACACATACACATAATCTTCTGTAATACTGTTTCATTATAAATCTAACTTTTGTTTGCCACAGTATGTTAGCAGTAATCAGGTATTTTAGACTGATAAGCAGACTGTAATCTTATAAAGTTACATTTTGTGCAATAACTGCTTCTAAGTTATAACATTAGTAGTACATAAATATATGTTATTTATAAATATACATAATTATATTGTTTTCATACTTTAATAACTTATCAAGTACGAAATTTATTAAACTTTTAAAGGAACATAGATCACTTGATGTAATCTTTAGCATTAGCATAATTGCCCATAGAGATAATGGATGCTATAACTATCTAAGGGGGCTAGCTATGTCTTTAGTGTGTTCTTTAATAGGAATGAACTTAGGCCTTCTACACATGATTGAAAAATAACAGTACAGGTTGCTTATTTTTGATATGTATCCGTTATCTGTGTCACTGTCTTCATCCAATTGAGAGTTTTGATGCTAGGTCATTTCCAAGAAACTATAAAATTTATTGAACTTTATGCATTTTCTAAAGATTTGTTCACAAGACTTATTAAAATATGCACAGGTATTCCCAGTGGTGTAGCTAGGGGGGGCGAAGGGGGCGACTGCCCCGGGCGGCACGAGAAGGGGGGCGGCAAACTGGAAAAAATTAAACTGTACATTAAGGTGGTTCTTGGGAGTTTTCATTTCGTCTAAATTTGTCTGAAACTTTGCAGTCAACTAAACAAAGCTATTTCACATGTAGGGTCTACTGTTAAAATTTTGGTGCGATTGGCCGTTCGAAAGTTGTTGAACAGTCATAGATGTGAGCATGGCGCTGTCTGAAGCATAGAGGGGGCAAAGTATAGGCACTAGTGTAAGTGGAAATGTCCACGCAGAAACATTCATAGAGGTCATTTCTATCCTTGTCTACTGACGCATGCGCGAGAGTGGAACTCGTGCGGAACAGCTGCTTCAGCGTCAGTTCAGAAATGACCCCTACGTGATTCCATCTCTCTTTTCCAGCTGGACAGTTTCTCAGCCAATTCACCACCTCTATCTATATACCTCTATGGTCTGAAGTCAACTCAGTCTGGTACAGACGTGTATAGTAAGTAATAACCTGACTTCAATTCGCACTTATACTTATTTTTTGCATAAGCCGTAATTGAACGCATAAGCATAATTTACTTTTCGTTGTCAAAGTAACTTAAAAACTAATGCGATTTTCATAATATTGAGTTTAATATCTTAAAACTTTTTGTTTGGTAAGTCGTGCCTAAATATATATATAATAATTAGTTGAGGCATTGAACTTTATTCAAACTCAACTTCAGTTTCGAATTCAATAAAAAGTAATTATAAAGAGTATTCATGGATAAGATAGGTAAAATGCTCTTAATTTTTGATTTTAAAATACACCTGATAAGATTTTCGTTTGATCTTAAAAAGTGATGTACCCATGATCCATACCTCAAAATTTCCCCTCCCCCACCCCGTCATTAAGTCAAATCACCTCAATTCTGGGCGCTGCGCATGCTCGTGAAGATGGCATTTATGCCCAAGAGGCATAAAAACGTATTTAATTTAATGTATATAAAGAACACCAAATATTTTAAATAAAAAGTATATTTTTGATTAGATTCGCCTTAGTACATGATATACTAATAACGTAGGACAGAAGATTAAAATTGTAGTAATTTTCTTATGGAATGATCAGTTTATCTGAAATTAAGATATGTATTACGTTATACTGTGGCCGTTGCTGGTGTAAATCGCAACAAATTTGAAAAAATGCAAAAAACCAAAACTACTCGTGAACAACCCTACATTCATGATTTTTTTTATAGAGCGTGAACATATTTTATTATAAAAAGAAAAAAAAGAATTGGGAAAAGCACCATTTAGCCCATGAAACGGGGGGAGGGGTAATTTTGAGGTATTTTGTTTACCACACGTCAACGTTTCAACTGTATTCGCCCGTTAACGAAACCAGTTAATGAGTTAACTATAGTTGCAGTGTTCGCAGGTCATTGTCTAATTTTTTGCGGGTTTCCAGGTACTAAAACACCTACAGAATGAAACGAATCAAGCCAAGTGGTGCTCAATTTCGAAAGACAAAGATTAAAAAAATTCAGTCTGCTGAGAGTTCAAAAAATTTAATGAAAGCTTTTATTGAGAGAAGCTCCAGTTTGAAAATCAAGGAAGTCATGAGTCGACCCACCAAATCGTGAATCAAGCTCTTCGACTGACGAAGGACACAGCAAAGACGATAATAGTGGAGAAAACAACGAGGGGGGAAAAGTCAGTGACTCCAATAATATAAATAACTTAATTAAAACTTCTGCTACTACGTCTGAATTAAACATCATTCCAGAAACATTACTTGAACTTCAAAAAAATTCTGAAGAAGGAAATCCATTACGAGCTAATGAACATGACGATAAAAGACTACCAATAACACAGAGTGACAACTTTAGTATGGATGTTCTGCAAGATATTGGACGGTGGCCTGAAAACATTGCAAAACAGTTTCGAGACCTAGTCGTAAGTCAAGGCACCAGCCAACTGCAAAACAGACAGTGTTTTTCCTTCCGATACTACTGGAAGATCCATGAATAAGTGTTGGTTTGAGAAACTCCTTAAAAATGGAAGGAAGATTAATCGGTCATGGTTATGCTATTCTCCATGTAAAAACGTACTGTTTTGTGTTTGCTGCACATTATTTCAATAAAAGAACTACCAAAGCCAGAGCAGTTTTAGTAGTGTCAGTGGTTTTTCGACTTGGCGTAAGCTGAAGCCTCGCATCCAGGATCATGAGATTAGTGCTGCACATCGCTCAGCATTTATGGAATGGAAAGAATTAGAGCGTTCACTGAATAAAGGAGCAGCTGTTGATAGCCATCTTCAGCGACAAGTTTGTGAAGCTGCTAAGATTTGGAAAGAAATCTTGGAAAGAGTAATCGCTACAGTGCAAACATTAGCTCAGCAGAACCTAGCTCTAAGAGGACACAGAGAATCAATTACTGATAGTGCCAATCCTGGGAATTTTCTCGCACTTATCAAGTATCTTGCTAAATTCGATCCTGTAATGAGGACTCACCTGGATTCAGTTTCAGGAAATCCAGGAAATTATCTTACCTCTCCCCGGATATACAAAATGAAATTATTTCCATCTTGGGTGAACAAGTGCGGAAAACCATAATTGCCGCATGTAAAAAGGCCAAGTATTACAGTATAATGTTTGACACAACACCAGACCAATCACATGAAGAGCAAATGTCTCAGATCATTAGATTTGTTGACATTGATGAACAGTCAGTTGAGGTAAGGGAATCATTTATAGATTTTATACCCGTACATGATAAGACTGCTGCTGGTATAACGGAAGTAATAACATCCAAACTAGGGGAAGATGGCTTAGACCTGAAAAACTGTAGAGGCCAGTCATTTGACAACCAGGCAACGATGGCTGGAATTCATACAGGGGTTCAAAAAAGGATCTTAGAACTAAATCCATTAGCAATATTTGTTCCCTGCGACAACCACAGCCTTAATTTGGTAGGAGTGCACGCTGCCCACGTCAACCCTCAAGCAATCACATTTTTTGGGATCTTGGAGAAACTTTTTTACATTCTTCTCTTGTTCTACACACAGGTGGAGTGTTTTGAAAGAACGTGTAAATATTACAATAAAAAGACATGCAGAAACTAGATGGAGTTCAAAAGCAGATGCTGTTAAAGCAGTATCTTCTCAGCTAAACAAAATTATTGCTTGTCTCGAAAAACTCAGAGACACCCCTTCAGAAACAGTTGAAACACGGGAAGATGCTGCAATACTCATCAATGGATTGGAGACATTTGACTTCATATGTTTGCTGTATTTTTGGGCAAAAATTCTCCCTGCAATAAACCACTCTCAGAAAGTATTGCAGATTGAAGGAGTAAGCTTTCACAGTGCACTGTTACTGCTGCAAACTCTTGAAGATCAGTTAGGAGATTGGAGAACGAATCTTTGTGACATAGTCATTGAGAAATCTGTGAAGAAATGTGAGGAATGGGGCGTGGAAACAGATAAGAGGCCACGGAAAAATGTAAAATGGCTGGAGAGCATGCTGACGATGTATTAAACAGCCGACAAGAAATAAAACGTTGTCTAATTGAAATTATAGACAAATTGTCAGCAGAGATGAGAGACAGATTCACACATCTTTCGGAGCTAGAAAAACGATTTGGTTATCTTTGCGAGATTGAAAATCACCTCAAGAAGGGAATCAGCGAAGAAAAATTATCTGAACGCTGTAAAATACTTGCAGAAAATTATCCACATGACATTGATTTTGAAGAGCTACTAAGAGACACTAAAGATGTTTTACTGTTGTTGAAAAGAGCAACCAATAATGGTGAAAAACTAAACTTAAAACCAAAAGGTCTATTGACTTATATTAATTCGATGGGTGCAGAATCATACAAGTCCCTAGCGGCTGCCCTTCAAATACTTCTTACAATTCCAGTGTCAGTAGCCTCATGTGAGCGCTCATTTAGCAAGCTTAAGTTAATAAAAAATTACTTAAGGTCTACAATGACGGAGAATAGACTTACCAATTTAGCAGTTCTATCAATAGAACACGAAACTGCATCGTCACTTGACTACAGCAAAGTTATTTCCGATTTTGCAGCAGCAAAAGCAAGAAAAGTCAAGTTTTAAATTGTTTTCATCTGTAAATAATGCTATGTACTTTTTAGTTGCTATGTACTTTCAACTTTTAAGACTACGATTGGAGTATTTTTGAAAAGTAACATGTAAATAAAAATGCTCGGTTAAACACAATTCTTTTCTTTTCTGTTATCCTTCATGTGTAACATCGTTCATGTTAATGTTGATGTCATCCTTCATGTTAAAAAAGTTTAACCTCCAAACGGGTAGAAAGGCAACCTAGCTAAATTCTAACTTCCGAACTGACAAAAAGGTGACCTAGCAAAAGTTTAACCTCCAAACGAGGAAGAAGGCAACCTAGCGAAAGTCTAACCTCCAAACAGGCAGAAAGGCGGGCTAGGAAAAATGCTAACTCCTTTCTGCCCGCTCAAAGGTAAAAATTTCGTTGGCTCATCTTTGTGTCTGTTTGGAGTTTGGAGGTTAGACTCTCACTAGGTCACCTTTCTGTCCGTTTGGAGGTTAGACTTTTGCTAGGTCACCTTTCTACCCGTTGAAATACATATTATTATATTATTCTTTATTTACTGTTTAAATAAAGTACAGTGATAAGTCAAAAAATAAACCGCCAATTACTTCTTTTTTTTTTTTTGTCGGCGAGTGGCAACTGAAATGTGTAGGGGGCGGCGAAAGTACTAGCTACGCCACTGGGTATTCCATACTTTCAACTAACAAACTAACAAAATTAATAATTTTCTTTCATTTAGATAAACTTTCTCAGAAGCAAACTTGTAACTTATTTCACTTAATCATCAGACAGGTTTTTTACTTAAAAATTTTGTAGTTCTCTTACTTAGACAATTTATAAACTCAAACAAAAATAAACCTTTTTTACTTAAGCAAATTATAAGACTTTCCTCTCATATATGCAAAATGAGTGACTACTTTTTTGAATAAAATAATACACTCCTCATATCTTTTCATATGTCCAAATATATACTCTTTTGCATTTCTTTACAATTTCTTCATGCTTGCTTCTAACAAGATGGTACCTCCTTCTTTTTTCCAATAAACTTGTTTCTTTTCCATGATTTGGACCATGTATATTTCTAGAAGTCTATTCACTCTCCTGTTTTGTTATAAACCCTTCTTCTGTTCATCTTGCACATCATTGTTACTCCAAAAGGGAACCCTATTCAGTTCTTGGTAATATATGCTTGTATCACTTCTTATTTACCATGATTGTTTTCTGACTGCCCCCACTTCAAACTGTTATGTGATAGGCTTGGAAATTTTCCTCGTTTTGATTTCTGTTATATTCTTTGTAACTAAACATTTTTCCATGTAGTGTGCTGTCACATTGATACATGCTAACTAGACGTCCCGTTTTTAACGGGATAGTCCCTTAGTCCCTTCTTTGTTCTCTATCCTGCTGTCCCAGGAAAATATTAAAATGTCCCATTTTTCAAGAAACATTAATTTCTCCCCAAAATTTTTAAAATCTTCAAAAAACTAGACTTTAAAAATAATTAGAATATTTTATATGCAATTATATCAACCTGCAGTCTGTTAAGTGTTCTAGTGCTACTAATTATAACACGTATTGAATCTCACATTTTTCACAATATCGAACTTAACATCATTGATTACAATAGGCAGTTGACATGGGTTGCTCACAAACTTAACCTCAATGGGTACTGTAAGTGTAAGCGTAAATTTAGTGGTTATTAATGTTGTTTCATAGGTTGTGTTTTGTGAGTAGTGATTGAAGTTTGTGTGTGTGTGTGTAGTTTTAACAATAACAATGGCTAAAGGAAACTGTTATTGTAAGAATGAATTGAAAAAAATGACTTCTTATGTTATGGTAGGCGACAAGGGGACAGGTGGAAAAAGAAACGATCCCCTTTTTTCAAATTTCAAATCTGGTTACCCTACATTTACAATGTTCATTATTTTATTGTCACATTTTCTGCTGAAGTACTACTCAAGTATCCATCTAGGTGCCAGCTACAAGATGAACCATCAGACTGGCTACCACAATTCACATGGTGTTAGCTATTGGATAGAGTGACACAGTTCACAACTAACCTTGATGTGTTATCCAGTATTCATAGTCACTGGAAAATGTCTAAAGAGAAAAGTGTTTTAATCAATAAGGTGATACGGTTCTTGTCATTAGCAATGTGTATGTACTGATAATGATTTACTCGCTTGAGGAAAGGAGGGAAATAACAAGATTAATATGTCATTTATAAGCTGAAGTAACCTTCATTCTTGCCTAATTTATAGATCTCAAACATATTATTGTTGGCATATAAAAATCAGCCTATGATACATTAACTTTTTATTCTTAGTAATTTTTTGTAATCTCTAGATAAATATGTCAAGAGATTTTTTTTAGATATGTCTTTCATTTTAAATATTGAATCTACATGCTCCAGATATGTGCCCCAAGCTTTATAAATTTAGTACTTGGGACTAAATATGTGCCATAGATTTTTAGAGTTTCAGTTTATATATGTTTACAGTTTTCAGTGTTTCTCACACCATCTAACTGACATTTTGTTTCATAAGTACAAACGTTTTTTGATAAGGCAAAAGGAAAACAAAATTGTTTCAATGTGTGCAACTGCCCTATGTCAACTGGCCTTTGCTGTCAATACATCTTCCCAATTACTGGCATAAATGAAGGTGGGGTAATGCTAGTGGAGAGTAAAACAAAAGTAGTTGAATTCGTTAGCATGTCAGCTGCTGTTCCCCTGGCCTGTCCAAATACTGGCTGGCTGAATGTGTTTATTCAGTAACAGTAAATAACAGGAGTATCTTTTCTCCCTAACAAGTATGTATACCCCTTTATAGGTTTAAAATGCAAACTGGTTAAGCCTAAGATATACCTTTATGATTTTTACTTTATTATAACTAATTGCCAAATCAAAAAAATAAAATATTGGTATCAGTTTACTTTGATGCGGCAAAACCCTTTTGATGTAAAATATTAGGGTCCTTAAACTTAATTCCAAAGTGTACTTTTGTTGCCATTCTTTACTTCCCTTTATTCTCTTGACAGCTTAATTTCACTCTTGATTTAAAAGGTGGAATCACACACTCCCAGACTGGGACTATGCAGGGTTGAAGAAACACAAAATAAGGTTAAATAAAAAGAAACAAATTCACAAGTGGTTTCACAATTTATTATGTTACAGTAGATTGAGTTATGTACATATGTCAGAGTAATACACTTTCTTTCATCATTTTTTCTTAAAGTTAAAAATATATATTAAATTATTTTATATAAAATTTGAATAAAAATTTGCCAATGCTAATACATTAAAATTTCCTAAATAAATAAGATTATTAAATACAATAAATAATATTTGCAATTATGTACAATTAACCTTTGAATTGACATTAAATAATATGCACATTAGACTAATCTTATCTTATTTTGATTTGTGTGTGTGTGTGTGTGATATAATCAGTCTCTCTCTATCTATATATATATATATATATATATATATATATATATATATATATATATATATATATAGAGAGAGAGAGAGAGAGAGCATGTACTCATTTTTTTGTACATTAGATATGTTTTTATGTTTTAGTTACAACAACAACAAAAATTTGCTTTATCAAACTAAATTTGTATATGATATTCAGTTTGTATGATTGTACAAATACACTTAAAATCATAGCTTAAGGAAATCTCGTAGCCGTGGGCAATCATGTGTTTCATATAAATAACTACGATGATATATTAAAGCTGACAACTTGGTTATGTTGTAATATTACTATACATAGTAATGTTACTGTCTATACAAGTGATGTGTATTTATATTTATAAGAAACATATAATCCACAATATTTTGCTTTCCAAATGTTATAATTATTTTACTAAACACACTTGGTGACTTAGTTTTCAGTGTGTCATTCATAAACATTTAAACATAACATTCATAAACAGTGTTTCATTTTAAAACAGCATTAATGGAAAGTTATTAACATGATGACCAATGAGGCTTTCTGTGACTGTACATCAACTCTGTTGCTATTTTTAATGGTGTCCTAGGCCGTAACACATAACTGTAACAATCCAAGTGTATGTAACTGCCTTACCTTTTTTGGTGCCACAGTGCATTAAGAATGTTCCAGGATAACATTATTAAAACACAACTTTTCAGATAAATGAAATTTTATCATCTATCATTTAAAATATATTCCTTTGCACTCCCATTATATACACAGTTTGATAGCTCGTACAAGCATTTAAGTTGAGTACATATTCTTCCTTTGAAATTGTGTAAAACAGCTGCTACATTCTCCTGAATTATCTTAAATGTTACTACTTCAACTTCAGGAACTGAAAGAAATCAGATGGAGCCAAATCTGGTAAGATTTTGTAGTGGTTTCATGTCCTGTTCCTTTAGTTTCTGTTAATGAATGTGGAACAAACCTGGCACATAGTTTCATTTGCTGAGCACTTCATGCATAATAAAACTAATACCATACCCACACTGCTACTAAGCTCTTCTGGTAGCACTTTGATGTTCAGGTGAAAGTTGACAGACATTATAGTACAGCCATGCTTGAAATTCATGTCAGTAATGCATGTGGAGTAATACAAGTCGTGACCATTTTTCAAAAATTCATACCACTCAAAATCTTGGTTGCAACTTAAGCAATCTTTTTATATGCAATTTGTGTCATTAAAAATGCTTGTGCCATACTTTCTCATGCTTGAAACCAAATTTTATTGTGTTTTCTGCTATATCTTAAAAATATGACAAAGAAAGAAAAGTAGACAAACTTTACAGTAATAACAAAACTGACATAGGAAGGGGGGAGCACATGTGACACATAAATACTACTATCTGTATGTCTATAGCACTATCAGTCCTGAAACCTTTTTAATGTATTGTGTACATACAGCACAAAGTTCAAGTATTATAGAAACTACAATGGTCTTATTACTACCAGTAGATTACAAAAAAAAGTTGAAGACAAGTGTTTATTCTGTACTCACTAATGTAAATTACATATTAACACTGAAATATTGAAATGTAAATATAGCTTAAGATAGTTTGTACATAAAATTTTAAAGAGGAGAGAGTTATGTAAACTTGTGCTTAACAATTGCTTCTATTTCTGTCCTACTTGAATCAATAAATAATCTTATTCCCTCATCCAAATTGGAGTAGCTGTTCTTTTTGGGGACTGTGAATATGTTAGTATCACGGTACACAGTGTGAATTTTTATGTTATCAATAAATGTATTATCAATATATATTCTACTTGTATAATACATGTATTTTTTAAGTTATCTAAAAAAACAGTTATTTATACTAACAAGTTTTAGAAAAATCAGACACAAAACAAATGTAATTGACTTCTATAGGAAAGCAAGAAATTAATTAGATTAATACTTAGTTTAGTAGTGTACAATAAAAGGATTGCATGTACAAATGTTAATAAAATATAATTTACATAAATTATAAGAAGTACGAGGTGCTATCGGAAAGTTCCCGGACTGTACTTGGCACGGCTGTTGGACGTGACTGTACAACCTGGCGTCCCAGTGTCCGATTCCGTAATACATAATGAGTCAGTCTGCCGAGTTTCGTTGCATTGTGAGGTTGTGTTCAGTCTACGCATTGTGTTTTGTAATCGTGTGTTAACGTTCATTTGCTAATTTTATGATGGCTGATAAATTCGAGCAACGCACGTGCATTAAGTTTTGTTTTAAACTTGGTAAATCGCCTACTGAAAATTTGCAATGCTTCAAGAAGCTTTTGAAGAACATTCCCTACACAGAACACAGGTTTTTGAGTGGTACGCTCGTTTCAAAGCCGGCAGAATGTCACTTGATGATGATCACCGTTCAGGACGACCTTCCACGAGCAAAACGGATGAAAATGTTGAAAAAATTTGACAACTCATTCATGAAGACCGTCGTCAAACAATCCATGAGTTGTGTACAAGTGCCGGAATAAGCTATGGAAGCTGTCAAGAAATTCTAACTGAAAATTTAGGCATGCGTCGTGTTGCTGCGAAATTCGTCCCTCGGCTTTTGTCTGTGGATCAGAAACAGCGCCGTGTTGATGTGTGCAGTGAACTCAGAGAAACGTCTGAAAATGACCCTACCTTCATCTCCAGGGTCATAACCGGTGATGAAAGCTGGTTTTATGGTTATGATCCAGAAACAAAACAGCAGTCGCCACAGTGGAAAAGTCCACAATTACCGAGACCAAAAAAAGCACGGCAGGTCAGAAGTGCAACAAAAACCATGCTCATTGTGTTTTTCGACATCAAAGGCATTGTCCATCGCGAGTTCATGCCAGCTGGTGTTACAGTGAACTTAGATTTTTATTGTGACGTTTTGAGGCGGCTGAGACAAAATGTGCGACGAAAAAGGCCCAAATTGTGGGAAGACCAAAACTGGCTGTTGCATCACGACAATGCACCTGCTCACGCTTCACTGAAAACAACAGAGTTTTTGACCAAAAACAATATGGCCACCATCCCACACCCTCCATATTCACCAGATTTAGCCCCCTGTGATTTTTCTCTGTTCCCGAAAATAAAAATTCACATGAAAGGTCACCGTTTTGACACTGTAGAAGACATTAAGAAAAAACGCAGGAGGTGCTTGACAGCCTTCAGCAAAAGACTTTTTTTGACACTTTCCAGGCATGGAAACAACGCTGGATTCGTTGTATCAATTCGCAGGGAGACTACTTTGAAGGAGATGGGAAGCATTAATGGCCTAGGTAAGCAAAAAGAATTTATTAGACCTAGTCCGGGAACGTTCTGATAGCACCTCGTATCAGTGTTACTGTATAAGTGTGTAACTTCCTACTGCTGACAGTAGTGAACTGTGTTTTCAGGTGAACAAAAATCTAAGAATACAGTGTAAATTAATATAAATAAATTTCATAAAGTTTAATCTTAAAAACACTAGCACTGAATTGGCAGTATTTAACAGTTGCCTTGGCAGTCATTAAATGTATGCAAAAATCGCTTCTTTGCATATTGTTCAGGCTATTTTGAATAAAAAAATTGCGTTGTCATATAAGGCAGTATAGGAAAAAAGTATATTAAAACAACCGTATAAGCTTAAATCTATGCTAAATTGACCCAAATATGACTTACATTTACATTGACATTAACTAATGATTTTTGGTGGTAAGAAATTTTTTTGTTGGTGCTGCTACACAAAACAAATTTGTGCAGAAAAATACAAATGGTTATATTAAGGTTACTGTGCAGATCCAGATGTACAAATCTATGGTCAATTTCAAAAGAATTCCTTTACAAATTATAAATATTATAATATACAGTGCACACCGCTTATTGTGATCACGGATAATGTTATCATTCGGATATTCTTATCACTTTCATGAAGACCCGTCTGGACGAATATTAAAACATTTAAAAAATGTCACTTATTGTAATCAATAATTCGGTTTATGTTATCACGTTTTTGCTTTCGTGAAACTTTTGTCTGAGAATATCTGGGGTGACTGTACTGCATTCACAAAACGAATTACACTGTCTGCTACTCTTTGTCCCTCTGGTCATAATGTTTACAAGTTGTGAAGGACGAAGTAGAAGAGGGTGCAGTTGGCCATTCACCCGCTCAACTTTCACTTTCGAGCAATAAACCCATGTTCGACCCTTCAGTATAGCTACAGCTTTTACATTGTGAAGTTTACATTATTGCAGTGAAATTATGGCTAGTGTGGAGAATAAACGTAAAGATTTAAACCTTAAAGAAAAACTTTCAATCATACAACGCTATGACAAATTGCCTAAAATGAGTCAACGCAGTGCGGCAGTGCAGTTACAGATTTCACAATCTCTTTTGTGCAAATTGTTAAAAAATCGGGACAGTATTGTGAGGGCTGAAAAAGAAGACCAAAACTTGAATTGTAAGAGGTTTCGTGGTGGAAGAAAAGACAATGAGGTTGAATCACCTCTAAAACTTTGGTTCACTAATGTTTGTGAACAAGATGCTCGTGTTGATGGACCTCTAATGTGACAAAAAGCAGAAGAACTTGCTAAGAAAATGGGAAAAGATGATTTTGTAGCAACAGAAGGATGGTTTCATCGTTGGAAGAAATGAGAGAACATTGTGTACAAACGAATGCACGGTGAACAGAAGGATGCTGAGTTCTCTAGTGCTGAAAGATAGATAGAAGAGGAGTGGCCAAAAATTATATCTATGTACTCTCCGGATTGTGTGTTTAATGCAGATGAGATCGGACTGTATTATCGCACCTTGCCTGAGCATACTTATTTGTTCAAGAATGAAAGTGCTAAAGGATGTAAGACATCCAAGGGACGGTTAACTGTCTTGTGCTGCGTAAATATGAATGGTGACAAAGAAAGGCTTCTGGTAATTGGCAAAAGCAAGAACCCACGATGCTTTAAAGGTGTGAAGAAATTTCCAGTAGACTATCATTCAAACTCTAATGTATGGATGACTGCATTAATATTTAAAGAATATCTATTAAAATGGGATAGTAGGTTAAACAGGAAGATCGTCTTGCTGATTGATAATTGTACAGCACACAATGTAAACTGTGAGTTAAAGAACATCAATCTTGTGTTCTTACCTGCCAACATGACTTCATTGATACAACAATGCGACCAGGGGATTATTCGAACCCTAAAGGGATTCTTATTGCCATGAGATGCGCACAAGAATCCTAGAAAACATGGCGAATACAAAAGAACTGAGTGAAAATGACCTTGCAAAACTAACCAATGTTCTTGAGGTTTTTCCCTGCATCTCCTGGCCATGTCATAGAATAATCTCTCAGGAAGTACGATTCGGAACTGCTTCAAGCATGGAGGATTTTCAAAACAGGCCCCAGAATCTGAAGATACAGCAGACATTCGTCCATTAGACATGACTGTAGACGAATTTCAAGAATGGATGGAGATCGACGAAGACATAATTGTTGCTGCTAGACCGACAGAAGATGACGTGTGTGAAGCTGCCACATCCTCAGACTCACAAGTGGGAGAAGAAGAGGCTGAAGCAGAAGATGATGCTACTGAACCTCCTCAACCTCCAACAAACGCTGAAATGAGAGAGGCATTAAAAGTGTTACGATGCGGTGTCCAGCACAGGTCAGTAGATTTTCAGAAACATTATGAGTATGAGCGCTTTATTAATGATCTATTGAGAGAAAACCAGAGGCAAACAACAATAAAAGATTTTTTTAATTGATGCCGATACAGTTGGCCTACATGTAAGTTTTTGTTGTACTGTACTACGTTTCATTATACTGTATGTAGTGTACTAGCAAGTGAATAAACAACTTTCCAAAGTTCTACTTGGTTCTTTCGTTCATTGTTATCAATCGGTTAATGTTATCAGGCTAGCTATGTCCTAAAGTGGTCACAATAAGCGGCGTGCACTGTATATATACAAGTAAAAAAATAATAACAATATACAACAAATAAATAACGTTTTTTTTAATCGATACACATTGGCCTACATTTGTTTACAGAGATACTTTGGTAAATACCATGTACTAAACTAAAAGCACTAAGTTTCAGATTGAAACAAAATTTATATAGACCATCAAAAAAATAAATAAAGAAAAAATGTTACTCTGAATGATTTAAAGAATATAAAAAGCCACACACACACAAACAAATGTATATTCCAAAAATACGATATGGTTGGATATGGTTAAAGTGTTATAGTAATTAAGACGTGTGTTTTAAAATAAAGAGTCTTATTTGCTAATTGAACAATTCACATTTCCCTGTGCAATTAAATTACCTTTCCAGTAAGAACCTGAACTCTGGAGAATCCAGATTACTAGTACAAAATATTTTGAAACTAAGTAAAACAAAAGAAAATAAATAATACTTAAAGATTTTTGTATCATGTACCATACAGAACGCTTATTAAAAATCCCAAAGCGAGTAATAGTAATCACAAACTTTCACTCCAAGTTTGAATACCTGAAGCTATGGTAGCTTCAGAATTTGTTATAAAGCTATATTTACCTGTCTTATTTAATTTTCATATTTAGACATATATTTTAGCAATGTGTTAAGTAATTATCTGATTTTCTTCTGCGGTAAAATTGCACTTTTATGTGGTAAAACCAATTCTATGAATTTGGCTAAGCCAATTTAGGAGAGCTTTGAACAGATGCTTAAATTGGCATAGGTTTTAAAACCATGTGAGATATAAATGTTGAATTTCTAAAATAACTATGTGCTTTTTTGACTGTTCAGATGCTATGATATGCAAGAGTAAAACAACTACCTTTTGTATATTTTAAGTATTATCATTTAGTTTTGTTTTGTATTGCTGCTACCGAAATAGTTGTTTATGTTCAAAAGTTGTTATTTAAAAGAAAATGACCTGAGGCTCCCTTTCATTAGTGAAAGTGAGTTTTGACTAAATTTGTCACTTTTAAAAATTGTAAATAGGTTTCATTTAGTAAACAACTAAACAGTATATAAATGGAACGAAATGTCCAAACGCTCATCTATCCCAGAGGGTTGCAGTACAACAGAGGGTCACAGTACGACAGATTGTCAGTGACAGGCTTGTTGAATAGTTGACTACATGTAAACTAGGTAAAGTAGACACTTAATTTATAATTGTATGTAAAAAATTGTTAGTGTTAATGAATAGTCAGTATTACAAAGTAACTAAGAATAGGATCCCAAGAAGAGTTAATGTAAAAGGAAATTAATTTTATTTATTGTGAAATAGAATAACCAGTAGCATTACAATATTATCAAGATAATTGTCTGATGTTAAAATAAATCATTCTTTGGTATCTTCTGAATTTCTTAATTCTTAATCGGGCAACATACTCCAATTAAAATTTGCTTAGCCACTCGAGCAAATAGTAAACTGTAATTACCTTCGTACTGACGGGTAACAAACGTGGTGTCAGAGGTGTGGGGTACGCCTGAAAGATACCCTAAAGAAGATAGTGTACTTGTGTGGTGTGAGGTTCGCCAAAAGAGACCTCGAAAATTCAAGACAGAAGACCCAAGAAAGAAGAAAGAAGTAAGGAGAAAATACATAAGTAACCATTATATAGCTAGTGTGGAACACTTGATGAAATAGATTGATAAAGTACTAAGTACAAGTTAAAACAATGTCCCTTGTGAAGCTAGATATCGCTCTACAGTTGATACCTATATATGGTGATGAAAAGAATGTAGATTTGCAAGCATATATCGATTGCGTTAGTTTTGTTTTACAAAATGTAAAGCCGGAAGAACATAATAATTATTTGCAGATCGCTAAAATCAGACTTAGGGGTGAAATAGAATTCACCGTATGCCGCTCAGATATAGAAACGTGGAATGAATTAAAATAATTTTTACGTAACAGAACTGACTGAAAGGCGCATGCAGAAAAGTTTTACGAAAGGTGTGTTAACCATTCAGAAATATTTTACTGAATCGAAAAACTAATTCATTCAACGAAGCAGTTAAAGATGCCTTAATCTTAGAACTAGAATTAGAAGAAGATAAGTTCCTTGATAGACGTAAAAGAATTGATTCCGTTAAATGTTATAAATGCGGAAGAGTAGGACACAAAGCCGTCGCTTGTAGAAGGGGCGAAGAAGTAAACGCAGTAGATAGCAAACGCGTAACCTGTTACAATTGTGGCAAAATAGGTCATATCGCTCGAGATTGTCGTAGTGCAAAGCAAAATAAATCAGTCAATAATAATTATCAAAATGCTAACCTCAGATTTAAAAATAAGATAGTGGG
This sequence comes from Magicicada septendecula, assembly GCA_034769895.1. Lineage (NCBI taxonomy): Eukaryota > Metazoa > Arthropoda > Insecta > Hemiptera > Cicadidae > Magicicada > Magicicada septendecula. The sequence goes on from CM068376.1 coordinate 103,040,737, forward strand.
AAACGATTTACGTCTGCCGTATACCTCTCGTAACGATGGGTCGGAACCTATGAAGTCAGGGGATTACAAAGTAACAACAAAGCATACCTAACTTTAGACATAGAAGAATGTGAAAACCGAAAGTGTCGAATGTTAGTGGACTCAGGCTCAGACATAACAATTTTAAAAATAGCGAGTTTACACGATAATGTAGATATATATAGTAATAAAAAACTAGAGCTTAATGGAATTAGTGGACGAATCATAACTTACGGGGAAGCAAATTGTCACGTTAGTATAGATGACACTATCAAACAACACACAATTCACATAGTTCTGATGACATTTCAGTTACAAGCAGATGGCATAATAGGTATAGACATTTTGAATAAATTAGGTGCCACGATAGATTGCGTAAACAAAACGATTGAAATATTACCAATTACGACAACACATCTGAACGAATCTAAACTCGATACACAACATTTAAATGCGGAAGAGAAGAGAGTACTCTTAAACATGTGTGCTAATTATACCGATTTACGTAGGAAACCGGGGCAGTACTTATCACACACAAATACTGTAAAACACGAAATTCTGGTAGACCCAGGTCAATCACCCATTAACCAGAGACCTTATCGATTGCCCGAATCACAGAAACAGGTGGTAGCTGACCATATAGCCAAATTAAACTTAAACGGTATAATAAGAGAAAGTGTATTGCCGTGGAATGCACCTATCGTAATTTTTTTAAGAAAAGTACTGATGGAACACCTAAGACCAGATTCTGTACCGACTATAGAAGATTAAATGAAGTCACCAAGGGCGACGCTGACCCATTGCCGAACATTACAGAAACATTAGATCAATTAGGGGGCATGCAATACTTTTCTACTCTAGACTTATCATCAGGATTCCACCAGATTGAAATAAAAGAAACCGATAAAGAGAAAACCGGTTTTAGTACTCCACAAGGACATTTTGAGTATTAACCTTTTGGGCTAAAGGGTGCGCCAGCCACATTTCAGTGTCTCATGAACGAAGTTTTATGAGAACTAATTGGATCAATCGCTTTTGTATATATAGACGACATTGTTTGTTACGGAAAAACCTTGAAGAAAGTATACGGAATTTAGAGACTGTATTCCAGAGGCTGAGGGAACACTAATTGTTAGTTAACCAAGAAAAGTGTTCACTACTGTGCGATGGCGTAACTTATTTAGGGCATGTAATAAGTAGAGAAGGTATAGAAGAAGGTAAGGGTATCTCCAGACCCTTAAAAAATAGAAGCTGTTAAAAAATTTCCGATTCCAAAAAACGTTAAGGATTTGAAAAGTTTCTTAGGTTTAGCTGGTTACTATAGGAAATTCATAAAGAACTTCGCTAACATAGCAAGACCATTAAACTATCTGTTTAAAGATAATATTGAATTTAAGTGGGGACAAGAGCAAAACAAAGCTTTCGAAACTCTAAAAACTATACTAACTAGTAATCATCTTTTGCAATACCCTAATTTTGAAAAAGAGTTCATCTTAACAACAGATGCATCGAAAGAAGCTGTAGGGGCCATTCTATCACAAGGACCGATAGGAAGCGATAAACCTATAGCGTATGCCAGTAGAATGTTAAATAAAGCAGAACAAAATTACTCAACAATCGAACAAGAACTATTAGCAGTAATATGGGCAACAAGACAATTCCGTCCTTACCTATGGGGCCGGCACTTCACCGTAATCACAGATCATCAACCTCTAAAATGGTTAATCAGTCTGAAGGATCCAGGTAGTCGATTAACCAGATGGACAATAAAACTGAGTGAATACAACTTTGAAATAATACACAGACCAGGTAAAAGTAACCAAAATGCTGACGCACTTAGTCGTGTAATAATAGTGAAAGTAGATATATCACCACAAGAAATATTAGCCAACCAGAAATCGGAAGATGAGATAAAAGAAATCAACAGAACTTTGAGTAAATATGAGAAGGATGAGAAAGGATATATATATTACGTAGACAAAAGAAATCGTAGGAGGTTAGTAGTACCAAAGGACAACAGAGAAAAGATAATGAAAGCGTATCACGACAACCTTTCGGGGGCCATCAAGGCATTGACCGAACTACAGAGGTAATCAAGGAATGATATTATTGCAAAAATATGAGTCACGATATAGAGAATTTTGTGCTCACATGTAAAAATTGTAATGAGAGAAAAACTTCAGCTAATGATAAAGCAGTAGCACCAATGCAGATAACGACGCCTGTAACCAAGCCATTTCAGAAGGTTGCGATGGATATAGTGGGGCCATTACCAAAAACTCATGCTGGGAATCAATACATCCTCACCTTTCAAGACCACTTTTCTAAGTATCCAGAGGCTTTCCCTCTACCAGACCAAAGGGCCACAACCATAGCAAGAATATTTGTAGAAGAGATAGTGTGTAGACATGGAACACCAGAGAAATTACTCACAGATCAAGGGACAAATTTCATCAGTGAGCTATTCTGAGAGATATGCAAACTTTTAGATATAGAAAAACTACAGACTACAGCATACCACCTGCAGACAAACGGTATAGTTGAGCGAAGCCACCAAACAATAATGACGAGCCTAAGTCAATTCATTAGTAATGACCAAAAGGATTGGGACATGTGGTTACTGTATGTCATGATGACGTACAGATGCACTCCGCATAGTATGATGGAATACTCTCCGTATTATTTGCTGCATGGGAGGAGAGATGCGATTAGCTACTGACTGGATGAGAGAAGAAGTTCAATGGGATTTAAGTGAAGACGACTTAGTCCAAGAAATCAAACGAAGAATGCAGATAGCTAATCAACGAGTGATAGATGCATCTCAATGCAGAAAAGAGAACAGCAAGATGCAATATGATATAAAGGCTAAGGAGAAAAGATACAACGTTGGCGACAAAGTTCTATTACACCAACCGTTAGTTAGACGAGGCCGAAGCAAGAAACTGTCTAAACCATGCATAGGACCTTATACCATTATTGAAATAAATAATAGTGTAAATGTTACTATAAAGCATGGTAAATGTACACAAAAGGTACATGTAAATAGAATTAAACCTTTCAGAGAAAGAAACTAAAATATCAACGTCTCATTCCAGATAATGATGATATTCACCTTCGTGATGATACTACTGTCAGGAGCGCAAGGTCGATGGTACAACATACAACTCCTCAAGGATAAACCAGGATTATACTTTGTCGAGCAGTACTAGTTTTTACTCACCTCAGAGCACTGGGTTATCGCTATAGACACTGACCTAAGGGAACTCAAGGTTAAACTCAGCCAGATTGATTTAATATGGGAGGAAAGCGCAGTTCTGCGCAATGCCAGTGACTTAACGATTTGGGCTGGACCACACTTTGAAAAATCATGGAACGCTATCAAACGGACAACTAAGAGGGTCAAACAGTTATACGATATTGTTGGAGCTAACGACATGATCGCACGGTCTAAACGGGGAATCTTTAATACAGTTGGATTTGGATTAAAAACATTATTCTGGACTATGGATAGCGACGATGCCGAATACTTTAGCCAAAAAAATAAGTACACTAGACAGTAATCAACATCGCGTATACCAGCTAGAGAATGACCAATTAACAGTAGTTAAGAATACGCTAACTGCTATCAATCATACGATGCACGACTTCAAAAATAACCAAGATGTTATACTAAGGACCGAGGACTACCTTAAGCAATTGCAAGACCTAAATCTAGAAGGAATCAAGAAAGTAGAAGACGTCATGATAAAACGATCCAGGGCTATGGATGCTCTGAAATTCATTGAAATTGCGTGTAACGATATAGAGAAGGAAGTAACTAGATTTTATCTAGGGATTGATGCTATGAGACAAGGGAAGCTAAGTACAATGTTAATATCACCTGAAACTCTTAGTACTTATTTATTTACTATAAGCATTAAGCTAAGAACTGGTTCCACACTACCTATAGTGGTTACTCCTCAAACAATACACACATATTATGAAATTACCAAAGCTATGGCTTGGCTTGTAGATGACCATATCATCCGAACTTTCCTAAGAATTGCTCTTAAACATGTTGACCAAACTTATAACTTGTATGAAGTATTACCTATACCTAATCCTACTCCAAAAGCGAAAGAAAATTTCCTTTACACCTTCATTAATCCAGGAATGGATTTCCTTGCCATATCCATAAGTGAAGAGCATTTCATTCCTATGACTCAGAGACAGGTAGATGACTGCAATGGTAGCAGCATGAAAATCTGCAATAAACCAACCATTGTTAATCACCTAAGTTCCAGACTTGAGACTTGTGAAATCGCCTTCTGTAAGGGAGCAACGCCGCCACTAAGCAGATGCGACACGAGGATAACACACGTCAGAACGTCCATGTGGATGGAGATCCCAGGTACATCAGGATGGATGTTTGTAATTCCGAAAGAAGAAAGTCTCACCGTCACCTGCCTTGGACCCGACGGACATCCAGAGCATGATGGCACAGAGTGGATACAAGGAACTGGAATACTGATGTTACCAGCTAAATTCCAGATGGTTGGATCTACGTTCACCATTTACAGTAGAGTAGCCTGTAGATCAGTTGAGAAACTTAATATAAGTGATGTAATAAAAATACCTACCGCTAAAGCTCATAAGTTAAATATTAGTAATGAAATGTATGATATAATCTCTAAAAAGATGGCTAATGATAATAATCACTTGAGATACGTAACTAATAGATTTCAAGATTTAAAAGCAGCCAGTATAAAATTAAAAATGTTAGATGACATAATGAAATAATATGAACCTGATAATTACACTCCTGAACCAAGGCACTATGTATCAATTACTGTTCTAATTTTTCGTATAGGGTTAGCTTGGTATTTTAGAGTAGACAAATTGTGTTCTAACAAGAAAAGGAGAGAGTTCAAACTACTTCCTATTACTTTTAAAAAGAAGCCTTCAGTAGATTTAGAAGCTGACAAATTAGATGAAATACCTTTAGAAGATAGGATAAAAATGAATAGAAGAAAATAAAACAAGGAGCAATAAGTCCATATAGACTCATTGTCCTTGACTTAAGGGGGAGGTGTTGTATATTTTAAGTATTATTATTTAGTTCTGTTTTGTAGCACTGCTACCGAAATAGTTGTTATGTTCAAAAGTTGTTATTTAAAAGAAAACGACCTGAGGCTTCCTTTCATTAGTGAAAGTGAGTTTTGGCTAAATTTGTCACTTTTAAAAATTGTAAATAGGTTTCATTTAGTAAACAACTAAACAGTATATAAATGGAACAAAATGTCCAAACGCTCATCAATCCCAGAGGGTTGCAGTATGACAGAGAGTCACAGTACGACAGATTGTCAGTGACAGGCTTGTTGAATAGTTGACTACATGTAAACTAGGTAAAGTAGACAATTAATTTATAATTGTATGTAAAAAATTGTTAAAGTGTTAATGAAGATTCAGTATTACAAAGTAACTAAGAATAGAATCTCAAGAAGAGTTAATGTAAAAGGAAATTAATTTTATTTATTGTGAAATAGAATAACCAGTAGCATTGCAATATTATCAAGATAATTGTCTGATGTTAAAATAAATCATTCTTTGGTATCTTCTGAATTTCTTAATTCTTAATCGGGCAATGTACTCCTATTAAAATTTGCTTAGCCACTCGAGCAAATAGTAAACTGTAATTACCTTTGTACTGACGGGTAACATACCAGAGCATCTGCAAGATTATCTGTGCGAGTTGCCAAATCTCTGCCAGTAAACTGTGTAAACTTCAGGCCTAATGAATACTCCAGAATTTTAAGTTTAACCAAACAAGAACTTCAGAGGCATTTTTATGACAATTCAGACATTTTTACTGATATAAGTGTCTATATCCAAACAGAGAAAGTTCCATAAATATGGATATATATGGAAGTAGCTAGCAGTTAATTATTTGTGTGATATACTTATTTAAATGATTCTTTGGATTACAGAAATTGAAGCCTTAAAGAATCTGAGTGACAAGCATGAGAAAGAAAATAGTAAAGAGACTCAAAATTTGCTGCTATTCTTGAGCCACTGGTTGGTACTCCTAGCAACCATGTCTGAAAGATAGCTTAGGCAAATGCAAACATTTTAATCTAAAATATAGTACCATATTTCTTGTCAGAATGTGTACTGGTACATATTTTTATATTTTATAGCAATACCTTTGCCATTATTTTTACTTTTGTTTTAGTTTTGTCATTACCTACACTTTTGAAAACTAAGGTTATCCAATATTTCTGCATTTCTTGCATATATGAAACATTGTTGATTGATACCAATGGTAACTGGCATTTTTCATTTTAATTATACTGCTTTCTTTAAACACTTTACTTTCAAAACAATATTTGAAAGTGTTGTTCAGTTGTGAATGATAATATGAACTGCTTTCAGTAAAGGTCTGGAAGACCCATTTACTTTCTTTCTTAAATTCTGTTTTGCTCAATCCAAAATGATATACAAGAGTCAAGAGGATAAAATTAAGTGAGTATAATTTTGAAATAATACACAGACCCAGTAAGAACAGTCAGAACTCTGACATGCTTAGCTGAGTAACAAGAGCTAAAGGAGACATCATGCCTCAAGAGATGCTGCAAAACCAGAGGAAAGAAGATGACTTGGAGGAAGTCTACAACACATTAAGTAAGTACAAAAAAGATGGACAGGGTTATCTCTACTACATAGAAAAACTGCAGAAGATTACTGGTACCAAAGGACAACAGAACGAAGACCATGGAGGCTTACCATGACTCGCCCTTTGGAGAACACCCGGGATCAATAGGACAACTAAAGTCATAAAGGAGTGATACTTTTGGAAAGAATATGAGTAAATATATAGAGCAATATATACAGACTTGTGTCAAGTGTAATGAGAGAAGAACATCAGACAATGATAGGATTCCAGCACCAATGCAGATAACCGCTAACAAAGCCATTCAAGGAAGTTGCTATGGACATTCTGGGACCCTTGCAAAAGAAGATGCATACAACAGCTATCTGTTGAACTTCCAGGACCATTTCTCTAAATATCCAGAAGCCTTTCCATTATCAGATCAAAAGACCAACACCACTCCAAAAGTGTTTGTAGAAGAAATAACCTGTCGGCATGGAACACCCGAGAAATTCCTAACAGACTAACGGATCAAGGTGCAAACTTCACAAGTGAGTTACTGCAAGGGATATGTAAATTGGTGACACTGATAAAATACAGACCACAGCTATCACCCTCAGGCATAATAGAAATGGCATAGTAGAAAGGAGTCACCAAACAATAATGGGATGCTTGAGACAGTTTATTGATGACCAAAGAAATTGGGACGTTTGGTTACTGTACGTAATGTTAGTTTATAGAGCTACACCCCATAGCACAACAAAGTACTTGCCATATTATTTATTACATGGGTGAGAAATGAGACTTTCTATGGAGTGGATTCAAGAAGAAGCATAACAGGACCTAAGTGAGGAAGACTTAGTTCAGGAAATAAAGCAGAGAATACAAATTGCTAATCAAAGAGTAACAGACATAACACAATGGAAAAAGAGGACAGTAAGATACATTATGACCTTAAATCTAGACAGAAAGAGTATAAGATATGAGATGCAGTGTTGCTACACCAACCTCAAGTTAGAAGGGGTAGAAGTAAAAAATTAGTTAAGCCATGGACAGGGCTGTATTTCATTACTGAAATTAATAACAATGTCACTGTAACGATCAAACAGGGTAAAAGATCACAAAAGATGTACATAAACAGAATAAAATCATATAAAGAAAGAAACTAACAAAACTGTGTCTGTTTGCAAGACATGATGATAATAAGTGTCATAATAGCCATAGGCCTACTGATACCATCAATGATAAGCAGACGTTACAGTGTAGATTAACTGGAAGAAAATCCTGGACTATACTTTCCCAAGAGGCACCAGTTCTTGCTTACATCTAACCAATGGACAATCACCATAGACACACATGTGAACTTCAAGATAAATTCGCACAAGTAAATGCCATTTGGAATCAGACCAAGATACTTCGCCATTCCAACGACTTAACAATTTGGGCAGGACCATATTTCAAGAAATCATGGAATGCCATTCAGCACACCACCACAAGGGTAAAACAACTATACAAAATTGCTGGAGCATGTCCTGTGACTGCACAAAGTAAAGAGGGAATTTTCAACTATATCGGTTTTGGATTAAAAACACTATTTGGGACAATGGACAGCGATGATTCCACGTACTACAACAAAAAGATTAGCATGCTTGACAACAATCAACATCGTGTATATCAGTTAGAAGAGGATCAGCTGACCATAGTCAGAAGAAATGTGTTAACTGCAATTAACCATACAATAAGAGATTTTCAAACTAATCAAGATATTATGTTAGAAACAGACAAGTGTATTAGAAATTTACAAGATCTTAATTGTAATTGTATTAAGAAGTTAGAAAGTGTAATGGAAACACACTCACAAGCTTTAGATGCCTCGAAAATCATAGGGACTATATGCAATGATATAGACTGAGAAGTTACTCAATTTTATGTGAGTATTGATGCCATGAGGCAAGGAACTTTAGGTACCATGCTAATAACACCAGAAAACCTCAGTACATATTTAAACAACATGATACTGAAGACAGGGTCTACACTACCACTAGTAGTTACTCCAAATATCATATATGCATATTATAATGTCCTTGAAACCATGTCATGGCTAATATATAGTCATGTCATCCGTATTTTCCTAAGAGTACCACTTAAGCAAATTGATCACACCTACACCCTACATGAAGTATTACCTGTTCCTACTCCAACTCCTAAGGCTAAGGAAAACTTCCTTTATTCTTTCATTAATTCTGGTATGGATTTCATCACTATATCTATCAATGAGTAGCAGTTCATACCAATGATGCAGAAACAAGTAGAAGACTACAGGGTTGACCAAACATAGTCAACCACCTAATTTCAGGAACCAAAACATGTAAGGTCACTTTCTACAAAGGCATCACACTGCCCGTGAATTCATGTGACACATGGATAACCTTCATCAAGACTTAACTCTGGATAGAAGTACCAAAAACTACAAGCTGGCTGTTCGTCATACCTAAGGAAGAAAGTCCCACCATTACATGCGTAGACCCAGATGGACATCCGGAACATGACAGAACTGAGTGGGTACAAGGCACAGGGATGCTATCACTACCTACCAAATGTCAGATGGTTGGTTTGATCTTCACTATCTAGAGTAGACTAGCATATAGATCCACAGGAAAAGATAATATAAGTAATGTAATAAAGGTACCTAGTACTAGTGCTCATAAAATTGATATTAGTAATAAAATGTATGGTATAATGTTTCAAAAGATTGTAAATAATAGTAATTATTTAAGATATGTCACAAATAGATTTCAAGATTCCAAGGCAGCTATCGTTAGGCTAACTATGTTAAATGAGATGTTAAAACACTATGAAACTAGAGAAGTTATGTATCGGCTACTATACTCATAGTATTAATAGCACAAATATTTTACTATCGAACAGACAAATTATGCTTTAGAAAGAAGTGTGAAGACCTTAGAATCTTGTCAATTGTATTTAGAAAAAATAAATCCAAACCCTTCGTCGAGACAGATGAAGAAGTAGATGATATGCCATTAGAAGAAAGCATAAAGCTAAATAGTAAAAAACAGATTTTGAGAAATGAGTCATTAAGATCCATTGTTTTCAACTAAGTGGGAAGGTGTTGTATAATTCAAATATTGTGTTATTTAGATAATTAAATATGTTTAGGAATTGATTTAAAGGTATTCAGAATAGACTAGTTTCCGAAGGTAGAGAAAGTGACATTTGATAAATTTGTCATTGCCTCAAATACAGAGACACTTTTAGTAAACAAGTTTTCCTTTCCACTTTTGTAAACAAGATTGTGTATAAAAAGTGAGCGAAAAACGATGTGGACCGTCAACTCCCGAGGGTTGCAGTGTGTAGCACACACCTATGGATGTGAAGAAAGGGCAGATGGATAATATATTAATAATAATTTGTCACAGAGTAATAGCTTTTTAATTAAAGTAATGAATTTGGAAAGTACAAATATTTTGTAACTTGAGATTAATTTTGAAATATCTAATAGTAATTACATTTTAATTCGAATTTCTTGTTAAAATAAATATACTTAGTGTTTCGGTATCTTTGAATTCTATTTCTTGTCTTAGAAAACTACACTTTCTGTTTTGCTATGCAAACAGGTAGTAAATTCTGCTGGTAATTTATCTTAGGATAATCCACTGCCATAATAGTCATATTGTTACAAATTAATATAATAAAATTAAATAACTATACTCACTGTGAAGAAATTATCATGTTGAAAATTTTTTTTGTAAATATAACTAAATTTTTTACTTCAATAAAATATTTCTCCAAACAAATTGAAATTTATTTTATTAATTACAAACTAAAGTTGATTTAGTGTTTATTATATAATAATAAAAGTATTTTTTATAAGACTTTGTTGTTTGATTAACATATGACTACCATATATTTGAGCCACATTCACCCAAGGTAAGGTCATAGGCTTATGTGATATATAATAACACATTCATATACAAGGTCATAGGTCATATACAATGGTGGCTCATGTAAGGACATGTTTTTTTCAAATGTTATACAATTTTAGTAGAAATCCACTAAATTTTTTTGATAGGTACAGATAGTCGCTGAGTTATGGAGCAGATGCACTCTTGATATTATCTTCAATCAGATTTGAATGTAACTTTAAGTTGATTAGCATGCATATATGGTACAGTAATTTGATCAATGAGTACAATCTACGGATCAATGAGTTAATTCTAAAAACAAACTCGACCTTGTGTCTGTAAAAGTACACCCTCAAGAAAAGTGTCAAAATCATAGAAAAAGATCAAACCCAAATTTGAATTTTTTATATAGTAGTGGACCCTCTATAAGCCATCCAAGTCCCAGGTGGTCACTGTGTATAGTGTATCAAGATCCCTATGTTTTGATTGGTTGAAAGTTTTTATTTTTCTACATTTCAGTGGCAAAAATATTAACCCCAAATATCACTATTTTATCAGTAACCAACAAATTAACAGGATCACAGAAATGTGTTCTCATTCTCCTGTTTCACACACACACACACACACACACACACACACACACACACACACACACACACACACACACACACACACACACACACACACACACGCACACACACACACACGCACACGCGCGCACACACACACACACACACACACACACACACACACACACACACAATGTTTTAAAATTCTCACTTTTAATTTTAAGAAAATAATTGTTTAGAAAACTTGATTTGTGAACTGTGTAGTGGTGTCATCCTGAATTTTTGTACTTCATTTAAGTTGTTGGTTATTCAAAATAAATTTAAATTAAATTTTGCAGAATACAAACCATTTTAAATAGTATTTGTTTTCTTTATTGTGTTTGCATTTTAAACCATAACTTTAGCTATCCATGGAACAAATTTCTGTATATTTGTATATACACCGGGTAAATGTTCACGACCACAGCCAATGCCCCATGAAACGAGACCAATTAATACTTTCTTTCCTTCTATTGTTGTCGTCAGTGGTCCTCCAGAATCACCCTGCAAAAAATTATTTATTTAAAAATGGAAAAACAGACACATGTGTGCACATTTAATTTTTAACAAATGCACACAAACTTGCATTAATTAGTACAAGATGTTATGAACAGATATGTAAAGAAATAATTATAAAATTTATTTAATACTGGCACGGGATGTAAATATAAGGTTTAATACATTTCAAAAATGTATTATAGGATGATATAGACAATTTGGGGAAAATCATATTAATAAAAGTAAACATTAAACTGTGGAATTTACATCTGTTAATATATATTCAAATTATAGCTGTTGAATGATGGGGACATAAGAGAACAAACTTCAAAAGAAACTAATAAGGAGGAAATTAATATGGAGAAATTATAGAAAGCATGAAGAAACTAAAGAACTGAAAAGCACTGAGTATGATAAAGTAAATGCAAAGATGATTAATGCAAAACTACCAAATGCAATGGAAGGGAGCTAAATGCTATTAGAAATACATAATAGAGTTTGGAGAGAGAAGAAAATTCCAAAGGACTGGCTTAAGGTATTAATTTACAAGAAGGGAGATAGGGTACATTGTAATAATTACAGGAGCTAATTATTAAGATGGGCTACTGTTAGGAGATTCAGAACAGTATAAGAAAACATGTTTGGAGTTGCATAAATTGCGTAAAGTATTTTTAGGGGAGGAAGTAATACACAAGTTTATATTTTGATGAAAAAATATATATAATACTAAAAGAGCTGCAAGGGAGATAAGCAAATATAGTTTTTAAAAAGCTATAAAATCTTTGTGAGAAAATACCTTGAGGATAATATTACAGAGCTTTAAAAGAAAAGTATATTGATATGAAAATGATTCAGTTAGATCAGAAAAATTAATAAGGCTAATGGTAATTGAATAAGAAGTAATAACAGACAAACAATAACCAATAACAAAGTTGGAAGCTTTCACAATAAAAGGATTATGCAATGGGAAGACTGAATCTACCATTAGTCTTAACATTTATGGAAGTGATTATTAAAATATATTCAGCAAGAAGTTAAATATTATGTCACCTAAATGTGAAAAGCATGAGAATTAGAATGTTCTTTTTCAGATTGTGTGGTGTTGGTAGCTGGAAGCAAAACAGAATTTTGATGTATGGAACATAGCCTACTAGAGAAGGGTAGAAGAATTAATAAAGGCAAAGCAGTAGTGATTATAATTGGTGATACAAGGGAAGATATAAAAATGGAAGTTGAGGGTACAATGTTAAACAAGTGACAGTGTTCCAGCACCATGAGGTGCACCCAGGGCCGTTTTTAGGCATGAGCCCGGGCCCAGGGCGGCAGAAAATTAGAAAAAAATAGATTTTGAGACAGATGAATGAGCACAGGGGTAGGGAAATTTCATAATGACCAGTAGTCCGCTGGTGGAAACACTGCGTACTGGTAGTCTGTTTACACAGTGTGAATAAGCTTTGCAGGTTAGTTTGGACGTCTGATTTATTCGCAACACGTGATTTACGTGATTTAAATTAACTCAGAAATGGACGGACGCAAACGGCTAAGTGGTGCTAAATACCGAAAATTGGTAGACGATAAGAAGAACAAAGAAAATGAAATGCTTTTACAAACTCGAAAACTGTATTCTTTTTTCTTGAAAAATGCGTCAGTTCTAGAAAGTAGTGCTAGCCAAGCTGCTCAAAATGAAACAAGTAGTGAGGAGTGTGTAGCACAAGAGTTCAAATAACAATAGTGAACTTTGTAATGACGATTCAAACATTATAGAGCTAGATGAAAACTTGGGCCAACCTGTTCCAGGAGAAGAGAGTGAGAATTTTGAACCAAGCAATGATCCATTTTTGGGGGGTTATAAATGAGAGAACTCATGATTATTTTGTAAAAAATGGAGTGGAGCAAAATTTATTGTCTTGTGTACTCGTGCAGCCAAGGTTCAGTTTTTTGTGCCCTTTGTAAGCTTTTTGGGGGAAAATCACAATTTTTTGAAAGTGGCTTTAATGACTGGAAGCATGCTAACCAACGAGTGATAGAACATGAGAATTCTCAATCTCACTGTGACTGTGTTTTAATGTTTAAAAGAAGGAGTAATGAACAGTGTATTACACAAACATTTATTGAGTGAGTTAGAAGAGGAAGTTAAATATTGGAAGTTAAAAAACTTTCTTCTCGTGGACTAGCGTTTTGTGGAGAAAACGAAGTGTTCAGCTCAGTAAAAAATGGGAATTTTATGATGTGTATAGAACTTATTGCAGAATTCGACCCATTCTTAAAAAGCCACATAGATCACTTTGGGAATCCAGGCCAAGGTAAGACATCTTATTTATCGCATGCTACTTATGAAGAACTAATTAAGATAATGGCTAAGACCATCATTAATGAAATCACTAAAGAAGTAAAACAATCAAAATATTTTTCAATAATAGTGGATTCTACTCCAGATGTAACACACAGTGATCAGCTAACCTTTATTTTAAGGTATGCAAATGATGAAGATGAGGGAGTTCCTAAAGAATGTCTTCTTGAGTTTATGAAAAATCAAGGCCGCACAGGTGAAGAGCTTGTCAAAGCTGTGTTTACTTTCCTCCAGAATCATGACTTGGACATAAGGAATCTTCTAGGGCAATCATATGATAACACATCTAGTATGTCTGGAATTTATTCTGGTTTGCAGGCCCGAATTAAAGAAGTTAATTCCCTAGCATTTTACATACCATGCTCTGCCCATTCTCTGAACCTAGTGGGTTCAAGTACTGCAAATTGCTGTAGTCTTACTGTTGACTTTTTTGACCTTCTACACACATTGTAAAACTTTTTCAAAGCTTCAACCTATTGCTGGAACCTTTTAGAATCTTTTTTTACTTCAAGAAACCTCTCTATCAAAACTCTAAGTATTATGAGGTGGTCTGCCAGAGAAGATGCATGCAAACGTTTAAATACAGATTTTGAAGTTATTATTAAGGCCCTAAAATTAATTTCAGAAGACAAGATTGAAAAGTCAACTACAAGGCAAGAGGCAAAAGGCATCCTGAGAAAAATTACCTCTTCTGAAACAGTTTTCATGGCTACTGTATGGGGGGTTATCTTTGGAAGATTCAGAGATGTAATGGAAAAAATACAGTCTGAAAGAATGAGTGCTGGCACAGTTGTTAAGTTGTACAACTCAACTTATTAATTTTGTTGAAAAAATGAAATGTTCATTCGAAGTCTACAAGAACGTTGCGGAAACTAAACTAAAAAGTGTCCAACAATTAACAGAAAAAGAGGAAACTAGACCTAAAAGAGGTGTAAACCGGACAAGATTTTTTTATGAGTCAGATAGTGAATCAGAAGTAGACCTGGAATTTGAAGTTCTTAGTGTATTCTGCAGACCACCTATACTCAGATACTAATGAAACTGCTCACAGAGTTAAAATATCGAGTGTCAGTTTACACAGAGTTTTCTCAAAAATTCACATTTCTATCAGATCTTATGGAAACTAATCTAGAAGATATAATGCAAGCTGCTGACAGATTACAGAAGACATATACATCAGATATAGAAGAATCTTTTGGAACAGAATGCATTCATCTAAAAAGTTTTATTCAGGAAGAAATCATTAATAGTGATGATAAATCACTACCACTATCACAATTGTACAGACTTCTGATTTCTAAGAATTTATTAGATTTGAGTTAACAATTCATAATGATTTGAGTTGAACTCAATGGTATGGTACTTGTACAATAGGACATGATGTCCTCAGAGACCTATTATGTCTTTGTCTTTCCCCTCCAGTCCCGCTCCCTCCACCCGACAGTCGGCTGTCGTCTACAGTCTACACTCAGTCACACGTTCGCTTTGCTGTGTGTAGTGAACTCTGATCAGGATGGTCTGGTGCGTGTATAACCTCAACCTGCTCTTTTGATTGTGGTTTTGGTACGTTGAAAGTGCTATTTGAGCACCAGAATAAGTGAATAACTGTTTCTTATAGTTTTAGCGAGTGTAACGTCCTCCTTTGCTCCAGAAACATCGTGATTATGCCCTTATAAGTTATAACGGTAATAAACTAATAACTATTATCTTTGTGAAGAATTTAAGTCATTAATACTATGTACTGTACTTTTGTTTTGTGAAGTCATGGAGGCTAAACCTAAACAAACAACTATAACTTCATTTTTGTGTGCCCCTAATAAACTCACCGATCATCATAGTGTACATATTAATGAGACCTTCAAAGATGGTAAAACAGATGAACCCAGAACCTCTAAGGACAAGCAAAGTCAAACTCAGTGGCCCGCCATTTGGACGGAAGACATGTGGGATAGAAAGAAGGCGGCTTTTCCTTGGATTGACTCCAAAGAAGGTAAATTAGGATGTAAAATATGTTTTGAGGTAAATAATCTGGGGGCCTTTAAAAAAGAACATGTTTCTTTGTCTCGTGAGTAGCGCTCTTATCAAGTTAGCTGTTATGGTTCAAACAGAACAAACCAACTTAAATCACTAAGGGAAAAAATTGTTGAACACAAGCAGTCAAAGGCTCACAAAACTGCTCAAACAATTGTTGACACTTCAAACAAAACTCCTATGAATCAAGTGATTGATTCTATAAATGCAGCACACCATGAGTCAACAAAGGCTATTTTTAGGTCAGCATATTTTATTGCTAAGAACGACCGGCCATATAACGATCATTTTGGTTTACTTGAATTGCAAAAATTAAATGGAGTAGACATCGGCGTAGGCCTTTACTCAAGGTACAGTGCAGTATAAATTATAGATCATATTTCAAAGGAGATGAAATTGCGAATTTTAAACAAGGTTAAGGAAATTTCTGGGAAAATTTCACTTATCATTGATGAAGCTACCAGCATCAGTTCTAAGTCGGTGCTAATTGTTTACTTAAAATGTGAGATAAGTAAAGAACAGCCCCCAAGCACTTTATTTTTAGACCTAGTTGAGCTTGCTGACCAAAAAGCCGACTCTGTTTTTAGCAGTGCCTTGACAAATATGGCTTTCACAATGAGTATTTAAAACAAAACTTGATTTCTTTTACAAGTGACGGGGCTAGTGTCATGCTAGGAAAGCACTCTGGTGTGGCAAAAAGATTTTTATCTTTGTACCCTAATATTATCATATGGTACTGTATGAATCACAGACTGTGTGACGATTTAAATAAAAGAAATATCAAAATAATAAAAATTTTTTAAAAATTAAGGTTGCGAGCTATTAAACCATTTAAATCTCACTGTATTAATATAAAATACCTGTATGTACTCAGTATGAGAGGAAGCAGTAATTAGTTAGTAAGAAGATACTCTAATAAAAAGATAAATTGTAAAGAGTTATTAATATCGTATTTAACCCTTTGCTTGTGAGCAGGCGCTGTCCTGTTGATTCCAGACTCGACATGTTTTCCGAGTCTTGTGTAAGTTAGAATAAGATAAAAAACCTAATGTTAATAATTAAAAATCTGAAGACACAGATAGTCGCTAAAACAACTGATTTAAATTATGTATATTTGTTTAGGGATAGTTTGTATAAATAAAAATGTTAACATAAAGAGAGACAGGAACTATATTCTCGCGCGGTAATTGCCCCACTACCATTTTGTCCAGTACCAGGCGAAGGGAGCAGAATTTCGCTCTCTCGCAATGGTGACTTCGTACAGTATAGACGTAAGAGCTGTGCTCTTAAAATATGTTACCTATACTTTGTTTTACCTTAAGATGGTATACCAGAAATAGCTGCTTAAAGCATCTGGATGTGTTAACTAATATAGTTATGTAAATAAACAAGAGATTTAAAGTGTAAAACTCGAAACGTAAAAAAAAAAGGTGTAACACAAGATGACTTCAAACTTCAAGAAATAACAACACTTCCAACGTCATACCTGGAGATGTGAACTATCAGAAGCCACAAAGTCTAGTACACGCGACAGAATATGCAGATCAGGACATCCGAGAATCTACAAGATCATCGTAGAAGGTTCAACCTGTGAACTTTGGAGCCCTTTTCTGACGAAGATCAGACCGAGATGACGACGTAGCTGTTCCTGTTTCCCAAGACGGATACCCCAGGACGAGTCTTCTGCATACCAATTAAAAGGTGACTCGATAGCCTGTCTATCGAGGGTTACTAATATTTGTTATACAACACATCTTGAAAGAGACTTTTCAGAAACTATTAACTTTGTAAAGACTTATAAATTAAATCTAAGAATTTCATGTAACTATTCTAACTTCATACGTTGTAACAGTTTAGATGCTAATGTAGAGTAATATAATTCAAGCAATAATACCATTCTTCCAATGGTTGAATAAAAGAAAGTCTTGCAAGCTAATATCATGAATTGATTATGACTAAAAGTTGTAATGAATAAATACCGAAGGTTACCCGGATCCGAGGTATAGCTATATAGAATCAATTTTGATCCCAAAGTATAAAGAAACCTTTCAAATAACTTAATAATTGAATTAGTAATGTCATGGGATCTGTCAGTAAATGTTTTTAAATGTTAAATAAAGAGAAGTCTTCTTGTTACACACATATGAGGAGTGCTTAAATCAATTGTATACCTTGCCATTGTTTCCTTACACAGTTAGTAAGTAATTTGTTATATTAATTATTTGTGATACATTCTGTTACAACGTAAGCAGCCCATCTAATTAACGGAGTTTAATTACGATGGGTTCCCTGGATTTGTAACATGGCGAAAAGACGTTACAAAAGTGCGCCACTCTGCTTATTTTTATAAAGGTGTTTTAAGCATCGTGACGCAAACAAAAGTGCGTCACTCTTTTTAAAAAAAAAAAAGGAAACAAAGGAAAGAGTTTTATTTGTGTATAGAGTGTCACAAACAAAATTGCATCACTATGCGTGGATAATTTGTATGAACAATAACTAAATATATAATATTGATCTATGCACTCAGAAAGTTACTTTAATAACTTTAATGTTCAAAACATATTTAATAGTGTATTAAGTTACGTAACTGGTAGTATGTATAAGTGAAATATCCTTAGCGTCATACAATGCATGTAGCTTTTGCATTCTATAGGCCAGTAGGAACCTGCATTATTCGATATAATTACTTGCATACATGAATTGTGACCAAACATAACAATTTTGGTCAACCGAACAATCTGTAACAGGTTTGTTTACGACAATCCATGACCTGTTGTTTCCTGAATCATTCTGCACAGTGTATGTCCAACTATATAGCTTACATACACTAGTATGTGTTATAAAAAAAATTAATTAAAAATAACTTTGTTAATAATAAAGTATGTAATGTAGACCAAGGTAATTAAGTAGAAGTTCGTGATTTAAAACTTGTGAACAAAATAAGTAATTTATTTAATTGAGAAAAGTTTATGAATGAACGGAGTCAAAGTGTTGTCAAGCGAAATAATAATAATAAATTTGTTGAATAAGATTGTGCTCCCCTTCTCTCGTTTATAACGGTATAAAGTAGTTGTGTTATTCAGTTGCATTGTCTAGAGAACAATAAGAGTAAAACCCCCTTTCTCACTGACACACCAGTTCCTTGTTAACTAAACACAGAGGGTGACCTACATTCCAGAAAACAGCTGATCGGCTATTTAACCTTGAAAAATATGTGTGTGTGATTTCTGTCTCTCCCTTAGAAGAGAAATTGTTCTTTTCTAATTTGTGTAAATTGATTACTTATGAATTTATTATATATATATGTAATATATGTGTAATGTACTAGTATTAATTTTAAGTACGTGCTAATGTGTTAGAACAAAATGGCCCAATTTAACCCGGATTTGTTATTACAAGACGAGCTGTCTTACGAAGCCCTTTTGCGTGGACTACCCCATGCTGATGTAACAGTCGCGGAATTACGAAGGTCAATTCGCGAATGTGGATTTGATGCGCCCGTGCAATTAAACTATCTAAGCCAACTCGATTATGAAAGCGAGAAAGAAATTTGTAATGCCAAGTATAGTGAACTATACTTATTGTCTCAAACACTCCAAGACGAGAAATCTCCGGCAAGAATTTTGCGGACTACCCAGAGAATAGAGCATTTAACCAGGCGAATAAAAAATTTGTCGATCTGGCCGGATCTCACAGAAATACCCGTTGATCTACAAAAGCTAGCAGACGAAGCTCTACGCCGCTTACCTTCAATTATTAACGATTTAAGACGAAAATCCGACTCATTCAGGATGGACGAAATAGAGAAATCATTAATGAAATTACACATCTCCCTAGTACAATCCCCCACCACTGGTTTACCTCCGCCTAACTCGGATCGGAACTCACCTATCGTATCGCAAGTGCAAGCGAACCCAGAACAAAATACTGATACAGATGTAAATGCCCCTCCTCCCGAGCATTTTCAGTTTCGTCCCGGAAATAATGAATTGACCACCACCTCCAATGAATCTAACCGCCCTCATCAAGGAATTACACCTATGAACTATAACGCAGATCTATACGGTAAAATGACTCACCCTGTGGAGAAGATTTTAACCGAAATCCCTTATACAGATGGCTTAAATGTTTCCAAATTACTAACATTTATTAGTTATCTTCTTCAGATAAAGGATCTACAGCAGCTGAATGACTGGCAATTTTTACAAGTTCTGTTACCAAAGTGTATACCCCCGTTAAAAAATCGTGTCCTAGAAGCCCTAACCTCTACTTTCCCAGTAGAAGAGCTACATAGCTCTATAATAAAATACTTTATTCCCACCGGCATCTATGAGGAAATAAAAAGAAAGACAGTACTCCGAGTACAAGGACATCAGGAGAGATTAGCTCACTACATCTCCGATATTAGGGAGTCCTCTCGACTACTACGTGTAAGCTGGAATGAAACACAACTGGTGGACACCATTTTAATAGGCGTGTCACCTGAAGAAAGATCTCGACTATCATTGATGAATAGACCCAATACAATTGCTGATCTAGAACAGTGCAGTATCCATTCTTCAAATGTATGGTACTCAGATCAAAATAGAGAAGCAGTGAAAACCTCTGGAACTAATAGACATCAATTGCGAGCACTACTGCCTGATGTAACAACCTCGTATGAAAGACAAGTTTCTAGTAGACCTCACCATGTGCGCAAAGCTGGTAAGTTAACTGTAAACCCAGATAAAGCGGAAACCAAGTACCCAACTCGCAGAAAACCCACCTGTTATAATTGTGGCAAATATGGGCACATAAGAAGAGAGTGCAAAAGTAAGCCATTGGAACGGAATAACCCCAATTCAAAAAACATGTAAGGCAGGGAGACCCGAAAACTTGTGTCTTCCGCAGCTACTCGAAATTGGGTAAACTAAAAGAAACCAGTAATAATAATAAGAATGAATTATTCTGTAACCAAGTGAAAAACAAAAAAGGTGCGAAAGAAATCGACCCCTATGTGCGAGAATTTCGTGAAAAGTGTAATGCGATTAATAGATGTAAATGGAAAAAAAATCTACTACCATTAATACGAGTCGACTTAGGCGTTACATCCCCCATCGCCTTAATTGATTCGGGATCTAGTAGAACTTTAATCAGCCAAGAATTAGCGGACATGTTAGCTAATCATCGTCTAGTAAAACGGAACCAACCTGTGAATATAAAGTGTGCTACCACTGATAAACGTAAAATAAATATAAACCTGAGCATTACCGTTAAGGTTAAAATAAAAAACCTAAGTTGGATGTTTACAATGTTAGTATGTAAAGAATTAGGACCTGCTTTAATATTAGGTGCAGATTTTATTAGTAAGACAGGAATGATTCTTGACATCTACGAGCGAGAATTTTATTTCAAATTTGACCGTGCAAGAAAACATAAATTTGATAGTAATGAAGATAAACGTTGTTCATCTACTGCACATGTAATACACCAAGATTCAGATTTATCTCACCTAGAACGAAGAGATAGAGTCAAAATAGTAAAACTAATAAAAGAATTTTCCTTGGTTCTTACACCAAAACTAGGACTTACGGACCTAATAGAGTATAAAATTAATCTGAGTGATCAGAAAGTAATACGACTACCTCCGTACAAGTTGTCGCCTCCCAAGATGGAAGTCATGCGAAACCACATCAATAAGTTATTGGACCAAGGAGTCATAGAACCCTCTACGTCCCCATATTCTTCACCCTCCTTTTTAGTACCGAAAGGACCAGATAAACACCGACTAGTTGTAGACTACAGGCAATTAAATAAAAGAATAGAATTTGAATCAATCCCTCTTCCAGACATCCATAGTGCGTTTCATTATTTTGCTAAAGCTATGGCCTTTACGGTAATGGATCTGAATCAAGCTTTTCACCAAATACCTCTTTCAGAAGAATCCAAACGTCTAACCGCGTTTGCAGTTCCTTTTAACTTGTACCAATTTACTAGGGTACCCTTTGGAATATCTCAAGGAAGTTCCGTATGTAGTAGACTATTGGAAAAGATATTTCACGACATTAAATTTAAATATGTGTACCACTATTTGGACGACATCGTAATATACAGTGAATCAATGGAACAACATCTCAGACATTTGCGTGAAGTGTTATCTCGTTTACTAAGAGCAGGATTAACGGTGGACCCAAATAAGGTAAGTTTTGCTGTCCCTCAGTTTTCTTTCTTAGAACAAATTGTGAAAGCGAATGGAAAGGTAAGCATTGACCCTGAACGTACCCGTGCTATTAGAGAATTTGCACCCCCACGAGATGCAAAAGGTATAGCCGGATTTTTAGGTATGGTGAATTATTTCCACAAATATATTCCCCATCTTGCCGAAATAGCAGCACCCCTAAACTCCTTACGAAAGAAGGGAACGAAGTTTGAATGGAGCTCAATACATCAAAACGCGTTTGAGCAACTTAAAGAAAGCATTATATCTCCCCCAGTTTTGCAATTAGCTGATTTCACAAAACCATTCGTCGTGCAAACCGACAGTTCCAGTGTAGCGTTAGGTGCAGTGATATACCAAGAGATAGATAACTGTAGACTACCAATTAGTTATGCATCACGAACACTGAGCGATCAAAAAAGAAAGTATTCCACATATGAATTGGAATGTTTAGCAATTGTTTTTGCGTTCGAAAAGTTTAAATCCTTCCTAGAACATAAAGAATTCCTTTTGGAAACCGACAATCAGGCGTTATCATGGTTATTGAATCACCCTAAACAATTAGGACGAATTGGCAGATGGATATTGAAATTAAACTGCTACAAATTCAGAGTGCAGCATATTAAAGGTACTCAAAATGTAGTCGCCGATACCCTGTCCCATATGTTCCAGTCACCCACTAAAACTTCCGAAAACATAGTGAAGCCGGAAATAGCAAGTGCTAACGCCGTAATTACTGAATTCCCCCTTGCCTTTACAAACATTGCCCTGTATCAACAACAAGACCGCTTACTGAAGCCTATTATAGAACAACTTACCCAAGGTATTAAATCCGAGAAGTACGTATTGAGTAAGAATGTACTGTGTCTCAAGATAAGAGACGGAAAGGAATTAAGAATAATAGCCCCGGATGTAATTAAGCCCATGCTAATGGAATACTTCCATTCATCTATCATAGGAGCCCATATGGGAATCAATAAGACGATACATCGTATTCGAAAGGAATATCATTGGAACAATATGAACTGCGAAATAGCCAACTTCGTAAAGAAATGTTCATTATGCGCCCTTAGTAAACCCGCCAGAAATACTCAAGTAAGCCAATTGATATCAGAAATCCCAAAGACCCCTTTTTCGAAACTTTATCTAGATTTCTCAGGTCCGTATCCACGATCCAAATCAGGAAATACCATGTTACTGATATGTGTAGATTCGTTCACCAAATTTGTTTGGATGTATCCCATGCGACGAGCATTAGCGTCGACAACAGTTAAAATACTACAGGAAAGACTATTTAAAGACTACGGTACTCCAGTACATATAGTATCTGATAACGGTCCGCAGTTTAAAGCAAAAGAATTTAAGAATATGTGTTTCAAGTTAGGGATAGACCATATAACCACTACAGAGTATCGACCGCAAGGCAATATTGCTGAAAGGTATCTACGAAACCTCAAATCTGCGCTAATCGCCTATCATGCGAACGATCACACGTCGTGGGACCAAAATCTATCCTGGATACAATACGCTTTTAATTCAGCTTACCACGAAGGTCACAAGTCGACCCCGTTCGAGTTACTATACAAGTATCGACCAAACCACCCTTTGTCCACAAGATGGAATATACACGATCTGCTGCCTCCGCAAATAACGGATAAGCAGATAAAGCGAATATGGAACAAAGCCCGCTCTAACTTAAGAGCAAGCTTGGAAAAATCCAGAAGATACCATGAGAAAGGTAATCATAGCAACTCAGTCAGGTACCAAGTAGGTGACTTAGTAATGTACAAGACTCACCCCATTAGTAGTGCGATTGATAAGACCACCTCTAAACTATCATTCCGATGGTGTGGCCCTTACCAAATCCAAAAGTACCTAACTCCAGTTACAGTAGCCCTGTGCGAACCTGCAACTCAGAAATATGTGCGGAGAACGCATATTTCGCAACTAAAGTTGTATAAGAAGAAGTGACGGTATAGTATAACCCAAAAAGAAAAGGGAATACTAGGCAGTAAAGAAAATTATATTTCTGAATCCACGTGAAAAATGTAAAACGTAGAGTTTGGAAACGAGGCCTGATCAACCTGAGTTCCAGTTCTGCGAAGCATGCATTAATGAATAATCATTAACTAGATGGGTACTAACACTCATTAACTACATGAGTTATATAGGACTCACAGAAGAAAAGATAGAATTCTAAATAGTAAAGATTTAGAAAGTTACTCTACAGAAGAGAGAGTAAGAAAAAAAAAAAAAAAAAAAAAACCGGTAGTAAAATTAAGTGATAGAGATAAGAAAGAGTTTTGTGTTTTAATTGTGTAAATATTAAGTGTAAATAGTATGTAAAAAAAAAAGGTAGTAAATAAGAATATAAAGTATACTGTGTTGTAACTATAGGTAATAACTATGTGGACAACGTTGTAAAGTGTCCAACAACTATGTGAAAGAAATTACACACACTAAACCCATTCAATATCCCAGTGCCCAATTGTGAGTTTGACTCAAAAAACTTAACCGTAGCGTGCAAATTAAGTGGTGGAGTATGTGACGATTTAAATAAAAGAAATAATCAAAACAATAAAAATTTTTTAAAAATTAAGGTTGCGAGCTATTAAACCATTTAAATCTCACTGTATTAATATAAAATACCTGTATGTACTCAGTATGAGAGGAAGCAGTAATTAGTTAGTAAGAAGATACTCTAATAAAAAGATAAATTGTAAAGAGTTATTAATATCGTATTTAACCCTTTGCTTGTGAGCAGGCGCTGTCCTGTTGATTCCAGACTCGACATGTTTTCCGAGTCTTGTGTAAGTTAGAATAAGATAAAAAACCTAATGTTAATAATTAAAAATCTGAAGACACAGATAGTCGCTAAAACAACTGATTTAAATTATGTATATTTGTTTAGGGATAGTTTGTATAAATAAAAATGTTAACATAAAGAGAGACAGGAACTATATTCTCGCGCGGTAATTGCCCCACTACCATTTTGTCCAGTACCAGGCGAAGGGAGCAGAATTTCGCTCTCTCGCAATGGTGACTTCGTACAGTATAGACGTAAGAGCTGTGCTCTTAAAATATGTTACCTATACTTTGTTTTACCTTAAGATGGTATACCAGAAATAGCTGCTTAAAGCATCTGGATGTGTTAACTAATATAGTTATGTAAATAAACAAGAGATTTAAAGTGTAAAACTCGAAACGTAAAAAAAAAAGGTGTAACACAAGATGACTTCGAACTTCAAGAAATAACAACACTTCCAACGTCATACCTGGAGATGTGAACTATCAGAAGCCACAAAGTCTAGTACACGCGACAGAATATGCAGATCAGGACATCCGAGAATCTACAAGATCATCGTAAAAGGTTCAACCTGTGAACTTTGGAGCCCTTTTCTGACGAAGACCAGACCGAGATGACGACGTAGCTGTTCCTGTTTCCCAAGACGGATACCCCAGGACGAGTCTTCTGCATACCAATTAAAAGGTGACTCGATAGCCTGTCTATCGAGGGTTACTAATATTTGTTACACAACACATCTTGAAAGAGACTTTTCAGAAACTATTAACTTTGTAAAGACTTATAAATTAAATCTAAGAATTTCATGTAACTATTCTAACTTCATACGTTGTAACAGTTTAGATGCTAATGTAGAGTAATATAATTCAAGCAATAATACCATTCTTCCAATGGTTGAATAAAAGAAAGTCTTGCAAGCTAATATCATGAATTGATTATGACTAAAAGTTGTAATGAATAAATACCGAAGGTTACCCGGATCCGAGGTATAGCTATATAGAATCAATTTTGATCCCAAAGTATAAAGAAACCTTTCAAATATCTTAATAATTGAATTAGTAATGTCATGGGATCTGTCAGTAAATGTTTTTAAATGTTAAATAAAGAGAAGTCTTCTTGTTACACACATATGAGGAGTGCTTAAATCAATTGTATACCTTGCCATTGTTTCCTTACACAGTTAGTAAGTAATTTGTTATATTAATTATTTGTGATACATTCTGTTACAACGTAGGCAGCCCATCTAATTAACGGAGTTTAATTACGATGGGTTCCCTGGATTTGTAACGCGGCGAAAAGACGTTACAACTGGAATTAGCCATTGCGGACGCTGTAAGTGAAGTAGCCGGAGCCGGAGTAAACCATTTTCAAGCATTCATGGACAAGCTTTACACTTTGTACAGTACATCTCCAAAAAATAAGTGTGAGTTGAAAGAATGTGCACAAGAACTTGATACTCAAATGAATAAGATAGGCAGAATTTTAAGCACGAGACGGGTAGCTAGTAGTTTCCGTACTGTTTCAGCTGTATGGTTTGGTTACCAAGCCTTAGCCAACCACTTTTCCAAAGCAATGAATGACCCTGATAGAACACCAGTTGAAAAAGCAAGTATAATGGTTTGTTGAAGAGGCTGACTTCTCATAATATTTTACTAAATTTAGCCTTTATGTTCGATGTTCTCGCTAAATTGGCTTTGTTGTCTGAAAGTCTGGAAAACAGAAGCACATCTGTTGTATTTGCAGACAAACTGATACATAGATCAGTCAGGTATCTGGAATCTTTAAAGGAAAAGCCAGGGACAAGAGTACTGGAAGCACAAGTCACCATGAAAGAAGGTAGTTTTGTTTCTGTTAAGTTAAATGATAATCCAAAAATCGTATCATTCAATGGCCAGCAATTGATTTCTAGTGTAATCAATAACTTAAAACACAGAATGTTTGCGACTAGCTTAGAAAAAGAAGAAGTCGAGTACGAGTACGAGGAGCTTTTAGATGACTTTAAAGCATTGGAACCCGAGTACTGGCCAACTGAGATTCCTTCTTTGTTTGGCCAAACTCAAGTGGAGCGGCTTTGCAAAAGATTTAAGCTGAACATCAGCAAAACTGTGATTGCCTACAGGGATTACTTGGACAACAGCAGACAGGTGTCTGATGGACTGCAAGAACTACTAAACTGCACTAAAATAATACCCTGCAGTTCAGCTGACTGTGAAAGAGGTTTCAGCAGCATGAACAACATAATCACACCATCAAGAAACACATTGACAGTATGCCATGTCTCAGCTCTATTGTTTATAAAACTCCAAGGTCCACCTCTGCAAAAATGGGAGCCTGAGCCATACGTCATCACATGGTTGAGGAGCCATCGATCAGCAACTGACACAAAAATGAGAGTAGCAGAAAATCCAAACAAAGAAGAAACCAGGGGCGGCTCGTTCTTAGGGCGCTAAGGCGTGCGCCTCCCAGATTAAATCATATCATTAAACAACCCATTATCACTATTTGTGGAAAGTCATTACATATTTCTTTAACGCTTCGGCAAGAAAATGTTTTTGTGTTAGGTAATAGCAGAAATGTTTTCGGAACAGCATGCATTACGGCGCTCTGACAATCGCGCCCATTTCACAGTTCCCCCACTCTATCCAAAGTTGAATGAAATTGTAAGCTTATAGGCGGCGTTTACACTGTCGCTCGGCTCCCGCGCCACGATTAGCAGAAAGTCGCGTAATTCACTCAGTACAACTAATCGCAGACTATTGATACTAATATGAGATTTGCTCTGTTTAGTGTTTATAAGTTTCTCTGGCGTGATTAATTCAGTGCGGGCATTATTTTAGTGTTTATATTTTGAGTTTGTGTGTTTCTTTTAATAGCTCACGAATAATGTTCTGTTTTCCATGTATTTTATTGTCTCCTAGAGACAATGGTGATTGTTTTTGGACTCTAAAAGAGGTTAATGATATAAAATATCTTACAGAAAAAATTAAGAAGCATGAAATATCCGTCCATCACATGAATAGTGTTGTTGATTTTTCTTTGTTAGGCAAAGTAATACTGTCTAGTCTGGACTCGCAATTTAGACAAAAAATTGAAAAGCACAATGTTCAAGTCAGCAAAAACAGACATGTTTTAAAACAGCTGATTTCGTGTGTCAAATTCTGTAGTGTTTTACAATTGTCTCCATGAGTTCATAACGAATTAGCATCATCTACAAATCCAGGGGTATACAAAGGCTTAATTAATTTTACTGCGGAGCTGGATTCTGCAATGAAAGACCATTTTGAATCGGCCACAGTATTCAAAGATACATAGAAAGAATACAGAATGATATATTGGACTGTATGCTTAGTGTCTGCAGGGAAGAAATAGAAAAGTTGATACAAGCTTCTGAATTTGTGACAATCGAATGTGAGGAGACAACTGATGTGAGAAACCACTGTCAAATGGTATTAGTTTTTAACTACGTGTTTAAGGGGTCAGTGTACGAAAGGTTTTGGGGATTTCTTAGTCCTGAAGGTAAACGTGCAGAAACATTAGCAAAGTGCATAATGAAAAATATCTATCCCCTTCTTCACACGTCAAAGGAAATGTTAATTGCTCAGACTATGTTGGCGCTAATGTTATGTGTGGTTCTATTGGAGGTGTAAAGGCAAAAATTAGAGAAGTGAAAAAATATTTTCGTCACATATTTTGTACACTGTTACGCTCATGAACTTAATTTGCTATTAGAAAAAGCAACAAGTGTAAATAACAAAGTTCGAGTTTTTTCTCAAATCTGTCTGCCATTCCAGAATTTTTTTCACACTCATCTCTACGAACGGACGTTTTGAAGGAAGTAGTGCAAGCCAGGTTACCCAGAGTTTCTATAACAAAATGGAATTACAACATTCGTACAGTCAACGTTGTGTACGAAAACCGATATAAGTTGGAGGAATGTTTCGAAGTTCTTGAAGAAAAGTGTACAAACAGACTCACAGTTAATGAGGTAAGTGGTCACAGAAGGGCTCTTTAGGACCAAAATTTCATGTTCTGGCTAACTTTTTTCCATAGAATTCTATCCCATGTGCACATACTGTACAAACAACTACAGAGTAGGAACAAAGACAGTTTAATGTGGCAAAGTGATATCGGAATTTTTGAAAATGAGATGCAGAGAGGGAGAAAGTAAATGAAATAGAAACACAAATAAATGACAAGTTCCCTGTGGAACCAAGTGACTTATTTCCACTTTTTTCTACAAACTTTCCAGAAGAAAAATTAAAGCGAGCGATTCAACATTACCCTTTCTTACAAGAAAACGAACTTCGGAGTGAATTGGAACTATTATACAGACGGCATGATTTTAATATTAAAGGCGCAATAAAACTTCTTAACTTTATAGAAGAAAACAATCTTACGTCAGTTTTCAAAGAAGTGTCAAAACTCCGAAAATTATCATAACTATCCAAATGACAACTGCCGAACCTGAGCGCTGCTTTTCGACTCTGAAAAGACTAATGACTTTCTTGTGAAGTACAATGAAAAACGATAGACTGAATGCTCTTGCGATGTTATCTATAAACAAGGAACTTGTTAAAGAAACTAAGGACTCTGATGTTAGAAAAGTTCGTTAATTTAAAGGAAAGGCGAATGGACTTTGTTTATAAATAAAGGGTATGTTTAAAGTGTAGGTATCATATAAATAATATAATGTAAATATAGTATATTACTTTTTTTGTGGAAACACCATAGACATATTTGTGGACAGTTTGTGGTTATGTTTATTAATAAAACTGCTGACTCTACAACAGCTCACAATATTTGAGGTGAACTCAAATTTTTAAATAGGCCTAGTCGTTGCATGCTGCATGTGTTACTATTCTTATTTTATGAATGAATTATGTGATCAAATATTGGCGACATTTCTATTGTGCATTAAATTCTATATTGATAAATAATTAAGGAGTATTAATGTCGCGCCCTCCAGCCTCTTAAGTCACGAGCCACCACTGGAATAAACTAAGGTTAAGGGTGATGCATTTTGGAGTCTACTTTAGATGTCGTCACACAATTTTCATGTTTCTGTATCTCAAAGAAATTATTTTTTCTATAACCTTGTATGATGTTTATAACTTGGTACTTAAAAACACTAAATAGGCTAAAATAAACAATTATTATTTGTTCATACCAATTTATGTTAGCCTAATTTAAATAAATAAAATGTCCGTTCATTTATACCTGAAAATTTTTAATTTTGACACCCACCACCCCATCCCCGAAACTGAAATGTAAATTTGTATTAATATTAATATGTTATTTAAAAATGGTGTTACATAAAAATGTTCAATATTACAATAATTAATCTGATAGTTTCAATTATTACTATAAAAGGTATTAGTACTGGGGGTGTATCGTGTACCCACAAAAATTTGAATTTTTCCTCAAAATAGCATTGAAAACCTTTTAACATGTAGCAGTAAAAACTGTACTCAGAGAGCCTCAAAATTCACAATTTTGTTCCTGATTTTCAAAAAATTCCAAGGGAGGCTCCCCGGCCCCCCGCTTAACGGGATATTCCATACCCCCGGTACAATTAGCCCCCCCAAATTATCTTCTGCATACGCCCCTGCTAAGAGCTCTGGCACAGCTAATTTTAGCACTATAATACTGTCTACCACTGCTTCAGTCTGCTCAGCTGAAAGATCTTTTTCTACACTAGCAAGGATTAAGAATTATTTACGCTCAACTCAAACACAAAATCATCTGATTCACTTAGCTGTTCTTGCAATCAAAAATGACTTAACAACAAAATTAGATTATGAAGATGTGATCAGCAAATTTGCTCATGAAAAGGTGAGAGGCAAACCAGTTATTAGTTAGGTATAGTTAAGACTTGATAAACAAATGTATTTACAATATTTTTTGAATTTTTATTCATATAGGCTTTTTTGTCACTGTAAAGTAAAATGTATTTCATGCCAAAAATAAAGTTATTCTCTTAACTGTAGGCCTACATCTTTTTATTATTTGATTAACACTTTTTTGTAACGTAGTTGACGATATAAGCTTAAAATTACTTGTATGAAAAAATGATCAGTTTGAAACAATATAACTTAGTGCAAATAATAAAATTACTCTTCGAGTCCGTAGTTTGGGGCCAATGAAACATTACAAGTTACTTCAATTTATATTAAGACTCTTACCTTAGGTTCTTACCAGGATCGTACAGACAAAAACAGCTGCAGAAAGGATTATTTGGATTTGATATGTGCAATAATTACGTTAACACATTTGATACTGTCTAAATCACATACTTATTTTTATTTATCAAAAATTCACGCCTTTCTTTTACGTTTTATAAACGATAGTACAACTGTTTGAAATTATTTTTTATCTCTATTGAGTTTTGTTTTGACTACTATTATGAGTGATATTATTATATAAATAAAACACTGAAAATGAACCAGTGTATAACCTCTATATTACCACACACACATTCATTCTGTTACATTGATCTTTAAATAAACTCCACCCCTTAGGGAGCTCTATCGTATAAAGTATTTTATAATTTCCTTTTATAGCGAACAATCACCGGTTAGTTGGCATTGGTTTTAATATGCATATTAAATGTTTCTAGTTACCCATACTCTGCGTACTCATAGGGTTGGTTGCACGAACTGGTGTTGAATACTTGCTTCGATCTCACGCACTCCGGCACTCGTTTGTTGCGTTTACTGTTTGTGTTTAAAGGTTCTTACTGTTTTATTGGTTCCACATTATACAATATGATAAAGTCGGCCGACGTAATTTTATTCACACTAATATGTTGTAGACTGGCCGCGCTATGTTATTTGAACACTTTTTTATAAAGGTTTTAATGCTTTAATAGATAGGCCGTTTTACTTTACGGCCTATCTTGCATGCCCGAGGCCACTGATTTTACTGAACAACTGTATGCTGCTCCTTACTGTCTGGTGTTACTCTGCATACTGTTGAAGAACTCTGCTTACTGTGATTCACAAAGCCTGCTGCTGGGGCAGTTACGTAATATGTCTAGACAGTTGTTTAGGCTAACAGTTTGTTGCTGGTTAAACTGGGGCACCTCACAGGTTGATACTGACAATTAAAACTGATTTAAATTCAAACTATGGGATCACACAATTCTGTACCGTTACAATACCCCCCCCCCCAATAAAAGATTGGATTTCGAAGCATACAAACTCTTATTGCCTAAAACCTAAGAGGATCAGTGAGGATATGGCGCCGCAACCCCCCTGAACTCTCTACTAAAATCATGGATACTTACCCCCCTAGTCCGGTGACTGTGGCAGCACCCCTCCGTCCTTACTGGACTTCTCTACTCGAGATCCCAACACCATAAGCCCGGACCGATACCCGCCACAGTATCACCTGACTCTATAACATTCAATTAAAATATCAATAAATGGCCTTCCATTATTCCATACCCACAACTGATCGGTTCCTCTTAGTCGTACTGGTTCATTAACAAAGTACTGGTTCATGTTTATATAATACAAAGTGCATCCCCCACCAAAATCATACATAGATTACATAAAATACAAATCTAATACTAACAACCTTATTGTAGGATACATACTACAAACAAAATACATTACTGTCTCAAAAAGATTATTTCCTTCATTTTTCAAACACTATCTTAGCCCAAACATTTCCTTCAGTTTTCAGTTTTAAATGAATATTTAATCATTATTTTTCTTAATCTACCATTACATTTGGAATTTGAATCAGAATAAATTGAAATTTACTATTAAAATCACCTTTTCAATTAATTTAATTACCAATTTAATTTAATTTAATTTCTCAAACTCCTCATTAAGTCAATCTTATTTGTTCAAAACAATTTTATTTACTTTAGTTACATCTTTCAAAATAACCCTGCATAAAATTATTATACCTACATTCCATCACATCTGGTGTTTCTTTTATTTTATAATAGGATTTACTCATGGCAATGATTCAGCTGACTACAACATTCTTGTTATTGTCAACTCATCATGACTGTGGGCATTAGTCAAAACATGCACTATGTCTGTTTACATCAACAATGGTCTGCAAGACTTGTTTTATAAACACTGTTATAAACACTCACTCAGTCTAAACATTCTGCTTACAACATATACTGACACATGTGCTTACTTCAAATTTCAATTTCTATAAATCTTTTAGTTAACATATTTATCAACTACTATTTTTGTACCAATTCATACCAAAATTTAAATCAAAATTAATTTGACTTCATCAAAATTAATTTGACTTCATCAAAATTCACATTTTTAAATTAACTTCATTTTAACTCCAACCAGAACAGTTTAACTTTAATTACATTATTTAAAACACTTTTAGTACAAACAGAATTCAAAATAAATTTACTGAATACCTTTTGTTAATCGTTATTGTTAATTAACAACATAAAATATTATTATGATTATATCATACTATAAACATTGTTACATAAACTATAATCTAGATTACCACAATATAATCTGGACACAATACATTTAACACCAACAAATTTATTTACAACTTTTCGTCAGAATTCTATTATTTGCCACACTTCATTACCTAAATCATCAAGGTCAGAACCATATACTAATACTATACTAAAATGTCCATTCTGAGTTTATATTCAACCTCCATCGTCAAAAATTAGTCTTGTCTTCACATAGCATTTTTCAATTTTATTTGCATTCATCATATGGCTATTTTTTGTGTAATAACCATACAAATTTATATGTTCCATTATACCATAATAATAATATATAGGGTTACCCCCCATGATTTTGTCATAAATCAAGTCAACATCAGTATTTTTTATCAAGTCTCCGTCAATGTTTTTTGTTATTCCCAGGTACGTTATTGTCTCATCATATTCATCCACTACAAGTACACTAATTCTTCCTACAGGTACATATTCATCATCAATATAATCATTGTCTACTACTGCACAAGATATGTCTACATTATTTATCATAAATCTCTTAATATTCATCTTCTCTATCAACTCTCTATAACCTCTATTTAGCTTGAACCACTCTAACTCTTTCTCTCTCTCATCACAACATTCCTCGCAACATTTCACACTCTCATTCCACACAGAGGGCAACACAACATTATTACAACACATCCTGGCCTTACCAGATGCACAAAAAATCAAGGGACAATTATTTGTAGACCATACGTCTCCCAAATACACTCGTGAAGCATTTTCTTCACCCACAACCACACCACGGGAAAATTTTGCCCTCTGTACACTCTCTTCGTACTCTCTCTCTAACTGATTAACATTTGCTTCTCCCCATCTACAACCCATTACTCTCTCATTCTCACTCACTATCTCACTGACTATTTCTGTATCATCACTATCTGATACCACATTTTCAACATCATTACTCTCTTTACTTACCAAGCTTTCTAATTTGTCATTTACTGTACTTGTTTTACCGTCTACCACACACACACTCTCTCCTAACTCATCTGTTTTTCTTTTTGTTTCACTACATATTTCATTTATTTTGCTTAATTCGTATTTCAATTCATTAAAGTTACCTTCACACTTAATTTTTACTTCATTAATATCAATTTTAAGCTCATCAAATTTTGTATTGAAATTGCTATTTTGAACGTCCAAACGACTATTCTGTTCATCAAATTTATTATTAAAATTACTTTTGATTTCATTGATTTCATTTTTCAATTCTCTAAAATTGCTGTCTTGTTTTTCTAAACTATTGTACATCATATTATACAATCTTGTTAACATATTATCATCATCAGATTTCTTATTTTGATTTACTACAATAGGTGTTGAATGAATTGCAACTTCATTCATGATTTTCGATTCGTCTACATTACTTTCACTCGTTAACAGTGACTCTGTTTGAATACCTGAATCGCCTTTATTGGCCGACTCAGTTGACATATTTTCATTCTCCATTATGAAATTACTTTATTTATGCCCTCACTTCCAAATAACCTGTTCTGCAGCTTAATTAGGTCTGGTGAATATAATAACAATTAGACTCACCGTCCCTGTATCGAGGGCCAATGAAACAATATAACTTAGTGCAAATAATAAAATTACTCTTCGAGTCCCTAGTTCGGGGCTAATGAAACATTACAAGTTACTTCAATTTATATTAAGACTCTTACCTTAGGTTCTTCCCAGGATCGTACAGACGAAAACAGCTGCAGAAAGGATTATTTGGATTTGATATGTGCAATAATTACGTTAACACATTTGATACTGTCTAAATCACATACTTATTTTTATTTATCAAAAATTCACGCCTTTCTTTTACGTTTTATAAACGATAGTACAACTGTTTGAAATTATTTCTTATCTCTATTGAGTTTTGTTTTGACTACTATTATGAGTGATATTATTAAATAAATAAAATATTGAAAATGAACCAGTGTATAACCTCTATATTACCACACACACACTCATTCTGTTACATTGATCTTTAAATAAACTCCACCCCTTAGGGAGCTCTATCGTATAAAGTATTTTATATTTTCCTTTTATAGTGAACAATCACCGGTTAGTTGGCATTGGTTTTAATATGCATATTAAATGTTTCTAGTTACCCATACTCTGCGTACTCATAGGGTTGGTTGCACGAACTGGTGTTGAATACTTGCTTCGATCTCACGCACTCCGGCACTCGTTTGTTGCGTTTACTGTTTGTGTTTAAAGGTTCTTACTGTTTTATTGGTTCCACATTATACAATATGATAAAGTCGGCCGACGTAATTTTATTCACACTAATATGTTGTAGACTGGCCGCGCTATGTTATTTGAACACTTTTTTATAAAGGTTTTAATGCTTTAATAGATTCGCCGTTTTACTTTACGGCCTATCTTGCATGCCCGAGGCCACTGATTTTACTGAACAACTGTATGCTGCTCCTTACTGTCTGGTGTTACTCTGCATACTGTTGAAGAACTCTGCTTACTGTGATTCACAAAGCCTGCTGCTGGGGCGGTTACATAATATATTTAGACAGTTGTTTAGGCTAACAGTTTGTTGCTGGTTAAACTGGGGCACCTCACAGGTTGATACTGACAATTAAAACTGATTTAAATTAAAACTATGGGATCACACAATTCTGTACCGTTACAAGTTGTTATTGGTTGGAGGGGGGCGTCAGATAGCCTTGGGCCCAGGGGCGTAAGTGAGATAAATACGGCCCTGGGTGCACCATAAAGACCAACCAGCAAAGGGGGACAAGAGTGAAATAAATATGAGAAAGATTAAAATGTGGTGAAACTCTAAGGTAACTCCAGGGTTTTGAAGTTAACAACAATACATGTTATAACTGTACTATTTTTAATACAACTGTTTTTAGAGTTTTTTAGAGTAGCGCATACAGACTGAAAGACAACACTTGTGGCTCTGAACATGACAGGGTTTACCTCTTGAGTAACAGTTCATCTTTTTGAGCACAGAGTCAAAATGTGCTGTACTGCACTTTACGATCCAGTACAGCTGTTGCATACAGCTAGAGACTTGCAATTTCACAGGTTGCAAGTGAAATGGTGCATTTCAAATGTCATTTGAATATTATTGTTTAAAAATGTCTATTTCAGTGTTCTGTAAAACACACAGAATATAACGACAGAATAACAATTTTAGGATGAATGTCCAATATATTGGGCACGGGATTTCCTGCACAGTCAAAATATTAAAAAAAAAACTCAGAAATAAAAACTAACAAAGCCCACATGGGGCAACAAGTTATGAGTAATATTAGTCGAATAAAAACTCAGTATCTTTAATAATTTGAGGGGATCTCTCAACACCCTTCACAAATTTTGGATCACCTTCAACAATAATTATTATGCTACGTTTCCACAAAAACTTATATATTGTTATATATAGTTATGAAAAATTTTGGATAACTGCCTATAGATATGTATGAGAATAAACAAGAAACTTACAAGTTAGAACTAAAATGTTTGTTGTTTAGGCATTATGTTTATAATTTTAACTACAATGCCAGTGCAGTAGTTTGGAACTCTTAGTGTTTATTGTATGACAGTCTGTATTAAAATTGTTATATTACTAAAAAAAAACAATAGAATTAACCAAACTATTTCGACTTCTATAATCCTGTAAGTTCCAGTTAGAACAAGTCTCTTCTGTCATCTTCTGAAAAATTCTAATTGCATTTAAAGAAATATGTAGGTCTATGTATGCAAACAATGGGTTTTGGAGACTTTGTTGATTGTATTTCCCCTTTCCTGTTCATGTATTTTTTACCTCTCGACTTTTTAGATTTGATTTCTTTTTTCTTATCAGGGCAGATTTTCTCCACGCACTGATATTTATAAACTCTAACAGAAGCAGGAATACTGTGCTAGCCAATCACATCACAATATCACAATGCTTCTGATATGCTCTCATTAAAGACCACATCACACTTGTCTTGTCTTTGATAGGCTTGCTTAAATGCAGGTAATCAGTATTATTGGGGGGGGGGGAGCCATTATTTAAGAGAACCCTCTCTTATATTCAATGATGGACCTCTATGGCCTCTCTATAGAGTATATAATGGTTTATTGAAAATTAGTTAATTGAACAAAATTAATTAGTTAGAAAATTAAATTTCTTACTACTAATTTACTTTACATATTAATCTGGTGACCAACACAAAATTAACTAAAATTATTTGTCTTTTAATAATTTGTTTTTATAGAGTTTTTAGTCTTCAAAAGTTGCTTAGAGCTTAAAATTTGAATTATAATAATTATGTATTACAATTTAGACTCCCTTTGAATGTAGACTGAAGAATAATGTCCGTAGCTTTAAGTCAGGTGACTTGAAGATCTACATATATAGCTCAGTCAGCTGAGTGGTATGCCCATAAGAATATAGATGGTAGAGTCATGGGCATGAAAATTCATGGATTATACTTGGTATGACTGCAATATTGGACTCCAAATCTGGTACATTTCTAGTGTCTGTCTAAAATCCTTTGTAAACAATCTTCAACTAACACAGAAAGCACTTGGTTTTAATTGCAGTCGCAACTATACTTGTTTGTAATATTTATGTGACCCAGAGATAATGTGACCTCTCAGAAATTGGCAGCGTTTAATGTGGTGAATTCACAGACTTGTGGCAGTTTCCTCCAATTGTATTGTTTGTAGAACTGATCATGTGTGCCAAAATTGAATAACTGATGTGAGTTGAACTTATACTAAGCTTTCATAAATTTTGATTAAAATTCTAAAGCTCTGATTGATCAATTGCTTACCCCTTGTTTACAGAAATCTAATATAAGTGAGGAAATTACAATCAGATCATGTAAATTTCACCTTATTCTGGGCAAGAAGTGTTCTGAAACTGCAAATAAATTATCTATAATGTTGTTCTTTTCATGGCTTTTCAAGTATGAGTCATATATAGAATTAATAAAAAAAAATATTCATAATCACTAAATACACCTGTTTACTATAAATTGTTTATTATAATATAAACTACATTTTGTCCAAGTCTCATATTGAAATCTTAATTATTAAAAGCACAATAATGTTTTCCCTAATTAGTTTCTATGAAACACAGTTTCATAGTATAAAACACATTTTAAAAAAACACTAAAGGAACTTAGGATGATGCTGATGGATGTCTTTTATGACTGTCGTTCATTAGGAATCATTGTAAATACACTCTTAAAAACAATACAATCAAAGAACTTGCCAAAGCACTAACAAAGCAACTACTAACTCCATTTGACCTTGCACCAAGGAAACGAGTTAACGTGTGAAAGTGTGATGCACAAATAATGTTTTTTTTTTTGGATGACACATATTATGCATATTATGTTGAATACTAAACACTGTTTTGCATAAACATTTAAAAGCAAAAGAAATATAAAGAAAAGTGGAGAAAAATAATTATTATGAAATAATTTTGTTATCACAGATAAGATGGTAGGGGTACAGATACCTGACAGCTGTCCCGGCCTCCTTCTTTGAATCCAGCACAGAGGAACACATCATGAATAGTTTCTCTTCTGCCAGCTGCACGAAACCATCTTTGACATCGTTCATTTGGTATTACTTCAACGTCCACTTCCTGTAGAACAGTAGGCACAGTTGAAACACCTGTAACAAATATCATGTTTAATTAATAAACTGTATTAACCATAATATGAGTAATCAATTTTTATAACGAACACATTGATAATATTGATGAGAAAATACATTTTGTCATTTCATTTTTTATGAAAAAAGTAATTTTGTAATTGGAAAAAATGAAGATATAATAATTGAAGGGGTGAGTTGATGAAGGGGCTATGTAACATTTTTGCATTTATGTGCCTATCTAACTTGTGCTATGTCCCAATAAGTCTAAAAGTCTATAATAAGCTAGATACCCAGATGCAGAAGGGGCTATGTACACTGCAAAGAGAAAAAACAAATGGAAGAAAGAGTCATGTGACACCTCAAAGAGAAAAGTCGAATGGAAGAAGGAGTCATGTGTCACATGGCCCCTTCGTCCATTCATACTGTCCCATTTGAGGTAACATAACCCCTTTATGCATTAAACAGCTGTTGTTTATGTGAACTTAGTGAACAATGTGTTGATGTATCTGAGAATCAATTTAACATTTTTACTGTTATTATTTGTTGAAATACATTAAGTTGTTGGTAATAAAATATTGAAATGAATGCTAGAACAAAAATATTAGTAGATTTGGCTTTAGGAATAGCTAGAAGTGAAAAAAAAAAGAAATAATAGAGGATGATGATACATTGGATGTACATAACCTACAACAACAACCATCAACTTCCACTAAAAACAATACAAGTAAGCTTTTTTATATTTTATTAAAAAATAATACACAGTTTAATTAATAATTAGGTTGTATGTAGACTCTTTTTTTTGATAATAATTGTTGTAGCCTATTATTCGGGGTTTTATTTAATGGTATTTCTCTCTAGGCTAGATGTCAACAAACACTTGTTAAATTAGTTAGATCCTAGGTATTAAGGGTATAAATCATTATTTACAGGAAAATAAAGCCCTTTAGCCTGATCTTATGTTATTTTTTTAGATGTCGATCATGACCAATGTGAGAAGAATAATATTCAGATTGAAGACTGTCAAAGCAAGAGTAATGGATTGGTTAGATATAATCTTCGAGAACCATCAACTCCTACCAAAAATAACAATGAATCAGGTAGGCATAAGTTAAAATATTTCCGAAATCCTTTATATTTCAAGACCGAATATTTTTTTGGTTTTTATGGTTTTGTAGCCTAACGTAATCTAACCTCTCGATGGATGAATGGATGGAAAACCTATTGGCCCATAATATAAAATACCTTAAAGCACTAACAATAAAAATTATCTAATTATTTTCATTTGATTTTTTTAGATATTTACCTGGCACTAAGTGACTCCGAAAGCAGCGATTTGTTTGAGAGATCTAGTGATGACTACATGCCTGAAAACGAATCAAGTCACTCGTCAAATGACTTATCATTTGATTATGATGAAGATATGGAAATTGTTCATGAAGGTGAATTCGGTGCTACGATCGAAATTCCGCCCAAAGGTAATGGCACAAATGGAAATCACGTCGGTGAAATAGCAGAGGTAAGCAATCAACCTGTAACTGAAAATAGACCAAAAAAGAAGCACTTTTCGCCTAACTCAAAATTTCAAGAAAGAGGCAGAGGTTCCCAGATCAATGGAAAAGATGAAAGTCTGTGCTTGCAAGAGGAAAAGGAGAAAGTTACAAATCGTACAAGGGTAAAGAAATCGCTTCTAAATCTGTTGAGGAGGGCAATCTGTGCCCTGAAAATTGTAGACTAGGATGTTCAAACAAATTTGATCTTGAGCAAAGAAGAAAAATTATGGGATCATTTTACAAAATGGATGTTAATGGAAAAATGCTATTTTATTTAACACAATAAAGGCTAGTCTCCCAGAGAGAAAAAGAAATGGGGTGATGCAGCATAAGACTAAAAGTTACAAGTATTTCATTACTTTAGAGGGAAACCATATATTAGATTGTAAAAAAGCTCTCATGGCTCTGTACCAAATTAGCAAGAAGAAAATTGAGATTTTACACAACAAAATCAAGTTAGGTTCAGTCACTTGTAGCCCTGACAAAAGGGGTCGGCATAACAACAGGCCGAATAAAATACCAGATGAAGTTAAAAATAATGTGAAAGAACATATCTCGAGTTTTCCAGCAGAATGTGCTCACTATTCAAGAACACATAACATCTTTAGAAAATATCTTCCACCTTTACTAACATTGCCAAAAATGCACCAACTGTATATTGATTTATGTGCAAGAGAAAACAAACCTGAAATCTTCCGTCTGAAATAATGTTCATATCGTTCCATTTTTTTGAATGAATCTGTCCTTCCGTCAGCCTCGAAGTGACACGTGCAACACATACGACTCCGGCAATTCAAACAAAGAACATGTAGAAAATTACCATACAGCTTTTGATTCAATGAAAGCTGATAGAGAATTAGCACGCACATCAGAAAAAGTTGTTTATATCACCACTGATTTACAACAAACAATGCCTTTACCTAGACTGACTACATCAAAGGCGTTCTACCTGAGGCAACTTTGGTTTTACAATTTTGGAATACATATAATTGCAAAAGATGTTGAAAAGACAGTATTTTGTACTTGGACAGAACAGCAGAGCTCCAAAGGAAGTTCAGAGATCTTCAGTTCATTATTGACTGTATTTGAGTTTGATAACATGTTCAGGGGCAAAGACCATTTGATTATATGGTCGGACTCTTGTGGGGGCCAAAATAAAAACTTTTTGATGATATCCCTTCACCAGTATCTGTTGCATAAAAATGTTTTCAAAGTGATTGATCACAAGTACCCTGAAGTCGGACATACGTATCTGGACTCCGACCGGGCTTTCGGGAGAATAGAAAAGAACCTAAGGAAACATGAAACCCTGTTTTCTCCAGCCCAATACAGAAACATTATTGCAAAAAGTGGAAAAAATAATGTGGTCATAGACATGACAAACCACTTTAGAAAGACAGAGAGCTTGGACAAAGAAATGAAACTGTTTAACAGAAAGAAAGATTGTTTAAAAGAACAGGTAAGGTTTAGAGATGGTATAAAATGGTTCCGAATTGACACTTACGGTTACTACATGTATAAGGAAAGCTATGATTACTACACTCCATTCAAACAAGTCAACATTAATAAAATGTTTAAGGAAACTCCTGATCTGGAAAATTTAGCAATTGCAAGGGAGCCAAACAAGAAAAATCAGATACCGTAACACAAGAAAAAATTGACAACTTGTGGGAACAACTGAAATACATCCCTGAAGAACACCAAAGGTTCTACCTAAATATCATAACTGCTAATGACGCATAAGCACAGCAAAGACAGTGATTTTTAGCTCAGTGAACTATTAAAAGAGACATTTGTTGAGAAAAATACCAAATGAAACTGTAGCAACCATCCGTTGTTTTTATGCAATGACACATTTTCATTTTAATTCCTTACAAATTTTGTTACTTAATTTGTAATACAAGTTTTGTGTTATTTCTGATTCAATTTGATTCATTTTGATCCAATGCAACCCCTTCATTCATTTTAGAAGTTTTCAACCACAGTTAAACTGTAGTGGAAGAAGGGGTATTAATGTACATTACAATAATAAAAAAAAATTAATAAAAGGCCCATTTCAGCCAAAGCCATATATAAACACAATTTTATAATACCTAGGAATATTTTTCAATATTATTAAGGTTTAAATATGAATACATAAAAAGCTCCAACAAAAAGACTTTAAATCTCGTATCTCAAAACTTACTTTTTGTAACATAGCCCCTTCATCAACTCACCCCTTCAATTAATAGTTTTTAAAGTTATTAATAAATTATTAAATGATGTCTGAAGTATGTGACAAGATTGAATCACAGCAGGTCCCATAACACAGGCATTCATAATTGATCCTCATGAGATGAAGAGATGAATCTCCTACCAAAAAGTTGCTATTGAGTACACTGGACTAGGAATACATATAGGCATAGATAAAGTGACACTATAGCGGCTATTGACATTTGGATGAAACAGCTTGCCAGACAGATGAATTGCATGAAGAAATTAAGCATTTAAGTAAGGAAAAGGTATACCAACTCTTAATATGAATAAAATAATAATAATAATGGGGTGTAACTAAATTTAGTGTTTGTAAATTCATCTTAATTATTTTATCTCATGATACTCTTTCCTCTCTACAAAAAATAATCTTTATATGTGACTAGTGTTTGAACATAACTCAAATAAACTCAAATCCCACAGCCTGTTTGG
Organism: Magicicada septendecula; assembly: GCA_034769895.1. NCBI lineage: Eukaryota > Metazoa > Arthropoda > Insecta > Hemiptera > Cicadidae > Magicicada > Magicicada septendecula. The sequence goes on from CM068376.1 coordinate 103,084,140, forward strand.
GTATGTAAATGTATTCGAGTGCGTTCAACACAAACACACGAATCTAACATCACTAAATATGTATTCTAATGATGATAGTTCAAGCTATTGAAACATTGTAAATATTAAAAAATATATAATATAGTCTTGTAAGGAAAGTGTTATGTGTTATTTATTATTAATAATAAAAAATATATACAAATATAATGTGGGAAGATATGAATATATAAATATGTATAGAATATAAATATATATAGAGAGAGATGAACACTTATGTGTGTGTGTGTGTGTGTGTGTGTGTGTATGTGTGTGTGTGTGTGTGTGTGTGTGTGTGTGTGTGTGTGTGTGTGTGTGTGTGTGTGTGTGTGTGTGATGGAGGATATTTTTTATTTCAGTTATATATTGTGTGTCTTCATTTTGTTTTTAAAGTTAAAATGACTTAAAACTAAAACTAATACTAAAACAAAATTACTTTGAATTCAATAGCAAAATTTATCAACAACAAGAAGGTCTGGTAATGGGATTTCCATTATCTAGAATATTCTTAAATATTCTTACAACACATAGACACCAAATTACAAAATATTATAAATTCATTTGATCCAAATGGCATATGGATAAGATATGTAGATGATGGGCTATATGTATCAAATAACAAAATACAAATGCAGATAACATATTAAAACAAATCAATAAGATACATCCAAAAATACAATTCACAGAAGAAAAAGAAAAACATAACAAAATCAACTATTTAGACATAACCATCACAAGAAACAATAACCATCTACAATATGCAATATACAGAAAACCAACTTCCACTAACATTACTATACCTAACCATTCTGACCACCCACCACAAGATAAAATGGCAGCATTCTATTCACTGTTTAACAGAATATACAAAATACACCTAAACAAACAAGAAACAGACAAAGAAAGATATATAATTTACCAAGTTGCTTATGAAAATGGATACAATAAAAATACTGTAAACAAAATAAAAATAAAATCAAATATAAAATAAAAACTGAACAATTAAGAATTAATAAAAATGAACAACACATAAGTAATACCAACAATAAAAAATGGGCCACATTCACATACATAAATGACAAATCTAACAAAACTATTTAAAAACACAACATTAAAAATAGCATAGAAAACTAATAAAAATAATTTACAAAAACTAAGTAACCCACACAACAAAGTTAATACAACAACCAATGATATATACAAAATTGAATTCCAAGATTGCAGTAAATGTTACATAAGACAAACAAAAAACAATTGAAAAAAACCGTTATTTTGAACATCAAAACGCACACAAAAAACAATAAATATATAAATCTAATTTGGCCACACATGCAATAAAGACTGGACATGAGTTCCCAGACATAACCAACATGACACCAATGAAACATATACCACACAAAGGCACCATAATGGACATTTGAGAAATTTACAAATATACAAACACAACACAAACTAATACCTGAACAAATACAAATCAATACAAAACATGACACAATTTTCAAAGCACTCAACATCGAAAACACATAAAATACTACAACACATAATATATACAACACAATAATACCAGTTTAATATACTAAAAACCAACAGGAAATCATAATAACAACCAACCAACACACAAGTACTCCACAAGATTCAAAATTAAGAAGGCTGAGGATGGGAACACTAAGTGTCCCGAAACATGTTCCAAATAAGGAAAAAACATCTTGAGGTAAAGTTATTATAAATATTAAATATTTTATATATGTAATATATATTTAAAATTTATAATTAGTTTACCTCAAGATGTTTTCCCCTTATTTGGGACATGTTCCAGGAAACATATTGTTCCCATCTTCAATATGTTACCCAAAACATGCCCCAAATAAGGGGAACATCTTAAGGTAAAGTAATAATAAATTTTAAATATATTGTATACGGTATGCATCAAGAAATAGACTGTAGCAAAAAGTGTTTGAACACACACACACACGCAGCCAGTTCATTAGTTAAATAAGTTTAACGGCGGACAACTGGTCAATTGATTTTGGTTGGGTTAGGGCACATGTGAGTATTTATGGTAATGAACTGGCTGACAATCTGGCTAAAGAAGCTGCTTCTAGTAGCAGTATGGTGTGCTATGAACGAATACCAAAAAGTGCAATGATTAACAAATTCCATGAGGTGAGCCTAATGGAGTGGCAAAGTGAGTGGGAACAACCATCAAATGGAATGCTGACTAAGTTGTTTTTCCTTAGTGTGAAGCACTGACTGTCCTCAAGGTTTGCACTGTCTCCTAATTTTACCACAATGGTGACTGGTCATGGCAGGCTTAGAGCCTACTACTATTGTTTTAAAATAAAAGATGATCCAATATGTGTTTGTAACGATGGTGACCAAACAGTGAAACATTTGTTATATGAGTGCAATATGTTGAATGAAGAAAGACGGGTTTTCATAAATAGTGTTCTAAGGAGGCTGGACGATGACCTCCAAATAGAAGTGAATTGACTTCGAAGTATGTTAGAAGTTTATTAAATATGTTAATAACATTGATTTTGATTCTTTGTAGTGTTTATTGTTATTGTGCTTGTCTATCTATTTTGAATCATCGTATGCGTTTATTATTATGAATTAACTTACATATTGGTTGAACAGCTTCATCATGCACACATACATACATACAGTTTTAACATGTTAATAATGTACTACTAATTCATTGTATCATTGTAATTGTTGATTTTTATTTTTCTTGTTTATTTTGAATCTTTGTAATTGTTGTTTTGTTGTTGTAATAATGTAGTTGTCTTTATATGTATTGAGAATTAGCTTGTAATAAGTTTACACATAGCATGTAGTATTACTTTATTTGTAATGGAGCATGCTGAAAACACACACACACACACACACACACACAGGGGGAGAGAGAGAGAGAGAGAGAGAGAGAGAGAGAGAGAGAGAGAGAGAGAGAGAGAGAGAGAGAGCAAAATGGATAATAAATTACATAAGAGTGATTATTGCAGTGATTAATATGTGCTTATTAAGTGGTTAAATGAAATAAAAGGACAACCTTACACATTTGTTATAACAAAAGAATAGTCAACAGAAAACAACACTGAAAAGCAGTTTTTTTTAATGGTGTTTTTATTTCTAACTGTAGGCATTACTGTGTATGCATAAGGAGACAATACTAAACTAGAAAGAAATAGAATATACATATATATTGTAGCACAACAGAATTTTCACCTTGAATATAACTTAATACAACCTTGAAAAGAAAAAGAAGAAACAATCTGTAGTGAGTAATAACAAAATGGTTAAAAATAAATTAAATAAATTGATCATTATAGTAAATCAAATGCTGACAATAGACTCTATAACAAAAAAAAAACTCTTGGTCCAAATAAAAGGAACAATCAATATAAAACAAAGTTCAACCACATGATGATTAAAACTCCAGTTGTTAACTTACAAATTTATTACAAAATATAATATTAAATAAACATAAAACCTTACCTTGCACGGGGTCCAGAGTCGTCACGTGAACTCGTTGTAAATAAGTGATTTAGGGTTAGTTACAATAATAACTACTCGCATTTGCAATTAACGAATTCAAAATTTATTTAACATTTCTTTAAATATGTTGTTCTATGTTACTGATTCGTCATTCTCCTTTTTATCAGGAAACATTGTTAGTTATCAGTTGCCATTACACAGACACATGAAATAGAAAAACTTTAATTACTTATCGTATTAACAAACTTACATACTAATGTTATTTAAAATAGGAAAGCAACCTAGCTTGCCATACTCTCATTCATACCAATTTATATCCCCATTCTTTTAGAGCGCTTTAAAATGCAATTATTAATTCAGTCAAATTAATTTGGGTTTACTTAACCATCGGCGTTCTTCCTCGTTTCGTTCTGCACTGAGTGTATGTCCAAAATCGTTACTGTTAATAAATTATCTGCTCGCCAGCCCGTTAAGTTCAAACGGCTGCCGTCGCCTCGTAAAACACCACTGCTTGATTCACATTTTTGATTGCATGTGAAATGAAAACTTGAACCCAGCCAGTGGACGCACCACTGCTCGCGTCCGATGCGTTAAAATGTTATTGTCCGACTGCCTCGTTCATGGGGCAGAAGTCACTGCCTTTCAGCTACCAAATTTCGCCGTCGTTCACAGCCTTCATGTGGCAAAATGTTAGTAGTGGCACCGGGAACATGGGCTGTTAATGTTCCCAAGGTGTTGACGATATTCCATTTTGACAAGGCTGTAGACTTAGATGGGCGGAGTCATCACGGTACTTCCGTCAGCATCGAGCATGTGGCGAACCAAATTTTATACTTTAGCCATTTTACTTGGCGTGGCTCGAGGCTGTAAGCGTCGCATCCGTGTGCATGCTGGTGTTCGCGCGTACTAGTGCGTAACACAACACGTGTTTTCTCAGAAACGCATTGCATTCTATTGTCACACTCGCTCACAAAGCTATGTCATTGTTCATTGTTTGACAGCTGCCGTATTTTACATGGGCGTTACAATTGAAAATTAAAGAAATTTAATAAAATAAAAACCCCTTATTCTGCCCCATTACAAGACCCCCCCAATGAGAGGTCTTCTGCTGAAACAGAAGGACTCTCATTGCTAAACCCCTAAGAGGATCGGAGAGGATATGGTGCCAACAGCCCCCCGTTAATTTCTAAACACATCATGAGTAAACTACCCCCCTAGCTTGGCGACTATGGCTGCACCTGACCGAGATTACTGGACTTCTCTGTTCGAGATCCCAACACCGTAAAATTGTACAGATACTCACCATAGTACACCTAACCTTCTAACATTCCAACCCAAAATCGAAACCCTGGCCTTATACCATACCAGATCCTCAACCGATATGTTCCCCCTTACATGCATACTGGGTTGCCTTTAGCAAGTACTGGGTGTGTACACATACTCATTATTACCTTCTAAACAATCTCCATACTTTTAACTCATAAAATATTTTATCTTTTCAAGATCAATTTCTTTTCTCAAATCAACGTTACTTTTTCAAATCAAAACATAGCAAACAAATTAAATTCAACTCATTTAAGTTTTGTTCAAAATTAATCTAAGTTCAAAATCAAACTTTTACCTCACCATTAATTTCATTGACATCCCAAAATCATTTACATGAATCTACCTTTCTTCGTTACTACTACTAACAATCATAAAAACACATAAACAGAACATCTTATTAGATCATAAATTCACTTATCATTACATTTGCTTACACATATATACTAAACAATCTAATTCCATAAACACACTAGTAATACATATAAACAACAATATACTCGGAACCTCAAAACATCATCTATACGGCAGACATAAAATAAATTTTTTTTTTTCAAAAATTTTAATTTCCCAAAATATTTCTTTTGTCAATATCAAGAAAAATAAAATTATTTAATTTAATTAAGTAACAACAATTTCATGAATCAATTACTAAAAACCTGTCCTGTCTCTAACATCAGCCATCAGCTGATCTCTTTGGGTCAGGTGAATGACCTTGACATATATACACTACACAAAGCTATACCAAAAAATACATGAAACATGTTTGTAATTTTTATCTTCAAACATAATACAACATATTAAACACAGAACACTCAAAAATAACATGGTTATCATTACCTTACAATAAACAATAAAATTCACATTTAAATTGACCAAAATTACACACTTATAATTTATTTTCAAATTCTATTAAAATCTGTCACTTGTTTCAAGTATTATTACCTTTTAACTCTGATTCTCTCTAACATTTTCAATCTCACTTATTTTGGGTGACTCTTAGTTATTCATAATAATTCGACTTACATATGGGTGTTTAAATATAGCCTTATCTCCCTTCTGACTCTAACACTCACTAACAGATTTTATCTAGTATGACACCCATCTCTCAAAACATTTATCTCCACTAACTTACTACTCTAACTCACTTCGAATCCTTATACCCTTATAACAAAATACCTGCTACCCTCTTTGTACTTAGGATGTGTGTTCCCTCCCTCCGCAATTCCATTCATAACCTTTTGCCTCTCCACCAAATATCGGCAAGCACTCTACTAAAACCCTCTACCACCCGCCACAACGCCTATCGTTGACGACTCCTTATCACACCACCCACCATACAAAATTCCACCATCTGTTTATTACCTAAATATACCACTCTCATTACTCTACATGTATTCCCCATTGCTACTGTGTCCCTACTAATACTCAATTTTCTATCTTACTTAGGTTCCCAAAATCTTATTTCTGCTTTACACCCATTTAAACTTAACTCTGACTGACTTAAGTGTCCTATTTAAATACTTGCCACCCAAATTCTAACCTTTGTTACCCATTGAAAATTCCGTTAGAAAACTCCTAACTACCTCAAACTAATTTTATCACTTAATTTAAAACCTTTTAAACATATGTAAACATTTTACTTTATTTAACTGTATTATAAAATTCATACTTACAGTACATCACTCATATACTGTCATAGACACAAAATATAAACATTTGTTACCATCAAATAATGTACATAACTCCATGTATCTTCTGAAACATTTTAACAACCATGTTACTCCACAAACTAAACACATTTTACATTTATTTATTTATTATTTATTATCAAGTTTAAATCTCATAAAACATTTAAATTCATTAGAAAATTCAATTATACAACATTTTACATTAATCAGTTACTTCATCTCAAATTACTTTAATTCCATCAATCATTAAATACACCAATTAGTTTAATTACCTTACTCCAAAACAATTACAATTCATTTATTAATTATTCTCATTATTTATTCAATCTAATAAAATATTATATTTATCAAAATCAATTTCTACTACATACACACATTATTTACATCAAACACCTGTTACAATACAAACACAATTAATTTCACTATGAATTTATTTACAATTTCTTGTCATTATTTTTCTGTTTACCACACTTCATTTCCTAAGTTAGCAAGGTCATAACCATAAACTAAAATATTTAAAATGTCCATTCCCTTATTTTTATTTTAACCACCGTCGTCGTATATTAGTCTTATATATTTATAACACAAGTCATTCTTGTCAACACACATTATATTGTAATGATCATTATAATGCCTACTTTCGTTAATTACATTAACACAATAATTAACTACATTTTTGTCTACCATCAATTCATAAAGCATTAGTAATTTTAGTTCTGTCTCCATCAGTATTTTTGTTCAACATAAGGTAAGTTATTTTATCATCATATTCCTCCACTACATTCATCACAACATCAAAATAATCATCGAAATTTCCATATAACATGGAAATAAATTAGTATTAATACTTCTAATTAAATAATAAACTAATTAAACAATTAAAATATATAAACAATAAAAAAAGAGAAAAAAAATTTTTTAATAAATTTATAACTTGTAAATTTTCTCAAACATAAATTATATTTGTAACCCAAGGTAATTATTACAATATATATATATATATATATATATATACATTTTTCTAACATTTTGGCGTCTTTTCAAAATGTATACGTTTTGGCGTCTACTCGAAAATGAAGAGTATGTTGAAATTTTATTATAACATTACGTTCTTGTGATTATGTTATTTGTGTTTTGCGTTTTATATTTCAATATACTCTTAATACAAGAAAATAAATTTTTGTTGTACAAAACGCATCTTTTTATAATTACGACAGTAGGGCGTCTTTTGAGTTTCCCGACAATGAAGCGTCTGAAATGTATACTTTTTTCGAACTGTAGCGGTTTTTGCTTCCAGCGACGTTGCCAGATTTCAACCCCGGGTATTACACAGTTTACGTTGATGCTTATTTGTTTGTATGAAAGAGTGACTAACTGCAGGCGAATGACCATTATTCTTTTCCGTTATTCACGCGCCAACTTTACATCATAATTTTAACTAAATATTTATAAACTGTCAAATATTTATCAACAATTCTTAAACTTCACTATCCAATTCTACTAACCGTGATAATATAATTATTGTGTTTTACGAAGCATGCCAAAGTAGCGTACTGGCCTTTCGAATTATGTAAAGATTGACCACTTGTCGTCGGATTAACTAACGGAATTAACGGGCATGTTAATATTTTCTCACATGCATTGATACCGGGTGATAATGTAACTTTGATCTCATATACTAGAGAAATTTCTTATGCATATTGGCAGTCAAAAATAATAAATGTAATACCAAACGTTATGAACTTATACTCATAATATAAAAAATATAATAAGTTATATTTTTGGTCAGTGTTCATTATTATGCATACAGTATTTTGAAGTAATGCTATAAAACATTTATTTGTATCAATTTTGTGGGTAACAAAATTTTATAACTATAGTTTATAGTTCTGTAGTTCTTAATTTTCTATAGTTCTGTTTGGGATTGAGATTGATAAATAGATAGACAGATAGAGAGAGAGAGAGAGAGAGAGAGAGAGAGAGAGAGAGAGAGAGAGAGAGAGAGAGAGAGAGAGAGAGAGAGAGAGAGAGAGAGAGAGGGGAGAAGGAAGGAGAGCGATCACAACTCTGCATATATGTACATAATAATAATTACTTTTTGTGTTAGAGATAGATGGAGAGATGGGAGACAGAGGGTTGTGAGATAGCATAAAATTTTATATTAACATTTCCATAATATTAGTTCTATTTGTATTAGAAATAATAGCAAGATGTTGCGAGAAGCAGGCAGGGATAGAGAGAGAGAGGGAGAGAGAGAGAGAGAGAGAGAGAGAGAGAGAGAGAGAGAGAGAGAGAGAGAGAGAGAGACGATATTAAAATGTTTCGGGTTGAGGGTACTAGGAGTCATCGGATACCTGCACTTTTAGTAAGACCAGGAAAAGATTATTTTATGATACTGTTCATTGACATGTCTATTGTTATATAGGTTTGTGGTTTCTCCACGGATTATAAAAATAGTGGCTACATCCAGTGACTTGAGAGGCATTTTCTTACAGAGAATGCTCACGGCAGCTAATAAATCGAGAAATGCTGATACTTATTTCAACAATTTCTTCAGTTACTAAAAGCGGTCAGTAAGGCCTTGTCGTTTTTCACATCTATGTTAATATCTTTACATATCTTTTAATTTTATTTATTTTTTAGATTTTGTCTAACTCACTTGCACGTTAGCTAAATTTATTAACTACAAATTACTATATATTCAATTTAAAAATTGCGTGTAAAAATAATGAATAGCCGCTAAAAAATCATTAAACAATTCTCCTACAGAAAAACATTTCTCTTCAAATATATTCAATTAAATACGTCTGAAATGTACTAACAGACATTCTCCCGACTTTTCTCCGTACATCACGCTTAATTTTGGACCATTAGTTCTCGATCGTTTGGGTGTGAACGGCAAAATTGCGAGGACATACAAAATTAAGCGAACGATTCACAGGAAAATGTATAACCCATACATTTGGGCAGTGGCGCACCCAGGAGGGTTTTGGGGGTTAGAACCTACCGAAAATATGGTAAAAATTGTGTAATCAATGAATGTACAAATAGTAAGGCTGTAGTAATAAGATAAACTAAAATACAACGTAGGTAAGCTTACCAGACACGAATAAACTGTTCTCATGATATGTAATTGTGTTCGTACTTTTCAAAAACACCGGTTTTCATCAAAAGCATAGAGTTTACTTTATTGCTATATTTTACGGTTTGGAGAGTGAAATGGGTCAATCTGGGTCGCCTGTCGACTTCAGTGCAAAGGAAAGTTATAGGCCTACATAGTCAGAGTCGGAAAATAATTTATAACGTGTAGGCCTACAAGTGTATTAAATCGGAAGATAAGGATATATCAGAAAGAAAGTTACAGGAATGGGTAACTCAGGCGTGCGGAGTGTCTATAAATAGTGTTTCTAGAATTATTAAAGAAACATCATGGTATATGGGTGATATAAAATCTTTCAGGATTCTCCATAAAAATGTTCAACAAATGAAATAAAAACTGATTTAAACGATTTTGACAAGTGCACCACTCGACGAATTATTCACCAAAGTCAACCCGTAGAAGGGTAAAGATTAACATTCAAAAGTAATTTAAACAATTTTAAAGAACAAATTAATTATAATGGTAAAGTTACCAGTCTGAACCACATTATTCGTCAAATGGGATTTCAACGGAAACGTGCCAAAAGCAATAGGAAACTTTTAAATAGAAAAACGTGACATTGAAATCTTAAGAGTTGATATATAAGAAAATTACAGCAATTCAGAGAAGAACGGTAGTCCATAGTATACGCAGATGAAATTTTGGTTTTCACCGTTCAAAATCGGTTACAAAAATTTGGACAGACAATGACAAAAGTGCCTGAAAATTTCAATAAATAAATAAATTCGCCTGCAACATCATTAACAAAAAGGTAGACATGATTAACTGGTTATTGAATCATGGGATTCCTTTAGTCCATTTATGTTATAACCTGAGCTCTGTTTAATAGTTAGGCTAAACAAAATAACCCAACATTATTATTATTATTAGCGGGTGTCCTACAGTCTATGCCGCATCCCTCATTTCGATCGCCATTTCTCCCTATCTTTCCAGTCATCGTCTTCAATAGCTCGACCTCTCATGCATTTCCTAATTCCTGTTTTCCATTGTGTTGTCAGTTTTCTTTTTCTTCTCCTGTTTTGTGGAGTGTAAGTCAATGCTTTCTTTGGCCATCGCTTCTCCTCCATCCTCATTACGTGACCATACCATAGCAACTGTCTGGATTCTATTCTTTCTGCTGTTGTAAATATGCGCCCTGTTTTCCTTCTTATATCTTCGTTTCTAACATGTTGCATTCTAGAAATATTACACGATCTTCTTAAGAAGTCCATTTCCACAGTTTCTATCATCTTTTTCTCTTTACCTGAAAGTTGCCAGCATTCGCAGCCATAAGTTAAAATGGGCTCCTCAATAGTTGTGTAGATTGTCAGTTTAGGTTGAAGTTTCATTTTGTTCGACCAAAGTAACGAGTTTAGCAAATGAATAGCCTTTTTTCCCTGTTGTATCCTATTTTTTATGTAATTCTTTGTTGTTCCATCTTCTGAAATAATAACCCAACATACTAAACTTTTAAAATAATCACTATTTCAGCAAACTATGGACATTCCATTTTACGACTTCCACCCTATCATCCGGTTCTTAATCCTAGAACTGATTTGGGCAACTGTGGAAAAGCATGTTAAAACAAAAAAAGTTTATTTTCGTAGACAGTGTTATAAACTTAGCAAAAAAGGAATTTGAGTGTATTTATCTCACACGCTGGACATCAAAATGTGACAACGTCTTGAAAATTTAAAAGAACATGTGAGATCGGACCAAAAAGTGTATAATGTAACAGATCGTTTCTAAATTAATAAGCGATGGGATAGCAGCAGTTAAGACAATTTGAGTGATGATAACAGTGAAGGAAATTGACGTACTTATTACGGCAATAAGGTGTGGAAGAATTGACGTAATATTTGTAATTGTTTGTAAGTAATTATGTGCTATATTAATTAAATAGTTTTAGTATAATTTTTTCATTAATGTTGTCTGCCCTGTTATTCATGGTTAATTTACATCTGCTTGTTTTTAAAACACACACACACCCAGAGTCACAGTCATTTCACATTCGAGCCTGTTATTGATGTTACTTATACAAACAAATTAAGATGCCAGTGCAATGTTGACTATATATTACTAAAGTTTTTCCTAAATCGTAACATGTCTGATAACAAAGTGTTATATACTCCAAAATATACAATGTTTGGTAATGTCTAGACTCGACTAGGAGATTAGGAGAAACACTGTAACAGACACAACATGACAAGTCACTGTTTACATAATAATTGCAGTACTAAACATTAAACATTTTATAACTCGGTGAAATCTTTGTATGGTCCCTCTGTTGTATCTATTGTTTGTTTCGTCTTACAAAACATCCATTTGAATTGTTTGTCGTGTCGAAATAGAAATCAAAATCAAAACTTGTCACGTAATTGTACGTAGACTTGTCATTCAGGGAACAGTCTAATATTCAACTGTAGCCTTTCTATTCACGTGTATTATATTGTTCCTGTCTTATCCCCTCTACAATATGCGCGACTGCTTCACGTCTGATTATTTTACTATATTATTGTATTATTATTTCAATAAAGTCACCGTCTACTCATTAAATAATTTATATTATTCAGTCAGCACATGCAAATTACTAAGCCTTGTGATTACGTGGTTTTTACTCGTGATTCCTACAAACATTGTGTGTTGATTCTTACCTGTGCAATATTTATGTGTAAGAAGGACTCTTTTTCAGCATTATAGGTGGCATTATAGATGGAAAATACATGAGTAAAATTCCATGAAGCAAGGATCATTTTTACTTGCACTTGCAGCATTGACTTCCAATAAGTTACGTGTTGTCGTTCCTCTAGGAAAAAGCAAGCCCTGCTTGTTGAGAAAATAATGAGGGAAACCAAAATTGTGCACCTTGTTCGCAAGTTTTCAACCCCCCCTCGAAAAAATCCTGGGTGCCCCTCTGCATTTGGGTATGTACGGGTACTCGCGAGATGTAGCCGCGCCACATATCTGCAACTATAGTGGTTCCTGGTTCTATATTATTTAAAATTACACGATTTAGTGTGTTTGCATCACGTTTATCCACCACCTTTAGCAACCACTTCTTTATTCTCCTGTAAATTCCTCCAAGTACCCACCGAGTTTTGGTTATTCGGTCCCTGTTGTACTTCCTTCAAGTGAACGCACTTTCATCAATTTCAGTATCTCCCGGGCCGCCAATTTTTAAGCTGGTATCCATCACCCAGACAGTAAGGATCTCCCTGAACTCATTTATTAATTTTCGCATAGTTTTCCTGTTTATGTCAAGCTCTTTTGAAATAACTGAAATTTGATATTTCAAAATCCAAGCGACTAACACACGGAATAGGCTACAGATAATACAGGAACACACGCTTTTCCGAAAAAAGTGTCATCATGTATGTTTTTTGTAGCTCAGCAATTCCGTCTACCACATCCGAAGGTCACGTTTTTTTGTCCATTCACATTTTTTAACATATTACCATCACACTTTACACATTCTATTGAAAACGGAAAAAGATTTCAATCACAATCACATTTTCTGAAACCTTTTTTTTAATGAAACACCGAAAATGATTAACACTTTTTTATTCCATTTTAGTAAGATACGCATGTGCACAACTCTGATGAATGAATGTTAAACAAAATTAAATAGATTTAAAGATATAAACATAGATGTAAAAAACGACAAGGTCTCACTGGCCGCTTTTAGGAAGTGAAGCAATAGTTGAAACAAGTAGCAACATTTATCTTTTATAATTTGTGTCATTCTCTGCATGAAAATATCGGGCTGCATGAAAAATGTATCTGAAGCCACTTTTGGTAGCCACATACGTTTATAACCTTTGGAGAAACCACATGCTATATAACAATAGACATGTCAGAGAACAATATCATAAAATAACCTTTTCCTGGATTTACAACCAGTGCAGGTATTCGGCGACTTCTAGTACCTTCAACACAAATGTTTCTTTATAATACGAGTAATTATACAAGTAGTTATATAAGTGATAGGTAGGTAAATAGACAGGTAGAAAGAGAGCAAAAGAGAAAAAGAGAGACAGGGGTAGATAGAGAGAATAGTATAGATAGTGTATGTCAGTCTCAATTATCTCATGTTTTTTTTCGTTTCCCTTTGTTTTTAGTTTAAAGCGAAGGTCTTGTTTCATCGCAACTGTCACACAATCTCAGGGCATATATTGTATAATACTTTATAATTTATAAAAAATGTGTTACATCGTGTTATAATCGTTTATTTAAGTACTAAGTAGGCCTGTAATGTGAGCGCTGATGTTGCTTAGTATAAGTCTATGTAGGCCTACTTGTGCTTCGTATTAGGTTACTAATTAATGATGGCTACATGTTCATAGTAGTTATGTTATATCTAATAATGTGTATTTTATCTTTGTTCTTGCACTACTAATGATGGTCATAGTGGGCATAGAAGAAACATCTAGAAATTCAGTATTCAATAAATGGTGGCCTAATAGCCTGCATGATAAATGTAACACTACAGTTAATGGGAGTCTTTCAGAATACTATGTGGAGGGACACGACTATCAAACCTCCTCAAGCTGGATTAAAAGCTAGACTGGTAGTCCTAATAGGCCTGAAGGACATGAATTTAAGAACGCTTCGGTTTGTGTTTTTTTTTTTGTACAGGCGACGGACAATTTTCTTTTTTGCCAGAAAAATTTTGCGAATTACAGTGATGGCACGGAGATCCAGAATTTGAACAATAGTGTAGAGACACCGTATCTTAAAAACAATTCTGTTCTTGTTATGGGCAATGTCTTGCTTCAATGTAAAGCAGTACCAACGACATCTTATAGGGGAAAAAAGTATGAATTGGTTTGAGGCAAAAGGGATATATTTTCCAGAGGACGGCCTGAAGAATCAATTATTGCATTTATAGGAGACGTACAAGGCAATATTCAGTGAGTATGATGATAATTTAACTTTACTTAAGATAGTTGTGTTAGTGGTTATAATCAGAAACAGAATTGTCACTGTTGCACACCACTATAGAAAAATTATTCTGATTAGCGCTTTCAAGCTTCTCAGCTCATCGTCAGATCGGAAATCCGTATCACTGTTGCACACCACTATAGAAAAATTGTTCCGATTAGCGCTTTCAAGCTTCTCAGCTCATCGTCAGATCGGAAATCCGTCAGATGAGCTGAGAAGCTTGAAAGCGCAAATCGGAATAATTTTTCTGTAGTGGTGCGCAACAGTGATAATTCTGTTTGATAATTTAACTGACGAAAATGAGTGTCTTGTGCGCTGGGTTACTCCATCAATATCACTGTGAAGTCAACCCGATAGAATAAATTAGTACTGAGTACCGTAATGCAACCTGTAGGCAAGAATTATTCGTATAACCTTTTGCGTATAGATTTTTCTTGTGCAATTTAAACAATAAATTACTAACGTGAAGGTCATTGACATGAAGACATAATCTAACAATTGTAACATACTTACAAAAATCAGTGTAACACACATTTACTCATGTTGATGAACGCAACACATTTATTGTAATCATCTTTTAATACGCTCTTTATTAATAAAAATAACTCCCAGCCTGACAGGTTTGCCTAAATTTTACATAATATGGTTTGTAGCATCCGCCATTTCGTTTTCCAAAATTTTATATCTTTGTTGACACTTCTAAAATCAAGACAAGTGACTTCATACCTCGTGCATCAAAACTGGTCCAGCCGTTTTAGTATTACAAGGGAACAAACTAACAAACAAAACTGTTGTACAAAAGTAATTAAATATGGTTATTTAACAGAATACAAAATTCCTTAAATGATTATAAAATACACATTATAAGATATAACATAACTATTATGAACATGCAGCCATCATTAATTAGTAACCTAATACCGAAGCACAGGTAGGAATTCATAGACTCAGGCCTATATCAAGTAACATCAGCACTCTCATTACAGGCCTACTTAGTACTTAAATAAACGATTATAACGCAATATAACACATTTGTTATAAATTATAAAGTACTCAAGTAAATATTATAAAAAGTAATATAGTAGTTACCAAAAAGAAACTTATGTGAACTGTACAAACGTAACATTTTCTTACTCTCACTCACTCCCCCCTCTCTCTACCCTCTCCCCCCTCCCTCTCTCTCTCTCTCTCTCTCTCTCTCACACACACTCTCTCTCTCTCTCTCTCTCTCTCTCTCTCTCTCCTTATTCGTTTTATTTCTTTCCTCATTTTTGTTCAAGAATGAGCCAAGGAACTTAAGTGCATTTACACCTGCCGGACAACCCTAAGGGTGCCTCTATAAGAAACAATAAAATTTCTCAAGTGTTTATGAAGTATGAAGGACACTAGCCTTTTCTACAAATGTTATGCACAGTTTAATCTGGGTTGTGGCATCAGGAACTCAGAAATGGTTAATACACGTCAGCCACTGCTGTGTATAGTGATAATGTGTTGTGTCTATTCAGCGTAACACCACAGGTCTCCAGCCTCCAGCACAGAGATAAGATTTCTCATTCATCTGAATCCTGCCAAGAGTATTCAAGGTCAAATAACATTCCTAATGTGTAATGGCACAGCCATGTATGTTTACAAAACGTACTACTGTTTTGGCTGACACATATATACAGATCTATGTCTGAACTAATGCAACCTCTTAATTATCTGTATAACAGTTGTCTGTTTTTACCTTTCCACCAAACGTGTTGGTAGGCTGACGTGTTCGTACTCCTATTATTAAACTGAAATCAGAAAATTCTACAATAAGTTAAACCAAGGTAGGAAACCCTTTAAGCCCAGGACAACAGCTTGTCGTGACACTGATGGCACCCTACTTACAGAAAAGGGGAAAGAACTTTGAAGCTCTTCTTTCTAAGAATGACGAGGTGAACAACTATGTACCACCTGTGCTAGAGGAACATAAACACATCGAGCCTCCAGATGAAGATAATATGATAGCTGCAATAGAAAGCATTAAAAACAACAAAGCTCCTGGTTCTGATGATCTTCCTGCGGAGCTTTGCACAAACGGTGGCCCAGAGCTGGTTAAAACCCTTCAACACCTTGTCATTGATATATGGATAGAAGAGAAACTGCTAACAGCCTGGCAGAAGACAGTTATATGTTCCACATGCTGATCAGGTGATTGGTCGATATCAGTGTGGATTTAAATGAGGAAAATCGACAATAGACCAGGTTTTCACTCCAACAATTTCTGGAGAAAGGTAGGGAACATAAACTACAAACCCATCACTTCTTCATAGATTTCAGAAATGCATACGACAGCATTGACAGAAAAGAACTTTACACTGCTTTTGAAGAACTGGGCATACCAAAGAAAATAATAAGATTGTGTAGGATGACAATGCTGACAGTGAATGGCATGGTGAACATTCAGAATGACTTATCACGAGAGTTCGACTATGGAAAGGGAGTTCTCCAGGGCGATGCTCTTGCTTGCCTCCTCTTCGTTTTTGCCTTAGAAAAAGCTATGAGAGATGCTGGAATAATTCCTCCGGGGCTGTATTCAACAGGTTGGTGCAGGTCCTAGGATACGCCGATGACCTAGATATAATCGGGAGGTCCTTTTGAGCAGTCACTGAAGCCTTTCTTGCTCTTGAAGGTCCTGCAAGTAGGCTGGGTCTCATAATAAAATGAAAGCAAGACAAAATACATGGCTACAGGACAGGAGGTTAGAGAAGGAGAGCACATCCAAATTGGCATCTATTCCTTTGAAAAAGTCAAAAACTTTGTTTATTTAGGATGAAAAGTTAACTCCGATGGGGAAACAACAGAAGAAATGAAGCGAAGAATCACCTCAGATAATAGGTGCTTCTTTGGTCTCAGACCCCAAAGAGAGCAGAATAATTGCCAGTAGCATCAAGCTGCTTTTGTATAAAAAACTGATCCGCCCAGTTCTCACCTTTGGTTCTGAGACCTGGACCATTTCTAGAAAGTCTGAGTCAAGCCTGCTGGTTCATGAACGCAAAATCCTCCGCAGTATATTTGGTCCAATATGTGTAGGAGGTGAATGGAGGAAAAGAACCAACCAAGAACTGAACACTCTTCTGAATGAACCAGATATTGTGAAAATTATAAAACTTGGTAGACTCAGGTGGGCTGGACACGTGATCAGAATGGGGGAGAATGAAATACCAAGAAAGCCACTCACAGGACAGATCTATGGCACCAGGAGAGTTGGTAGACCCAAACTACGTTGGGAAGACGGTGTGAACTACGATGCGAGCCATATCCTTGGGACCCGGAACTGGAGAGCAGCTGCACTTGACCAGGACAACTGGCGGAGGCTGGAGGATGCCTTTGAGGATGCCTTGACTCAGTAATGGGTTGTTGCGCCGCTGAACTGAACATTATTATTAAACATTATTATGTAGTTACTATTATTAACATTAGTTATTAATATTGCATGGTAATGTTGATTTCCAGGTCAAAAGTAAAGTTACCTGTATTCTTTCTCTCTCTATGCGTTTATCTTTGAATAGGTTTTTTGCAGTAGCTTCTCCGCTGTTCTTTTATATTGGCATCATCTATTCTTTTACTTGTTACAAATATTCTTGTAATGTTTTAAGTATGAACACATATATAATTGATGTTTGTTTCTATTTGTTTTTAATCCTTCTAGATTTTGTTTACGTATTTATTCGTGTCGTACCTACATTGCTGTATTCCGGCTTTGCTTATTTGAGGATACTTGTCTCTTAATTGTGTAGTCCCATTTTCTGTCTGTATTGTGTTACACGTATCTTTACTGATCTATTTTTACACTATTTTTACTAAAATTAGGGGTTTTTGGTTACTCTAGAGGTTTCTTCTTATAATATACTTTTTGCTTTTAGCTAGGCGCTATCTGCATGCCTCATAGGTTTATTGCCGACCAACAATTTTCCTCTTCACTCTTATATCCTCATTTTGCTTATATATGTCTGTTTTTAAACACCATCATGTTTGTATGACTTTCTTTTGATGTATGCCTTTCCAGGTTTAGTTCTACTTTAGCTGCAAGAATCTGGTTACTGTAAAAATCTTTCTCTGGGGAGCTCGTAGAGTCTTTAATTGTTTGGAAAGGTAGTAGAGTCCACCTAGTGATAACTAAGATGAAGTCTACTTGATTGCAAAAGCTACCACTAAGGGAACGTCATGAACACATAACTTTACGTGATGATGAACTTCTGGCTTACAAATAATAAAAGTTGTTATCAGAACTGAAGTAAATTTATTGTTCACCTATTCATTTCATGACGTTAATCCATTTTTTCCATAATTCTGATTCTCTAGCCGTTCTTTTAATTTTTGTATTTAAGTCTGTAAGTATAGTTACTCTTTACGTTAACAGTTTTTTACTGTCTCTTTCCAGTATTGCATAAAATTCTTCTTAATGTGTGTCATCAAACTCCAAAATTGAATCATTTACTTGCTCTGTATGTATTCATGTTAAAGAGTTGAGAAGGGGTAGTTCAAGAACTAGTGAACTCCCGTTGCTAGCTTAGACCTAATACTGCGTTACTTACGCTTTTATTTTCCGAGATAGCTACACCAGTTCTTGAGCATTTTAAATTTTATAAATAAAGCATTATTATCTATAGAATCTTTGTATAGCCTATACGAGACTAACACATGTGAACATTGGTTTGCAAGGGGGTACGGCATAGGAATCCTCGGTACTTCTTACAAATAAAATTAGGCAGTGGCGCATCTACGGAAAATGTCAAGGGCTCAACTCACTCTCCAAAGCTAGTAATTAGTTTTCAACTCAACACAGGCCAATACCTGAGCCTACTGCATGTATCAAACTGCATCTGTCAAACCGCTCGCAAATAGCTGTTGAAATAAAGGCATTAACAATATTTTGTAAATTTGTGAAAGTAAATCAAATTTTCATTAATAATGACTATAAATTAAATTTAATAATTAACGTTGAATTGAAGAACAGATTACTGAATAGCTTCACGTAGCGGATTGTGTTAAATAAACGGGAATATGAATCATCTAGATATGGTGTCGATTAGAGGCGTTTGAACTACAAAAAGTATAACTAGTCTAAAAGTTCCTAACTAAAGAGGACTCTCTTGGGCAAGCAGTTTATTTTTGCTAAAACATTAACGTTTTGTGCGCACTGAAGCGTCCGCTCTTTCGTTTTTGTTGTTGCCTAATACAAGACCTCACTTATAATTAAACAAAATTGTTAGTTTTACTGTGTTTGATGCAGTTTCGTGTGTTATTCCCTGATGGTAAATAATATACTACCTTTTCCCATCTAATTTTGTATCTTTGAATCAGTCTTCCCTATTTATCTTTGCTTTATTTCTCTTCTACCTTCAACATTTGTTTTAGCCTTTGCCTGCTCGTTTTATATCTCGTAACGCCCATAATTTTGTATTGTCTTGAATTTTCCATTCTGCTTTATTATAGAAAACACTTTCAATTATATAAAACTATTATTTATAGGAAAACAAAAATTTTTAAATATCATAGAAACAACAGTGTTATTTATTAATAAATGACCAGCAATTATATTTGCTGTTAAACGAACAGCCAAAGATCCCTGTCGAATTAAATTTCTGATAGTTTCAATACACACCATAAAAGACACAGTAAAGTACAAGTTTCTCTTTCATTATATCTTCGTTTACAAATTTCGACGGCAACTAAATGTGCAATGTCATTATAGGCTAATTGATATTTTTAAAAATACCACTTACGGTATGCAACACAATGAGAGAAAAATTATAAATAATGTGAGTGAAATATAGGTTTTCTGTTAGAGCATTCCATTACAAATTTATTCTGTATAAATACGCAAAATTAAAATTTTGTGGAAGGCACTTTTGACGTTTTTTCTCCGGTTACATCTTGCTTGCGACAGTTTGGTAACTAATATGTCTCCTGAATATGTTACTTGCTTATCGCACGGCAATGCGATAGTGGGGTTGCCACCTTCGGGCTTAACGTCCAGCCCGATTTCTGTAGGTTGTCTCACATAAACTGTCTATGTTATCATACTAAAGAGACCAGATTTTCCTGTACACAATAGTACAACCCATTAAATCCAACTTGATTCGCGCCTGTAATATTCCAAAGATAAGACAATCCAGAGTCATCCCTTACACCTCAACTTAGTAATGTTGGCTACTATTGATCTCCAAAGAATATTTATTGACCTTCCGGTCTAAATCCATACGGTTGAGCATCAGAAGGGTAACGGGTAACCTCTTGTAAGATATATCACTTCATCACGGAGAACCGTCTTGGCTGGAGAGAGGCTGAAGGCTTCTTTGAGAGCTAACATTACTTCATCCAACACTAAGAATTTGAGGACCAGTACCTAGTTAATCTGGTACAACGAGTACCCAACCCAATTTTTTAATCAGCGAGTAAAGAAACAAGCTTGAAGTTCTACAAGGTGACTCTTCCTTGTCTATGGGTTTGAGAATTCCGACTTATAAGAACGAATTCCCAGAGCAGTCATTTTCAGGCGGTCTCAGATGCGTGATATTATATATTCTTCACAAATGCTGATCGCAAAAGAAATCGCGATGTACGGCAGGGACTGAATATTATATGTATATTTGATAGGACTGCCCATTATAGGCTAAAATGGTTGGAACTTTTAACCGAAGCATTCTCAAACAACTATTGAAAATTGTAAGCAGAAATCGACTGAGAGGTGTGGGGCGTCCCAAGAAGCATTGGAATAACCAGCTCTAGTCTATCTGCTTGGGCCCGGAACAAACTACTTTTGTATAACCCTTGCTGATGATGATGATGGTTATTACTTTTGACGTTTGCTTTTCCTCTAATTTATGGAATGGTAAATGAGTTTAGTGAAGATATCCAATATGGTTCTTATTAATATATTAATAAAAAATAGGTACTGAAATGTCCTTGATGTGATGAATTATTAGAAAGCTAAATAAAGTGTAGAGAGAACATTTCAATTTAGATTATTACAAGCAGAGTATATAATTATATCAATTTTAAACAAAAATATTTATTTTGAGAAAGTAATCAATGATAACTTTGTGATTAAAAAGAATTATAAACAAAAATTTTGAAAATTCAAAATTCTAATAAAATGGAGTCTTCAAAAGTTCAAAATAAAGGTAGCTAATGCAACGTTAAACTACAGTTTGAATGAATAAGTCAGTATTTTTTATCTATTTGAGAATTATAAATTGTTAATAATTACGATAATTTGGTTAATCACTAGCGTTAATCTTTTTGAAATTTAAAAATCTTATGGGCACATTCAAGTTAGAATTTTAAAGCTTAAGAGTGGTGTTACAGGAAATAATAAGAAAACAAGAGAGAAAATATCGGTATGGAGAACCATACATTACTTACATGTTCTAAGATTTATATTTTAAATACTTTTCGAAATGAACTATTTCCATAGAAACTACTTCTTTCTTCAGCCTTGACCACAGTACTGTGATCACTAACGTATACCACCTCACAATAGTGCACTCAATTTTCACTGATGATGGCAGTCGATAGCACTGCCGAAACGTCTGGTTTTGTAGAAAACATCGGATCAAGCCCAAACAGCCCAGGAAGAAATTTTAACAACAGACTACTTCTTTGTTGCCGATAACGTAGTACACATGACATATAAATAAAAATTATCCCCACCCCCTTCAACTATCATTTTCATTTATAAAAAATTACCCCCACCCCGTTCAACTAGCCTCTTCATTTATAGATATATCATCTACGTTTTTACAGTGGATTATTATGATCTTCTTATCAGGATACTTTATTTTGTCAAAATTAAGTACTTTACTCTTGCTAAAACATAAAATGTTGCAGGTAAACTACCCTTTCCTCATAACCGATCTTCACCAAAATCAATAGGCCTTCAGTTTTCTACAATTCAGAAACGTACACAAAAAAATATTTGATTCTGTTTGTATGTGCGGCAGTTATCGTTCGTCATAGAAAAAATTACCATTGTTAAAACATAAAATGTTGCAGGTAAACTACCCTTTTCCCTTAACCGATCTTCACCAAAAACAACAAGTCTTGAGTACTCTAGAAATCAAGGCAGTATGCACAAACTTATTCGATTCTGTTTGATTTTGCGGCTGTTATCATTTGTCA
Organism: Magicicada septendecula; assembly: GCA_034769895.1. Classification (NCBI taxonomy): domain Eukaryota; kingdom Metazoa; phylum Arthropoda; class Insecta; order Hemiptera; family Cicadidae; genus Magicicada; species Magicicada septendecula. The sequence continues at coordinate 103,106,898 of CM068376.1, forward strand.
TAGAATAAATTACCATTGTTAAAACATAAAGTGTTGCGGGTAAACTACCCCTTTCCCTTAACCGATCTTCACCAAATCTTAATTTAAATTAAAACTTTGTAGTTCATACTTAATACAAATACAAATACATTACAAAACACAATCGAATTTGAGTATCTTATTTTAACAGCAGAATAAAGTAAATAGGTACATTTCGTTTAACGTTACGGTATTCTATACAATGTTTCCCACAATAAGCAAAGTCTAAAAAAGGTTGTATCTATCAAATATCCACGATTGGAGTCTTCAACATCAGATTGTTGAAATCTCATGAGTTTATATGTGTGTATGAGTGTGCGTACTCGTTTATCCCAGGTCATAAACTTAATTCCAATAATACAATACTGGCAACGGAATATTTGCTAAAGTTGAAGCATTTTAAACTAATAAACACTAAAATTAGGTGATCATTACTTCTGTTCTTATAAAACTTACGTGAACACTGAAATATTTCTGGAATATTTGTGTAAATATGTAATAAAGTAGGAGTAGTAATCTAAATACTTGTTAGACTGTTACGTATAATTTACTGATGATAATTAGGTATATCAGAAAATGTAAATAAATTATCTAAAATGGACATTATTTAAAAATATCACTTGTTTTTACGCGGATATGAAGCATGGCTTCTTTCGTTCATCAACCTGTCTGGTGTTTATAATCACATAACAGTTGTGACTACTTATGCAAGCCACACACTGAATGAAATCGAGTTTGTTTATTAAACACTCTAAGAGTGGACTGAATATTATGTCTTCAACTGTATACACAAGAGCTGGTTTCTGTTATAAATAGTTCTCCTTGATAGTACTACATCTGACAATTGCTGCATACCTTCATGAAACAATTTTGTTAGTCATCAGTACGAAAACTTTTACACATGACAATTATAGGAAGCAATTCGAACTAACCAATTACCCGGCCGTGAATTGATCACAAGACATATCTGGATGTTATCGAGGAATAGTTATTTTCAGGACAAAAATCTCGTAACAAATAGAATTTTCGTAAGAATGTATACAACTATTTTTTCAGGTTACAAATAAAACTTTTCCATGAGAGATTATTGTCTATTATGAAGCCAAGACATTTCATTTGTTTAGTTTGTCAGTCACCAAGCACCTATACATGCTTGACATGTTTGACATGATGCTTCATAAAAAACAATATCAAAATTCAACCTAGACTCTCAAAAAGAAAATCATATATTTTTTCACTTAAAACCATACTGTATTTTACTAAATCTAAATCTATTTATTACTAAATACTTTATCTAAATCGACAATCATTTAACCGGGAAATTAAAAAATACATACAATAGTTATTTATTTTTAATTTACTGTTTTAATAAACAACGTGCCATGGCTGACACCTCTCTGAAGAATGCTCGGCGGGGAAAGTTGCGACAGGACTACTTGCCCAAACTTACTGTCTAGTGTAAACGGAGTTTTATACACCTGTCGGAATAAATTACGACATTAGCTTGTGCAAGCACGTAGTGAACACTTACACAATCTCTCGCGGTGAAAACGGCGTCTTAGTGCAAACACCTACTGGACACTGCTTGCGTATTTCCTGTTGAAATTTTCTCGCAGTGTAAACGTAGCTTAACAGTCGCATATTCATTCCTAGCCTCTCCCCCTCCTCAGACGTCTCGGTAGTAATGCTAATGCACGTACTACTCGTTATTTTTACTCTATCTCTCTGCCTTCTTGCCCCCTCTCTCTCTCTCTCTCTCTCTCTCTCTCTCTCTCTCTCTCTCTCTCTCTCTCTCTCTCTCTCTCTCTCTCTCTCTCTCTCTCTCTCTCTCTCTCTCTCTCTCTCTCCCTCCCCCCATCATACTCTAATAGAAATTAAATTTTAAATGACAATCAAATTTTAAATATTTTTACCCTGTCACTAACCCCTCTCACTTACTCTTTCTCTCTGTCCTTCCCTGTCGCTCGCTCACGCTCACTCTTTCCCACACCATGTGTCCTTTTGTTTTAACTCTTTCTAACCCTTCGACAGAAAGATATAACTTTTTAATATAAGTGTTATTCTCTCTCACTCACAACACACACACACACACACTTTCTCTTTCTTCACAGAAAAATTAAACTGTTATGAAGAATCAAATTTTTAACGTTTTTGCCCTGATCTCTGTCCTCTCCCTCTACCACTTTTTCTTTTGATTCATGATATGCACTATTGTAAAGCACACATAAAACGGTTTATAAAGAGAATAAAATCAAAAGTGGGGAAGGTAAGAGAAAGAAAAATGAGGGAAGTGGGAAAATGAACTTATAAGTGAACATATGAATATGAGAGAAACACAAGCGAATAATTAAAAAAGGACATAATCTTTGACCCACTTAGCACAGTCTGAATCAGGCTTGGATTGCGTTTGTTATTTGACCCTGTGCGTTTATGCTATGACAGTGTTGCCATATCCACGGATTCCACAATGATTACAAACTAAATGAAAAAAAGCGCGCAGAGTGTATACAGACGATGGTAGTACTACGTGGTGGACAAACCATGAACTACATATTGAATATCAATTTTCAAAAGTCTGTCAATTTGGCACCCGCAGGTAAAAACTAAAAAACTCGTGGTGCCAAAATAATGAGTTGAAAGTTAAAAAAATTAAGATTTCTCATTAGCGATGTGGCCATAAAGGGTGTTTGTGGAACTTATAAACTTTTATTCTACAGAACACATTTTCTATAAGGGATTACATTTTGGTGTCCGATATACGGACGTCAAAATCTAACAGACGATGATAAAATTTGTTAAGACGGACGCACAAATGTTAATAAAACATATATATATATATATATATATACTATTATTGGCCATGACAATATCCAAATTGAAATTTCTAATGTACAAATATATTAAGATAATATTGGTGTTGGGTTTAAGAACTTAGATTTAAAGTAGGGTGTAAGTATTCAAATCTGCTTCTCTGATCAGTTACTAGTAAATCTATGAAATAAGTAACTCTGTAAATACAACCTACAGAGATTTTAAAATTATACTATCGTAACACAATTTCTTTTTTATTAGTCTACATAAGTACTTTACAATACAAAACATTGGAAGGTGTATGGGCTGCAGGTCATCCAAAATCTTAATGAAAATCTAAAAGAATTTCATTAAAACAGTTTAATTACTGAAACAAACAAAAGGGAAGTATGTTAATATATAATAAAAAATTAAATTCACAAAACTATAAAAGGCAAAGTAGTTTGTTATTAATAGGGCCCGGATTTTTATGTAGCAAAAAATGGCAAAATATGTACATAAATATGTAGGAAAAATAAGGATATGTAGCTAAATATGTAATATTTAAGAAATATGTAGTATTAAAATACATTCACGTCAACAATGTAATTTACATTTTTACAAGAACATAACAGTGAAAGGCTTTGAAAATAATAGGTGCTTCATTTTAAACTTTTTAAAATCACTTTCAAAACATGCAAATATATTTTGAGCAAAGTCAATGTAATCCATAGTTCGGGGCTGACACTAATCACCAGTTAGATTACCACTTCTGTTACAGAAATTAAGTTAACCCTCAGAATACACAGTATCTGAAAGTTCAACTCTTTGTTGAAGAGTTTACAATAAGACAGCATGCATAAGAAATGAATTACTTTTCAATTGTTTATTGTACTTTAGAAAATTTATGAAAACATAGTTTAGAAAACAGAATTAAAAAAGAAATCTTGATATTATAAAATTAACAACAACAAAATATTTTACCTATGGATTTCTGTAGTATAGGACATGTTGTATAACCTTAACTCAATGTAACATGCGAGTTAACCCTAGTGGTAAATTAATTTGAATTATCTGTTTTTTGGGTTATGTCCACTTTTAGGAGATAATTCATGGAAATCTAAATGAATTTAATTGTAGTTGTTTTGATTGTTCACCACATGAGTATAAAGTAAAAAATTGAGAATTATTAACTATTTAACAAAGTATTTTACTAGGAGAGTTGAAATTACTATAAAATTGAAGGTAGATTTTTGACTTGAAAATCTATATTGTATATATATAACTCTACTATAACTCTGCATAAGAATAAAGTGTCCACGTAAGTTTTTTTTACCACTGTTTAGTTGCACAATTAATTATTAAATACTTTTCTATATTGTCTGTTAACATGGACTGTCTTCGGTCTGAGAGTATGTTTTTATATATAGAAAAGGATCTCTCAACATCACATGTCGTCACCGGGGCATTTTTATACAGAGGAATCGTACTTGGAAGAATATTCTCAATTGATTCAACAGTTTCGCCGTTACATATGCGATAAATGGTACGTAAAGTTGAGTAACCAGGGTTTCTATTCAGCACAGCATTTAATTTAGTGGAATCTTTGTCACCGACTTCACCCTGCACAGCATTTAACTTGTTAACTGCCTCTTCAACTATTCCTATGGCTTCTTGGAGAGTCAGACCTGCAGTCTCCAGTTTCTTGATACTATCGGGAAGCCAACCGAAATGCGTTTTGATGTACGAAACTGAACATATCACCTTAGAGTTGTTGAATGCAGACAAGGATTCGCTCACTGACATTGCAGAATCGGGAGATAATGTTTCCACCACAGACTTCACAGCTTCAAAATTGTCACTGTAGAAATTTACGGCTTCGATCCAGGTTCCCCATCTTGTAATTACGGGTTCTGGAGGCAGAGGTGTGTCAGGTAGCCTTTGTTTGTAGCACTGGATACGGTAAGGAGCTTTCAAGAACACCTTTTTTGTTGCTGATATTAATGTATTTACTTCGGGGATAAGGTCTCTGACAGTTTCAGCTACTCGATGCAATCCATGAGCCAGGCATGTAACATGTAGTAGGTTGGGGTGAAACACATTTAGAGAATTACCTGCTGTCAACATGTATGCTGCTGCATCTGTATACAACAGCAGTACCTTCTCTTCTTTAACACCATTTGGCCATAACACTTTCAGTCCATCATTAATAAATCGAGCTACTGTTGAGTGATTTGTTTGCTCCAGGGGCTTACAGTAAATCAAGTAGGGCTTGGCTGGATTCTCGGAATCTAACTTACCCACAATAAGATTTGCGATGTAACGACCTACAGCATCCGTTGTCTCGTCAACACCTATCCATATATAAGAATCACCGATGTCGGCTCTGATTTTTCCCAAAGTCTCAATATAGCAAACGTTCAAGTAATTTTTTCTGAGTGTAGATTCGTCTGGAATATTACGTTTGAAGTATTTCTCTAAGAAAGACTTAAATTGAGGCACTTGAAGTTTGTACCAAGGCACATTAGCAGCAATCATTGCTAAAGCCATGTCTTTATAAAACTCACTATTAGATGATGAAGATTGCTGCTGCATCTTTGTAAGTAGTACCTGTTTTGATGAAGAAGATCGTTCTTTATTTCTAGTATGTAAATTACTTCGCAAATGGTGTTCCAGTTGAGACTTCATGGAACAGCCAATATTTTTATCACCAACTTGGCAAAATACAGCTTTACCGTCAGTTGTAAAAGCACTGTCAATCTGTACCCATGATTTTAACTTAGATGACAAAGATGATGTGGTCGGTGCCATGACAAAACAAGGATATTTGTATTTAAAACTCTTAAGAACTTGCGTTGAACAATACCGCACAATATATTATTTAAGACGTCTTTTGTCCAACAACGAGAATCCGCAGAAATGTAGGCGAAAGACAAAACACTGACTTGACAATATCTTCAACGCACCACACTGCACACCAGATTGTTATTTACGTGTAGGCTTACACTCCGAGAGTGTCGATAATACTGGCATCAAAAATCACATTGTGCCCTACAATAGCATAGAGTTATATAGGTATTTGTTTGTTTAGGTAGATGGAATCCGTTGGGAGAATTGCAAGATCTGCGAAGAGTATTTATTTACCTACCGCGGACAGCACGTTCTTTCCCCACTGAGTCTGCTGAACGTGCGAATGAAACGTAAATAAGGAGTGGACCATGCATACCATTCTCATCTAACATCCCATGCGAAATGCCTTACTTGTCGCTTGAGTTCGTAAACAATTTTACTTCTTGAAAGTAGAATCCATGCGTGCAGTTGTAACAGATGCAATATTTGCCTTTTCTTGCAATAAATTTAATTGCACCTGATTCTGATTAATTGCACATTTGCGCATCTGAGTAATATTGTTATAGGCCTAATTATTTTTTGCCATTTCAATTTTTCAAATTGAAGTAAAGTATAGTAAAATAGCTAAAATATGTAAGATGGAGTGAAATATGTAAAAATATGTAAAATTAAACTCGCGGATAAGACACCTATTGGTATGATTCGCCGATATCTGGCTTTTCTGTGTAAATATGCACTCAGCATTCAAATATGTAATTACATAAAAATCCGGGCCTTAGTTATTAATATTTAAGGTACTTTCTACCTAATTAATTATCTAGAATATAATACAAGATGTAATAACAGCAAATACTGATTAGATGTACTGATATTAAAACTAAATACAGTTATGCCGGTCTCCTTGATCGTCGTATGGTACAGTGGAAAACAAAATACTAGACACCAATGAAATCACTAATAACCAGTTTTAATGATCACAATTAACAGTTTGTAATCAACAAGTTATTCAACTAGATTATACTCGTACAATAATTCAAGTTAACATGTCCATACAAATAATAATGTCAACTATAAAGAATTCCACATTAAATCACTTTTCAGTAATACACCACTTTGACGCAGTGTGTAAATCGCCCGACAATAACTCAACACTAAGTGGCGGGTTGGGGTATTTATAGTCTGCAGGGTTCCATAATAGGGGTCCTTAACAAACACTTGATAATTCTAGAGGATATTTCAGTCCAACCTTGGCACAAACACGCATGTTGGGCTAGTTGAGAAGCTTGTTGACAGGCGACCTTGAACTTTTGCTGCCCTTCCTATTGAATCCAATAGACAGTTTCATTTATTCTTTTTTCACAGTGTAGGGTCCTGAAGTTTAGGTGAGCAACCACGATGGCGCATTGGGTTGAACAAACAAACCTGATTTGCTTGGAAACCCACACTATTATTTCATACCGAGTTTTCAATTTGTATGGTACGGCTATCTTAAAGAATCCTCTTATCAAGCAATTCATTTCTCGCAGTTGGTTTTCTAGTTGCAATGAATAGTTCTGTAGCTCTTGGGACCGAGTCTCAGGTGATCCGAACATCAAGTCCCCAGGAAGAGGAATCTCCTGCCTAAACACAAATTTTGCTGGAGTCATGCCGGTTGTGTCGTGTCCTGATGACCTATATGTCATGAGGAATAGTGGTATACATTGGTCCCAGTCTGTTTGGTTCTCGTCAACAACTTCGAAAGATATTGCTTAAGTGTCCTATTGTATCTCTCAACCATCCCGTCCGACTGACAATGGAGAGGGGTTGTTCTGATCTTTTGAATTTCGAGTAGACGGCATAATTTGTTTAACACTCCTGATTCACAATTTCTTCCTTGATCAGAATGGATTTCCATAGGGGCTCCATATGTCTTTGCCACAGTGGTAACCTCCTGAATTGGAATTGTGTAGGCTAATTGGGAAAGGTCCAGCAATGTCTATGGTGATTCTCTCAAAAGGCAGTCCAACGTTATACTGTCTCATTTTCCCCTGCTTCTGGTTTGTGGGCCCTTGCTTGCAGCACATATTTCATATGTCCAAAACAATTCATCTACATCATGCCAAAGATGAAGCCAATAGAATCGCTTCCGTATTTTGTCAAGGACTTTGTTAACACCAAGATGGCTTCCAGAAATTCCATCATGCATTTCCTTCAAAACAGACTCCACTTTACTTCGCGAAACTATCAACTGCATGACCACATCTCATCCACCTACACTTTCCCAAGCAATTTTCAGCAATCCGTTCTCTAAGGTAAGAGATTGTCATTGTGCCCAGTAGCCCTTCAATACTTCCAAACCATGGCAGATATCTTGCCAGTCCAGGTGGCTACCTTCCTCTTTTGCTGTCAAGATTGGTCCAATGCCTTCATCAGTCATCTGTTCTTGTCAAAACCTTGTGTCATCCAGCCATCTGCCAGGAAATCTACAATGATGGCTTGAACATGTTCGCTTGCATTTTGTTCTTCCTTTCTGTGGCAATGTCAGCAGTATTCTGGGCACAGTCTTCATGATAAGCTGCCTGCATTACCATTCAGGCACCCCCATCAATGTTGTACCTTGTAGTTATACTCTTGCAGACGTTTGAGCCACCTTCGCAACTGTCTTTCTAGATTTTTAAATTCAAGAGCCATGCAAGCGCAGCATGTTCGGTGCGTAGTGAAAACTCCCACCCATAGAGGAATTTATGGAAGTGCTCCAAAGCTTAGACGATTGCCAGCAACTCTTTTCTTATAACGCAATAATTTCTCTCTGGTTTAGAAAGAGTCTTGCTGTAATATGCTATTACTCAATCTCCACCATTTTGCACTTCAGACAAAACTGCTCCTAGACCAGTATTGCTTGCGTCTGTGTCTAATATGTACTTCCCTTCAGAAGCTGGGAAAGCGAGAATTGCCTGGGTACATAATTCAATTTTCAACATCCTAAATGCTTAATCACACTCTTTTGACCACTAGAAGTTTCGTTTATTTTCTGTTAGGTTACATAGTGGTTTAGCAATAGTAGTGAAGCTTTTCACAAAACGTCTGTAATATGAGCATAACCCCATGAAACTCTGTACTTCACGTTTACTCTTTAGAACTTGCCAGTCTTTTATGGTGTCTACTTTATTAGGATCCATGCTAACACCTGCTGCCAAAACCTGATGGCCCAGATACTGTACTTCCTTCTGGAATAGAGAACACTTCTTCAGGCTCAGCATCAGTTGGGCACCGTGAATTCTAGTTAGAACCTCCTTAAGGTTTTCCAAATGGTCTTTGAAAGTTTTCCTGATGACTATGACATCGTCTAAATAAACAAGTCAAGTTTTCCATGTCAAGCCTTGGAGTACCAGATCCAGATCCATCAATCTTTCGAACGTTGCCGGTGCATTACAGAGGCAAATGGCATATCGTTAAATTAGAATAAGCCACTTGTGGTCAAGACAGTGGTCTTTTCCTTGTCTTCTTGATGAAGACCCACTTGCCAATAACCACTCTTTACGTCCAATGTGGAAAACCACTGTGCTCCAAACAGTGTGTTGAGTGTATCGTCAATGCGAGGTAATGGATAGCAGTCTTTCTTTGTCACGTCATTCAACCTCCGGTAGTCTATGTAGAAACGTAATCCACAATCCTTCTTCACTACCAGCACTACTGGAGAAGACCAAGCACTTGACGAAGGCTCAATTATTCCCTCTGTACATGTCCTGTACTAACCGAGATATTTCCTCTTGCTTAGATAATGGAGGGCTTTGAGAAGATTGGCGTATCGGTGTTGTGTCACCGGTATTGATATGATGTTGTACAAGAGAGATTCTTCTCAATGACTGGCCCCAAACTGGAAATGAATCTTTAAATTCATGTAAAAACTGTCTGTGTTCTTTTACTTCACCACTTGAGAGGTCGTTAGAAGATCTGTTAATAATTCCTGCAGTTCCTCTGGTGATTCTGAAGTGTCCTGTAGTACTGAATCTTTGTTGCATCATTCTGGCTACCCTGACTACCACAGGAGTCAATTTGCCTAGGAGTGTATTGCTTTGTAAAGTGACAACTTAATCCAAAAAATTTACCACTCTAATAGGTACATTTCTGGTTTAGTCAGGGTTTTACTAATCTTCTGGCAATGTCTGGTGTGCTGACTACCAGGGGTTCGAATATGGAGCACTGGTTGCCCCTAGTATCTTCCTCAGTTCTAACCATGATGATCGTTTTAGAGTTTGGCGATACAGTTACGGCCACTTGATTTATCACGTCCATTGATTCTTCTAATATATTTATTGTGGAGAGCATTACATCTTCCTTCCTGATTCACAAGACATTGTTTTTGAAGTCGACTATAAATCCATATGCGTTCATAAAATCCACACCAAGAATTGCTTCCTCCACAATGTCTGCAACAAGTACTTGATGATCAAACTCAAGTCGACCAAGGCGTAGGTGTATCTCCACTTTTCCAAACACTTTTACAGCCTGTCCAATAGCTGTTCCCAATCTCCAAGAGCACCAGATTGGGTTGAGATTTTTCACCATAATGGGGCGGACATGGAAACTGTTGCGCCTGTGTCAAATGTAATCGAGGTTTGCCTTTCTTGAATGAATCCGGTAACCATCAAGCTTCTGCTATTTGTCTGAGGTGTGGAAATTGCGTATTGTCTAGGAGCTTTGTTCCTCCAGTTAGTCAGCACATGCACCATTTTACCAACTACTGCTTGATTCCCTACTGCTGAACTCTAACCTGACAATCTCGTTGTGGATGTCCAGGTTTCCCACATCTATAACACTTCAGTCTTCCATCCTTTCTTACTTTATTCTGTGGCGCCGCTTGTTGGGTCTCTGTTCCTTGATCTTCTTCTTCATCGTCTGTGCCATCGCAATCTTTTACCACTTTCCCCAGAATGCTGTCGCCTTGCTCTCAACTGAGTGCAGTACACATCTTGCACCATATCGTATCACCATAACGTTTATCACCATACCGTAATTCTAGAGCGTTTATTGATTCGGCATAGGTGTTCTGGCTGTCAGGTGGCACTTTCTGTAGTAGTTCCGCTGAAGGTCCTTTTAATGAGTGAAACTGCCTTGTCTTTCTCTGTTCATTTATTTGCGCATGCAGGAGCTTCAAATTGGCAAAGTCGCCCAGTGACTGCATCCGTCAAAGGTTGGAGCCTTGACATGAACTGTCCCTACTGCAGGCAAAGTGATTATCTCTATTGCCTTATTTTCTGTGTCTTTTTCTGTCTTTATCATTGGAACAGTCTGTTCAGAAATTTGTTTTGGTTGTATCTTCATAACTGCTCAACTTCAAATTTAATTTGTTCTCTTATGTTTGCCATTGAGATTTCTACTGCAGATATTTTATTTGACATGGATTCTTCTATGACAGATATTTTTGTAGACATCGATTCTTCAACATTCAAGACAGATTTTTCTAATTCAGCTATTTTTAATTTCATAGATTCTTGTACCTCTGATATTTTAGTAACTTGTTTATTAAGCTCACCTTGTAGGAGACCCAATTCTGCGGTACTATGTTCTTGCATCTGTTCCTGCTCCTGTATTAATGCTTTGATGTCTTCTGTTTCATGCTTCCGTTCCTCTGCCTCCTGATTATGTTCTTCTTTTTTCATCATTCAGATTCAAAAATTACTGCTTTCTCCTGTTCTTGTGTTTCTTTCTTCTCTTTCCTGTCGGCATTCTTCTTTTGTCTTTCTGCCTCTTGTCGTTGTTCTAATTTTTGTTGTTCTTGTGTTTGCAGTAGCAGTGCTTGGAAGGCTTCCATCATCTGACTGGCATCCGTGTTTACCAATTAATAAAAAATTACACTAGTCTTGTACAAAGTGTCCACTGTTTCCACTGTTAACGGTTCTATCCCACTTCTGACACCACTGTTACACCGGTCTCCTTGATCGTCGCATGGTACAGTGGAAAACAAAATACAAGACACCAATGAAATCACTAATAACCAGTTTTAATTATCACAGTTAACAGTTTATAATCAACAAGTTATTCAAAAAGATTATACTCGTACAATAATTTAAGTTTACCTGTCCACACAAATAATAATGTCAACTATAAAGAATTCCACACTATAATCACTTTTCACTAATACACCACTTTGACGCACTCTGTAAATCACCAAACAATACACTAAGTGGTGGGTTGGGATATTTATAATCTGCAGGGTTCCATAATAGGCATCCACTGTTACGCCGTTCCATAATTTATAACAAACACTTGAAAATTTTAGAGGATATTTCAGTCCGACCTTGGCAGAAACACACACCGTTGGGATTGTTGAGAAGCTTGTAGAGCAACACTACCAAATGTATGAGATTGATCCATATTATGTAACACTGCCTAACGTGTTAAGTGTCACATACATACAGAAACATTACAGCTGGCCTCTGCTAGGGTAGCCGAGAAACATATAGAACATTCTGTAATGGCATTACAATACTAAGCTAATAAAATTAACAGAAATAAAATATGTTGATTATTTCTATAAACATTTGATATAAATAGCTAAGAACTTAAGTTTAAACTTCAAAAAATCTATAAGAATATAACATGAAAAAATGTGTAGACAATAAGGAGTAAAGGCAGGTGCAAGAATTTATAAAAGCATGACCTTTACATTAATATTTAAGACTTGTAATAAACACTAATATAGAACAGACAAAAGCACAAAGAAGTAATGACAAAAATTATAAAACTTCCAAGACATGTCGAAATAGTAGCTAGTGAATATGTAGGCTTATGAAAGCATATTCAAACTTCACCTTGTCAAAATAAGAAGAAAAACAAATCACTGCAGTTTAAAAATATATGCAAAAACATTCTGCAGTAATATAACAGAAACATTGTACTTAGTTATAAGTTAAACATTAACTAAACTGTGTAAACTAGAGAGTAACTCAGAAAACTCATAAGTGCAGTGTTAAAAAAAAAGGCATATGTTCATCAAGAAAGTAAACTAGGCCTATATTTAATGAAGAGATATCACACTTACAGATATTTCACAAAGCATAATTTCAATCAGAATGATCACTGTTGCACACCACTATATAAAAATTATTCCGATTAGCGCTTTCAAGCTTCACAGCCCATCGTCAGATCGAAATAGACAGGAAATATGTGAAAACAAACCCTTCACCCCTCTCCCCCACCCTGCTCACACACAACAAGCTATAAATTAATGACCCTTCCTCACCCCCTAAACCCTGTCCCACCATCTGTACAGTTACATATTTTTCTAGCAAATTCCTTGTGTTTCAGTGTTGTGTGTGTGTGTGTGTGTGTGTGTGTGTGTGCATCCTTTTAAACTACCCTCTTCCTCTCCACACACGTGGGTCAGTCACACACCCTTATTTTAAAACAACCAATTAGTACTATGCAATATAATTCTTAATCTTATCTATCTGTCCTCTCTCATTTACTTCTTAATCATGTTATAAAATATTTCTTCATTATCAAATTTAATTTTAATATTAATTAAATTGTCTAACCCTTTTTCTCTTTCTTTCAATATTTCTAACTCCTCTCTAAGCTTCCTTTCAACTGTGTTATTTACTACTTTTACAATTTTGTATTCTTCCAAAGGATTAACAAACTTATGGTTGTCTTCTATGAAATGTCTTGCATATAACGAATTGGTTGTTCTATTACCTTCTCCACATTTGTGGTCAGACAACCTGCATACGAATTTCCATCCTGTCTCACCTAGGTACACTTTGTTGCAGTCTTTACATTTTAATTTATAAATTCCGCTTTTCTGTAATACTGGAATTTTTTCTATATTCTTATTCCTTATCTTATCAAATACCGTTTCACATTTTTTAATAGCTATATCTACTCCATATTTATTAAAACATTTTATAATTTTTCTAGTATGTGAACCTATGTATGTCAATGACCCTGCATAATTCTTTTGTTCTGGTTCTATTTTAGCTTTTTGTATGTTAACCCTTTTTATATAGTGGTGTGCAACAGTGATCATTCTGATTGTGATTTCAACCACTAACACAAATTTCTTCATTAAACGTTTCTTCATTAAAGCATAATTTATGAGTAGCCAACTATACATCAAATAATAATAATGAAATAAAATAATATAATGTACAGTTATAAAAACTAATTTATTTATTTATTTAATTTTATCAAATTAAATAAATAAATAAATAATGTTAAAAATAAGAAATGGATGAACAGCAGTAGCATGGCGTCCATATAACTGCTGTTGCCGGTGGCAACAGTTCTGGAACTGAATGAAAATGAAATTGATTATATCAGATAGTATATACTCTACTTACTGATTATTTTGAAATGTGAACAAGATTAGTAGGGACAGTTGAAGAAAAGTGTAATATTGCTTTCGAACTGTCATTTTAATGTGTTGCCATCTCAAACATCGGGGACATCAGTAGAATGTGCAGCAGCCTGTGGTCATTGACCTCTCAGTAGTTGTCACTATAGAGACTAGTAGAGGGGACATGTTCGTTAGCCCAATGTTTTGCCGCTGTATAAACCAGCAAAACGCTCAGTTGGCAGTTGTTTTGGTTCTCAAAACCAACGCGTATTAGTTTTAGTAGGAATAAACCTGTTTTAGTACCAAGCCACGTGTCCGTTAACTATATGAAAAATATATTGTACTAACCGTCTGTGACTTCTCGTATGCTATCCTTTCTTATTGCGACATGTTTCGAGACACTTGTCTCATTTTCAAAGCATAAAATATTTAGCACATATTCACTGATATACTTGTCAAACGTTAAAACCATAAATAGCACAATTTACCATATAAACTATATACTTTTTATAACATGAATCGGGCAAACAGTGTACACTGCGCAACGATCCACCGCACATTAACCACAAATGATTCTTGTTATCTTAGTATCTCAACGCGGTGTCGTACAATATATTAGATTTGAATAATAACTGGTTGTTCAAGATGTGTGGCTTGGTACTAGTGTCCCTAAACGCTGTGTACACCTCAAATTCCTCGAGTGCGTTTATATAACATCCTCTACTACAAAAGTGGAGGGGTTTTAAATTGGTTCCGAAATCGGTGTAATTATGATTTTCATTAATAAGATGTTTGGCGAATTTTGATGCGATGGTATCATAGTTGCGACAGATAGTGGGTGGTTTGTGTTCATTAAATCTTTTGAGGAAACCACGGCCCGTCTGGCCCACATAGAAAGCGTCAGTCATTGCATGACAATTTATAAACGCCCGTTTTATTCTCAAGGCAAGTGGATTCGTGGGTGCGAAGATTATTTAAGATATTATTTGTAGCCTTGTAAGTGACTACAATATCACTGTTTTTGTTTATGAGTGATTTTAAAATGTTCGGCATAAAATTGGTGTATGTTGCGGTGATATATTTGTGTGGTTTTTCTCCCATGCAGTCATTGATAATTGGTTAATGTTCCTTTTTCTGTTTTCATGTTTCTTGAGAACCTCATAAATACCAAAAAACTAGATATCAAGAGTATACACAAATTGATTGAGTTATTAAAGTTGCTCCTCGACCAAAATTACTTTACCCATAACAAATTATATTTCAGCCAACGAGAAGGATTAGCTATGGGTTCACCTCTTTCGGGCCTTCTTGCCGATATATACTTAAATTACTTCGAGAATTCTTATATCTTTGAGAATGATATACATAGCAACAATATTATATTTTATGGTAGATATGTCAATGACACGTTTTTAATTTATAAGTGTACACAGCGGCAGATTGATCGATTACACAGTCATCTAAATAATATTAACAAACATATGAAATTCACCTTGGAACATGAAGACAATGGACAACTAAACTTTTTATATCTGACAATCACAAACAATACCAACAATAAATTAAATTTTAATATATACAGAAAACCAACGATAACATACACCGTGATACATGCCACATCATTTCATCCCATATCGCAAAAAATGGCTGCGTTTCACAGCATGATACATAGACTTTTATCTTTGCCCCTTGATAACAAAGATTTTCGTAACGAGTTAAATACCATCAAATGCATCACGGTTGCAAATGGTTACAATACCAACGTCATAAACAACATTCTCAAGAAACATGAAAAAAGAAAAAGGAACATTAACCAATTATCAATGACTGCATGGGAGAAAAAAACCACACAAATATATCACCGCAACATACACCAATTTTATGCTGAACATTTTAAAATCACTCATAAACAAAAACAGTGATATTGTAGTCACTTACAAGACTATAAATAATATCTTAAATAATCTTCGCACCCACGAATCCACTTGCCTTGAGAATAAAACGGGCGTTTATAAATTGTCATGCAATGACTGACGCTTTCTATGTGGGCCAGACGGGCTGTGGTTTCCTCAAAAGATTTAATGAACACAAACCACCCACTATCTGTCGCAACTATGATACCATCGCATCAAAATTCGCCAAACATCTTATTAATGAAAATCATAATTACACCGATTTCGGAACCAATTTAAAACCCCTCCACTTTTGTAGTAGAGGACGTTATATGAACTCACTCGAGGAATTTGAGGTGTACAAAGCATTTAGGGACACTAGTACCAAGCCACACATCTTGAACGACCAGTTATTATTCAAATCTAATATATTGTACGACACCGCATTGAGATACTAAGATAACAAGAATCATTTGCGGTTAATGCGTGGTGGGTCGTTGCGCAGTGTACACTGTTTGCCCGATTCATGTTACAAAAAGTATATAGTTTATATGTTAAATTTTGCTATTTATGGTTTTAACGTTTGACAAGTATATCAATGAATGATATGTGCTAAATATTTTATGCTTTGAAAATGAGACAAGTGTCTCGAAACATGTCGCAATAAGAAAGGACATCATACGAGAAGTCACAGACGGTTAGTACAATATATTTTTCATATAGCATACCAGTTGCTACTTGCACTTATTTCTGTTTTGTGATAGAAAATATACTAAAAAAACTTTTGGTTTGTGTATTTTTAAGGAGAAGAGTAGTAGTGTTAATAATAGGAGACCTACTCCTAATCTAAAGAATTTAAAATCAAAATCATCTGGCAGTAATGATCAGTATTTTAACGCTGCAAGGAATAAGTATGATTGTTAGTTATATGGGTATCCTATGCTGATTAAACGTTTCTGCTGGCCATGTCTTTTCTTTTCAATAGAAAAAAGTGCATTGAATAGTGTTGGTGTTGGTAACATGGATAATTTTAGAACAGTCTGTAGAAAGTATATCTTTCAATGTCTGCTTTATCCAAGTTAGTCATTTAAGAGTTGACTTTTTAATTAAGTAAAGCTTTTAAGCAAGTGACAGATCAATATAATAAAAATGTGAAATGCAACAGATACATTTTGGAATACTTAATAAATGGTACGTGTTTTTTAGCTCAACAAAAATTGCAGTATAAAAGTAATGAAGAATCCTCTAATTTACTTTATGAAATTCTTTAATGTCGTCTAATGTAACTAATAAAATCCTTTAATATCTTCTAATGAAACTACATAGAAATGTTAAATTTACTAGCTTAAACTGATGATAATCTGTATCGTCCTATCATCACTTACAAACTGGAACAGTGTTTTCCGGTACGTATAGTGTAATTCACAATTACATCATTGAGTGCATATCATGTTTTCTAATAAATAAAATTAAAGAAGAAGTTAACTGTTTTAATTTTGTTGCTGTAGTTATAGCAGAAACAACTAATTTTTTGAATAAATCCCAACTTTCAACAATTTTCCGTTATGTAACTTTTAGGAATTTCAATTTCGGATGTCAGTAATCAATGCGCTTCTGCTCGGTTTTCTTGTTATGTGAATATATAGAATATGTAGACCAGTTCCAGTGCAGTGAAAACCCAGTCGCACAGACATACGATGATACGATGATGCACTAGTGATGTCTGGTTCAATTAGTGGTCTACAAATTCTCGTAAAAGAGAAATAAATTGGATTCCAAAATATTGCTAGCCTATTGCTTTGCTCACAGACTTAACTTATTTTTAAGAAAATTTGTTGAATGTATAAAAGTATAAAATACTTTTTCAAACAGTGTTAGGGTTATCTTCATTTTTTACAAAATCTTCCAATAGAACTAACACTCTTGATCTCAAAGTTAAAAAGCGTCATCCGATAGTGTGTAATACTAATTGGAACTACAAAAGTAGGATGATTGACATGATTTTTAATTGTAAACTTAAACTATCCAGACTTTACAAGTCAATGGGAGAAGACAGTGTGAGGAGTGGGATGCGGAAACACAAGCGCATGCAACTGGTTATTTCAGAATACGTGATAGTTTTGATGAAGTCTGGCGAAAGTAAAAATGTACCAGAAGAAGTGTCATGTTCAAAAAAAAAAACTTTGAGTAAATAAACTGGTTATTATGGTGATGAAACGTTTCCTCCAGACGCATTTATTTGAAATAATTAACACTCTGAAAGGCCAAATGAATGCTAAATTTTCAGATGTTGATAAACTAGCACTTTTTGCTTTACTACATTATGAAAATTACACCGACTTTAAAAATTAATCTATAATTACATGCTAGTGGACTCACTCAAGAATTACAGGAAATTACAAAACTGTGCGCCTTGATACTTACAATTCCTATTACAAATGCATCTGCAGAGCGGTCATTTTTCAACCCTATTGCGCATATATACTTTCTAGCGGTATACTCAAGGTAAGAACAGACTGTCTGGACTATGTCAATTCAAAAACCTGTTCTATAAAACCTGAAGAAAATGCCTATATTTTATGACTCTATTATAAACTTCTTTTTAGAGAAGGATCACTGAATCAAAGTGCAGTACAAGTTGACTACAAGTGCAACTCTGAGATAAGTTACAAAAAATTAATTTTTAGGGTAAGTTTTATGCCTAACAGCAACCGTTAACAGCTGTTAATTACCAATGTCATGGCACTAATGAACAGAATCAAACTAAAATAATGTGTAATAATATAATGACAATATTTTGAACATAAAAAATTGAAATGTTCAAATATACACCTTCAATACAACTGTACCAAATTACTAAATGTTCATAACTCAGCAATTTGATTATTTAAAATGTAATATGGTTCCACACACATATATAGAACATATATACATATATAGAACAAACAAAGAAAATAGAGTTTCAAAACTGAACATTATTTAGACTCTTATTTGATTTATAATACGACTTACTGCAATTAGAACAATCTGAACAGATAAAGGCAGAAGTAGGAAACGAATTGAATGTACTATACTGTAGTTAGCATAGGTAGAAATACCCAGAACAAAATATATAATATCATAAGTATTGTGTCAATAAAATAATTTACAGAAGAAAATATTAGTAAATAAATACTAGACAAAATAAAAAGTTTATCATTCCATTTGTTAATTAGACATACATTTTAAATCATATTTTGTAAGAAGTGATAAATGTGTGTAATAAAGAGGGTAAATACTATACTATATTACACTACTACTAATACTTATACAGCACTATACTGTTACTATGATGGTAAATATAATTCTGAAAACATACAGTGTGTGAAATATGTGAGAACATGATAAAGACAACAGCGTTATCACATTTCACTTATCAGTCACCCAACACATGCCATAGTATTCACCTTACACTAGAACATTTAAAACTCATCAGAGAAGACCTTAATGTTCAACAAGACTAATGTATTATGAGATGATTACAAGAAGAAATCCATCCTTACCATAAGCTAGAAGAATACAGGTTTGGTAAAAAAAAAATAAGGTAACTCCTTAAACTCAAATACCAACACACATTTTGTCCATCCAACAAACAAAAAACCCTCCATTCCAAATATCCTTTACACATTCTTATAATTTACATCCACAATGATTTGACCCATGACACCCATCATAAGATAACTACTCACCAACCACAAAACTACCAGAGGAGCAAGGATTTGCTGTTGAACACAGTACTACCAAGCTGCCATAGAACTTTACAGATCCAATGTTAGAATCTGCCCTTAACCAGGGGGTGTAAAACAGCGAACAAATTCTGAACAAAGAAACTGCCAAGCACTTTAGATTCAAGACCAGACACATGTAGCCTACTAGTATATTTGATCTGTAAACTCAAGAAGCATAATGTTACCAGTAAAAAATAAAATTCTGTGAATCTTTCAACATCAACAATAGTCAGAATAGTTAGAAAGCCACAAGAATAGTGTTGTGGGAACCTAAGTGTCAGTAATTTTAGTTTTACATGTTTGGAAATCTTGGGCCTGAAACACCTATCTGTTCTTATCTTCCTAAAAACCAATCAACATCTAAAAGACAACTGGAGGAAAAAATCAAAAGGTTAGGGAAAGGACTTAATATATGTTACAAAAGAGAGATCCTCAAGAGAGTTCAAAGATGATGTAAGCAGGAAGTGTGCAAGAGTTATCATATTCACAACAATGACAACATGAAAATATGTAAGTGAAAACTGCACTAAACTTTCAAAATTAATTAGATAAAGGGTTACTCTTTTGTAGAATAAATCCTGTAATAAATACACAAATAATAAAATGTTAAGTATAACAAAATAATGGTTGAAAGTATGATAAGAATTTGTAAAGTAATTTTTAAAATTGAACTGATTTTATAAATATTTTTACTACTTTATTTATCTTTCTAAAGGTGGATTATTCCAATTTAATTAATTTCAATCAATTTAATAATTTAAAAAATCCTCTGTATCATTGAGCGAAGTTATTTTGATCCCACAAAACTACCATCATCTTACAAGGGTTAAGCAATTTAAAATTGTAGTGAACTACAATATATAGTATCAGTCAAAGATGCAAGTGTAGTAGTGTGCATGTATCGTAAGAAGCATCATGATAAGAGTATGTAACTTTTTTAATTTTTAATAGCAATGTTAGACTCTTCCATTCAAGTTACATAAGATAACCTTCAATATCATATGAAAATTAACTAGATGTAAGATACATAATACACACTTTGTTATAAGCATCAGTAATATAAAATTTACTTATATTGTTTATAAACAGTTTCTAAACATATATAGGTCACTAAAAATTTCACTTATTTTGAGTTTGTTTATTATAAGCAAAATAAATTTATATAAACTTGTAGACTTGTACGTACACTAAAATTTATTTTTATGGACTGTAAGGTTGTAGTCAGTGTTTTCTTTCTTACAGATCTTTTTTACTACACTTGTTGTCATCTTCAGTATGAGTGTTGACAAGGTCATAGTGCCTTCAACTGGTGAAATTGTCTTTTTAGTTAGTTGTTCTATGCATCCCCTTACTGATCAAGGCAGTTGTTTATAATCACAATGCAGTTTAAAATCATAATGTATAAACTTCAAAAGAATTCTTTCATATATGAAATATATTAATAGTTTGTTTTTTAAAGATTGGATTTTACTATTTTTGTATATAAAATATAAAATAAGATTCTAATAGGACAATTTAAATTCATTTTTCCAAAATAAAATGTAATACAGGTTATAGAAGAAAGCTCATGAAGATGTTACATGATAAAGCCAACGGAATACATATATAAAAGAAAGAAAATTTATGAACTATGTTCTGTGAAGAAGGTTAATATTATATTATATAAGAGTACTCATGCATACAATTGCGAAAAGCTTTGTTATGAATAGCTGTATTAATAATAATTGTTCTATATCTGTGTTTGTGTATATAGAACAAATTGTATTATTTTACATTTGATCCATTAATAAATGGTTAGCTCAAACTTCATAAAGTCTCCCAAAGATTATTTATTTGCTATAGTTTCTAATTGAGAATGCTCATCATACCTGAAACAGTTAATAGTGTTGTCCAAAATTAATTCTGATTTACCTATGGCAAAAAATAATGCTGACATTTGGACAAATGGCAAATAAAACAAGTCATAGGAGTGATTAAGATATAAAAATTAAAGATAAATTGAAGTTAAATTGTAAAAGTTTAGGATAAGTGATTTAAAAGTAAATTAAGAACAATAAATAGTTTGTATTTATAAACTGTTATATAGTTTTAATTTCATAGATGCTTTACTGATGTTTATTGAATGATGTTTCTTACCATGTCGTGTCCTACCCCACCCAGCAACAGTTGCAGTTTTTCCCACTAATTTAGCTGAAGTGTCAGGCAAACACACTGGTATAATATGCTGCTTGAAAATAACTGGTTTATCAACTTTCACTAAGGCAACATCATTTCTAAAATCTGTTGGGCTGTACTGGGGATGAACCTATAAAAAATTATTATTAGTATATAGTCATTATGATAATACTACAATAATTTAAAATTAACATGTTTAATTCAAACATTAAGATATACCGGTAGCAGTTTGTTTAAAGACCATGTGGCCTTTCTGTATGCATATGTTTTTATCTAACTCTTTTTATTATTACTGATTTAAATTAGGGCTACCATATTTTTCAGGTTTGAAATGAGGACACAGGTAAAATTGGTGGTGTTGACTGTGGGGGGGGAGGGGGCATTATCTTGCATGATCTAAATGAAACCAATATTTTTATCCTTTCATAATTAATTAATTTATAATTATGAAACATTTACTTAATTTATAAACACACATATAATGATAAATCATAATATAAACTGAATTACAGTTTACTTAATTACTTAACTCAGGCCTGTTTAATTTGCTTCACTGGAAAGTCCTGCTGCAGCATGTATTTTGTATTTCTCACTCGATGCAGCTTTCTTAATAATATTATCATTAATTTTTAATAATTTTGTAAAATTTATTACATCTATTCTCCTAATTATATTTGATATTAAGTAAAGATTTTATAGTTCTTGAAGCCATACTTACTCTTTCTGAATGCCATAATTTGTTCATTAATGAAAACACCCTTTCCACAACTGCTTAAGTCTCAGATAAAGAAAAAATAAACTCAATCTATTTGAACAAATTGATATGATTTTCTTCTACTGAATTAAAGTGTTCCAAAATTTCCACCCATATCTGTGACAACTCCATATCTTTAAAAATTTTATTTTCGCTACTAGCATGTACGAGAGATGTCCAGAAATTAAGGTCCATTGAGCAAATAAATAAACACAAATGAAAGTAAAAAATTTTAATTTTGGTCAACAGTATCTACATACATACATTTTTTTTCAACATAGTCACCACCGACTTCCACACACTTTTTATGCTGTTGCACTAGATTTTTTAAACCTGCATTTAAAAAATCTGCCGCCAGTCACTTCAACCAATTTGTCACTCCTGTCGTAAGTTCATCATCCTTTTCAAAGTGCTGAGATTGCAGCTGCTGCTTTAAGTGAAAAACCACTTACTTACTTACTTACTAGCCAACGCCCACCCTTGGCTGTTGAGCCATTAGGTGACGCGCTGACCAGTAGTGCTGGGCTTCGGCGATCTCGGTGTCCTCGTTGGACGGGCTGTGGTCCAAGGCCGGGCAGTCTCTCAGATGGTCGGCGTTCATTGTCGCGTGGCTGCACAGCTGGCACTCAGGGGTTGGCAGCGCGTGGAGGCGGTGCAGATGTGAAGCGAGATAGTCATGTCTGGGTTTTTTTTGTCGGAAGTTGGCGACACACACTGCATGAGGGAGGTTGGTGTTGATTGGACCATCGGAGACGAGGCTTTCCCATTTTTTACCGGCGGCCGCATCAGAGAGTCTTTGCTTATTCCATATGCTGACGGCGGAGTTTATTTGAGCTTTGGAAGATTGTAGGGACTGCGGGCGGGTAGGCTGGTGTAGGGTTGTGCCTTGCTTGGCCAGTTTATCGGCCTCCTCGTTGCCCCAGATGTTGACATGACTGGGTATCCATTGGAGTTTTAGGATCCACCCTTGGCTCGCCAGGGTCTCCAGTTTCCTTCTACAGTCAATAGTCCTTTGGGAGTTGGTTTGAGAGTTGCGTGATAGATTGCGTATTGCGGCCTGCGAGTCGACTAGGAGCACGGCTTTTGAAGGGGGAGTGATTTTTTCCAGTTCATCAACGGCAGCGTGAACTGCTTCGATTTCCCCATCGTAGTTACTAAGGGGGTTGCCCACGGCTAAGTGTCCTTGGAAAAGGTGGCTATAGTACCCAGCTCCTGTTTTTCCATTGCCTTGAATTGATGAGCCGTCAGTGTAGATATGGATCCACTCTTGCTCGGGATAATCTTCGTGGATGGTTTGCAAAGCTCGCTTTAGTTCTAAATCTGTGGATGCATGTTTAGGTGCTGAGTGGTTCTTAAGATGGTAGCTGGCTTGGGGTAAGAGACTGAAGAATCATCTCCAGTCACTAAGTGGGAGAAACATTCCTCTCCTTCATTTTCGAAACACTGCAAAATGCTTTGTCCTGCTTCCACAAGTTGCTGTTTGTAGACATCTGTAAGCATTTTGGGTACCCACCTTGCACACAGTTTCTTATAGCCCAGCTTTTCAGTTACAATTTTATGAATAAGTGAGCGTGAAACTTCAGGAAATTGAATTGAAAGTTGAGAAATTGTGAATCGGCAATTCTCGCGAACCTTTGCATTCACTTTTTCCACTAAGTAGTGCCTGTCATTTTGGCCAGCCACTGCATTTGTCATCATGGACATTGGTTCTCCCTTCTTTAAACAAATGACACCAAAGTCGAACCATACTGTCACTCATTATATTGGGACCATAAATCTTACAGAGTTGTCTATGAATTTCTGCAGCAGGATTGTTTTTGTTTTTTGCAAGCAAAAACCGTATTACACCACAAACCTCACAACTGGCAGGATTTTTTATTATGGCACTCATTATAAATCACATGTATTCAGCAAAAAACAACAGCATGACCAAAACACAAAAATGAACTACAAGCGTGTGAGTTACATACACTACAGCGCATGCGCGTCCCCACTCTTCTATCCCACCGTGAGTAATAACGAAACGGACCTTACTTTCTGGACACGCCTCGTAAAAGTAACAATGTATTAAATTTAGAAGCTTCATCAAATAAGTTATCAATATGGACTCATTAAGCTTTCTCCTTATGCACCGTGCTGTTGGTAAATGTAGCTGAACTTTCAACACCAGTCCACAGAAATTTTTTATCCAATAAACCAACCCACTTTTATTAACATATACCACTGACTGTATTTTATAACCATAATTTAATATGAGATGCTTGTATCATAAAATAAGACAACATTTAGCTTGATTTTATTTTTATCAAGGTCCTCACTAGTAATTCTTTCAGCCATCAAGTGATTTAGCTTTTGTGGAATACAGCATTCATTTTTTCTTGAAACCAAAATTTCCATTAGTTTCATGATTTTATCAACTACTTCTGTGGCACAAACCTTGATGCCTTCAATTTTCAGTATTCTTTGGTGAAATATATTTGTTGTAACATTCAGAAACCAGGTACACAGTAATGAATTTCTACATTCCAAAAAATTTTTAACTTTTCAAAATCTTAGGATACAGTTCTGGGGAATATATATAAAGTTCTGGGGATATAAAATATGATTGTAGTCCGTCAAACATTTCCTGTACTTGTTCAAGTGCTGGCTGCCTACTTAGAAATCTTGTTTTGCTATGGGAAAACATTTTTTTGTTTTCAACTTCTGTAAAGTCACAAACTCTCTTTGGGTTACTCTAACTATATATATAAAAAACTATTTGAATAATTTGATTGAAAATAATTCAAACCCTGCTGGCAGCTTATCTGTAGAAGTTTGGAGACAATTGTTCACAAGATGTGCTCCACAACCTATACCTAGAAGTTCCCTCCCAAGATGGGTTTGCACTCAAGTATGCACATTGTTCATGCCCTGTGCTTGTTTTGTGACAGAACATGCCAGAACACTGCTCCAGCACTTTTTGGAAATAGTTTTTCAATTACATTAGAAAAAATTAAAAACTATATTGTAATTCAATACAACAAAAATGTAAAAAATAATGAAGAATTTCATTCCACTAAAATATTTTTGCATGCTACGTGCCTTTATACTAAAACATGTAGTGGCAGCAGTGGTAGCAACGTGAATGAACATTTGACAGTTGTTAAAAGTAATTGTATTGTTTCTCTTCCTCATTATTGACATTTTATCACAGTACAATTAGTACCTCATATTATTTTTTACATTTTCATTGTTGTTGTTGTTGTTGTTGTTGTTCATTTTGTTAGTTATTATCTTTTTATGTAGTCTAATCGGTATGGCAAGTTATTTTCTATGTGTAAGTGTATGTGTATGTTACAAGTGACTGTTTGTTGTTTAATTCATTACTTATTAATGTTTTATGGCAGTGTAATTTATAGGCTTATGTCATATTATATTTGTATTTTATAAAACTTCGTATGCAACTGTATAATGAAAAAAATATCATATCATACTTCACTGCTCACCCAAGGCAAAAGCAAAAAACAACCTACAAGAACTTATTGGTTTCGGTACATGAAGGATTCTTTATTCAACCCACACTTGTATTAAATTTGACAATATATGACAAGAAATTAGAAAATTACTGGTAAAAAAAAATTATTGAATCAGAAAGTAGATTCTCAATTATTATTGGTGAATCAACAACAGTCAGCCAAAAGTCTGTGCTACTAGTGTATTTCAGCACTTTTCTTGAGTGATTGGGCAATTAAATCCCATTGAACGTTTTTGTGGACCTTACTGAACTTGACAAAGTCACTGCCAGTAGAATATTCAGGTATTTGATGTCTCACATAGAGGTACTTGGCTTATGACAAGAATTTTTGAACGATTATCTGGTATCTTTAACTAGAGAGAGAATGCTGGGTTCTTGAGGGGGTGTTGCTATTCTCTTTAAAGAAAAAATTCCAGACATAATTATTTGGCACTGTGCCAGCCTTAGTTTGTTGACTAGACTCAGTCAATGATGCAGTCAGAAATATTGAGGCATTGAATAGGTGTAAAGCCATATTCCTGGATAAACTATATGCCATATATCATGCTTCACCAAAAAATGCAAGGGAGCTTAGTGTATGTTTCCTTTCCTTTAAAATTCAGGTGTTGAGAATTGGTAGTTTTGTCTGCTAAATGGGTGTCATGCTACAACGTGGTTTATGCTGTCTGATAAAATTTTGAAGCTTTAGTCTCTCACTTTAAAGTAGCAAGAGTGTATAAGAGCTGTTATGAGAAAGATCAGTGTATGTATGATGGTTTGCACAGGAAGATAATTTCAACAAACTTTGTTCTAGGCTTGGAACTGCTGCTTGATGCCCTGCAAGGAAGGAACATTGACATGTACAGAGCAAATATAAAAATAGAAAGTCTAGTTAAAATTTTTGGATAAAAGGAATGATATCCCTGGTACTGGTTACTAACAGGCTCAACAGGCTGTAGAAAACATAAAATTTTGTGGTGTTTCATTACAATGACACAGGCAAAGGAGGAGGCCTATCAATATCTCCAAATGCATTCTACAACAGTTCATTAATAACTTACAAATAGACTGTAATAAAGATTAAAAAATATTTCAGTCAGTTAAGAAATTTATATTTATTTCTGTATAATAAAGATACCAGTAGTAACCTAAATCAAAGTAGATAGTTTATATCAGAAAATATATTAATAATTTTATGATTTTTGGAATAAACATAGACCAATTAAAAATTACATCTGTTTAAATGACATATCTATAGCTAGATCCATAGAATTCCTTTTGGATCTCCACTATGTTACACTCTAAGTAATCTTTTTGTTTCATTCTAAGAGAATAAAATGTTTAATTTAAATAATGATTTAAACAAAATTTCAATTTGGCTCATGTATGGTCTACACATTTTGAGGTTGATACTTTTTTAAATTTTTTTCATACAAGGAATTAAATTTACTCTGCATATTTTAACTAAGACAATTACTATTCTACATTAATGTATAAAATATATTTAACTTGATAAAAAAACAATATAAAAAAAGACTTGAAAATATAATAATAGTAAATGCAATAATTAACTAATTATAAGTATAATACTACTGACTCGGAACACCAAGTTTTTTATTTGTAAAAATGTAAAATTTTTACCTTATAGCCTGAACGAGTTTTCGCTTATTACAAGCTTCATCAGAGGCTGCCACTAGGAGCGCTGTCCATCTTGTTCTTGGCGACGGCGCCGTCATTTGAAAGATCGATGTTGTGTGTGTGTGTGTGTGTGTGATATGTTTGAATAGTACGTGTGATTTGAATTATGTCTGTTCATTTAGGATGCCGATTTTTTGTGTTTGTATATTTCTAGTTGTTCAAAAGTGTCTAGTTTTCAGCCTTTTGTGTGTACATGTAAAACATCCATGTTGCTTTTTATGTTTGTGTATGTGTGGTTTGCTTCAATGAGATGGTTTGCAAAGTGGATTCGGTGGTGGAGTGTAGTGCCTTTGTGTGTTCAATGTATCTCTGTTTGAACCAACGTCCTGTCTGGCCTATGTAGAATTTGTTACAGTCTGAGCAGTTTAGTTTGTAAACACCAGGTAAACAAATTTATTTTGTTCTTTGTGTGTGTTCTGTTTTGTTTGTAGTTTTGAATGTGATTCTATATCCTGCTTTTTTAAATTTGTGGGCTATTTTTTCAGTGTGGTTATTGATATATGTTAGTGTTATGAACTTGTTGTTTTCTGTCTTTGTCTGTTGTTTGTTTTGTGTAAGAGTTTATTGATTATTGTTCTGTTGTATCCGTTGGTTTTTGCTAGATATTTTATCATGTTTAGTTCGTCTTTGTAGTCTTTTTCATCTAGTAGGATGTTGTTCAGTCTGTGTGTCATGATTCTAAAGGCAGCTAGTTTGTGTTGTATTGGGTGACTGGAGGACGACTATGTCAGTAGTATTGTACTCATAATTAGTTAATCAACAGAAATGCCATGGACAACAAAGTCCAAGCCATAGTGAAGTATAATTAAAATTTACTAGATTTAACTGTATGATTAGAGTAAACATGCTTCAGTAAAAATGTGCTCATATTACATTTTCTCGTATGTGATTTATCCACCCCTCATGCATGTGCCATAGGCACACATGCACACACACAATTATTAGTACTGAGCATTTACATTAAAGTAACACAAAGTAAATAACATAAAAAATAATAAAAAAACAATAATGATTGCAAATACTCAAGCAGAGTTGTGTGTGCTAACATTCTGAGATTTTATTGAGTATATTATTCTTGTAAATTTTTTTATTAATAAGCTGTAGTCATCTTCAGGTAAACTAATAACAGTAAACTGAACACTAGAACAAAATATTTATGACAAAACCAAGGTACTGTTGAGACAGTTAATCTAATATGACCAACTGACAAGTAACGAATTAGATAAACTATAAACTATAATATATTAAATTTAATTAAAGTTGTATTATTATTTAAAATACACAGCCCACTTACCACGTATAAAATCCATTACAACCTACTAACCTTCCAAGATGTTTGCCTGGCTAAGTGTGGTGGTTTCCACATACACCACTAAAACTGCCTCACACTCAACCTTAACTACTTCAGTATTATATTGTTATGTGATATTTTGTTTTACTGTTGAACTTAGTTTTAATAATTCACCTGAAGATGACTGGAGTTTATTAGGCATCAAAATGTTGCAGTTTTATAAATGAATAATGGTGGTGGTTGTCTATAAGAAATAATTATTAATAATTTTACAGCATCTAATCCTAGCTTTAAGGATCATATTCTGTGTTTTGATTTCTTACTGGAGCAAACACTTACATATTGACCCAACTTCATACACATTACAGCCTGCTTTCTCAATAACAGCATTTCCACTTGTCATCCACAGCCAGATTCTAGGATAATTATTTATCATTATAACTCAGAAATAACTCTCTGTTGGTTTATTAGTATAACAATTTAAAGGTAACGACATGTAACTGGTCTTGCTGTCTACTACTCTATTGAGCATAGGAAGTATACAATTCAACTTTCACTCACTCACTGTACTTTATAGTTGTTACTATAGCCGTTGCTGTTTGAAACTCACAAGTTTCTACTCACTTTTCCTAATAATGGCTAACTAGTTAATGGCATAATTCTTGTGTTTCATTGTCCGAACTGTGTGTGCGTGTGTGTGTGTGAGTTACCAGTCAGAATCCACAGTTTAATATCCTACAGATTTTTTCCAGCATTTTCATTATTCACAGTCTAGCATTCAAATCAGGAGTTTAGAGCTGGGAAGGTTGGCTGTATAGAATCTACTTATATTACACCACTAGTGGTACCCATGTGCTTTGTGCTTCACTGCACATGTCAATGGCAGTGAGTTATAGTAAAACTACTATCTGTTATAAAGATCTACTGCTATTATAAAGATTAAACTACTATTAAGCGTCCATTAATAAATGGTTTACAATTGTGAATGAATAGTCCAATTAATGGTTGAATGTTGAAAGACAAAACAGAGGTATTAGAAATGTACAGAAAAAATAAATAATATGGAAAAGTAGAATAGAATATGCAGAATTCGATATTGTTAAGTACAGATTTTATTGAGTCTGTAAAAATAGTAGTATGAAAATGGAATAGTGTGGTAGTAATAGCAATGAAAATTCCTGTCTAACAAAATTAAAAATTAAGAAAATTAGAAACATCATTAACATCTCTGTGTGTGTTGAAAGTCAAATCACAATTCAAAAATCAGCAGGCCTGCATAAGAATGATGACACTGAGAGGTGACCGGTCTGTTAGTACTGTAAGCCTATTCTTGGAATCATACATAGTGGTATGAATGCTTGAGCCAGTGTAATGTGATAACAGTAAACTGTGTATACACAGACATTAGAAAAAGACAGGATTATGGTTAGAATAGGCCACTGTTGACAAAGAAAAAGAAAGATAGACTGTGTCTTTGTGTGAACGGGAAAAAGTGATGGAAGGTGGGAGGGCAAGTGCACAAAGGCATGCAGTAAATAATATAAAGAAACAGTACTTGTAGAAACAATGTATAACATTTTATACAAAACCGTCAATACCTTGAAAATGAAATGGAGGATTTTATTGAGTCAAAAACCAAAATAAATTTGAAATTTTCTCTAAATTTCACTCACTGACATCATATAGCTATCTTTTACAGAACAAACGTTTGTCACATGCCAAAAATTTACAAATGCAAATTAACAAAAAACCTTCATGGGACTGTTTTAAGACCTGTTCTGAAAATTGTTAAAGTTTTTGGTACAAATTTACATCTAAAACCATCCTCAAACTTCAAGGAACATGATGGTTAAATATTTGTTTAAATCGGATCAGTAGTTTCTGAGATTAACCCAGACAATGCAACAAACAAACCAACTTCACCCCTTTATAATATAGTAGTATAGTAGTATAGGTTAGAATCCTTTTTAGATTTTAAGTAAGTCATGAATATGTTTGAGTAAAACAAAATAAAAAATGAATCTGGCAGGATAATTTTCATCTCTGGCTTTTACTTCTCTGACATGGCTGCTGTTGTTCACACATATGCTCCAAATTTTATGGATTTTGCTATTAGTGGTACAGACTGAGCTGTCATCTCAATTAAGAATCTGTCTTAAGCGGACATTATGTATGACTGCTTTGTCAGACTAACTTCTAGAGGAATTTTCATCACTGTCCACTTCACAGACAAGAAAGTGCTTAACTTGTTAGTACACAATCTCAAGTAAGAACTTTTTAGTAAGACATTTGTAAAGGTAATGTGGTCAAAGTAAAAATTTAAAACATGTTTTTAATGAGAACCACTTGAAACCATAAGAAAATTCTAGAAATTCAGTTAATTAATGATTAACATATTAAGTCACAGCCTTATTACATTTGGATATTCTGTATTTTGTATTGTATATTTGGTATTTTGATACTGTATAAGGAGTAAAATTGAAATTTAAGCATGACTTGTAATTTGAACTAAGATTGAAACTTAACAATTTGGAATTATATTTACAACTCAAGCACATGTGTTTTTGCATGTAAATAAATTTAAATTCTCAGAAACTTTTATGTTATAAGTATTTTAATAACATGTTTTCATAAATAATAAATGATGATTTTAAAGTTGAAAGCCAAATCAGGCCTGTATTTTTCTAGACTTGTCAAATCATTCCCCAGGCAGAACGACCCAGAAAACTGTTAGTTATATGACCCCAGGGCACAACTGAGTATGTAACATCATAATATTTACTTAATCTGTGTTTAACGCCACAATGTAAAGTGCTGGCAAATATAGAAGTTTGTTGACTTAAGAAAATTTAAAGCAATGAAATCAATCATGAGAGGTGTTTAAACAACACACAGTGGTCGCGCGCGCGTGCACGCACACACACACACACACACACACACACAGAACTGAAACATGGCCAGTAATGCTGTTACCTCTTTCCTCTCAACGCTGTATTCTTCATGAAGTAATTTCTCAGTCTGATCTCTAACATCCCATTCACCAAGACGGACTTTTAGGTTGTTATTGGCAGTCCTGATAACAAATATTATATCATGAAATATGTTGGTTACCTAACAACTACAACTGTAATACTCGTAATTCAACTATCCTTCCAGAGACATCAGACATTTCAGTGCAATTTGAACATTTCACACACACACACACACACACACACACACACACACACACACACACACACACACACACACACACACACACACACACACACACACACACACACACACACACACACACACACACACACACACACACACACACACACACACACACACACACACACACACACACACACACACACACACACACACACACACACACACACACACACACACACACACACACACACACACACACACACTTGTAGTCCAAGTTCACTGTATGGTTTAGTGAAATAGTAATCATTAAGATGTACTGTATTTTAAGGTATTTAACACAATGGTTTTATTTGTAGATTGAAAAATTTACATTCCCTCTATATAACATTGGTTACTTTTTCAATATGAAACTGACCTTACACTGGCTAATTCAGATTACTAATATGAAAATATATGCATTTTCAAACAAGTAAAATAAAAGCAGAAAATAATTCTTTTAAAAGATTTAATATTCTATACATTTTTCACTACCCTTCTGAAAATCTATCAAGCCTGCAGGGATAAGAATCACTGGGCTATTACCACAAGTCTGCTCTACATACTGGTTGTGTTAAACTTATACTGTTTCTTATGTAGGCTTCAGTATTGTGTGTTCAGAACACAGAACATTTATTAAAATGTCAAAGTGAATTAATTGCACTCAGGAACTTTTCAGTTCAAGTCTGAATGATAGAAGGTTCAGAACTTCTTAAGATGCCGATTTTATCTGACTTATAAATTTATACACACTGTAGGAATGTGTAAGTGATCACACGATTATCTTCAGTATAAAATTGCAATACAATATGTGCCATGAACTTAGCTAAGACTATTTAGGACAATTTTGAAGAGATGGTTTAGTCCGAAATGACTTCAAAACTGTGCGTGATATAGTACTGAACTTGTAAAAACACTTGAGTTCTGACAACTCTAACTCACTGTTCTGCACAGGGAAGAATAACACATTGCCAAAGCATCTGCAGATTATTAATATGATTTGCAAATCTGGACTCTTCTCAGCCAGAAACCTCTATGCTCTTCAGATCTAGTGTTTATTCAACATTTTAAGTTTAATAAAACATACCTTCACAGTTATATCAATGTGTGATATAGATTATTCAGATCTTGAAATTAAAATCCCAAAGAATTTTAGTTATAAGTAGGCCTATGACAAGAAAAATGACTCAAAATTTTCCTGCTCTTCTTTAGATATTCTTTTCTAGCTGTAGCTTTTCACAGTCTATTTGTGAATCCATAACCATGCAAAAAGTTCTTACAGTGTGTTCAATCCTTGGTCCCCCACTTTTGAAATGCTGGAGCTGCTACTGATGACAGATAACACTGAAACTTGTGCGTAAGACAGTATTCATGAAGCGCAGCTGCTTGTATTTTTTAGCATGTCCATAAGTTTTTTCTCAAAGTTACTAGTCACTGGGACTTTGCTACAGAAATTGAGAATTAAACACTGTTTTGTAGAATTCACATGCTTTGAAACTATCAAGAATTTTTTTTTACTATTATCATTTTTAATGCTTGGCGTTATATTTCAACTGGGGAAAACAGAACTATATTTTCCCCCATTTCATGTTGATATGCTACACAATTTATTTGTATCCTTTTTTGCATACTGTTTATAATAATTAAAAGTGCTTACAAGTTTATACCCTACTTTTACACTCACTCACTCACACACACACACACACACACACACACACACACACACACACACACACACACACACACACACACACACACACACACACACACACACACACACACACACACACACACACACACACACACACACAAAATGTAAAAACTTTTTGTATTTGATATTTGGTTGTGTACATTGTTTGATATCACAAAATAAAAATAAATAAATAAATAAAATCATTACGTTGCAACACAGTGGGCAGCTGTGACAACCCAACGATTGTTCAGTAGTGCACCGCCACAAGACAGTTTCTTTGTGAGGAAACCAGATTTTATTATTGCTGCCTGTAACAAATAAATTCAATTGAGTTAAAGTTTTGAAACTGCTTTAAAATTGTTCACATGTATCAAATCAGCATTCAGCAAAAAGTAACTGATGCACATTTATTATTGCATCACGCATAATCATAAAAAAATATGTGGCACGTGTAAGCGCGCACGCACGCACGCACGCACGCACACACGTGCGCGCACACACACACACACACACACACCTAAATGAAGAGAACAAAGTATTTGTTTATATAATCTATATTAAAGAATATTTCACTGACTTGCCAAGGGTGTGTTCCAAAATTAGAACTGTGGCCACCAACGATTCTGTGGCTTCTAGTATACAGCTCACCACAACCTGCACATCATATCAAAAATTAATTAATTATATTTTCATGATTTCTGCTAAAAATAACTCTGTAACAAGCTATATCCAAACAGAGATACTTAAAAAATAGACTTAAAAATTGGGAGTAATTACAAAATATTTTTCTATCTTTAACCATTTGCAATTATCTGTTTAGGTTCTTATATGTTACAAGCTTTCCTCAACTCATTTAAAAATATCCAGATATTAACAAATTAATAAGGTGAGGGGTAATGTATATATATATTCATTATATTATAATGTATTAGTATTATTATTACTATTATTATTACTATATATTAGCTATAAATAGAATATTAGCTCTGTGATATAAGTATGATAATTAAATGTCCCAGTCCTACATAGAGGATCTAATTATCATCTAACAAGATATAGTTTTACAAAGGAACAATTTATAATGTTTAACATTTATGTTTCATTTCATAAAACCTGAAAAGCAAATGAAATATATTTGTAAGTTTTATGTTCAGATTATTGTAATCTATTTAAGACTGATTGGATATTTTTTATATACACTGTAACAACATGCTGCAAGTGCAAATGGTCAACTGTATTGAAAGCATTACTAACTGTAGCATGAATATGTAGTTTTTATGAGTAGCACTTTAATGTACAACACTCATAATTGTAACAATACATTTGCAGTGAGCGTAAAATGAAAAACAACTAAAGGTGTAAAATATGAACCACACAAATAAATTGGAATATTACTTATTTACAGAAAAAGGAATAAATGCAAATGTAAATAACTTATTTACATAGTCAAGAAGAAAGTGAAAGTAAGTGTGAATAAAAATAAAAAAACATTAGAGTAACTGAGTGAGTTATGAGATTTCTGTATGTTTACAATATACTGTGTACACACCTTATTTAATGTATATTTAGACATTATATTATGATGTCAGTGCTGACACTTAATGTAGACAAAGCATTGTGGTCATCATAACAAATGTTCTAAAAATATTATGAAAGTAATAACACCATGTGAAAATGATAGTTTTTGATTAGACTAAAACTAACAATGCTAAAAATGTCTGAACATTCATGTCTCTATATACATAAAATTGGTGTGTACTAGATGCTGGCAAATACAGTGGTGTATTTAGAGCAACACTGAAGTGTAACTATTGTATGCTATCCACTCACTGTAGTCAGTGCCCAGTGGGGCCCAGCCCACCAAAAATCTGAGCGAAATAGGATAGGTATTGTTTATATTGTGAACCATAGTATTTACTTGTATTTTTTATATTTGTTTTTTGTTTTATTTTATATTTCTATGTACTTATATTTCTTGCAACTATTAGTACTAAAAACATTGATGTTGTTAAAGCAATGTGCAAGATGGTTAGCTAAAACTGCTCAGAAGGGAAGAAGATTGCACACAGGATATATATTGCCATGTTGATGAAGGTTGTTACCCCCACACATTACTATGCCATACATATCGCACATAATGTTAATTGAGAGATGGGGTAATCTAATGCTGCCCTATGTACACAGAATACATAGTTGTGCAGTATGTTTTGTTTCTTTGTGAACTGGGAGTTACAACTTTTACACTTGAGATAACAGGCTCACATTTGTTTGCTTATTTATTCATTATTTTAGACTAAGAGCTCATTTTAAATATTTTTTGTTTATTAGCTTTTATTTGGTCCATAAACATTGTTTGTTTGTTTATGAATTATCTCTTTTTACCTCTTACTTGCATATTCCATATTGCAAGGTTGAACTTTCATTAAAAATGCCTTTTTGTTTTTTTGAAGCTTGAAGGAAAAGTCAAAATTTTAATAAGAAAATGTATGTGTTTGTTAATATTAAAAACTGATGGTTCAACATTTTTGTTCGAATAAGAGCACAACATTTACACTTGGTTAGTCAGGCAGTATTTAGTCTATTTTAGTTATTTTTATCTAAAATATTGTTATAGGTAGTTGTAACAATTCTTTAAAAAAAGAACTGAATTTTATGTCCATTTGAACTTGGTTGCACAAAAGAGGATTAGGTTTATGTCAAGATTACCCAAACTTTACACTAATGTTTTTTACAATTGATTTGGCCCTGCCAATAAAAAAAAGTCACAAGCAGCCACTGATTGTGGTTATTTTTATGAATTTTGCTTATTCGACTAACATAACCTAAAATAACTGAATGTTGGTCTTATTTCTCAGTTTTATCATTTTCATGCTAACAACCATTCTTTTTTGGTTTAACATATGTTTATTTTCCTTAAGAACTAAAATTTTACTCAGTGACTCACTTGAGCCAATGAGAATGCATCATAATAGTATAGTCAAAATATTAAGTACTGAGAAAAATAAAATAGCATGTGTTAAACAAAAAAAAGTTCTGTATAGTAAACATGTACATCTGATTGACTGACTGTATCTTGTTCTACTCTTAAGTAAGAAAACCAAGTGGCCTTGGTTCACTGTGATAGAAAGGGATTTTAAAGAAGTGTGGATCACATGAGAAGACATCCAGGGACATGATCCTCTTAAAAGAAACTTGGAGCACACCACGTTTTCCACGAAAAGCCCAAGCTGGACAAAAGAGCAAGAAAGAAAGGAAGCACAGTGCACAGGTTGAAACTCACTAGCATATTCACACAATAAGCCTATATACATATGTAAAAATTATATATATATATATTAATTTAATATTTATACTAAATTTACCTCAAGATGTTTTTTCTATTTGGGACATGTTTTGAGAGTTCCTGTTCTCTCATCTTCAGCCTTCGCCATCTTGTTTCTGGTGAAGTATTTGTGTGTTGGCTGCTGGATGTTATTAAGGTTGTTTGTTGGTCTTTGGTCTTTTAAAGTTGTATTATTGTGTGTGGTTGTGGTATATGTTTTTGTATTTTGTGTATTTTCGATGTTGAGTGCTTTGAATATTGTGTCATGTTTTGTATTGATTTGTATTTGTTCTGGTATTAGTTTGTTTTGTGTTTTATGTTTGTATATCTGTAAATTTTACCAAATGTTCATTATGGTACCTTTGTGTGGTATATGTTTTATTAATGATACATTGGATATGTTTGGGAATTCGTATCCTGTGTTTATTGCATGTGTGAATAAATTGGATTTATATATTTCTGGTTTTTTGTATGCGTTTAGGTGTTCAAAATAACGTTTTTTCAGCTGTTTTTTTGTTTGTCCTATGTAACATTTATTGCAATCTTGGCATTCAATTTTGTATATACCATTAGTTGTTGTATTATCTTTGTTGTGTGAGCTATTTAGAATTTGTAATTTATTTTTATTAGTTTTGTATGCTATTTTTATATCTGTGTTTTTAAATAGTTTTGTCATTTTATTATTTATGTATGTGAATGTGGCCCATTTGTTGTTGTTGTTATTATTTATGTGTTGTTCATTTTGATTAATTCTTAATTGTTCAGTTTTTATTTTGTATTTGATTTTATTTTCTATTTTGATCATAGTATTTTTATTGTATCCATTTTCATAACCAATTTGGTATATTATATTTCTTTCTTTGTCAGTTTCTTGTTTGTTTAGGGGTATTTTGTACATTCTGTTAAATAACGAATAAAATGCTGCCATTTTATGTTGTGGTGGGTGGTCAGAATGGTTAGGTATAATGATGTTAGTGGAAGTTGGTTTTCTATATATTGCATATTGTATGTGTTTGTTGTATCTTGTGATGGTTATGTCTAAATAGTTGATTTTGTTATGTTTTTCTTTTTCTTCTGTGAATTGTATTTTGGGATGTATGTTATTGATTTGTTTCAATATGTTCTCTGCATTTGTGTTTTTGTTATTTGATACATATAGTCCATCATCTACATATCTTATCCATATGCCATTTGGGTCATGTGTTTTTATGATATTTTGTATTTTGGTGTTTATGTGTTGTAGGAATATTTCTGCTATTATGCTTGATAATGGTGATCCCATTGCTAAACCTTCTTTCTGTTGATAAATTTTGCTATTAAATTCAAAGTAATTTTGTTTTAGTATTAGTTGGAGACTATTTTTTATTTCGGTTATATATTGTTTGTTTTCATTTTGTTCTTTAAGTTTGTTTATTATTATGTCAATTGTTTCTTCTACTGGGATATTGGTGTACATGTTTGTTATGTCATATGATGTGAAAAATGTATTTTCATTTATATTTATTATTTTTAGTTTGCCTATTAATTCGTATGTATTTTTTATGTTATGATGGTTATTTGTTAGATGGTTACTTTTTAGTTTTTGTGCTATTATTTTTGCTATTTTGTATGTAGGAGCTTTTTTAAAATTGATTAATGGACGTATTGGGTTGTTTAATTTGTGTATTTTTTTTAGGCTATCCATTTTAGGTGGTTCTGGGTCTTTAAAAAAGCTCCTACATACAAAATAGCAAAAATAATAGCACAAAAACTAAAAAGTAACCATCTAACAAATAACCATCATAACATAAAAAATACATACGAATTAATAGACAAACTAAAAATAATAAATATAAATGAAAATACATTTTTCACATCATATGACATAACAAACATGTACACCAATATCCCAGTAGAAGAAACAATTGACATAATAATAAACAAACTTAAAGAACAAAATGAAAACAAACCATATATAACCGAAATAAAAAATAGTCTCCAACTAATACTAAAACAAAATTACTTTGAATTTAATAGCAAAATTTATCAACAGAAAGAAGGTTTAGCAATGGGATCACCATTATCAAGCATAATAGCAGAAATATTCCTACAACACATAGACACCAAAATACAAAATATCATAAAATCACATGACCCAAATGGCATATGGATAAGATATGTAGATGATGGGCTATATGTATCAAATAACAAAAACACAGATGCAGAGAACATACTGAAACAAATCAATAACATACATCCCAAAATACAATTCACAGAAGAAAAAGAAAAACATAACAAAATCAACTATTTAGACATAACCATCACAAGATGCAACAAACACATACAATATGCAATATATAGAAAACCAACTTCCACTAACATCATTATACCTAACCATTCTGACCACCCACCACAACATAAAATGGCAGCATTTTATTCGTTATTTAACAGAATGTACAAAATACCCCTAAACAAACAAGAAACTGACAAAGAAAGAAATATAATATACCAAATTGGTTATGAAAATGGATACAATAAAAATACTATGATCAAAATAGAAAATAAAATCAAATACAAAATAAAAACTGAACAATTAAGAATTAATCAAAATGAACAACACATAAATAATAACAACAACAAAAAATGGGCCACATTCACATACATAAATAATAAAATGACAAAACTAACAAAACTATTTAAAAACACAGATATAAAAATAGCATAGAAAACTAATAAAAATAAATTACAAATTCTAAATAGCTCACACAACAAAGATAATACAACAACTAATGGTATATACAAAATTGAATGCCAAGGTTGCAATAAATGTTACAAAGGACAAACAAAAAAACAGCTGAAAAAACGTTATTTTGAACACCTAAACGCATACAAAAAACCAGAAATATATAAATCCAATTTAGCCACACATGCAATAAACACAGGACACGAATTCCCAAACATAACCAATGTATCACTAATAAAACATATACCACACAAAGGCACCATAATGAACATTTGGGAAAATTTACAGATATACAAACATAAAACACAAAACAAACTAATACCAGAACAAATACAAATCAATACAAAACATGACACAATATTCAAAGAACTCAACATCGAAAATACACAAAATACAAAAACATATACCACAACCACACACAATAATACAACTTTAAAAGACCAAAGACCAACAAACAACCTTAATAACATCCAGCAGCCAACACACAAATACTTCACCAGAAACAAGATGGCGAAGGCTGAAGATGAGAGAACAGGAACTCTCAAAACATGTCCCAAATAGAAAAAACATCTTGAGGTAAATTTAGTATAAATATTAAAGTATTATATACATCAAGAAACGGACTGTAGCAGAAAGTAATTGAAATATATATATATATATATATATATATTATATCTTCACCCCCCGCACACACACACAGACAGGCACCATTTCTCATTATTGTCATGTTAAACTCATATTACACTATACATTTAACATATATCACCATACACTTTAATGACAAAATAAGACTTAATGTATTTGATAGAATCAATTCAGACTAAAACTATGATAATGAGTACTACATTATTATAGAAATAAAAAAAAAACAAGCAAAACTAGCACAAATGGTAAGAGTTACAATTTTTGTGTTAACAAGCATTTTGAATATAGTGCACATAATAAATATTGTTGAAATCACACTAGTTTTACTAACTCATGTCATTAAAATAACCTCTGCCACATTATGTCAATAACAAATTTAATGAAAGCAATGTGGAGACTTGAACCACTATATGTGCAATGTGAATGTGAATTTACAGGGGTCTATTGTGCTGAATCCAGACTGGTTTGTTGGTAAAATAGTATTGTATAAATAAAAATAAATAATTATTAGAAAATGAATTAGTAAATAGCTCAACTTTGTCTCGTGCACGTTTTATGTCTTCATAGAAATTTTTTCATAACAAATTAAAGTAAAGTAGAAAAAAAACTGAATTACTAATTACACTGCTGGTAACAAATGATGTTTTGCCAAGTTCAGAAAAATTAAAATAAACGTTGATGTGTTCTTTGTCTGTGTATGCATAATGAAGCAGCCAAAGAAAAGTGAAAATTCCGGATACACAAATGTCAGAAGAACAAATAATCTCAATACTTGTTAGGTTTTTGGTTCAACCAGAGGCTGTTTAATAATACTTTAAAAAGAATACTAGAGGAACATAAAACCATCCTCTGTAATATCGAAACAACAGTTACTTATATGTATTGTATCTCTAATGAGACAAAATTATAAATCTTTTTGAGATATAATTGTATACTCATTCTAACATTGTTGTGTATTACTCTAATGAGTAATAAATATTAACAATTTATAAATACTATTTCTTTTACTAAATGTTCTGTAGCGTAAAAATTGAATTTACATGTAAATAAATGAATACTAAATCATCACACAAGGTTGTATGTATTAAATAAATTTTACATGTGAGGAAAAACATTAAAAGGCATTTAAAAGGTGTATTATTACACAGAATCCTTCATTACAAAGGTAGGGAAAAGCCTACCTTGTCACATGTAGTTTGTAAATTTGTCAGAAATAATGAATAACTGTACATTAATAAGAATTGTGTATATAAATGTATTTTGATAAGATTTAAAAGCATTATAGGATATATTACCAGTAAACAGCCATTAATATGCAAGAGAAAACTACCTTAACCCATAAATGGTTGAAGTTACTCATAGAAACAGGTGAAAGAACTTAATGATGATATATAAAGAAATGCTACATTATGCTCATTATCTGTGGCTGTTATCTACATGTTTTGTAGACACACAATGAAAAATTAAATCAAGTAACCATCATTTTGTTGTCACAGGTAATACAAGTTGTTCATAATTTTCAAGTGCTTATGTATCACTGTATTGTTACATTATTATGAGTCTGTTTAACTAAAGAAGAATTCAAGAAAAAAGTATTAACAAAACCGATTATCAGGGGAAATGTGTATTTATGAGGAAGTTCATTATATAGCAAACCTGAACATATTCATGCATATATAAAGTAATAGCTGCAAACAGAAACTAAAGAACAGATGTTTGTAAGTGTAAGTAAATTGTTAATATTATTGTGTAGCAAGCTTTAAACAAAATAAATTAACAGTAGCAGGAATATATGGAAATGTAGGAGAGAAATCTGTCCAAAGTTTAAGAGGAAGAAATATGTAATCAAAATATAGGTAAAGATTATATAAAAACAATAAACATAAAGTGAGAATTAAAGTTAGCTAAAGGTTGAAAGTATTTATCAGAATTTTTGGTAAAAAATTATTAGCAAAATGTTGCTTCATATAAGAGCTCTACATTGAATAGTATGACTTTATTTGAATTAAAATTATGGAAAGGGCAATAATTGAATGTCTGAAGTGATGCAAAAATTTGCACTTGGTTGCAATTATGAATCAAACATTTTTGTGTAATTATACCTTTCCTAAAGGAAAAGCTATTTCATTACTTGAAGTTCGCAGCATGTATGTGGACAGAAAATACTGTATAATCAGCTAATACTTTGCACCAGTACTCTTCTACTGATAAATATCCAGTGATTTAGAATGAATATTTTTCAGTAATTTGGAATGTAAAATTTCTCATCTTATTAAGAGAGTAATATCTATGCCTTTTAATATGTTTGTGCTCTTAGCAGTAAAAGAAGAAGCATATTGCTTTACTAACATTATACATAAGTGGCAGAATGCTAAAATTACAGTTGTGTCTGGTACACTGGGTGTCTTGAAGATTGGGGGACTGTGATGTAGATTATTAGAAGTTCTGAGTCTGGAATATGCTTAAGTTTAAAACATAAAACTTTGGCATTAGGAATCCTGTATTTGTTTCTAAAATTATTCTTCCCTCACTTCTATTAACTTAAAAGGACCCAACTAAAAGAATCATATTTAACGCATTATATTTTTCTTTAATATCATGCAGTCATTGGAGGGATTTCACCTACGGGATTGGAAGGGCATTATCTCTGAACCTTTTTTTTTTTTTTGTTAGCAAACCGAGGTGAAGGCTTTCGCCTTCGAGGAATGGACTAGAAACGCAGGAATTACCCCAGAAAGACATGCTGGAGACAATGCTAATCTGTAATGGGCAGAAAGATAGACTAGTGACAATTCTAACCTCAGAACAGACAGAAAGGTGGGCTAGTGAGAATTCTAACCTCCGAATGGATAGATAGGTGGGCTAGCGAGAATTGTAACCTCCAAACGGATAGAAAAGTGACCTAGCGAGAATTCTAACCTCTGAGCAGACAGAAAGATAGGCTCTCTAGCCCGCCTTTCTGCTTGTATATCTGGCCATTTGGAGGTTATATTTTTTGCAAGCCCATTCAAAAAACACACATACACAAAAACACACACACATCCACAAACATGTGTAAACACATGCACACACACAAATATGTTAAAATACGAAAGAAAACTAGATTTTAAAAGTCTTCCAATACTGCACAAAGCTACAGCTCACTGATTTGTAATTTACTTGATAGATATCGGGGGGGGGGAGGCACCCCCGAATTCTGCCCATGCATGCAGGTAATATATACTATGTAAATTACTTATTATTAGCTTTATGAATTTATGATCAATTTTTCACTTTTTTGTTAGGTATTTTTAACACTTTCCATGCCTTGGACTAGGTGTTTTAGTTGGCTGTGCCGTACTAACTCAGGCTGTCATTTGCGATTTCATATAAACTCCACTAGTGGCTATATATTCACTCAGATATAAAGGTTTTTTATTCACTTTTTTTAATGTTAGGCTATTAGATATAAAGAATAAGAGATCCAGATATATCTAGACGCAGTCAAAGCTCAAACTG
Organism: Magicicada septendecula; assembly: GCA_034769895.1. Classification (NCBI taxonomy): domain Eukaryota; kingdom Metazoa; phylum Arthropoda; class Insecta; order Hemiptera; family Cicadidae; genus Magicicada; species Magicicada septendecula. The sequence continues at coordinate 103,151,018 of CM068376.1, forward strand.
GTGAACATCAAAGAAGAGTGAACATGATGGTGCCCTGAATGTGAAGTTGGACTGTGTTTGCCTGACTGCTCAAAGTGTATCACACAGTAGCCAAATATTATTAGAACAATATACAACAGTCAAGTTTACTCTGTTTTCTTGTTAGTATGTTATACATACACTAGTTTAATATAGGCCTATTGATAAAAGTGATTTATATTTATAAAAAGCTTTTGAATTTATAAGAAAAATATATGTCAGACTTTTTTCAAAAATAAAAACATGGTTTGGTTATGGTGACAGTAATAAATTATTTTGTTTGGGTAAATGTACACGTTTAATACTGTTATAAAGAGATAAATCTGACTGATATGATGATTATATCATTAACATTGACCAAAAATTACTTTAATTATGATTCTTTAAAAACATTTTAAAATGCCTGGATTTCTTGTGTTAACGGTCTTGTAATAGCCCCGCATTCCAAGTGATAATACAGTAATAAACTAGTCAAGGTTATCTGTTTGCCTCTATTAATTTCATATCCATTAAATTCAAGTGGTGAGGTTTATGGAGAAGATAAAATATTTAAAAAGTAGATAAATATGCTTTAGCATTTAAGATGTAGAAATTATAAACTGTTTTATAAAACAAAATTGAAGCTGAATATTAATAATAATAATAATCTTAAAAATTACTGTAGTCTGTGTCAAATACTATAGAAGCTTTTAATTACTGCAGATATAATGGGAAATATCCCCACTTGTTGAGATGGACATAAAGGGGTATAGTTTTGAGCCCTGTTGGTTTACAATAAATCAAAATTATTTCAGGCAGTGTGTATCGATGTCTGTGTTTTAGATTCTGATTGGTACTACTCAGGATGTTGACTTTCCCGTAACATGTAAGTGCAATGATAGGACTAACAAGGCACTATCTCCATCTGCACTCAGCTAAAAATTGTAACCTTATGTCATTTTACTGTTCTTTTTTAAGGCAGGTCTTAATATTGTTTATAATAATGAAATGCTATAATATAATATTGTGTGACTACAGAAATGCTGCTATAAGATGGGTGGCCATAATAAGAATTCCTTCCATTTTGTTGAACCCCCTCCCCTGAAATGAAATTCGGCATATGCCTGTGTGTCCAAAAGTAGTAAGCAATAAAATACTAAAATAAAGTAGGCCATGTATTATTCTTAAAAAGTTTATCTATAAAAATAAAAATTAAATGCTAGGTCTGTATTTACAATAAAAACATCAGTGTGTAAGAATTATTAATGAATATATTTTACTTAGTATTATACAGTTCTATAAAAAATGTGTGGTATAATCTTGGCTAATGATATAATTGTGTATTTGTTGTAGTTTGGCTGCTTCTGCAATATGTTTTCCTTTATTAAAATGAAGACAAAATATTGTATTATATAGACAATTGTTGAATAAACTAACACTGGTATAATTATGCAAGGTGGTATAAGGGCTTTAATACAATTATGTGGTTACCCTGTGTGGAGTTGATATAAAATTGCCTGAGAATGAACAGTTATTTGTGGAAACTGGCATAGGTGTGGACAGTACTTCACTTCATTTGGCCAATATTACCTATTTGTTATCCAAAGTACCCATTTTTACTGGAATGCATGCAGTGGTGTAGTCAAGGAAGATTCATTACTGGGGATTAACCATTCCCCCATTGGGTAAGTTGCCAATGAGAAGGTCTTCTATTGTCTTATGTATGTTAGTAAACCTACACAACCAGGCAGAACCAGCCTCTTAGTTGCCTTGGGTATAACATACACAGCTGGCCCTTGAGAAATCCACTGGAATGGGGCAACACCTCTCTTCCCCTGTGTACCATCAATCACCTGCTGTGGTGTAAAGATCCTGGTCTACAATGTCCACACCCAATGTCTACAATGAAAAATCATTGTCTACCATTCCCTCATGAAAAACGCTGGCTAGCTATTGTACCTATTGAATGATAATCATATTAAGGAAACTTTGAGATAGATTTATTAAGTATTACAGATAAACTTTGAGGTAAGCAATGAAAAATTACTAAAACTTTTTATCTGAAATGAACATTGTGAGTTACATAAATGGAAAACAGGTGATGTAATGAAAGCCTTCTTGTCTATGCTGACAAACGGCAACACATTGAATGATAAATGAGTATCAGTTCTCATCAACAAAAGACAAATCATTTAATGAGAGGAAATTAGAATAATTATGTTGAGGTGCATCAATATTTGAAGTAAGAAAACAAGAATGTTCTTGGAATTTAGCATTATAAGAAATGTAAATTTATTACAAAGCTGACAGACATTGGTGTATGAGACCTTAATATGTAACTTTATTTTGGAGACGAAGTAATAGAGGACAAACACACTAGTGTACTAATTACTCAGGTGTTTTATTAATATAAATGTGGCCACTAATATGATAATTTAATGTTAATTTAAGCTGAATTGACTTATTTTTGACTGTAGTGTTATATATTATGTGGTATATAAAAACTGAATACATATTTAAACTGAATTGACTTGATTTTTCATTTTGAACGTAATGATTGCGGAAAAACTAAGTTTTTTAACAGTCGTGAATTATGTTCTCCTGGATTCAACACACATCTACAATGTGCAAAAACAGTGCAAGGTGGTAAGTGCTTTTATACAATTATATCGTTACCCCTGTATCCGCTATGTGGGGGTTGACTTGAACTCGACTGAGAATGAATTATTATTTCTGGAGCCGACGTGGACGGAGTTACTGTGAAGGGGCGATAAGGAGGGTTGTACATGGACGAGGGCAATGTTGGCGGTTGCGCCCAGAAAGGACGATGGGGTGGTGGTGGAGGACGAGGAGTCGGTGGTCTGAATTGAGTGTGAAACGGAAGTGTCGGACGATGAGGAAAATGGTGGTTAATGTCGTTGATATAATAGTGAAGATTCTGGGACTCAGACGGTTGCTGAGATCCATGCAGCAATGATGCTGTGTGCTGGTGTTGCATCAGAAGGTTGAGAGCTGTTACAAAGACGGATTATACCAGTAAAATGTAATACTACTTACGAACTATAGACACTCACGCGCACATACACTCGCATACGTTCACAGTAAAACCTCGTCTTAACGCTACCGAGTATATTTCGTTTATAACCCTCGATTTTATGTCCTCTCGTACCATTTTATAAGGCAATGTAGGACTTGTGTTCCATATTATAACCCACTTTGTCCCAACGGTTTTTTTGGAAACATTTGTTAAGAACTACGTGTAATAGCTTCTTTGTTATACCACTTTCGAGGTAAAGTAGGAAGCTTATGTGATCCTTTGGGGACTGTGGACAGCGCTTCGCTTCGTCTGCCATTGTTATCCCATGTGTCTACTTTCACAGGCTGAGCGAACATACGGACCACAAACGCACCTAGACTGTCAGGAATCGCACATAGGATGCTAGCAGGCAAAGTCATCCTCCGCTTTCCTTCTCTGAGAATAGAAATTGCTATTTGTTCACTGGACGAGATGTGAATGCGGTTTTGTGAACTAAAGCCTTGGGTTACCGATCGTGGCTCGATGTCAATCTACACAGGCACCGTTGTGTCCTGTCGGTTCTTTGGAAGCGATCCCCGATGAATTGAAGAGATCCGCTACATAGACATATGGATTGCGACAGCCCCGTTAGGTGATTTATTAGTATTAGGCAGGAGTTCACTTGAAAGCTTAACTCTCTAATTTACATGATTTGATTTCAGATCCTTCTAGACAACCATAAGAGTGGGCGCCACTACATGACAAAGTGAAAGAGGAACATTCCTGTTTAATCTACGCTTGGGATCAGGTGATTGTATTGAGGGAGAGTCGTGTTGGAACTGTTCACAAGTTGGAAGCACCAGTGGTGGAGTCTCTAAGCGTGCTGCTCCATCGACAATTAGCTAAGAGGGAATAATGTTACGGTATGTCGGTTACTTTCTAATGCAATACATGTTTGCTCAAGTATTTCCCTGTTGTATTCTACTGATATAACAAGATCAAGAAAACTTCTTACCCTTAAATTGTAAAATCTTCTGAAGATTGGAGGTTACACCAACCTGAACTGAAATGTTTTGTGTCGTCACAGTATATTTTTATCAGCCATGGCGGATGAGGTAATGAGGTAGAGAGCTCTCCCTTTAAGATAAAATAAAGCGTTTCTGGATGACATGTAATTATTCTTAAAACGGGACATTTCAGAAAACGTGCGAGAACGTTTCATAATAAACAAAGCATCCGTGAATAGAGAATCTTCAAAACGTTGCAGAGTCACAACTCATTGCTTCTACTCAAAAGTGTAAAACAAGTTTCTAAATTACGTTATTTATATAGCTTTTGTGGCTGAAAGTGAAAGCTACAGACTTCATAGGCTTAACAATATAGTGAACGCGAAGAGAGAACAAAAGTACATTAGTTGCAGATGAAACAGCTAGAATGAATATCGAACTGGGAGATGTGTAAATTGAAATAAGCTACCTTTCTAGTACAGAATCTCAGGATCAACAGAAGGCATTAAATACAGCAGAACTCACAGGTAAAAATTTGTTTTACTAACAGTCTCAAGAAATATTTGACTCAAAACAAGGAAATACTCGTAAAGTGTGTGTGTGTGTGTGCGCGCGCGCACGCGCGCGTGTGCATGGTGGCGTTTTTCTCAGAACCACGGAGCACTGAGAATAGAGATAGTCCCGGGCAGGGAAGGTAGCTTTTTGGCGTCTCCTTTTCATTCCATCGAGTGGTGGAACCAAGGCCTGGGGTGGCCTTTCATTTTGAGGCTTCAGATACGGTTTTCTTTCTTATATGAATGTATTTTGTAGTTCTGTAATACGTACCTAAATATTTTCCTCATTATTTATATATTTTAACAAAACAGAAAACATAAGACCTATGAAACGAGAAAAATCATAAGATTTATTCACTTACAATTAAGTTTCATAAAAATTAAATTATGTTTTCATGCCTTTATTTTACTAAATTTACATATTATAGGTCCTATTATCAAAATCCGAATAAGATGCAGTTATCCTTTCTATAGGCAACATGTCTACAGACAAACATTTTCCAGTCTTTCATCACTATAGTTAACTGCATGGAAGCAGTACCGTCAAGGTCACACCGCTTACTTAGTGGTCACCGTTGCCACTAAGGAATAGTTTCCCTTTCTTCCGAAAAATGCTACACTAGTAAGTAGGCCTACTTAATGTAAAGGATATAACAAAGTGATTATTAAATTGAATATTTACTTTGTTGTTGTCAATGAGACTTCCATTAAAATCACAATAAAAATAATTTTTTGTACTTTAAACTGTTGAAAATTTTAAAATCAATGATAATAGAAGACTGAAAAAACAACAACACATTTTGAAGGTTCATAGATACCTACAGCAGACATTTTATAGATAAAAATTTAATGGTATTTAAAGTAAAAAACATGTTAAAACCTTATGAGTATCACACAGTTGTTCTGATTTTGTAAGATAGTGTAATGTAGGATATTTTCGCTGGTTAACTTGCGTTTTACTGTATTTTTTTACATAACATTTTACAGTGAGAAAGTTTCTAATACATACATTAGAATACATTGTTACATTTTTAATAATAATTACACCACAATTAATACATTGTTAATAATTAATTAGCAATTAATTTCCATAACTTATACATAAAATTTCAATGCGACGTGTCAACTATAGTTTGTTTGAACGAATTTTCCTATGCATCCTGTGTCTTAAGTTTGCCACGTTTAATTACTGAAGAAACATCTCACTATTCGTGACTCCGAAAAATATTATATTTTTATTTTCTACGCTGCTGTCATTAATAATTAAGTAAAAAAATCAACACTATAATATAAGACGTTACATGCACAAGTAGCATAAAAATAATAGCATGTATAAACTCGAAAATGAATTGAATTTCTTAAGTAAATAAGGATAATTTTATTAAAAAAAAAACGAATTCCTTATGAAATAAATTACAAATTCCTTATTCATGTATATTAATATGTTATAAATAAAAATATGGGGTACATATATGGGGTACTGTAACTGAAATGGGATTGGCATTTGCCACAACAGCGACAATTTTGTTTACAGAAATTGCTCAATCATATTTATCTTTGTGCAACGGAAGAAAGGTAGTAGCGCGGCCAGTAAACATACACAGTTTTGAGGGGAGTGTAAAAAATAACAAAGGCATTCGTAAAAGTGTCAGACAGCAATATTTACCGAAAAGACATGCCAACAGGGTATACGCAATTTACATACCAAAAGTGTACATATACCTAACAGAACTTCCGAACCATATGGCTTAGGAACGACCGTGCAGAGAACAGAAACACGTTCCTTTACAAAAGGGAAAAGACCGTAAGTTTGAAAAAATTAAAGCGACAACAGCAGGTAAGGTCACCGTTCTCATACAACTGTCAGAAAACTTTAAATAAGTAAGTTCACTTACGTATCACTGCTAAAACGCTACACAACGTAGTAGTCGGCAACAACGCTGGGCGAGGGGCGTAGAGGTGACAAGGAGAAGCAGTGAAAGTGAGTGACCTTGACGGGACTACTTCTATACAGGGTACTCTAATCGTTGATAGAAGATAATTTTTTATTAACATAAGTTTTGAGAAACTTAGGCCTATTTCATATGAGACCACAGAAACACAAATTGTTAAAAAAAATACTGTAGTATGAGACATAGGTTGGGAATGTATTCAGTGTGGTACCGTTTAACAATAAACTGAAGACCTTCCTTGACACGCATCTGTCAACGAAATATTTTCCCTTCTTGGACCACTTGTTCTTTATCAGAGTCACCATATACCACACATGGAACTCTCAACGTCCGATTATAAATCATTATCTGAGGTTCCCGTCAAGAATTTTGATTGTACGATATTAAATGTAGGATTATTTGATATACCCTTCAGAGCAGAGGACCTTTGCGACAGTTCTAGTGAAAGTTTGTTGAAACCTATACGGTCCCCCGCCCCATCCGCCATTTGATTCTACCCCTTCAATAACATCTCATATTGTCACATTGACAATCTAATATCGAGCTTTAAAGCGATTTGCTTAATTTAACAAAAGAACACGCTTTTTTCATACATAGGCTACAATTTAATGTTTGTATTTGGTATATGGATAGATTGTGACAAAAATTATTTATTATATTGCGGAATTTGCCACATAGACTACAGTGTAACATTTGTACAAGTAAAAAAAATTGTAATATTTTAATGGTTGTAATAAATAAATTTTGACGAATAATTGGCACTAGACGCTAAATGAGGAACAAACTGTGCATTTAGGACAACGAACCTTCTATTCACTGCTTTTGTTCGATAAGCTTTGATAAGCCTAAAGTGAATTATTTTACCACTGATTATTAAAGATTTTGACGTTCATGTAGTAATTTCTCAAAGTTTTTAGTATAACAATAATAATAATAATAATAGTGGCAGCAATAGTAGTAATAGTAGTAGTAGTAGTAGTAGTAGTAGTAGTAACTCATAAAATTATTCATTGACGAAAATTATTAGCGAGTTAAAATTTGAATTAGAGTAAATTAAAACTATGAACTAAATTACGATGTAAAATACATCGTTGAAGTGTTTTTTTGTGTGTTTTTAATCGTGAAGCCTGTTAACATGACGCCACGAGAAGCGATCATTTTAATTGAGGCATATTGCTATTTAAGCATTTTCGTATGAAATGCAATAGTGTTTACCATTGTAGTATGTTTATCGTTTGTATGATAAAACGATTATTCACATAGGGAAAAGGAGACTAATCCATGTGTAGTTTTGGTTAATGTTTTTAACATAGAACTTTTTGAAGAGAACTAGTTCTAATTTGTAATAATTGTACAAACGTATTAAACACAGGCGCCGGCAGAATTATTTGTACTTAGGAGTTCACCTAGGAGAGGCTCCACTGGAAAAACAGTTTCTTCCCGGTTCATGATCACATTTCTGCTAACATTGACTATTATGTTTATTAAATACTACTAACGACTCATTAATACATGAAAAATTCTAGTTTTATTATTGCGGATTTGTTAATAGCTAAACTTTTATTACTTGCATTGTGTAATTGTATTATGGAAAATTTAATTTATATTCATCCATTCAATTTATGCTCAATTGAAAAAATTGTATTCTATATTACACAAAATTTTCCCAGTGAATTTTTTCACTTCTGACTGATTTCATAAGCCTGAGAGATGCACTTCCTTGCTCCCACCTCGCGGCGCCCAGCATTTTTTGCATAATATTAAATAGTTAAAAAGTCTTTATTTCAGCTTAGTATACAAACATTGTACAAAAAGGAGTTTAGTACAGAGATGGCCATCTACAGTTTTCGAAAAATATTATTGAAGGCCTATTTTTTTGTAAAACATCCATTCTCTTAGTATGAAATCGTGAGATTTATTATTATTATTATTATTTATACTATTGTATTATTATTAGGGGTGAAGCAGACAAATGGGAATGGCGCCTGGTTACTAACCTACAGGTTCCTAGTTCGATTTCTGGGCGTACCATGAAATCAAGGTGTGTTTGTCAGCACCCAGGTCGGCTCAGCTCGTGTTGTATTTGGCGGCTGAAGTGGAATGTTGGCCACACTACCTTCCTTGTGTGCGTAACGGTTCAGGTAAGCATAACTCCTAGACTGCTAGGCGCCACCCATCCATCCATTACTACTACTACTACTACTACTACTACTACTACTACTACTACTACTACTAATAATAATAATAATAATATTATTATTACTGTTCACCAAGGGCTTACATCTTGTGAGCACGGGCGTAGCAAGCCCAGGGTACCGCAGCGGGGTTCTCATTTTGCTTAAACTTCTCTTGGGTGAGGTCCCTATCTTTCACCTGTTCTGTCGGTTTTCCTTGATCAACACTTGTTTTATCCAACCCGACGCTATTAGAGTATTCGAGGGCTAGGGGTCTTTAGTTTCCTCTTACTTTCTTGTCTTTTTCGGCTGGTGTGTGAAAAGACACCCAGGGAAGGAACCTCGTACCCCGCCACGGTGATGGGAAGGCAGGTAATGCGCCAAGCGACACGAAAGACGTGATGACTCCAGCTGAAGGGAATCCTTTTCGGAGGCGTTCATTGCTACAGAAGACTCCACCTAGAGACAAACATAACATCTCAGGGAGTCAACAAGGTTACGGAACCATCGGCGAGGTCTCCAGAAATTGGTCTAGAGAAGGGAGGCAAAGCGGAGGTCGAAAGGGAGGCCCACTCTGTCAACGAAGAAGAGAACTGCAGCGCTGGAGCTGGCTGCAAGTATCCACATAAAACTTCTACCCGGAAGACAGAACTAACTGCGAGGAGGAGACGTGAAGAAGAAGAGCTTAGGAGGTGCCGACAAATCACCTCCACGACCAAGCCCGCGTTCTGCCGTCAGATAAAAATCTCGATGTGTGTGAAGAACGGCTTGGTCGAGCTGTAGGAAGCGATTGACATGATCGCTTATTGCCGGTATAGCTGGGAGAAGCTGAAGAGAGAACTCCGTAGGATGCGGCAGGAAGAGGTCACGACACAGTCTACTGTGGTGCCTGCTGGTAATAAGAAGCGGCCCGCTTCGAGTCCAGTGGAAACGTCAGGAAAAAAGAAGAGTGAGAGAGATGTGTCTGAGCAGTGGAATACGGTTGTACGTATCTCAATAGGAGAAAAGGCACAAGAAGGCCGAAGACAGAAGAGAGGTAGCCGTGCATCAAGCTCTAACAACATCGTAGAGTGCGCCAATAAAGAGAAGAAGAAGAAGTGAATGAAACCCCAAGCAGAGGCGCTCCTCATAAGGCCGATCTTTTGCAGAAGTCTTGGGGGTCTCCGGAACAAAGTTAAACCAGAAGAGTCTCAAGCCGAATCAGGTCAATCCAGTAGACGAAGGCTGGCGGAATTCTTCTAGAGTTAGGAGCAAAACAGACGGGGGCATTCCAAGACGCAGTAAAACACGTTCTTGAGACGGGGCGGCTGTGGCTCCTCTGGAACCAAAGCCAAAGACGACCATTGATATTAGAGATCTTGACTGTCTTACAGAAGAATGTGTTGTACACGAAGCTCTCAGGCAGGATTCCCAGAACTGGGGTAGGCCAAGGTTAATCTCACACCGGCGAACGAAAGAGGGGAGAAGGTTGTCATTGTACAGACGAATGAGAAGATGGCTGATAACTTACTCAGTCGGGGGGGAAATAAAGATCGGCTGGGTGGTTTGCAGAGTGAGGGGAAGGGTTTATGGTGCCAAGGTGCTTTAAATGCCTTGGTAACGAGCACATGGCCAGAACCTGCAAGGGACCAGACCGGACTAGTATGTGTTACAGATGCGGAAAAACCGGCCGGGTCTTCAGAGAAGAGCTGAAGAAGGCCAAGAAATCGACACGATGATCAAGATCCTTCAGAGAAAACTGAATAAGAGTAGGCTAGCTAACGATCTCTTGCAACAGGTAAAGCGCGAGAAGAAGGCCGATTTGCTGCTGCTGAGCGAGCAGTACCGAGACTGGGACACCTCGTCGTGTTACCCAAGTTTACTGGGAACAACCACCATCTGGATTCGTGATCCAGCGAAGACGCAAGTCGAAGCTGACGGACGAGGAAAAGGTTTCGTTTGGATTAAGAGTGGAGGTGTGATGTTCTACAGTGTCTACTTTACGCCAAACGAGTTGATACAAGATTTTAGAGCGAAGATGGATGGCCTGGAGGATAACGTTCTTAGCACGGAAGGAATTAAGGTGGTGGTTGAAGAGTTCAATGCGAGGGGATTTGAGTGGTGCATGCCTCATACAGATACCCGTGGCAGACCAGTACTAGAGATGGCCGCCACAGTTGGTCTTCTAGTCCTCAATCTCGGAGCAACAACTTTTCGAGTAAACCGATGTACCGAGACTGTCCCGGACGTTTCCTTGGCGTCTGATTTCTTGGCGCTGCGGATCCGGTGCTGGAGGATGCTAGAAGACTACAGAGGAAGCGATCACCAGTTCATCGCTTTCGAAGTCATTTAGGAGTCTCAGAAGCTGGTTTATTCACCAGCGGCTCTCCCAGGTGGAATGAAAAAAAAGATGGACGCCGACAAATTTGCGGAAGAACTAGCAAGAGAGCTCATATTCTTGAAGGGCATGATCAAGACTGAAGAGTCCCGGCCGGAGCGCTCGTCTCTTCCACGACGAACACAACCTTGAGAGCGTGTGAGGCTTCCATCCCTAGGTCATGGACGGTTTCGATACATAAACAATACGTGTAAATATAGACATAGTTGTATACCCTCCCTCATACTCAAACCATATAAATTAGATGTTGAAATACGCTTTAGCTAAAAGGTTATTTGATTTAGTCAAAACCCAAGTAACTAAATTTAACCAAATGTCAGCTATTCACGATGGTGACTTATCGCCTCCTTATAAAATCTTCATTTCTTACGCCTCAGGCTGCGAAGGAACGCGCAGCGGGTAAGAGATCGTGTTCAGGTGAATATCAGATTGGCTCAGCACAAGGCTGCAAGGAAAGAACTTCAACGGGCCATCAACCGCAGCAAGGCGCGTTGTTGGAAGTACTTGTGTGAAGATGTCAACATGGACCCGTGAGGGCGGTGGTATAAGATTGTCACCCAAAAGCTCGGAGCCTTGAAGACCATCGGTGTAATGGATGCAGAGATCACAGAGAAAATTATAAGAGCTCTCTTCCCCACCCACCCGGAGCGAGGCGGGACCGGTTTTGGCAACGTCGGAGATTTTCCTATTTTTACAGCTGAAGAGTTGGAGCTAGCATTCAGGACGATGAAGGACAGGGACGCTCAGGCCCCGACGGAATCCCCAGCGAGGTGCTGAAGGCGGTCTTCCGTCAGAAGGCAGAGTTGTTACTGAAGATGTACAACGCGTGCTTGATATGGGGGGGGGGGGGTGCGCTCGTTGGAAGACAGCACGCCTGGTGCTGATCAGAAAAGAAAAAAGGTGAACGGCGCTCTCGTCGTCGTACCGACCGCTTGGTATGTTAGGCACGGCTGGGAAGTTACTGAAGAAACTTATCAGGACAAGACTGGCAACGGCAATCAGAACTCCAGGAGATCTCAACGAGAAGCAGTTTGACTTTAGGTCGGGAAGATCAACGGTGGAAACGATACAGGAAGTGTGTGAGGCTGTCAGAAGAGCGGAGGACTACAACCATTTCTCGCGAAGGGTTGTGCTGCTGGACGTTAAAAATTTGTTCAACTTCGTGAGGTGTAGCGACATGCTGGAGGCGTTGGACCATGACTTTCGTGCGCCGAGATACCTGCTGCGGATGGTGGGCGATTACCTCGGGAACAGAGCGCTGCTTTATGGAACGCAGAAGGACAGCGGCGGTTAGCTGTCACGGCCGGGCCGGCCTAGGGTTCAGTCCTTGGACCGGACATCTAGAATGCATCCTATGACAGCCTGCTGAGGATGGAGATGCCGGAAGAGTTGTGTTTGGTGGGGTATGCCAACGACGTGGCGGCGCTTGTCGCTGCTCGTACACTGTAATCTCGATACGAGTCGGAGACAAAGTGGTCGAGTCAAAGTCAGCGGTGAAATACCTTGGAGTGATGTTCGACTCCAAGCTGAGCTTTTTTAAGCAGATTAGGGGTATGGTGGTCAAAGCGGCAAAGGAAGTGATGACGCTTAGTCAGGTGAATAATAACAACTCAGGTGTATGCCCTAAGGATGAAGAACAATAGGCCTAGGCCGAATTAATGTGTGAAATTGTTCCAGAGTAGAGTCTTAGAAGAGGAAAGGGATGTGGCTTTTTAGTGGGTCGGGTATCTAACCCCGGGAGTGTGCATCCTTCCGGATATTTGTACAGCAATATTTCCACCTGCCCTAATAAAAAAAATATTACCGTTGTTGTTATTATAGTAAAGTAAGGATAAACATTTATCACTCACGACGTAGGCTACTTGTGATAAGTAAATAATGTTTTTTTTCTTATAGAAAAATGATTATTAAACTGGATTACGTCAGCCGGGTCGCGAGAGTAAGTGGCAATGAAAGAAAGTTGCACGACCTGGGTGTTAGTCAGACACCGGTCTTAGTCCCTTCGGCCAGCAGCGATTCTTCAAGTCCCCTGCTTTTCTCTTAGCTTGAGTCAGTCGAGCTCACTCTTCTTCACCACTACATCAACTCTATGACGACTTCTTGTACGTCTCGTGCCTGTCTCTCCCGAATCGCTTCGCCGCTGTCTTTTCACCTATTGTCACCACATGGAAAAACGTCTCAGCTGCTAAGTCTCAGCATACCCTTTGTCATATCTTAGTATTTTATTTATTTATTAGATTTATATATTTATATTTATTAATATAACTTATTCCAGAACTCTGAAAAATTACATCACTCGTAGAACAAGAGGAACCAAAACAGGATGTTCTTCCTTGAACACTAGACACTAACTAGATTTCGAGCTTTAGATGACAGCGTGAACAACGACGAAAGATTACATAGAAAAACGTCATCAGAAGGAAATGTCGATGACATGCTTTCATGCTTGCATAGGCTTAATTATCTGGTCGGTAAGACGGAATGGAAATACCCCTTGCGAGCCACTGCTAGCTCGCCATCTGTGCACTATTCTCATCCCCCATGAGTTCACATCACACAGTCTTCGCTCCATACAGCCGGCCTATTTACAACCTACAAGTCTTTGCGCCTGTCGGCATAATGAAATTACAGCAACCCATGCTTACAATAAAATATCTACAGAATCCTACTGCATTAAAATATTGGGCATACATAAAACATTTAAATTCAACTGTAAATTACATCAGATAATAATTAAACGAGCGAATTGAGTACTCAGTTTTAACTCGACCGTCTGTCTATCTATGTATCTGTTTGTCTTTATATCTACCTATTTGTTTGTCTATTTGCGGTATGTCTCACGATAGCTTCTGAACTCATCAACCGATTGTCGAAAAACTTGGGATGCGCGTCCATACTTTTATCCTACAGAGGCCCGTTGTTTTTTATATTGATCCCCCCAAAAATAGTGGGCGGGAGCCAAAAATATGGGAGGGGTCAAAATAGTGAAAAATCGCAAAAGTCCATGTGGGATAACATATCAAATGGAATTCTAACCACAATCAAAAACTAGTGTTCATTTTTGAAAGTATACAAATTTTGGGACGCCAAGGCCTTAAAAGTGGGTGAGATTTTGATAAAATCGCGAACATTCATTCGGAGTATCCCTTATTCATGTACGGTAGGGGAATTTTAACTAAAACCTAAATGTAGTATTATGTTTTGAAAATTTAAAAATTCTGGGATGCCAAGACCCAAAAAGAAGGCCAAAAATTGATTAAGTCGTAAAAATTCATGTGGAATACCAAATCAGAAAGAATTTCAACCGCAATCCGAATGTAGTGTACAGTTGCAATGTAAGTGGTCACTAGGGTATAGTTGCAATGAAATTAGTGGTCACTAGGGTATAGTTGCAATGAAAGTGGTCACTAGGGTATAGTTGCAATGAAATTAGTGGTCACTAATTTTTTCAGGCCCAAAAAAGGATCAAAATCTGAAAAATTTGTAAAAAATCCAGCTGGGTGTCAGACTGAGTGGAATTTTAATACAAATCCGAATGTTAGGAATTTTTAATGCTTACTGTATGATTGCTTGCTCTACAATTGTTACTTTATTTAAAAATATGGGTGTAATCGGGGTGTTTGTAATTTTTCTGATAACTTAAAAATTATCTAATATCGAAATTTATAGGCCTATAACAATACACGTACTTCGTTTAAAATAGTGAGCGAGTTCTCCACCTCAGGAAGCTTACTAATATAACATTACAAAAATGCAAAATTTCCATACACCTTTAAATTGTCGTTTGGATTAAAGTTATTCGTATATCTATCGACTCTCTCAGGCTCGTGTAAAATAATTTTGAAGTAAGCCTACAGCTCGGGTGTTCGAACAGATTTGATGTTTGGCTTCTCAGTTATGAATCGGTATGCAGTGGCGACACTGCAGTATCTTATGTGCCGCACTTTATGGCTCCCCCCCCCCCCCCCCCCCATGGGCGTGGAGGTGACTTGCCACACCGTTTCAAAAATCTAGAACTATAGGCGCTTTGCCACACTGAGCAAGCAAGTTAGTCGCGAGGGAAGATCTTGAGTAAACTGCCACACCACGACGTGTAGGAAGATAACAGACCTTGGACTGTTTGTATGTAGACTACTGTTTGCATTGCACTGCCGTAATGTGCCTACAGATTTTTTTATCTCTATAACTAATTAATGTCGTCCGTGTGTGTATTAAAATTTTCGGTCTGTGACGAAATTGTTTATTTCTTGAGATAGACATATAGTATAAGCGTAAAAGTTGTAGTAAATAGTCTGAAGTTAATTTTAATTCAAATTATAATATTCAACTTAAAGTGGTTCGGACCATATATATAATTATTTGTAATCATTATAGCGAACGCTTCTGGAGACGCGCGCGAAGTCTTGTCGCCACCTTATTCACGTTAACTCGTCTTGCTTATGGATTGTTTGCGTTAGTAATAAAAACGGTTATACAAGTTTCATATCCAGCTTACGTATACAAATTTCGTATCCATGGGATGCAGCTGTTTTTCTTTCCCAAAGCGCTGACTAAAAACGTAAGTTTCACAATTTACTAAACAACTCATTCTGTGTGGTGGAACATACTTTTAAACGAGCTTAATCACAAACGATACCCAACGCAAATGTTTACATTTCTCTTTTTCATTAACACCTTTTTTTCATTAATATAGCCTACTATAACAAAATATTGTGCCTTACAAATTGTTGTTTATTAGTAGTACAGTAATATGTGGACGTTGCGATATCATGTGTACTAAAGATTTCAATTATCTTGTTGATTCATCCTCTTCGTTCACTTTATAAATATTATTATAGTTAAATATATTATATATATAGTATATATTAAATTTCAATTTGGTTTTAAATGGAGATTCCTAACATTACTTTTATATTTCATATTTTACATTATATTACTAAAGCATTGTGTGCGCGCGCTCGTGTGTGCGTGTGTGTACACAGGATGCATCGTAAAAGATGTCCTCACTATACATACTCGAATTTATGCGTCAGTATAAGAAAAACGTTCCTGTTAACCTTAGGCCGAAAAATTTCACTTTCCTCCGTCTCTCCGCCATTTCGTGTTTTGAAAGAAAACTTTATATCTAAAGAGGTGATAGAAGTTAGGATAGGACGAAAAATATTTTTATTTTTTTTTCGATTCGCTATACCGCGGAAAACCTGCCCGTGGACATATACGTAATAAATAAATAAATAAAAAGTCGGTTAATATCTTCCGGTCGCGCATCACCCCGAAAATCATAAAAACTGATCAATTTTAACAATTTTTCGTACTTAAAAAAACTAAACTTTTTCTATGTAAGTCAAACGGTAGGCCTACAGCTTTAGATACGTAAAGAATAGCAAAGGGAAGATAAATAAATCTGAAAAGCATAGACATTTCAACTTTTATTGGTCGCACATTGCACCTGGAAAACACATTTTACTTCCATGTTCCTTAAGGAAATGGAAGTATGGTGATGCAAAAAAAATCGTGTTCGAGATTATTGCAGAATATGATTGTACTACACTCAAAACATGAAAAAAAGTCATTTTTCGAAAAGTGTCTGTGTGTGTGTGTGTCTGTCTGTCTGCAGATTTTTTTTTTATGGCAAACGATAACTGCCGCAAATTCAAACAGAATCAAATAAATTTTTGCATACAGCCCTGATTTGTAGAGTACTCGCGACCTATTGTTTTTGGTGAAGATCGGTTGAGGAAAAGGGGTAGTTTACCGGCAACGGTTTTTTTTATCAAGGGAAATTTTTTTTTTTTGGCAAACGATAACAGCCGCAAATTCAAACAGAATCAAATAATGTTTCGCATACAGCCCTGAATTATAGAGTTCTCAAAACCTGTTGTTTTTGGTGAATATCGGTTAAGGCAAAGGGGTAGTTTACCCGTAACGTTTTATGTTTTAACAAGGGTATTTCCTATGGCAAACGATAACAGCCGCAAATTCAAACAGAATCAAAAGATTATTTGCATACAGCCCTAAATTGTAGAGTTCTCAAGACCTGTTGCTTTTGGTAAAGATCTGTTAAGGGGAAGGGGTAGTTTACCTACAACGTTTTTTTAACAAGGGTATTTTCTATGGCAAACGATAACAGCCGCAAGTTCAAACAGAATCAAATAATTTTTTGCATACAGCCCTGACTTGTAGAGTACTCAAGACCTATTGTTTTTGGTGAAGATCGGTTAAGGGGAAGGGGTAGTTTACCAGCAACGTTTTTTTATCAAGCGTATTTTATATGGCAAACGATAACAGCCGCAAATTCAAACAGAATCAAATGATGTTTTGCGTACAGCCCTGATTTGTAGAGTACTCAAGACCTGTTGTTTTTGGTGAAGATCGGTTGAGGGCAAGGGGTAGTTTACCTGCAACGGTTTTTTTTTATCAAGGGAATTTTTTCTTTTTTTGGCAAACGATAACAGCCGCAAATTCAAACAGAATCAAAAGATTATTTGCATACAGCCCTAAATTGTAGAGTTCTCAAGACCTATTGTTTTTGGTGAAGATCGGTTAATGGAATAGGGTAGTTTACCAGCAACGTTTTATGTTTTATCAAGGGTGTTTTCTATGGCAAACTATAACAGCCGCAAATTCAAACAGAATCAAATAATTGTTTGCATACAGGCCTGAATTGTGGAGTACCTAACATCTATCGTTTTTGGTGAAGATCGGTTAAGGGAAAGGGGTAGTTTACCAGCAATGGTTTTTTATCAAGGGTAATTTTTTTTCTATAGTAAACGATAACAGCCGCAAATTCCAACAGAATCAAATTATGTTTTGCATACAGCCCTATATTGTAGAGTTCTCAATACGTATTGGTGTTGGTGAAGATCGGTTAAGGGAAAGGGGTAGTTTACCAGCAACATTTTATGTTTTAACAAGGGTAATTTTTTATATGACGAACGATAACTGCCGTAAATTCAAACAGAATCAACTAGGTTTTTGCATACCTTTTTGAACTAAAGAGAACTCAAGGTCTGTTGATTTTGTTGAAGATCGGTTAAGGAAAGGGGTAGTTTATCAGCAACGTTTTATGTTTTAAAAAGGGTAATTTTTTATGACGAACGATAACTGCCGAAAATTCAATGAGAATGAAATAATTTTTTGCACCCCCTGAGTTGCAGAGAGCTCAAGGTCTATTGATTTTGGTGAAGATCGGTTAAGGGAAAGGGGTAGTTTACCTGCAACATTTTATGGTGTAACAAGAGAAATGTTTCCATGACGAACGATAACTGCCGCACATTCAAACAGAATCAAATATTTTTTTGCATGCTTCCCTGAATTGTAGAGGACGGAAGGTCTGTTGATTTTGGAGAAGATCGGTTAAGAGAAAGGGATAGTTTACCAGAAACATTTTATGATTTAACAAGAGTAAAGTACTTAATTTTTATAAATAAAGTATCCTGATAAGAAGCTCATAGTAATCCACTGTAAGAAACGTAGCTGAAATATCTATAAATGAAGAGGTTAGGTGAACGGGGTGGGGGTAATTTTCTATTATTAAAAATTATAGTTGAAGGTGGAGGGCAGAATTTTTTATATGTGTACTACGTTATCGGCAACAAAGAAGTAGTTTTTTGTTAAAATTGCTTCCCGGGCTCTTTAGCCGTAGTCCAATGTTTTCTGCAAAACCAGACTTTTCGGCAGTGCCATCGACTGCCATCATCGGTGAAAATCGAGTGCGAAAACATGAGGTGGTATACGTTAGTGACCACAGTACTGTGGTTAATGCTGAAGCAATAAGTAGAAAGACGTAGTTTCTATGGAAATATTTCATTTCGAATATGATTTTAAATATAAACCTTAGAACATGGAAGTCATGTATGGTTCTCCATACCGATATTTAACATTAAAATTGCAAATGTTACACTTTGACATAAAATAGTTAATTGTTACGAGCTATGGCATTATGTCAATAGCCTCTTACTCATTCTTTTTGATACTAGCTATTTTAAACTCCGATTTGTGCGAAAAACGTGGTATGATAGATCGTGAAAAAACCGTCGTTCTGATGAACCCATCTCTGGACTTGGCAACAACGATTTTTTGTAACGCTTCTGTCACTACCTTCACACACCGCTCCACTGCTTGTGTATGACATGGAAACTTGTCAAAATTCCATTTAGCTACTGTTCCTGAGTTTATTACAGATGAATTTCCACAAAAGATTAAAACAGTACTATCTACAAAGCGTAGGCTACAAGCCCTTGAAAATGTTGACTATGAACAGAGACGGGCATTTTGTTTACTTTTCTACACAAAATTGCAATTGATCCGCACTTATTTAGTCCCTGATATATTCACTGATGAAGAAGTCATACATCAAATGGAATGATTAATGTCCATGATAATCATTACTGGGCAGAAAAAACCCCATAACACAAGTGTTTTTAAATGTGTTAGAAGTTATTTATTTTAATTTCGCTAAAATCCAAGCCCTTACTTTGTTATAAACTACTATTAGTGAGGCAGTTTTAAAAAGTAGTAATAACTTTAAATAAATTTTTCTTATACTGAAGGAACCATAGTCCTAATTATGAAATTAGGAATATTTTTTAATTCATTAACTTCCATTAATGTAAACATATGTGCCAAACTTCATTAAGATATCTCTGTTATCCCTTGATGTATACATTTTTCTCTAAAAAGTGCAAAATGAAGGCTAGACTGAAAATAAAGTTTCCTGACCTGTGTGTATGCGAACTTTTTTCTTGTACTGACAAAAAAATTTCGAATCTGTATAGTGAGGACACCTTTTACGTTACACCCTGGCGTGTATGCGCGCGCGCGCGCGTGTGCGTTTATGTAATCCTATAGTATATAGTATAAATTTTTATTACTTTTAACGTCACGTATATTTTTAAGAGTGCAATATTTTGCACGTTTAAAATTCACAATTATTATTTTAGATAATTGCTTTTCCTGTAATACAAATGTTTCGTCCCTGCTTATTTACATGATATTTTATATTGATTGTCTACACCGCTTATTCATTAAATAATATAAACACAGTTCCAATTATAGGTAAAGTAAAGCTCTTTTTGGTAATTAACGTCATGTTATTTTCATACATAGAACTGAGTGATACTGTGACGTCTCCCTTGTTAAGACAACACGAAAGTCGGGAACTAGTTCAATTCTTTACCAGTTAATTAAACTAGCTGCCGTGGTTAGTAAAACATCCTTACCAACAAATTACAACACTATTATGACATAGGAAATTGACAAGGTTTGCACAAATTTATTCACTCACTTGGTGTTAGCGAAAACATCTCTTTATTACTATTCAAATATTATGTTTAACTTTGTTTCTTTTTAAAGAAAAATTTCTTTAGAAAATTCTGCTTTTAATGCTTTGAAGATATTAAGTTTATTATTTCTTTTATCTCAAAAATACTCATCTAGATGTTTGTTTCAAATACCTCGGATCCGGGTCTGAACTTTCTCAAAATAATTAATTTATCACAAACTTCAACCAAATTATTGGAAGAATAATATTGGTGGTAATCTACATTATTATCTTACATTTATATATAGTGCTGTTACTACTACTTCATTACAAAAATTACAAATCTGATAATTTCTTCTCTACATTATTAAAGTTCTTTAGTGTTCTTTTGTTACTTCTCTTATTGAAACGAAAATTTACAAATGTTGTGTATGGATATCACCTGAATTTAATATGAGGTTGTTGTTGGGTCCTTGGGGGTCATCTCCTGTCGTCTTCTAGGGTGGAGTACATGGTTCCTCTTGAAGCTACATCGGGTTGATTATATCTGCTCTCGACGATCGGTTTTTTACTTGAAGTTCATACTGTTGTAGTTTGAGTTTTCTTCGTCCGGATTTTGTAGTTCACATTTTACACCTTAATTATAGTTCTTACTTTGCAGTACTAAAGTCTGGTAGTTACATATCTTACAACTTACAGTTTTATATTTTTAAAGAGATGTGTTGGCTAATTTTTCCTTTCTGTATATTCTTCCTAACTCTACACACACTACATTTTTCAAAATAAAATCATCTTACACTGGATATTCGCTTAACGGCATACACTTACGTGTATGTAGACAACACAAAACTCACATCTTTTCATGTCGAAGTTCAACTGGCGACTGCGCGTATAGTTTAGGGGCGAGGGCTCAGTTAGCTGGTGCGTATTTACGCACTAAGAAAATAGTTCGTACTTTTATATATTATTAATTATTCATTAATTAGAATGTAAATACTTTATGTTAACTTTATTACGACTTAGAGATTTCTTTATTTATATAGTCACATTTTTAATAATTAAAGTAATTATTATTATTATTCTTTACTTAATACCTTTCTTGGCGTGTTGGTACTGGACAATTTCAAGTTGATTCAGGAATCTGGGTATAGGTAAGGGTGGATAGTACCCTTACTTATTAAAAATAAAAAATTTTTATTTGTGCGATTTTCGATGTTTTTAAAATCGTCACATCCTCCTGCACTTAACTATGAAAAACGGGGTGGTGGAATATTAATAGAAAATCTAATAAACAATTATATTTGGACACAGAATTCCATACTGAAATTTCTCTCTCTCAGATTATTTCTATTCATCAATGGATTATCTTACACTTACGTAACATCTAAATTCTACTACATCTACTATACATAAAATACACAAAACGTAAATCTACCTTTTTTAATTCTTACATCTACTACCGGTTTTTTCTTGAATTGGTCACTCGTTTTACGGAGTTATACTCATGAGTATGTTACTAATAATAATCACGTATTGTAATAACAATCGAATTACTTTTAGTTTACAGCGCTAGGGATTATTTTTCTTTCTTTCTTTCTCTCTCTTCATCATCGTCATCAGATTTCTCATGTATTATATCATTCTCGCAGGACATTAGCTAAGGTTGATCAGGCCTCGCTAGTATTCGTCCGAGGGGTTTTGAGTTTATACTCACTTATGGTATAGGATGTTGCACAATCTTATCCTATTTCGGTATAAGTATATACAATATATTTTATTCTTAATACTTAAATAGTATTCTAGGTTTTCTATCTTTCTCGTAGTCTTTCTTCTGTATTTTGACACGAAAAACATTTTTTTATTTGAGACATATGGCTTCTGCGAACGTAGTTTTCTGTATTGGGTTCATACAGAGATACAGTAACGGGGGTGATGAACTTATGAATTTGGTAGGGGCCACACCATCGATATGATAGTTTCGAAGTGGTCCTATCAACTGCTTTACTCATAGGATGAGTTTTATACATTACTAAATCACCTATTTTATACTTTATTTGCCTATTATTATGCTCATGATACTTCCTTGATTTTTGTAAATTCGCTCTCAAATTTGCACGAGCTTCGTTCCATATTTTTCGTATGTTATTCCCATTCACGTCGCGGGGTAATAACTCATTGATTTTCCACTTTGTGGTTAAAGGATGGTTGGGTTTGTACTTGTACAGTAAATCAAATGGTGTTGATTTATGACCTTCATGATACGCTGAATTGAATGCAAATTGTATCCACGAAATATTTTGATCCCAGGTTGTCTGGTCTTTAGCATGATAAGATATTAATGCTGATTTTAAGTTACGCAAGTACCTTTCTGCTAGGTTTCCTTGCGGTCTGTACTCGGTCACGGTAATATGATTTATACCTAATTTAAAACACATGTCGTTAAATTTTTTCGACTTAAACTGGGGTCCATTGTCAGATATTAGGTTTAAAGGTGTACCATAATCTTTAAATAGTCTTTCTTGTAGAATTTTAATTGTCGTAGATGCTAATGCACGACGCATAGGATACAGCCACACGAATTTAGTGAAGGAGTCTACACAAATTAACAGCATAGTATTTCCGGATTTAGAGCGGGGATAAGGTCCAGAATAGTCTATGTATATTTTCGAGAAGGGAGTGGTAGGTATTTCGGAGATTTATTTTCCGACTTGACTGGTTCTTGCTGGTTTGCTCAGGGCACAAATTTCGCATTCTTTCACGAACTTTTTTATTTCACTATTCATGTTTTCCCAGTGGTATTCCTTGCGAATACGATGTATAGTTTTCCTAATTCCCATATGAGCTCCAATTGTCGATGAATGGTAGTAGTCCATTAACATGGGTTTGATTATTTCCGGGGCGATTATTCTCAGTAATTTTCCGTTTGCCTTTTTAAAACAAAGTACTCTTTTACTCAAGGTATATTTGTCAGAATTATTTCCTTTTTCTATTTGTTCTATTATTTTGCACAATTTCGGATCTTGTTGTTGGTGATATGCTATATCCTTAAATGCAAGGGGAAAGTTAGTAATAAGTGTATTAACGGTAGTGGTTTCAATATTGTCTTCTCCAGATCTTGTATTGGGTAGTTGGAACATGCGGGATAGAGTATCGGCTACTACATTTTGAGTACCACGAATATGTTACACTTTGAACTTGTAGCAATTTAATCTTAACACCCATCTTCCGATACGACCTAACTGTTTTGGGTGATTCAATAACCATGATAAAGCTTGATTATCGGTTTCTAGTAGAAATTCTTTGTGTTCCAAAAATGGTTTGAATTTATCAAAGGCGAATACTACGGCTAAACATTCAAGTTCGTAGGCTGAGAACTTCCTTTCTTGCTCGGTCAATGTACGGGATGCATAGCTGATCGGGAGTCTAGTATTATTTATTTCCTGGTATATTACGGCTCCTAATGCTACACTTGAACTATCGGTCTGTACGATAAATGGCTTACTGAAATCCGCTAACTGCAATACAGGTGGGGATATAATGCTTTCTTTAAGTGTTTCAAACGCTTCTTGATGTTGAGTAGTCCACTCGAATTTCGTTCCTTTCTTTCTTAAGGCATTCAATGGGGCTGCTATATCCGCTAAGTGGGGTATGTACTTATGAAAATAATTAATCATACCTAAAAATCGAGCTATACCTTTGACGTCTCTCGGAGGTAAGAATTCTCGGATTGCGCGTGTACGTTCGGGATCGATGCTAACCTTACCTTCGGCTGATACTATGTGACCTAAGAAGGAGAATTGTTTTACTGCGAAATTAACCTTACTCGGATTTACGGTCAGTCCGGCTTCCTTTAACCTGGATAATACTTCATGCAAGTGATCAATATGTTGATCCATTGGCTCACTATATACTACTATATCGTCAAGATAATGATATACAAATTTAAATTTAACGTCATGGAAAATTTTTTCTAACAGTCGGCTGCATACTGAACTTCCTTGTGATATACCGAATGGTACTCTCGTAAATTGATATAGATTAAATGGGACAGCAAAAGCAGTTAAATGTTTTGATTCCTCAGCTAGTGGGATTTGGTGGAATGCTTGGTTGAGATCCATTATGGTGAAGATTTTCTCTCTTGTAAAATAGTGAAACGCACTGTGAATGTCGGGCAGTGGTATCGATTCAAATTCTATACTCTTATTTAGTTGTCTATAATCCACGACTAGTCTATGTTTGTCAGTTCCTTTTGGTACTAGGAATGCAGGTGATGAGTATGGAGAAGTTGACGGTTCAATGACGTGCTGATCAAGGAGTTTGTTAATGTGGTTTCTCATTATTTCCATCTTGGGCGGAGATAATTTGTATGGGTGGAGTCGTATTACCTTGTTGTCACTAAGGTTTATTTTATATTCGATTAAATGGGTTAATCCTAACTTGGGAGTGAGTACAGTAGAAAATTCTTTTATTAACTTTTGGATTCTTAGTCTCTCATTTCCTTTTAAATGACTCAGACTCGATTCATGATGCTCTGAATGAATAGTTGCGGCTTCACAAATAGCGTCGTTACTTAATTCGGAGTCGAACTGATATTTTCGAGTACGATCAAATCTGAAGAAATATTGTTTTGCATATATATCAAGGATTAAGGCAGTTTTTCTTATAAAATCCGCGCCTAATATTAAGTTTTGTCCTAACTCTTCAGCTACTAGTAGGGGAATATACCAAGTAAAATTCTTTATTTTTAATTTCACCGTAATACTGTGCGATATCTTTAGGTTTTGTTTATTTGCGGTGGTACACTTTATGTTCACCATTTGGCTACGTTTAATCAGATTATGATTAGCTAATAAGGTGACTAACTGTTTACTAATTATACTACGGGTAGATCCGGAATCAATTAAACCAAGGGTATTCGTTGCTCCAAGGTCTATCTGTACATAGGGTAGTTGGCATATACTTGTTTTACATGCGCCAATAGAGTTGCACTTCTCGATAAATCTTGTTAAGTAAGGGTCTATGCGTTTATTTTTATTTATCTTTATTTGATGCTTATCATTGTTGTTACCTTTCCTTCTTGTGCTTCGGAAGACGTAGGATTTTCGTTCTTCCAGCTTCACATGTTTTTTTGATTGGTCGGTTTTCTGTTGATAGCGCTTTTGTTTACATAACTTGTTATATGTCCGGCCTTTCCACAGTTATAACATCTTCTTTCCTCATTTACTTCGCTCGTAGATTGTCGGGGTATTGGTTTAGAGTATGAAACATGGGGATAGTTTTGGGTTTTATGTGTACTTACGAATCGCTTATCGCGGTAGTTTCGGGTATCATTTCCAATAGGTCTAGTTTGGAATGAATTTCTTTGTTGACTCTGGGACATAGAAACACTTCTATTCTGGTCAGAATACCAGACGTCGGACGAATGTATACAACATAGTTCTAGTTCCGTAAAAGTTGTAGGTGGCTTCACGAGTGCTAGTCGAGATCGCTCCTCGGGGGATAGTCTTACTATGACAGTGTCTACTAACTGTTGTTCGCTCCATTTAACTTGTAACAATAAAGCAGATTCTCTTACTTCAGAAATATAATGAGCTAGTCTCTCGTATGTACCTTGTGCACGAAGTACTAAGTTTCGCTTCAATTCTTCGTAGATACCGGTGGGAATGAAATGTCTTATTAGTGTGGTATGAAGTTCTTCTACCGGGTGATTATACCTTAGGGATTCTAACACTCTATCTTTTAATGGAGGTCTACACTTAGGTAAAATTACTTGCAAAATCTGGTTATCTCTTAGTTGTTGCAGGTCCTTTAATTGTAAAATGTGCTTGATAAAATCAAGGAGCTTTGTAATATTCAGCCCATCAGTGATTGGTATGTCAGATAAAATACTTTCTACAGGGTGGGTTATCTTTCCATAGAGCTCGGTAGTTAGATTTATTTGACTCATCATTCTAGGTTTTTCCACAGATTGATTAGTCCGCAAGTGAGAAGGTAAATCGTAGGTACGGGTCATATTTTCTTGTTCACTAGGGAGGAACGTAACGTTTACTGGTTGGATATTTACTTGACTATCAGTTAACCGTTCTTTGAATGGATTTATATTTGATTCCTGCAGAATCTGAAGTTTTGCAGTACCGTTTGGCTGTTCTTGAGTCGGGGATTGGGTAGGTGAAATATTTAATTTCGTCATTGCTTCTTCGATTTCGTCTAATCTAAACGATTCGGATCGTCGACGTAATTCGCGCATTATCTCGGGTAATTGTTGTAATGCTTCCTCGGCGAATTTTTGTACATCATGAGGGGTATCTTTATCACCTGGCCAGTTCAACAAATTGGTGATACGGCGGGTCAGATGCTCGATTCTTTGGGTGGTGCGTAAAATTACTGCGGGGGATTTTTCATCACGCAGGGTTTGTGCGATCGAAGTTAGTTCCGTATACTTATGACAACATGTTTCTTTTTCGCTTTCAAAATCTAAAACACTCAAACGATTAGTGTAATCGTTAATACACTTTAACAGTGAGGGTTGGTCCGGTTTATTTTCACGTAACGTCTTGCGAAGTTCCGCGACAGTTACATTAGAGTAGGGAAGACCACGCAATAATGCTTCATAGCTTAATTCGTCTTTCAACAACAAGTCGGGGTTAAATTGAGCCATTTTTGATAATAACAACTTTAAATACACGACGTATTACGAACGACAAATCTTATGTCACTTACTTTAATTCGTTTTATCAATGTTTAAAATAGTTAACGTTAATTCATTTAAACACATACACATATATATCTTATTGCATTTGAAATCTTATATTAATTAATCAACATAACTTATCTCACAACAATTCAATCCTCTGTACTGACATATATAATTAATCAAAACAAAAACTAATACCATCGTATAGTGGAGAGAAATTTCATATATGAAATGTTCATTGCTTTAACAATGGCACAAAGGGTCAGCTGTTTTGGGGAGTCGTCTAGGGTGGTAATTTAGGACAATTCAAAACAGGAAAGAGCGTGTTTAAAGGTGGTTTGTTTGGTTTAGCGAGGGGAGGTTATGAATGAGATGAGTGCATACAAAGGGGAGAGTTTACATTCCACAACACGTATTTAACATGAACAGACTGGCTTCTACCGACAGGTTTGGAATGGAATACTTACCAGCGATGACTTGTTTAATACGCCAAAGTCGCGATACTAATATTATTATAAAATAATTAAAATTTTACTCATTTATATTTTGTTTATTTCTGAGTGAATAAATTTATGTTTGTCCAAGTTATTGTTAACTAATTATAAAATTACACAACAACAGCAACATAATTATTCTTTTTTTCAAAGTAGCAGAGTGGCGCAATTTTGTGACGTCTCCCTTGTTAAGACAACACAAAAGTCGGGAACTAGTTCAATTCTTTACCAGTTAATTAAACTAGCTGCCGTTGTTAGTAAAACATCCTTACCAACAAATTACAACACTATTATGACATAGGAAATTGACAAGGTTTGCACAAATTTATTCACTCACTTGGTGTTAGCGAAAACATCTCTTTATTACTATTCAAATATTATGTTTAACTTTGTTTCTTTTTAAAGAAAAATTTCTTTAGTAAATTCTGCTTTTAATGCTTTGAAGATATTAAGTTTATTATTTCTTTTATCTCAAAAATACTAATCTAGATGTTTGTTTTAAATACCTCGGATCCGGGTCTGAACTTTCTCAAAATAATTAATTTATCACCAACTTCAACCAAATTATTGGAAGAATAATATTGGTGGTAATCTACATTATTATCTTACATTTATATATAGTGCTGTTACTACTACTTCATTACAAAAATTACAAATCTGATAATTTCTTCTCTACATTATTAAAGTTCTTTAGTGTTCTTTTGTTACTTCTCTTATTGAAACGAAAATTTACAAATGTTGTGTTTGGATATCACCTGAATTTAATATGAGGTTGTTGTTGGGTCCTTGGGGGCCATCTCCTGTCGTCTTCTAGGGTGGAGTACATGGTTCCTCTTGAAACTACATCGGGTTGATTATATCTGCTCTCGACGATCGGTTTTTTACTTGAAGTTCATACTGTTGTAGTTTGAGTTTTCTTCGTCCGGATTTTGTAGTTCACATTTTACACCTTAATTATAGTTCTTACTTTGCAGTACTAAAGTCTGGTAGTTACATATCTTACAACTTACAGTTTTATATTTTTAAAGAGATGTGTTGGCTAATTTTTCTTTGTGTATATTCTTCCTAACTCTACACACACTACATTTTTCAAAATAAAATCATCTTACACTGGATATTCGCTTAACGGCATACACTTACGTGTATGTAGACAACACAAAACTCACATCTTTTCATGTCGAAGTTCAACTGGCGACTGCGCGTATAGTTTAGGGGCGAGGGCTCAGTTAGCTGGTG
Organism: Magicicada septendecula; assembly: GCA_034769895.1. NCBI lineage: Eukaryota > Metazoa > Arthropoda > Insecta > Hemiptera > Cicadidae > Magicicada > Magicicada septendecula. The sequence goes on from CM068376.1 coordinate 103,179,781, forward strand.
CGTATTTACGCACTAAGAAAATAGTTCGTACTTTTATATATTATTAATTATTCATTAATTAGAATGTAAATACTTTATGTTAACTTTATTACGACTTAGAGATTTCTTTATTTATATAGTCACATTTTTAATAATTAAAGTAATTATTATTATTATTCTTTACTTAATACCTTTCTTGGCGTGTTGGCACTGGACAATTTCAAGTTGATTCAGGAATCTGGGTATAGGTAAGGGTGGACAGTACTCTTACTTATTAAAAATAAAAAATTTTTATTTGTGCGATTTTCGATGTTTTTAAAATCGTCACAATACTGATCACGTAACTGTTAACACGTAAGTATTTACATCATAAGTAAAACACTAATAAAACTGTACAATAATGTGTAGTCCTTCAGTGATAAAATTAACTCCATGTACCAGTAAATCGACGTCGCTGTTCAGGAGAAATACATTTCGAACGCCTTCAATGCGCCGAAGAGGCATTTCCACACACGAAACCCGGTAACAGTGTAGCCCATATAACCAATGCTGTAAATTAAATCTGGGACGGCCATTAGGATCTATTCATTCTATTTGGTGGGGGGGGTAAGATAAGTCTAGCTTCAAGGTTGTATCCCATCATTTTCCTCACGGAAAGTGAGAAATTCATATTCTTACCATATAATTTTATAAATATTCGATTATAATTAATGTCTGTACACACAAAAAGTAATACTCTTTGTGCCCGAAAGTCAGTAAAGTTGATTTAATTATTTTATAAATTATTCAAATTTTAAAAACTTTCAACCTAACCTAACCTAACCTAGACACATTGTCAAACATATTCAGTTTTCAATTTGTTTGGTACATTGAACATGTCTTTTGCAGATATGATAATGAATTAAATTTTTATCAAATTATGGCAAATATCCATCATTACTTATCAAACATGTAACCTCAGGAATTCTACACTGGGATAGAAAATGAAACAACTCATACGAGAAGGATTTACTTTATTAATGGTCAACACATACCAGTTTTCAAGGGCATTTACCTCCCCACACGATTGTGGTGTGGCAATTTACTTACGGCCATCCTTTGCGATCTGATCCTTTTCCCATATCTGCTTGACGGTTTGGCAAATCTGATATTTTGATAGACACTAAAACGGTGTGGCAAATGACCTTCAGCCAGGCCGGCTCGTGGGTTACGGCAGGCAGTGATTTGAAGCTGAATATAGAAACGTTCGTAAATTTAAATTAAGCACTTTTATTTATCATTAATCTCATAATCAAGAAAATGGAATTATCGATCCTAAAGGTATTTGTTATTTTGAACAATCAAAATTAATGTTCCTTGATTTTCTTTTATACTTATATAAGTAGGCCCATGTCTTTTCAGTACTAGTTATGACTAGATTTGATAGCATTTCTTGTATCATGCATTAGCCTTTCTTGATTTTAAAACGTTTTTTGTAAATTTTGATTTGAAAGTTGATCTTCTTTTCAGGAAAAATTAAAGGTAGTGTTAATAGAGGGAACGTTACATTTTGTATTACGCTGTTGCTTTTGAACCTGAAGTTCTAAATGTCGAATTTGTAAAAAAATCAGTAATGTAACCAAGGCCTAGATGTCGCCCTACAGCTGTGCACCCCTCGCAACCCCCAGTTAAGCTACCACTGACACTATTCTTAGCTGAGGATTCCTAACCCTTTGGCTATTAGTAAAAGTAAAGAAGTTGTAAAACCTCAAACCAGCGTTGTTTTTAAGATGAAAACAACAGGATTCACGAGTGAGATTAAGATATGTCTTGATATCATTGTACTTGTGCGTAACTGAAGTGCCTACAGAGTCTTTAACATGTAACGCGTGCCATCTCTTCCCCATTCGACTACGTGGGAACCGACATCCATCGTTGATAACATTCGATACATAATTTTAAGCAACGTATAGGGTATTTTATTTGACTCGAGTATTTCTTTTGTTTTAAATTATCAAGTTTTTATATCTTTCTCTTATTCAGCCTATTTGTTAATATGTATTTTTAAAATAATTTCTTTATCGATATCTACCACATAATCCTTATATAGTGGGAGTGGGGATGGAATGATGGTGGTCAATTTCCCATGCTAGAGACCTTCGCAGGGACGGACACAGATTGGAGACAACAGATCACCTGAACCGCGCATTGACATGGTTTTGCAGTACGTTATACTTAGTTGAGCTTTATCGATTCGGTTACAACGGTTTTCATAGCCGTAGACAACAATAGGGATTCAGTTATTGCGACTTCAGTAGAACGCTGTTCCTACAGACGTGTAACAGTAGAATCTGGCGAGCGGTTTTCTTTGAGGCACATTGTAGTCATAGTCGCCACTACTGCCGCATTCGCATTGAGACTGTACGTTTACCGATTGTCGGACATTTAAAGTGCTCTCGGGCGCGTCGGTTTTTATTCGGTCGTTAAATAGGAGGAAGTGTTGGTGGCACCTGGCTTACCGGGATAAGGACACTTCAGTTAAAGCATTCCGGCTTGTCGGCCGTTATCGGTTGTTTGGGACATATTTCGTCTGTCCCTGATGTGAGTTGACGCCCGCTCGAGACGTCGAACGTCAAGCAGTAAGAAAGAAATCGTGTTTAACAACCATCCACGACCGGCAAACTCGAAAGTTTTAATAGATTACACGATTGACTCGGGTCGTGAATTACTACGGAATTACGTTATCTACCCGTGATGGAGGATGGACAATAGAATTGGTGCCATGTGGTTCGTGCATCGTCACCATAAACTTACATGAATACGGAATCTTTGGATTTATCCGCTGATTAAAAAAAACTGCAGGAATTAGGCGAGTTTTACTACTTGAGGAGTTCAGGAGAGGGAAGACAAATTTTTAAATATATCTTTAAGTTCGTTTGATGAGCTTAAAGGCGCTTTGCAACACAAGAGTACACGGTCCAGAGATTATACAGCCAGCACTGATGATAGCTAAAAGTTTGATGTAAAATTTAAAATATATTCCCACAAGCTTAGCGCAGCTACGTCGTTTGTGTCTACTTGAATGTAGCGGTCAAATGTGCAAATGTGTAATTTATTAAAACAAGGAAAGTAACTGTCGGACACCACTATATAGCTCCCCGATTAACTCTTTCGAGCCTTTCAGCTCAGATCGGAAACGGACAATCACAATCACACACACTGACCCATTATCTTTGTGTGTTTCCGACCTGAGGATGAGGCTGAGGTAATTCGAGAGTTGTGTGCAACAGTTTTATTTCCTATCTGTGAATCTTATTTCGGCTAACAATAGTTTTTCATTAGATTATGATTTATTAACATTTGTTCAAATTTAAATTATTTATTTGTGTGTCCATTTACGAGTGTACAACATGTGGTCGTCTATCCACGAAACTAACGCATGACTTTACATGTAGAACCAGACGAACGTACCACGCATGTGAACGCAACATTATCACTTTGTCTCCAGGGAAGTTAATACTGTCATTCGCCATGGATATGTTAACGCTTTTCCCCTTCTAACTTCCACGTCGCTTATATAGAGGTTTTACTGTACACGTATAGATTAAATTTACATATAACAGAAAAGAAGAAACAGTCAGCAAGTTAAATCTGTTAATTAACAATAAATGTTTTTGTTAATACAAGAAAATTAAACACATCACATATTATGCAAGCAATAAACATAATTAATTAAGTTAGACACATGACAAATATAGTAATGACAAAACATGCAAAACAAGTAGTACACTAAGTCTGTATTTTAAAGAGATTAATCAGTTTTAAGTAATATTTAGTCCGTGTTTGCCGTATCTGTGTGTATGTGCGTGCGCGCGCGCGCGAGCAAACGAGCACGAATACGAAAACCCACCCCCTCCAAAACGTGTACACTTAAATTTTCGAAATTAAGTTGTCGCGGAACCAAACGAAATTACAGTTGTGAAATTAGCATTAATTTATTTGAATCATGTTCATGGAGCTCTAACAAATGTAGAGTCCGCCCTAAAACAAACGTCTGTATTCTCTTTACCGACAGTTGAGAGTAGGTGTACACAAAGAAGAATAATCTGATAGACTGAAGTTACTGTGAGTAAGATTAGCCAGATCACACAAAACACATATTATATCATGGGAAGGCACGGAAATCGTAAACTGAGGATAAAATCAATGTATACTAGTAAGCTCCCTGAAGTCGTTCACTATTTTGAACGAAATACATTTATTATTGGATAAATTTCAATATTAAATACTTTTCTCAATTATCAGAAAAATTATGAAAACTCCGATTACTCTACTTTTTTAAGTAAAATAATACTTACGAAGTAGACTATCGTACAATAATCGATAAACATTCCGAACTACTGAATTTGTTTTTTGTTCGTTTTATTAATAACCATAATACCTAAGTGACAAATAATTTAGTTCTAACTTCTAAGTTTATATATGTTTCAATACACATCTATAGGTCTATATCTAATACTTCTCATAAATATATGTAAGTGAATAACAAGATGCAAACATAGCTTACAAACATTTTCAAAGATGTCCAAAATTTGCAAGGGGTGCTGACAGACATTAATTTTGTCAAATTTCTAAAGATATTCAGTTTTATTATGAATATAGTTTCTCATTTCTCGATGTCCGACATAGACTTTTACTACTTTCTTAAAATTTTTGCATCAATTTTTGGCTCGTGGTGCTCCTAAAGATGAAGACATTCTACAGTAAACACATCTGAATTTGGGTTAATATAGTTTCTGATAGCCTACTTGGTGTGCAGTTTTACAATTTAAAAATATTTTGATCGTTTTTTTTTAACTTCAGTATCCTAAAGTTTCCAAATTTCCCATAATGAACATTACATTCAGATTCTGATCATTTTTTTTTATTTGATACGCCACATAGATTTTTGCGATTTTACCAAAATGTTGATGCGCTTTCTGTGCCCTAGAGTCCTAAAATTTAAAATTTCTAAAACTAAACACTACATTTATATTTTGGTTGAAATTCATTTTAATCTGATGCCCCATAAGGAATTTCTGAGATTTTTTGAAAATGTTGCTTCCCCATAATATTGCTTCCGCTCCCATTATTTTTAGAGTGATCAATTTAAAAAACAGTAAAGTACGCCAAATTTCGGTTGGCGCATTCAATAGTTATCGCCTCGGTGTTTGGCTTTACTTTTTCGAAAAGATGCTTGTCACAATTTATTTAGTACAACAAAATACGTAAACAGATTACTTGTAAATAGTGACAGATATGCGAAGTTCAAAGGTGACTTCTTCTCCTGAGGTCTCGACAAATGTACTCTTCGAACCACGATAACAAAACTACTGTCAAGTCGACAAGCTGAGGATAGATGAACTACGGTCCGCGGGCCGAATCCAGCCCTTTTTCGCAATTGATTGTATACGCACTGCAAATTCATTTTTCCAGTTTTACAATGTGGAAAACAATTTATCGTGATACACTTAAATGATAAAGTATTAAAATGTTGTGTGTTGCTGAAATACAGTCACCCTAATTCGTCGACGGTATTGTCCCTATCTACAGAGTTATTAGCACAAAACCTTCGACTCATATATCAATTTGAAAGTAACCATACTTATGAAAGCTGCTGGATAGCAGTTGAGAACATTAAGATCAACTCTACGGATTTGAATTGAACAAATCATGTAGACTGACAGATAGTACGGAGGGCGCTGTATAGAATTTAATTTTTGGGAGCTAGGATTTTTCGTGACGCATAAGTAGTGGGTTTATAGCATGAGAAAACCTTATTCATTCATAACCTTATTCTTCCTGCTGTGGTAACAGACACTGGAAGAACATTTTTCGGAAACATTACGAAAATTGACTGGAAATACCATTTTTGATATTAGAAGGATATCTAGAAGGGTTACTAGAATCAGACGTAGTTCAGAATCTGGTGTAATTTCTTGTTAACAGAAAAAAAAAGTCTGGACATAGAAATGAGAGAGGAAAAGCTGTCAGTAGACATCGGGACTACCACAAGACTGACGGTAGAGCTCAAGTGGGCAGGATAGAATTTTAATATCATAAGTATTAAAGACACGTATTCAAAGTAAATGAAACATTTGGCTGTCCGTGTGACCCAAAACTGGGCGGAAGCACTCCGCTGAGCGGGTACCAGCTGTTCAAGCTTAGCATATATCGAAGGCTTTACATCACCACAATATTATCCGTGACGATTGTCTAAGTTTATAAACGTTATTGTACATAGTTTTAGTTGACAACTGAGTAAGTTGTATTTTGGTGTATTTGGCGATTTTTCAGCATTCTACAATTCTTGATTGAATCGAGTGCATTACATTTTGTCTTTAGGAAAAGATGAACTGCTCTAACGAGAAGAAAATTTTGCAAAAGGCTTTCGGTAAGTCTGGGATGAATGAACTAGCAGTTTACAGATTGTATTAAAGCTTCAAAATAATTGTGAATGAATAGAAGGTTGTGTTAGTAGTACGAAGTTTTGTCGTATTGAATTCAACGAATTTGTATTAACTATGTATTGTATTTATTATGGTAAATAAAGAGTACACTGATTGGGCATTTTACATCACTTACGTGAAGGTATTAACAGATAAAGTCCGGATTTACGGAGAGATAATTTATGGAAATCGAATCACGATAATGCATCATCACACACGTTATGGCTTGTTCAAGAATTTTTTGCCAAAAGTAACACCACAGCGATACCGCAACCATCGTGCTCAACATATATGGTCCCGTACGACTTTTTTTTCACAAGACTAAAAACAGTCATAAACGTTTCGCGACTGGTGAAGTTATAAAACAAAAAATCGGTATGGAGAACCATACATGACTTCCATGTTCTAAGATTTATATTAAAAACCTTTTTCGAAATGAAACGTTTCCATAGAAACTACTTCTTTCTTCAGCCTTAACTACAGTACTGTGTTCACTAACGTATAGGACTACCACTTCACGTTAGTGGACTCGATTTTCACTGATGATGGCAGTCGATGGCATTGCCGAAACGTTTGGTTTTGTGGAAAAGATTTACCACACCCAAACAACCCCGGGAAGGAATTTTAACAAAACCACTTCTTTGTTTCCGATAACGTAGTACACATAAATAAAAAGTGGCAGGTAAACTACCCCTTTCCCTTAACCGATCTTTACCAAAATCAATAGGCCTTCATTGTTTTACAATTCAGGAACGTATGCAAAAAAAATATTTGATTCTGTTTGAATGTGCGGCAGTTATCATTGGTCGTAAGAAAAATTACCCTTGTTAAAACATAAAATGTTGCAGGTAAACTATCCCTTTCCCTTAACCGATCTTCACCAAAAACTACTTGTCTTGAGTACTCTACAATTCAGGGCTGTATGGAAAACATTATTCGATTCTGTTTGAATGTGCGGCAGTTATCGTTCGCCATAGAAAAAATTACCCTTGTTAAAACATAAAATGTTGCAGGTAAACTACCCTTTCCCTTAACCGATCTTCACCAAAATCAATAGACCTTGAGTACTTAAAAAGCCAGGAATGTATGCAAAAAATTATTTGATTCTCTTTTAATATGCGGCAGGTATCATTCGTCATAAGAAAAATTACCATTGTTAAAACATAAAACGTTGCAGGTAAACTACCCTTTTCTCTTAATCGATCTTCACCAAAATCAACAGACCTTGTGTTCTCTATAATTCAGGGAGGTATAAAAAAAATTGTTTGATTCTGTTTGAAGTTGCGGCTCTTATCGTTTGCCAAAAAAAAATCTACACATAGACAGACAGATAGACACACAGACACTTCAAAAAATGACTTTTTTTCATGTTTTGAGGGTAGTACAATCAGAATCTGCAATTATCTCGAACACGATTTTTTTCGCCATCACCATACTTCCATTTCCTTACGGAACATGGAAGTAAAAATCGCTAAGCGAACACAAGACTATACCACAAAGTGAGTTCAAAAAATGTTTTGAAGACTGGAAAAAAATTTCGCTTAAGTATGTTTTGTCCGACTGGGATTACGTTTTAGGGAACAATATAGGTATAGATGAATAAAGACATAACTTTTAAATAAACAAAATTTGCACAAACTTTTTGATCAAACCGCGTATGCCTTTTACCTGTTGGCAGGAACATCACTTATTGGCTGGCTTTGTGTTTAATCTATCACGATGCTCATCCTCAGCTAGTAAGTGATAATACAACACTCTATATACTCCAGCGACCCTAACGCCTGCTTAAGTGTGTGTAAAATTAAGAGAATTTACACATACCATCTCCCCACTTAAGAAAATTTATTTTATAGGCGTATTAGAAACATTTAATTCAGATAGTCTTAAGGGCGTGATGGATTCTCTCGCGACCAGTGCTATGTATCAACTCACTGGTTTGCTAAGAAAAGTGAAAATCATCATCATCAACCGTGACTCTACAGCCCTTGGTGGGTCTTGGCCTGCTCCAAGAGTCGATTACATTCCTCCCTATTGCATGCCCGGCTTTCCAGTTTCTTATGTTCAGTTTTCCGAGGTCCTCCTCTATCTGGTCTTTGAATCTACTTCGGGGTCTTCCCCTTTTTCTACTACCCATTGGTTTCTGTAGAAAATGTGTTTCGCAGGCTGTCCTTCCTCTATTCTCTCTATGTGTCCAACCCATCTTAGCCTGTGTATTTTGATTAGCCTGACAATGTCCGGCTCTTTGTAAAGATGGTATAGTTCATAATTATAGCACCTGCGCCACATTCCAGTTTCTTGTACTCCTCTAAATATTTTTCTTAGAATTCGCCTTTCACAGCAACCTAGAAGTCTCTCTCTATTTTTTGTCATTGTCCAGGTTTCTGAAGCATATGTCAGGACTGGCCTGATAAGTGTTTTATAGATTTTGCATTTAGTGCTTCTTGAGATCAGGTGCTTTTGTAATCCATAATATGTTTTATTTGCGAGATATATTCTTCTTCTTATTTCAGTGTTGATGTCGTTAGTGCTGTTTATGTGGGAGCCAAGATATATGAACTCTTTTATTGCCTCTACATTTTTTGTGAATATTTCAAGGTTTTGAAGGGTTGGATTTAATGGTAGTTTGTTGCCAGCATACATATATTTTGTTTTCACCAAGTTTATCTGCAGTCCAATTTTACTTGAGTCTTCCTCTAATGCTGTAAAGGCACTAATGAAATCTCGTTTTGTCCTGGCAATTAGATCAATATCGTCTGCGTATGCTAAGGGCTGTATACTTTTGTTTAGGATCGTGCCTCTTGTGTTTATTTGTGTTAACTCTTATCGCTTTTTCTAGTGCTAGATTAAATAACAAGTATGACAGACTATCTCATTGTCGGAGTCCAGTTCGAGTCGTGAATGAACGTGACACGGTTTTCTGCATTTTAACTTTATAGAGAGTGAAAATAATAAAGGAAAATAAAATTGTATTCTTATCCACGGTGGGAGTCCATTTTATGTTATCAATCCAATGCATATCCTCTACACTACGGCTTTTAAACAAGAAATTCCTTACATCTTTTCTGTGATAATTGCATTTACAAAAGACAGTATTACTGTACCCTCGTGGCCATACATGCATCCACAGTTACACACATAATTAATCATTATAGTGCTCGCACAGCAGATATGATTTTTTTTTAAACATTGAACGAGCGAAGAAAATTCCCAGTTTTAACTACCTATTTGGGATACGACTCACATTAAATTTTGAATTTATCATCCGATTTTTGTAAACGTGGAAAGTATGTCCATACTTTTAACGCAGACTCCTATTCTTTTGACACCGATCCCGCAAAGAATGGGTTACGGAGGCAAAACTGTGAAGAATCTAAATTCTGAATAAATCAAAATCTCCAAGTGGGGTAACAAATTAAAGAGAGCCTTAACCATAATCTATAAATGTTGTTAAGTTTTGGAAATTTAAAAATTTTAGATCGGCAAGGATTAAAAAAAGGGATCAAAAGTTTGAAAAAAATTGTGTGAAAATCCATGCCGGGCATCAGACTACAGGGATTTTATACCAAATCTATATCTAGTGTTTACTCTGATAATTTTATACTTTTCCGGGCAAAAATGGAAGTCGAAGTTTTACGGAAATTGTAAAAATCTATGTAGATAATGTTATGATAATGTTAAGAGGAATTTTATTCAAACTACAAACTCGGTGTCTTTAGTAATATGACGAAATTGATATCTGTCAACGCCTCTAGCAAATTTTGGACCACCTTTAAAAGGTTTGCAACACTATGTTTGCAAAAAAAAAATTATATATTCTTATCAGTTATGTATATTGGTTAAACGTATTAGATGTATGCGTATAGATATCTATGGAAGCCTGCATAAACTTAAAGCTCGGACAAAGTTATTAGTCATTATGTTTATAAATTATGTTGCAATCATAATGCAAACATAATGCAATTCATTATGTTCATTATGTTTATTAATTTACCTAAAAACCAAAGTTGTTGGGAATGTTTAGTATTTATTGTATGACTTTCTGCTTGCAACTGTGATTTTATTAAAACAAAAACTTATAGAGTAATCGGTGATTTTGTAGTTTTCTGACAATTTAGAAATTATTTTATATTGACATGTATCTAATAGTTAATGTACTTTATTTAAAATAGTGAGCATGTTCTTTAGCTCACGGAGTTGACTAGCTGATTATTAAAACAAAATGAACGCGATTTGTATGTGTGTTTGGCGAGGGGCGCGTGCCCGTGCGTGCGCACAATTGCAACAAAAGACGTTCCTCAGATCCATCGTTTTCAAAACAAACATCAATTATAGTAAAATCGGTAAAGCATTCTTCTAGTGAATTCGCGTGTCGCAGTATGGAACTAATTTGAAACGACAATGTGTTTGTGTTGCGTAAGGTGGAAACATTGTTAGCGGAAGTATTTGAAACAATGCGTAGTCAAGTAATTACATTTATTGTTTTTGTAATTGATGCAAACTGTGACTTTTTGCAGAAGAATCTCGTGCATTGTCTGTAAGATCCAATACCGGACGTAACTCTTTTCCTTCTTGATCGGAATAAATTAACCCAGTTTTAGTTAAGCTGGTATCCAACTTAACTAGTTTATAATCCGATTTCGCTATAATTAAAAATTTTAACAAACTGAAAGCATTTTCCATGACTGTAGCAAGAGCGTTTGGCACTCCAAGGTAAAAGAAAATTTTAGCGCTTCCAGGCAAAAGACAATTTTTATGCATACACCTTCACCTGTGGATGTTATGAAAACAGTATTGCTCAAGTAAGAAAAATCGGGTTTTTCGATTTTGTGAACTTAAAATATATTTTCGCTTGGTTAACGGAAACCTTGTGAGCATAAAAGGACGTGGTTTCTGGCTGGAGAGAGTTCGTGTAACGACTTAAATTGGCATGGACGATGGTTGCCAATAAACAATGGATGGAGAAAGTGGGTCTTGCTGAGATAACTATGTAGAATTTAATATACTTTCATTGGCAAGTGAGAGTTTTCTTTGGTTAAGCCACATTTAACCTTGTTAAGTTTTATTATAAAAACGTTTTTTTGAATACTGCGTACCAATGTTCCGTCATATAAACAACTTTTCAATGAGGATACAGCGTACACTTCAGTCGAATAATACAGTTATGGCATAGTAATAACTATACTCGAACTACTACTATTGTGATCTTCGGTTTACGAAATTTTAAAATTCCTCTTTGTAAGAACGAAATCCGCGGGCGGGCGCTTTCGTGTAACCTTGCATCCACACATGATATAGGCTATGTAGTTTGCTTTAACAAAGCTTTTATTGACGTTGACTAGAATTTTGATTTTCATGACTTTTATACAAAATTCGCTGTTTGGAATTACACATTCTAATTCCATCTTATTAGTTTGATTTTAGTTTATTTATTAGTTTGATGTTTTGATTTATCTTTTGGTTTAACAGCCCGCAAGCTACTTGGCAGCTGCTTTCCATGGTTCTCGTTCTTCAGCCTTCTCCTCATTGCACAGGCAAGTCTCAACTAATGTCTTTAAATATCTGTGCTATGCATTCCAAACAGGCCCTTCTGCTGAAATTTTGAGGAGTACTGTGTTAAATGTCGGGCTTCGTGCGTTCATTGAGAGTGAGGGGAGGGTTAGGGGAGGGATGTTGTGGGTGAGAGGGGGGAGAGAGACAGAGAGAGAACCGTTGCAGCTATTTGTAAGTTATAAAGAGGCACTGCCAAAAATAGAACATAGAAATCACACACACATGCATTTTTTACAAGAGTAAATGAATATTTGCCACAGACATATACAAATGTCACAATGCGTAATGTGAGGAGGGATCAGTTAAACACACTGCTTGTGTACTGATGACCAAATAATTGTATAACAAAATGAGTTACTGGAATAAATTCATAGATTAAACACAGTTTGCCAGCAATACAATTTCAAAATTTTCAAAACTGAAACCAAACAACGGTTTCCTGGGAAATATTCAGAAAAGAGATAAATCGTAACGTACTCTCAAATTCTGAAACTGGTACTCTCAAATGATGTTGTGATTCAACACCCTTCATGGTTCCTGGCCTTGCCAAGAGTCGCTTCCATTCATCTCTACTATTTGCTCTAGTCTTCAAATTTCTTACATTAAGGCCTTGGAATATATCCTGACTTCTGATACTTCAATCTGATATCTGGTCTTCCTCTAGATCTACTGCTCACGAGCCTTTGGTAAAACACTTCCTCGACTGTTTTTGCTTCATTCTTTCCATGTATCCCGTTTATCTCAAATCTATTTTTTTTAAATGAATTTCACAATACCAGGATATACGTAGAGACGGTAGAGCTCAGCATCACGGTACCTCTAGCAAACGTCACCCTCAGCCTCTGCTCTTAACACCCTCCTCTCAGAGCCCTCTAATACTTTCACTATTTTTTGTTAACGTCCATATTGACACAGGCCTAAAAAGTGTTTTGTAGATTTGTAGGTTCATTGTCTATTGAAGCGACATCCTTTATCAGTCGAAAATATTTTTTTATTTCCCAATATAACTATCTTCTAATTTTTGACTTGATGTTGTTATTGTTATTTACTTGAGATTCCAGCTAAACATATTCATTAATTTAATTCTCTTCATTTTCACTAGTTTCCATGACATACTTCCATCTAACTCGATTTCAATCTCAGTCTTGACCTGTTGCCGTGTCCTGCCACATTCCTTTATACAACTGCTTTGTCTTCCCCTTTCTTTCGCAGCTGGATTCGTGTCAAATGCTTGTTTTTTTATGTCTTCTTGAGGTTTTTGAAGTATGTGGATAATCTACCTCCATTTTCTTCTTCTAATTATTTTACGGACTGGCTCGTAATTTGTTCTCGTCCATAGTTCTTCATTTGATATTCTTCCTGGCCACCAGAATAAAAACAAAGTTTTTATTGCAAATATTTGTAGTTTATGTTCTATATTTTTGTAACCTTTCAAGTGTCTGCTCCACACAGTAACGCAGAGAGCATGCTGTAGTTAAAAATTCAAATTTTCAACATTGTAGTGAGAATCCGTGAATATCACATTTTCTTTAGTGTATGAAATACTTTTTTGCGTTTTTCTTATTTTTGTTATGGCATTTTCATCGTCTCCTCCTTTTGTTCAACAATACTGCAGATCCCCTCAAAATAGGGAATCGGGAGGCAAAAACATGAGGGGCATAAATTTTAAAAATCGCAAAATCCAGACAGAATGTCAAATTAAAAATATTAAAAAAATAATCTGAATACATTGTTCGCTTTTTGAAATTTCGAAATTTTAGGACATAGGGGAATAAAAAGTGATCAAAAATATCACAAATTCTAAAGAAATCGATGCCGCGTGTTATAAAGGAAATTATAAGTTAAATCAGAATGTAGAGTTTACTGTGAAATATTTTTAACTTTAGGGGCGCCACGGGCCAAAAATGGAAGTCAACATTCGTCAAAAGTCTATGTGGTGCATGAAGGAAGTTTATGCAAACCACAAACTCGGTATCTTTAATAATTTGAAAATTATGGACATCTTTCAAAGCGTTTGTGAGCTATGTTTGCACAAAAACTTTACACAATAACGAATATTGTTATTAGTTACGTACATCTGTGAAAAGTATTAGATATAGCCCTATAGATCTCTATGGTAACAACATGAACTTAAATTTGTTGTTAGGCATTATGGTTATAACTTTAATTAAAAAAAAAAAAAAAACAGACAGTGCAGTAGTATGGAATGTTTAGTGTTTACTGTATGATCGCCGCTTTACAACTGTTATGTTACTGAAAAATATTGTAGTTATCTAATACTGAAATTTATCTAATAATATACGAATATCGTTCAAAATAGTGAGCGGGCTCTGCAGATCTGGGAGCTTACTTACTTACAAGGGGCTTCTGAGCTTTTGTTTGTTATATTTTAATAGGTAGAACATTTGACGAATTTAGGCTCCTAGTTATGTCGTAATTTCGTTACCCCCAATTCAAAGTGTTAAAGACTGTAATTTTATAGACTAAAATAACGCATTATGAATACATAATTAAATAAACAAATTTAGATGACTCGAAACAGAGGCTGTAACCCATCACCTTCATCTGACAACAATCAGGACGATTACGAATACAAAATACATGGAAATAAAAGATGTGTGTGTGTGTGTGTGTGTGTGTGTGTGTGTGTAAAATATTTCTTAATCTATTAATTATAACAGAAACGAAGTTTCACTAATTCTGTATTCTGTAGCCGGGCCTCAGCCTTCAAGACCTATATACAGCTAGAGCCTAGAGCTGTTAAATCATTTACAGCAATTACCGTGTATTATTGATTATTAAGTAGTCATGATAATATTGTTCATTTAAAAAAAATAAATACTGATAAAACTACTGTTAGTACGCTAAATATATTCCCATCCGTTAAAAGATGTTGATGTTAAAAAATTATATTGCCTGCAAAATCTTCCACAATTTTGAAACGACCATAAAAAATTACATTTTTTTTTAAAGATCGTCTCAACGTATAACAGCAAGAATAGCATTCACAGTTTCGATTAGTTCGTAACGCTAATAATCTTGTTAGCTATGGACATTTTGAATTCAGTACGGTATTGGTTGCTATGTTATGTTGTTCATGTCAGTACGTTCGTTATATTTATTAAATCAGCTAATTTGTTTATTAAATTGGCTAATGCTTGTTAACTAATTATTTTCTCTTATGTTAAAAAAACTTACGACGAATTTCAGAAAATATCTTATCTTAAAGTGTTATGTTACACGTGTTTTGGCCTGTATGAACATGTGTAAGATTGAAAATTCTGTAATTACTGTTGGTTCAAGGACGTTGGAATGTGCGCTGTGTCGCTTATCCGAACGTGTCGAACGTCAAATATCCGAACTCTGAAAAATTTACAATTACGATATGATTATTGTTGTTGGCCGGAATCAGTACTTCGCATCGATTTTCTGTTACCATTACATGATTATATTTCGATCTGAATTTTAGACACCATAAATACAAAGCTTCTCGTATGGAAGTCCACGCGGAACGGATGCCTGATGACCGCTGGCCCAAAAAGTTGCTAGACTAGGTACACCTAGACGACAAAAACAGGGTAGACCCAGCAGATCACAGAAAGAGAACATACTCGATAAAATGGGGAAGAGACTTGCAACAGAAGGCTCAGTATCCAGAATGCCAAAGACCCTAGTAGCTGAAGAAGACTCGCATGGATCGATGAGTGGGCATAATTCAATTTTATGTTAATTATTTAGTGTATTTTCACTACCAGAAAGGAAAATCAGAGTATTTAGTTGGATTTTTTTGAAATACATTAAATGAATTGGCGACGGAAAGATGAGACATAGGTATTGATGGTACTGAAAGCTGTAATTAGTTTTCACGTACTTTCTGTTTTTAGCTGTATATTTTTATTTAACGGTGAAATGAAAAATTGTGACAATACCTTGTTAAAATAGTCGGAAGACCAAGATGCAAAAATATATTTGAGAATTGTCCACAAAGGTACTTGATTTGTTTTCCACGTCGAAGTTGCTCGCAGTCCTATTGTGCATGAACGTTGAACCATATAAGTATATTTCCAAAATATTTCGACTTTTCTATTATACGTTTTATTACAATTTTTATTTTTTACCAAAGTGAAATATTTAACGCGTAACAGTGTAGTGTAATGTGGAGTGTAAAGTTGAAATACATGTATTAAAGTACAACGCTGTACACCGTTTTCATTTATTTTAAACACTGCACACAGTCTAGCTCATTTTATCGTAGGCCTATATTGTATTGCAAAATTTTGTGTTCGAATATACGAATTTTCGTATATCCATACTGCTCTCGGTCCCAATTAGTTCGGATAACGGACGCTCCGCTATATTATTAAAACATACGAAAAACTAGAGTTAGGAAAATCCTTAACGAGAATGCTTAAAACGCCCTTGATGTTATTAACAGAAAAAAAATAAACAAGCACGGTTGATAATTGGAGTCCGACTGCTAGATAATTGTGGTTAAAAAGGTTATCACCAAAACAACTTAAATGTGATGCGTTAAAAATGTTAGTGTAAACTTACTGGCGTTTTCTATGGCCCCTACGTGTGGATCATTTGCTTGCAGTTTGTCTCTGGAAACGCAGCAGCTCCATATCATGCCTCCGTTGCACAGATCTAGCGGTTTCCCTCCGTCCAGAACGCAGGAAATGCTGAGGCCGCAGTCGAACTTGTCGTGGTTGTACCAACAGGTCTGTGGTATCACTGAAACAATAAATTATGTTATTTTGTTATATAATTGTCTCCATCTGTGTGTACTTGGGAGTGTAGCTTCTCCATGTGTCGCTTGACTTTGGTTAACCGCACGACTGGATCGGGTAAATTGTTGCTCTGTTTAAAACTAACGTCGCGGTGTTCACGCAGCGTTAGTTCTAAAAAATCGTAATGTTTCGATCATAGAAATCCGTGATCGTCTCCAGGGGATCTTATGTTACTTTACCATGTTATTCAAGGAGACTGAAGAAAAACACAAGTGTCAGGAAAAACATTATGTCGGGGTAGAAACAGACAGCCAAGAAGGCAATAATTACAGAAATAAAGTGTGACACACACACACACACACACACACACACACACACATACACCATCGCCTGAGTTATTCACTAAAACACATTTATAAATCACACGCGTTTAACTAACGAAACGTATTTAGGTTCTAGCAGAGGGGCGAATCCATTTCACGCCTAATTTCTTAACACAATGAAGTGTTGAGATACTTGTACAATATCTTTTATACTCGATGTTTTGCAACCGATCATGTCTAATGATTCAGTCTGATGAAGAATTTTTTAGAATTTGTTAGTTTCATAGAAACTTGGAACCAATCTTAGAAGTACACTCATTTTTGTATTTGAAGGTAACAGGCTTTTCCCCGAGTACTAATTAATTAATTTAGAGAATTTCTTGCAACAATCTGTTCCAGGTTTACTTCTAAGCAGTGGCGTCCATGCCAATGCCGCAGTCCCTTCCGTTCCTCCAAGTTTTACCTTCAGACTATGCATCAGATTTAATTCATAATTTCTAAATCTAATTATGTCACTACCGGCTCGGAACACAAAGTTTTTTGTTAATAAAAACGTAAACGTTTCACCTTATAGCCTGAACTAGTTTTCGCATATTATAAGCTTCGTCAGAGGCTGCCACTGGAAGCGCTGTCCGTCTTGTTCTTGGCGACGGCATCGAGTTTTGAAGGATCGATGTTGTGTGTGTGTGGGGTGTGATAAGTTCGAATAATACGTGTGATTTGAAATGTGTCTGTTCGTTTAGGATGTCGTTTGTGTGTGTTTGTATGTTTCCAATTGTTCAAGAGTGTCAAGTTTTCGGCATTTTCGTGTTTACGTGTGGAATATCCATGTTGTTTTCGATGTTTGTGTATGTGTGGTTTGCTTCAATGAGGTGGTTTGCAAAGGTGGACTCACACATACACAAACATCGATGGATATTCTACTCTTGAACAACTGTAAATATACAAACACACATATTACGTTTTTACCAATAAAAAACTTTGTGTTCCGAACCGGTAGTGACATAATTAGATTTAGTTAATCAACGGTCACGTCGTGGACAACGAAATCCAAGAATTCATAATTTCTGTTGTAAAACAGCAATGGACTTAAGAATATTTATTTTTATTCACTGGAAAACCTGTGTTATATTTTAAATCAAAATCAATAAACTGTAATTAGTATTGAATCACTGAAACAATAAATTGTTACTTTGTAATACAATTGGTTCCATCACTCGGTCCCCAGCATCCATGTGATTTCAACACACATGGCATGTGTCGCTTGCCTTTACAAGCGGAGCCACGACCGGACCGCCGCGCCGGGTAAAACAGAATTGATTAAGATCTACGTAAAAGAACTCAATGAAATTTTTAAAAACAATTTTGAACTCCTTGACCACTTTCCTTCAACTTTTAATACCAAATTCTATTTCTTGTTTTACGTCTTCAATATATTACTGTAAAAACGCTTTATTTTTATAATATTTTATAATAAACCTATAACTAGATTTAAGGTAAACAAGAAAGACTAATGTTTATTTTTCCATACGATTATGTAAAACGGAATAAATGTGATGGTAACGAATTCAGTCGCGCTGATTGAAACAATCTCTCCGACTTTGTGTTTAAATGTGGATAAAACAGAACATATCTAGTTTACTTCATTAGCTAAGAATCATCTGTACGTTGACAGAACTTACATAATAGGGTTTCCTTTTTACCCTGGAAACGGCAAATCGTTAATGATTTCCTCACTTCGAACTTGTTAGAATATGTCACTTTCACACTAAAGAATAAGTAAACTGGAGAGCCAATCGTTCCACATGCTGTTTTTGAAATCGCTAACCTGGTCTACAATCTGTTTAACGAAAATGTAAATTTGAGTCAAGCTTAAAGTTAGATAAATATATTTTTTAAGTTTTTTAACATAATTTTATTCGTTTTAAGCTTTCGTTCCCCTTTCTAAAAAAACTCTATAATACCCACAAAATCCCCCCCGCCACACAAACAACACAACTTCATCATTATGAAAAGACTGTTTATACTGCATACGTATTTCTCTTACAGAATTTGTGTTAAATACACAGTAAGGAGTTCATTCTCAGAAAAGGAAAAAATGATTGTGGACCTCAATCCACAACACTACTAGAGATACCACACACTAACTGGGAATTTATTTCTATCTGTTTCGTAACGCAACTTGGATTTCCGTTACCAGTTCCATAACCCGACGAGGATATTTATCTTTTAGTCCCACTTTGAATAATTAATTTTTTAATTTTACCACAAGCCAATCCGAACACTTACGTGTGGAAACAAATGATGCTTTCTTATTATTTGTGTGAATAAAAATAAATAACTATAGGCCTACTACCTACCTTTGTTAAAATTTTCGAATCACATCAATTAAAAGAAAGATAGCATAGTTACTTATGGTTCAGAAACTTGGAAGATGTATCAAGGAAATTCCTGACAGCTTCGACTTGTGGAGTGTCCAGGCTCCAGTGCATAAGAAATGAAGATATCAGGAGGGGAAGAGTTGTGGAGAAAAGGATATTTGGATACAAAACGATACGAAACGCTTCATACGGTTTGGCCACGTGGAACAAATGCCTGATGACTGTTGGCCCAGAAAGTTTTAAACCGGGTTCAAACCAGAAGATGGAAACGGGGTAGGCCCATGGAAGGAGGACGTATACGATGAGACGGAGAGAACATGTTTCCAACGAGGTGATTGGAACAACAGAAGTCTCTGGCTGGATCTTCTAAAGGAGTTTTGGTGTGATAACTTTGTTCTCGGTTGACGTATTTTGTTGGTTCAAGCAGACTGTCGTTCTAGAGCCCAGGACATTAACCAGTAATAGACCAATAATAGTTAATAACAATCAGGTTTTAAGTTAAACCTTGATTTGTTCATGCAAGCACAAACATACGTTACCACCTTTTGGACCGCCTTCAAAACGCTGGTAGCTATGTTGGCAAAAGAAAGTAACATATTGTTATCACTTACTTTTATTTATGAAAAATATTAGATACAGGCCTATAGAGTAGAGACGTGCATAAACTGAAAAGCTGGTACTAAATTATATGTCACCTAGGCATTCTGGTTAAAAAAAAAAAAAAAAAAAACACACGAGTAAATCTTCTGATGGGTAGAGAATTATCTAATAGTTGTCTTGTTTGTTCATCATCTTCTTTAACTGCACTACACTTTATATATATTGAAAACTTTCTCAAGTGAAACTTACTTGTCTGTTTTGTATGTAGAACGCGTTTCGGCGTCGTGTTCGCCTTCTTCAGCTTTGCGACAGACTGCCAGTACCTAGTAACGTTTGTTGGTTGGAAGGTATAGTGGGGGTGGTGTATAGAGGAAGGGGATTGGGGCGGGGATCCGAATTATTGTTTGTTTTGTGTATAATTGTGTCGAAAAGTGTATGTGATTTATATTGCAATTGGTCGTTTAGTATGTTGTTTGGTTGTGTTGTGTGGTGTTTGTATATTTCATACTGTTCAGCTGTGTTGATTTTTCGCCCTTTGGGTAAGAGGTGTAATATTTCAAGATTAGTATCTATGTTGGTGTAGCTATGGTTATGTGTGTGTATGTGTGTGGTAAACGCAGAATGTATATTGTTGTTGAAAAGGGCCTTTAAGTGTTCAGTGTAACGGGATGAAAAAGATCTTCCCGTCTGGCCTATGTAAAAACTATTTCAGTTATTACAATTTAATTTGTAGACCCCTGTTCTATTGTATTTGTCTTTGTCCTTGTTTGTATCGTTGATGTGTTTTTTGATGGTATTGTTGGTTCTGAATGTTATTTTGTAATTGTGTTTTCTGAATGTGTTGGCACGTTTGTGTGTGCTGGAGTTATGGTATGTGAGTGTGATGTATTTCTTGTGTTGTGTGTTATTGGTATTTCGTGTTTTGTTATTTTTGTTTTTGATGCGTTTGTGTAGTTTGTTTATTAAATTGGGGTTGTAACCGTTTTTCATTGCTATGTATTTGATTGTGTTGAGTTCGTCAGTATAATCTTGTTTACTTAAGGGTATTTTGGTTAGTCTATGGAGCATATGGTTGAAGGCTGCATGTTTAGGTTGCAACAATTATCTAATATTGAAATTTCCCGAATAAATGTATTTCGTTAAAAATAGTGAGCAAGTTCATAGTGTAAATTGTGATGCAAGGGAAGTTGGATTGACTGGTTGGTTATACAGTACTAGTTTTTTCAAGAACCAAATTTATTTCATTAATTTTTCAAATCAAAATGACTCTTCAACTAATAGGTAATCATTTTTTTTAAAGATATCACAATTGACCGGTTACAAAGTCAACAAAATCTATGATCGTTTTGAGACCATCCTGGCTATGATGCCCGGGGAGCCTGACCCCCCCCCCCCACCAAGCGATCAGCCACTCTTCAACAACAGCATGACTTTATCCTTTCTTAGATACCCATTAATGATTTTACGGAACACTAACATATCTTCATTAGCAAATATATTAAATATTTTACTTATTATGAGTGTTAATAATTTAATAAGTAAACTTGGTGACAACTAAACTTAACAGAACATAATAAAATGATTTTATAATCTGCGGGAAAATGTACAGTTACAGTATTATTTAATGTTAGGCAACCAAACGCATCTCACGTGTTCAGCTTGCCTGCGTGTGCGCAAGCGCGGCTGAATTGTCACTGTAACGAGTTCCGGTTTTTTGTTGTGCCACGCTCTGTTAAAACAAATACACTTTTGTTACTATTACTGTGTATGGCACTGCCGTGTTTTTGTTCACATAAACAATTTGGCGGCTGAAAATATTTTGAAGCATCGCGACACAACGGTTTCTGTTGGTTTCACGGATTAAGGTTTGACGAAATGTATGGGACATCTTTTTTTTTAAGACTGATATCTTACAATTTGTCTAATTATTCCGGTCTTCTGTAATAGCGACAACTAAAATATATGAACAAGATGGAAATCGATGCGGACAACAACACAAGAAATCAGGAGCACATCATTCAAACGCGACGTTAGAACGAATATCATGCCACTTCTTGTTACCACTCCAGTCTAGGTTGTAAACTGGAAGTAACGTCGATCTAGATGCGCAAAACTGCTGGCTGCCGCTGAAATTTTGCATCGTAAGCGAGGCAATTGAAACTGAAAAACGATCAGGCCAGACGCTTTCAAAAAACGGGACGACAGCATATGCCGGTACTTCACGCTTTCAACAATCGGACGCCATCAGAAAACAAGTCGACAACAAACCAATGGGAACACAGCTTTCAAATCACACCTCGATATAAATACAAGCCTGGTAAAAATTTATTAAAAATTAATTCCATCCTAAGTCATCGAGGAGGAATCTACCTGAGGAATGCAGACGAGGATCTACCGAAACGTTGTCCAAAACAGCAGAATACAACGCGGGACTCAAGTCGGAAAAAGGACATATCATATCACAGGCCGCGAATATCTCGGAATTATCAAAATTATCATGAATGTATATCTCATACCTACTTGAAGGTAGCCAGAGCAGTATACATTTTAATCAAGATTTTATTCCACTCATAAACTCATGAACTTAATACCAACCTACATGAGGTGGGATTAGTACTTTGAACAATCTGGGCACAGAATTCTATGCTAAACGAGTAGAATTCTATGTAAAAAAATACAAGTTGGTGATGGGGTCTGGAGACGATGGAGTCCATTTCAGCTGGAGACAGTTCAGGCAGAACGAGTTTTTCGGGACTATGCAGCGGCGTTTTAATCACACAGATGGTCACCGGCGGCGTCCATAACCTTAGTGCGTGTCGCCGACTTTAAAATTGTTTTGGCCATACAATATGTCGTCCCGGCCATCACTTACTGCC
Source organism: Magicicada septendecula (assembly GCA_034769895.1). NCBI lineage: Eukaryota > Metazoa > Arthropoda > Insecta > Hemiptera > Cicadidae > Magicicada > Magicicada septendecula. Next base: position 103,202,687 of record CM068376.1, read on the forward strand.
TTAATATTGACCTTAGTTTGAGCCTTGCGCAGCAAAATTAAGAAGATTCTACATTCTGCAGTTGACTGGGTTGTACGAAGATGGGATACGCAGGTTCAGTCGGCTATCCCGCTGCTGCAGAACTTGGGGTGGCCATGCGATCTTGATATCATAGAAGAAGGGAGCAGCAAACTGGGAAGGCAGTGAGCGGAGTAGAGCTGCAGTTCTTGGGTGTTCGTTGCAGTAAACTTACTCGTGAGCTTCTGTGGGTCTCTTTGTTAATAACTATTTTTTTTCAGTGACTCGTACCAGTGAGGACTCTCATCGTACTGTGGGACAAACGTTTGGTGTTAAAAAAGACATGTGTCAAATAGAGTTGTTATTGACTGCTACGGCAACTTTACTATCCTCCGTCCAGGGCAGTCCATCGATGCCCCGGAGCTCCTGACGAACACATTGCGGAGCCGGAGACCTGTCGTCAGCAGCAAGCCTTGGGCATATCGCCAGGGAGGCCAGAGAGTGCGGAAGATATGGTGTGGACATCCCGTGGAAGTAGACATTTGTGCTACCAAACAGAACTATCCTGTGACCTGACCTGACATAAAACACCAGTATTAGGTGACAGTGGTGTACTTAACTCCGTTACGCCTGAGCCTTGAGTACTCGGTATACAGAATAAACATAGATAAAGCACCACTAATCGCTTTGGTGCTTTGGTGAGAAGCTGCAACAAACCGAAAGTGATAATAAATAATAGAAACAGATAGAATTCATCACAGAACCGTCTTCGAAAACACCTTTACAAATATCTTTTCAAAGAAATAGTACATAAACCTGAACATCAAAGATCGAACCTGGACGATGAGAACCAAATAAGATGACATCAAAAGAAATCAGAAGTACTTAGGTCAGATTCGAACCCCTAACATTAATGCAAGGCTAACGATCGAAGAAAAACGCGAGAAAGATGGAGACAGCGTTCAGACTATGCCAGATGACTTACAAATCCAAACGACTATCCCACTAGGCCAAATTCAAACACTACAGACCGAAACGTTTATACGCAGTAAAGACAACAGCTAGTGAAGGTCTCGTGAAACAGTAAAGAAAGAAAGAAAATATCTAAGGTCCTAGGACCCAAAAAAGTGTCAGCAAATGAGTTTGTATTTTACCTGAAACCAAACCAAGTTTGTATGAAAAGTTTGGGAAATTCTCGATCACGACAAAGAAACGACAAATGGCTTTCTATGAATCCTTAGAAGAATGAAACCAGAAAGGAAAGTAAACAAAATCCTCACCTTACAGGAGAACCGAAAGATTCCATACCGAAAGACACCCAGGAGAACTGGGTGAAATCCATAGAAGTAGGCCTACATTAGGATCTAGAAAAGTGTGGAATCAGGGAAGAAGGTATAGGAAACGGAGAAGGGTTCAGAAACGAAACTAATGAGGTAAAGAGAAACCAAAGAGGACCAAGAGGGTGATATCGAAAAAACGAGCAAGAGGAGAAAAGAGTTTCAGAAAGTCAAGAAGTTGCCATCGCAGCGCATAGATGGCTGAGAGGTAAACAGAAGGAAGGAGTAAATCACCACGCCAGTCACGACTACAATCTTACGTAGGATGAGAAATCAAAATCATCATGATGTGATCCCTAGTTACCGTAGTGATGTGAAAGATTATTGAGAAGGCCCCTTAAATAAAAGCAAACAGAGAAAGTGAAACAAATATTGGCCACAGACTGATTTTGAAAATACAAAAATTACATATTATTTAAGTGTTTTAAAGTGTATTTTTTGTATGAAATGTAAAAACCGTATTATTTAATGTAATGAAACATCATCGTAATAAACCGTGTACTGTGAGATCTAGCTACCAATTCGTGTGCTCTCTCTTGGATCCCCCCCCCCCCAATCCGTTGTCGGCTATCTGCACGCTGCGTCATTCTTCTCCTTCTCAGTATCCTTTTTCTTCGTTTCGGTATCCGCTCTAACACCAAGTGTGGAAAACATTCAAACAGGTAAGGAAGGAGATTTGGAGAAGTGCGCAGTCACAATTAGAACACGCACGCGCGCGCGCACGCACATGTATGTCATATAGGCTTCTACCGTGGCATAACTACGGGCGGTCAGGGGATCAGGGATATAATTCCCCCCCCCCGAAAGAGCTTTACAAATTTCAGCGAAATTTCTTATCATTTAACGTAAGCCCATTTCTAATCCAGTTGCATTTGTTAAAGATGTATTGAATTCTTTTACACTATTTCCATTGAAGGCTTGTAAAAAAATTGTAGGAATAAAAGGAATTATAATATTTGTAAATTAATAAAATAAAATACACTTAAAATTTCTTAATAACGACAATCACTTAAGATTTGGTGAATAACGTACGTATTTGCATCATTAAAAAACAATTACGGACGCTCCAGAAAACGAAGCAGAGCCTATTAATCTACCTTTACTTTACACTTCGCCTTACAAGATTGTCTACGTCATGAATCCTCTAGTCTAATATCTAGACTATGGTTCGAACTAGTAGCATAGATAAACTAGACTTGCAGTTTGCTGACTTTAATTCGGAAAATGGGAAGATTTTGTTACTGGATTTTAAATAAAAAATTACGTACTTCTTCACAAACTGTAAGTTGCTTTAAAACATTTTTGTAACAACATCCTTAAATAAAAATACAAAGGAGTAATAAAACTGAGTTTTTCTAAATATCTTTAGAAAAACTCATTTTCACAAGATACATTAAAAATACAAATTTAGAAACAAAGTGATTGCTAATGACATGAGATTTATTTTCCTTAATTTGAATAACAGTTAATCAAGACATAATATTTTGAAATCACCGCTTTTCCATATTTTTTTCAACCTTTATACTTTGTTTTTTTACTCAAAAAATTTATAACGCAAAGAAATAATAAAATGTATTTACAAAATTATATGGGAAGAATCCTGAATTTTTCATTTTTCCTGAGGAAAATGAGTAACCCAACCTTCAAGCTAGTCTCATCGCCCCCCCACCCCCCACCCAAAGAGCATGTTCTAATTACGTGACTGGGCTTCAACATGCAACAAGTCGTTACCCATGTGGATGGTTCGTAATTATGCATAGTATTACACACGTAATCACTGAACATTCCATGCTCAGATGGAGACTGTTTGTGCAAAATAACTGGCTTTCAAGGTCTAAAGAAGAAGAAATTTAAATTTGCATGTGGAAAAAATGTATTGAATTCTTTTACATTATTTCCATCGAAGCGTCAGGAATACTACGCTGTGTTGTGTTGTGAAGTGTCAGGAACATTGTGATGTGTTCAATAAACACAGCGGCAATGCGAGGCACTGACGTTAAGTACTTTCATTAAAGTGCGTCAGAGAAAGTAACTTGTGACAATCTGCAACACGCGATCGTTACCATACCGGATACAGTCCGACTTCTTCGTTATGTGCAGTACGGACATAAAGTAAGTATTATAATTTAATTCATTTAATTTAATTTAATTTAATTAATTTAGAAAATGCCTGAAAAATAAAATGTTGAAACGATGGAAAGAGAAGAGAGTTTATTGCATTATTGCATTGAGAATCACTCAAGAAAGCGTTGACTTATGTTGACCAAGGACAGTCAGTTGACCGATAAACTGAGTGCGGAGAACTAAAAGAAAACGGAGAAATAAAAAAAAAAATTCGCTACAGAGTGATTTTGAAAACATAATTACATAGTATAAGTGTGTTTAAAATGTGAAATTGTAAAGTTTAAAGTTGTTGTTTAAAGTGTGTTTTTGTATGAAATTGTAAACCGTACGATTTGAAAACCGTATATTTTATAACCCTGCTAGTTGTAACTTTTTTTAAGTTTCAATACAAGACTCCCCGGTAATTATTCTGTCTAGCCGTTTAAACATTTTTGGATAAAGTGAACGTGCTACAAATAATATTGTGGCGAGTGAACGTCGGTACCACGTGTTTATTGTTCTCCCTAACAATTTAACATAACTACAATGCATTATCTGAAATATTTCGCGGTTTTGAATTAATAGTGGACCTCATCTCGTCCATTGCTGTGGGTAATTGGTTGTTGTAGCATATGATTTACAATACATATAAACTGGTCTGAAGTTTCTTAGAATTAATTTCTCTTCCTTTTAACAGTCTGATAGTTGGTTAGCTTTATCAGGACAATGATCTGAAGGCTTCGCCTTTCGGCCGCATCGATCGGTAAGGTATTGCATTGCTTCCACTTATAGAGGTATTATTGAATAAACGGTAATAATTATTTTTCATTATAATATGAAATCAGTGCTTCATCTTGCTGACATACCGTCTCATTTTAAATTCGCATTTAAAATTTCAAACTTTCCTTCGTTGTCCATATCCATCTTCTTAGTACTCTACCGTTTTTCTACATCATTCCACGTTTCGTCCGTTAGCTGCGACTTTTCTCATCCTTTATGGCTTTACATTTCCATGTGAGCTTCGACATAGTACCATAACGTACATCATCCCGTGACTCATCTGTCTTCTCTTATCACCTATTATTTCCATCAGTTTTGATGTCATCTCACCCCAGCACGTCTCTTCGTGTATTTTTTCATACATTATCCGTTTTGGTATGGTTTTACTTGAGTTTGGCATCGTTTTTGACTGAGTTATACTCTGTGCCACTGCAAGCCTTCGAGTTTCCACCATGATCTTACCTTATACGAACTAATCAAATTTATTATTCCATTTCCTACTTAATGAAATCCAGGAGCCTGCGCGGCTAATGTAGAATACAGGTTTGTCAATTCATACGTCGTCAACTGTAAGGGATTCTAATAATCGCTGTCTTCTTTCATTCTGTTTACACTGCTCAGCGCTTTATCGTCATTTGGTGCTGATTCTATCTTTGCATTTATATTTCATATCAAAATACTTAAGAATCGTTTGAGCATACCCTTTGAGGTGTTATAGTCGAGTATTATACCGATTATTCACCGCATCGTCGTTGATGGTGGTTCTACTGACAATACAGGAACTTGGAGGCATCCTAACCTCGCATCTTATTCCAATCTGTTCCTTTCCGAAAATCTTGCCTCCCAGAACATTTGCGACAAAATTACTGTCATGTGACATGTTTTATAGTGTCTTCCGTATTTGAACTTCCTAGGTGACCGAAAGTTTAACCTTTTCGGTTTCTTTAATATCTAGTCCAATTTTTGTTTTTTATTAACGTACCGTACGATGTGGATGAAGAAGTAGTCAAGCACCTTCCAAAACACTTGGACTACGACCAAGCGATTCATGTTAACTTGAACAAAAACATAATCCACAAATCGTCATATTTGGACGCTTACTTTAAGAAATCAGTATTGAAAGCTTGGTGAGGCGACGGCGACGGAGGGCATGGACATCATGCCCGAGTCAGGGATCGTGCACGCCAGACAACACACGATGATTTAGAACGAAGAACACTGTTTAGACATCGCTCCTGGCCAACGCTCGATTCCTCTGAACATCATATACGACGTTTGCGCAGAGTAGTTCTCATTTCATGCATCTACTAGGTGTGGGCAAACAGTTCAAAGACATCGCGTGTCGGTGACTCCGTACATGATGGCAACCAGTAAGACGAGACGCCCCAGCTCATACTCTATATGCCCATGAAGATACAACGCCTGGGTGTGAAAAAGTGTGTTTATAATACATTCCGCTACGTCCGCACTGAGGGCATAATTAGGCGTATGATCGAGGATCGTAACTTCTTGGAGCAGTGTGCGGAAAGAAACTTGGCGTTTCTGAATTCAGTTCCGACATGGACTGACAATACTGGTAGGACTGAAAGTGGGATCTCTTTGCGATGTTTCGACAACTGGCTAAACCGACGGTATTCTTAACGGTGAGCGCAAATGAGATACGCTGGTTCAATTTGCTGTGGACTTTGTATAATTTGAACGACTACTTCAAAGACATAGCCGTGACGAGAGAGAACATCATGCAACCTTTGGACAGAAGTAAACATAGTCACTTGGAAAACGTAGAGTGGTGCCTGTACTTTATGAAACTTGTGGACATTCAACTTACGATGCTGCAGTCGAAACACAGGTACAACCCGTTTGGATGCTACAGAGTACTGGATTACTTTATACGAATCGATTTCCAGCACAGAGGAAGCACACATGCGCATTTAGTACTATAGGGTTGTCGCTACTGGATGGGGCCGTAGCCATCCGCCTACCTGTTTGTACCCGTCACTTCAAGAAATGTTATTTTTATGGCCACTAAAAAGGTGCATTTATTGTTAAGAGAGTTTTATAGTAGAGTTACTGCGGCGGCCCCATGCAACGGATTAAGTGGCGTTTTAGTCCGTTGCATATATGTTTACTTAGTTCAAAAACTAACATAATTATAACATCGCAACGATTATATAACATTATGTGATACATTAATGATAATATTACCGTTATATAATAATAATCATCATCATCATAATAATAGGTCTAATAATAATATCGATAATTTTAATAATAATAATAATAAAAATATTTTTTATTATTATTATTATTATTATTATTATAAGAATACTACATGGTGAATGATGATTATTATTTATTTAAAGGCCTAATTTAGGGGCACACACAGGTAGGGGCAGGCTACGGCCCCATCTAGTATCGACAACAACTACTACTTGTGGCTTGAGAACGATCCACTCGAGCCGGTCGGCGAGAACATGTCACAAACAATCAAGTTACTAACAGACTTGTGCTCAGTGAGCGACAATTACATACAAGAGAAGGTCACTAATTAAATATATCGCCACACGTTCACGTACACCAAGCATGGCAAGACATCGTATCGCTTCACCATACCATTTTGGTCGACGAAAGAAACCCGAGTAATCATACCGATGGCTGGCACTGACCAATGCCGTGCGCCGCTGCAGCGACAGGCGAAGAAGGTGCGAGAAAAGTCATACGACAGCATAGACGTGTTCTTGAAAGGCAACGGCTTGAACTATGAGAGTTATCTGAATCTTATACGCGCCTCTCTCAAAAGACCGTGCATGCTCCTCACACGAACCGTGCAACAGATGTTCACGAATACGTTCAACCCGTGGATTGCCAAGGTCTTGATCTTCTCAAACACAGACATGCAGTTCATCTTAGACGAGTAGACCTACTCTTGCGCGGCGTACATAGAGCAGTATGTGCACCCTGCATGAGTCAGATTGCGACTACAGCAAACTAATTACGAAAGCGAGTGCCAAGATGCTATAAACGCCGTAGTCTGTGCAAGAGACTTGGTTATTGCTACGAATGCCGATGAGCGTGTGCAATTGAATAGTGTATTTCATTCCAACTATGCCGCCGCACAAGCGACACAAGGCACACAAGAGTAAGAGCGTTATGGACAAAGAGGATCTGAGTGAAAACAGCACCGACATATGATCATTCAGAAATACGAGAGCGACCATAAAACTTGGACTGTGTGAACTTGTCTCAGTTCGTCACGTGGCACACACCGGTACAGACGAGAAGAACACGTGAGAATACATTTACAGACGACGCTGGTGATGTGTTGTTGGATAAAGGTGCCGAGCAAGATGAATTACAAGACAATGCCAATGCTCGGGTAGACGGTGCGCAGCCTAGCGAAGTAAAATACCGCAAGATAGCCTTACGAGTTAGACGACCTCTACAGCTATAAGCGAGAAACGGTAACGCTGTTTGTGCCATTTAAAAACGAAGTCGTGTACGTGCTAGACGGAAACAAATTCATACAAATCTACGATACAAAAGAGCAGGTTATACTTGAGGCAAGGAAAGAGTTTGAAGTGGACCGGGTGGAAGAACTGAAAGCACTGTGCGATTTGGAAAATGAGTGACTGACGACTACTGAGGAAGAAGCTAACAGAGTAACACTGGACAATCCACTAGGCAACGACACTACTACCGACAACATTGATGGTTTCGATCGGATCACATTCGCCGGTATATCGGCCGTACGTAGAAGCAGTAACGTCAAGAGTAGTGAGGAACGATGTCAACTGATGCCCTTAGCCAACAGAGAACAGCTTGAGTTTATTCTGGAATTAATATATCGTCTGCACAGACCAAACACAGAACCTCTACAAGTATTCTTTACAGGCCCTGGGTAAACGTTTACGGTGATATCGATCATGGAAGCGGTGAATCGTTACACTCAGCAGCATAACTCAATGTGGCATGCGCTCCGACGGGCAAGGCGGCAGTACCACGGTGCATTCGGCGCTTACACTCACTACAACGCGGTTTAAGTTATGCAAACTTACAAACATTGCGGCGGTTACTTCGCAACGTAAAGTGTGTGATCATCGCGACATTAGCATGATCGGCTCGAACACGTTCAACAGCGTAAACACGCGTCTACAGGAAGTAACGGCCAACTACACGCATTCGGGCTACACGCCATTCTGAGTGGAGATTTCAAACAATAGCCGCCGGTCAACGCGAGCCCGATATACAAGCGGACCACAGCCGTACTGTGGCAGTCGTTACACTACTTCCTGCTCGTTCAAGTTATGCGTCAGAGCGACGTTCAGTTCTCAACGATCTTAACGAAGTCGGTAGCGGGCAAAGATTGACGGCTGAAGAACAAAAGGTAATAGAATCACGGTTTCGCGCTAAACAGTGATGTGAAGAAAATCTACGAAGCGTTGTGCGTTTGTTTCATCGCAACCACCTAGTTGAAATGTGTAACGCAGGGACTGCGCCCGCTGAGACGTCCTACGATGTGGATCTCATACAAGGTCACAAAGCAAAGTAGAAGCTGGTGTTGTCGAAGCCGCCTGCACAAGTATAATGTGATGGAAACGGTTGGCTTGCCTTCTGTGTTCGTCTCGTCACCGGCTATCCGTACATGATCACCATAAAGATAGATGACGAGGATGGATTAGTCAACGGCGCAGTTGGCGTTCTGGAATATATAGATTCTGGCCAGCTAAACCACAACACTTTGTGGTTTCAGCTAAGCTAAATTTGGTTTCACTTTGAGAACGATAATTTGGGAGTTAAACTGCGTATAAAATCAAAGTCAGTTTAACTCAAACCCAGTTTATCACCAAAGTCCATCGGTGGACAGGCATTCTTGTAACATCTCGCTCGGTGGCAAAGTTAAGTGTAAGCGCACGCAATTCCCAGTTTGTTGGCGTGTGCTCTGGCCGTTCACAAGTCCCAGGGCGGTACATCCGACAGAATAGTGTATGATTACGAAAAGAGCCAACAGACGTCTTTGATCTACGTAGGCCTGAGCAGAATGATGAGTACTTGACTAATCAAACAACGACTTCAACTTCTATCACGGCAGAGGCAGCAGCGCGCCAGTGCTTAAGGAGATGACCGACGAATGCTTGCGCTGTGAAAGACATCGCCTGAACATTGTAACAACAGACGGTGAGAAATTCTGTACAACAACACTACTGACGACGACGACGACGACGATGACGAAAAAAAAAGTCTTTCGTCGTATGCACGTCTAACATTCAAAGTCTAGTGTCACACAACTTGGTCTTTAGCAGCGACCCAGTCACTTCACGCTCCAACTACTTGGCACTCACGTAGACTTGGATGGATAAAGACAAAACCGTCAACACACCCGGCTTCAAACACACTGAGTCCAAAGATGACGACGACCAATAGCCCATTACGAGTCGTGGCACTGACAAGAAGAAGCGTAAAGCTTCAAGAATCAGAAAACATGCAGGGCTCATGTCACTAGACTCTTTCCGATACCCAACTAATCTGGATTGAACTGTCTACAGAATGTTCATGTTGGCGAAGGCGTAAGTCTACTAGTGGAAACTGAGATGCCCAACCAATTCAGATTCTTTATAGTGTCAGTCTATATTCATCCGCAGACACCACTCAATTACATCTTGATGTTCTTAACGGTTTACTACACCGAGCATGACAGAACAATAGTTAGCGACTGACTAACATACCGCTTCTGCTTACCGGGGACTTTAACGTTGAGGCGTCTAACGATAGTCTGAAACAGTTTCTGAACGACCAAGGTCAGACTGGTGTTGGCCGCGGGTCCAACTGACTTCACAACTACTCGTACCACGATATTGTCCTGCCTTCAACAAAATTTTACAAATTAGTCAGCATTGTGTGAAATAAATAAAATAAAAGACATGAAAGTTCGTTGCACTCATTTATTTATTACCAACCCTAAAAAACATCCCGGCACGACAACACCGCCTATGTAAGACGTTTCCCGCCAAAAACCTCAGCGGCAGTTACACCCACACTACCTACTGTTTTGTTTTTTAAATACCAACTTCTTCGAAAAGCTTCACTTTTACGTTCATCTTTCTGTTAGTTCCTGTGAGACTCATTGTGATTAGACGTATTCATTTACTACATATTGAAAAATATTTTAAGGATTTAAGTAGCTGCTTCCTTTGGATGATTACTCAGATTCTACAAGTAAAGGGTGGACATCCACATTGTACACACAACATTTCTCTAATATTTATTTTGTAATAAAGATCTCATCTATAAAAGATAAAACGACTCTTTCATGCTCCGCAACAGGAGTTAGTTGCTATTCAGAAAAACAATATCTTTTATTGATACATCGGAGCCTCACTGAGCTTGATCAGTTTTCTTCTGAATTAGACATGCCGTTCTCCAGTCTTCAGACTTCTCTTCTCTTGTCCATTTGTTCAGATTAACCTGTGAGCACATAAAACCGGCTGTCCTCCTTCATATGTTATAAGGTCAGCTGTGATATTATCTATTCCTGGAGCCTTTTTTATATCTTCATTTGCTGGTCTCGCTTCTTGCTGATCTTCAGTTGCTGACATATTCTGTTTGCTGACAAAGATATTCTCAGCAGTTTTTTTCTAACCTACGTCATCTGTACATTCAGAATTTTATTTTACATTTAAAAGCTTGTGACAATACTCATGCCATTCCTTTTGGCACATCGGGTTTACCTCCTATCAAATTACCCTTTTTGTCTCTACAAAATAGACCTATTATTCCTGCTTGAAACATTAGTTTACTTCCTTTATTTTTGAGTAAAGCTCCCAGATTTCTTTCCTGTTATAATATTTTCTTTCGTTTCCTACATTCCTTATCTGGTAGGCTACTCTCTATTTTTTTTTAATCGGTAATCCTCCTCCTCTCTACCTTATGTTCTACTTTGTAACATAATTCTTCTAGCCAGATTTATTTCTTCAAACTCTCGTTTTATTTTATTTCAGGAAATAAAATTAACCCTTTAAATTTTTTAAATTTCAAAGAATTTGTTCTGAAATTTGCTATAGTGTAGCTTTCAATATCCGCCATTTATCGTCTGTATTCTTTTCATCCCGATCGTTTGCCTTTTCTGGCATTTTTTGTTATTTTCCTTGTTTATAAAAGGGCTACTTCTTTGTGTCACTTAAGTTTACTCTTATCGCAACTTTGTTAGCCTCTTAAAGTAGGCTTTCTGTAATCAGTTATTCTCTGGATACAAGGGTATGATTTGAATCACAATCTGGCCCGCCCCCATGTGACATGTATAGAGTTACATTTGTATTAAACTAAAATACGGCCTTCCTTGAAATCTGTACTACACATTTTGCCTTAGTATGATTTTACCTTAGCTACATTCGGACATACTACACAGCAACGTTAAGGAAACACTATAGGCATAATTACACACTATACGGTAGCTTAGTAGACTTGCCAACTATGCATACGGTTCTGTTTCGATTCCTAGGAGTACCATAAGATTTAGATGCTTTTTTCCAGCACTTAACGTCGACTCAGTCTGTGTAAGTGAGTGACAATATGTAGGCGGTAAGGTAGTGACGACCATATTGCCTTTTTGTGTGCTAACGTAGGTAACCAATGCTGTTTGTCCAAAGCATTTCAATGGTACAAAAAAACCAGTCTATTACAAATTATACACTATGCAATATGCAACACCCTTGATATAATATACAAAATTGTATACTCTACACCATACACTATAATCACAATGTTGGTGTATACCTTAATTTATTTAGTTTTCTTGCAAAATCCTTTCAGTTTTCAGTGTTGGAGTGGGCGACAAATTCCTTTACAGCTTTTACCCTAAATAACATAAAAAAAATTAACGTTATAAATGTTACTTAAAGTAAAAGTTACGGCCTTTATTCGTTCCCTACATCCGCAATCCAGACTACGGACTACATTTTGATTAGTAATAATAATAATAATAATAATAATAATAATAATAATAATAATAATAATAATAATAATAATAATAATAAACTATACGTTGTTTTGAATGTCAATGCTCCGATTAATGGAAACAACAAAACGAATCCAGAGAAAGTGGAAGAGTTTCGGTTACAACTCGAAGAAGAAATCCAAGCCTCCAGATAGGTGTCTCAAGATTCTAACAGGAGACTTCAACGCTCAGATCAAAAAGGAAAGGAAGTTCAAACGGCTGTTAGAAGAATATCCAGCTGAAAGAAACGGCAGCTAAGGCAGGTTTACAAATACCTTCTGAAAAGAGAGAGTATTTGAACCTGGACACCAAAGATCCAACTTGGACAATGAGGACCAAATATGGTGATAACGAAAGAGCTCAAAATTTCAAATACTTAGGCGAGACTGACCCCCAACATCAACGAAAAGGCAACGCTTAAAGAAAGGGCGATGAAGATGAAGACACCTTCAGACTATGCCAAAAGACTTACAAATCCAAATCATTCTTCTAGTATACGGTAGTCAGTCCAAAATGCTTATACGCGACAATAGCTAATAAAAGACTCTCAGAAGCAGAAAAAAAGGAAAACGGAATGTCTTACTATGGACTCCTTAGGAGGTCATAATATGCTCATAATATAATTATAACAACTAATATGCTCACATTCTAAGAAAAATAAAAACACAATTCGCGTAGGCGACAAGTCCATCAGGACTTAGAAATATCGGTATGGAGAACCATACATGACTTCCATGTTCTAAGATTTATATTTAAAATCATATTCGAAATGAAATATTTCCATAGAAACTACGTCTTTCTACTTATTGCTTCAGCATTAACCACAGTACTGTGGTCACTAATGTATACCACCTCACGTTTTCGCACTCGATTTTCACCGATGATGGCAGTCGATGGCACTGCCGAAAAGTCTGGTTTTGCAGAAAACATTGGACTACGGCTAAAGAGCCCGGGAAGCAGTTTTAACAAAAAACTACTTCTTTGTTGCCGATAACGTAGTACACATATAAATTCTCCCCTCCACCTTCAATTATAATTTTTAATAATAGAAAATTACCCCCACCCCGTTCACCTAACTTCTTCATTTATAGATATTTCATCTACGTTTCTACAGTGGATTACTATGAGCTTCTTATCAGGATACTTTATTTATAAAAATTAAGTACTTTACTCTTGTTAAATCATAATATGTTTCAGGTAAACTACCCCTTTCTCTTAACCGATCTTCTCCAAAATCAACAGACCTTCCGTCCTCTACAATTCAGCGAAGCATGCAAAAAAATATTTGATTCTGTTTCAATGTGCGGCAGTTATCCTTCGTCATGGGAACATTTCTCTTGTTACAACATAAAATGTTGCAGGTAAACTACCCCTTTCCCTTAAACGATCTTCACCAAAATCAATAGACCTTGAGCTCTCTGCAACTCAGGGGGTGCAAACAATTATTTGATTCTCATTGAATTTTCGGCAGTTATCGTTCGTCATAAAAAAATTACCCTTTTTAAAACATAAAACTTTGCTGATAAACTACCCCTTCCCTTAACCGATCTTCAACAAAATCAACAGACCTTGATTTCTCTTTAGTTCAAAAAGGTATGCAAAAACCTAGTTGATTCTATTTGAATTTACGGCAGTTATCGTTCGTCATATACAAAATTACCCTTGTTAAAACATAAAATGTTGCTGGTAAACTACCCCTTTCCCTTAACCGATCTTCACCAACACCAATACGTATTGAGAACTCTACAATACAGGGCTGTATGCAAAACATCATTTGATTCTGTTTGAATTTGCGGCTGTTATCGTTTACTATAGAAAAAAATTATTGATAAAAAACCGTTGCCGGTAAACTACCCCTTTCCCTTAACCGATCTTCACCAAAAACGATAAGTCTTGAGAACTCTACAATTCAGGGCAGTATGCAAAATATTATATGATTCTGTTTGAATTTGCGGCTGTTATCGTGTGCCATACAAAATACCCTTGATAAAACAAAAAACGTGGCTGGTAAACTTCCCCTTTCCCTTAAACGATCTTCACCAAAAACAATAGGTCTTTAGTACTCAAGAAATCAGGGCTGTATGCAAAAACTTATTTGATTCTTTTTGAATTTGCGGCTCTTATCGTTTGCCATAGAAAATACCCTTTTAAAACATAAAACGTTGCAGGTAAACTACCCCTTTCCCTTAACCGATCTTCACCAAAATCAAAAGGTCTTGAGAACTCTACAATTCAGGGCAGTATGCGAGACATTATTTGATTTTGTTTGAATTTACGGCTGTTATCGTTTGCCAAACAAACAAAATTACCCCTGATAAAAAAAAACCGTTGCCGGTAAACTACCCCTTTCCCGCAACCGATCTTCACCAAAAACAATAGGTCGCTAGTACTCTACAAATCAGGGCTGCATGCAAAACATTATTTGATTCTGTTTGAATTTGCGGCTGTTATCGTTTGCCAAACAAACAAAATTACCCCTGATAAAAAAAAAACCGTTGCCGGTAAACTACGCCTTTCCCGCAACCGATCTTCACCAAAAACAATAGGTCGCTAGTACTCTACAAATCAGGGCTGCATGCAAAACATTATTTGATTCTGTTTGAATTTGCGGCTGTTATCGTTTGCCATAGAAAAAAAATCTACAGACAGACAGACACACACACAGACACTTTTCGAAAAACGATTTTTTTCATGTTTTGAGTGTAGTACAATCAGAATCTGCAATAATCTCGAACACGATTTTTTTGCCATCACCATACTTCCATTTCCTTAAGGAACATGGAAGTAAAATTACACTTGATAAAAAAAACGTTGCAGGTAAACTACCCCTTTCCCTTAACCGATCTTCACCAAAAACGATAGGTCTTGAGAACTCTACAATGCAGGGCTGTATGTAAATATTATATGATTTTGTTTGAATTTGCGGCTGTTATCGTTTGCCATACAAAATACCCTTGATAAAACAAAAAACGTGGCCGGTAAACTACCCCTTTCCCTTAAACGATCTTCACCAAAAATAATAGGTCTTTAGTACTCAAGAAATCAGGGCTGTATGCAAAAACTTATTTGATTCTGTTTGAATTTGCGGCTCTTATCGTTTGCCATAGAAAATACCCTTTTAAAACATAAAACGTTGCTGGTAAACTACCCCTTTACCTTAACCGATCTTCACCAAAAACGATAGATCTTGAGAACTCTACAATTCAGGGCTGTATGTAAAATATTATATTATTTTGTTTGAATTTGCGGCTGTTATCGTTTGCCATACAAAATACCCTTGTTAAAACATAAAACGTTGCCGGTAAACTACCCCTTTCCCTTAACCGATCTTTACCAAAATCAACAGATATTGAGAACTCTACAATTCAGGACTGTATGCGAAATGGTATTAGATTCTGTTTTAATTTGCGGCTGTTATCGTTTGCCAAACAAACAAAATTACCCTTGATAAAAAAAAACCGTTGCTGGTAAACTACCCCTTTCCCTCAACCGATCTTCACCAAAAACAATAGGTCGCGAGTACTCTACAAATCAGGGCTGTATGCAAAAAATTATTTGATTCTGTTTGAATTTGCGGCTGTTATCGTTTGCCATAGAAAAAAATCTATAGACAGATAGACACACAGACACACACACAGACACTTTTCGAAAAACGACTTTTTTTCATGTTTTGAGTGTAGTACAATCAGAATCTGCAATAATCTCGAACACGATTTTTTTTGCCATCACCATACTTCCATTTCCTTAAGGAACATGGAAGTAAAATGTGGAATCATGGGTGAAGATAATAGGAAACAGAGAAGTGTTTAGAAGGAAATTTGCGGAGGTGAAGGATTCGGCCGAAAAGAAACCTAGGAGAACCAAAAGGGTGTTATCGGAAGAAGAAGGACAAGCGCTTGCGAGTCAAAGAATTAAGGAATACTGTGAAGGAGAAAAAATCTCCAAAAAAGAAGTTGTGTAATCGCAGCCCATAAATGACTGAAACGAAAAAGTAAAAAAGGGAGGAATAATACTAATAAGAAGGGAAAGAAGAAGAAAGATAAAGAGAAGAAGAAAAGGAAGAAGAAGAAGAAGAAAAAGAAGAGAGGGAATATTTAAGTTTCTATTATCATCAATATTTTTATTGTTCTTATTATAAATATATCTATTACAGTGTTGTTGTTGATTAATATACTGCATTAACAGTCTATTGTAATGTTAACAGGAATAAAAATTGAAGTAAGTAAAACTACAAATCGTTATGAATTTGTGAATTCTGAAATGTGAAACAACGTACTACAGAACTGGAAACTACAAACTCCTTCATGCATTTTTAGAATTAATTTTCAAGTTATCAAGTAAACCAAAAGTCAATAAGTCATTCATTAAGTGTCGGTAACTGAATGGGTTGTGCCATTTTAATCCAATATACAACCCAGTATAGGTACGAGGACTACGATCAAGCACAAAAATTTCCTTCGTACTTCAATTGGTCCAACTTTTACCTTACAGCTTACTTTACCTTACTACCGTTTCCCGTTTATAAGGTTCGGGTTCGGGATAGGCCAGGCTACATAAATAGGCACTGGTGGCTAGCACAGCGCCTTGTCCAGCTAATTGGGCTAGATGCCCGGTGTGGAGTCGGGTACTGGGGCGACTGTGTCCACCAGCGCCACTGTGACGCCCAGACTCCCAATACAGAATGAAACTCTGCGTATTACTGCTGCTTGATCGCTACTGTTAGAAACCTGACGACCTTTTCCCGAACAGTGAACTTGAGACGCGCAGTGAACAAACACCTCGTTGCGGGGATAACAGAATTTTCATTTATTTCGCACGTGCGCAGAACAGTCTTGTAAAGTGTTTCATCGGTAGCAGCGTACGTCGGGTTATAGTAATTACCTGCGAGGATAAAAGTATTTGTGGGACTCATTGACATTAGTCGTGAATATAAAGTATAACGAAAACTGGAAGTGACTTTTGTTTTTAAATACAATCCATAAAGTTAAAATGTAAATCGATTTCTGGAGAGAAATTCCGAACCATGCAGATTTTGTTGTGAAGCGACAATTGTGATAGGTAAAGTTAGAGAGAGAGAGAGAGAGAGAGAGAGAGAGAGAGAGAGAGAGAGAGAGAGAGAGAGAGAGAGAGAGAGAGAGAGAGAGAGAGACAGACAGACAGACAGACAGAGACAGAGACAGAAGACAGAGAGGGGGTGAGAAAGGGGGGGGGGGGAGAGAGAGAGAGAGAGAGAGAGTGTGATAGCAGACTGTAACCGCCTACTCTCTCTCTAATCACTGATTAAGTGGGGGTAATATTCGAGTTACCCCCTGCGCATCTCAGCGTTCAAAAACTATTGTCAGGTTTCTAACACTATTCGGTCGGGGGCTTTTGGGTTTGCGTGATGGTGGTCTTTCGTCTGTTCTGAGGTGCAGGAGATGATTGTAATGAGAGGTATAGGTTTGGTTGCCCTACGGAGCTCAGAAAGCGGTCAGGCATACGAACCTTCGCCCCTGGGTTGATAGCGTCATTGACGACGAACCAGGAATTGTTGGATATATAGCGAAAGGTTCCGGATCGGAACGCTTCCAGCCGTGATACAGTTTATGGTTTTGCAGCAGTGACCAAAATGCGGGCTCTGGGCCACTACTGCTACGCAAGCTTCCATAAACATTAGCCACATAACTGATCCATTGCACAATTAGTTACATGTCGCTCGCTATGTTAAGTCCGTTTTATTGAGAATGATAACGATAAACAAAAAACAGGAAACAATACCCAGGTTGCGTTACAGGGTGTAGGCTACCTAACCGTTCGTGATCACTCTTCAAACGAAAGCTGAATACACACGCCGTGACAAAGCGTACAGCAGACTTTCAAACCATTCCAAGTGTATCTTTTCAACCATTCCATTTCAAAATCATTAACTTTCTAAGAATTAAGCCTACGTTTTGTTAACTTTTTAAATCATACGCAGTATTTTTCACATGGAAGTAGCCAGGCGCCTTTTATATGAGAGTATACGAATTACAAATGGCGACTGTGAATAGTTGAGTGTATAAATACTGAGTCGTGCCCGGTATTTGTCAGACACTATCAAACAGAAACTGGTTCTAAAACGTTTAGAAGGAATTAACGCAATTTTTACATTAGGAAATAATGACGAACGTCGTACTGAAACTACGGTTAGGTTTAGGCTCAAACCAGTTGTGAGATTTTGGCTCTTTAGCACCGAGTTCAATTTACCACGCTTCATCAAATAATTTTCTTTTTAGACAAAAAAAAGTGTCACTCTGCGTTTGCTGGGTTATGACTGTCTTGGCTTAATTAATCTAGTGTTTGAGATATTTTATTTTGCAGACAATACTTGGGCAGTATTAGCAAAGAAACATCTTAGAGTACTTGTGTGGAATTGCCCATAACTTTTAATCTCCGAAGACAAAATTAAAAAGTTGAATAGGCAAAATTAAAACGAAAAACAAAAAAAGTTAAATAATACAAAAAGTTTAAAAACACATAAAACATAAAAACAGAAATTAGAAAAAAGTTTTACGACAAAAAATATGTTGTCTTGATTAGAAGAAAATTTAAGATAGTTTTTTTTTACTGGGAACGAAAATATTAAAACATTGGATAGATTACGCTAAAACAGTAAAAACCCTGCAAATATGATACAAGGCAAGAAATATTTTTGCTTAAAAAATAAAGTTATTTGAGCAGAAAGGGGAACTGGGGTAAAATGGAGTCAGTACTTTGAACAGTTGAAATCTCACAAATGTCGAAATTGTCGCGCACGATACGTCTAATACTATGGTGGCGATCTCCTAGCGGACCGTCTCCACTGCTTCTATGCTTGTGTCTAACCGGTTTAATCTCCAACCTCCGTTTTATAAATATCTGTTCAATTTTTATGATAGGTTATGATATGATAGGCCTATATGTCATCGCCCTTTTTAGGTTTTTCAATATATTTCTATTCCATCGTAATTCGTTTAGCCATTCCTTACCAGCGTTATTCTCTATTTATAATGTCTACTGTGTTTTTACCATCCTCACTAATAGTCACACTGCGTCAGGTTTAAAAATCCCGGCAGTAACTTGAATTCTGGATTTTTAAACACTTCGAATTGGCGAGCGGCGGACGTTATGCTGTTTAAACTGCAAACGTACCCACTGTCAACTCTGTACAGAGTAATTGATTCTATTTCAGAATATTTCATTAATAAAGTTGTGTCAGTAGTTATAATCACACACAGAAATAACACTGTTGCACACCGCTAAAGAAAAAATTATTCCGATTAGCGCTTTCAAGATTCACAACTCGTCATCAGATCGTCAGCTCTTAGCCGATCTGATGATGGCTGTAAAGCTTGAAAGCGCTTATCAGAATAATTTTTTTCTGTAGTGGTGTGCAACAGTGATATTTCTGTGTGTGATTCTATTTCAGTTTACAGCTAGGTGTTCTAGTCTATATCGTGTATTTTAAATGTAGTGGTGTGTCTGGTAAGTGAAAGGCAGGGCATTCACAATTTCTTGTGTTTGTGCTTTTCACTTGTGACAAATGGGCCTACTTCAGCTTTTATATCAAAACTGAAACGCAGAAAACTACAGCCAGGGCAAGGAAATAATAAAAAACGTTTATGATTTCATAATAAAAGAAGCGCAATCAACTGGAAAATGCGACGAGGGATTTACTATTCCATTCAAAATTGCAGGAAAGAACAGCAGATGAAAGGAAGGACTAGAGTTTAAAAAATATTGCACGAAGCTGAGAATACGCGTGATGATGACAGTCCAGAATGTTCATTTAAAGGACAAACATGTTATTCATATACACGTAATTTCAATTCACAAGCACAACTGTAATAGATTATAGACACCACCTTCACCGTAGCAGATACTTTTGCTTATCATTGATCTTCACGCCTCATTTAGGGAGTTTCTAATGTATTTCCCTGATCATATACAACCATGTTCTGCACACAAAATCATACACAACCTGTTATGAACACGCATTTTCATTCGTTTTTGCCTACTAGGTCTCTCAGCACCCTCCCATAGAGACAGCTCAACGTGGCAGTCACCAAGTTCTCCATTTATACAGCTGTTAATAATCGCTGTCACCATTCTGTAGAATTCTGGAATACCACATTTTATTATTTCGACGAGGTCTATGACTTCTCCCCAATCAAAATCCGTTGTTTCTGAATTCTGACGATATTCTCTATCAAACTAACAAAAAACAAAATTTTACAAAAACTTAAAATTAACTCTTATAAAATATTTTTTAAAATTGTAAATAACACAAGTGTGTGTGTATGCGCGCGTGTGTGAGTGTTTTGATCGTCACCAAATTGATTAGTCATCAGTGTTTCCTCACTCACCCTTCAAAGACATAGTTGATTGCTATTGAGAACTTAACCGGCTTACCACTCCTGCAGGAACCGTCATTAAGGTCACTGCTATCTGTCCTTCTCTGCCTGTTTCTGGGCGTGCGTATGCGCACGCTTGCGCGTGTGTAAAGTTGCCTCAGACCTTGCGCTCACGAAATCTCTGATCCCAAAATTTTCCTTGTCTGTTATTTCAGACCTTTTACTAAATCTGCTGTCATTCTCGTTTTCGGAAGTCTGTTACGTTTACGAACATCTCTCGCTAAGAGCCGTATGGCGGCGCCAGCCAGGCTCAATTGCATCTCTCGCTAAGAGCCGTATGGCGGCGCCAGCCAGGCTCTATTGCATCTCTCGCTCAGAGCCGTATGGCGGCGCCAGCCAGGCTCAATTGCATCTCTCGCTAAGAGCCGTATGGCGGCGCCAGCCAGGCTCAATTGCATCTCTCGCTAAGAGCCGTATGGCGGCGCCAACCAAGCTCTATTGCATCTCTCGCTAAGAGCCGTATGGCGGCGCCAGCCAAGCTCTATTGCATCTCTCGCTAAGAGCCGTATGGCGGCGCCAGCCAGGCTCTATTGGATCTCTCGCTCAGAGCCGTATGGCGGCGCCAGCCAGGCTCTATTGCATCTCTCGCTCAGAGCCGTATGGCGGCGCCAGCCAGGCTCTATTGCATCTCTCGCTCAGAGCCGTATGGCGGCGCCAGCCAAGCTCTATTGCATCTCTCGCTAAGAGTCGTATGGCAGCGCCAGCCAGGCTCTATTGCATCTCTCGCTCAGAGCCGTATGGCGGCGCCAGCCAAGCTCTATTGCATCTCTCGCTCAGAGCCGTATGGCGGCGCCAGCCAAGCTCTATTGCATCTCTCGCTAAGAGTCGTATGGCAGCGCCAGCCAGGCTCTATTGCATCTCTCGCTCAGAGCCGTATGGCGGCGCCAGCCAGGCTCTATTGCAGCTCTCGCTCAAGCACTGTCGTCAGTTTGTTCTTTCTTGTCTGGCAGGAAATATTAGTTCAATTAGAATTTTGTCCCCCGATCGACACACCAACTAGCAAGAGGCGATTCTATCCAAATCACATCATTCCAGCTCGGAACACAGAGAGTTTACAAATCTGAGAGTTGATGGCGATTTGTTTAATTTCTCCTCAGAATTTTCCGAGCATCTTTGACTCCTCGAGGACTGTTTTTCTCCGTTTGATCCTCGGTCGCCCTTTCCCACTAGAATCTTGTGGACTCCATTCAGTGGCTTGTCGCGGGACGTCGTCCAGCTGTTTTCTGAGGCTATGGCCCAGCCAATTTCATTTTCCCTTTTGAATTTCTTTTTCGATCGTTTTCTGGGTTGCACGTGTACAGACTTCAGTATTGGTGATCCCGTCTGTTTACAATATTCATCGTAGACAACTGTTTGCAAAGACCTGGATTTTCTTTGCAACCCTTCCGTCACTTAACAAATCTCATAGACATTTGGAGGACAGCGTTGGTGCTGAAGTCTAAAATACGAATTCCTGGAGTGCAGTGTTAACATTCCGATGTTTTGTAATTTACGAAACGACTTCCCCTGATTTTCCAATCATCGCGATCAATACCTCTAGCTTTACTTACGACGGACCCGAGTTAAACAGACTGTGGCAATCTTCAGAACGTAGACCGTTCATCATTCCGAATATTTAACCGATGTGATGATATCATAATTCTTATATTTTCCTATGGATCCTTTTCCATAGAACAATATTTGTTTTATCGTCTCCTTTAGTTTTCTATCAGGATCTCCAAGCATTTGTATCAACAGTGTGTAATAATTTTGTTGAACAAGCGAAACGAATTCACAGTTTGACTGGACTATTTACCGTTTATGTGTCTCATGATAACGTCTGAACGGGTCCACCGAATTTTGTAAAACTGTTCGTACTTTTACATCACACGTCCCTATTGATTTTGAAATTGATTCCCCCCAAAATAGGGACGCAAGGGAAAATGTATGGGGAGCAAAATTTTGAAAAATCGAAAACGCCCATGTTGGGTATAAAATTAAAAAAATCTGAAAAAGAAGTTCCGTTTTGGAAATCATAAAATTTTGAGATGCCAAGGCCCAAAAAAAGATCAAATATTTAAAAAAATTGTAAAAATCGAGCGAATTCGATGTATCAGACTAAAGAAAATTCTAACCCAAACGCGAACGTAGAGTTTACCCTTAAAAATTGTTTAGCTTTGGGGCACCCCTAGGAAAATTGAAATAAAAAATTTTTGAAAAACGTCAAGTCTACTTGGGGCACCAAATTTTGAGAAATTTTATTCAAAACCCCAACTCAGTACCAAAATAATTTTACAAAATTAATATCATTAATATCTGTCATCTGTCAAATTTTATACCACCTTCAATAAGTTTGTAAGCTATGTTTGGAGAAAATTTACATATTGTTATCCGTTATGTAAATTTGTGAAACGTAGTAGATATGGCCTATAAGGAGATGTATAGAAACTTGTAAGTTACCACTAAATTATTTGTCATTTCATGCATTATGGAAATAATCATGGATACACAGTGATTTAGTTACAGGTTTAAAAAATTAAAATGTTTGAATTTGGATTTTTTCTAACAATAAACGTATTTCCTTTAAAAGCAGTAAGCGAATTCCGCAGTTCACGATAAATAAAATAGTGTTTTACATCATGTGAATGGCTGTCAATAAGAGCTTCCATGTAATCACCTCGGAACCAACTCGTCAGCCAGTTGAAGAGGTAGACAGTGATATTTCGGTTTTTGTAAACAATATTTCTGTGTTTCAATAATTGTGTTTACCTAAGCAGGCCACGGTACTTTTAATCTGATATACACTCACATATGCTATCTATAAATGCATACAGGCTTTTAATAGTATTCGTAGACTGAAGCTGTTGGATGCAATGGAAAGCTTAGGTATATCAAGAAAACAAAAAAAATTCACAGAAATTAGTATGCTGAACACTGAGGCTACAGTTATGATTGGTAGTACGATGAGCTAACGGTGTTAGACAGGGAGATGCCCTATCAGCTTTGGTCTTCAACTTAGCATTGCACAAGATAATACAGGATCTTGACACTAATGGAGATATCACCTTCAGGCTCACCTTGACACTAATGGAGATAGTATGGGAGCTCTTATAGAAATGTTACAAAAAGAGGAGAAACAGGGGTATAAAAACGTCCTGAAAATAAACGAACAAAAAATATAAAAATGAGTACATCAAAGGCAAGAAGAGCTATTCAAAATCGTAATATTGAAGATTATACATTTGAAGGGGTAGCAAGTTTTACATATTTGGGAATAGATCTGAATAATATAAACCAGACATCAGAAAACGTCGACGGGATGGTAATTATTGGAAACCATGCAAAGATGATACTCCTTGGTTCCCAAGTAATCTTCCGATCTACTTAACAGAAGTTCTATGGAACTCTCATCAGACCAGTGGTAACAATGAATCGGAAGATTCTACTCCTAAAATAGCAGATATCTTCACTTTAAAAGCGTTTGGCAAAAAAATATTAAGGAAAATGTATGGCCAAAAAAGAAAAAGAGAAATCTGGAAGACGAGGAACAATTCTGAAATACATACTATACTGGAAGGAGGAGATATAATACGATTTATTAAATTTATAAGGATTGGTTGGCACGTGAAGAGACAGGCAACCAAAACGAATCCAATATGGTGAATTTGGAGGAGTGAGGCGGGTAGGAAGCACTAGTAACGATGGGTGGAAGAGGTGGAAATGGATATGGAAAGGATGGCAATCAGGAATTGGTGACGCCTGACAGTGGAGGCGAATAGTGAAGTGCGGGAAGCCGAGATGCGCGCAGGGCTGTAGCGCTTTGGAAGAAGACGGAACAGGCGACAATTGAGAGAGTGGATGCGCAGAGACGCTGGGGAGTTACGATTCCAGTAGGCTCGGAACGAAGACAGCGAAGCACTGTCCGAATATATTCCGACGTATGGCTGTGTAAGGGAAAGATGAAGAAAGTCTTCTTGCAAGCAAAATGGATTAACTTCGAAACATCGTCAAAACGGTAGGAAGAAATCAGAATTCACGTCATTCGACAAGAAAGGAACGCGCATTACGGGGAAAAAGAGAACTTAAGGTAAAGATGCTTATGCCACGTGCTAGTTGTGTTGGTCCGCAGACGGTCCAGTTTAGCTTTTACGAAAATCCCTGTTAGCGTCAAGGAGATACTCTTGGAAAACTGCTTTCCTAGAGGATTGAGCGACCAGAAATCTATGAAATCTATGAACGACAGAAATCTGATCTATCAAGGATGGGCGTACGGTGGCTGCGCGATCACTACGAGGTTGTGGCTAACTCATCCAATAGTCAATCTTGGTAACGTTTCGTACTATAGCCACGTAAAATATAAATGGCTATGAGACTTGTCAGAAAGAAGCAAGAAGAAACCAAACATATTTGTACTCCACACGTGCGCAATCACACATAGGTATAATTATATATTTGCCTGGTACCTAGTATTTACCAGGTATACTTATGTATTTACACAGTTACTATCATATTGTCACAATGTTTTATTTGAAACATTTATTTTTATAGGCGTTTCGAAAATTATATTTTAACGGCCAGAAACTAAAGGTGTTTTTCATTTAGTTCAATTAATAATTTTTAAAAGCGACTGCGTTCTTCAGAACTGCTGTACTTCTCTATAAGATGGTACGGTGGTAGCTGGAGGGGGGGCTCGCATTTCTTTAGTAAAAGTAACTAAGCTCTGGCCGTCAGAGAAAAAAAATGTAGAAACAAATAGCCTAGATGTTTTATTCATAAAATTTATGGGAAAGATTCTGAAGACGCTCAAGAGCAAAAGTATACGCTTCCAGTGGATTTGGATTTTGTCAGAATTATTTATAAAGTGCCATAATCTCCACTGCTACTTGGAAAAAGAAAACAGAAAGTATACGAACTTGAAAATGTGAGCTCTCATATGGCGACGTTGATTAGACGCTGAAGATATTGTGCACGAACAAATGTGAGGAAAAATATTTATAATGGACAGTGCACAGCATTCCTGAACACGGAACACAGAAGTCTGTTTGAAAACGTTTTTATCAAACGCATTTACTAAAAGGTTTTTTTAAAAGTGAAAATTATGAGAAGTGGATTGTCAAATGTTATGAGTAAGACCGTCTGATTAGTTCAAGCATTTTAATTATTGATAACGATTTTAAAGTTCAAAGTCTTTCATCGTTTTGTCTTAAAAACTTAATGCAAATGCATTAACTGCATACAAAAATTTGTTCATTGTTTGAATATAATAAGAGACAACTACGAGGTTATAGTATTTCCTTACGACATAAAATTTTAAGTAAATATTGTAAAATATAAAATTCTAGTTTTTGTATGTTATGAGATTAACAATTGTCCAATTATAATTATAATATGGTATACCATGTCATTATTGAAACAATGAAGGTAAAATAAAATCATTATTGAGGGGAATAAGACAACACTAATAATTCCGAATGGTGTTCAAAAAAATGCTGGGGGCCCAAAGTCTAGAATGCAGCCCCTTGTTGTGCCCGTATCTGACGTGTTGGATTGGTACCGTCTATACAATCCCACGTGTCGTATTGTGATCGTGTGTGTGGGGGGGGGGATTATTTAGAACATCTGAAAGGTCATTATAAAATAACATTTATGATACACAAACTTTATATCTACATTATACACATGCATACATGTAATTAGTATGTATATGAATAATTTCACTCACAGTTTACTCACAGTTTCGTTCACTTTTTACTCACAGTTTTAAGAAATTCAAATCTATTAATTTGACTTTATCTAATCATGAAAATATTTAGTGCAAAATAGTGATGTTAAAAAATTCACATAGTCTGTTTAAAACACAAGGCTAGTGGCGAGTTAACTAAACAGACTGCGTAAATGGGTTATGAGTGCGACTTGAAAACCAGAACCGATGACAATGAAGGATAAGTCTACGCAACAATTAGTATTCCAACTCTACATCTTTTGCTACATTTTCAGTAACTTTAATAAAAAAGACTGTTGGAAAAATTAAAAAACTAATAAAACTATCGCATATCCGGTTTGCCCTGTTTTAAAACATTATCTGTCCTTATGTAGAATATATTTATTCCCATCAAAACTGTTTTTCTCGCAAATACTTCAAAGTACTTATGTACTGTGAAAGGTACTGAAATTTAATAATACTTTTGTATAATAAAATAAAAATAAAAATAAGAATAACTTTTAGGCCTAACTGCACTCCACTTCACAATCAGCTAACAAAATAAGTTAATTTGTCTCTGTTGAAGTGTGTACTACACATTATACAAAAACATTATTACAACTACGCCTACCACAGATCAAAGTGCAAAAATGTAAATTGCAGGCGAAGACCTCAACATGACCCTGATGCTGCTAGAACCCACATTAAGTCTTTCCCAACAGTAGACTCTTACAACTTAGACAGAATATAAGCAGATCTTAACTTGGATCAGACCTGAGTATATATAAAATGTAGGATTTGTTCTAAGGTCAGTGTGTTGGAAATATTGAGTCAATAAAAAATTCTCGAACTACAAAATATTTACTACGGAATTCAGTCTTGCCTTTCATGTCCGTAAAAGTGATAGGGGTTATTGATGTGAAAATGTACAAAACATTAACAGAAGATTTCAAAGATATAAAGAATCTTTTATACAGAAGTATGAAAGATATAAATTTTAAAAACAGAAATGAGAAAAGTGCGTAATGAAGAAAAACATAATAAAAATAGTCATGTTTTATTATTTGATCTTCAAAATATTATTTTGACGTCACATGCAGAGAGATTTTGGTCAATTAGTAACTTTTACTCGAAATAATGAAACAAAAATCTAATAGTTTTTCAAAAAGAAAGATAACAGAAAATACGAAAAAAGTGAGATGCTGTCGTCAAATAGGCTAGCTTGTAGTTTTGTGAATATCAAGCGGGCACTCGAATCCTTGTGCTATACCATGCAATAGAATGGTTGAACTCCCACTCCCACTAAACAAGCAGCGGATGAACAGGACTTACCCAAATGGGTTCACAGCCTTCATTAACCTCTTAGCACGATTTAACAGTCTTGAGTTGTCCAAGGTTAAAATACATTTTTTGTTACTTATATTTTTATTAATTTTGTATTTTACTAATTTTCTAATTTCACACTTCAAAATATACACTATTTCCAAATTTTGGTTACCATTCTCTTTAATTTGATGCTCCACATGGATTTTTCGATGTTATAAAAATTTTGATGTAATTTTAAAGCCCCAGCGTCACAAACTTTTAAAATTTCTAAAACTAAACATTGTATAATTTAGATTTAGGTTAAAATTCTCTTTAATTTGATACTCCACGTGCATTTTTGAAAATGTGGTATACCGAAAATGTTCGCAATTTTTACTCCCTCGCATTGTTACCTCCCGCCCCTCTATTTTCGTGGAGGAATCAATCTAAAAAATAACAGGGGCCAGAAGGATAAAAGTGAGAACATGTATGCCAATTTAACGAAAATCTGTTGATTCATTCAAAAGTTTTCGTAAGATGTACCTCAAACAGGGATAAAAAGATAGACAAACAATGCCAAACGGTCGAGTTAAAACTGATTCCACTTTGCTAATTCAACAAACAATATTGTAGGCCTATTATTACATTTACATTTATTAGTTAAAAGCTTTTTATCCATCCTTTTTTCTCAACTTTCACTGAAGGAGTTACTTTAACAGTGTTTGATGTACAGTTAGAATCTTGTCACTTTGAAAAATAGAAGACTTGACTATTTCTTGGAGTTCGTTGTCCATGACGTGTCCGTTACTTAACTAAATATCACTATTGTATTAACGACTCGGAACACTAAGTTTTTCATAAGTAAAATCATAAATATTTACCTTAAAGCCTAAACCGGTTTTCTCCTTTAAAAGGCTTCTTCAGAGGCTGCCGTAGGTAGCGCTGTCCGTCTTGTTGTTGGCGACGGGATAGATTTTCGAAAGATCGATGCTGTGTGTGTTGGGTGAGATGTTTTCGAATAATGCGTGAGATTTGAATTGTGTCTGTTCGTTTAGGATGTCGTTTTTATTTGTTTTTGTGTGTTTGTAGATTTCTAATTGTTCTAGAGTGTCTAGTTTTCGGCTTTTTGTGTGTACGTGTAGAATGTTCATGTTATTGTCGATGTTTTTATATGTGTGGTTTGCTTCAATGAGGTGGTTTGCAAAGGTAGATTCTGTAGTGGAGTGGAGTGCCTTTGTGTGTTCAATGTATCTCTGTTTGAAGCTACGTCCTGTCTGGCCTATGTAGAATTTATTGCAATTTGAGCAATTTAGCTTGTAAACACCGGGTAGATCGAATTTGTTTTGTGCTTTATGCGTGTGTTTTGATAGTGTGTGTTCTATTTTGTTGGTAGTTTTGTAAGCTACAACAAATTCATAACACTAACATACATCAACAAACAAACTGAAAAAATAGCCCACAAATTCAAAAAAGCAGGATACAGAATCGCTTACAAAACTACTAACAAAACAGAACACACACTATCAAAACACACGCACAAAGCACAAAACAAATTCGATCTACCCGGTGTTTACAAGCTAAATTGCTCAAATTGCAATAAATTCTACATAGGCCAGACAGGACGTAGCTTCAAACAGAGATACATTGAACACACAAAGGCACTCCACTCCACTACAGAATCTACCTTTGCAAACCACCTCATTGAAGTAAACCACACATATAAAAACATCGACAATAACATGAACATTCTACACGTACACACAAAAGGCCGAAAACTAGACACTCTAGAACAATAAGAAATCTACAAACACACAAAAACAAATAAAAACGACATCCTAAACGAACAGACACAATTCAAATCGCACGCATTATTCGAACACATCTCACCCAACACACACAGCATCGATCTTTCGAAAATCTACCCCGTCGCCAACAACAAGACGGACAGCGCTACCTACGGCAGCCTCTGAAGAAGCCTTTTAAAGGAGAAAACCGGTTTAGGCTTTAAGGTAAATATTTATGATTTTACTTATGAAAAACTTAAGTGTTCCGAGTCGTTAATACAATAGTGATATTTAGTTGACTATTTCGTTAAATGAGTGGTATATTTTAAATAAACGTAGTGAAAAATAATGTATATGCATGTATATACATAAGGTAACAAAATTCAAAAGATATTTATACATCAACAAAAAGTTATAGATAATGTAAACTTTAAACCAATTTTTCTCATAATTAACTAAAATGCATTTAGAACCTCGTCAAATCAATACAGCGTCTTGTACACTGCAACCCATTTATAAATATTTAAAACAACAATTCTGTTATCATTGTTGACGACTTATGGAAGTCTGTTTCGCATAATTTAATAGGCCTACATAATTTTAGTTTACTTCAGTTTAAATCTTAATTCACTAATAACTTCAGTCAATGTATTATAATGTGAACTTATTATTATTATTATTATTTTTTCCTCTTGTTGTTACCTCATATAATATTAACGTTTTATAATTCACTGATCATGATAAAGTTCGTGTAAGTTTGTTTAAAATATTAAACATGAAACTCTCATTAGCCTACAGTTCACACCTATTGACTAATTTCGGCTATTAGAAAAAAATTAAAGTGTTACACTTTGAAACTCTGCAAAGTTACCTATATCAAGGTTAAAATTTTTAGTAATTAGTTGTAAAATATTTTATTATAGGCTTACGGAAGTTTAATTATTATCACAATAGCAGTGAGTAAAAGGTTAGTTGTTCTAAAATAATTAGTTTATTTTATAGATTGCAGTCCAGTACCAGTTAATTATACCAGTTCTTATTTATTAGTACAATTAAACGAAAACAAATTTTAAGCTGTCATTTGGGTAAACGTTACGTTACAATTTATGTGGCAAGTACCGCAAATTAGTAAGAAAAATTATAATAGAAATAATATTTACATCGTTATCTATACGTGTACAAAATAGGAATATAAAAACGTGTAAAAAATTTGTTTTCTTTTGGACAAAACTACGGAAACAAACCTTAAAGTTTAAAATTGTGATTGTCAACGAGAAAATGTGAAATGGTAATGATTTATTGAGGGGTGTAATGAATTTTTTAATGAATCGCTTTTTGTATTAATCACTATTTGTTAGCGCATTAGTATTATTACACGGATATTAAGAAGAAAATTTGTTTAATTTAAAATATGACTTAATTAAAAATGTTAACTGTAAATAACGCTGCGTAGTTTAGGAAACAGTAACTTTCTTTAATAAATGTAAGTTGGCATTACGAACTCACTTGAAGGAACTTTTTAAGTTTTTTAATCATTTGGTAAAGAACACGTGTCATATTTACAAAAAGCCTTTCTAATATTCAATGACCGCTTTCTATTTAATAATACATAACGTAATAAGGTTTTAAACATTCAGGGTTTTAATATATCATTTTACAGTGAATTTACACAACACTTTGCAAATATTAGACCTACAATAACATAGGTTCTATCAAATGTCCTATCTTTACTGTCTGTCATAGACTCGTGACTTATGCACACATAGTTAGCGCTTGTAATATCTTCAAATAAGTACACTGCAAGTATGTTTATTTTCACCTAACTTATTTATTCACCTAACGTACTTATTTGAAGATATTACATGGGAGACCTGCAGGAACTAAACAAGTTACTTACAAAGGAATATTAGTTTGCGCTAAACGAACCATCAGCACAAATTACCACAAAGGGAATTCCTTGCGGTCTTACAGTTCCGCGTATACATTTTCTGCGCTGATTTTATCTGTTTCAATTACTGTTAAAAATTAATCCTAATCTCTAATCGTCGGAAAGCTAATTTCACGCGCTTTTCCCTACTTTTTTTTAATACTTCGCAATAAATTCATTTTCAATAGAATTATTTTCTCAATTGCCCGTGACGCCATCGTAAATGCTTTACTCTTACACTAAATACGGACGGTAACTATACACGGAATATACTTACTGAATAATTGAAGACGCTTTGTACTAACGGACTTGTTTAAGGAAAAAACAACTGAACATGAACCATCCAACAAACAGAACACTCAGCCACGCGACCAAACAACACAGTATTGACAAACAGTGTTTTTGCCTTGGTAAGTTAGTTTTGTGTCTCGGTATGGGGTGTGCGACATTTTTATTGCTCTTTTGACAACGGTCAGTGTTGCATGTGCCACTGACAGTCCAGGTAGAAACTAATGCGTAACCCAGGAGAAATCTGTCGAGCGCAACTAAAATCTTTACTACTGTAGTTTTCCCACCATATCGAGTAAAAGTTGAAAATTGTCCTTCGGTATCTAAATTAGATTAGCCGCAGAGTATATGACTGCATAAATACTTAACATAATTATGTCACATAATATAAATAATGTGTACCATAGGCATAAGACACCATGTCACATACACAGTACTTTACAGCTTTACAGGACAGCTAATTTGTTTACTTCAAGAAGCAATGTGAGATAGTGTTATTTTAAACATGCGTATTGGCTGCATAAAAATAACTAGGAGATTGTGCCATATACTACTAGAAAGAGGACAGTCTGTACATTAAAACTATATAAAAAGCTCTATTTTATAAAAAATGGAGATGGTGTCTTATGTTTCTGGGGCACAGTTGTATCTCTATGATCTCTAAGCGCGATCCTTCCATTTTACAGAATTATTTACAGAGATCTGTAGATGTGGATTGTGTGAGTCATTAGCCAGGTGAAGTGTTTCTTTACGATAGAAACGTGGAATATGACAGCACCTAAATTCAGTTGAAAATACTATTTTAGAACCTTGAGTAAGTAAAATGTTATTACATTATATATTATTATATATGAAATACGGTTATCCCACAGAGAAAAGTTTCCTCTAAACGAAAACCGGTCCCACTTTATCCAGTAATAAAAAAATAAGTTCCTTCTAGTAAGTTTTTAATGTTAACTAACATTGTTTAATAAGTAAAGCCTATTCAAATTAGGGCTTAAACAGGAAAAAATTATCGGCGGGAACTTTATACTTACGCTTTGCGAGGGGGAAAGATAAAAATTTGATATGAAATTTAATTTTGTATTTTGTATTTGCAAGATTAATATTCGATTTAAACAACGCCAGCGTTACGTGGACTGTGCCTGAGTTATCGGGTTTTGACAGGGTATAAATACATTCTGTGTAAAGATATTTTATGTGCTAAAACACACAAAATCGGACACACGATAGTTTGAGTAGATCTTTACTTCCTTTTAACTCGGTTTTTAGATGAAATTTACTTAAAATGTACCGATATGTTTGCAATTAGAAACTAATATTAAATATTAACTGTGTGCATTTCATATCATATTTAATTTTTACGAGTTAAGGCTATTCAGCCCCACTCGACCTGTCCCGACAACATCAAAGAGTAGGATGGAAATCTACCTTGTTGGCTGACAACGTCCGGGGTACCGGAGGAACCGGAAAGCCCTATGTCCCGTCCGAGTCAGTAGACTTGCAGAGCTGTTGTCAAGCCTACTGCTATCACCCCTACCCCTATTTGGAGGGGTGTCCAGACACAGGTAAACTGAAATACACAGAGTATACTCTTAAAATTTGAGATTTGGATGTGATGTGTTATTATTTATTAAATAATGCAGTCCAGATGGAGAAAATGAACTCTCAGTAAAGTGTAAAAGTTAGTCTGAGAATAAATGTAGGTAAATTCGACTGCAGTGTTTAATATGTCTGTATCCGCTGAAGATGTGAATATTAATGGTGAGGGACTGTACGCTGTGAATGAAGTGAAATTTTTGGGCCTATTCTAGTGAACTGTACAAGATTTGCTCTAGAGAGATATCACTGGAGACGGAATGTGCACATTCGTTTAGCAACATGCGCGCGCGCGGCGGGTACTGGCGTATCTAGACTTTGGCCTTGGGGGGAGGGGTCCGGCCGAGTCGAATTCATGCAAAAGAAAAAAACAACTTAAGACTAATCAACATTACTATCTTTAAAGGATTGCAAAGCATGTGATAACATACTGAAATCAGTTCCATTAAAGTAAACGGTAATAACACAATAAAAATACGAGTTACTGAAACATTGTTTAGAAGATACTTTTTGACTGAATTAATTTTCTTATATTTCATATTTCAAATGCTGTGTAATAAACCTGTTTGTATATTAAAAAGAGTTACTACTATATTAGGTTAAACAGCTAAACAATTATAAAATAGCCTAAATATTAAGTGATTGACAAAATCCATCAACATTTTCGACCCTCTAGGGGGGATCCGGTCTCGTTCATCCCCCCCCCCCGTAAATACGCCTCTGGTGGCGGTTATGTCTTATTCATTTACTCTGAATTGTTCTAAAATCTGCAATACAGTAAATTACCTTAGGATTTTAATGGATGTAACATGCAATATTCATGACATACGAGATGGTAACAAGAAGTTCGTAGGCTAGGCCTATTAGGTTGTAGTAAATTAAGTACAATAGAGTACTTAATTTACTTAAATCTGGTCACCATCGCGTAGACCCGGAACTTTCTGATATCACCTCCTACATATATGCTGTATAGAGGCAGAGGGAGAGGGAGAGAGAGTTTAGAGAGACAGACAGAGATAGAGTTAGACAGATACTGTATGTTTAATGAAGAAATTTGTGTTAGTGGTTGAAATCACAATCAGAATGATCACTGTTGCACACCACTATATAAAAATTATTCCGATTAGCGCTTTCAAGCTTCACAGCTCATCGTCAGATCGGGAATAGACAGGAAATATGTGAAACCCAACCCTTCACCCCTCTCCCCCACCCTGCTCACCCACAACAAACTAAAAATTAATGACCCTTCCATTAATATGTAACTGTACAGATGGTGAGACAGAGTTTAGGGGGTGGGGAAGGGTCATTAATTTTTAGTTTGTTGTGGGTGAGCATGGTGATGGAGAGGGGTGAAGGGTTGGGTTTCACATATTTCCTGTCTATTCCCGATCTGACGATGAGCTGTGAAGCTTGAAAGCGCTAATCGGAATAATTTTTATATAGTGGTGTGCAACAGTGATCATTCTGATTGAGATACTGTATGAGTGTATATGATACTACAGTATTACTGTGAATAAAATGAGGGACCGTAGTGGGGTAAAACGGTAACAATTCATATCTTATTTTCAAGGATTTTCGTTATATTGAAACCGAAAAGCAAATTTTCTTAGCAAGTTTAGAGAAAGACTAACTTATAAATAAAAATATGACGGAACAGCTTATTGTGAAGTAATCTAATTATTGAAAAACGGTTTTCCAGCTGAGGTCAAAGCTATTGGTATTTGGCAGGGTTAAAATTTATTTGTTATTGGAAAGATTATATTTTTCGTGAAAATCTTGTTAAATTTTTCCAATCAGGAGTAAAAGCAATAGTGGCATTTTGATCCATTTTCATTTCCATCCATTTTGTTCCATTGCATTTTAATGTAATGCGCCAAAGCATGTATCAAATGGCATTTGAAGAAAGGGATTGCAAATTTTCTTGCGTGGGTTCAATTTTATTTTTAAATATTTAAATTGATTAAGTTAAAAAAATAGACACACACAGTATTCATACCGACATCATATAGCGCGCGCGCACACACACACACACACACACACACACTTGCGGAGACGATTAAGTAGAGGCATTTTTAAATGGAAAATTTTCGAAAAGCGAGTCGTATGTAAAACTGAATTAAAAAAATCTGCGTTCACTAAATTGCGAAAGCATAGAATTGTCACAATAAAAAAACGAAGCGTCAAAAAGTGTGTCTGCGAGCATCGGTACGGCATCGTGTCACCCGACCTCGGTATAATGGAATAATAGTATTATCTAACTGTACAGTTAATTATTAATTATTCCACTACACAGAGGTATTATCCGGCTCCGGCTCCGTTATGTGATGCTGCTGTAATAACCCACATGTCCTACATTTTAAACGCACTGTTTTTTTTTTTTAAATGAAGACCGTCAATAAAAAACGTGCATTTTATGAAATTTTTTAGTTCGCCGAACAGAACAGACTCCTTGAAGAACTGAACTACCCTAGTAGCCATTAACCTGATTCATCTTATCGACTCCACAAAAAACGGTACGCGTTTGTGTCGCGTACATGTAACTTTTAAAGATCGTATTAGACACACTTTCATAAACTTCTTGCGTACCGTAACACATTAGTTATAGTCTTTATTAGAAGTCACATTGAGACTGTAAATGCAGTCGTTACTGTAGAAGACGCGAAAGTCAAAAGGTTAATCCACTGTGTACGGAATACGACAACAGTATTCGAAGTCGGACGATGGCTCGGAACAGTCGAGGCGACATACTGTCTCACGCGGGGATGTGTCACCAGAAGACGAGAAGATGAAGGAATATTTCTCCTCGGTGACTTAGGATCGAAATTTGTTTTCAACCTAACAATGGAGAGGAACCTAACCTAACAATGCCCCAAAATAAAAACCACACACACGCAGCGGTATCTGGCAAATGACTTAAATACTTGTGAAATTATTTAGTATGATTACTTCACGATGTATAAGCACGTAACATTATAAGCAACCCAATGTGCTATATGTCGCCTTTAGTTTTAGCAGTAACCACGAACTTATAAATGATTAAAGGTTTTGTGATGTTCGATTACTAACTCAACAAAATTTTAAAAAGTTTGTGTTTGTAAAATTTGTTGTCGTCATCAGGATTTACACACGGGGCATACAGAAATAATAGACATCAGTGGTTTTATATTGTGTTTAGCCGTATATGAACCCATAACCGCAATGAACAACAACGTATGCCTTAACGTCTACTGTAGGTGTAATGTAATTTATAATTAGCCTGAAAAGGTTGCACATCGTTGCTTTGCTTTCATTAGAAACCTCAATAACGGTTAGACTGCAAATGAAACGATAATCCATCATCATCTACATTTAAAAAGTTTTATACAAAAACTCATTTCCGTCTAAATTTCGCTAAATAATGTGTGTAATTTGACGCCAAGTGTGGTAATTTGACGTCAGTTGCCTAAAATCCATCTCGTAAGTTCTGTTCGTTCTCACTGAGAAGTACAGCTGTCAGTAATAATATTAGGAGGAAGAAGAAGAAGAAGAAGAAGAAGAAGAAGAAGAAGAAGAAGAAGAAGAAGAAGAAGAAGAAGAAGATGGAGAAGAGGAAGAAGAAGAGGAATAATAAGAATTTTTGAACGATTTATTTGTGTGCGTGTGTGTTTCTTTTTTGTCTACACCAAACGTTCAGCAATTGTACGGTTAGCCATGTAGCCGATGAGGACGGGCTAAAAAACTGCGTAAGTTTAAATACCAAACAGTGTAATAGATTTGGTAACAGTATTGTAACAGTATTCTAACATTTAGAATACATTATTAAATGAGATTAATTCTCTTTCTACATAATTATATAAAGGGATCAATTTCGTAACTTTGCTCAAGTTCCGTTTTAAAATTTAAAATAGTTAAGCCAACTTTATAAATTGTGTTAGCTAATTTTTGTCGTTGCTGACAACGAACTCGCCAGCCTACAGCGGGTAAAAGCGAACTCGATACCCGTGGATTGTATCTTAATAGCAGATGCACGAACACCTTTTCGTGACAAAGTTTGTTTTTTTAGAAACTACACTAATTTTAGTACATTTTTTCAGCATTTGAGACTCTGTAAATAATTCTGATTCTATTAAAATAGTTTATGATTATACTGTTAACATTTCAAAACTAACTACGTGAGTCAGATAAAATAAGTTTGAGTATTTACTTACTTTTGCCCAGCATTTCCATTAGGTTGTTATGGAAGCCTCTCGGATCGTCTGTAGTTTTGTTCAGTCTAGTTTTCTCGCCGAGAATTTCCAGTAGCAACAATTCCTGCTGCTGGCTGCTGAGAACCATCTGCTGTTCCACGTTAGACGGATAACGCCTTTTCCATATTTTGTTCTGATCTTCTGACCACAAAGCGTCTCCGGACCACGGCGTCGGTCTCCGTGAGCTATGCCTATTGACATCGTACCGCGTTTTCCAGTCGGACGACGAATGCTTAGAATCGTATTTGTCCTTGTCGAAAAACATCGGCGTTTCCAGATACCTGCTGGTGCCTTCTGCCGGTTTTACGGGGCCGGTATCCTCTTTGGTCGATTCGTTGTTTTGCCTTGTATTTTCCCATTCGGTTCTGCTTGGTTTTGTCACTGAATTTGTTTTTACGTTCTTCGTCGTGTTGTCGCTTTTCGTGTGAAATTTTATTCTATTGCCGTTGGTGGTGACGTTTCGTGGGTCCACAGTGTGAATACGCTCAAATCGGACGGCGTGGTCGCTGTTTCCGGCAGTCTTCGTTTTACCGTCTGCACGGCGAGCGCTGAAGAAAGGCGTTTCATTCGAGTCAGCGCGTCCGTCTGAGACCGCGCGTTTTACCGATACATCGTCTTGAAACTTGACTCTGTTTAAACTTTTGTATCTGAGTTCGGTTCGAGTGTCTCCGGGAAATGCTAAATCGGCGCACCCGGTAAATTTGACAACTAATATAACGATAAACGCAACAGCCGTTACTCTTTGGTACAGTAACACGACGGCCATATTACAGTGTTTCACCTTCAAACTTTTATTGTTTTTTTTTTGTTTAGTAATGTGAACTATATATTAAGGTTATCTGAGTCAAATTTGGAAATGCCATGAGCGTGTATTTACACGTGTGGACGGAGACAAACCAGCAAGCGACGGTTTAGTCAGTACACTGTTTTTAATCTACTTTAGGAAGCATAGTATCTGAAATTTGAAATGTACAAAATTAAAGACAGACAGTAGATTAATGTAACTATAATTTTAAGCTTATATCATAAATTTTAAAACAGTACAAGATTGGCGTTATTACATTTAACTTATACATTTAAATGACGGAAATGTTAAAAAAAGTTAATAATAAATTATCTGTATAATGTGTTAGCGATTAGATTTCATTTAAATAAAAGCAAACGATTCCATTTTTAATTTGAAACACAATTTAGAATATTCACAGAAACAACGTGAGTAATTATTTTTCAATTCACGTTTAATTCGTATAGAAATATTAGAATAGAATTTACTCGAGACGTTTAGGCGTACGTTACCCGGTGATAATTATTGTTGAAAACCGGTTTTAACGTGTAATATAGTTTTTAAGTATATTTAAAGAAATGGGCGTAGAACAACTATTTTCTACAATAGTTATTTATTATGTTAACTTTAATTGAAAATATCGATTAAACAGAGAAAAAACAAATTATAAAATTTTGCAAAAAATTATTAGGCCCAACTAAAAATCGACTTAATGAAAATAGGATTTTTAAAAAATCAGAACATACATTTGCCGAACTAACAGAAGCTTGTAATAAAACTATTTAAAAAATTAAGCGCATGAAACACAATTTAAAAATATAAAAAAAATACAGGAATTCGTTATTCAGAGTGTCAGCAATTAGAAAAGTAAATCGGCTATTTAGAACAAAAATAAAACGGCTGTATACGGTTGTATGACACACTGTTCACAGCACACTGGCACAAAGAAACCACCTGAGCTCGCTTCCTGTAAGTGGAACACTGATCACTTCACTAACGTCTTGTCCGTTGCTGAGTTTTCTTCTTTCCTTCACCGTGAACTTTCTCCGTCCCCTCCCCGGTCTTATTGAGGTTAATATGTCCTTTACTCTCTCTTTCTCTCCATCCTCTAGCTGAACAAACTATTTCCATTAACAATTTCACTGTCAACGTACCCCTGTAACAGTCGATTACCTTAGGGTCTGTCAAACGTTATCCGCTCGAACGAAAATTCCAAAAATACCGAAAGCGATGTACACTCTTAACTGGATACCGTTCGAATGTGTTTGACCATTCTGGATCTTACATACGATACGAGGCGTGTTATATAATTAATTTTTCACTCTTATTTCCAGTATATTTTACGTAGGTTTATTTGAAGTTAAATAGAAATAGCTGCTAATATTATCAATATTACCACTAGAAATTTAAATACTATTAATACTGTTTGTTATAACAAAGATGATTAATCTGTTTCGACAGAATAAATTATTTGGTGCTGTGTATTTAGAGGAACCATGAAAACGCGGATTCCTTCAGATTAACAGACAGGTGTAGACGGTCGTGAAGCTACAACATTTCTACTGTCGGTTCCGAAAAATATGTAAATTACTTGCCCGTGCCTTATAGTAGCATACTATATACGCGCTTCTTCGATCTTTGTTGTCAGAAACAAAATTAATTATCCACTTGTGATATGTTGTAGGCGATCTA
Organism: Magicicada septendecula; assembly: GCA_034769895.1. Classification (NCBI taxonomy): domain Eukaryota; kingdom Metazoa; phylum Arthropoda; class Insecta; order Hemiptera; family Cicadidae; genus Magicicada; species Magicicada septendecula. Next base: position 103,242,590 of record CM068376.1, read on the forward strand.
TGTGATTCACGATTTGTATTTATTAAATGAAACGAGTAGGTTTTCATAGATATCAACACAGACACACACACACACACAAATAAGATTTAAACAGTCAATAAAAGAGTGACGAATTTAAATTGAGTAATTTTAACAAAGAAGTGAAATTCTGTTTTTATAATATAAAACTTCATATTTTTATTAGCAGTTAGCTCAAAGTATACGTGCCATTGTCAATTACATCCATTAGTTTAACTGTAATAACAATAAGCTACATATTTATTGTATAATACAGTGTATTCCATTCCCTTTCATACAACAATATGAATAAACGTTCTCTCTCTCTCTCTCTCTCTCCCTTCCCCTTCCTCTCATTCGTAGAATACAACTTAATTATGTAAGACAATGTGAGCCTATAGTAAGATATATGTACAGTTAAGACGTAGCCTATTAGAGGTGTGTAGCAGGCCTAGTAGTGTGTGTTGCTTCAGTTCGTCTATTTAATGTTTAAACATACTTTTACATTTATGAAGATTGTAACAGGGCACTGTGAGTTTTCCTAAAGTTATTCAAAATAACCACTGAAAAAAAAAAAAAACAAAACTAGCCACTAACAGACTTAAAAATCAACGGTGGAAACACGAAAAGCTCTTGTCCTGTTCTAAGCGATTATTGGTTGGGCTATAACAGTGAAAACGCTAGAATTGTTACTGCTAACAATATGGTGGAAACACCAAAAGCCCTTGTCCTGTACTAAGCGATTAGTGGATGGGCTTGTAATAGTGAAAACGCTAGAATTGTTACTGCTAACAATACGGTGGAAACACCAAAAGCCCTTGTCCTGTACTAAGCGATTGGTGGTTGGGCTAGTAACAGTGAAAACGCTGAATTGTTTCGGCTAACAATACGGTGGAAACACCAAAAGCCCTTGTCCTGTACTAAGCGATTGGTGGTTGGGCTAGTAACAGTGAAAACGCTAGAATTGTTAGGGCTAACAATACGGTGGAAATATTTTGATTATGTGCTCTACAATTGTTATATTACTAAAGAAACAGTATAGTAGGATAATCGGGATTTTTTTACTTTATCCCAAAATTGAAAAATTATCTAAGATCAAAATTTATATAATAATAAATGTACTTGGTTCAAAACATTGAGGGAGTTCTGCAACTCAGGGAGCATTAGTAGTGTAACTGAACGAGTGATGCGAGTTCTCAAGTTCGAACAATGGCATTCAGGAATAGGGAAGTACAACTTATTTTGTAAACGTATTTAACTCGAATTTTATCTATTTGTACGAGCGATGCAAGACCTTAGTTTTAACTCGATCGTTTGGCACTTTTCTGTCTGTCTATCTATCTATCTGTCTGAGGTATGTCTCAGGATAACGTTTTAACGCATCAACCGATTGTGTAAATCTTGGTGTGCGTGTCTATGTTGTAGGCGAATTGGAAAATCTGGTTTATTGCGAAGGGTGTATCCACTCCCTGTGGATACTATAAATAGTTAATGAAATACCAAGATCATGCGACAAAATTTTGTGTTCTTCGCCCTTTGAAAACAAAACGTGCTGCTGAAGTTGCATTGGAATTACTGAATGTATTTTTAGACTTTGGTGCGCCTCACATTTTGCAGAGCAATAATGGCCGTGAATTCACAGCTTATGTCATCCAGGAAGTTTCAGCTACGTGGCCGGATTTCGAAAATAGTACATGGAAGACCACGGCATCTACAATCACAGGGGAGCGCAGAGCGCTGCAACCAGAATACTGAAAATATGTTACGTGCTTGGATGGACGGCAATGGAAGTACTGACTGGGAAATAGAATGCCGTTTTGTGGAGTGTCAAAAAAACTCCTGAGAACATAGATTCATAGGACGAAGGCCGTACACAGCATTTTTCGGAACAGAACCAAAATTAGTTTTAAAGTCAACAATATTAGAAACACTTAACAGCGAAGAAAATTTGGAACGGTTTAGAGAGGGCTGAACGGAAAGAAAAACCGCAAAGGAAAGAGAAGAAAGTAAAGTCACTAACTTGGAGAAAGAGATGTTTCCTGTTTGTTTAAGAAATCAAAACGTAACAACTATGTACTATGTCGTTGATGCTCTATGAGGATTCACACAACTTGTTGCCAAAGCGTTGGCTCAACCTCTACGGAGATTAACGCTGTTTGTCATTATGACATCTGCAAAACACATGAAGAAATAAGAGGGGAACTCAAAAAGCATACGAAGGCCACAAAAGAGCAGCAGAAAGAATAATTGAAACTACTCGAAAAACTGAAACCGGTTTCAGTTGGAGATTTTATTTTATTAAATGGCCCTAAGATTGACCGTGGGCCTTTGGAGTGCCCAAATTTAATTGGGAAAATACTTAATGTGAAAAATGATATTTACCAGATTGGAACAAAAAGTGGGATTATTAAGACATGGTTCGCTAGATGTGACTTCCCTAGATGCGTAAAAATCCCTGAAGTCATCCCAGAAAAATATATGTCTGTTCATGAAGCTGTGACGAATAAATCGAAGTTTGGAGCCAGGAGTTTAGCAGCTAAAAGCGTTCTGTGTCAAACGAAAAAGTGTGTCTGTAAGAAGTCATATCAACTGTGCTCATAGAAGTGTCACAAGAGTTCACGATGTGAAAATAAATAAAAAATGTTAGTATGCAAGTTATGACCTGCAGATTACAAATTTACCGACAACTGTAACAATATTATTCATAGTTTAATAGTGACGGCTAATTTGTTTTTCATAGGAAATATACGAAATCTAAATATACTAATGAATAAGGAATAATATAATTTAGAAATTTGTTTTATAGGTTAGCAGTTTAATTTGTTTTTCATTGACAATTTTTTATATTTTGAAATGACTAAACAGTTAGTATTAGTGTGTAGAATATGAGCTGAACTACTTACGTGTTTTTCCAACTAAACTACTTATTATTTTATTATTATTTAATAACTGATAACAAGTAACTAATTTAGAAGTTTATTAAATTTATCTTTGAAAGAAAAACTCTTCTTATGTGTTTACGTTTTAATCAGCTTTCACTATCTTGGACTTATTGCAATGAGCCTGGGTGGAACCAGGCTGATTGTGCAAACAATTGTTCATTTTCTAATTAACCTAAAGCTGTATATGCTTACTAAAGTAAGCCTAAAAATTATCAGGCTGATTATAAAATGCTATATACGTTTCCAGTTACCCTGGCTCATTGCAAAATGACGGCGCCCTTTGCAATAAGACGGATTTTCCAATTCCCATTTTGAGATTGATTTCCTAAAGATTAGGGCTGCAGGCGGCAAAAATGTGAGAGGTTCGAAATTGTGAAAACATCGCAAAAATCCCTGTGGGGGAACAAATAAAAAGAATTTTAACCAAAATCTAAGTATAGTGTTCATTTTTGAAAATTTCGCCATAATTATGAGAAAGATGCGGGCAAAAGTTTTCAGAAAGACCCTTATATGTAGAGGGTTTATTTTATACGTCAGAGACATGGTAAATGAGGAAAAGGGGATAGAGTCAGAGTGAGGAGCTGGAAATGCGGATTCGAAGGATGGTGGGGTTGTTAAAATAAGGGACGGTCAGAAGAATCAAGGGTAGACTGTTTCTATGGTTTAGCCATAGGAGAAAGAAAGTTGGACTGGACGTAACTTCCGTTGTGAGGGAACGGTGAAAGGAGAGAAGAAGTCAGAGAGGCTGACGGATGACACACTCTGTATGAAAAGATGACAGTCAACCCGGGAACAGACAGGAATGTAGAGAGTGGTGGTATCTTGTACCAGCCACACAGCAAAATACCATATAATCAGAGTTGTGATCCATTTAAAATGGAAATTCAAAATCCAAAATACTATTTTCCATTTTATATTAATACCTTATACTACATACCACTTCGAATCTCCAGCTAAATTGCTTCCCCCCCCCCCCATCACGAAACTACAAAATGTTTAAATATTAATGCTCACCTTCAACAAATATAGCCTACAATATATAAATGCAATAGTTTTAGTGAATGCTAAGATTCTTAAAAATGGAAAATTTAAGTACTGCAGCACTTTGGCGGATGTTTAAAATAGACTTTGCAAAAGATTTTGCAAACGGAAACTTCAGCAAATCAAGCAATATTAGTCTCAGTATCTTACCGATTTTTGAAAATGAAATATGTTACAAAGGAGAAGAAAGCAAGCGAAAGAACTGATCTTAATAGAAGTACAAATGATAAAACTTAAAAAAAGTGCAGAGAGAAACAACAGTAATATAAACGATAAGGAGAAAGATGAGTTATACAAGACAATTCACACTCATCAACTGATATTGCTAATGACAGTTCGTGTGATCTAGAAACGCTTCAATACACATTCCTACGAATACATTACATTAACTACCTTGACAGTTATTCTCTACAAATAAACAAATTGTTTGCAATTGAGTATTTTCCTACAAAGCTCCGCGCCATTTTGCGCGTTTCCTACAAAGCTTCGTGTGGAATGTTTTACGGACACGATTATGCAACAAGAGAATGATTATACGATCACACGGATGAGAAACGAGTGATCGATTATTTTAACAACTGTTTATCTTAAATTCACACAAATTCTGGTTCAAATATTTTTTAACACGTGTGATGTCTAAATAACAAGATTATTTAATTCCCTTAAGAGTTAATATGAATACAAAAAATTAATGTTTTTTAACACGTTTGGTCTATGTACCCACTCACAAAACAATATTCTTATGTATTATTATTGGTCATTGTTAGTATAAAAGTATTATAGTATTGAACAGTATTATTATTTATTAATATGAAATAGTATTATAGATAATTTTTCAGCATCTGTGTTGGTTACAATCATAAAGAAATAAATATTAGTTACAGTAAAATCCGTTTTAAAAATGCCAGTTTTCTGTTTAATATTTGAAAAAGCTTTTTGAAAAAGGATTTGTATTTGAAATAGAGAAAATTCTCTATTTTGCATTTTGTATTTCATGTGTATTGAGGTAGCCATTTTTTCCGTCACTGGGTACAATGATGATGATACGCTGTTTACCTGTCTCTTAAATCATAGCCTGCTACTGTATAAATTCTTTACCGTCCAGGAGTCTCCGAACGTGTCACATCGTTCGTCAATGTTGAAATACGCGACTTTCTGTACTGCAAAGCTAAGCTTCCCATAAGGTACATACTGCACATTATTTTTATCAGTCACAACAATTCGTTTCCGCACGCCAGTCTTACTCTTCCCGAGGATGCTTCATTACAGTCACTCTAGCAGATAACCGCTCCGCTGACGATATATATGCTACCTTACACCACAATATGCCACAATTTGGTCTTACACTTAATTGTGCGGTTTAAGAATTTTTATTTATTTTACGTCTATATAACTAATTTGTGTATTTAGATGATGTAATTTTATACGACCTGGAATTTATGCTCACTCATACAAGGCGTATGAAACGTGGGGACTGAATGTTAATGTAAATAAGACAGAATATCTAGTCGTTAATTCCGATGCCAGATTTGAAGTATTGATTAAAGACAGTACGTCAATTGAACTGGTCGTTGAATTTAAATACCTAGGGGCACTAATAACACGTCAAGCCCTAGGAAAAGCCGAAATCAAAAACCGAATAGAACAGAGCAGGAAACTTCTAGGAAGCTTGAACTCTATTTAATGGGACAAACATATTTCGAGAGTCACAAAGATTCATATAGAAAAAGCTTTTGTTGAATCAGTTCTGTCTTACGGCTGCGAGGTATGAGCACGGAAATTATACGACAATTGAATGCCGTGCTTACTCCGAATGGATGAACAGAGATGGCCGAGGAAAATACTTCAGTGGAAGCCACCAGGCAGAGGAAAAAGGGGCAGACCTAGATGGCGGTTAGGTGTGGGTACGCGGCAATACCCGATGAAAATCCCTTTGAGAGAGAGAATTTTATACGAATATATTTAAACGTTCAGTCTGTCATTTCTATGTCATTCTTTTGCAACGAAAGAGGGAAGTCCAATATCTAGTCAACAGATTCTCACTTCTATAATATACGCACCACCATTAAACCCACGTCCCCCACTACACCTTAAATTTATTCGTGCGCTCGAGCGTGTCTTTACAAACTGGTACGACGTATTGGCTAAGCAAATCATATTAAACTTCAATGTTATTTTATAATGCTTGCGAGTTTGCAGATGTTGGTTATCGTAGTTCAGGTATAAAAGATTAAAAATTGTTAAAATACTGTGTTGTAAACAAAATTAAATACTTCTTTTAAGTAAAAGTATTGAGACTAAAACGTTGTTGTATCAGGAAAGTTAAATGTTTCCTTAGAATGAGAAGTAATAAAGTTTCCTCGTGTATATTTTTTCCTGATCTTGTTTCTCGATACACTTACGAGCGTTCCCCTTAAAATCATCACACCCCTCACTGGGAGTTGGTGCCTGTCTCGGTTTAGTCTAGACCGTTTATTCAGACGTTCTTCTACCCTTTCACCTTAGTACTTGTGAATGCAAGTATATAAATAATAAAATAAATATTTTAGACAAGATATTAATAAAATGTTCACACACACACACACACACACACACACACACACACACACACACACACACACACACACACACACACACACACACACACACACACACACACACACACACACACACACACACACACACACACACACACACACACACACACACACACACACACACACACACAAATATATTCCTAACTATCAGCTTTGGATAGTTTCACTTTTACCGAATTGGTAGCTTAATTGTGTAGTCAGAAACATATGCGTGCCCCGCGGTGAAAGTCCGTGGTCACTACATCCGTCCCGTCACACTGTCATTGCATTTTCTGTCCATACAGCAGCGAAAGTATACGGTAATAGTTCAGTAACTCCATATTTCACAACACCAACTGTTATGGTAATCATAATAGAAAACGTCACTCCAAATTATGTACGTATTAATTAAATAAACGTGTGACAACATTTACTGTACAGTGACACTTCTAATGCTTTTGTATTTTTCTCTGTTTGCCGGAAGAATCAAAAGCAAGGATTACTTGAGAACACCTGTACCGAGTTCACGCCATCATTCCCACGTACTTCAATGTATCATTTACTCTATCATTTAAGTCGCCATTATGAAGATGAAGTACCTGAGAAGAGACACAGGAAAACAGAATGAGAAATTTAGAAATTAGATATTTAGAAATCTACACTCGAATTTATAGCAAAAAAATCAATTACGTTTGTGGAGACACTTACAGAGTATGAAACAGAAAAGGCCGGAGGAAAAAAATTGAAAAGCTGTGCTGGAGTAAGACAAACGTCAACTAAAACACTGGCAAAAGTACCGAAAAGAAGAAGGATAACATGGTATGACGCGAAGAGATTGGCACAGAAGAAAAAGAATGGAAGATTAAAAAAAAAAATTAAAAAATAGCGAACACATACTCCACATCATTGTATATTAGTAGTGTTTGGGCAATATATATTGTCTTTAATGTATTACTTACACGTAGTGCCTGTTTCGCCTGTTTAACTGATATATCGAAGACATATAGGCCACGTGAGGGTTCTGACAGTACGTCTCACTGCCAGTCTAGAATGTAGCCTTTAGCGTATGTCGCAACCACCAATTTGTAGGCGTGAATTTTGCCTAAATCTCGCTTTCAGACGTATTGGAATTCGTTAAGCTTCATGTACAACCTCATTTTCAACAAAACAAAATACAAGTTTCTGACGTTTCTAAATTTTTCTTCGAACATCCATGGATTAGGATTTTGCATCGAATTGATTTTTCACCTTGAAGACCACTGTATTCGTTTATCAGCATAGATGATCATGTTCTGGTGTCTTCTGTAAAGCACATTATTATAAACATTTTGCACCATACTGTGTGTACGTTTGTAGAAAAATTTCACAATCACTCATTTATCTTGGGTTTCTAACAGTTTCCTTCGCCTGCTGAATGCCGATTACAAATGATGGTACAGAACTGAGAGTATTATTAAACAACAGTTTATTTAAAATATGATGCATGCATGTATAGTGCAGTCTGCTCGCTGGTCGCGTCGGGTAGATTTTTACTATTTAATATTTCTGGAGTACCCATCTTGCTGTTAAGCCGCTTTCAGACGGTACGCTGTGCATTTGAGAAACACGACGTGGGACACACGACTTTTCCCCATGAACATCACGACGAGTGTTTGCGCCGTATTGACAATCTTAAGGCGTGAGACGATTCGTACAGTTTACTATTCTCGTGTCTTTTATAATAACGGCTGATAAACTTCCAGTTTTTCCAAATGGGTTACCGTGATCGAGAAAGATCGCCGTGCTTGTGCCCGATCTAATTACAACGTGAAGACCAACGGTAGGGGAGAAGAAAGTATAAGTTTCCCGCTGAATTTTCGAAGACGTCTGTAACTCACGCTTTTGTCGTATTACGTGATGATTTAAGAAACGATGAAAGCAAGTTTTAAAATAATTCCAGATCTCAATAACAAGAATGGTTGACTGATTAACAAGATGCAAAGAATAATACCTATATGAGAGACGCTAAGACTCGCCGTAACTAGGAAGTAAGTAATTTCTCTGTTATGTTTATTTAAAGCACGACACGATAACTTTAGTCACGCCACTGCAGACAACTATATGTGGCAGATCGGAAGTGTCACCTATCGTTTCATAATTCTATAGTGTTACTCTGTTATCTGTGCTATCAACTCGCCAAGGATTAAGGTGTAAACTCATGTACGACTCGTTGCCCTAACTTCTTACACACTTATATTACTATTTTACTTATTTCAATAATGTTCGTATCTACGCGGTAAAGGGATGGGATCAACATGTTTAACTTCCCGATCAGACGACGTTCTGTAGCTTAGTCCGGTGTAGCTGATTCTCCTTTACGTTAACGCCGCGTACCCTTCTTGTTGCCGTTGGCCGTTAGACTTCTAAATGCAGTGACACTCAGTGTGACCCCGTTTTCCACGTTTCTTACAAAACTTTCGTTCTTCGACACTATTTGCACAACTTGTTTTCCGCAGGCTGTTTATTTTATTCGAGTATTTATAGAAACGTATGGAGATTTTAATAGAAATGTACACGCAACGAAAGTTATTTATACATTGAATGTAAACAATTAGTTGATTTTGATTAATTTATTCATTTGACACCTTGCCGAATACTGCCCCTGTATCGCCTATGTCGTAAAGGTTGGTTTCATCAAGCATTTAAATTTTTACGTTAATTGATCTTTCAGATTCATAAGGTCGTATTAATCTGTTTTCGGCCGTAACTGCAATGGTTATTTCCAGCGACGTGAACGTTAGTATTAGGCCTACTTGAAGAAGTCATCAAACAAGACGTCATCCTCGCGGTAGCCAATCAGGGGATAAAGCAAACAGTGTTAGAACGTGTGATGCTTGAAGCGAAGGAGAAAATACATCAATTAGTTAATAATACAGTTTCTGTCTATTATCAAGGCAGCTACTGGGGCCCTGTACACCCTCCTCAGTCCACCTCTCAGATTCGACATACATTCTTCAAGAAGTCGTAAAGAAAAATGTTATACCTGGGAATTTGAATGTAAGTTCACCAAGTTAGCTTGTAATCATAATCCTTAAAGTGCATTAAATAATTAGTATAATGTTCTTTATCATCTAATGTTACTTATAACAAGATACGTTTAACCTCTTAACTATCTGTAATTCTTGAAACTGCTTTAATGTTTGTCCTTAATAAAATTCTTTGTATACCAGTATTTGATAAATAGTCTCGAGATGAAGGATATCATTACTTATAATGAATTATTTTTTACTTTGTCTTCAAATGCAAAGTGGAATGTTTCTATAATAACGTATATATGTCATTTTATTGCGCTGTTATAGGCTATATAGTAGCGCTGTCATTGCGTCCTTTCATGTCTGTTTCTTATCCAGAACGGCAGCAGTCAGGAGTTGACAATAAAACTATTAGTTCTAAAAGTGAATCATGCCGAACACAATAAAATCACTTGTTTTCATGTTGGCTGAACTAATTGAATGAGTATCTATTCTTATTGCCACCAGTCTCTCGTAATTATAGGCACAATTTCACGTTTAAAGATATGTAACCGATATTAACTATGTATTTTGCTAGCGATATGTCAATTAACATGTTGTCGATATTAAAAAAAGGAAGGAGTTTAACAAACAAAATTATAATAATTCAGAATAAGCACAGCACACCGCTTCGTCGCTTTCTCTCTCATTCATTCTCATTTAATCTTTGTATTCTTACCGAGTAAACCCTAAGTGGGCTTTTAAGATGACAACACGTTTTGTCGAAACGTTGATAGAAAAAGTGCTCTTACTCACAGGACGACACGCCGCCGTTACTACTGAGATCCTTGTACGTTTACGAATAACGGTCTGTTGTACGGTGTCAGGGTAGACTGCGTAGAGCCTTGGACAGTGCGTGGCAAGCATTGCATCCGGTCAACCCCCCACCCGCCCACCCTGTGTCATACTTCGTATCGTTTTATCACATTATAAAAAGCGGTTTAGATCTCAACGATATTCTTCAAGGTGAAACAAAAGGGGTAACTTGCTATTAAATTAACCATTCTACACACCTGAAAGTGGTCACATGCATAATTAACATTTGCCTTTAAGATAGCTACACACTTATCACAGTAACAAGAGCGTAACACACGCGCCCTTATCCCCCCCCACACACAAATTAATTATACAAACAATTATTTTCTTTTGCAGATATTAAATTACAACTGGTTGAGACATTTATGCTTTTGCAAGCATACAAATTTAATCCTATGATGGTGCAAAAGAAGCTCATACGTCAAGAAGTTATAAAAAAGTTCCATTAGAAAGTAATCGCTTCGTAATTATAATTTTCAGCTTTATTCTCATGGGCAAAATTGTCTACTGCAACTGGAAGATGCAGTCTTAGGAAATCTATTTAAATATATCCTTTCGAGATGAGTAAATGAATAAAAGTGCATATGTAATTTTATAAATAAATAAAATATAATTAAATGAGTATTAAAAATATATTTAAAAAATTTACTTATATAAATGTATAAGTAAATAAAGGTATATGTAATTTGTTATGCACACACGCACGCGCGGATGTTTCAGGGAAGAAGGGAACATTTTCATGAGATGATTCTAGAGCTAAAGATAAGAAAAAAAGTCACCATAAACATAAGCCCGCAAAAGCTTTGTTCTCGAGTTATGGCTTGTTGAAAATTTTGAAACAGTTTCTACTCCGAAGGTAAAATAATGCCAGAGAAAATTTCGGGAACACAAATTATGAAACAAAATTAGTAATCCCAAATTTCGTACTACCTAAAATATGTAAAAAAGTATTGTAGAGCTGTAACACTAAAAGTTTGGAACAAAATTTCTGTAAAGTGGAGAAAGAAAACATAATTTTTAGGTTTGTTGTAAGCCTACAGTAACTTTATTAAATTGCAAACAAACGACAAAAATTTCAAATACAATTTGTAGAGTTTTATTTTAGTTTTAAGGACTTGGCAACTAGGGCCTTTGGGCCAAAGGCGTTGACCAGGAATGTTGTTCGACCACATGTTAGGTTCTCACCTACACTATAGTTACTCAATGAAGGTGGAAAGTCGTACACATACAGACGTAAAACTATCTTATCAGAGCCGATACAGTAATCTTGCTCCTTTTAAGAAGGACAGAGTTATTGCTAAATGTTCATTTCCGAGCTCTTCTTTCAGACTACTTTATGTCTTTGTTTGAGTTCTGCAAGAGCACTACAGTCTTTCATTATATGTTTCACTGTAAGTGCTCCGCCACAAGTGTAGACGGCTCGTTCTTGTCCTTGTAGGAGGTGGGAAAACGTCAAGGTAACGTGCCCAATCCGCATCTGGTGATGTAAACTCGTTCCCGATGACTGCGATCACCACTCATTTGCCATTTACGGACGCTCTGACTCACGGTGGAAAGATGGACCGAGATAGTCTAACGAATGGCATAATGTCATTATCTGTTGCAATAATGGGTCCACTGTGCCCGGATTGTCCAAGGCAGTTATAAAACTTAGTGAATCCGTACAGATAAAACATTTTCTCTCCCCTCTGTGTTCACAGAATCGAAGAGCTTGCCACACCCCATACAGTTCGGTAGTGTACACACTTATCGCCTTTGGAAGTGTCCGCTAGTGGGAGGCGCTTCTTTACGACAAATGCACTACCCAGCCCGCATCTCCGTCCTTGAGCCATCGGTGTATACAGTGGTATGCTCTTCGACGTATTCTTCCAGATTTATCTAAAGAGGAATTTCAGTTCAGTTGGGTAGCACGATTTCTTGCTTCCACTGGTGCATCCAGCCGACGATTCGCTTTGCGAAGCAGCCAGGGAGGCATCTTGCATTGCAAGTGCGCTTAGGCCGTCGGTGCCTGGATGTTGTACCGCAAGGCTACTTCGAACACAAGGATGCCGGCTGGTCGAGTTGCATATTCGGCGGTTGTATATTTGTGCAATTCTGTTGTCCGCAAGCAACACGTGGTTTATGCGGCTCGGTAGTGTTAAACTTTTAGCCACATATCTCAGCAACAGTAACTGACATCGGAGATATGAAGTCATTCCTTCTTGCTGGCCTAGTGGGGAATGCCCCTGTGGCATAGTGCACTCCAGCAATGTGAACAGAATGTAGCTTTTTCAAGAGTACACCTCCCATCCATAATCCATTTTGGATAGCACTAATGCGTTGTTCAGGCGCAATAAGACTTCCTTATCGGCTCTCCAGATCATATGGAAGATGCATGTAATGGCATTTAGCGAGGATTTGTACTTCGCAGCCAAGTTCACGTGCGCATTCCACGCTGTCTATCGAAAGTTTGATCTAAGGATTTGATTTCAGTTTTATACTGCAACCGAACACCGTTAATGGTGAGCATCGGGTCGGGGCGCCTTTCTTTCTCGCTTTTGACAGAAGTGGATACAGGTCGTTTTTGTTGCCGATAAAGAAAAGCATTTTCAATCAACGTACCTATAACGCCTTGCATTTTACATTTGATCATTGCCGTGGCAACATGCAGTCATCGGGTTCGCCCGGAAACTGCGACCACCGGGGCACGACTAGCTGCTGCTCCGTTCAACTTGGACTTGGACTTGGCCGTTGCTTTAGCCAAGTAGAACAGTACAAGATTATCGATGTAGGCCTACAAGTATTTCCTAACTGACGTTTCTATGTCTTCAATGATACCGTTGATGGCTATAGTAAGAAACATGCCGCTCAACGGAGATCCCTGAGGTACTCCATTTTACAGCTCGTGTGGGACCGAGAGTGACTGCTCTACCTGGACATGGAAAGAAAGCGAGAGATAAGTTTGGGCAGGTTTCTTTTGACTCACCAATGATGTAACTGTTTGATGATGTTATGTCTTCAGGTTTTATCGAACGCCTTACCCAAATCGAAGAATACGGCAACCATGTGTTTTCCTTCGATGAAACTGCTTTGAACTCCAAATATACTAGCTGATCAGTAGTAGAATGGTGTTTTCGGTACCCACATTGGTGTGCGATAAGTAGGCCGTGTTTTCTGAGACACCAGATGAGCCGGTTGTTAACCACCTTCTCCAATAATTTTCCTAAACAGCACGTCAGCGGTAATGGACAATAATTTTCTGCATTAAGGGGATACCATCGCTTCTTTACATCGTTTAGGGTACTCCTCTTCCAACGATATGGCGTTATAAAGTTCCAGGAGTGTAGCCATAGCTACATCCGGCAGTTGAAGTATAATGCTGTAAGGAATATCATCTAGTCCCGCTGTGGTGTCGCCGCAGCTCGGATAGCGGACTGTAATTCTCGATGGTGAAAGGCACAGTATAAGTTATGTACACTTCAGTTCCGAAGTCAAGATCTTGTTCGAATTCAGATTTTCTTGCCAGAAAATCGAGAGGACAACTTTCTGTACTACTGATATCGGAATATTGCGCAGCCAAGATGTTAGCAATTACATTGGGGTTGCAAATCAATTCACCATCGTGCTCTATACATGTGATAGGTTTAAACACTGATGTGCCAGCGATTGCTCTTATAGTCGAAACGTAGTTTTCCCAGCTTGATCTTTGAGCAGCGAGTATCGTTCTACGAGCTCGAAGTATACACTTCGATCAATCATTATCTTAATTATCGTCAACAAACACGACATAGCCATGGCTCGAAGTCGCTTAAAAGTGATGCGATTGTCTTCGGTTGGAGCTCATTTGTACCTGTTTATGGCTTGTCGCTTTTATCTTATTGCGTCAATCACAACTGTATACAGCTGAATGAACGACCACGTAATTGCTGAATTATCCGTAACTGCTGAAGTTAAAGATTGTGTACATCTTCTACTGACATCTGTATCTATGCAAGATTGTGTACATCTTCTACTGACATCTGTATCTATGCAAGATTGTGTACATCTTCTACTGACATCTGTATCTATGCAAGATTGTGTACATCTTCTACTGACATCTGTATCTATGCAAGATTGTGTACATCTTCTACTGACATCTGTATCTATGCAAGATTGTGTACATCTTCTACTGACATCTGTATCTATGCAAGATTGTGTACATCTTCTACTGACATCTGTATCTATGCAAGATTGTGTACATCTTCTACTGACATCTGTATCTATGCAAGATTGTGTACATCTTCTACTGACATCTGTATCTATGCAAGATTGTGTACATCTTCTACTGACATCTGTATCTATGCAAGATTGTGTACATCTTCTACTGACATCTGTATCTATGCAAGATTGTGTACATCTTCTTCTGACATCTGTATCTATGCAAGCAGCCGTGAAGCTTGTCCAATCAGCGCTGTCCACACGCCGTGTTTTCGGCATCCGTATAACGCTATTTTGCATTCGCTTTGTTATCAACACAGGGAAGTGGTCGCTCCCGTGAAGGTCTGGGAGCACTCTTCATACCAGACGTGGAGGCAAGACTTGAGCTACAGATCGAAAAATCGATATTCGAGAAATTGTCACTTCCAACAGTAACATGTGTGTTCTCGCCTGTGTTTATCGCGCGCGTTGTTTAACAGATCTTCAGTTCTTAACCCAACGCTGTTCGTCCTAGGACAACCCCAAGTGTAACTATGGGCGTTGAAGTCCCCCATCAGGAGTAATGGACATCAAATTTCTGGGACTTAAATTATCTGTAAATTTTATTTTAAACGTTTCTTTGTTCATTAACAATTTAACAAAGTTACTGTGCACCAAAAATTAAAAAAAAAGTTTTACGACTGTACTTTGCGACACTTATCAATAATTTGCTTGCAAACTACTAGTGATACAGCTCTGAAACCCATTTTTTGTATCTTTCAAGTCAAACACATATGGAATTATTAATTTTGTTTCATAATTTGTGATCCCGGAATTTTTTTCTTACATTATTTTACCTTCGGAACAGAAATATGGGAAAATTGTCAGCAGAACATAACTCGAAAACAAAGCATTTCCAGACCTATGTTTATATGATATTTTTTCTTAATGTTATGTCTAGAATCACCTCATGAAATAGTCGCTTTTTTCCCAGAACACAGTGTGTGTGTGTGTGTTTGCGCGCGCGCGCGCGCGCGCGCGTGCAAACATACAATTTGATACTATGCTAACATATGATCAAGATTTTTCTCTTATTTGAGACATGTCTGGGGAACATTAAGGAGATTGCTCATCGTCACTCACGTTGGTTTTCTGTCAGACAAGACAGGGAAAAACCTGGAAAGTGTCTGACCGTCTTCGTTCTCGCAAATGTTTATCTTAATGTTGCACGCGTGCTGAGTTCAAGAAAGAACGTGAGACTCTCAACGACGCAGTCGAGACAATGAGATACTATAACGCGCTTATGTAAACGGACATTTTAGACCTAAATGTCCGAAATGGCTCAAACTCTGGGACATTCGAAAGTTAAATTCTTATATTAGGCCTACTAATTGTTCTAATTTCTTTTTATATTGTCCAAGGTAAGTTTGCTAGCAACATTTGTGTACAAGACGGCTGGCCGCTTTAATACTGAAGCCTGGCCTGCAATAATACAAAATAAAGTCAGGTTTAAAAGGAGTAACTTCTCCACTGGGCTAACGTATCGTGCTTGACCGTAACGTAGCCTAAATAGGTTTGCCATCTACAGTACTAAAGTGAACCCCTAGAACAGTCGGATTAAAAAACTAAGACCATCCTGGTCATAAAACATGCACATACAGAAGAACAAAAACAAAACTCCGACACACATGCTGTGTCATTAGCGTGTTAGTCACAGGCGTTGATCCACCGGGGGGGGGGGGGAAATTCCCCCTCAATGTGACTTTAGGCAAAACTGTTTCGTCGTCTTGTGATCGTAGGATGGTTTTGTGATGATGAATGCGATACAAAATTCATAACACGTTATGTAGGTTCATGGTCCTACTAGTACTTTAAAACTAGGCCCACTTTAAATTTTAACTGTACTTTACCACCATGTTAATTTTTGTTTGATACATACTTAAATGAGTAGTGTGTATTTTAAACTGTAAGTGAATATTATTAAAATAACAGTGAGCTGACAAACACAGATACGATTTTATACATGTACGTTAATGCTTATATTGTGTTGATAATTTTTATCTTCACTCATTCCTATCATTTGCATTTTCCATTATTAAAGATTATCATTTGTAATTATAAATTTATATCATTTGTAATTATATCATTAAATAATGATCCAAATCTTCATAATGGTCCCCCCCCCCAAATTCAATGCTTCCCTCTCGCCAAATTACTTGCTGGAGTCCCGTCCCTGGTTAGTCGTAATCAAATGTAGTTAGTATATGTTGTTGAAATAATAAAAATTATTTTCAAAATGATCTGTTTGGTAAAACAATTTTAAATATATGAAGTGCACTCAACATGTATTAGTAATAAAAAGTGTATACACGTAATTTACGCATTACCTATATTTATTATAAAATTTACCGTTAAGAAAACGGTACGTATTTTAAACAAATATAAAATAGTTGTAAATAAAAAAATTAAAAATTAATAGGAAAAGTAAATGAGAAAAATTGAAATTCACAATTACTTCTTCTTAAGTCAATAATTTTCTAGTGTTCTCTCTCTTAAGAAGGTCTTCCTGAACTTTTCTTTCCAATGAAGTTTTCTTTTTTGAGTTATGATTCATTTTTTTCTAATGCACCAATAAACAAGCATTTAAATGCTAAAAGTAAATTAAAGTGATACTACTTTAAATACCGTAATTTAAATGGAGATAAACTCTGTGTAGTTAGAGCCTAACTGAGCCAATATGCTCCTTAAAGTCAGCGTTACTAACCGTTTTTAAAGGATTGATAAAATTCAAACCTGAAAAAAATTTGCTTGGAACTTCAACGGGTGGCATTCCTGGGTATATGCAGATACTACTACTTAAGGTTGAGGAAGGACGATGACAAAGACACTCCTGTAGAGAGAGAGAGAGAGAGAGAGAGGGAGAGAGAGAGAGAGACATGTTACAGAGATAAGTAAACTAAAACTGATTTAATAAGAAAACTGAAGATCTAAATAAGTAATTGAAAACAGAACATACTTGTAGGTGCCGTAATTTACCTAACTACAAAAACAGGGGTTCCAAACACATTGACTTGAGACTACGAGGACCCTCAGATATTCAATAAAAATTAAATGAATAACAAAACGAATTCTTTCTTACTTACTTAATTCTTCAAAGAATCTTGAACCTTTTGTTTGAGCGTCTGTGTTATTCTTGATTTGGTCTTCTCTACCATTCACGGACAGACCTGGATAACAGAACAAATGAAATAGTACTAGTTGTTTCAGAAATTATCGCTGCACTTTTATAACTTTTTTTATGACAATTGTTATACTAATTTATTAAATAATTTGCTTTTTAAGAATATGCTTTGATTAACTTGCACAGCGATTCCAGTTAACAGGGTCTGCATCAGTTAAAAGGTTTCGATATTAAACATTTTTAGCGTATAGAATTTAGTAATACATCATGAAACAGTGTACAGAAACTGAACTAAAAATTTTCACAGTCAAACAGTTGATCACATAAACAAACATTATAAAGATGAAGACATAAATCTATCATTATTCAACACATTTTGTAATCTCTGGCGATGCCTTATCGATGTGCAAAAAGTGCACAAGCTAAAACGACACACTCCTGCAGACGAAATTAATTATTGTCGTAACAATTTTGATATTATATATTGTGCCTGATTACGGCTTCGGATGTTGACACCGAAACGTCCCTTTGAGTAAACATGAACATGAACTAACTTACTCCATCCGCGGAAAGATATTTTGTGTTCGCGGTACAAATTGATCATGACTACCTTAGGCCAAAATTATACTACACTATTACCAACCATTATTCTTTTTAAGTCACGTCGACTCTACCTGAAATACTCGGTATACTGCATGGCGACCTCCACTTGGTGAGATATTTTGATCGGATTTTGGTTTAATATCGCCTAATAATCTCAAAAATATTAGGCAAAATATTTACACGTTTGATATAATTTCTATCAGGTATCTCGCGAAGGAGCCACCGAATGATTGCAACGAAGTGGGAGTAATGGGCTCGAAAATGTTGAAAACAATTGCATTATACGCAATTTTTTACAGACATAGACAATAGTAAACTCGTTAATCAATAGCAAAATCGACATATTACAACACTTTTATATACTTCACACACACACACACACACACACACGCGCGCGCGCGCGCACACACACATCATAAAAACAGTATACTAACAACTGAACACATATAAATAAACACCAAACACAACATTATACTAGATATAATAATAAATTAATAATTTAGCAATAAAAATAAAAAATAAAACACACACACACACACCCACCCACATACACGCACTCACACATAAAAAAATCAACCAGAGAAGCAGAGTTTGCCAAAGACTGAGAAAGGGATATTACCGTCCCCGAAGCACTCTGAAAATATAAAAAACTAAGTTTTCTTTGAAACAGTAGTTCCCTACCAGTAGAATAATATCAATGTCTATATCTACATTATGTTGTAGGGATATATCTATATATTTACAGCTATATCTTTATATCTATGCAAAAAAACAAAGGTATCGTCAAAAACAATAAAAATAAAATATTGAAAATGACAAATCATGAGTCAACGTAAAATATAAACATATTATATTTTATCTGGCTGCGTTTCAGGAATCACCAAAACGATGACACCCGTGTGGAATCCACCTAATTCAGCTAGACCCTTACCTAGACCCTAGACCCTAACTCTGTAGGTAGTGGTTGTAATTTAGATTTTAACTTAATCCTTGATTTGTAATTTTTATTACTTCCTGTGTTACTTGTTTGAAAAGCGTTTTTTTTTTTTTTTTTTTTGATAGGTAGTTCGTTTTACTACTTAATTTTATCAGCTGGCATCAAGACGACCACAGTAGTCCGTTACTAACGATATAACGGTTGTCCTAAACAATATGTTTTTGACAATAATACCTCACCAACGAATCATTGCATTACGGATCGTCATTTCTTGTTTTGTGACCTCTACATCAAACACAGCTGACCGTCCATTAAAACAGATACCCATGACACCTTTGACGCAATCCCCCTAAATGTTCTCAGTACCTCCACACGTTTTACCTTAAGCCTATGCTTCCGTGTTATTCATAACTATTGTACATCACCAAAACAGTTGAAAGATTAGAGTCTAATAAGAGCTGCGTTAAATAGTTCAATGAATTTTGAAAATAAAAATTTTTAATTCCTCGATCATTTGGTTTCAGCTTTCAGTACTAAATTTTCTTTTTCTTTTCACGATTTTTAATATTTTAATTAAAAAAACTCTTTGACTTTTTAATTGTTTATAAAAACTTTTAATTTGTCCTACGTGAAATGAGGAAAAAGTATTTTTATTTATGATCATGCAAAATTAAGTGGCATTATTGGAAATTAATACAATTGCGCAGATTGAAACAAAGCTCTTCGACTTCGTGTTTAAATGTGAAACAAAACAAAACATATCTATTTTACTTTATCAGTTGAGAAACATCTGTGTGTTGAAAGAACTTGAAATACGTGGTAAACAGTTTTTCCTTTGTACACTGCAAATGACAAATTTATTAGTGATTTCCTCTCTTTGAACTTGCGTTTGGTTCAAAGAGAGGAAAATATTATATTTAAATATTTAATAATAAAAAATATTAAATTTTAAGGTGTTTCCAGGTAAAAGCTCAACAACTACTTTAATACACATCTTCAGTGCATAGTGCTTTATAACGTCCAATGTTTAATATTCCTTAGTCGTGTTTGGTGTCATTTTCATCGTATTATTTCGCTGATTTAAAATATAACAAAATTTTACCAGTATTGGGCGAGGCAAAAAAAAAAAATTGTTTCATACTGGACGCACAGTGAGGTGACTCACGCGGCAATTAGCTGCTGTTCGAGCCCGGGCGGAAGTATTACAATGGGGAAGAGGCAGCAGGTAGGCTAAGGGTCCACACGCCAACCATCGTCATGCGGAGCATAAAGCATCATTTCTGATTGAATACTATAATATAACGTATTTTTTATAATATAACGTATTTTTGCTGTGTAGAAAATGGCAAGTGGGAACGAAAATATAATTAGGAAGGGTTTCGCAAGGCGAAGAAACGACAACGCGCCCCTTATGTGCATACCTGTTCGCATTGAAACGGACGACCACTCATACCGTATACTTAACAAAGTTTTCACTGTTCCACTCTCAATATTACAAGTGAGAGTCAGGTGTATGTTTCTCTTTGTCTTGGCAACGCTGTATGATTTCGTGTGATAACATCGGCATGGGAACGATGTCGCTCGCATGTAATTTATGAGCCGGGCAGTATTTATGACACAGCTTGCTTTCCAGATTACCATTAAATTCGCGAAATTTGTCACTACGACTTAAACTATAAAATTTAATTAAAAAAAAATTCAGAGTAATTAGTTTCAAAACTTATCTAGGTCCCGGCGTTGCGTCGACAGCGGGAGGTCCCGTGGGGTCATTTAGTCACGTCACTAAGTAAATAGCCTAACTGTTGTACGTTCAAAACATTCTGCAAATCACACTTTTCTTCACACTCGACTGTGTTAAATAAAAAATTAAAAAATATTATATAGCTTCAACACGGGTACTGTCGTGTAGTCAAAGGTTAAGCGCCACATGTACAGAAAACCTGGACAGTTGACCTGAGGGCGACTTCTGCACACGTAAGCGGGTTAAACAGGCAGTAAAAATTGCCTGTTTGATTCGATTTAATTAATTTAAAAATTTATTTCGGTTTGAAATAAATAACTCGTTAAAATTGCTCGCGCGAAGGTCGCAAATCATGGCGTGCGTCTAAATGACATCATTGTTTCACACCAAACATTACAGGCCTACACACAGTTGTGTGCTGAGGCTTGAAGCTATAACATCATTTATTACTGCAAGTAATTGTTATTATTTTGTCTTCATGTTAATCTTTATTGAACGGTTTTGCGTGGCTAACCGTTTCAACGGGTGTGTTGTGTAACTGTTTATTTATTGTTCATTTTTCAAATATCGTGTTTTATTGTACCGTATTATAAATAAATTTATTTTGAGGTAATGTTTTTGTTTTGTTTTTTTATTCTGTTTCTATTGAAGCATTATATTTGATGAAGGGAAGTACAATGCTTAGAGTTTACTTAAGAAAAGAGTGGTTACTACGGACTTGAGAGGTCGTCATAACAGCAGACTACACAAAATAACTTGTAATACAGTTGAATGTATTATTAAATACAGTGGGTATTTTAAAGGCCGCTCGAGTCACTATAGTTTAAATAAGACAATAAAAATGTATTTTCAGAAGAACTGTCTATTGTTAAAATGTACGAAATATTCAAGGAATTACACCCTACCAAAGGTGTTTCATATGAATCACATATCATTCTGTATTCAATTCAAAGTTTAATATCTCTTTTGGATACGCCACGGGTGACACCTGCGCAACTCGTGACGATTTTTTTGTAAATCAAAAGCCATTAATGAAAACTTTAATAATCATTCGGTGTTGGACAACTTTGAAAAAAAGATTATTGAAGACAAATTAAGGAAAATAACAACAGAAAATAAGTTACATAAATTAAAAGAACAAACATCTTATGACAGGAAGAGACGGGCAAAAACACTGAGCAAAATTGACAGGAATTATGAGTGTTTAGTTATGGATTACTTGCGCTAAACATTACTGTAAGCAGTGTTTACTACAAAAGCCAGATGTTTATGTTTTCCTTTAATATTCACCGATTGTCAAATAATGCTGTAAGTTGTACATACCCAGAAATAACTGGTAGTAAAGGTTTAAACGAAGTAGTTTAATTTTTGGAAAATTATGTTTCCGACTACCTTGACTCTGATGTGAAAAACCTGGAAATATTCTGCGACTCAGCCGGAGGCCAGAATACAAACTATACCGTTATTAGGCCTATATGTTGTCATTACTTAGTCTACACAGTTAAGAGGCTCGAGTCCATACGTATAACTTTTTCGAGACGCGGGCACTCATATACTAAAGTCGACAAGGATTTTGAGTTTGTTAAAACCAAGACTAAAACTGAATTACCGAATGACTGGATTAAAGTATTTAAAAGTGCTCGTTGGGAATCTATACTATTTCAAGTAGTCGATTTGTCAGTAATACAAGAATGGTAAATGTTTCTTGCAAGATGAGTACAGGAAACAGTGATCCTCTCCGACAAGGCTAATCAGAGAATTGCGTACAGAACAAAAATCACCGATATTTGTCATGGCCTACCGAAATTCACACAACGGCCCATGGATAACTTCAGCATTCACCAATAAGGGTGATGCCACTATAAAACATCGTCTGTGTGATGAACTTCAAGATAGTAATTCCTGTGTCCACACCGAGCATATGAAGGTAAAACGTTATTGTATTTTTCTTGTTAAAAACATTACCATAAGGGATTTTATTATGCTATAGTTGTCCACGTAATCTAACCGTTGGCGAGCGACGCACTGTTTAGAATAAACTTCAACGGTAAAGTCTAAGCAAAATAAGTATAACTCAGAGGCCCTCAGTGACATTTTTTCTTTCAGATTACCTACCTTTTTCAAATGAAAATACAATGACATAAAGACCATTTTAGTACTCAACAATTAGGGAGCCAAAATTTGTTACCGAAGATTCCCTGTAAAGGAATTAATTTTATATTTTTTAAATATTTTATAATTTACTATTTTTTACACATTTTCTATACATTTGTTATACTTTTAAATTTTGTTATACTTTTTTTTAAATAAAGTACTGTGTTGTACTGAAAAACTAACAAATTTGGTTTGCATTTCAACTTCCACTGTTTGGTTGTCATTACCCCGGAAAATGTTGTAGGTACAATATTAATTATTTATAAAAAAATTGTAGCCAAATATATTTATAATTTTACACTGCAGTCGAAAAGGGAACTTTTCAGAATTTTATTAAATACTAATTGCAAGCTGTCACAGTTTTTGGCTTAGAAAGAATGAGTTTCCAAACTTTAAAGTTCGTCTCTAGAAAAATTGGTAAAAAGTAACTTGCTTCCTTCTTCTCCTGCGGTCTTTATGTGTTAAAAGCTAACTAGTGGCGGTGACACAGAACTAAACAATACACACAAAAGTCACAGCAGTGGACACAGTTGGGAATAGCTTCCATTTTATTCTATGTTATTGACGGTAGGAGTCGCCTACATTCCGAACAGAAAACATCCTCAATACCATTTCTGTTAACATGAAGTAATCGCCTATTCACCGTTTTTTTGCTTTTTTGTAGGTGACCGTAGGAACAATTATAGAAAATCGTACGTCATTAGGCAGATTCTTATAATAACTTGCGGCAAATAAAACTAATTTGTTCCTGAAAAGTATAAACAAAGACGTCTTCTTCTTCTTCTTTAATTGGCAGTCGTAACCCCTTGTGAGGGTTTGCCTTCTCAACAATCCTTCTCCATTCTGCCATTTCCTTTCCGATTCCTCTCCAGTTTCGTACGCTATAATTTCCTTCTGACCTTCCTGAAAGTCATCCCTCTGTTTCTTCCTAGGTTTGCCCGTCATTCTTTTCTGCGATGTTTCTACTAAAAAGTCCTTTTTACAATTCTACTCTAATCCATTTCGCACATGTCCAATCCATGCCATATGTACTAATTATGTCTCACTACGTCAGCTCCTCCAGTAATAATTTGGTCGAGATCATCATTCATCCAGATCCTTCATGTGCCATTAACATTTCTTATTGGTCCGTATATCTTTCTGAACACCTTTTGTTCAAATATTCGAAGCAGATGTTCGTCATTATTTGTCATGGTCCATGTCTCACTACCATAAGTTAAAATTGGCCTTATTAAGGTTTTGTATAAGATCAACTTTATTTTTCGAACTATCAGTTTAGATGTTATTAACTTTTTGTACATGTAGTAGCATCGATTGGCCTTTTGTATGCGTAACTTAATTCCAGCAGTCATTTTGTTGGTCTTATGAATTTCAGTTCCTTAGTAGGTGAAAACTTCAGCATGACTGAATGTATATACTTCATAATAACGTAAAATCATTATTATTAATATTTCTTCTATTAATTTCCAATAAACCAATAAACTATACAGTTATCAAAACATAAATGAAAACGGTTTTTATCAAATCATTTTTCAGATAACAGACATTTTATTTAATTAATCGTGTCACCTTACTAGAAGCTTCAAGGGTAATACTTGTTGGATTTCGGCCGATGATCGACTGTACGAAAATATTCGAGCAAGCGAAAGCATATACTGAAGTTTGTGTGTATGTGTGTGTGTGTGTGTGTGTGTGTGTGTGTGTGCGTGCGTGTGTGTGTGTGCGCGCTTGTTACATTCATATTCGTAAAGATAAGCCGCGTACGCATGTTTGGTCGAGGTGCTCGTGTGGCATGTTAGTGCCAGTGGGTGCATAGTCGTGCATTTCCATATCCCAGTTGACACTAATCATTCGGTGTTTAAGTAACTAAATCTAATGCGTCCAAAACAGTGTCTTCGAACAACAGAACAACACACGTCACAGGATCCCGGATCCCGGGTTCCGGGACGAGACGACTGGTCACCCTCCTTCTTCTCTTGTCGTCCTTGACCTTCGGCTGGATAGTTTTTGAGAACTTAACTTGCCAGTGTAGAACATTAGTATTTGTTACTTTCTATATGAAAGACTTAGAAATATGGAAAATGATGCAAAAGCTAAAAGATATAACGTGGAGTTTGTTTTAAATTTACAGCTGCAGCTACTGATTTCGCAAAGGGCGATAATGCCTGAATACATTTATTTTTAATGACGATTTGCAATTTTAAAAATTAAAATTTGTAAAAATTTAGGCCTAATAAGTATATAAGATGAAAGAATTAGGTTTATGAGGACAACATCCACTGATGTTTCTTTTTATAGAACAGTGTTTTCAATGTTGAAGTCAAGGTCTAGTCGGGACCATTGTTGAAATACAGCTGTTCGGCTTTAGGAATGCAGCTTTCAGATTGTTGTTTAACGTCTGTACCTAGGAGCGTGTATTGATTGAAGTTCAATGCAACACCATAGCTCGAGTCCGTAGGGCCGTGTACGTTTTTAACACGGTTTTGTTTAGTAACAGTTTATTACTGTTTAGACTTACTCCCGTAGAGCCAAGGTGTTTTCTGAACTAGAGTTCTAGCTGCTCTTAATTTGGTTCTTGAGCTCACCGGTATAGGTGAGTTATAGGTGAACAGATGTGTTGGGTAGGAAACGTAACTTGAGCAGATTTGATCGTCGTTAACGTTGTGCGACCTGTTATGGCTCCACAACCCACTTATTCCTAGGACGGTCGACACTGTGTCTACAAAAACGCGTATACTGGAAAGCTAGCTTGGCAACATATTAAGCACCATCATGCCATCACTTACTGAGCAAAAAATGTCGAGCACCTTCCTAACTTTTTTCTCGCTCATTGCAATCGTTACCAGATAGAAGGAACTTCATTTCTCCTGACTGAATACTGTTTTTTCATTCATATAATAAAGCTAGCACCGCTATTATCTTCTAAAATTTCAGTTGCATCTCCTTTCGACAGTACCTGCCCATACTCAGCCTTATCGCACCACAATAGCTACCTTACTTTCAATATTTCTATAAAATCAAACAGATTTGCTGTCGTTAAATTTTTTCGGCCATTTTTTCCGTGAGTAGATTTAAATTGATTTATAGGCTGCCAGAAGTAACTTGAATACTGAATACATGTAGCACAAATTTTGATAACTGATTCAACTCAGAAAATATTGGAAATATTTCAAACAAATACTCACCTGTAACAATATTGTTCTCTTCTAACGCTGAAAGTGTAAAGTGAAATCCGCACAGAAGCCACAGCACAATCGCCCAACGATGGGTCATCTGTCTGGAAAAGAAATTAGTTATCATTTATCAGTTTGATTTCTTGACAGCTGTCTTAAGGAAATTTCGTTTCTAAAGAAATTGTCTACAGGTTTTACGAAAAGAAAAGGAAATTTCAAATTTCCAACTCATTGGACGAGTAAATAGGGCCATGGATAATTTTGTTAAATTCAATCTTTTTTACACCGAAATAACGGAAATTGTCGCTTAATTATGTAGTAGCAGAAGTGCCAGGTACGCCTTTCTTTTACTAAAATCTGAAAACAAGAAAGAAAAGTAACGTATTGTTAATTCGCAGAAACCGTCTTGTACACGCCGACCGCATCCGGATGCTGTACAAAGTTTAGATGAGATATTCAGCGGTAGAACTAGGCTGACCAGATTGTCTGCGTTGAAATCCCAGACACTTTTATGGAAAGATTTTTTTTCGGAATACAAACATTAATTGGAAATATTTCCGTAGACACGTTATATTATTACAACTAAAACTACGATTAATATCAAATGGAGTAAATATTTTTGTTATTATTTTGAATATTCCGCTGCTTTGACTATTGTCTCCTTATTAAGTCCCCCCCTCTCTCTCTCTATCACACACACACGCGCGCGCGCGTTTAATATTAATCAGGTTTGAATGGTTCTGATGCTGAAGATTTCAGTCATGACTAAGTTTCAGTGAGTCAACTATTGTTTAGAATTTGCTTTCTTCCAGAAGCATTAGTTCAGAAACAAATTCTACGCAGTCCGTATGGAAATTGCATGGAACTTGAAGGATCCCAGCCGACGTTCTAACTACACTGCTTTTCTTGTCAGACCAATGAAATTTCATAGGCTACGAGAATATTTGTTTCATGTTGGTATTTTGAGAAGGTATCGTCTATCTGTGTAGCAGCTACACAGATATTGACGTTCAGAGTACCACACACACACACACACACACACACACACACACACACACACACACACACACACACACACACACACACACACACACACACACACACACACACACACACACACACACACACACACACACACACACACACACACACACACACACACACACACACACACACACACACACACACACACACACACACACACACACACACACACAGAGTTAAAAAAGTAACATCCCTTCATTACTATTTTTACTACCCTTTTTCATCCTCTCAACAACAAAAACTCATACTTCACAATATTTAAAATTCGGGACAAATCAATATCCTGGAAGTCAGTTTCAGACACACTGAGACAGACCATTTACAATCTGAGGCGAATCATTGATTTCGGGGACGGTTGTTCACCCTACGTTTAACTGCTTCTGACGAAATAGATTTAATTAAATTACTGACGAAATAAATAAATTAAATTTAATCCCTCCCACACAAAATTATAAAATTGAAATTTAACCGATTGTAACCGGCAATAGCTTCCTACGCATGTTTGTGTATGTGTGTCTGTCTTTTTCAACTGTAAGAGGATGTGGTTTTGGGGTTGAATATAACTTCGCTTGGCATTTGAAAAGACTTTTTTTTTAATAATTATAGTGTTACTATAAATTTTACTAAGTCTTTTCTTTACATAGAGGAAGGAATTAGTAAAACATAATTATAAAATAAATAGAAATTTTGAATATAATATTACAAATTCTTAACATAATTTCAATCGTAATTATAGCCCTATAGTGACTACAACAGTTTAGAACAATATGGCTTCTTACACATTTTGTTGCTTCCTCGTTACGATCACGATAACTCTTATGCACTTCCTTCTTTCTTCACCTTTCAACTCTCTTCAGGATCTCCTCCCTCATTTCTTCTGTGCCTCAAATTTATTAACTGCTTTTGGCTTTTCCTTCCTTTTGTCTTTTAGGAAGGTGTTAGAAAAGTATTCTCTATTTGAGTGGTTGTTAGGAAGGTGAGAAGGGATTTTGGGTTCAAGATTTCCATACGTGTAAAACTAAAGTTGCTGACCATTTAGGTTCCCATGAGAAATAGACCCTACTATGCCTATTCTCGCTGACGGAAGATTTCTGTTATTTTATTTTTTCTGTTAATATTACATTTCTGGACTTTTAAAGAACAAGCGTTTAGCGAGGTTTTGCGGCCGGAGTCAATAGCTGTAAAACATTCTGGCCTGTTAGGCCGAAGACGATTCTCTTGCTTATACCTGATGTGATCTCTGAAGGCACTGCACGACCCCGTGCCATGGGCGTAGCTGAAACAGAGGGTTTGTAAACAACTGACAACGGCTTAATAGCCCGGACTTATCACTCAATGGAAAACTATTTTTGCAAGCATTCAGAATATTTACGTTTCACACTTCAATACGGCAGAAGAAAATATTCAAAGACATTTTCGATAATGTTCTGCCAACGTTATAACGCATATTCAGTGGTAAACGCTTATTTCACGACGTAAAGCTGTCATCCCTTTCTTAGAAATAGAAGAATTTAAAGGTATTATAAGACTCTTTCCAACAAACAAATTCGTCACGAACTACAACAAAAACGTTTTGACCTCCAATAGAAATCCTGTCGCAAAAATGTTCGCAAATCACAACAACAATGTTGCTCGGCAAGGCACCCATAAACAAGCACATGGATTACCAAGTGTTCTATGATTGACTGTTGATTGCCGTGTTATGCTTTCAAAAGATCTGTACGTCGCAAAACACTCAGAAGAAGGCGCTTTAGATACCTCGAGTGGTCGAAATTCCATACGACGTTTATAACCAACTTCCATCACTTCCAGTCAGTATTTAAGTGAAATTTAACAAACACTCGTACAAACGACCTAAACGTTATGACGATGTGTGGCGGATAGTGATCGATGACGAAAAAGACTGATGTCGCCGACAATTTCCACTATCGCTTGGGCATGCATTAATGATCACATAAATCACAGGAACTCGCTATATTTAAAGCAGTTGCTTACATTGGTCAAAACGTAACAACGCTCGGAATTTCATATGTCGTTCTTATCAGAGTTAATAAGCTGTCAGATGTGAACATTTACCTCTCTTTCAATTTAGTCTATATCGATATTAAAACAAGGTTAACGTTTACGAAAATTTTCTTAGTTAATGAAAATTTTGAAAATACAATTTCTCGAAATAAACGTTCTTACTCATTTCTCAATACTTCCTGTATATTTATTTTTACTCACGTTCACATCGCTCAGACTTCAAACATTTGCTTTTATGTAGGAAAGTCAATATGCATTGTTTTGACCGTTGACCGTACTTTTAAATAACAGTAAGTAACTAATACATCAAGAAAATTAACCTACCAACTGCACATACAAATCATTTTGTGTGTGTGTGTGATTCAATCATTTCCTTTTCTACTCACAGTGTGTAAGGCTCAAATTCATTTCTTTATTCCGTTTAAATTGTTCCAGCTCATTCTGTTTTGCTCAAGCATCTCTGCTTCTTTGCATTCAATCACATTATTCCTTTTTTACTTTTCAGTTTACTTAGTGCGTTGCTTCATGTCTCCTTTGGTTTTCCTCTCCTCGTTTTTTCTTGCTTTCTTGCTTTGCAAATCCTCTTTTCTGGTCCTGTGGTGTTTATTTTTTGTAGACTATCCCACCACACATTGTGTCTTTGTTTCATATATTCTTCTATAGAACCTACTTTTTGTTCTTCTATTATCAAATCATATCCTTGTTAGAAAGTTTGGAAGAAAAAAGTCTGGAATGCTTGATGGCATAAAAAACGAACGGTCCTGTAGTCAGGTGAAGACAAATGGACAGGACCGAGGAAAGCATCCAGTTGACACATGTCATAGACAGTTTTACTAAAGAAAAAGGATCCTTGTCAATAACGACTATTGTTCTTTTTCGATTATAATTTCAGCCGCGCTAAATCTTAGCCTTGTCTTAGTTACGACTGGATCGTATCGGAAGGGAACAGTAGGAATCAGAAACTATCGGGACGGGAACGAATGTTGTCCGCACACTGCGTCACAACTAGCAATCAGTCTGTAAAACCAAGCAGAGAAGGAGGTAGGCTACATCGTTGTACATAATGAGTGATAGCAGCAAGATTAACATAATATCACCTGTCAATGATGCTGAGAGCGGAAGATCATTTTCCAAATTTCAAATTAAAAAAACAAAAAAAAAAATTACAGCGTAAAATACAAGACAGTATGTCAAATCTATGTAAGTTTTGAAAACTACATTGACGTAGATACCAATGATTTGTAAAACACTGCGATAAGAAACTCAAAAAATGTATATTTTGGCTGTTAAATGTTACAATACTACTTCCAATATTGTAATAACTGATGTGTGTGTTCGTGTGTGTAGAGAGAGAGAGAGAGAGAGAGAGAGAGAGAGAGAGAGAGAGAGAGAGAGAGAGAGAGAGAGAGAGAGAGAGAGAGACTTTACAGTTTATTTCGTAGACTCCATTTTTAATGTTTTAAACTTTTCTTTCACGTTTTTGTTTATTATTCATTAATTAGGAATAAAATTATTAAAAAAAATTATTTTGTTTTGTTTTGAAGTAGCCTACTAGTAATTTAAAAATGCTTCATATTATTTTTATTTTGCTCTTCCATGATTAATTTGTTTTTGTTATCCATTGTTTAGAGCTATATTTTATTAATGTTTGAGGTACTTATGAGCCAACTATAGTGAAAATAAAAATATATAGAGCGAGTCCATTACTTAAGGAGTTGTCCTGCCAGGCTATGTCTCCCATGTCAGTGTCATTACATTGTTCATTGGAAATATAATAAAAAATTGCGTTTTGCTGCACTAATTAATTTGATTTTCATCTTTTACTCTGAAAAAAACACACAATCATATAAAATACGTCATGATGGAAAACCAAACTGTGTATGGGGGTGAAACAGGGTGAGAAAAACTAAGTCAAAATATTCCCTAGCTGGCAAACTGTTCTCTTCCATTCCCATCTGAAATAAAGTTTCCGTTCTGAACCGAGCCAGAACGCGGAACCCAATTGAAATGGGTGTTATCGAAAAATTCCGATCGTTCCGTAGACAGACAGATAGAAGTTCCGCGGGTCGTCTTGCGCCCTGGTTTGCTTGTTTTGTCCAGGTCGGACATTAACGTATATTGATGTATTGAATTTAATAATAATTTAATAATATGGAAGAGTTGGGCAACTACTAAACTGAAAAATAATATAAAGTATGAAAAAATAACCGATTTCTCTTCAGCGGATATATTTTTTTTGGTTTCGCAAAAAACGTGTTTTTATGCGATCAATTGTTCCATATAAAAGTTTTATGACAAAATCATTGGGAACCATTACTAACAATATACAGTTACAAATCTTAATAGTTTCTTCTTCTATTTTTTTTCTCTTTTCCCATTTATATCTGATGACGTTGGGTCCTCTCTGTCTTCCCACTTGCCTGGCTTTCATGTATTTTCTCCTCTTGTACTTGCCAGATCTCGGAACTTTTGTTTTGAATATAATGCATGTTCCATATCGGCATTGAACTACATGATCATATTCAACGTGAACTGTCCACACGCGCGCGCGCGCAGTAAAGTGGAAGGAGTGACGAAAATTACTGCACTGTGGTATAAAATACACGTTACTTCTACTGTTCCAGCGATTTCACACGTAATCCAACATCGGTTCTGACACTGACTGAAATCATAAATCGTCAAGTTAACAGTTGTACATTTTAGCAGAGTTAATATGGCCAGCACTACGCCTAGCCCTTCTTTAATTTTCCCTTTTTAGACAGAAATACACTTTAGAGTCGGATGGATCCAGAGGATTTGAATCGACGGATGCCCCACTTTGCAAGCGAGTGTGCTGCCTGATATTTCACCTCCTGTTTAGGCTTAACAGTAAATAAGAAATCGTGTATGTGTAGTGCATTGAGACGCATTTAACCTCTGGACTATTACGTTTAACACTAAATTATAAAGGCATGTAAAGGTAAGAAGCTCTTATACGTGTATTTTACAAAGACAAGCAATTGCTCTGTCGTAAAGTTTCATATGCCGTTTACGAATACTCTAATGATTATTCGGTGACTGGGAACATTGTAGATCACATTAGACCAGACATAGTTGAGAGAACACAGGATCTACACTTGAAACAAATTGCAAGTTGCAGGGTCGCTTCTCAAGTTGGGCTCCCGCAATAGAGATTGTGCTTTGAAAGATCTTTGAGAACTGAGGTAAGATCCGTTAAAGGTGGTATGAGCTGAACGCAATGAAATACTACTAATGAAACTATGTGTATGCGTGTTAGCGATTTGTACATTTATTTCAGTTTGTCTGCCAAATGTGGTTGTCATAATAATTACACACGGACTGGACCGCAATAAACTAATTACTACTTCTAAGAAAACAAGTTGGTGTACAACGATAACGAGAGAAATTTGTCGTTCGCTAAACGGTTTCCTATTTTTTTTTTTTTTTTTTTATCATTTAAAGCCCATAGAAACTAAGATAAACGCTCTTGAGTGAAGTGCAGTATTATTTTGTCAAACTCCATGATTCTCTTCACAAAAAAAGGAATTCGAGGAAGTGAAAGCGGCAACGGTGAGTTCAGTGTAATAATACTACCGTTGTCAGACAGCGTCAAGGGTTCTGTAAAAATCTGTTTCTAAAAAAGAAATTTGTTTCGTGAACACAGATGTTTTCACATAACAGACTTTTTTACGTATTAGACCTTGATTTAAATACCTGGATACACATATCGCCATGAGAGTAGACGACTACGTCTCTCCCGAGGGCCGTATCAGTGCCAGTGACCAGTCCTAGGCCCTGGGCTGTTCTTCCTTTACATCGACGACGTATCCAGAAAGCCTGGAGTCCAGATAGTCGATCCGGACTCATAACAGACGACACAGCAGCTTACACCTCCGATCTCCGATCGTAAAGCAGACAGAGCAATCATACGACTGCAAGACCTCGTGTTAACTGAAAAAGTGGCAATTAACGCGACCAAGAGTGTCGCGGTGCTACTGTCTAAGCGGGAATGCGTTTGGGAATAGGTGGAAAGCACTTGCGCTGGTCCACAGAAGACAAGTGCCTCGGTGTCCATCTAGATCATCGGTTCGCATGGCGTACCCACCAACAAGCATCGCTCTACCTGGGCCATCTGTTTCTGGGTCGCCAGCCCAGCTATCACAAAACTTTGTAACTTTGTAAAATGATTGTCGGCGAGTTCCTGCTACAGGTCATCACAAATGTGGCCGCTATGCATAGAAGAAAGACTAAAACATCTAATTTCGTCTAGCCGCTCCCCATCAATTCTCTTCTCGCTTCTTGAGAAGCGGTCCTTGGACAGTGCCGTGCGACATTTTGCACTTAGGATTTACGTAGAAGAGTCTAGGACCCAAGACGCCTCTCTCAAACCCGGACTAGGTCAGTACTGTATACGAACCAGGTAAATAACTGGAATCTACCAGTTATTTACGATTTACTACGATTTATCCAGTTGATATCTTCACGAGTGAAAGTCGAAAGGCTACCAGCTAAACTATAAGTAATAAGACACACTCTTTACACAAATGGGCACCTATTTAATTTTAAACATATACTGAATACACCCGAAATTTTTTTTTTTTATAATTAAATATTTTTTGGTACCAATTCGAGTAAAAACAAAAGAGAAGGCATGGAGAAGGGGGTCAAGTAGGTCTTCCTCTAGTTTCAGACCCACGCCTTCCCACTGATTGATGTTAGGTGACTACTGTAAAAAGCGTGCCGTAGATTGTCATTCTTAAAACCATGTTTGCGTTTTTTGTAGGAAAAATCGTCTGACAACTCTTGTACAATGCATTTTTTACAGGTGCAATATGTGTGGTTATACAGTATACACATAGTACATACGCGTGCAAGAAATACAATCGTATGTTTAAATACAAACAACGAGTATTAGGAACTTTATGGGAAGTGGATGAGATCGTTGCACAACATACAGAAATCGACCGAAAAATGTAGCGACGAAACACACAGGTAAACCGACGAAGGGTTTCGAACAGCACACGGTATGTGGTTCTAAGTCCGTGTGAAGTTCAGAGAAAAGGCTGTGTACAGGAAACGTTACAGACAGAGGGGAACGATTTGACTGTAGTTCTTACAGAGTTCTTACAGACAACTTAATTAGTTGTCTCACTGCCGTGGATGTCGTCGCTTAACGCTTGCACGCAGTAATTACCCATTGTTTACTAATTAAAATCTTTTTGTTTACAACAATCATCTGATAATATTTGATCATGTAGTGTTTCCTCCCCCTTTTGCCTTAGAAAGACGCCGATGACCGATAAAAAGAGTTGCACCTTACCTGCCACCTCTGAAGGAGCGACCGTCTCCTCAACTTTGCGGCCGTTTTCGTAGGTCTTTCAGTAGTCAGTTCTACGATTATTTGCTATTTTCTTGAAAAATTGTTTCCAACATAAGACACCTACTGTCATTACGTGGTCATGAAACACTGAGTTCCTCATTCTCAGAAAAAACGTCAATTTGTTTTGTATAGCATTCCCATGTTGTCAACCAGGGACTCATGATTGCCAATGCCTTTCTGCAGTCTCTTCAAATGATTTTGACCTTCTTGCGTATGCCATTGGTTAGGCCTTAAAGTGATAAACAAGAAAATATAACGGCGAAGAAGAATACTACGGTACGTCCTCTGTCTATCCTTATACGATAAGGATGCGTCCCTATGAATGCGTCTTCCGGCATTCAGGATTATATGACTTCTCGTACAGCTACAGATACTCTACACGAGATACGATGAATACTCATACATATACATGATAAATGTTATAGAGCTACAGGCGAGTTATGCCTTTATATATGTGCAGATGGTATCGTTTCAGTTGCCAGCAGTACTACAACTGCACAACTCTTGTAAAAGTGTTTCAAAACCTAGCAATACAGGGATATCAAATGGGGCTCCAAATAAATGAACAACAATCTAATTATATGAAAATTATTGGATCAAAATAAGAAGACCTATTCAAAATTGTTAAAACGGGGATTATATAATTGAAGGAGTAGCAAGTTTTACATATCTAGGAACAGATCTGAATAATACAAGCCAGACATCAGAAGAAATCGACAATAGGGTATCTGTTGGAAACCGAACATACCTTTCAGATAAGAACCTCTTCAGATCCAAAATAATCTCACGACATAAACAAAGATCTATAGAACCCTGATCAGGCCAATAGTAACAACGAATCAGAAGCTAGTACTCTCACAAAAGTAGATATCTAAATTGTATAAGTGTTTGAATAAAAAATAGTAAGGCAAATTTATGGCACTTTAAAAGAAGGGGAAATTTAAAATATGACGAATAACTATGAGACAGATCCTACATTCGAAGGAGAAGATATAGTACGATTTATTAAGTTCAGAAGGATTAGATGGTTAGAGAATGTGGAGGGAATGTGTCGAGACAGGAAACCGAAGAGAATCCTGCATATTGAAGTGAGAGGAATGAGGCGGGTAGGAAGCACGAGAAAGCGATGGCTGCAAGAGGTGGAAATAGATTTGGGAAGGATGGCAGTCAGGAATTAGTGAAATCTAGCAGGAAGAAGAAGTGGGTGGAGGCAAATAGTGGAGGAAGCCAAAGTCCACAGGGCTGTAACGCTTTGGAAGAAGAGAGGTGAGTTATGAGGACTTGGTTCACCTTCTAATCCAACATTTCCAGCTTTTATTCTTTTTTCTACCTTGAAAGAATAAGATCTACTAAACACATCCTAAACTTTGGTCGAACCGTCTTTCGTCTTGCCAAGCCCACAATCAGCTGAGAGTTTTACGAATATGCTCTTTATTTCCGTTTGAGTATTAAGAGATCATTATTAAGTTAAAAATAGCCCTCTTTTTACTATACCTTTTTTTTTACTTTGGTTATTATACTGAGTTTATCATGTACTACTTTTATAAGTATCTAAACAAAATGTCATTAAAGTGCATGTTAGTCTTGCGACAGTATATGTGCCAAAGTTATGTTCTCACAATGATTTTAAAGAAAACAATGGTAGATTAATTGAACGATACTTTAACAATTTACGTACGTAACACAGGATAAAATGTTTTTTTTGAAATCTCAATTCATACATATACCTACAATATACAAAGGCAGTAATTTATCAATTGTGTTCTGCTTTAATGTGCTTCCTGGTGTCTTCATATTCTCCTCCATTCTTAGTGAATTCATTAGACCACGTCTTTATCTGTTCCTCATTCACTCACCATTCCCTCGAATGCCGCTTTCGGCAAATAGTCTTACCTCGTGTAGTAGTCCAGACAATTCATCTTCCTTTTTCTTACAGTTTTGAACACCTTATTTCCTCACAAATGCTCTGCAGTAGTTCCTTATTCCTTACTTTATCCTCCCAACCCACCCACTCCATTCTCCGTCATATCCATATCTCCATTACCTCCAGTCTTCTCACATCCTCCTTCCTTGGTATCCACGTAGCAACACTATACTCCGCATACAGCACATTGTCAGTCTCTTCCCTACCTTCTTATTCATGGTTCCCAAGGCAACCACCGCGTCC
This sequence comes from Magicicada septendecula, assembly GCA_034769895.1. Lineage (NCBI taxonomy): Eukaryota > Metazoa > Arthropoda > Insecta > Hemiptera > Cicadidae > Magicicada > Magicicada septendecula. The sequence continues at coordinate 103,279,572 of CM068376.1, forward strand.
GGTATTGTGTGTTCAGAATTACCATGAGAATTTTGATCAATTAGGAGCAATAAATTGCAATATATATTAATTAGGAGCAATATATATAATTAGTTAAATATGTAACCATAATCCCCAAATAACAAATAATTTAATTCTGGCTTTTAAGTTTGTGTATGTTTCCACAGATAGCTATACGTCTGTACCTAATACTTTTCACAAATATGCGTAACTTATAACAGTATATAAAGCTTTTTATAAATGCAGCTTACACAATTTTGAAAAGTGATCAAAAATTTATAAGATGTGTTGAAAGATATTGATTGTGTCAAATTATTACAAATCCTCTGTTTGTATTTTGAATAAAATTGCTTAAAATTTGATCATCCACACACTTCTATTATCTTCTTAAAATTTTGGGTTCAATTTTTGGCCTTTGGTGCCCCAAAGTTAAAAAAAAAATTCACAGCAAACGCTATATTCGAATTTGGGTTAAAATTCTCTTTAGCCCAAAGAATTCAATATTAGATTGAATTCTTTTCCATTTTTACAAATTGTTGATACCTTTCTTAGTGTCCTGGTGTCCCAAAATATTTAATTTCCAAAACCGTAGACTGTATCCAGATTTTTGTTTAAATTCTCTTTAGTTTGATACCCTACATGAATTTTTGTGATTTTATCAATATTTTAACCCACCTTTTGGCCCTGGCGTCTCAGCGTTTTGATATTTCCAAAACTGAATATTATACTCCGATTGTTGTTAAAATTATATTTAATTTGATACTCCACATAGATTTTTGCAATTTCTTTCACAATTTTCTCCCCCTCATACTTTTGCCTTACGTCACCCCTTGGGGGGGGGGGATCGATCTAAAAAAAAAGAAAATGGGGCTCTGTAGGATAAAAGTGTCGAACCTGTGATAAAGGAAGTAACACTATACTCAACAAAAAGCACAATGTTAGTCTCTTCCTTACCTTCTTATTCAACGGTTCGCAAACCATAGGTATTTGTAGGCCTATTTAGAAGTACAGTATGTGCCCTCAGTTCTTACTCTTGTCTCCTCGGTCACCAGCCTATTTTATCAATTGTCTCTCACTGAAGTCTATTCTGTATTTTATCAATATGCTCATGACCCTGCCCCACCTCTTCCTGTCAAACATCAATTGGTATAAATCCGGGTGCAAGTTTTACGAATATCCGTTGATGCGTTCAAAAGTTACCGTGAGACATACCCAAAATAGACAGGCAGATGCCAAACGGTCGAGTTGAAACTAAGAACTCGCCTCGCTCCTTTAGTTAGATTGTATCTACGAATGACAGTAAGTGAGTGGGAGCGAGGGGGGATTAGAGAGCCATTATTCATATAAGTGTGACAATTACAGTGCATTTGTACTACTACAATACAACAAATCTGTAGCATATTGGTCTTGTATTATAATTAAACTAATAAAAGTAATGGACAATACAGGTTTATATACGTTTAAGCTAACTGCTGATAGACTCACCAACTTTCGTATTGTACAAATAGTCATGTACTTTCTTTGTAAAAATCACTTAATTAAACTAGTCACTCACTGCACACTCTTATTTTCTGTGTGTTCGCGCGTGCGCGCGCGAAATTGTAAGTTGTGGATATAAGCACGTGCTTACGTATGAATCATAAATGCTTTCTGTTTATGGTAAAAGTGCAGAATATTGTTTGTGTTCGAAGAGGAGCGTATATAGTACTAAAAGGCACCGTCCAGTAATTTTCTGACCCAATTGTATTTTACGACAGTCTACCACTGTTTATGGCTCTGAAGGGATCACAGTACCTTAGTACGTAACCCCCGCTTTCGTATATCATGTCTACAGTGCAACAGTGTATATCTTCTGTTAAGTGCTTCTCACATACTTGAGCCGCCTCACTTCCATTCTCTCCTCACCGTTCAATGCTAATGAAATGTTAATGAAACATTTGTTTCCTTCTATCAAACTACTCGTCGTCTTATTTATTTATTCCGTTTTCATTTCATATATTCTCATTCTCATTCATTTTTCACATTTCCGTCAAGATCTTCCCGCTAGCTACAACAACTGTACCATCAGGAAATCTCATACACTCCACAGCTAGATTCGTGTCTCTTTTGCCATCAAAGCATTCCCTGATAATTGTCTCCGAATATGAATTAAATAGATTAGATGACAAGCAACACCCCAGTTCGCTAACCGTCTCACATCGCACTTAGCTCTACCTCCTTGACTTCATTTTCATTGGTATAGGTATAGATATAAGTATAGGCACAGGAATTATCAATTTTATCAATTTTCTCTATCTCAAATATATTTTATATTTTATGAAAATGCTCATAAGCCTGCCCCACGTCACCCTGCCAAATATCTTTCTCAGAGTATACCGCATACATTTTCATATGCTTGTCCACATTTCTCTAGCCACTAACTCTTAGCATAACGGCGTTCCTTGTTCTTATTCGACGATAATGTCCATACTGCCTTCTATTCCATCTCCTATTTATTGATCTCAACATTTTAGCAACAAGAGACATCAAATTTAATGTTCTATGTTCATCGAATTTTTTTGAGTTTTTTACTTCATGTTCCATAAGGAAATGGAAGTATGGTGATGGAGAAAAGAATCGTGATTGTACAACCCTCAAAATACGAAGGAAAGTCATTTACCGAAAAGTGTCTGTGTGTAGAATTTTTCTATGACGAACAATAACTGCCACAAATTCAAACAGAATCAAATATTTTTTTGCATATTTGCCTGAGTTGTAGAGGACTCAAGGACTATCGATTTAGCTGAAGATCGGTTAATGGGAAAGGGTAGTTTACCTTCTACGTTTTATGTTTTAACAAGAGTAAAATACTTAATTTTGATAAAATATCGGTATGGAGAACCATACATGACTTCCATGTTCTAAGATTTATATTTAAAATAATTTTCGAAATTAAATATTTCCATAGAAACTACGTCTTTCTTCAGCCTTAACCACAGTACTGTGGTCAGTAACATATGCACCTCACGTTAGCGCACTCGATTTTCACTGATGATGACAGTCGATGACACTGCCGAAACGTCTGGTTTTGGAGAAAACATTGGACCACGGCCAAACAGCACGGGAAAAAATGTTAACAACAAACTTCTTCTTTGTTGCCGATAACGTAAAACACATAAAAAATTATCCCCTCTCCCTTCAACTATCATTTTCATTTATAGAAAATTATCCCCCTTTCAACTACCCTTTTCATTTATAGATATTTCATCTACCTTTCTACAGTGGATTATTACAACCTTCTTTCCAAGATACTTTATTTATCAAAATTAAGTACTTTACTCTTGTTGAAACATAAGATGTTCAAGGTAAACTACCCCTTCCCCTCAACCGATCTTCACCAAAATCAATAGACCTTGAGTCCTCTACAAGTCAGGTATATATGCAAAAAATTATTTGATTCTGTTTGATTTTGCGGCAGTTATAGTTCGCCATAGAAAAAATTCTACACAGACACAGACAGACACATACACATACTTTTTTCGGAAAATGACTTTTCTTCACGTTTTCAGGTAGTACAATCAGAATCAGCCCTCATCTCGAACACGATTTTTTACGCTATCACCACACTTCCATTTACTGTACTTATGGAACATGGAAGTAAAAAGAAAAACTCGATTGGGAAGTTGAAAATTGAAAAAGGTCTTTTTAAGAGTAAGCACACAAATTGGTGTGTCGCTTAAAAATAATATCATTGTGGAGAACCGTACATGACTTCCATGTTCTAAGATTTATATTAAAAATAATTTTCGAAATGAAAAATTTCCATAGAAACTACAGTACTTCTTTCTTCAGAAGTACTGTGGTCACTAACGTATACCACCTCACGTTAGCGCACTCGATTTTCACTGATGATGGCACTGCCGAAACGTCTGGGTTTGCAGAAAACATTGGACCACGGCCAAACAGCCCGGGAAGGAATTTTAATAACAAACTACTTCTTTGTTACCGATAACGTAGTACACATATAGAAAATTATCCCCTCGCCGTTCAGCTATCATTTTCAATTATAGAATATTATCCCCTCCCCTTCAACTGCCCTTTTTAGTTATAGATATTTCATCTACCTTTCTACAGTGGAGCTGAATAAGCAACCAGATATAATAGCGGAAGCCGGGACATAGAGCTTGAGATGAGAAGAAGGAGGGATCCATGTTGAGGAAAGTGTGGAGAAGGAATCCAGAGGAAGGAAGACCACAGGAAATATCCTTGATGAAGTGTTGGAGCCAGGTGAAGAGAGACTTGAGAAGACTGGAGCGACATTGACAGCGCAGAAGATCGAAAGTAGCGATATTAAATGACATCTGAGGGACATGCATGGCCATAGCAGTAGTACAGAGCAGTATTGGAGTATTTCAGATTTAATGGACTTGTTCTGAGTACTTTTGTAGGGATTGTTGGGGAAAACGGGGAGAGGTCGGCCGAGGAGAATATATTTGGATAATGTACAAATGATGGGATCTGGAAACGGGGCAGTATTACCCTATGGGGGGGGGCAAGGCGACTGTCGAGGCTCACTTTTAGATTTTAAAGATAACTATGTTCTTAACTAACTTTGTCAATGATGCTATCAAAAGTACCCGTTAAAATGCCTTTTTCAAAACTGAGCATTGTAAAAAGTATAGGCTATAGAGAAATGTTATGGAACAAGACCGTCTGAATAGTTCAATGAAAAATAGTTAATTAAACCTATTTTCTAAGTACCGTTAAACTACCGCCTCGAAGGTCTGATAGGTTAATACGCCCTGGCTGATAGGTCGAAAGAAAGACAGAGAGAAAGGATATTACTGGTGCAAGACCTTTTTAAGTGAATATGTTATTCCTACAAGAAATGGAAGTGTTGGCGTCAAAATTTATGTCGAGGTAACTAGTTAGCTGATAATACCAAACTTTCAAAATACAGAAATAAAATGGTTACACAAATAATGTATGTGTGTGTGTGTGTGTGTGTGTGTGTGTGTGTGTGTGTGTGTGTGTGTGTGTGTGTGTGAGCGTGCGCGTTAGCACATGAATCTGTAAAATAGCAGAAAGTTCCGATTCGCTGGATGGTGTCTGTTTTCTGCAACTCGTTTCTCTTGTCAGGTAGAACACACCTACTTGATCCTGTTCTCATCAACTGTGCTGGAACTTTTATAGCACACGGTAAAAAGCATTTGAGAAATTCTTTGTTTAGGATCGTTCAGCGTTGTTCGTAAACAATGACTTCTGTTTGCGTAAAACTATTTTCACATATTCGTTGGACCGTCTCAATAAATTTTAAAATTTCTTGCTAAAGAACACACATCTATGTCATAACAGTACAGTGGAACAAGACTGTAAACGACAAAAATTCATACTTCTTGGGGAATCATGTTTCTATGACTCAGTGTTGAACAATCACTTTATATCTGTAGACAATGTATGAATTTTATAAATTTGTTTGCTGTAAGTATTCATAAACAATTAACATCTAATGGTTTGTTGAATTTGTAAACATCGTGTGAAATAAACATTAATAAGCAATCTAGGCTATCTATATATTTAAAGAAATTACTAATTCCTTTTAGTGACTTGGAATATATAATTCAGTAACGTACGTAGACGATTTTTTAATGTTAAGGCAGGTTTATAAGGAACTCTAAAATATTTCTCTATAACGAAAATCTACATGACATCGCCAAATCGATTCTTTTAATTACTCGTTTTATTTTTCTCCTTTGGTCAGTAACATATAAGTGCCGTTCATTAAAATCGGTCGATAAAATTATTTGGAACGTTATTTTAGATGGGGCTGCATTTGAACGACCTAACGATTTATATAAGGCCCATAAAGATTCAGTTGGTATAAATGGTCAGTGGAGTGTGCTCGAATCAGATGAGAAGTGCGGTAGGGTTGAACTCTATCATTTGTCTTGTTCAACGTATGTATAAAAAGGGCTGTGTATAAAATGGTAGGCAGATTCAAGGTGTTCACTTGCATGTAGCTATACTAACACACTCAGATTCGAAATTGAACGAGATGTTCTTAGCGAAAGCCTTGAAAAGTCTGATTTCTAAGAAGAAAAGAAAAGCAGTGTAAAGATAAATATAAATTATGTAATGTCAGTTTGGAGAATGTTGGTGAGTGGTGTTGGTTACTTGGGCAGTGCGATTATCGCCAATAAAAATGCCTTCCGTCAGGTTAAAAGAAAAATGGCCTCCGCAAAACATGACTTTTAGAATATAAGGAAGGACCTTGCTGCACAATAACCACATTCGTTAGTTTGGACTATGAAGTATTTTATTAAGTCTTTAGTTAAAGAGTGTTGATGTATAGGTGTGAATCTTGGATGTTGGAGAGGAAGGTTTGAAGGTGCGAAAACGTGGTTCTGGAGGACACTCACCAAAACAGAAAGGTTCGAATAGAATTAAGGAGAGAATAGGCAGTGCGCATTAAGACAGCAAGATGTTGGGGAAACGATTAGTTTTGGGGAGTGTGATTAGTGGCACGGGGCGCAGCCATCTTCTTATGCCAAGATGAAGACGATTGTAAAGAACAGGAGTATATGTCAGCAGGGACAAGAGGCAAACGAAACGAAGAAAGTCAGTAATAATGTTTCATTTTTCAGTGTAACCTTTTATACGAACCAATAAAAATGTCCGGTTTGTCCGTTACGATACTTTTTGGCAATTTGTGTATTGAATAAGATGTATTATATAGAGCAACCGATTTACGTATATTTATGTAACTAATAATATCCTTAATTGATTAATGTAATTATTGTTTTTGTTAAACGGAAGACTCCTCCCTATTTGTTCTGTCAAAAAAAGTTCATTCACTCCTTTTCCCATTAGTTATGGGCGTGCTGTATGTCCGGCTTCAGTACTACCAAAATCCCATGTCACCTCACATGTCGACGATGTAGATTGTAAGTGACATGTACTTACGACATTCCAACATCCTCATATGAGATTATGAGATACAACTAAGAGTATTATTATAGGAATAATAAGTATAAATTCTCTAGGGCCTACTCCCGTTTCACTCAAGACAGACTCCGGGAGAATCTTAATGCAGATGTGAGCTCTCATCCGTTTAATCGAAACATAAATTAGTTTTCCTCAGAGACACAAAAATAATACACACATTCAACTACACATGTGCAAGCTCGCGATTGGTCAACCTTGGGCAAACCTTTGGCATACACTGTACAGACTGGACACTCGCCCAGGGCGCATTATCCTGGGGATGATAATAAAAAATGATTTGTCTTTGATGAATCATAAGACCCATTGTTTATTTGAGATTTAACAAACTTAAGAACTTTCTTATGTGCACCGAATTACTCACTGAACATTTCTTTAGGGCGTTAGCTGATAAAACGATAAACAGAAACTGCGTTTTTCCTTGTTCCTGGAATTCAGATGCAACTGATGGACTTTAAGCGGCTGCTAAATCAAAAGTCAGAAAAAGCTAGGAGTATTTCTGGAAAAACCAGCTAACTACAAACAAACTGAAGAATATGAATTCTGGACGTCATGGATAAGCGTAATGGAGTGGAAGAAGTCATCCTTTGTCTTTTGAGAATCGGCTGCACCCAGTTAACTCACTCTTTTTATCTGTTTTGAAACTCACAACCTTCAATCAGACTTAACGCAACACAGAGAGGCCATTACCAAATTTTACCAACACCTGAAAATTTTAGCCGTTTAGTTCTCTAGTTAAAAGCAACTGGAATTTTCAATAAGATTTAATTACGTCTTAATCCGTGCCTCTTTGTACCTGTGTACGGCACGTAAAAAAATTAATATAGTTGCCTGCCTTAAAATAATGTCATGGGGCTTTATAAAAGAGACGGACCCGAAAAGAAAAATTTGAACTGGAATCTTTCCAACCATCATCGCCAATCTTATGACACAACTGAACAAGCAGAAACACTGTGAATCACTGAAAAGACGACCCGAAATATTTAGATTTCCTCGGCAGGTAACCGCTGGACAATGTTGCTCAGGCAGTAGGTCTTGCTCTCCTAACGTACTAACAAAAAAAAAAATCCACTGACCAGCCGATAAACATTTTTCCAAACTTAGAATTTGAAATTAAAATTCTAAGTTTGGAAAAATGTTTATCAGCTGGTTAGTGTGTGTTTTTTAAAATTTATTTGACATTGCGTTAGGAAATAGTCTGAAAAAGTCATCACATCAATGAAAGAAGAAAAGCTTAACTACTTCCTGTACTTGTGCACAGAAAGAAACGTCACAATAAAAAAAAAAAAAAAAAAAATGGTTTTCAAGGATGTGATTGTTCAAAGTTAAGAAAGAAGTCGATGCTTTCGAGGGAAAGGGAGACGAATTTAAACAGAAAGTCTCCTCTTGTGTGTGTGTGTGTGTGTGTGTGTGTGTGTGTGTGTGTGTGTGTGTGTGTGTGTGTGTGTGTGTGTTATTTTTTAATTACGAACGCGAATATAGTGGCATGCAAATAACTAATAATCCCTTTGAATGTGATGGAAGGGAGGCCCGTAATTCTGTGTAAGAACATGACAGTACAATACATGTCTGATTAAGTTGGAACGAGTCAATCGAATTGGTTCGCAGTTGCCGTGTGCCGAGCACGGGAGAGGTCCACAGTCAGTGGATGACAGAGAGAAACCGCACGGGACGTGTTGCGCTGTCGGTCGTTTGTTCAGCCCAAGGAGTTATGATGCGCGTTTCCCCTACGCGTGATTGTCGTGCACGAGATGAGTATAGGACGTCTCTCCATGAAGAGTTATGAAAAATCCTTCCGGAAACAAAACAATACCATCAGGTGTTTAGGGAGGAGCGCGATCCAGGCTGCTACTGACTTGAAACGCGGCCCTGCGAAGCTGGAACCCGAATGGTTTGCTAAAGTGACCTGGAACTTATTCCGCTGAGTACGTTGTTCCGTACTGGCTCTGAGTTTTCTGAGGGCAAAGGGGCAAACATCAAACATCTCGGACAATCCAGTCTCCGTTATTACGCCAACAGGGTGATGTCCGTGTACTTTCATTACATTTTGTCCCGTAGTTATTCTATTTCAGCGCGGTTTTGTCGCTGTGAAGCAAGTTAGAATCTGCAGACTGATGGCCGTCTGAGATTGCAACTTTTACGCAAGCTCGGAGCTTTTGGCACTGTTTAGGTTCGTGCCGGCTTTATGGTGTAAAGCGCCCACTGTATCAAAGTGTGCAATACCAGTACTCGCATAGTATTATTACAGTACTTCAGATTATTAATTACATGTGGTTTGAGTTGTCTCTGTTAATTAACGCTCATCGTTTTATTCTTTCGTTGAAACAATTGTAGCAATTAACGCGAGCAAACCGTTAAAAAGTAGATGGAACTAATAATGCTGATATAATTCACTGTTTCCGCACAAACTATAATTACAGTAATGTATTCGAGTTTTCTATTCGACATTTTTATCTTTCGTATTTTTAGCATCGTCCTATTTTATCACGAGAGAGACTTTCGATTATTGTTTAGGACCGTAATTATCATTTCGAAATGTACGATTAGTTTGTAAGGCATTAAAAAATTAAAATTAAACGTCTTACAACCGTTAGAGATTTTGATGAAGATTTAGATAGGGTTGCCACCCGTACGGGTTTTCTCGGACATGTCATGTTTTTCCTGTTAATTGTGAACGTCCAACGGTATATTAATTTTTTCATTAATTTTTTTTATTAATGCTTTAGCTTTTTTGCTTTGATTAAATTGCTCTTTTGCTGCTTAACATTTTACAAGTTAAATAAAATATCCTTTTCATTAAGGAAATGATTTCATTTTACAATAAATTACAGAAGGGTATTGCGTTATGCATAAACTAAAATTTGTTTTTTCCTATAACAAAAGTCATTTTGCAAATCTTTTTTTTAACATTTCGTCATAAATGGCATATCAAATGTTTCGTTTTTTTTTTAATATACAGGTTTCATGTCCAGAATTGCCCTAGTTTGTCCTACGATTTCGTTTTAGCGGATGGCAATCCTAATTTAGGTCTTTAGAAAGTCTTTCTATTGAATCTTCTGAATGAGTTGGCAACACGCTAAATATAAAAATTCCACTGTGATTGTGGTAGGAGCGATTTTCTCGCCATACCACGTAATAAAGCCAAACGATTTAATTACTGACAAACTACGATTATTCGTAAAACGACGTGAACTTTGTGAACAGAGTCTTTACAGAAACGCGTATGAAAATGAGTTAAAGAAAACTTATAATTTCGCAGGAAAACGCATACAGCTTACCACAGTTAAACGAACGTTATGTACAAAAATAGCATCGTCACTTTCACTCGTAACTAGACTTCTGAATATTCGCTTTTCACTCGATTAAACAGACCAATAATCGGATGTACTACGTGTGACCGGCGCTCAGCGACTGGAGAGTGTACAGCGGGAAGGACAGACGGTGAGGTGAAAGTACCTAGACGTTTGAAGGTTAGTGGGCCACTCAAGGACAAGCGATTGCCCTTAAACTCGACACTCGATGCGGCCAACAACGTTTTTCATTCTAGGTCGTTGTCGTAATGCCTCTCTGTTGTGAAACAATGTATTATAATATATTACATAATATTGTTTTCCTCGGGTACAGATGTTACGAACGTGCTGATCCTGGAATAATCCAGTAGTACGTGATTGACGTGTCCTGCTATTCAGAAAACATATTTACGCCTAACAAAAAACGGCGGGAAAACTGTACGGAATCGTGCTCAGTTTCACATTTAACGCGTACGGTTTTTATAAAGTCACAGAAAGAGAGTTTGCCTCCGAAAACGGATTTTAAAATGTTTTAACTTTCGTTCACTGCAGTAACCGTTCAAGCAATGAGGAATAACGAAAATTATAAGTTTAAAAGACTGTAAATTATAGCGAAACTGAAGAAAGAAGTAATAAAAAATTATTTAATTGTAGAAGTAATCAGGCAAAGGCAAAGGTGTGCAGAGATTGGACCGGATTCGTCACTAGTATTATGCGGATCGATAAGAATATGGGAAAACATGATAGAAAATTTCAGATGAAAATTATGAAATTTAGTCTATGTTTAAGTGTCTATGTGTAAGACAAACGCATAACCCGAAGTTGTGTGTTTATAAAGTTGTGGAATTTCTGGCGAGGACTGTGTTCACGTTTACTGCGGGAAGAATTTCTTTTCTCAATCGGTACGAACTTTGTTAGTCTGTCATCATCTGTTTATGCGAACGTAGTGTACTGTGTTTCCCTTCTTATTTAAAATGTTGGAACGCTCGCTCGCACTAAGCATACGTTAACTTAAAATACACTTGCCACCTGACTGATAAACACAGATAGTTATACACTCTGCGAACACGCATAAACATATGGGGGACTAAACGAAAGAGGAATCCACCACAACAAATGAATATAAGGAACTCAAGAAATTTATTGACCATTACACCACAAGGAGAGCGTTTGACTGTTTTCATTTATGTATTTACAAATTTTATACTGTTTACGTTATTAATTTATTTAAAGGAAAGTAATAATTTAAAAAATGTTGATTTGATACACAGTTTGAAATCGTGGGACCAAAGAGCTGCCGGTTCGTAACCATTGGTTCAGACAGATTTCTTTAAGGCGAAGAATAAATAAGAAAACACTAGGAAATCATAAGAAACTTAAGGTAGAATAAGAAAATGGAACGCCGAAGACAACGAAAGAGTAGGGCGAGAATAACGAGGAATGATGGCGTAAGGAGGGCAGTGACGAATGACAGGATCAAAGAGAGAGTGACAACTAGGATGCAACAAACCACTCAATATTATATAAGAGACGCGCGCGCGTGTGTTTGTGTGATAAGTATTTAATAGTGCTTCACTCATACTGCCTTATCAGACAGAAGTAACATTTTAACAAGAAGTTCGATGTTTTGTGTACAAGGAGTTCATATAAGCTTTCGAAAGAAGTTAAAGGCAATTCATAGTCAATGCAGAATGTACGCAACTGAATTATTTTGTCAAAGAGAGAAAATTCTGGAATGACAAGCGTAGAAAGCTCAATCTTATAGCAGATCACCGACTGGAAACTAAGTGAACTGAGACGAAGAGTGAGACTAAAGAATCGATGAGAGGGCAAGATAATTACGAATGTGTAAAGTAGGATGGTTGTACGGTGCCGAATAAGGAAGGGTGAAGAAGCAAGAACACGTATAAACTAAGCAAGGAGACTAAACGAAAGAAATTGTGACGAAAGGAAATGTGGAGTATTCCACCACAACAAATGTGTCTAAGCCAGTGGTTCCGCGACAATGTTTCAGTGGGTCCGCAGAAAAAATAGAATATACTGTAATTTTCTCCGATTTTTTATGCTCTAAAATCAAAATCAAAATTTTAGAACCTTCAAACAATTAGTAGGAGAATCCAGTAATTTTTTTTTGGTTCAAACTAATTGTAACTGTAAAAGTAATTTCAAACTAATGGCTTTAATAGTGTCTTTAATTCATGTCGTTTAGTAGATCTGTTTGTCCGCCGAACATACTAGACCTCTCTCTTACAGTACAAGAAGAAAATTCATTGGCAGAACTTTCAACTGACAGTTCATTACAAATACAGTTTTCGCAATTACAGCTAGCTGACTTCTGGTTATATGTAATGACTGACTATCCTGAATTTGGAAAAAGAGCTTCGAAGTGTTTAACGGTGTTTTCTTCTACTTTTTTTATGTGAAACCGCAGTCTCCCTGCTCACGTACTTAAAGTCAAAGTTAAGAAACAATCTTGATGTCGAGAGTTATCAGACAGTTATTGAAATTATCAGACATTAAACCCAATATTAAAGAGCTAATTGTGCAAAAGCAGCTTCATTGTTCACATTAAACTATGTTGGATATCATTAATATTATTGAAAATTAAGAGAATTTTAATTTTAATACATTTTAATTAAACATAAGAGTTTCTATCATATTTACTGTTTGTTTTATTTCAGAACTCAGACGGGGTCCGCGAATTTTTAAATTATTTTAGGGGGAGGTCCGCGGACTGAAAAGCTTGGGAACCACTGGTCTAAGGTGTTCAAGAAATTGATTGACCACCACATCACAAGAAACTTGTGTGCGCGCGTGCGCGCGTGCGTGCGTGCGCGCGCGCACGTATTATTATTTATTTTAATGTATTTTAAAATTTTGTATTGCTTACGCTATAAACTTATTTTAAAGCAAGTAATAATTTTTTGAAATTATTGGTGTCTTGATACATACGTTGTAAGCTTGTATTGATATAAGTACAAAGTATTATCTCACTGAACAAAATCCAGGAAAAATAAGTACTCGCATTCAGATTGTTCGCACATCGCTAACGCAATAAAAATAAATTGTTCACACACACACACACACACACATATTAAACTCCCGATTTTTAATATTAAATCGAAGTGATTTTTAATAAACGGAAATAAATTTCAACTGAATACTAAAACTTCTGTTCCAATGGTCTTAATACACTATTATATTAACTACTGTAAACAATATTGTTTTAAATTTATGTAAGTTATCTAATAGTATGTCCAAGGGACTCCTCACCGATAGGTACAGTATTGTTTGTCGCTACCATGAGTCATCCGGGAATATGTACTTTACTGCGATTGTGATAAGTTATGTTTGTCTTTACGTTACACGGTATGAATGAAAGCCGTTGTACTCCACTAGATTAGTTAACAGATGTGAAAAATTAGATATTGACGTTGAACTCCAGCCGTGATGTTTACCGACAGGTCAGAAATCACTTCACCGACCTGTACTTTTCTGGCACTTTTTAATTCATACATATGCGGTAATTAATTCCTGAATCTAATCTTTGCAACGTGGGAGAGTTTACTTAGATTTTGTATAACTTTTGTACATATATAGGTAGGTAGTAACTCTGAAGCAGAAATACTCAATGTAGATAATACACCCATGAAACACATAGGCCTAAGATAATTTATCAGTACAATATTTTTCTGACGAAATACCAGTTGATGTGAATTGGTGTTTAAACTGTATAGAAAATGTTTAAACTGTAATAGACAGTATTTTCATTACTTTCCGCCCTTTTTAGTACATATTTGGATTACCCGCGGAGATCGCTCCACCCAATTCCGCGGATAATCGGGAGTTTACTGTACAGTTAAACGACAATCTACAATAATATTATGTAATCTGGAGTTATGCGCACGCGAGTGTGTATGTCCCTGAGAGAGAAAGAGAAAAAGAGGGAGAGAGAGAGAGAGAGAGAGAGAGAGAGAGTATGGTATTAAATTGTCATTTTAAATATAGTTTGTAATTATAATTTGTAATGTATTTCCTTTGGAACCGGAACACACGTTTCGCCTATTCCCTCGTGGAAGGAGAAGAGAAGATTTGTCTAAATAGCATGGATTATTATATCTTTTATTACCACTTTTATTCTTTTATTAGTATTTGTTTAATTTATGTATAGATGGCCACCTATATAAATTTTTACAATAGAAAATCATTAAAAAAATTTTTAAATTTTGTTTAACTCTCCTCACTTTAAAGAACAATTAAGAACCTCATTGTGCCTATAATATAGTTATAGAATATAGAAATGTGTAATTCGTTTATAAATAACATAAACATTGATGCGCATATAAGAGTAAATTAGTATCAACTACTATTATTTACTCTTAGTAGCATTTATCATTAACACATGTTTTTGTTTTGAGTGAGATACAACAAATTGGGAATACTCAGGCTGGAATGCAAAGTGCACAGAATCGCAAGTGACATGAACTCTTACGATTGTCACAGGACGGAGAAAGCTGACATTAACTAATATCCGGCTTCATAGGGCTACCGTCTGACAAAGCGGCCTGCTCGGAATTCTGATTAAGCTTGTTGGAGATGTTATGAAATTTCGTGTGCATAACTGGTATGTTCCAACTTGCGGGCGGTTCACAATGTCCCCTGATTATGTTGCTTAAAGTAAATAAAAGTTTGCACCTACCAATTTTCTTCCTTACGATCTTTTGCAAAAAGTGTTTGTCTTCACAGCTCTCTTTGCTTGTCGATCTGTTAAACCGATTTAAAGAATTTTCAACTATACTGAGCTTCCACCAAAATTTAAAAAAAACATTTGAGACTCTCCATAGTAAAAATAAAATATAATGAGACTTTTTAACAGAAAATAAACAGATACTAATGAAATTATAAAACGTGATAATGAAAGATATAATAATCCATGCAAATCTTCTATTCTTCATCTTCATCTATCAGGGATTGGACGAATCACCTGTTTCGGTCCCAGTGGAAATACATCCGCTTTCCAGGCCTTGTCCTATAGGCTTGTATTGCCAAACTTCCTTAGTGAACCTGTCATCTGGAATCCTATTCAAATAAGCCAATCCACCTCTCTTTCTTTTCTGCAATACGATCTTACATATTAAAAATTTTGTCCTCTCTAATTAAATTAACCTAATTTGATTGCTAGAAACCATATAATTTTGTAACCCTAAAATTTCCTGACGCAGTTTACATACAGGGTGTTCCAAGCCGGATGGCACCTAAGGGATTAGAAGACCCTTACACGTGCACTCACGACCGGCCTGGCGCGCCCAGGCGCGACCCGGGCGGTTCAGGTATAAATATACGGCCCAATTCAAAACTATGTACGGTAATTTTTAATTTATCATATAATCGAAATTAAACTATCATTTTTGTAATCTCCGTGAAATTGTGAGAAAAATGACACATGTGTGGGAAAACAACACATAATTGCACTAAATATGAGTATTTTAGAGATTTCTAAAGCAAACGCAGAATTGGAGTATGTAATATTTATTATAAAGTAGAGCCTAGTAAGTATGTTGTTGATATCTTGATGATTATAAACAAAAGTATATTTACAATTTACTTGCATGTTGCAAAATTACGTCTGTAATATGAACATTTGTATTTTTCCTACAATAAAAAATACTGTCTACATTTGCAAAATACTAATTTCTAAAGCCAAAATCAATATTAAATTAGACTTAGTTGTGCATCTAAACCACGGCGTGTTTGGTGTCATTTTCTTTAAAAGTTTATGGAGATTACAAATATGCTAAGCTCGTTTGTTAAAAAATGTATATGATAAAAGTTGCATTTACGTAGTAGACGCCTCAGTAGATGATTCATACTGGGGCGTCTACTAATGTACTGCACATAAAAAAAAATTCAGGAATCTTCTTTTACTGGAGTAACGTGGTCGTGTCATCACGTTGGTGAATATTACTATACGCAATATTTTTTCTATTCGATACGATTGCCATCTGCTAAAATAAAACATATATCTATAGCGCGCACAAATGTGGAGGAACTCTGTCTGTCTGTCTGTCTGTCTGTCTCTGTCTGTCTGTCTGTCTGTCTGTCTGTCTGTCTCTCTCTCTCTCTCTCTATCTCTCTCTCTCTCTCTCTCTCTCTCTCTCTCACACACACACACACTCTCTCACTCTCTCTCTAATTTAAAAAGTAAGAAAGTAAGGTTTACACGGACACTAAGGTAAACTAGTTAACGTATTTAGTAGTTTAGTAAAAAAATTAGTGAATTATATTTAAAATACTGTATTATAAAAATATAAAGAACAAAGAATCAATTAAAAAATGATTGAAAAATTATAAAAATAATAATTGATTAGTAATAAGTTGAAGCGTTCGTTAAGTTAGTAAAAAGTAAGTGTTATTACAAGTTGTGAGTATGAGTGAGTGAGTGAGTGTGTGTGTGTGTGTGTGTGTGTGTGTGTGTGTGTGTGTGTGTGTGTGTGTGTGTGTGTGTGGTACAAAATTTAATTTGCTAAATATATGTAGCCTAGTAATCTAGTTAGAAAATTTAGCGTATGAAATTTTTAAAAAACAATAAATATATAAAACAAAAACAATTAACATAAACATAAACATAAACAATTTAAAACATTATAAGAACACGTAAGTAGTAGGAAATTGAGTAAATAAACATTTTTAAAATAATGGCCAAAAGGAATTGCGAAGTGCCAACGCAATAAAGTTGATGAAATTGTACTATATTCATTCATCTTTAATTAAGATGAAACAGATCTGGCTCTGACAAACACATGGAAGAGTCCTGGAAGATAAAGATCCTGAAACCAAACTTTTGAGTAGACGCCTTTTTTATTTCAAAATGTTATATTATTGTTATCGTACAACAAATGCAATCATAATTAACATTAATTCGTATTCACCTAATGTGTGTCTTTCATTAACACAATATTTTCAGAGGTATTATCTTCCAATTTAAAAAATGATTGTTATGAAGATACATGAAAAACAGGGAAAAAGGTGAATGTCCAAATTGTCTCTTATCTAAATACTACTGTCTGCAATAAATCTCATTAACAAAAAGTTGAGCACTTTTAATCACGAAAATAGGAAATACATTCGAAAGAATAGAACAGTAATATAGATTAATTTTATAAATTATGGTAAAGGCTTATGAGTGCCAAAAATTAGGCCTATTTGTGTGGCAGGTTGTTGAAGTAGTGTTGCGGTACTTCAGAACAAAACTTTTTCAGATGCTGGATATCGTCATTTTTGGCTATTGATATCGATATGAGCTCGAGCAGTTGTTTTCTTTTGGGCTTTATTATGCCACTTTGAATATCAGCGCCGTTATAGGTCTCCCGATGGAACATCATACGAACAAATTCTCAAGTGCCTGACACTCCAACCTTTGAAGGGACATTGCTTTACATATATGTCAGAGAAAAAAGTTGTCCAGTGCTTAAAAACATTTCCTGAGACTCACAAGAAATTAGCACAAATGGTTCAGGCTTGGATCATACATTTAGTAAGAACATTTAGTATACACTCATGTGGAAGCTCTAAAACCGTTTTTTGATTAACCAAACGCATAGGTACATTCTCATCACATTCTAGGTAGGCATGTCCGCGAATCGGGAATACAACTTTGACTGATTCTAATCTTTTTACAAAATTGAAAATGTACTGTAGCGTTCTAAAAACTGTATTGTTTTTATTTTGTCCACAACAGGAGTCACAGAATATTGTTAGATCCTTGACTCCCAAATCTACATGATCAAAAATTTAATCCCAAACCACAGAGCACATTTCGTCAGATCCCTTTCTTCCATACACTTCAGCATACGTGTAGAAAAATCTTCAGAATCAGACAACTGGTGTATATTAAAAATGTAGAACGATAGTTGTCTTCTGTAGTACGTGTCGTTAGTTGTTATATGGAGACGAAAAGGCTCTTCTGAGAGTCCACAACAGTTGCTTCTTTTGACAGGCCATTTTTGCTACTCTCTTAGGTTAGTGAAAAACGTCAGACTTTCTTAAGTGTAGTTCTTTTTGGTCTCGTAATTGTTTCAACTCCTTACTTTAGGCCGCTTCTTGAGAATCAGTGTTGGTAGGTTCACTCAGCTTTGCTTGCTTGCCTTCAGCTCATCGTAAGTGCTGCAGGTGTCGAATCTGAGATAGCCAAAGGAGATATTAAACTTGTTAAATATTTCTCGATATTTCTCACAGGAAATAATTTCTTGGTATATCACATACATTTTTTTTCATATTTAGTAGATCAGGTAAGTAGAGTTTATCTGACTTAGCTAGACTGTAGTAAGATTTTCACATTTTGAAAGATCAAATGTGTTCCATAACATAATCGAAAACATCGTCTCCAAATTTATGAGGCTTAGAATTATGTTTGCACGCATTTATGTCCAAAGGAGGAGATCCTTTTGTTTTTAATACCTTCTGTAATGCTTGTAAACGTTTGGCAGTAATGCTTTATAGCACACTGGAACTTCACAAATTTCGTTATTTCTTAGAACACTCACTTTGTATGAATAAGAAAATGAATGAAAATCTGCTTCATTTTCAGACCCCTTTTCACGGTGTCCAGCTACCGGTTTACAAGTTATCAGCCCACACAGATAAATAGACTGTTCATCATATGATTTCATTTGGTTAAATTCGAAACAACAGAATTCCTTTCCTCCAATATTACATTTAGAAGTATTCAAGTCTTACTGTCTAATCCAATTTCGTAGCTGCTCAACTTTAATTTCTTTGCAACATCTTGCACACATCCATATGACTTTATTTTTATAAGAAGCACTAACATACTCTTCTGATTCACTCACAGTTCTGGTACACGAATACCATACACCAACTCACTCTCACTACCACAAACACAAACACTACTACTGAACCTATCAGCACAACAATACCAGATTTCGCTGTTTTACTCAGAAACAAATCGACAAACAGATAATGTGATTTCATGTTAGTGTAGGCAACACCATCTGCGGACCCTCATCTGGTTTTTCTACTTTCTCTGGCACCCTCATAGTTTTTCCTCTGACTGCCCGGATTTATAAGTGTAGCCAACAACATTTGTGGACCCTCATCTGTTTTTTCTACTCTCACTGGCACCCTCATAGTTTTTCCTCTGACTACCCGGATTTGTTAGTGTAGCCAACAACATTTGTGGACCCTCATTTGTTTTTCCCATTCTCACAGGCACCCTCATAATTTTTCCTCTGACTACCCGGATCGGTCAGTCTAGCCAACACCATCTGCGGACCCTCATCTATTTTTCCTACTTTTCACTGGAACCTTCGTCGTTTTTCCCTTGACTGCCCGGATAACAAAGCCACATATCTTTCAACCCCCATTCTTTTACTCATTTAAAATGCAAGCTATTGAATGCTATGGCTATTGAAGAAACCAACAATACCATAACTTGAATTTTGGCAAAACTGGGCCTTCAACTTTTTTCACGTGGGCTCTTCACACGCTTTTCCAGTGCAGTTCCATATTGCGTGCAATAGTTTAATAATTTGTCTATTACATTAAAACCCCATAACTGGCCCATAACAAAACAATACTACTGGCCCATAACATACAATATTTAACAACTATATTAGTGTCCATTCTTCAAGAGACAATATTTTCGCGGGTTGCGGTCAAGTAGTGCCACGGACGATATCTTGTCTTTTGCAAAGCTCCACCACATTAAAAATGTGCTTAGATGTGGGAAATGTAATAAGTTGTACCTGGGTAAGACAGGTCCTCAGTTCTTCCAGAGAATTAAAAAACGTAAAAGTGTCGTGCAGGTGAAATAACCACTAACTCGTTATACGCAAGACATGTTATAGAAGAAGATCACAGATTTATAGGCCCGATGGAAATTTTAAGATAATAAAAGTCATAGGGATGAAAGAAGTAAAGCTAAGAGACCTAGACATATTTAAAATAACGAATATAAATAGAAATAGATTAGTGAACATCAGAGCATCGTTTGAAAATTAAGAAATATTTCACGGAATATATATATATAGGAGACAAAGAAGGGGCGTTATGTAGAATGAACTTTGCGGAATAAAGTACCGTTATGAGACAACCAACGGGTGGAGTATTACAAGAGATAAGGTATCGTCCGTGGTATTACTTGACCGCGACTCGCTAAAATATGCTACGTTGAGATGAAAGACAATTACGTAAGGCTCTAGAAATTCGAGATGCCATTGCACACGTTTCTCGACTATTTTACTGCACTAGGTCGGCGCAATGTGTCAAGTTCGTGCATTGACCTAGCTTCTAGCGAATTCCAGAGCGTTTGTTAACAACGCAGATTGTCTCGTCTCGTGGCCGGGAAGTGGTATTTCTCCGGATCCTCTGCGGGATATGTATTTATATAAGCATCAGCAACCGGTTTAGACCTTCCGATATTTAAAGTGCGGTTCGGAGTTATTGTTGCGGTTTAGTGGAAAGTTATTATTATGTAAAATAGTGCAAAACTGTAATATTGTGACATTTATTGTTGTGAAATTTAACTTGAGCAGTTGTATAAGAATGGTTTCTTTGATTTATAAATGTTATTTGTGTCAGGGGGTAGGGACGTCTGAAAATCGAAAAAAATTCGAAAATTGTTTTTTCAATATTTAAAATCTTCATTATTTTCTGGTTAATTTGTTATATAATAAACATATATAGCTTATATATTAGCCGCATAAATGTTAAAAAATGTAAGCCTTCTGCATGGAGCTCTTATTTTAAAAAGATGCAATTCTGATTGGGTGGGGATGGGGATGGGGATTCAAAAGCCTTCAAGAGGGTTCAGGAGTTAAAACCATACAGAGAGACTGAAATTGTAAAGCTCGAATGTGTAGGTTATGTTCAGAAGCGTATGTGTACACGCCTTAGACGCATTTGCAAAGAAGTTAGATGATGGGAAGGTTCTAGGTGGTAAAGGCAGACTAACTGAGAAATCCATTGACAAAATTCAGAGTTATTATGGTATGGCAATAAGGAGAAACCTTGACTGTGTGGAGAAAATGGAACAAGATATTTGGGCCATTTATTTCCATAAATTGACGATGAACCACAACACGGACTTTGGCCCGCAGGTGAAAACAGCTGGTGTCAGTATAAACGTAGTCTTCTTACAGGCCAAGAGTACAAGCAGAAAAATTCACTTCCTGCATGTGTTTTACAGTGCATAGAACCTGTGTTTAGGGACCTTGCAAAACTAGATTTATTAAAAAAGTGTGTCCACGCAAAACCCAGAACCCAAACGAGAGTTTTAATAGTTGTGTATGGGAAAGGGTACCGAACACTATTTTTGTAAGCAGTGACACATTAAAAATGGGGGTAATGGATGCAGTCTTAATTTACAATGATGGAAATATAAATAAATTAAAAGTGTTAGAAAAAATTGGCTGTATAAATTGAAAAACCACCATTGTGGGGTTAAAAATAATAG
Source organism: Magicicada septendecula (assembly GCA_034769895.1). NCBI lineage: Eukaryota > Metazoa > Arthropoda > Insecta > Hemiptera > Cicadidae > Magicicada > Magicicada septendecula. The sequence goes on from CM068376.1 coordinate 103,301,316, forward strand.
ATGAAATAAGAATTATGACGGCTGAAAGTGAAGCAGAAAATTTTACCAGAGAAAGCCGAAAAAGGAAAAGAAGTGACAGAAGAAGTGTACAAAGTGAAGAGAACAATGAAAGTGATCCAGAGTATGGTGCTGGTCTTCATTAATGAGGTACATTACAACTTATGTATCACACAATGCTTAATTTTTAGTTTACTGTTTGGTTTATTAGTTTTTCGCGAATCACCGTAAATCTCATTTTTTTGTCTTTCGGTACACATTTCTCATAGACTGTGTAAGATATCAAAATGAAATTTTACACACTTTATCTTCATTCCTTGCTTTATGTGGTGAACCAAATGAAATTTGAATATATTTATTAGTAACTTAGTTAGCAGTGCAAAAGTACAAAAGTTCAACATTTTTGAAAATTTTTTTGTACAGTTGTGTGAAATTTTGTAAAAAATGTTACATAAGAAAAAAAGAAAAAATAGTTGGTTCGCCGTATAAACAAAAGTCAGCCGAACAATTTGTTTTTTGTTTGAAAGCTCTATCTCAAATAGCAGCTGGGAAAATGGTACCAAAAAGTGCAAATTTAACATGGGAAGTATACAAACGTCCTTACCCCCTTAGTCTGTAATTAGACTTCATTGGTGTCAGTTATTATGTTTCCACTGTACAAAACGGCGATGTCAACTAATATTAAAACACAGTTTTATTACAATATACCGCCCGATTATAAAACACAACACTAATAACCACTTGAACGCACAGTACTATATAGCGACTATAACTGAAAACTAAGGCAGCTGCCGCCATGTATTTATACCTCCGCTCACAGACCAGAATGTTCCAAATTGCATCTTAGCGCCAGTGTGTACTACGTAATTAATTGCGACCTTGACACAGTCCGCGCGGCTGGCGGCTTCGAGAAAACTCCCGCGAATGCGTCTAGAGTCACGTATGCCACACACATTAGAGCGAGATTCTTCTGGCACATTCGACAAACACGTAGACTGTTCTGTAATGTCGTAACACTGCTTCCTCCTTAAGCCTGTTCGTCCCGAACTGGCAAACCGTCTCTGAAATAATACTCGACCAGGCGGTCTAGGTGGACGTCCTTGCGAAAGATAATTCTCCGGTTCTTCGAATTCAGTCTGCTAGTTCTTCCTCCATTTCCGCTTGCAATAGGGAGGGTTCCTCTTGACCAGATCTGTTGACTTTTTCTTCGACTAGTGCCACTCGCTTAATCGAATGGTTGGTAGACCCTGTCATTTTAGCCATGCAAAGCTTTATCTTCTCTTGTCCAACCTTCAGGACATTCTCTCTTAAGTCCACAACGAATCCGTAGGCATTCATAATGTCCGTGCCAAGAATCACTTCATCGACAATGTCTGCAACGAGCATTTGGTGGCTAAACTCGAGAAGACCTAGGCGTACACGTAAGTCTACCTTTCCTAGCACCTTGACGGGGCTTCCAGTCACAGTCTGTATTGTACAAGAGTTAAATTGAGGCCGTCGGTTGCTGATTAAGTCAGGGCGCACAATGGACACTGTTACGTCCGTGTCAACTGTAAATGATGTTGGTTTACCTTCCGCAAATCCATTAACAATCAAGTTTTCACTGGTCTTATGTAGCGTGGAAACTGTGTGCTGTTCTGGGACTTTACTTCTCCAATTGGCGCGATCACTCTCTTCTCTCGGTATCTTCTTCTCCCAACAGTCTACCTGTAGATGACCACGTTTTCCACAGTTGTAACATTTCGGCCTTCTGTCTTTTTCAAATCGTTGCGACTCTCTTGAACTTCTGAATTGTTTGTCCGACAACATTGTTTTCCTGCACCCATCGTAACGGCAATGTGATACAGGGATCTTCTGACTGCAATGTGATGACACAAACCCATTAATGTAGCGGGAGGCTGACTTGGCAGCTTAAAACTCTAGGGCGTGAACAAGAGCTGCTGAGCTATTTCGGTGCCTTGCCATTCGTAACACTTGCTGAAGTTCACAATCTCCGATGCCATCAATAAATGTTTGCACCGCAAACCTTATTCGAAAATCTACTGGTGCTTCAGGATAGACCAATCTAATCAATCTGTCGATACTTGCTTCAAACTCTTGAAGACTCTCCCCGGAACGTTGTCGTCTTGTTCTCAACTGAGCGCAGTACATATCTCGCAAATGTTTATCACCATACCGTAATTCCAGAGCTTTTATCAATTCGGCATAGATGTTCTGGCTGTTAGGTGGGACTTTCTGTATAGTTCCGGCGCGTGTCCTTTTAATGCGAGAACGAGTGAGACTGCCTTGTCTTTCCTCTGTCCAATTATTTGCGCATGCAGCAGCTTCAAAGTGGCGGAGTGGCTGCTTTCGTCAAAGGTTGGAGCTTTGACATGAACTGTCCCTACTGCAGGCAAAGTGACTTTCTCTATTAACTTATTTTCTGCGTCTTTTTCTGTCTTTATTATTGGTACAGTCTGTTCACAAAGATGTTTTGGTTGTATCTTCAGGCACTGCACAACTTCATTTTTAATTTGTTCTCTTATGTTTGCCATTGAGTTTTCTACTGCAGATATTTTATTTGACACGGATTCTTCTATGACAGACATATGTGTAGACATCGATTCTTCTATGACAGATATTTGTGTAGACATCGATTCTCCAACAATCGAAACAGATTTTTCTACTTCAGCTATTTTTAATGTCATTGATTCTTGTACCTCCGATATTTTAGTAACTTGCTTATTGAGTTCATCTCGTAGGAGACCCAATTCTGCGGTACTGTGTTCTTGAATCTGTTTCTGCTCCTGTATTAATGCTTTGATGTCTTCTGTTTCACGCTTCCGTTCCTCTGTCTTCTGCTTACGTTTTTCATCCTGACGTTTTCTGCTTCTTCCGTCTCCTGTCTGGTGTTTTCCATCCTGTCGTTTTTCTGCTTCTTCCGCCTCCTGTCGTCGTCGTTCCTCTGTCTGCAACAACAGCGCCTGGAAATTTTCCATCATCTGACTGGCATCCATTGTTTTCCGATTAATTACGAATTATCCTCGTCTTGTACAAAGTGTCCACTGTTTCCACTGTTAACCGTTCTATCCCAGTTCTGACACCACTGTTACGACGGTCTACTTGATCGTCGTAGGTACAGTGGAAACAAAATACAAGACGCCAATCAAGTCACTAATCACCAGCTTTAATTACACAATTAAACAGTTCGTAATAAACAACACAGTCTCTTATAACAAATCAAATAATAATTGTTCACACGCAAACTGTCAATTAAATATCGGTATGGAGAACCATACATGACTTCCATGTTCTAAGATTTATATTTAAAATCATATTCGAAATGAAATATTACCACAGAAACTACTGCATTCTACTTACTGCTTCAGCCCTAACCACAGTACTGTGGTCACTAACGTATACCACCTCACGTTCTCGCACTCGATTTTCACTGATGATGGCAGTCAATGGCACTGCTGAAAAGTCTGGTTTTGCAGAAAACATTGGACTACGGCTAAACAGCCCGGGAAAGAATTTTAACAAAGAACTACTTCTTTGTTGCCGATAACGTAGTACACATATAAAAAATTCTCCCCTCCCCCTTCAACTATAATTTTCATTAATAGAAAATTATCCCCACCTCGTTCACCTAACCTATTCATTTATAGATATTTCAGCTACGTTTCTACAGTGGATTATTATGAGCTTCTTATCAGGATACTTTATTTATCAAAATTAAGTACTTTACTCTTGTTAAAACATAAAACGTTGCAGGTAAACTACCCCTTTCTCTAAACCGATCTTCACCAAAATCAATAGACCTTCAGTCCTCTACAATGCAGGGATGCATGCAAAAAAATATTTGATTCTGTTTGAATGTGCGGGGGAGTTATCGTTCGTCGTGAAAACATTTGTCTTGTTACAACATAAACTGTTGCAGGTAAACTATCCCTTTCCCTTAACCGATCTTCACCAAAATCAATAAGCATTTAGTTCTCTACAATTCAGGAATGTATGCAAACAATTATTTGATTCTCTTTTAATTTACGGCAGTTATCTTTCATTAAATCAAAAATTACCCTTCTTAAAACATAAAATGTTGCTGGCAAACTACCCCTTTCCCTTAACCGATCTTTAACAAAATCAACAGACCTTGAGTTCTCTTTAATTCAAAAAGGTATGCAAAAACGTAGTTGATTCTGTTTGAATTTACGGCAGTTATCGTTCGTCATAAAAAAATTACCCTTGTTAAAACATAAAATGTTGCAGGTAAACTACCCTATTCCCTTAACCGATCTTCACCAAAACCAACAGGTCTTGAGTACTCTGCAATTCAGGGTGTATGCAAAACATTATTTGATTCTGTTTGAATTTTCGGCTCTTATCGTTTGCCATAGAAAATACCCTTGTTAAAATATAAAACGTTGCAGGTAAACTACCCCTATCCCTTAAACCGATCTTCACCACAATCAACAGACATTGAGTTCTCTATAGTTCAGGAAGGTATGCAAAACATTATTTGATTATGATTGAATTTACGGCAGTTATCATTCGTCATAGAAAAAATTACCCATGTTAAAACATAAAACGTTGCAGGTAAACTACCTCTTTGCCTAACCCGATCTTTAACAAAAACAACATGTCTTGAGAACTCTACAATTCAGGGCTGTATGCAAAATAATATTTGATTCTGTTTGAATTTGCGGCTGTTATCGTTTGCCATAGAAAAAATACCCTTGTTAAAACAAAAAACGTGGCAGGTAAACTACCCCTTTCCCTTAACCGATCTTCACCAAAAACAATACGTCTTGAAAACTCTACAATTCAGAGTTGCATGCAAAAAATATTTGATTATGTTTGAATTTGCGGCAGTTATCGTTTGCCATAGAAAATACCCTTGTTAAAACATAAAACGTTGCTGGTAAACTATCCCTTTCTCTTAACCGATCTTCACCAAAATCAACAGGCCTTCAGTCTTTTACAATTGATGAACGTATGCAAAACAATATTTAATTCTGTTTGAATGTGCGGCAGTTATATTTCGTCATAGAAAAAATTACCATTGTTAAAACATAAAATGTTGCTAGTAAACTAGCCGTTTCCCTTAACCGATCTTCACCTAAATCAACAGACATTGAGCTCTCTATAGCTCAGGAAGGTATGCAAACCATTATTTGATTCTGATTGAATTTACGGCAGTTATCATTCGTCATAAAGAAATTACCCATGTTAAAACATAAAACGTTGCTGGTAAACTACCCCTTTCCCTAACCCGATCTTCAACAAAAACAAAAGTCTTGAGAACTCTACAATTTAGGGCTGTATGCAAAACATTATTTGATTCTGTTCGAATTTGCGGCTGTTATCGTTTGCCATAGAAAAGAAATCTACAGACACACAGATAGACAGACAGACACACAGACAAACACACAGTCACACACACACAGACACTTTTCGAAAAATGACTTTTTTCATGTTTTGAGTGTAGTACAATCAGAATCTGCAATAATCTCGAACACGATTTTTTTTGCCATCACCATACTTCCATTTCCTTAAGGAACATTATTAAAACACAGTTGAATTACAATATACCGCCCGATTATAAAACACAACACTAATAACCACTTGAACGCACAGTACTATATCGCGACTATAACTGAAAACTAAGGCCTCTGCCGCCATTTATTTATACCTTCGCTCACAGACCGGAACGTTTCAAATTGCGTCTTAGCGCCAGTGTGTACTACGTAATTAATTGCGGCCTTGACACAGTCCGCTCGGCTGGCGGCTTCGAGAAAACTCTCGCGAATGTGTTTAGAGTCACGTATGCCACACACATTAGAGCGAGATTCTTCTGGCACATTCGACAAACACGTAGAGTTTTCTGTAATGTCGTAACAAAAGTCGCACGTTCCTAATAGACTACATAACATAAGTAAATAAATTTGAACAAATAAATAGATAATAAATATGTTCAATCTCTATTCATACAGCAAGTGAGTATTATATTCCGAAATAATTTTTGCGTCTGCGTATATGAAATTATTAACAGATAAAATCATAATTCAAACACGTTTCACTTGTGGGAATTAGGAAAGTTAAATGTCGATATTATATATTGCTGTGGTCAAGCTCTTGGCGAGGACTAAAATATGAGAGACAAATTCGGAGGTGTTCAGACTACAATAGCGCAACTACTGGCACTCACCATGGCACTAGAGTCATTGTGCTAATCATAGGCTCAATGTAGCCCTAAGAACAGCTTCTACTATGGCCTGCGTAATTTATGAGGATCATCTCTTCCATAGCAAACTTCTTCGAGACTCGGCTGGACGGTTACAAATTCGACGAAGAAACGTAGGACAGACTAAAATATGGAAAACGTGCTACTAAAAAAATATGCGAAACTAGGTGGCTTGAACGTAATGATGTATTAACGTTTTTAGACGCCCTCCTGTTGTTCCAGCAGTCAACTCCTCAATAAAAAGGTAGTAAGACGTTTTCAATTCTTCAAATTATAGACTACTGTCGTACGAATTTCTTGTACGTTGGATATCTTATCTGATATTCTGGGATATCTCTGATATCCTTGGCTCGAGAATTACAAGAACAGTTCATGAACGCAGTGAAAGCCATGAAGTTGGTAAACACTACAGTAGTAAGCCTACAGGAGCATAGAGGTAACTGCATTAGCCACACCAAACGACTCTGCAAAAGTTTGAAGATTTGACATGTAAAATGGGAGCAGGAATGAAAAAGGTAAGAACCCAGGGTTCAAAAAAAGACAACGATTCAATATACAATGTTATTAGATAGAATAATTTTTTCGTACTAGCGTGTAGCTGCCATTTCAGGATTACGAGATCAAGGAACTTTTCTTCTGGGTTTATAAAATTTCAAATGTTACAAATTGGACAGACTTATGTGTAGCCAGAATTATCATCAGGCTTTTGGGTAGTTTATAAGGGCGTGTGTTCTGCAGGTGGCTGAATTGTAACAAGGACGATTTGCCTCGTTTCCCTGCCTTAAAAGGAGAACTCAAGACCTGGAAGTGGACATCAATGTGAGAAATTTTCCTAAATATATTGCACTCGCGTACAAACTCGCGTCAGATTTACCTATTTTTAGAGTGCTTTTTCAAATCATAACCACACTGCCAGTCTCGGTAGAATGTTTGTCTTCGGCCTTACATCAATTTAAAATTTAATCCAGATCTATAGTGACTGAAGAACAGTTAAACGTGCCTCACATCCGTCAGGATGTTGACTTCTGTCAGGTGAAGAAGTATTAGAAATCTTTGCGACAGGACACAAACGACAACTTTCTTTAGCCTTACTTCAAATCCATTGTACAAGTATCCTTGTATACAATTCGCTACATAGGCTATAATAACAAATTATACAAATTTGATGTTCGGTTTTGTAATCTCTGTATCTTAAAAGTTTTACAAGCCATCTATTCTGAAATTAAAAGTTTAAATGTTTAAGAGTTTACATGTGTACAGGACGTGTTTACGGTTATGCCGTATTACAGATTATGCCTAACTCACTCATGCAATATTTGTGATGTCATTCTATCCATTTCGTCCAAAAAAATTCAGTCAAACTTGTCAACACCACTTGTAAACCATGTAAAACCATAATAATCAGTTAATCTGATAATCTGTTGATTAAAAACTGTTATACCGTCTATCATTCTCATTTTTTCTAACAGAATACAGAAACATCTCAAGATTTTAATTTTTTTAAATAAAAAGTAAAAAATCATAGCATTTCCATATACAAGTAAAACTGATGATTCTGTATCATTGCTTTTGGGGATTTTTGAATACCATAAAGACCCTCAAAGACCCTCAAGACCTCCCCCCCCCTTATAAAATAAGTACCGATTGTTTGTGTAGGCTCTTATAAGCGTAACTTTCTGTGTCTTGTTGGTTATTTTTTCGGACTTTTATTAATCCCGTGAAGTTCAAGCCCAGTCAGGATAAACGAGATTTTGTTGTGTTTATATCACTAAATAATACGGTAGATAATAATGCTAGATTTATGTACTTAAACTTAAACTAGTGAGTTCCCTGAGCTGCAGAACTCGCTTATCATTTTAAACGAAATACAATTTTTAATAGATAAATTTTAATATTAGGTAATTTTTCAATTATCAGCGAGATTACAAAAACCCGATTACTCTACTATTTTCTAGTAAAATAGCAATTGTAAAGCTGACATCCATATAATAAGCACTAATAATTTTAAAAATTGCATTGGTTTTTTAGTTACATTTGTAACCACAGTGCCTAAATGATAAGTAATATAGACCTAGCTTTTAAGTTTATATGTCTCCATAGACGCATGCAGGCCTATATCTAATACTTTTCACAAATATACATAACTGATAACAATGTTGACTTGCAAATATAGCTTTTTTAGATACTTCCAAGATTTGCAAGGGCTCCTGATAGATATGAATTTTGTTATATTATTACAAATACCTATTTGTATATAATATAAATTCTACATAAATTGATACTACATGTATATTTTACAATTTTTTTTAATTTTGACTTTCGCTTTTGGCCTGCGGTACTCCCAAAAATAAAAAAGACTTTCAACACCACTTCTGGATTTGGGTTAAAACTCATTTTAGTCTCAGCCCGCCATGGATTAAAAAATGTTTTCAAAATTTTTATCCATATTTTGGTCTCTCCTGTAGTAACAATTTGAAAATTCTAAAACGTACCAAATATTCAGATTCTGGTTAAAATTCTCATTAACTTGACATCCCACAAAACCGAAGGTCAAGTTAAAATTGAGAACTCGATTCGCTCGTTCAATTATTCACAAGGCAAACGTTGTTAACATTGATAAAATAAATAATATAAATCGTGTTATCGCTAACTGCATGTTATCATACGCATAATAGTAAGGAATTACAATTATACAAAGAATAAGAATTAAAGCTTTCCTAACTGTGACTGTTTATGTGACTGGGCGAAATAGTAACACCCACTGAAAGCGTGCTAATCAACGGACGTGAGTTCGCGCGCGCACGACCACACACACACTCATTAGAGAATTATGTCCACAAAGCAAAGAATAAATATTTGCCGATTCCGTTAGCCTGCAATTTCAAACTCGCCTTTTCAACGGATCGTTTTACATAACAAAAATACAGGTTAGGCAAACTGTCTACTGTTAAATATTACAAACAGAATTATCACTCTTGCAGACCACTATAGAAACATTATTCCTATTAGAGCTTTCAAGCTTCACAGCTCATCGTCAGATCGGAAATAACAATAAGAATATTGTTATTTCCGATCTGACGATGACCTGCGAACCTTGAAAGCGCTAATCGGAATAATTTTTACTTCCATGTTCCATAAGGAAATGGAAGTATGGTGATGGCGAAAAAATCGTGTTTGAGATAAGGGCTGATTCTAATTGTACTACCCTCAAAACACGAAGAAAAGTCATTTTCCGAAAAGTGTGTGTGTGTGTGTGTGTAGAATTTTTTCTATGGCGAACGATAACTGCCGCAAATTCAAATAGAATCAAATAATTTTTGCATATATGCCTGAATTATGGAGGACTCAAGGCCTATTGATTTTGATGAAGATCTGTTAAGGGAAAGGGGTAGTTTACCTGCAACGTTTCATGTTTTAACAAGACTAATTTTTCTATGGCAAACGATAACTGCCGCAAATTCAAACAGAATCAAATAAATTTTTGCGTTTATGCCTGATTTGTAGGGACTCAAGGCCTATTGATTTTGGTGATGATCGGTTAAGGGAAGATCGGATGCACATTTTATGTTTTATCAAGATTAATTTTTTCTCTGGCGACGATAACTGCCGAAAATTCAAACAGAATCAAACAATTGTTTGCATATCTGCCTGAGTTGTAGAGCACTCAAGGTCTATTGATTTTTGTGAAGATCGGTTAAGGGGAAGGGGTAGTTTACCTGCAACGCTTTATGTTTTAACAAAAGTAATGTAGGCTACTTAATTTTGATAAATGAAGTATTCTGAAAGGAAGGTCGTAATAATCCACTGTAGAAACGTAGATGAAATATCTATAAATGAAAATGATAGTTGAAGGAGGAGGGGATAATTTTTTATGTGTACTACGTTTTCGGCAACAAAGAAGTAGTTTGTTGTTAAAATTTCTTCCCGGGCTGTTTGGCCGTGGTCCAATATTTTCTACAAAACCAGACGTTTCGGCAGTGCCATCGACTACCATCATAAGTGAAAATCGAGTGCGCTAACGTGAGGTGGTATATGTTAGTGACCACAGTACTGTGGTTAAGGGTGATGAAAGAAGTAGAAAGAAGTAGTTTCTATGGAAATATTTCAATTTGAAAATGATTTTAAATATAAATCTTAGAACATGGAAGTCACGTATGGTTCTCCGTACTGATTTTTCTCTAGTGGTGTGCAACAGTGATAATTCTGTTTGTGATTAAAACCACTAGCACAACTTTCTTAATTAAATTTCTGTTAAATATTACACGTGGATTTGTTTTTACTGGTAGTTTTGACGAATATAGAAAAAACGTCGAATATAAGTTATGTAAATAACGGAAAATAAAAAACGTCGAGGAAGTAAAACGTAGTGACAAAATGTGCAGCTATTTAATACTTGCAAAAATAGGAGATTTAAGTATACCGTTCGGGCTTGTACACTGGCACTCACATTGAATCGTAAGTCCTTACTCTGAGAATATAAATATACGTTTTAGATAATGTCAGCGACACCTTGTTTTTGTAGAAATTATTGGATGCTGTTGTACAGATAACGCACAAATTATACTTACGTTGTGTTACATCTGAATAAAAATAAACTCCTATAAATTAAATATTGTGTCAACATAAGTATTAACGCTCATACGAAAGGTTTTGCGAGGATCGGTCAAGTAGACACAATAAACAGACACATAAACAGACCAATTAGTTGAGTTTGAATATTCCTGTAATGCCTGTACACAAGTCCTGATGATGACCAAAAATATTGTCGAAACGTCGACATGAATGTTTTAAAATTGTGTCTACTTATAGACCGATTTTCACAAACCCTTTCGTCATTATAATTAAATGAATAATTATTACTGTTGAATACGTTTTGCAAAAGTAGGTTCACTATTTATATTTTTTTAATATTGTTCAATTTTCGATAATATTTAAGAAACGTCTACAGAATTAGAACGTAAGAATTTAAAAGTTTGGTGGAATTGAAATTTCTGCACAGGCCAATAATAATATTTGTTATTATTCAATTGAATTCAATAGATTTTTAATTTATTGAAATAGCTGTAGGTTTTTAAAATTGGGTTAGGATAGCGTACTGAAGTATACAGCTGGTTAAAAAGGGCTTAAAATGTTTACAATAAATATTAAAAAATTAAATATCTTAGCATTCAAATAAATGTAAAGGTTTATAAAATACATGTTTGATCCTAGTGTGTTTGTGTAGTAAAATAAGTTCTGCGTCACAGTCTGATGTAAATAGTTCTAAAGCAAAGATAATTTGTATTTCCGAAATATCTAATTGATCTTGCCTAATGTTAATAATAATTATTATATTATTAATAGGCTAATACTTTTACTGATTACTATACGCACAACTATATACCGTTTGAAACTTTTCTAATACATAAACACACAGAAGACTAAGTCAATTGAAAACCCGTTACGAAAATATAGTAAGCTTATTGTAAAGGGCAATAAACAAAGCTGAAGGTCAGTATTAATAAGTGAGCAAAGCACGTGCTTACCCGTAGTACATGGCAGCGTGGCCGACAAAGTCGCACTACTTGCCGGATCTCGCCGTGATTTCACTTTTCTAACGGACTTGCCGTTTACTGCCTACTACTGCTATCACCGCTGCTGCTACTGCTATTACTACTACTACTACTACTACTACTACTACTACTACTACTACTACTACTATTGCTACTGTTGCTACTGTTGCTACCGCTGCTGGTACTATTTCTGCTGCCTACTACTCCTACCGCAGCCACTACTACTACTACTGCTGATTCTACAATAATGCTGATACTACTAGTTACATCTGACTCTAATAATGATATTCTTAAAACTACTACTGTTTCTGCTTCTGTTGCTGTTAATTTTGGTGTCATTGCTTGTGCTACTGCTACTTCTACTGTTACTGCTACTGTTACTCCTATTACTGGTGCTGCTCCTGCTGCTACTACTACTACTACTACTACTACTACTACTACTACTACTACTACTACTACTACAATTACTTTTATAAATATAATTATGTCACTACCGACTCGGAACACAAAGTTTTTACAAACAAAAAACTTTGTGTTCCGAGTCGGTAGTGACATAATTATATTTAGTTAATCAACGGACACGTCATGGACAACGAAATCCAAGAATTACTTTTATAATAATTTGTTGATGATGATAATAACGATGATGTTACTTAGATTCTGTTAAGTAATTTGTTTCGTAGTTAAAAATGTAGAGTATTTCACTTTCGTCGGTGTGAGAAGCGTGTGAATGTAGGTCATCCGTCGGACAATACCGCCTCGCTTCATTACGGAGCGCACCCGTATACGGTGTGTCCTGCGTTCATTGTGACCTTGGCTCTTCTCCAGAAGATTGAGAATACTGCGAATGCACGAGTTACTCTGGGGATCGTCGAACACGCGGGAATTTATAACGTAACGAAATGTCACGTGACTGAAACAACAATGGAACCAAATATATCGGGCTTCGGGCTTTTTGTGAAGTTTGTGGCTGGATTGATAACTGCTGAGCGGAAAGGAGTGCTTCACTGTATAAATGGCGCTCCTCGTGACAGCGTGACAGAAGTATTCCTTAGAACGTTTTATTTGTATCTCTACCTCCGCCCTCTCTCTCTCGATCTCTCTCTCTCTCTTCTGCTGGTTGCTGGGTACTGAACGCTGGGTTTTTAATTCTGAGATCAGGCTCACGTATCAGGCGTAGGTTAGCTTTATTGCCTTTCTAATGCTCAATTAATAGTGCACAGTATTGACAAAGCTTTTTAATAAGGGATAGAAATCAACTTATGTTGATGTTCATTTTCTTAATTTCAACCAGGGAAAAATGTAGTAAATATTATGAATTACGTAAACTCTTTACTAGGCTATATGGAAAATTGTCCGTACGGGAAAAATAACAAATGAATATTATATCGATTTTTTACGATTTAATTATTCTTAGTTGTTCATCAGCTTTCATTTGTAAATAATTATAATATAAATCGGTATAGTCTATTATTTTATCTATACAATTTTTATTAACGGGTTTTTCATTAGATTTGAACCATGCCTTTACGAGTACTCTATGTCAAAGTCACAGAGGTAGGAGACGATTCATAAAATATCCGTATGTCCTGTGCTGCAGTATCGAATCTTTCATCCATAAGTTCCACTTTCATCCCGTCCTTCGTTCCAGGTGATAATGAAACTGAAAAATACTGTGTCAGCCAACATTCTTCTAACCGAGCCTTAATTTCTCTCCTAATAACTTGTAAATACTGTATTGGTAAAATTTTGCTTGACAATTTAAAATAAAATCACGCTTGTGTTCACACACACACACACACAAACGTACACGCACACATAATTTTATTGAAAATTATCTTATATAATAATTATAATAGTAACAAGTACAACCATTCAATTGGGGAATGCTACAATAACTGGCGGATTCCCAGCACTATATAGCCTACGTTGATGCACTAAAGTTGCATAGAGTTCTGTATCGTAATTAATTACAGTGTAGAGATTTTTATTATTTATATTAAGTTGCTACCTCCTCTCAGGTACATCTACGTCACTACGAAGGGACTTTGTAGCCTTCCAGTTTAGTAACCTGTATAAATGGACGATTATAGAATACCAACTCCGACGACAAGATTTTAATGAACATTTTCCAAGCACTCTGCTCCGTTCTACTCGTGTTTTGCCAGATTAACTTAGTGTCTTCGATGTCCATATCTAATCATCAGTTAAAGCACTTAATAAAAATTTTAAACATACGTTTAGAATAATTTAAATGGTTGTGAATGGACTTTATTCTTGGCATATGTACAAGAATCCTTTCCTTAAAAGTCATGTACCATGTACGATCTTTCTACGGCACGTGTTACAATTAACATCGGCGCGTAGTACTAACAGGAAACTCAGTCGTATCCGGCTGAAATTTCTCGAGACAACTGACTAGCTGAGGCGGCGATGACTCATCCGAACTTCCGAGACATCAACACTCGTTCCGTTTCCGTGTTCAATCGGTATCTTTTTATATTATCGTATTTAACAATTCCTTATCTTGCTTTCCTTTTTATAACTGAAACTATTTACTCGCACGATAGATGATTATGATTTCACAATTCGTATTACAATATATTTTCTGCAATATTTTAAACTCGTCCCTACATTGATGTCCACTGAAAGAAATTCCTAAAACATTAAAGCGGAAATATTTACTATAGTGATAATGCATATGATAATATCCGTGTTATGGACTTCAGTGGAAAAAATGAAATATGAACCACAGAAATATATTTAAAAAATTTATAACAAATTAAAAATGGGAAAAGATAGATGTAGTAAAACCTAGATAAAGTAGGTTAACGTATAGACGAAAACTACTATAAAAGTATTATATATTAAAGTAAAAACAGGCTCAATTCAGATGACATGAGTTACTGCTCCTTCTTCCTATGGCCATACTACGCTCGTAGGGTTTTAGATTGCTTGATAATGACTTAAATTGTTCCTGTTCTGTGACGTTGTTTCACAGTTTTCTTGTTTCTTTACTTCTTTATAGTAATAAAAATTCTTGTTCGCGATCTTCCTGGCGTCATTTTTTCTGTTGTATGGTTCACATGTATTTTCGTGATACATCCCTCTCGTTTTGTGTTCTTAAAACATGACAAAATAACTCTAATCTTCTAATTTAGTTCTAAATTAGATTGTAATTATGGCCTAGCTTCTAACTTACTCGATTTCTCTTACTCGCTGTGTGTTACTTTCTGCAATAGGCTACCACTCGCATAATTTTTTTTAGGTCTTTGTTCCCAGAACTCATTATCTTCTGTTGTTGTCTGTCATCGTCCGCATCTCACTCCCATGTAGCACTACTTGTTTTGTTACGCTATTATAAATATTTAATTTGGCATTTTTCAACAAACATTTTGATGAGTAGAAATGTGCGGCGTCAAAAGGCTGCAAGTGCTCTATTTCGAGCGTTAATTCTCGGAGTAATTTCTTTGTCTTATCATGTGTATCTGTTACCAGGAAGCCAAGATGTTAAAATTCTGTGACATTTTTAAAAGTATACTGATCAACTACTAGATCTCTTCGATCGCGTTGGTCGCATTTTGCCGAGTTACTTTCATAAATTTAATGATATAAATAGGATGACCGTGTAAGGACACACATCGCGAATTTAACCAGTGTAATGTTAGGAACAATAGGTAGTAAAACAATAAATTACGAGGTAAGCTGAGAAAACGAGTCAAGAGGAGACGAGAAAAGGAGCAGAGAAAAGTGATGTGAAGTGGGAAGATGTGAAGGACACGAAAAATGCAAAAAAAATGTGGAACTAGACCTCAAGTTGAGATAGATGTAGTGGGTGCTATGACGTAAGTATAAACTATCATTAAGTAATAAATTATTACTATACAACCCCACGTTAGTACCTAGGACACGACTATAGGGATGCGCCAAACCTACAAATCTAAAATATCGTTCGAAGATTTCAATCAAAATGCTAAGAGCTTTAGTAGATCTCCTTACGTCAGCAATCTGACGTTCACACGATCTGAGACTACCATTCATAAAGGATGTAATTCAGAAGACTGCAACCAAACAATCGTCAAATAATAGATGTCGATAATCAGTTAATGGAGAAGCTATACAACAATGGTTCGATGGTAAAACATATATCAGAATTTGTTGCCTCCCACTCTTTTCCGGGTGACTCTGAATACGTTTTTCTGCAAGCAGAAATATCAGTGAATATTTTCTTTAGAAGCCTAACTCATGAATCAGATTTACTTAATATTTTGTATAAGAGTAGATTGTAAATTGCTAATTTGTCAATACAAATTATGGAGGAGATCGATTTGTGACATATTAACGCCTACCCATGGCTTTCACTCCTAAAGGATAGACCGGTGTAAGTGTAAGAATTCTTCTTCTTCTTCTCCTCCTCCTCCTCCTCCTCCTCCTGAACCTAGAAGTTGGTGGGCTTGCAATTTCTTTTTTTCGTGGGCAGCGTCTTGATTACCACGTACTTTTTCCCTTCTTTAACCCCATTTTTCTTGTCTGAGCCTTCCCCTCCCACTATGCCTTTCGATTTTTCCCTCGATCTGGGTGCTGGATCAGTTTGAATGGCGTAGCAGGTGACGGACCTTATTACGTCTCCTTTCCACAATGGATCCAAGCAGCATCCTTTTTTCACCCACTCTCTTCAGGACCTCATCATTAGGTACATTTTCCGTCCTTGGTATTTGTAAGGCCCTAATCCAACACCACATCTCAAAAGCTTCAAGGCTACACTTTCCTTAAAGTCCAGGTGTCCGAGCCATATGTACATATGTCCAAATGTAAAGTTTAAACATTTCTTTCTGGTTTCCAGGGACACATTTCAGGACGCCAGAAAAGATCTTTTCTTGAAAAATACCCCTCTTGCTTGTGTAGTTCTACTTTTCACACCACTCATGCACAAGTGTAAGGATAGATACCCGAAACGAGTAAGTAACTAAACACGTCTTTTATTGATGATCGTTGCATCATCTCACTCTTTAGTGCACGACAAACCGCGTTACTTGTTTAGTTCACTACTACAAGACGTTAGAGGACCCCATTGTGTAACGTTATATAGAGGTGTAATCATATTGTGGGGCGAAAATTGTGTACGAGGCTGCTCCTACTGTACTCATAGTAGTATCTCTAGCTTACCTACTGCCGGGGTGTAGAATTTTATATGGTGCCCCCAATGGGTTGTTGGTTAATGGTTAGGCAAGTGAAAGAAGCTAAATAGAGAACAATTTTTATTGCATTGTGGTCAAGAAGTTCGTTCAATTTTTAAATATCCCATATTATTAGAACTATCCTATTCGAAAACATTCTGAGATATTGGTACATATGTTTGTAACAATCGTCAAAATTTTTAGCCACCCTCAGATGCGTAGTTAGAACTTGCATGAAGTTTCGTGTAAAAGAAATAAAATAAAGTGCTGTGACGAGGTGAGCTGGCGTGTCTGATATAAGCGAACAATAGTTTTATAAATTGTACAAAGCTTAAAAGGCAAAGAATGAATGAGTTTAGCACAGTGATGTTAAGTTGTAGGCTGTATAGTACTGTGTTTATCGCTAGGCGCAACCGTTAATAAAGAATATTATTTGGAAATACTATGTCATTTGCGTGAAGCTACTAATAGATAACAACCATACTTATATAAGGATAGTTTATGGAAATTGGCCCCCGATAATGCATCAGCCTACACAAAAATCCTTTTTCAATCATTTTTGGTTAAAAATAACACTACGGTGTTACCACGACTGGTGAATTCATCATATATGACACCCGTAAGACCTTTCCTCTTCTCAGGACTGAAAATAAGCACAAAAATACAACGTTTCGCAACCGTTGCAGACACAAAAACAAAAATCGCTAAGCGAGATCAAGCCTATACCACAAAGTCCGTTCTTGAGTTGTTTGTTTAAAGACCGGAGAAAACGCTGGGTTATGTGTGTTTTATCTCAAGTGGATTATTTTGAAGGTGACAAACAAATAAGATACCATTTTTTTATTGAACAAAAATTGCATGAACGTTTTGATAAAAACGTAAACCGAACTCTTCTGTGTTTATCTTACAACTTGATAACATTATAATACTGCTATTACAACATTGAAAGTAGAGTAATATTTGATGCTTTTCAGCAACCAAAGTCAACTTTGATAATTGGGTATTTAAGATTCCTTTAAGTCAGCTCGCACAGCTCAGCCAGAAAATCACACCAGCTGCCAACTAAGACAGCACAGTAAGCCTAGCCGTGAGAATAGACACAAGCTCAGAGGCAGCGACCGATCGGGGGAGACGGTAGCACTCCAGAAGGCAGAAACTAAACGTAACCTTCGCGTCGGGAAACGGCGGCTAGCTGTGCCAACCCGTCTCTTTAGATTCCTCGATCTCCGCAGGCATATGGTCCGGATCACGAGAGACATCCTAGCAAAATGGAGCACAGCAAACGGTGACGCTCTTCTCGCGCTTCGGTGCTACTTCACCTGGCGTTTTGTGACGTCACAGATTCATCATCGAGGTCAACTACTTAAGGGCTGACCCCGACAGTAAAGCGAAGTTGAAGGTTGTAGAGTAGGTCTACTTTTAAATACAAATGTAGAGAAATCTAAGGGAATACGAATAAATTGCCTACAAGAAGAAAGGTTTAGAATTAACCGTCATGAAATAGAAAGAGTGAATAATTTTAAATGCCTCACTGATAGTCGAGAGACGGAACATCAGATTTATCGGGCCATTGGTTCGGATTAAAACGATGGGGTAAGTTGTCAAAACCGTGAATGCATCTCGTCCTTATGACGTTTTGCTAGGATTCCCGGACAACACGGTAGTGTACGGGTGCGTTTCTTTCTTTCAACTCGTAGAGCACCAATACCTCAAAGACGTTTCATATTGAGTAAGCAAAAGAAAACCGAGACGCCATCGTGTGTTCTGGTTAGTAATTGGCCGCCTCGCAGATTCACAAGAAGAGACAAGAAGACACAGGTATAAAGAGATATAGAGATTCGTGTAGTTAATTTGTTTTCTCTGTAGGACTATACTGTAGCTAACACATTTCCAATCCACCCACACTAAAAACATTTCCATGCTGTCGGTCGTTGCGGAGATACTTAAAATGATTGTTTTTTCTATTTATTGTCGGAAAACCCAAATCTTTCTTCTTATCGTTAAATCGTTTACCGTTAAATCATTTAATTAAATTTAAAGGTAGACCTATTCTTCAGCGTTCAACTTCACTACACTGTTATTACACCTGTGCAAAAGTAAGCAAATGCCTTCTACAAAGTCAGTATCACAGACGGAGAGAGAGAGAGAGAGAGAGAGAGAGAGAGAGAGAGAGAGAGAGAGAGAGAGAGAGAGAGAGAGAGAGAGAGTGATTGAGGTCAATGATGCACGGGCGAAGTCGATGTATGTTGCGCTAACCACATGTTTATTCAGTGCATATAACGTCAAACTACCTTCATAACCTTACGTCCATCCGTATTCTACATTTGAAACAAAACTGACAGCAACATGCAATGGAGTGAACATATAATGTATGTCTCATACGTTATAGTTTGGAAAGCCATTCTCTCTGTCTACAGTGAACGGAGAAAATCACTTATATTATTCAAAGGCACTGGAAAATCTGGCACTCTATTATACTGTTATGCTGCAATGCAAACGCCAACACAAATTAGTTTTTTGATTCCTGAGTGTAATTTTTTTTTAATTATAAATTTGTCTTCTTACAATCTCAATGCGGAGACCAGTAGACACCTTATTCTAAGTCTTCAATTCTACTGATCGGTCTCTGTCTAAAATCCCTGTCCACACAGCTTAGGGTATCGTGAGAATCTTTAATGCAATGGTTTCCCCAGCGATGCCAGCGATTCATCCATACCAAGAGCAAAGGAGTGCACACTCACCTGATAGGCTTTCCAAAGACAAAGAACTGTACACATATTAAAATCCGGCAAATAATTAACCGGGTAATCAAATAAAAATGCACACACACACACACACACACACACACACAAACACACACACACACAAAATGATGTTTACTTTAGTGATTTCAGTAGCACAAGTGTGTGTGTGTGTGTGTGTGTGTGTGTGTGTGTGTGTGTGTGTGCGCGTGTGTGTGTGTGTGTGCGTGCGTGCGTGCGTGTGTGTGTGTGTGTGTGTGTGTGTGTGTGTGTGTGTGTGTGTGTGTGTGTGTGTGTGTGTGTGTGTGTGTGTGTGTGTGTGTGTGTGTGTGTGTGTGTGTGTGTGTGTGTGTGTGTGTGTGTGTGTGTGTGCGAATTTGATTTTCTTATCTTAAACCGACAAGGTACTGGACGAAATTCTTATGTGATGATCAATCAGAACGATTAGTTACCCCTCTTCATATTCGGTAAGCAAATATTACTGTTCTCCGTGTCAGTGAGCAGCCCAGTGCTATGTCTAGTTGATAACTGATCTTTTTATATTTGTTCTCAATTCTCTGGGTGCTGTATTACTAGATTTCTCTTTGTCATTCTTTTTGTTTTTTGTTTTTAAGAAAGTGAAATCCATTATGGACACTAATGCGCCAATCAACTGGTGCGTGATATCCTCTCACCCACTAAAATACCCTCTTCTTCGCCACTTGTGTGCCCAGGAACCGTTAAACACATATTTTCATAAGCACACCATCCTCTACAACCTCCGCACTAGCTTGTATCCAATCTGTCTCTCTTCCACCCCGTTGTTAATCGTTATGCTCTTGATCATACTAGCTAATGTCATCCACTTACTTCTTGTTTGGAGCATACAATCGATCATTCCATCAGGATCTAACTTAGTTCCCAGCTCGGCATACGCCTCTTCCTCTACCTGTGTCAGCTATTGCTCCACTGTATAAATCTCTCTCAGAACAGACACATGAATAATTCTCTACCTTTACAGTCCTAAATATCACTATAATATTGACGACTCGGAACACAAAGTTTTTTATAAGTAAAAACGTAAAGTTTTACCTTACAGCCTAAACCGGCTTTCACCTATAGAAGGCTTCATCAGAGGCTGTCGTTAGTAGCGCTGCTCGTCTTGTTGTTGGCGACGAGAAAGTGTTTCGAAAGATTGAAGCTGTGTGTGTGTGGTGAGATGTGTTCGAATAATGCGTGCGATTCGAATTGTGTCTGTTCGTTTAGGATGTCGTTTTTATTTGTTTTTGTGTGTTTGTATATTTCTAATTGTTCTAGAGTGTCTAGTTTTCGGCCTTTTGTGTGTACGTGTAGTATGTTCATGTTATTGTCGATGTTTTTATATGTGTGGTTTGCTTCAATGAGGTGGTTTGCGAAGGTAGATTCTGTAGTGGTGTGGAGTGCTTTTGTGTGTTCAATGTATCTCTGTTTGAAGCTACGTCCTGTCTGGCCTATGTAGAATTTACTGCAATTTGAACAATTTAGTTTATATACACCGGGTAGATCGAATTTGTTTTGTGCTTTGGGCATGCGTTTTGATAGTGTGTGTTCTGTTTTGTTAGTAGTTTTGTAAGCGATTCTGTATCCTGCTTTTTTGAATTTGTGGGCAATTTTTTTCTGTTTGTTTGTTGATGTATGTTAGTGTTATGAATTTGTTGTTTTCTGTCTTTGTCTGTTGTTTGTTTTGTGTTTTGTGTAGGAGTTTACTGACTATTGTTCTGTCATAACCGTTAGATTCTGCTAGATATTTTTTCGTGTTTAGTTCGTCTTTGTAGTCTATTTCATCTAAGGGGATGTTGTTAAGTCTATGTATCATGGTTCTAAAAGCAGCTAGTTTGTGTTGTATTGGGTGATTGGAGGTGTTGTGTATTAGTGTGTCAGTTGTAGTTGGTTTTCTGTATATACTGAATTTGTGCCTGTGTTCTAGTTTTGTGATGGAGAGGTCTAAGAAGTTTATGGTATTGTTGTGTTCGTATTCGGCAGTGAAGGTTATGTTTTTATGTATTTTGTTTATGTGCGTTAGTAACTGTTCACATTGTCTTTTGTTTCCCCTGTATAGTATTAGAATGTCATCAACGTATCTGTGCCAATATAGTATTTTATGTGAGTGTCTGTCATTGTTTGTGAGTATTTTTGTTTTTTCTAAGTGTTGGAGGAAGACTTCTGCTAGAATGCTGGATATGGGGGAGCCCATGGGTAGGCCGTCGTTCTGTGTGTAGTATTTATTGTTATAAGTAAAGTAGTTTTGTTTTGTGATAATGTTCAGAGTTTCTGTTATTTCATTGATAA
Source organism: Magicicada septendecula (assembly GCA_034769895.1). Taxonomy (NCBI): domain Eukaryota; kingdom Metazoa; phylum Arthropoda; class Insecta; order Hemiptera; family Cicadidae; genus Magicicada; species Magicicada septendecula. Next base: position 103,323,313 of record CM068376.1, read on the forward strand.
GTTCGTCTGGTGTGTTGTTCTGTTTGAGTTTGTTTTGTAGGATGGTGATTGTTTCAGAGATGGGGATGTTTGTGTACAGGTTTTTAACGTCAAAGGAGGCTAATGTGGCATTATGGGGGATGTGTATGTCTTTTATTTTTGTTACTAGGTCAGTGTTGTTTTTTACTGCAATGTTGTTGTCTATTTGTGTGTGTTGTCTAGACAAAATTATTAGACAACACACACAAATAGACAACAACATTGCAGTAAAAAACAACACTGACCTAGTAACAAAAATAAAAGACATACACATCCCCCATAATGCCACATTAGCCTCCTTTGACGTTAAAAACCTGTACACAAACATCCCCATCTCTGAAACAATCACCATCCTACAAAACAAACTCAAACAGAACAACACACCAGACGAACTTATCAATGAAATAACAGAAACTCTGAACATTATCACAAAACAAAACTACTTTACTTATAACAATAAATACTACACACAGAACGACGGCCTACCCATGGGCTCCCCCATATCCAGCATTCTAGCAGAAGTCTTCCTCCAACACTTAGAAAAAACAAAAATACTCACAAACAATGACAGACACTCACATAAAATACTATATTGGCACAGATACGTTGATGACATTCTAATACTATACAGGGGAAACAAAAGACAATGTGAACAGTTACTAACGCACATAAACAAAATACATAAAAACATAACCTTCACTGCCGAATACGAACACAACAATACCATAAACTTCTTAGACCTCTCCATCACAAAACTAGAACACAGGCACAAATTCAGTATATACAGAAAACCAACTACAACTGACACACTAATACACAACACCTCCAATCACCCAATACAACACAAACTAGCTGCTTTTAGAACCATGATACATAGACTTAACAACATCCCCTTAGATGAAATAGACTACAAAGACGAACTAAACACGAAAAAATATCTAGCAGAATCTAACGGTTATGACAGAACAATAGTCAGTAAACTCCTACACAAAACACAAAACAAACAACAGACAAAGACAGAAAACAACAAATTCATAACACTAACATACATCAACAAACAAACAGAAAAAAATTGCCCACAAATTCAAAAAAGCAGGATACAGAATCGCTTACAAAACTACTAACAAAACAGAACACACACTATCAAAACGCATGCCCAAAGCACAAAACAAATTCGATCTACCCGGTGTATATAAACTAAATTGTTCAAATTGCAGTAAATTCTACATAGGCCAGACAGGACGTAGCTTCAAACAGAGATACATTGAACACACAAAAGCACTCCACACCACTACAGAATCTACCTTCGCAAACCACCTCATTGAAGCAAACCACACATATAAAAACATCGACAATAACATGAACATACTACACGTACACACAAAAGGCCGAAAACTAGACACTCTAGAACAATTAGAAATATACAAACACACAAAAACAAATAAAAACGACATCCTAAACGAACAGACACAATTCAAATCGCACGCATTATTCGAACACATCTCACCACACACACACAGCTTCAATCTTTCGAAACACTTTCTCGTCGCCAACAACAAGACGAGCAGCGCTACTAACGACAGCCTCTGATGAAGCCTTCTATAGGTGAAAGCCGGTTTAGGCTGTAAGGTAAAACTTTACGTTTTTACTTATAAAAAACTTTGTGTTCCGAGTCGTCAATATTATAGTGATATTTAGTTAAGTAACGGACACGTCATGGACAACGAAATCCAAGAATTTACAGTCCTTGTTAAATTAGTCTTGAAAAAAGGTTAACGACCAGCTGGAAATTAGATCAACTATATCTAGCAATCTGTGCCTTCAATACAGGCAGTTTCCTATACTAGGGATTAGTCATTTGGTCCACTATCCCTTTGTATCATTTATTTCCCATCCAGTTTGTTATCTCTGGCTATTTTTTCGCTGTCCGTAAATCTTTATCATGGCAGTTATCCACATATATCGTCCCTTCCACGAGCCGGTCAACCGTTTTTACCCCTGTTATGACTTGCACAACAACGGTAGATACGTTCCACCCTAGGGAATGCCTTCCTTTGTGCCCCAGCAAGCACGGTATTACATTTTTAACTCGAAGTATCCACATTGGTCTGGAAAGATCGAGTAAACAGGTTTAATGGTTTCTGAGGTATTACAGTGCTGTCTGCATTAACGGCATCCTTTACAAATACGACACTCTGTAGTTCAGTTACTTAGTTCTAGAAACTGTTTTATAACGATTTTTACTCCAGTATTAGTTTAATTTTTAGGCGATATAATTGTTTAAGTGTGTTGCGATAGTGTTAATTATTAATTTAGTAGTTGTCACTATCTGTTGTGTATACTGCTTATTGTATATCATATAATACAGGAGAATAAACTTAATACCAATGTAATTACTTTAATATAAATGTAATGTTCTGGAACTGTGAGTATCAATTTCTCCGGTATTTAATAATTTATTTCACTGTTTAAAATTAAAGTCACTCTATTTCCGAATACTGTACATGATATTAGGCATTATTTAAATGAATAATCCTAACAACGTGTCATCAGCTGTAAGCACTAAATAACTTCAAAAATGTTGGAATGCGAATGGAAAACAACATCTTACGGCATTTGTTAATGACAAGAAAGCTTTTTATTCAGCACAAACAAATCATCAAAGGAGAATTGTAAGGTACAGTATCACTGACACATACTAATATGAAATACGATAAATTTAAACAGAAGGTGTCAAAATCAAAAGGTTTGAATGTCGAATACCGAAGAGCTTGTTTTACGTAAGGGATTTTGTCAGTTCTGTCCGAAATATATAAAAAACGGAACAAGCCAGATCAAACTACGCAGTATATGAAATCAAATAATGAATAGAGTGCAACAATAAGATAATGTGCTGCGAAGCTGTTTTTAGCGCCCGTGGAGAATATGTCCAGATAAATAGAATGGAAGAGAGGGACGATTAAAACAGAAAAGATATATTTTTAAAAGTTGTGATTTGCAGGTCGCGTGATCGAGTTGGCGAGTTGGGGGAAGATGATTAATGAGCTCAACTAGTTACCCCAATGAGGAGGTTTCATGGCTACAACAGAAGAGGTCAAAACGGGTCGACCTTTGTAAACTAACACATGTATTTGGATAAAATAATAACCAGCAGACACAAGACAACATGTGGATGATATAGTATGAAACAATGAATGTTACAGAGGAATTGAAAAATAACAGAAGAGACTTTGACCAAATACGGGGTGGCAAACAAAAACGAAAACTAAAGTCGTCACTGAAAAACGAGCACAACAAATGTTCATTGAAAATGCAGTGGAGATGCGAAAAATTATTACGAAACTCAATACGGAAAGTGATAACGATTGTTTGAGAATAAATGTGTCAAAGTAGTTTCTAATAAGGCTGCACAAGCTGAGTAGGTTAAAACTGATGCAAGTGTTGACACTTGCAGATGAATATTTGGATAAAATAACACGATATAATATTAAGTATTGGAGACATCATGCCAGTTGTCAGCTGAATAAGATGAACGTGGATCTCTTTGGAAAGACGGGCAAAATTATGAAAATAACACATTTTAGTTTGTTTGGAAAGGTATGGCTTCAATCTGTGCTACCTTCCCGCAACGACTTGTGGATCGGAAACGTTGATAGCGAATGTGAGATTGACACAAAACTGCAGACTATATAAAGATCATGCTACGAATAACAAGAGGCGAAAAAGGAAGAAATTTAAATTGATAAGCAATCGTACTACAACAGATTATACCATTTACAGATGTAAGAAAATAAAATGGATAAGGTTAGGTCACTTGGCTATAATATAAAGTATTTTATATGCGTTATTTTCATGTTTTTAGTACTACTTAAATTAATGTATTATACCAAAATTATACTTGACTACTAGCATGGATAAAACACACTGATAATGTGTCAGAATTTTATTCTGTCAACATATAATTTCTTTGATGGGAATAAAATTTGCCAAGGTATTCAATTAGGAATTTAAGAATTATATCTACATTTTCCTTACATTTTAGAATAAAAACTCAGTGGTTCATATTCTTATTCCCACTGCTTGTTTATTAAAAAAAATCCTCACTCTCTCTTCTTGAATTTGTGATCACAAAACTATGGCATAAATCACGCACGAATAATTTAAGTTTGCTTTGTTCCTATTGATACGTCTTCTCAAACCATTAGAGTTTCAGTACCATAAGTTATTTACTAATCTTCTCAAAAACAATATACTTGTACTTTTCCCACTTATAGAGTACTATCATCCTTGCTGTAACCTACCACCAGAATCACTTCTTTTTGGTTACTCTGTGATATTAACATGACAGGCCCCCTTTTTATTAATCTAACACCTCCGTCAGTCTGTAATATAATATAATCTTCTTCATGGCTATAGTGTCGTATGGTCAGGTTTTATACATAAAATGCAGTAATAATGAAACGCACCACATTGGCAGGAGGTATAAGACAAATTTCATCAACGCTTTCATCTAATCAGGACGGTCGCTACACTGGGGGCCAAGAAACACAAACAAGCCACGTCATTATTCTGTTCTAAGACAGAGGGACGATCTAATTAATTGCTGTGAAGCAATGAACCGCACAAGAATTGTTCAGGTTGACTTTTTCTCCCGGGGGAGAAGTGTCCATCAAGCAGTGTCCATCGTCACCATGCTCATGATAATGGTGACGATGAATTACGTGGACATGTAAGCGAATACTGTCATAATTTCGAAAGAAATAATGAAGTTTTAGTCAACTCGGCCTTAGGTTCTTTGTGTTTACTAATTTAAACTGAATTCAGTTTACGTGAATAAAAGGTGAGGAAAGAGTACTAATAATGAAACTTATTCGTATGATAAAACAATTTTTAACAAATGAGCACAATCAAATACCCAAAGAGTGGAAGATTAGTTACTTGTCATCCATATGTAAAAAGGAAATAGAAAAAATTGTGAAAATTATACAGAAACCAATGCTACATCTACCCTGAGTAGTAAATTATATATACCCTGAGTAAATTATATATACATCTACCCTTGCTTTTATAAATAATATAAAAGCAAGTATCCGTGAATAAAGAAATCCATTTACTGTTTATTGGTCTCTCCAAAGCTTATGGCAATGTGCCAATTATAAAATTATGAGAAGTACTACACAGAACGAACATAAACCCGACTATTATCCAAGCTATAAAAGAACTCTCTAGCGACAAACAAATAAAAGTTAAAATTGGACAAAAAATTTGAGTGGCTTCACCTTTACAAAAGGATTAAGGCAAGGATGTTCTATACACCCAAGACTATTTAAAGTATATATAGATAACGTTCTCCAGCAGTGGAAGAAGAAATGCAGAGGAATGGGGCTTCAGTTAATGAGAAATATGTTTTCACACTACAGCTGACTATATGACAAGAAATATAAATGAAGAATATGAAAAGTGGGGATTATTCATAATTGATAAAAAACAATACCTGTGCACAGAAAGTCTGCAAAGCAAGTTACAATTAGAAGGTAATGAAGAGATCAAAGCCTGCAGGGCTTAGATGTATATGTAGAAATGCTTGTCAGTGAAAATGGGAAAGGTAAGGAAGGATTTAGAAGAGAAAGAATTGGTTTAGGATGGAAGGCAATTAGAGGGTTAAACGCGAGATTGCGGCAGAAGGAAAAACAAAAGACAGAAAATAGGGTATCGTCAAACATTTATATGGTGCTGAAATCTGGAATACGAGGAATACGGTTGAGACTGATAAAAGAAAAATTATAGCCGTGGTAATGCATGCACTGAGAAGATGATGTAAAATATCTAGACTAGATAGAAGTAACTAGATAGCTTTAACGAGAAATGAGAAGGATTATTGTAATTCATCATATAAATGGACTCCATATCGCTTATAAGATTCAATTAATTTAAAATATATCTTATCTGAACCGTCAACGATCTTGTAGTTTAATATTCCACTACATGTTTCGGGAATTAAATTCCCATCATCAGGTAAAACTTCTTCTTCTTAATATATAGGAGCCGTCGGTGAAATTATTAAAAACACATACACACACGAACGAATAAAACAAACACAACTGTTAAAAATGACATAATTAAAACTTGTCACAATCATCACATTGCAATTTATATATGCCTGAGCAATTTTCTATTACTTTAGGAGAACTTAACCTGAATATATTTTTTAAATTATTGACAGTTCTGAATGAAACATTGATATTTAATTTCTTGAACTCGTTTTTTATTACATTAGGGAGCACATTAGTAAATTCGTCTGATACAAATTGCACTTTATTTCTGTTATTTTTTATCTCATTCTGCTTATACTTGTGTTTCCGAATCAAATTATCTACCATATCATTTTTGTAACCATTTTTTATGGCTACGTATTTGATAATTTTAACCTCATTCCGATGGTCTTCACGGCTTAAAGGTACAGTCATTAGTCTGTGCACTAATACATTAAACGGCGCTATTTTTTGTGTGTGAGGATGAAACGAATTAGCATGTATAGTTAAGTCTGTGGTAGTTGGCTTCCTGTATATTTTAAATGTAAATGAGCGATTATGTTTACGTACAGATAAGTCAAGGAAATTTATACTTTCATTATTTTCCATTTCCATTGTAAATTTAATTTTACTGTTTACGCTATTCATGTATTTAAGTAGCCTGTTAATTTGCCTATAAGTGCCATCAAAAACTACGAAGGTATCATCTACATAGCGTGTGTACGAAATAATGGCTTTGTGGAATGTATTGCAATTAGACAACAGGTATTTATTTTCATAGAAGTTTAAGTAAATTTCAGCCAAACAAGTTTTACATCGGCCAAACGGGGAGGAGATTAATTGACAGATACAAAGAACATTTACCAAGAAAGGACATCACATCAGCCAAGTCTAAATTTGTATTACATTTAATTAATGAAAATCACAATTACACTGGGTTTGCGGTACCCATGCATGTCACTAACAAAGGTCGTTTGATGGATGCGTTGGAAGAATTCGAAATTTATAAAGCATCCAAAATACATAAAGAAAGTTTGCTCAACGACCACCTTTCATTTAGATCGAACACGTTGTATGATACCGTATTGAAGATAAACGGTAAACTTTGCAATCAGCCCAGATGACATGTGACTGTCAGGCAGTGCGCACTGTCTTCGTTAGCTGTGTGTGTACGGTGTTTTAATTATGTCATTTTTAACAGTTGTTTGTTTTATTCGTTCGTGTGTGTATGTGTTTTTAATAATTTCACCGACGACTCCTATATATTAGGAAGAAGAAGTTTTACCTGATGATGGGAATTTAATTCCCGAAACATGTAGTGTAATATTAAACTACAAGATCGCTGACGGATCAGATAAGGTATATTTTAAATTAATTGAATTATTGTAATGATGAATATTCCACACTCTGTTCTGCATGAGATAGAAAGAAAACAAGTAATCCGGTTTGGATATTTGAACAGAATGGGAGACGGAAGATTATCAAAAATGAAATTTCAGTGGGTAGCCAGGGGCCGAAGGAAACAAGAAGACCTGGTTGGACATGTAGTGATGAAAATGTTCGACAGACGCAAAGGGCGATAAAGCGCAACGTCAGAAAACTCTATAAGCGATGATAGAGCGAAGAAACAATGACGGCGTTAGTTGTTAAAAAACGAATGAGTCACTAGAAACAACACACGTTTGACCGGTGGTATGAGCTACCATATAATTATAACCTACACTGTCTATATTGTGCTATATCTTCTCTGCCCGTCTGTCTGTCCGTCACACACACACACACACACACACACACACACACACACACACACACACACACACACACACACACACACATCTAGTAATGGTAGATTGACAAGAAAATGAATTACAGAAAGTAATAACCCCTTTCGAATTATACATTTCTGAGGACATCACGATTCTGTATTTATTGATATTCCTCTGACTTATTGGAACATTTAAACTAAAACTATGGGCCTATTGTAGTGTAGAAATATGTGAGTTTCTTTATTGCACATCTTTGCTGCATGAGCACTGTATATTATTATTCATGCAGATGTTTTACGTATTTTCCAAATAACACATAACGCGGACATAACGAAAGTTCACAGTTTTAAACCACACACACACACACACACACACACACACACACACACACACACACACACACACACACACACACACACACACACACACACACACACACACACACACACACACACACACACACACACACACACACACACACACACACACACACACACACACACACACACAAATCTGCGCGCTCACACATTTCTACAAAACTAAGGTTAAAAGTGACGTTGTCATTTATTATAAAAACATGGTCCAAGGTAAAGACTACAGAAGCTTAATGAATAGATTAAAACTTAAACGAGGCGAACAGAATAAGGAGCAAAGTTTAAGGTGGTTCAGGCATGTACACAAGAGACAGAAGGAGTCCGGAAGGTGGTAGGCTAAGAACGAGATAAAACGACCTAGTTATAATGGTCATGAGAAACTTCGAATTAGAGGAATGGAGATGAAAAATGCCAAGAGATGGAGAAATGGAAAGAAACTACAGACAGGAAAACACGCACACCGACACATACAGCATTAGTAAGGGTGGAGAATTGCTGTCAACAGGAACAGTATTTAACTTTTTATGGACACCAATATACAGTTGGGTATCTTTGGTGGAGAGATGAAGAGCAAAATACAGACACGTGATATGAAATATTTATGTAGAATGAAAGGGAGACCACAGGAGACAAGACGAGGAGCACAGGAATAACTGAAGAGCTCGAAACCGAACAAGACAAGACTCTGAAAACAGTTGAGTGGAACATATGAAAAGAATGAGTGAGATCATATACACGCGGAGCTTCATTACGAAAAGAAAGATAGAGGGAGACATACACAGGATTGGGGTCTCAAACATAATATTAACAATAGCATTACCAATACCACCGCTTGTACCAGTTAAGAATATGGAAAAATGGTAGAAGTTTGTGCATAACTGAAAAGAAAGGTATTAGGCCCAAAGAAGAAGGCTTCTATACGCGCGTACACACGCGAGTATGTATTAAAATATGGCAAGCTCATATGCTATGTATGTATACGAAAAGCGATCCTGTTTACTACAGACCAAAGTAAAGTTACACGTAACGAAGATGCGAATGTAATAAGAACGTACTGTTACTGTCTAAGGGCTTAAACTTAATGTAAGTTTAAGACAGTTGGCGTAACGTTGGACGCATTCCAGTTATATTAATGTGCAGAATGGCTAGACGCATCACGGAGAAGTAATTTCAACTTTAATCAAATGAACATTAATTCTAACTATTTACTAAAATAGATACCAATTGATTTCTAATTTCAACCATGCGGTCTCTTAACCGGAAACTGGAAATTTTTAGCATATAGTATACGTATTAACAGACATTTGCATGATTCTGGGTTCAAGATTGATTATGCTACTGTTATTTGCTAATCACGTCTCAGTATTTCGTACTCTGCAATGCGGTATGAGATAACTAAATATATGCAGTGCCGACCTTGCACGGTTTTCTGTAAAGATTACTTCTTATTCAGACTTTGATCATGGCTTAACATCGTCAACTTGTCGAACTATAAGAAGTTGTGTAGAGATTGCTGACCGAGGTGATTGAGTATAGAGGCGAGACCAACTGATGACACCCTGGAGCAGGACAGGAAATTAAGAGCAGAAATTGACATGTTAACGCGTAGAAACCTTCAAAAGACGGAATCCGGCCTCATAGTGTCCGACCGAGTCAAGGGCAGTGAAAAAAATATATAATTACTTTCTCGTAATGCAATGTAAAGAGCATTTCAATATTTTTAAAGATATTTAACGAACTGCAAATGTTTTATATTTATGAAGATTATTAAAAGGTTATAATTTTAATTTAATTAGTATTACAGGCGTTAATTCCGAAAAATCATGTGCTCCTGATTTTAAAAAGTTGTTGCAACTCTACACTTGTAAAGAAGGTCTTTTAGTTAAATTTTTAATCGATTAAATTATGTTAAAGAACATTGTTTTTTTTACACATATTTAACGAGTTATATTTCTTAAATTCTAATTAATGTTTCAAAAGAACATTTTGTTAAATAAACAAAAAAAGTATATTTTAAAATTCTTATTTTTTTTTATTTATTATAATGCAGTTTTACAATCTACTCATTTCACAGACTAATAAGTAAAAGTGATGTATAAGTCGTTCACCGGGTCAGGTCATCTGGCCACTGTCTCTTCAGCCTTCTTACATCCAGTGATGGATTGAGGAGCTCGTTGATCAGGTTATTGCTGTGTCCTATGTTTCGGTTCCTGTACTTAGCGGCGTGCATCTTGATGACATCAGAAATGTATGGAATGTTGAGGTCTTTGTGAAGAGTATAATTAGAGATGAACCAGGGAGCATTCGTTATGCAACGCAAGATTTTTGACTGAACTGTCTGTAGAATCTTTGTGTTGGAAGGTTTAGAGCAGCCCCACAATTCTATACCGTAAGTCCAGATTGGTCTGAGCACAGCTTTATATATGATGACTTTGTTTGCGAGAGATAGTTGAGATTTTCTATCTATGAGCCAGTACATTTGCCTAGCTTTTAAGTTGAGTTGTTGTTTCTTAGCCTGAATGTGGGCTTTCCATGTTAATTTGTCGTCCAAATGCAGCCCCAGGTATTTAACTTCTGATTTTACAGGTATGGGGGCATCGTTTATGGTGACTTGTGGACAAGAGCTACGTTTCATGGTGAAGGTTATTTGAGTGGATTTTGCAGAATTAACTCGGATCCTCCACCGCTGGAACCAATCTTGCAGGAGGTAAAGATGGGTTTGCAGGTTCTCAGAGGCTCGTTCCGGGTTGGGATCTACTGCGAGGATAGCGGTATCATCAGCGAAGGTGGCGGTGGTAGTGTAGTCTGTCACAGGTAGGTCGGCAGTAAATATAAGATATAAGTATGGCCCCAGAACGCTGCCCTGAGGCACTCCTGACTTTATAGGAGAGATTACTGACACAGTGTCTTAGATTTTGATTTGGAAGTGTCTATCTTGCACATATGATTTCAACAGTAAATATAGTTGATCAGGAAGTTGTTTCTTCAGCTTGAACAGAAGGCCCTCATGTCAGACTTTATCAAAAGCCTGCAGAATATCCAGGAAGACACCTGCGCACATCGTCTTCTTTTCCAGGCTATCCCTAATTTTGTTCACTATTCTGTGGCATTGTTGCACTGTAGAATGTTTTTCTCTGAACCCAAATTGGTGTTCAGGGATCAGGTACCTAAAGGGCACTATTTGTTTTAGTCTGGTCAGGAGAAGTCGTTCAAATATTTTTGACAAGAGTGGAAGAAGGCTTATTGGCCCGTAAGATGTAGGGTCAGTAGGGGGTTTGCCAGATTTTGCGACCATGATAATTTGGGCAAATTTCCATTGGATTGGAAAGTAGCACAGTCTGAGCATACTGTTGTAAATAGTTGTAAGTAGTACTAACGCTTTTTTGGGAAGATGTTTCAGAACTTCTCCAACTATTAAATCGTACCCGGGGGTTTTATGTGTCTTGGAATGTTTTATCTCCCTGAGAACTTCAGAGAAGGCAAACGATTTGATTGGAGGAGATAATTGGCAGGGAGCATCAAGGTAAGTTAGAATTTCTGAGTCATCAATTGCTGATGGGGTTGGGGTGAAAACCTGGGAAAGGTGATCTGCGAACACATTCACCTTATCTTCATTTGCTCGAGCCCAACTGCCGTCAGGTTTACGAATGGGGGATACTGGGATTACCGGGCGTTTGATTTTTTTGGTCGCCTTCCATATTGAATGATCATGGGGTGTTAAACATGTTACGTAGTGTTCAAACGATGCGTTTCGGGCCTCTTGCATAGCTGCGCGAATTCTATGGGTGAGCCTATTGAGAATTGTTTTATATTGGGGGTTTCTCGTTCGTTGCCACTTACCGCGAGCTTGTCGTTTTTCTTGAATAAGTTGTTTGTTGTGCAGAGGTATATTATGATAATCAGGTAAAACTTTTCTTCTTTCTGGTGTAGCTTGCCATGCAGCATCCTGTAGTAGTTTAGTAAAGTATTGAACGGCTTCTTCAATGTCTCTGGAATCCGTAATGCGAAAGTTAGAGTTGATATTCTCATTGATAATGTGTTCAAATAAATCCCAGTTAGTCTGCTTAGTGCATAAAACAGGTGGAGGTTCCCTCCAGATTACATTAGTGCTTAATGTAATTATAATGGTTCTATGATCAGAGCTTAAGTCGAGATTTGGTTCGATTTTGGTATATAAGTGAGAGATTCCTTTTGTTATCGCAAAATCAAGAAGATCTGGAATTTTATTTAAGTCTGTGGGCCAATACGTAGGTTCTCCTGTTGATAAGTAGCTGAGATGAAGATGGTGTATAGCTTCCAGTAGATTTCGACCCTTTGGTGTGATAAGCCTTGAGCCCCAGGCAGTATGCTTCGCATTCCAGTCCTCCGCTACAAGAAAGTGTGGTCTCAGAGTGGCGAAAAACTCTAGATATTCGTCTGTTGATATGGAATGGCGTGGTGGGCTGTATGTAGCTGCTAAGGTCAAGGGCCATGGAAGGGCGAGAACTTTAATGATTGCACTTTGGATTTTTGCAGTGACATGTGGCTCCATTACATAATGATGAAGAGTGTTTCGTATGATGACAGCTGAACCTGTGTGAGCTGAACCGTCAGGGTGGTTAGCATAGAATATGTTATAATAAGGTATTTTGAAGACTGTTCGATCCGTTGAGTGGGTTTCTGAAATTAGGAGGATGTCAATTTTATTGATATTCAGGAAGAGGATAATTTCTTGTATGCGGCCGGAAAGCCCATTCGAATTCCAGACAGCTATTCTTAGTGCCGTGGTCATTGCTGAGGTATTCTATGTATGACTGTAGATAACATGTTGAGGATAATGCTGTTTTGATTAATGAGTTGAGCGAACATAGTTTTGAACTCACTTAGGAAAATTGCCAGTTGGTCCATTACTTCCCTGTTAGTGATGTTTGCGTGGCTGTTGCTAGTCATTTGTGTCCTTCTACTTCCGCCCGTGATTTGAGCATATGTGGAAGTTGTATTTCGCGGTGGTGGTAGAGGGGATGGAGAATTCTGAATCACATTAGATTGTGTCTGTGGAGTAGCACTACTTAGCAGTTGTGGATTGGCCCTATGTTTAGATCTTATCAGGTCTTGGTAGACAGAACACCCTTTACAATTGGCTGGGTGACTGCCATCGCATAGTGCACAGGTAGCAGGGGTATCCCTAGGTTTCTTGCACGTTTTGGTGTCATGAGATTTTCCACACTTTACGCAGATAAATGATTTTCTGCAGTAAGTTTTGGAGTGGCCATATTCCTGGTATCGTGTGCATCGGATTATTGCGTTTTTTACTCTTGGCGGTTCAACTTTAATTTTTGTATTTTGTAGATATTCCAATTTATATATTTCCTTATTGTTATCTTGGGGCTCAAGGTCTACAAAAAATAGAGGCAGTGGGTCCTTGGATTTCCTGTGTCTCGCGTTTATGATATTCCGAATTTTGTGGCCATATTTAGCTAGCTCGTCTTTAATTTCTTCTAGTGGCACTGAATAGTGAAGATCTCTTATGACAACACGGTAGGCTCTCTAATGTTTCAGCTGGTAGGTGTGATGGACTATATTTTTTCCACAGAGTAGTCTAATTAATTTTCTGTAAGTGTCAACGGTGTGGGGGTGAATTTTAACTGTTGTTTGAGAGAGCTTTGCTGTGTATGTTTCGTCTTCTGCAGCCGATGCCAGAAAGTCTGTCATTGCTTTATAGTTCGTAACACCGTATATATAGATTGGCGGAGGCTTTTGTGTTTTCGGTTGATTGTTTTTATTAACGTTATTTGAGTTGTCAGAATCGTCATGATTAAGAGACGTATCTATGTTGGACAAGGGATCGAATCTATTTGCTGTTTGAGTTAAGTAAATGCTTTTAGTTGCTGTAGCAGATCTTTTCCTTTTTTTTTAGAGGGGCATTTAACTTGCTGCCAAGGCACGTTATGTACTCAAGATTCATTTGCAGTTTCAGTTTCATTAGGTTCAGAGTAGGATAAGTCTTCACTTAATGAATCATAATCTATGTCCTCTTGGGAGTTCTGTGTCATGTTGGTAGGACAGTTGAATGGAGGTATTGCTTGGGCCATATTGGTATTAGTGTTCGTTAATATTTGCGATGACATTTGGTTCGGGAGTTGATTGCAGACATTAGGTGCCGGCATATTTGAGAAAGGACAACTAGTTTGTTGTTGATATAGCTGCTGCATTTGTGACTGAAAGTGAGGTTGCGAATTACCTCTAAGATGAGTATTTTGTTGTTGATGCTCATAACTAGGGTTATAGTTCTGGCTACTTACATAGAAGTTTGGATTGTACGGAGTCTGTACGGAGTCTTTAAAATTCTTATTTAAATGTTAAAATAATAACAGTAAATAAATGCTGTATATAAAGAACTGCACTGCCGATAAACATATTAATCACTGGCCTTAAAAAGTTTGAAATTTAATATACAGTCACCAACCTGTCATATTGCAACATATAGGCCTATGTACGCAGGTTTGTATGTGTGTGTGTGTGTGTGTGTGCGTGTGTGCGTGTGTGCGCGCGCGCATATATTCACATCAGAGAAAAATTTCAACAAATTGGAAAGCGATAAGTTTGTAATGCACTTAAACTACAAGGCATTACACAACGAGAGAAACATAACGCTTGAAAAGACGCTTCATCCATTTTGCAAGTAGGCCTAGTGTGTTTGAGCTATAGGCCTACATACATTATTTATCTGTTCAAATATCGTCGTTTTACGAAGCGGAGCAAACCGTTGCTGACAAGCAATAACGACGGCCACATTCACAATCAGTAAACAGTAAACGCAAAGTTATTGGTGGAGTACAGAGGATTATGGAACCAAGAACTGGCCAATAAGGAAAATTAAGAAATCAAACGGAAGCATGTTGTTGACCATGGTGTAAAGTGAGAAACAGACAGGGTCTGGCAAACTGGAGGAACGATATCGTCTGGAGAAACGTCACTAAAAATGAAGGGATAGACTTTAAGACATATTTTTATCTCCACACACGATTGTTTCACAGTACTGACTGAAAGACTGGTCGAAGCGATAATCTGTGTATCAAGACAAAGTTTGTAGCCTACTACACAATGCAGATTACTGTTACTGCAGAACTCACTATTTTGAACAAACTACATTTATTATTACATAAATTTAGATATCAGATAATTTTTCAATTATGGGATAAATTGCAAAAGTCTAAAATTCACTGTTTCGTTAGTAATATAACAACGGTAGTGCGAACATTCATGCAGTAAACACTAAACATTCGAAACATCCGGATTTGGGTTACAGTTCCTACTGGATTTTCACAATTTTTTGATCTTTTTTGGGGGTCTGAGGTTCCAGAAATTTTGAAATTTCCAAACCTTAACACTACATTCAGATGCTAGTTATAACATTCTTTAATGTAGTATATGACTCTTTGGGATTTTATCAAAATTTTCACCCGCTTTTTACGCCTTGACGTCCAAAAGTTTTTGAAATTTTCGAAATTAAACACTATGTCCAGATTGTCGTTGAAAATCCCATCAATTCGACACCCCATATGGGTTTTGTGATTTTTCACAATTCTTACCCTCACAATTTTGCCCCCCCCTAAATTTTTGGAAGCATCAATCTCAGAAACGATAGGGGTCTGTAGGGTAACAGTATAGACACGCATGCCGAATTTTACAAAAACCGGTTATGCCAAACGGTCGAATCAAAACTGAGAACTCGCTTCGTCCGTTCAATGAAGCAGATTGTTCCCGGGTAACAAATTGTAGGGGACGACAAAGACCGGACTTTATACAGCCGATTCTGTTGTAGCACGCAGCAATGCAGTAGTATACAAAGAAAGCCGATGTCAGACAAAGACAGTCTACTCGAATACTATACTGTCAATAACGGTACATCAACGTCCTTAATTAAAAATGGAGCAGTAACACACATCTTCGCTTATAACGTTCTATCAAGGTAAACATATCTCCTGCGAATAAATCCATGATAAAAATAAAATAGAAGTAATATTCATTCAATAATTTTCATTTTGTGAAAATAATATTTTCCAGTTACAGTAAAGTCTGCTGAACAGTCCGTTGTCTCCAGCGGTATATCGATACCGATGCTCAGAATTACATGAAGCAACAAGGCCTACAACTTCACGTAGAACAGTTTGGAGTCCGTTGTCTCCAGCGGTATATCGATACCGATGCTCAGAATTACATGAAGCAACAAGGCCTACAACTTCACGTAGAACAGTTTGGAGTCCGTTGTCTCCAGCGGTATATCGATACCGATGCTCAGAATTACATGAAGCAACAAGGCCTACAACTTCACGTAGAACAGTTTGGAGTCCGTTGTCTCCAGCGGTATATCGATACCGATGCTCAGAATTACATGAAGCAACAAGGCCTACAAGTTCACGTAGAACGTACGACGTAGCGGTAACATTTAATATGTTAAAGATAATTTTGTAAGTAAAAATGTCTGCAGTAAGATACATTTCTTTTTAACAAGTTACATTGATAAATAATTTTATTATTATTTATTACAATTACATCTTAACCGTTTAAGGTTACGGATCTCCCTGTCTCCCCTCGACATACCGAATGATCACAAACTAAAAGGAAACATAAAATTGGTTAATTAACAGATTTCTAGTACTATGGGTGTTGTAGTGTTTTAGGCACTTTTGGAAGGATGTCAGAAAGCGATTTCAGGTGTTGCAGAATTGCTGATCAACTAAGTTAATATGTTAAGGAATAACGATACATTCATATTCACAATTAAAAGAAGGAACACTTATTTAAAGATTGTTATTCTGATATAGAATATTGTTATTACTATTATTAATATATATTATATGTTGAATAAGAATATTAGTTATGACAAGAAAAATTATTTCGAGCGATTAAAAACTTTAATTTTTGTATAACGATTAAACTTAGTGATGTTCACACCGTGAAGATGTAAGGCGCGAACGCGCGATTAACATGCGTAAATTATTTGATTACACAAGAACAGTTCAAATAAATTCTTATTTCACACTGATGAGAGGTTTAAAACAATAACTTATCTAATACAAGCTACAATACTCACAAAAATTATGGTGGCGAGTTGGTTTGCCGGTAACCGTTTGGCAAAGAATAAAGCGGGTGATCGGAAGATCGTGGTTGGGAGAAAGTGGTGGGGCCGCTCGGTCACTATAAATGCATTCATTGTCCTAGTATTCACAGCTTTTGGTCTACAGTGGACCAAAATTAATACACCATTCACGAGCCTGAAACTACACACAGAGAGAGTGATAGTGACCGGAGAAAGCTGTACCACGTATGAATGTCAATGGGGATGGGTTCCGGGCCAGTCTGCGCGTGCTACACGCACACAGCTTCGTCTTTAATAACACCGAAGCGACGTTTCGGATGCGAAGTGTCTGCATCCGTCGTCAGGTGCAACATAAATGCTTACTCAGCCTTTACTGCAATCTACTCTTGTGACGATTTAATTCTAACTGTAATCTTAAATAAATAAAAATTAAGTTTGCGAGCGATTAAGTATTTTTAAATCGCACTATTAAACCTAAAGCCCCTGTATTAAATCAGTATTAGAATGAGAAGTGAATGACAATAACAGAAGCACTAATTAAAAAGTCGAATTGTAAAAAAGTTATTATTATCATAATTAACCCTTTGCTTGTCATGATGCGGTGACCTGTTGATTCCGGACTCAACGTGTTTACCGAGTCGTCTGTAATTTAGGAAGATATAAAAATCATAATGTTTATAATTAGAAATTTGAAGGCACGAATAGTAGTTAAAATAACTCATTTAAATTATATATAAGTATAATTAATGTATGGTTTTTGGTAATAAGAATGTTAACTTAAATAAAAATAGGAACTATATTGTCGCGGAGTACTTGCCCCTCTCCGTTGTTATGTGCCAGTTCAATCGAGAAAGAGTCGCTATGTTGCCGTCACACCGTACAGACGTAAGAGCGAGAGCTCCACCAAAATGTATTTGTTTTCTTGTTTAACTTTAGAATATTAGCTACCACTGCTAAACGTGGAGAGCATTGTGTAATGTATAAATAATATAAAGATGTGTTAAGAAGAAGATGTAATTAAGTAAAACAAAAACTTAACTAGTGATGAGCAAGATGACGTCTCCTCTCAAGAGGTAAATCCGATCACAACATCACTCCTGAAGATGTGATCTGCATAAACTTCATAAATACACGTATACGATGCATAAGACGCTGACGAGGACCTCCGTGAATCTACACCTACTTTCACCAAAGGAACTTCAATCTCCGCAGTGAACATCCGACCTAATTCTTGCCGAAGACTCGATCCAGATGATGACGACGACTCCTAGAATTCCCAAGACAGACACCCCAGGACGAGGTTACTACGACCCATTTGTAAAGGTGACTCGATAGCTTGGCTATCGAGAGTTAATCATATTTGATACTCAACTCACATTAAAAAGAGACTTTTCAAAGACGATTAATTTTATTTAAAATTAAAATGAGACAATCTAAGAGTTTACTGTAAGATTCAATTATCATACGTTGTAACGCCTTAAATGTAAATGTAATTTATTTATCACTTCAAGTAATAATACCAGTAGGGGGAAAATGCCGATTCTAACGCACAAAGGAATGCCGCCTTTCCCACGGCCAGAGATTTTTTCCCACGCTCTCCCCACCACCACTGGACCGCAGCATCCCGATGGACCACAGCATCCGCGAATTTCCGCGAATAAATTTTTTTATTTTTTTTATTTGGTTTTTTTATTTTTTTAATTAAATTGATTTGCATATCAAGGGGGTGGGATGAGGTTCAATGGACCACCAGCATCCGTGAATATAATTTTTTATTTTTTTAAGAAAGCTGATTTGCATATCAGTGGGTGGTGTTGGGTGGGAGGTTGTTTTTTTATTTTTTTATTTCATATCAGTGGGTGGGGGGTGGTTCCAACTCGAAGCATTATAGTGTATACTAAAATATATGATCAGGTGTACCAACCTTTGCATGAGTTCAAATTTGTCGTGTATTATAATGTATATTAAATCTATATGATCAGGTGTACCAACCTCTGTAGTATTATTATAGTGTATAGATATTTTATATGAGCAGGGTTGTCAACATTTTCTGCGGTGGGGGGAGGGAAATTCAAATATGTGTTATATAGTGTATATATTAAAATATATGATCAGGGTTACCAATCTTAAATTATTGTGTGCGTGTATAGAGCAGATCTGCCAACATTTCTTTCTCTTCTGTGGTGGGAAATTCAAACTATATATGATCATAATTGTTACTCTCTCTCTCTCTCTCTCACACGGTGTGTATGTCTCTCTCTCTCTCTCTCGTTGTCAAACGTTATGCTCACCGGCATTATAGTGTATATTAAAATATATGATTAGGTGTACCAACCTTTACATGAGTTCAAATTTGTCGTGTGTTATAATGTATATTAAATCTATATGATCAGATGTACCAACCTCTGTATTATTCGTCCTCTCTCTCTCCCTCTCTCCCTCTCTCTCTCTCTCTCACGTTGTGTATGTCTCTCTCGTTGTCAAACGTTATGCTCAAACTGTGGTCAGTACCGAGCGCATGTATATGAAATTAGAAAGTTTATTCGACATATATTAACGCCCTCTCTCTCTCTCTCTCTCTCTCTCTCTCTCTCTCTCTCTCTCTCTCACTCTCACTTGTTTCAACTGTGTCAACAAATAGTAACGTCCTCTCTCTCTCTCTCTCTCTCTCTCTCACTCTCACACGTTTCAACTATGCAAGGTTTCATACCCTTTCTCCCTCTCGTACATTGAGTAGTCGGTGTGATGAATAAATAATTTTAGCCCTCTCTCTCTCTCTCGTTGTCAAAACGTCGTCTTCATTTTTCAATGTATTAAATAATTAATTAATAGTTTATAATGCAGTCAGTGTGATTGATCCTTGTTAGAAATATATATATTTGGCGTCAATGAACTACTTACCTGTTATGTTGTTACAGATGACAAATCCATACGTTAACGGCTTAGCAATCTGGTACAATACTTCTGTTTTAAGGTTGCAGTTTACACACACACACACACACACACACACACACATAGGTTCAGTAGTGTATAGCGAAATAAATTAAAATTATACACACACACATGAAAACGGCGGCTGAAATTCATACAAATCTTCTGATGTAACAGTTCACAAAAAATAAATTAATTGTACACATGTTCAGAGGTGTAGAGTGAAATAAAATAAAGTCATAATTTGTTTAATGATTAAATATATTTTAACATTCACAATATAAAATTCACAATTAAATAAATACATTAGAAATTGATATTTTTCGAAAGTTTATATATAATTGTGTGTCGTACTTGTAGAAGAAGCAACCTGCAACATAACAATACAACAACAACATTAAAATCATGTTAAATATCACACACACACACAGATATAGTTGGCAGAATCAACGCTTTACGCGAGTAACTTCTTAAATTATGTGTCAATCTCTCTCTCTCTCAAAAAGTAATGTCCATTCATCAAAACTTTGTAAATTAGAATCTGCACTACATTCAAACACACGCACACACAATGATAAAAATTAGTAATGTAGGTTGTTACCTTAACGAGGTACATGCAGAACTAGTGCTGTTACAAAATATATATATATAGTAGGAAAGCCTACAGACTACTAGAAATAGTTATCACCTGAAAAAAGAAACCACACATTACGAACTAATATGTATAAACACAAATATCGTTACAATAATAATAATAATAATACATAAACTTACGTTTACTGCCGTCCGAACTGAAGTGTGAGGAGGCAATAACTATTGATATCACAGTAAGAATTTTTGTTGTTGTTTTTTTTTTTTTTGTTGTTAACCAGTGGTGTAACGGGGAATTTTAGCAGGTGGAGGAGCAGAGTCGTCATCGTCGTCGGCATGTATCCGATAATGTCCGTACGCAAGGGTATCACGACCATTGTCTAATATATAACGCTTATCATCATACGGTGACAACGCTTGCTTATTTACACGCATCGTGTACAACGTATGATGATCGCTACGTAAACACAACGCACTGACAGAAAACGGACAATGATCAGTGAGACACTTGCGATACATATCGTGTCGCAGACTCCTCTTAATAGCAACTCGAGGCACACCTTTACACACACGTTTTTGACTCGCATTGCTAGAATCTTCGTTGGCCACAAGGAACGAATAACATTTCGCTCTGAGACCTACGAATTCTCTAATAGGACGACCACACGTTTCATCCTTGAACAGTCCAACAACCTTTTTGTTCTTAATGCTATAACAAGGATGAGACGTAGGGTAATCCGAGGTGTCAAAAACGTGCAAGTCCTTCTTCATATCTGCATACAAGTCTGATGTTTGAATATGATACATCAGACTGTCTGTATCAGTCATTAACAATTTAACGTTGCGGCCGTACTTGGCGACAGCATAACGATAATGAAAGTCGTACATTATTGTTTTGCTAACGTCAAGCACCGTGAAGCCGACATACACGGGACGAGAAAGAACAATGGATTTTTTACGGAGTGAAAGCCCCACCAGATCGTTCGTATAACGAATCATACGTTTTAGCCTGGGTGTGGAAACTAGTTTTTGAAGCCGTCGTTCATTCGAGACTAGTTCAAAGTCTATATGTTTCCGTACGTTCTCCAGCGACTTACCGTATACGGCGTTGTTCATCAGTTTGAAAAGGTCTTTTTCAAAGCTGTTGACGGCTGATTGCCTCTTGCGGGTGTTGAAATCGATAAACGGTTTCAACCAAGCGCTTTGCTTAAAACACAACACCCTATGAGTCGCTTTCAGCTCTAAACCAAGACTTAAATACAATTTCAAATTTCGATAATGGAGAACGTAATTTTGTTTGTCCTCCAAAGTTGTTAACAACTTCTCTACGGATGACCCTGATTCGTTATACGATGATCTGTATATACTCTCGTGTAAACGTTTGGAAAAGGGAGAAAGGATATCGTGTGTTATGCGCTGGCGCACAGGTGCAAGCGGGTAGTCGGAATGCAGGTCGTGTAAGGTATTAGGATAGTGTAGGTCGACTTCGAGGATGTACCCGATGTCAGCATCATCACTCACAGTACGTACGTCCAAGGACTCGATTTCGTTACGATCAAGCCATCGGAAGTCTGCGTAAGGGAGTGGTTGCGACATGGCTGCACCGTATAAATTGTTACAGTCCGTATACAGAATGAAGGAGGTCGGTTTCGAAACATCGTACTGGTCTGGAATCAGAGGATTGTTAGCGACTGCATGACGGTTGGATATCATCGCGCAGCCTCCGCGGATCCCAGACTCGACGTACAGATGCATATTTATTTCTGTCAACAGTTCTAATTCGACCCCGGTCATTTTTAGCATCGCGTTCCAAGCGAGTCCGGGAAGCGAGTAAAAATGACATGGGTCCAAGCAGTAATCGCGTAAGGCCATGTCTCGGAAACTTTCAAAGACATCGGCCAGCAGCATTACGTCTGTCAACAAATACAAATCATGGTAATCTCCAAACGTACGCAGATTGAATGCACTCCACACGTTTTGCGCGTGCTCGTAATCTGCGTCCGAAATAGATGATTCCATCAACCGGTTATCAAAGTGTTCACGAGCGGGTAGACTTGTTTCGTTGAACCGATCAATAATGTCAACATACTCGTATGGGTATACCCCCTTGCGTACGAGCAGATTGGTCTGTTCATCGAAACCCCGTCTAAGCATTTCCTCTCTGAGCAAAGGAAATTGGCTCCCGGACGCGGACAGATTGGTAACGAGTGTGTCCAGAGAGCGATTAAGAAATTGAAAGGAGTCTACGAAACGCAAGGGACCCAGGGAGAACGACACGTAACGCTCACTGGATGTTGCGATGCAGGATACGCGTTCGTCCTTATATTTCCCTAAACCAAGCATAAAATGGTGACAGTCGTAGCCACGAAGGTTGTGAAAGAAGACGGGGATATGACGAGGCATCTTGTAACTCAGATTACAGCTATTATGGGCTGCTCCCAAGAATTTCCCCGTAAGATGGCAATGATTGCGTACCTTGTCATCGTCTGTCAAAGGGCGCTCACACAAATGACAAACGGTGGCGTTAGTGAACACAACATTGTCATCATCGGACATAATTAATTGTACGTTATGTCGTACCACCTTCATCATATCCTCGGCGTCTTTCAACAACCACGAGAAGAACGTGTCTACAACGTTTTCACCCCGATAAACTTTAGCCTCTCTCCAAAGGCTGTGCGTATGATCGACGATAGCATAGGAGAAACCTGACGGGATATGCATCGCTTCGTATGATGTGGACGATACAGGAGGAGAAGTTATTTTCTGACGGACACCGCTGCTATCGACGGAGTAGAATTCACCTAACTCGTGCACTGTCGTCGGGACGTCGTTACCAGGTGAACACGATTGAAGCGGAGTGATGAGGGACTCGAAGTCGGCTTAGACGGTGAAGGGTACTTTAAGACAGTGCGCGTAATTTTTAAAGGACATAAACTTCTCCTCCTCCGTGGGCATTTTGGTTTTCTGCTCGCCGTAAGGTGTGCAGTAGGGGAGATGATCGGACAGACCATGTTCTGTGGTGAAACGATGCAGGCAGTAGTCACAGTAAAATGATTTATGACCGTGTTTTGTTAGGGATGATAACAATCTATTCATGTTACTGATAAGACAGTAATGTTTTCGGCTATTCGTATCGGTCAGAAGCAAAAGATTAACGTGATGCGACCTGTCCTTATTCGGGGTAATTCTCAGAGGGTAAACCTCATTTTTTGATTCATTTTTGATATTGTCTTCTATATCATAGCAGAAAACGTTTATAGAAATGTTAGGATTCTGTGCTTCAAATTTGGAAATGGACTTTAACGAAACAGGGTACTCGATACCGGACATATTTAATGTGTTTATGAATGGGATGTATTTTGAAGCACGGTCTCTATCTCTTACTTGAGGGTGTATGTGGGCTAGAACAGACCACAGAAAACACATTTCATCTCGGGGGTTCTTGATGTTGACTACTGCCTTGGTGAGTGAGAGTTTTCGCGGGGTTGGAAGGTAGGAGGACGCTGCTAGAGGCTGGTACCGTCCAACAACCAGTTCCAGCTTCAGTACAGCATCCACCGACCATCCGCTCCCGTCACGGGTAAAATTAGATATGCTATTGAAGATTTTATCGTAGGATTCATCGAGTAGACAATTCAACTTGTCGCTGTCGTCCGCGAGCAACGTGCGACAACGTCCGTGGAAGACGGCGTCTTTCGTTACCTCTTTCTCCTCACCACTGTCACCATCTACCACGGTTTTGGTAAAACGTATCCTGCACGCAATATGCCACTTGATATTGCGTAAACGTGCCTGCTCTGCCTGAATATCCTCAAGCAATAAAGGACGTGCCTCAGTCATTACGAATACTACGTCATGATCCGACTCGTTGACGTTCACTGGAATGTAGTCGAAGGTTGTGATGCACCCTCGGACACTACTGTTCCTCTCGATATAAAACCGAGTCACAACTGAAACAATAGAAACATGAGTATTAGTAACCAATAGGAATGATAAATAACGTGTACACACAAATTCATGTTTGTAGTAAATAAATAACACTCGTCGGGGTAATATGTCAGTTTATTACAAACCGTGAAGATGTCGGCTACTCCTGATTTTAGTATTGAAAGTGAAAGAATAAAATCGTTCAAGTATTGGGAAGTGACGTTTATCAGCCCCGACGAGTTAGCGTTTGCGGGGTTCTACTTCTACCCTAGAAATTTCGATGTTTGTGGACATAGTATGTCATTCGTAGACGATAGAGTTAAATGCTTTTGTTGTGGAATTGAATTAGTTGATTGGAAAGAAGGTGACAAACCTATGAAGGAACATGAAAAATTTTCATCTACATGTCAATTTCTAAACGATGTTAAGAGTGAGACTTTTCATACACACACCAATAGACATAGTATGACTCAAACGTTAATTCGCATCAGCAAGTTTGCACACTACATAATTACAAAAATAATTTCTTAACTGTGAACTTTTTT
The DNA here is from genome assembly GCA_034769895.1 of Magicicada septendecula. Taxonomy (NCBI): domain Eukaryota; kingdom Metazoa; phylum Arthropoda; class Insecta; order Hemiptera; family Cicadidae; genus Magicicada; species Magicicada septendecula. The sequence continues at coordinate 103,348,582 of CM068376.1, forward strand.
TTACCTTGTTCAGTCTGCTCCTCCCCACGTTCCTGCTGAAGGTTAGCCATGATCTTCAAGAGAGAGTGAGAATGAATGAATACTGAAAAACAAAAGGTACTGTTATAACGCTGGTATTATGTTAGTGTATCTTAAACGATTTATATATATCAATTTGTAGCGCATGAACGTGTGATAAGTAAGACGTTGTTGCAAGTGAGTGGCGAGGTGTGTGTGTGTGTGTGTGTGTGTGTGTGCAACTGTACTAAAAAGCTGTTATGCGCATGCGCAAATAATTCAAATGCATTTACGTAGATGACTGAAAAAGAGATGATTTACATAATACATGTACGCCAATAAATATGCTTAGAATTAAAATATTTTTTATGATTTTAGTAACATATAACAGCGTCTTACATACCACTCGAAACTATATATACTGTTCTGTTTCAGATAATAATAATAATTTGATCACACACACACATACATGTATTAAATCAATAAATAATGCACTTGATAAATTATGCTTACCAAACTAACGTATGTTGAATACACACACAGGAACTTGTGTATACTGAGACGCACAATAATTCAAGCAGTTTTTCAACTATTAAAAAACTGCTGAGATATATTTATCGACGCACGCAAGCAGTCAGTGTGAATCCGATAAAATTCAGTTATACCTAAAAATATATATATCTTCAATTAGAAGTGTATAAAAGGTACAGTAAGAATATATTTCAGAAAATTGTATTAAATTCAAATATATATCTTCAATTAAAAGTGCGTTAAGAATAAAAGTACGTTAAGAATATATTCAGAAAATTGTAATTTGATCATACGCATACGCTTACACACACACACACACACACACACGAACACACACACACAGACGCACACAGACGCATACGCAACGTACGCACACACGAACACACACACACAGATGCACACGTACACCTAACGAACGCATACGTTAGCATGGATCATGTTAGGTCCAATTACGTATGATTTTAGTAACATATAACAGTGTCTTACATACCACTCGAATCTATATATACTGTTCTGTTTCAGATGATAATAATAATTTGATCATACACACACACACACACACACACACACACATACACATACATGTATTAAATCAATAAATAATGTACTTGATAAATTATGCTTACCAAACTAACGAATGTTGACTACACACACAGGAACTTGTGTATACTGAAACGTACAATAATTCAAGCAGTCTTTCAACTATTAAAAAAAACTGTTGAGATAGATTTATCAACGCACGCAAGCAGTCAGTGTGAATCCGATAAAATTCAGTTATACCTAAAATATATATATCTTCAATTAGAAGTGTATAAAAGGTACAGTAAGAATATATTTCAGAAAATTGTATTAAATTCAAATATATATCTTCAATTAAAAGTGCGTTAAGAATAAAAGTACGTTAAGAATATATTCAGAAAATTGTAATTTGATCATACGCATACGCTTACACACACATGTATTAAATTAAAATATATATATCTTCAATTAGAAGTGTAATATAAAAAATACGGTAAGAATATATTTCATAAATTGTGATTTGAACATACACATACATGTATTAAATAATGTTTTAATGCAAATAAATTTTTACGTTTAAATAAAATCTGTACATACAATAAATTATACTCACCAAAACTATTGTATGTTGACTACACACAGGAACTTGTATATACTGCGATTGCACAATAATACAGTCTTCCAACTATTAAAAATGTCGTGATAGATTTATCAGTGCACGCAAGCAGGTCAAATGAGAATTTATCGTTAAATTTGTTGAGTATATATATATTGGTCTCCGGTGGTAGGGGAAAGCCGATGTTTGTTTTGGAAGTGAATACTTTCTAATCCATAATTACTTGCGGTGGTGCAACTAATGAGTGTCATGTGTCATATTAGAAAGTGAAAGGAGGATTTAGCGAATACACACACAATGGTTTATTTCGGTATAACCCTCTGAACATACATGCAATTAGTTGTATAGTAATCAGAATGTGTGTGAGAGAGAGAGAGACAATTTAATAGTTTGAATTTTATACCACAAGGTAAACTATATTTTTTTAAGACGGGGGTTGTTTCCGAAAATTATTATTTAAAACTGATAATTGTTTTATTAAAATCTCACGTACGTGCCAAATTAATTGCCGACGACGACTCTGCTCCCCCTCCTGCTAAAATTCCATCTGTTAAAAACAAAAGAATTCTCACTGTGATATCGTTAGTTATTCTCTCTCCACGCTTCAGTTCGGACGACAGTAAACGTAAGTTTGTGTATTATTATCATTATTGTAATGATATTTGTGTTTATAAATATTAGTTTGTAATGTGTGGTTTCTTTTTTTTTTTTTAATAGTATAATGGAAAACGCTGCTGTAATAATTGACTTTCACTGCTTTTATGATGACAACGGCAATTATATAGTAAAGGAGTTGTCGGTTATGGACGTAACACGTTTTGCATACAGACATTGGAGTTTCGCCCCGCCTGCTACAGTCGTTACGAATTCGAAATACACTAGAACCAACTGCTGGTTAACGACAAACTATCATGGGCTAAGATGGGATGAAGGAGAGACACCGTACGACAATCTTGTTTCAGTGTTAACAACGTATACGAACATATATAAATATGTATTTGTGAAGGGTCTTGAGAAAAAACGTTTTTTAGAATCGAAAATAATTCATTATCATATAATAAATCTTGATGACATTGGTTGCCCAAAAGACGTACCAAAAGACATTCCTGGGGCGTTATGTCTTACACATTGCAATTCTTCTTCTACACTATGTACAAACCATAATGTGCACGCACTTAGAGAGTGGATAATTAATGATTTTTCTGTTATACAAACATTTTTAATGTAAGTGTCTCATAGCATTGTTAATTTCATTAGGTAAACTTGTATATGGCTGCAGGCAATAACTATTTCTGTCGACTTTCCTAATATATATTATGTAACAGCCATAATTCTGCATGTATGTACATGCAAAGCTTCAGGGGATGAAAAACACCATCTGTTAAAAACAACAACAAAAATTCTTGCTGCAGGCGATAACTATTTCTGTCGACTTTCCTAATATATATTATGTAACAGCCATAATTCTGCATGTATGTACATGCAAAAACACCACCTGTTAAAAACAACAACAACAACAAAAATTCTTGCTGCAGGCGATAACTATTTCTGTCGACTTTCCTAATATATATTATGTAACAGTCATAATTCTGCATGTATGTACATGCAAAAACACCACCTGTTAAAAACAACAAAAATTCTTGCTGCAGGCGATAACTATTTCTGTCGACTTTCCTAATATATATTATGTAACAGCCATAATTCTGCATGTATGTACATGCAAAAACACCACCTGTTAAAAACAACAACAAAAATTCTTGCTGCAGGCGATAACTATTTCTGTCGACTTTCCTAATATATATTATGTAACAGTCATACAAAGCTTCAGGGGATGAAAAACATCACCTGTTAAAAACAACAACAAAAATTCTTACTGTGATATCTATAGTTATTGTCACTCCATACTTCAGTTTGGACGACCGTAAACGTAAGTTTATGTATTATTATTATTGTAACGATATTAGTTCGTAATGTGCGGTTTCTTTTTTTTCAAACGATAACTATTTCTAGTAGTCTGTGGGCTTGACTTTCCTAATATATATATATTTTGTAACAAACGTTAACACTAGAACGATTATATTATTATTATTATTATTCAGTGATATATACATACATACAATTTACTTATTAAACACTTCAATGATTGTAACGTCTTACAATGACTATAGCATATGTGTATGTGTCATACAATGACAACCAGGCGCGTTGCGTGTTTGGTTACGTTGCGTTTGCGTCTGTGTGTGGGCGCGTTGCGTGTTTGGTTACGTTGCGTATGCGTATGTATGTGTGTGTGTGATTACGTTGCGTATGCGTCTGTATGTGCGCGCGTTGCGTGTGCATCTGTGTGTGTGATATTTAACATGATTTTAATGTTGTTGTTGTATTGTTATGTTGCAGGTTGCTTCTTCTACAAGTACGACACACAATTATATATAAACTTTCGAAAAATATCAATTTCTAATGTATTTATTTAATTGTGAATTTTATATTGTGAATGTTAAAATATATTTAATCATTAAACAAATTATGACTTTATTTTATTTCACTCTACACCTCTGAACATGTGTACAATTAATTTATTTTTTGTGAACTGTTACATCAGAAGATTTGTATGAATTTCAGCCGCCGTTTTCATGTGTGTGTGTATAATTTTAATTTATTTCGCTATACACTACTGAACCTATGTGTGTGTGTGTGTGTAAACTGCAACCTTAAAACAGAAGTATTGTACCAGATTGCTAAGCCGTTAACGTATGGATTTGTCATCTGTAACAACATAACAGGTAAGTAGTTCATTGACGCCAAATATATATATTTCTAACAAGGATCAATCACACTGACTGCATTATAAACTATTAATTAATTATTTAATACATTGAAAAATGAAGACGACGTTTTGACAACGAGAGAGAGAGAGAGGGCTAAAATTATTTATTCATCACACCGACTACTCAATGTACGAGAGGGAGAAAGGGTATGAAACCTTGCATAGTTGAAACGTGTGAGAGTGAGAGAGAGAGAGAGAGAGAGAGAGAGAGAGAGAGAGAGAGAGAGAGAGAGAGAGAGAGAGAGAGAGAGAGAGAGAGAGGACGTTACTATTTGTTGACACAGTTGAAACAAGTGAGAGTGAGAGAGAGAGAGAGAGAGAGAGAGAGAGGGCGTTAATATATGTCGAATAAACTTTCTAATTTCATATACATGCGCTCGGTACTGACCACAGTTTGAGCATAACGTTTGACAACGAGAGAGACATACACAACGTGTGAGAGAGAGAGAGGGGGAGAGAGGGAGAGAGAGAGGACGAATAATACAGAGGTTGGTACATCTGATCATATAGATTTAATATACATTATAACACACGACAAATTTGAACTCATGTAAAGGTTGGTACACCTAATCATATATTTTAATATACACTATAATGCCGGTGAGCATAACGTTTGACAACGAGAGAGAGAGAGAGAGACATACACACCGTGTGAGAGAGAGAGAGAGAGAGTAACAATTATGATCATATATAGTTTGAATTTCCCACCACAGAAGAGAAAGAAATGTTGGCAGATCTGCTCTATACACGCACACAATAATTTAAGATTGGTAACCCTGATCATATATTTTAATATATACACTATATAACACATATTTGAATTTCCCTCCCCCCACCGCAGAAAATGTTGACAACCCTGCTCATATAAAATATCTATACACTATAATACTACTACAGAGGTTGGTACACCTGATCATATAGATTTAATATACATTATAATACACGACAAATTTGAACTCATGCAAAGGTTGGTACACCTGATCATATATTTTAGTATACACTATAATCCTTCGAGTTGGAACCACCCCCCACCCACTGATATGAAAAAAAAAAAAAAAAACAACCTCCCACCCAACACCACCCACTGACATGCAAATCAGCTTTCTTAAAAAAATAAAAAATTATATTCACGGATGCTGGTGGTCCATTGAACCTCATCCCACCCCCTTGATATGCAAATCAATTTAATTAAAAAAATAAAAAAACCAAATTAAAAAAATAAAAAAATTTATTCGCGGAAATTCGCGGATGCTGTGGTCCATCGGGATGCTGCGGTCCAGCGGTGGTGGGGAGAGCGTGGGAAAAAATCTCTGGCCGTGGGAAAGGCGGCATTCCTTTGTGCGTTAGAATCGGCATTTTCCCCCTACTAATACCATTCTTCAAATGGTAAAAGAAGTCTTGCAAGCGTCTAGATGAACTGAAAACAATTAGAAGTCTTTAATATAAATATACTAAAAGTAAACTCGGATCTGAGGTATAAGAATACATAATCAGTTTGATCCCGAAGTTTTATGAAAAGCATTTAAAGATTTTAGTTTAATTAATCATGTCATGGGATCTTTTTGTAACTGTTCTTAATAAAGAGAAGTCGTCTTGTTACACATGAAAAAGAGTGCATAAATCAGTAAAATACCTTCTCTTGTTTCCTTGTAGTTATATTAAGTAATTTGTTCAATTAATTTGACTTTAATAACAGTTCGTTACAACGTAGGCAGCCCATGTAATTGGCAGATGTTCAGTTAAGATGGGTTCCCTGGATTTGTAACGTGGCAATACGTTACAAAATTGCGCAACTCTGCTAAAGTTAGAATAGTTGTAAGCATCGTGACGCAAACAAAATTGCGCCACTCTTCTTTGCTGTGCTTTGATTAGCTGTAAATCATAATTAATTATGTATTGTATTGTTGCTGTCTTGTAAGTGTAATTGTGTACAGAGTGTCACAAAATTGCGCCACTCTGCTTAATTTATTAGTAAATTAGATAACTTACGGCATTCAGTTATTGATCTATGCACTCAGGGAATGTAAATAATGTAACTTTAATTTTCAAAAAAAAAAAAGAATTTGTTTTAAGATACGCAAATGATAGTCAGTATAAATTGAGATATCATTGTATGAAGATAAATGCATGTACCTACTTGCATATATGAATTGTAATGCTTGGTCAACTGCTCAGTCTTTAACAGGTTTATATTATGACAATCCAAGACCTGTTGTTTCTTGAATAAGCCTGCATAGTAGATGTTAGTGTATGTCTGTCGTCACGGTAAAAATAAAAAATAAAATAGAAATAATAATAATGCTCCTGTGTAATGTAGACCCGGTTAATTACGTGGAAAGAATTTCGTAACTTGAAATTGTTACCAAAATAAATAATTAATTTAATTGGGGAAAGTACAAGAATTAATAAAGTCAAAGTGTTATAACCGTAATACACGTGTAAGTTGAAGGCGTGCGTTGTTGAATGAGATTCACCCTATGCGTGCTAGCTGGCTCCTCCAGTTATGACCTGTTAAGGAAGTAATCGGTGGCATTGTGTAGAGAACAATACGTGAGCGTAAACCCTCATTCTCACGGACACACTTACCCTACCTTTGTTTACTAAATAAAGAGGGTGGCCTACATTCCAGCAAACAGCTGATCGGCTATTTAATTTTGAAATATGTGTGTGTGGAATTTCTGTCTCTCCCTTAGAAGAGAAATTGTTATTTTCTGAATTATGCAAATTATTTACCCAAGAATTTATCTTATCTATGTAGTTAGTGTATAGTATAGTAGAGCAAGTATTTTCACCGTGACGACAATTAAATAACGTAGTGACTTAATAATAATAAATTTATAATAATAAATAAAGTGTGCTAAATAAATACGGTAATTAAATAGGAAATAGTTCTAAGTAAGTTTCTTAAATCTCCCCCAAAGTATATAATAAATAAATAAAAGAAAAAGGTAAGTTTCTTAAAAAGAGACCAAAAGGAAAATAATAATAAGTGAATAATAATTGCTTTAAATAATAAGGCTGAATAAATCTTAAGTTAAACTAAATAGTGTGAAGTGTAGCAGTAAGTAAGAGAAAGGAAAATAATAATACAAGTATAGTTACATAGTGTAAACACCCCGGTCGTGGCCAGTTCGAGGAAATAAAGCGTGTTGAGAATTGTAGTAAGCAGCCACCCTTCCCCCTTATTGTACGAAACGGTAGCGTACCTAAACAATTGAAAACCACCCCTGTGTATTACATTGCATTGTGTAAAGTGTCTCCCCTTCCGCATAGTTTGTTTAAGTATTGTTAAAGAGATAATGAGAATTATCTTCGTGAGATTCCGCTTCTCTCTGTAGTATAAGATGTTAGGATTAGCTATGATCTAAAGTGGAGTATGGGATCCTCTTTAGATTATATTAGAGATAAGTTTATGATATATAATTAAGAAATAATTATATACGTGTAACGTAACAAGTCACAACGGCGCCGACTGAAAAGGGTAATGATGGGGGCAGAAAGGTGCCAAAAGATCATTAATGAGTGCTGAAAGCTAACTGGTGTAGTTAGAGTAAGCCGATGTCAGTCGGGCCACGATATTGTGAGTTACGGATAATTAGGGAAATTAGTATTAAGAATTAAAATATAAGTTAGCTTTGTAAGAAGTGAGAAAAAAAGGGAATTTCACGAAGGAGAACATTTAAATGAACAAGATCATTTAAAGAGAGATGGAGAAAACAAACCGTGTACTAATAATAAATAATAGTAATAATAAATAACTTCACACACTGACACCAAACATACTCCAAGTCCCCAATTGTGCGTTAGACTCACAAAACACCCCTAACGTGAAACTTAAGCGGTGGAGTATGTGACGATTTAATTCTAACTGTAATCTTAAATAAATAAAAATTAAGTTTGCGAGCGATTAAGTATTTTTAAATCGCACTATTAAACCTAAAGCCCCTGTATTAAATCAGTATTAGAATGAGAAGTGAATGAAAATCAACAGAAGCACTAATTAAAAAGTCGAATTGTAAAAAAGTTATTATTATCATAATTAACCCTTCGCTTGTCATCATGCGGTGACCTGTTTATTCCGGACTCAACGTGTTTACCGAGTCGTCTGTAATTTAGGCAGATATAAAAATCATAATGTTTATAATTAGAAATTTGAAGGCACGAATAGTAGTTAAAATAACTCATTTAAATTATATATAAGTATAATTAATGTATGGTTTTTGGTAATAAGAATGTTAACTTAAATAAAAATAGGAACTATATTGTCGCGGAGTACTTGCCCCTCTCCGTTGTTATGTGCCAGTTCAATCGAGAAAGAGTCGCTATGTTGCCGTCACACCGTACAGACGTAAGAGCGAGAGCTCCACCAAAATGTATTTGTTTTCTTGTTTAACTTTAGAATATTAGCTACCACTGCTAAACGTGGAGAGCATTGTGTAATGTATAAATAATATAAAGATGTGTTAAGAAGAAGATGTAATTAAGTAAAACAAAAACTTAACTAGTGATGAGCAAGATGACGTCTCCTCTCAAGAGGTAAATCCGATCACAACATCACTCCTGAAGATGTGATCTGCATAAACTTCATAAATACACGTATACGATGCATAAGACGCTGACGAGGACCTCCGTGAATCTACACCTACTTTCACCAAAGGAACTTCAATCTCCGCAGTGAACATCCGACCTAATTCTTGCCGAAGACTCGACCCAGATGATGACGACGACTCCTAGAATTCCCAAGACAGACACCCCAGGACGAGGTTACTACGACCCATTTGTAAAGGTGACTCGATAGCTTGGCTATCGAGAGTTAATCATATTTGATACTCAACTCACATTAAAAAGAGACTTTTCAAAGACGATTAATTTTATTTAAAATTAAAATGAGACAATCTAAGAGTTTACTGTAAGATTCAATTATCATACGTTGTAACGCCTTAAATGTAAATGTAATTTATTTATCACTTCAAGTAATAATACCATTCTTCAAATGGTAAAAGAAGTCTTGCAAGCGTCTAGATGAACTGAAAACAATTAGAAGTCTTTAATATAAATATACTAAAAGTAAACTCGGATCTGAGGTATAAGAATACATAATCAGTTTGATCCCGAAGTTTTATGAAAAGCATTTAAAGATTTTAGTTTAATTAATGATGTCATGGGATCTTTTTGTAACTGTTCTTAATAAAGAGAAGTCGTCTTGTTACACATGAAAAAGAGTGCATAAATCAGTAAAATACCTTCTCTTGTTTCCTTGTAGTTATATTAAGTAATTTGTTCAATTAATTTGACTTTAATAACAGTTCGTTACAACGTAGGCAGCCCATGTAATTGGCAGATGTTCAGTTAAGATGGGTTCCCTGGATTTGTAACGTGGCAATACGTTACACTCTTACTGATGTAACGCAAGTCTAAATCTCTTCACTTCATCTGCTCCTAAACAACTCTGGCACTCTCGTTAGACTCATTTACTTCGTTTTTCTTCGTGTCTAAGCCAATTCCATTGGCCTATCTTTTTGCTCTCCTACTTCTTGTTATTCCATATAATATGTTTGGACTCCGAGGCCTGACCAAAACTATGTCTACCCTTCGTGAATACTGACAATCTTTAGTACCCATCCTTAGTGCACACGAATCCATTGTTTATGGACTCAAATCACCAGTCTTCTCTGAAATCATTACTACTAAAGTTACTTCCAACTTTGTCTCGAAAGGCATGATCTGTCGGTTTTATTGGCAGCCGGATTAGTTTGGTTTCACTTCTAAGCCTCAAGCGATCCAGAATGCGCAGTTATATGACGCGGAATACGGTAAAAATATACATTGCGTAGCACCAGCTGAAAGTCTCGATTCGTCCAATCCTCAAGAACCTGGTACAAAGCCATTAACTGAATTAACTTCTACAAATTTTGTACACTTTAATAATAAGTGCTATTATTTTGTACAAAGTAATAGTACGGTTAAATTTATGTACGGTGAAGCGGTGTTGGGCATTAGTTTTGTACTGTTGCTGATAGCTCGCTTGTTTTGCAGCCTAAGGAAAACTGTGCGTTGTTTTACCAGTTGAACAAGCGTTGATGATTATTTTTCAAATTTAATCCTCGTGATACCATAATTTTAATATTTTACACAGAAATATGGTTTCAAAGCATTGTTTAAACTCTTAGCTGTCACCCATAGAGACAAAGTTTTGATACTAAATGATTCCAAGACTGTTCCAGTACGGAAGTCTGTAAAGTTTTCAGTGCTCTGTACAATTTATAAACACCCCACATCGTTGTTAGGTGAGGTTCCCACCGAACCTGCACACACTGCTCGGTATTTCTAACAGGACACCATATGGTGTATAATTTTCCTCTGCTTCGTGAAGAGATAAGTCAAGAACAAAAAATTTTTCAACTTACAGAGTTTCGTTGTAATTGATCCAGTTTTTACTCTCTTATTAGAAAACAAAACGAAATAGGAAAAACGTTTGGGTGTACCCAGGCTTACTTGATAGACGATATAGACGCCTTTGTTTTGTAGACTATATAATATTTCAGTCGGACATAAAAACGAGTAGAAAAATGAATGCTTAGCGGAAGGTAAAATAGGCGACTTTGTTAGTATCGAGTGATCTCATTTTTAACAATAACTTATTTTGTGTTCAGAATTAAATTACAAATCAGTATTATTAACTTTTTCTAAAACTTCCTTTATCTTCAATCCTGTGATAAGTGTAACACTTTAAACCTTTTGTTTATTGTCTCCCGGACACTTATTTACATTCCCCTTACGGTTTCAGCGGCCGAGGCTGCACACTTTAACATACCCCCTACGACTCATCTCTTCCCATCCTCAGGTTTCCCTGTTCAAAACGCAAAGCGGTTACTTTCTTACTTTCAAACTGTTTTAAACGTTACTCACCTTTTGTGCCCTGGGAGCGAGTTGTTTCTGGGAAATTAAAATGAGTGTTGAAAAGTTCGACCTTTTTTTAGATAATTACTGTAATGATTTCTTTAGACTAGTTTATTTCGAAGATTCTGATCACAGTGAAAAATTCAAACCAATAAGTCAAAATTAAGAGAATTCCGATGCTTTAAAGCTGGAAAAAACTCGCCCACGCTTTTTTAAGTTTATTTTTATAATTATTTTAAATACATCAGCCTATAATATGTTTACAGTGAGTGTACTCTCTTTTGTTTCATGCGTAAATATCGTCTAAAAATGAAAAATGGCGAGACGTGTTTTGTGGCAGTTGTTTGGGAAAAATAACAAGAGAGGGGACTTGAAGATGAATATTTACAGAATTGAAGAACCCTCTTAGTAAAGGAAGTGAATGTCAACCTTCGCCTCCCACCAGTTAACCGTAGGTGGAAGAGAAGTTTCCTCTCTTGAGGAGAGTCGCTTAGGTTTTAAAATTTCAATAGCCATTTGACTGTTTTTTGTTTAAGATTAATATAAATGTCTTGCGAAAAAAGTATTCTTAATGATGCATAAAATAATCTATGGTAATTCAGAAAATAATATTAATTTGGTTATTATAAATTAATAGAGGCTTAAGAAACTTATTTTTTTTAAGAATGTTTTATCGAAAAACAACGACTAATGGCTGAAACTGGTGATCGTTCAAGTTTACATATGGTTCAAGTTGAACCAAATTGTCTTAACAAACACGGCTTATGTCAAGTGCTAGGCAGAATACAGCACTACTGTAGGAGCTGACTGAGACTGTTGGGGGAAATGTAGAAACTGGTATAGAATTTGCGCGCCAACCATTACATATCCTAACTGGTTTCAGCCACTCGAAGGAGGAATGAAAATACGCCTCCCGGATTACTCTTTTATAATGTCTCATCATCCACTCTCTTTGGTTTGGACTGTGTTCCACGTATCCAGAAAACTCTGTTGCTTTTCAGTTTTATTTTGTTTAATTCAGTTCAATTATGTAGAGATCCCTAGAGCAAATGAAGCTAGATTTTGTTAAATTTCGACAGCAGATTAACTTGGTAAAAAATATAATAAAAACAGAATAGAAATGGATTACATTTGTTTATTTTTAATTTTACCGACTGTTGAGGAAAAAACATTTCGTTGCCAGAGAATGAAGTCGTTGAAAGTACTGTTGTTGAAAACCGTTATCAAACCAATATGATCATTAAGTTACGCGGTTGCGCAAGTCATTAAAAAATGCAGTCAAAGATTAGCCGGCGCTCCTGATTTCTGTATCAAATGATATTTTATGTACAGAATGCACTTTACACTTAACATTCCCTTAGCCAGTGGTGAATACAGTTATTCAAAAACATTTTCAGTGACTTGAGAGCCTCCCAGTGATCTGGCTTCGAACTTCATTATTGCCCTAACCTCATAGGTATAATGAACCCGAAAGTCCAGTGACTTAAAAGACTAACCTCGAGTAGGATAAGATTGTCTATTATTGACATCGACGCTAACAATTAACTTATTGAAAAATATTTTGTAATCCTAGCTAGAACTCGGCTCTACAACCCTTGGCATCCTTTACAATCCTCGGCCACTCATTCCTATCCTTAATCTTCTCCCACCACGCCCGCAATTTCATTATCTTCGGGTCTTCCAATATTCATTCCCTCCATCGAAAACGCAGTATCCTCATTTCATTTATAGTCTTCAAAGTCCTTTTAGGCATGAACATATCATCTTTCCTCCCCACACGACCCGGCCACTGTAGTCTTTGAGCTTTTGGAAATCTTAATATGTCGTATCTCTTTAATAAGCGCTTTAACTCTCACTTATGGCGACTTCTTCACTTATTATTTTCATAAATTGGTCCAAATATCTTCAGCAAAATTTTCCTCTGATACGCTTTTAACACTTACTGTTCATTTTTGGGCACATTCCACATTTCGCGCCCATAGGTGGTCAGGGTCGTATTAGGGTAGGTATTATAAAAATTTTATTTTTGAAGGGCTAGTTATATTTTGCTTCTTAATATTCTATACTTGCAAAGTGGACCCTACTTCCTTTCCACAACTGCGCTCCTTATTCTACCGACATTATCAATTATATTTCCCAAATATTTGAAGGGTCTTACTTCTTTAAAAATTTAGTTTCTACATGTTGTATACATACACATTTTTATAATATATATTCTGATTATTAATAAGCAAGATAACACATATAAACGAATTTTATTTTGAAAATTTGTAAATTCTTTTACTTGAATGAGCTAAGTGAGTTCTCAGTTTTAACTCGACTGTTTGGCATTTGTCAGTAGGCCTATGTCGATCTGTCTGTCTATCTGTCTGCCTATTTGGGGTATGTCTCTCGACTTTTAAACGCATCAACCGATTTTCGTAAAACTTGGCAAGCGTGTCCATACTTTTACCCTACAGAACCCTATTATTTTTTAGATTGCTTCCCCAAAAATTACGGGAGGAAAACAATAAGAGAGCAAAATTTTCGAAGAATCGCCGAAGTCCATGTGCTGTATCAGATTAAATGAAATTTTATCTAAAATACGAACTTTATGTTTGTTTCTGAAAATTTAAAAATTTTGGGCGCAGGGGACCAAAAAGTGGGTGAAAATTTTGATAAAACCGACAAAATTTATGCCGCATATTAGATTAAAAGTAATTATAAGTAAAATATGAATTTATTGTTAAGTTTTGAATATTTCAAAATTCTAGGGCACCAGGACCCAAAAAGTGGGTCAAAACTTTGATTAAATTGCAAATTCCGTATGGGATATCAAATTAAAGAGCATTTTAACCAAAATCTAGATATAGTGTACAGTTTTAGAAATTAAAAAATAATGTTGACCAGAGGGCACAAGAATGGGATTAAAATTTTGAAAAAATTGTAAATATCCAGACGGCTATCAGACTAAAGGGAACAAATTATGACTATTCTAATCTATTCAGACTATTTAAACGCAAATAAGATTGTCTGGAACGTTTAGTGTTTACTGTATATTACTCCATAATTGTTACTTTACTAAACAACAAAATGTAGTAGGGTAATCGGGAATTTCGTAATTTTTAAGATAACTGAAAAACCATATATTCCAGATCAAAATTTATCTAGTAATAAATGTATTTCGTTGATAGTAGTGAACGAGTTCTGTAGCTTAGGGAGCATACTAGTTTTAGTGTGTGTTGAGTACACATAATGAAAGTCACTACCAATATTGATAACGCTAGTGTCCACTCTTTCCTTCAGCGAGAGACGATAATCACATCGGTGGCCAACGCTATGTTACTCTCCAACTTTTCATTGACCTCCGGACACGTATAAGGAATACATGGGTTTTGCGTCATATTAAAGCGTTTCTCTTTTTATAAATGTTTTAATGAAATATCTCAACATGAATTCCAAAAGCAGTAAGTCTGTGATTGTGATAACTAATGTTCCTCCTAAGAATTCGCATTGTGGAGGGAGCACGATAACGTATATGGGTGGTTACCAGTGTTGGAAAGACAGTTGATCGCTTTCATGCGGCTGCTTAAACGATAAGAAACGTAATGTGAAGGATGGAACTAAATGTCAGGAACGATAATGCATCAACTGACAGACATACTAGATAGGACTAGTCTGACACGATTGTTAGAAAAGTTATTTTTATTTGACAACTAATAGATGGGAGAACACAGCCTGCACTTTCGGCCAGTTAAGCTTGCAGTGAGTGTAAACAATGATAACGAACGTGCTGGAAGAGATTGTCCAGTCCAAACGATTTCAAGAGCTCATCATTGGTACGTGTGTCCGACGACCGCTGTTCCTGTTGGACCATAAAGTTATAACGAGCATAGTTTAATTAACAATAGCCATTACGCATTGAAAATATGTACATATTTTTTTTTTAATTTAATGATGATTAATATGAATTGTTTGGGTCTATCTACGGCATTATTGAACCAAGTGTTTCACCTGTTTGGTTACGAGGCCCGATGTCTTGTGTATTCTGGAAAACCGAGACATTTGCAGTAGGGTTGCTCGACCAACTACGATGTTGTGCTGCAGATTAGTAGTAGTCCATCTATCTGATTGCTTTAAACCAAGAATCATGACATAAGGGATGAACTACAAATGTACAATATAGTCGACAGGATTAGCTTACCTAAACAAATGACAAGAGCATATGGAAACAATGCCGTCACAAGCTAAGCCTCAAAAACAAATCGGCAGACAGAGAAGATGTGTGGGGAGGCCGTGGAAAGATGGCTGGGAGTTTGAAGACGGAAAGGTCAATGACCTATACCCTGGACTAGGAAATGATAACTATTAATTGCGTAGACCATGGGCGTACGAAGGATTTCATTTCGTTTGGGAAGGGGATGAATATTATTGTCACCTATTGTTAACAACATTTCTGTAGAAATACAGAATTAATTATTGTTTATTATAAATAATATTTAAATCTACCTTGAAAGAACAAGAAAGTCACACAATAATTACGATTTTCTGGACGAACGGGAAATTTTGGGCAGGGCGTAAACCACTAAGGCTCCTTTCTGCACACTCCCGAGTTGCCGCTGATATTATTCTCCTATAATAGATAGTTATGTTCAGTGCATTGCTTCATGACCGCACCCAACAGTGAGTCCATCTCCCTTAAGAAAATTTATCCTAGCGTGTATGCCACTGGTGGAAATTTAATTTCGTCATTACGGATTCCACTGTATAAGCATCCCATAGTGGACTATTCTCTATCATCACGATACCGATGGGCAGCTTAGTTCGTACTATCACATCCTTATGTATGGGGGTGAATGTGTGTGTGGGTGGGGGGACGAAAGAGAGAGATGAAGATAGAGAAGGAACCAATGTTATGTGTCTGATTAAAAGACTTGTTTTTGAAACGCTACATGGTTCTCATTAGGCCGATGTTGATATATAGCTTTGAAACAAGGACTCTTTGTAAGAGAGACAATCATGGCTTTCTATTATTTAAAAGAAATATTTACAGAAGAAGCTATGTGCCTGAAGGACAGACTTGGAAACGTAGACATAATAAGGAAGTATACCGCCTTTCGACCAAGTTTAAATTTGGACCGTTTCGATGACCAGGAAATTTCTTCGAAACGAATGAAAGTGATCTTGCATAGACGCTGATGCCGCAGTAAGCTTCGCTGGATAGAAGGTGTGAGGACGGGTGCATAACTGGCGGAGGTGGTCCTTCTGGAGTTGGTGCCCTTGGATGGTGATGACTATTTAAACGTTTTGTTTAGTAGATCAACGTATATAGTGCATGACTATTAATCCCTGGCATCAACATTAGGTCAAAGGGAATCAGAGAATTAGTTCGCTTAGCATTCACGAGGGTTTATTATTATTATTTGATTTAAATTTAATTGTAAATTACAGTAATCCCTTTCATAAATTATGCAGAGAATTAGAATAGTACAACTAATTATAAAATGAGTACAATTTTTAAGATACCGGTACCTAACCTTACAACTTCTTAACACAATTTAAACCGTGATTTTGTTATACTTCACATTTTATTATTCACTTATGTAGTATATTACATATTCCACAAGACAGTAGAGTTTTTAATTAGTTTTAACAGTTTAGAACAATATATTTTTCTTACACGCATTGTTGCTGTCCACGATAACTCTCAGGCACTTCCTTCTTCCTTCCTTTCAACTCTCTTCAGCATCTCTTCTCTCAATTCTTCTGTAACTTATACGTTTTTAATTCCGTTTCCTCACCTTTTAGCTTTTCTATCCATTAACCTTTTAGTTGTTGATTGGGTAAGAAGGAATAGGTGTTTCTACACGTATACACTAGTAGGCGTCTTGCCATGAGAAAAACTGTGAGTAGTCTCGCTGATGGAAGATTCCTGTTATATTTTCATATGCTAATATTATATTTGTACAGTCCCAGCAGATCAAGTTTCACTAAAGGGACTGATGAGTAGTAGGCCTCCTGCCCGCACATATAAATTCTGTATGCCGTATATTCAAACTACACTATTTCAAAGATACAGAAGAGAGTGTCACTATTATTATTAATGTTATTATGATTAACAGTTATGTTATTTCTATACGAGTTAAAAAATGATTAAAAACTGCCACAGGCTTTTAAAAAATATAGCTGCATTTTCAAAATTTATGATCTACACGTATCCTCAACAATAATATTAACGACTAAACCCACTGCGTCGTTACCGATCGGTGGGGGTCGTTACCCCTTAATCATTACTGATTAAGTCCACTTATGCATCAAATATATTAATTTTTTACATACACATCTCACTGTTACTTAATGTCTATAAAAATATTCTCGTTTACCTACCGTAATGCCGCAATGTAATTTCTTTACACAATACCGCTAGAAATTATTTACAGTTTCGAGAATGTGTGTAGGGGAAGGGTTATGACTTTTCAGACATCAAGATATGAATAAATTCTGGTAACATGAGCAATTATTTGGCGAAAACAAGATCCACATCTTGCAATACCATTACAAGAGTTATGGTATAAAATTTCGTTATATGTGAATTGGAAGTCTGCAGTCCATTATAAAGAATGGGAGTCGGTTGTAGAGAAAATTAGAAAGAAAGGTGTTGAAGACAATATATGGAGCCGGGTGTGGAAGTAGATAATGGAGAATAGGAATGTTATACAAATTGAGGTGTAACAAATGTAAATGTTTAGAAGAAACTAGAAGTCTGCGACGCGTGTGGATAACTGCAGTTAATACAGTTGTCAAGAAAGTGTTTAAAGTTACAGTGAACTGGATGAAGATCGCGGGTAGGAAAAAAAAATGCTAAATCAAGATTGTACAGGAGGACTGGAGGAGGAATCAATTATGGAATGAACTAGAGAAGCCCGGAGTAGGAGCAATGGGAATCCGTTTTGAGAGAAGTTAAAATTCAACAAAAATCGTAGCACTGTGGAATGTTTATAGTTAATTACGGTGTTGTACTGCCCATTAATTTATGGTGCACAATAATTATATTCTGTCAGTGCTAATAAGTTACTTCTTCATGTTGCTGCTGCTGTTTTTCCCTTCTTCTTCTTCTTCTTCTTCTTCTTCTTCTTCTTCTTCTTCTTCTTCTTCTTCTTCTTCTTCTTCTTCTTCTTCCTTCCTTCTTCCTTCCTTCTTCCTTTTTCTTTCCATTCTCCTCTGCCCGTAAGCAAAGATGAGCCACAGATGATGATGATGATGATGATGGGGATGAGGGTTATGACAATGATAACGTGTAACGAGGCTAGGTACAGAATCAGTTATGTTTGATTGAGTTAAAAAAATATATTTTATAAAATGGTACATTTTAAGGTAATACTACAGTAGTGACTTAACAAATCTATAAAATTTACAGTAACCAAACTTGCTTTACACTTTTTTTTTAATTTACTCCTTTACTGTTTTATTATTTCCTGATTTCACATAGATTTTACCGTCACGTCTCTTACTTCTTGTCCACACGTTTCGATACTGTTGACGTGAAAAACAAACTACTCTTTTCTTCATCCATTGTGGCGTACAGATTTTAGTTAAAGTGAAATCAAAATGTTAAAGCTAAATGTGTAAAACTTTCATTTTAATTGAATTTTATAAGTTACTTCACACTCAAACATACGTATGCAGCCTCCATTGTCTTTTTCTCATTGGTACGGGCGCACAAACATGCACACACACAGCGGAGATACGGACGCACTCAAATTGTTTGTAAATATCATTAAGTTATGTAGTTATTATTAGGTTAAACAAGTTACAGTATGCAATACGTTAAATGGTGTGTACAATATGTACAAATTCTGTTACCTGAATAATACTTGTAAATAAATAATCCTTAAACTGGATATGAAGTGTTTAAATATCTAATCATCACAATTCCGAGATCTGCAATATTAAGTAACACACACCTGGCCGTTGTACGTTGGAACCTATTCAGTGTTTATCCAAGAAAGAAAATCTGCAGTCTCCTAGCTGCCAACTAACGATCCCCAACTTCCAGCAGCGACGGATCGCAAATTTTCTTTCTTGGATAGAAAGTTTTGCTATCAGTTTTTGTCGATGTTTGCAGCTATCCAGTCGGCTGTTAGTGCCACCTTGTGGTAGATTCCGGGCTGATGGTCGACCGCGCAGCCGAACCCAGCGCTTGTAATGCCCGCCAGCGTCCATCGGTTGCGACTAGTGTCGAACACGATCAAAGGACCTCCAGAGTCACCCTGTAACAACATAATTCATATTTAATAAAATCAGCAAATTCTATGTTCATGTCATTTACTGAATAGCACAAAACGATTCAAATATTTATTTTAATAATTTTAAAAATATTTTATATTATTTTTACATATAATATTTTCAAAATTATTAATTTAATAAACTAATAAATATTTATATTATAATTACCCATTCACATAATACATTATATATTTACATAACACACACACACATATAAATATTAATATTTATTCACATTATTTTTCTTTTATTTGTAGTAATAATAAATAATACTTCATACTTTTAAAAACAATAAAACATTTTTTATTGTTTTTACAATGTTTCGATAGTTCTAATTTATTTTACTGGCATCATCAGAATTATCGTAATAAATAAACAGTAAATAAATTTGAAATCAATTCTTGTAACATCTGTTTTACATATATCTAAATTATGTTTATATACATAGACCTATATTCAAACACTTCTTGTTACAGTATTTTCTTGAAAGGTAGATTGTTTAATATTTAATAGTATTTTTCATTTGAGATGTATTTTTCCTGACTTGGAAGATATTTCGCAATCAAATAGTCTGCCTTGGGATGGACTAAGTATTTGATACCCGAAACATGTTCTAAGTAAGGAAAATACATCTTGAATGAAAAATAGTATTAAATATTACACAACTTGCATTAAATATATGTAAAACTGCAAAACAGCTGTAACTAAACAATTTATTTCAAATTTACATAATTGTTACTTTGTTTATTTACATTTCTGATGATGATAGTAAAAAAGTCGGTCGAAACTACGTGAAAACAAATTAATAAAAAAATATTGTAAAAAATACAATTTAATATCAATTTTAAATTAATGTGTAAAATCAATGTTTCCTAGGGTGAAACATCTAGGGTAATAATGGGTGGCTGAAGCGTAATGCTGACCACATATAGGCCTTTCCACTGCCATTTCTATGGCACAAGAAAGAGTTTAATAATTCTACAAAATTCTACAAATATCATTGTCAATCATGCCCAGACACACGCAGACGCACGGCGCACGTGGTTGTAAGCACGTGTTTCTGCGTTTAAAATGTGTATACTTTTAAATGCATATGCACTAGTAAGCTTCCTCAGCTGCTCAATTAGCTCACCACTTTGAAAAAATACGTTTACTATTTAGACAAAATAAAATTAATAAATTTAAATTGTTTAAAGCTGTGAGTAAAGTCCTTTATATGTATGATTCTTAGCGTTAACCGAGACCCATAAATTGTTTCACTGTTTTTGTTTTTAAATTTTTTACTTTTTGTGTGTTTTGGTATGCAAATAAAGATGTTATAAATAATATGGCCAGTACCAAAATCAATTATCCTTCATACAGAACGTTTGGATGTACTCTAGACTTCTCATGACTACCCTAACTAGATTCGTACAATTTTGATTTCCATTTTTGGCTCGTGGTGCACTTAAGTTTGAAAAATGTTCAACGTGAGCATTACATTCGGGTTTAATACATTCAGTAGGTTGATACTCTTTTAATTTCTGTAATTTTTTTAATTTCTGACTCAACACGCTTAGTCTCCCGCTTGAGGTGATTAGTCCCCAAAACAGCAGTGCTCTGTGGGTAACAGTAAGAAGATGCATACTAAGTTTTACGGAAATCTCTTGGTGCATTCAATAGTTAACGTGAGACATACCCCAAGTAGGCATTTAGACATAAATCCCAAGCGGTCGAGTTAAAACTGAAAACTCGCTTCTCTCGTTTGATTAATATGTGTTATAAAGATATGAGTGTATGTGTTCGCCAGAACGCTACGTTTTATAATAATTGTGGGATAACTGTGTAGACAGTATCCACACATAAAACATTAACAAACAAAATCCGGAAACATGCGAAGGCATAGATATAGAACTCGTTGGAAAAAGCCTCTGCTTATATCACTCCCGGTACTCCATTGAACAGGAGGTCTATTGTTTTGAACGCTGACCAGGCGCCTGACTAGTTTGTAGCAGGTACACACTAAGTTCGTGTCTACAGTGTTAAGTGTTAAGTGTTTGCGCCGATCGTTATTCTTTTCTCTACGTTTTGACACATTCATTTATGTTTACGTAGACGCAACCAAACGTAAATGTAGAATAACGACCAGTACAACCAAACATGTGAAACCGAGAACTTAACCCCTCACACACACCAGGGACGTATTTACGGGAGGGGGAGACGAACGCGACCGGACCACCCCCATGGGGTCGAAAAGTTGAATTTTGTTAATCTCTTAATTTTTAGGTTATTCTTTTTTCAGCTGTGTACGCTAATATAGTAGTAAGTCTTTTTTAGATCACAAACTGGTTTAGTAAACAGCATTTGCGTATACGTATGAAATATGAAAATAGGAATATAGGAAAAGCAATTCAGTCATTAAGTAGTTTCTAATCCATGTTTCAATAACGCGTATTCTTATTGTGTTATTACCGGTTTATCTTTTACTTTAATTGGATTGATTTCAGGATATTATTACACGATTTTCGACAGCTTTAAAGATAGTAATGTTGATTAGTCTTAACTTGATTTTTTAGAAACCGACTCTACCGGATTCCCCAAGCCAAATTATAGATACGCCACTGACAAACACACACACGTTTCATATGTAGCCCTACTTTAAGAAAAAATATCTTTTAATCCATATTTGGTATATTTCTGACAGAGACGTTTTATTTAATTAAAGTTTATTGTTGGCAGTAAAGATCATTTTCGCTTACTCTGTTTTGTGTAATAAATTGATTTTTCTATCCATATATGGATAAAGCTTGAGTTTACTGTACCGATTGTATGCTTCGTGACAAGAGAGGGACAGATGTTTTGCAATACATGTACTGTCTGGCCGCGATTCGATGATCGAGCATTGTGTAAGGTGGGAGAAGCATGGCCGAGTACTACGGTAGGCTAAGTGGGGGTACACCAAACGGCTAGTACACATATTTCACAATACCTCGCTTACAAGCGGCTGCGTGGTGGGGGAGAGCAGCCTCGATCATCCAGTCACGGCCAGACAGTAGGTATGTTCTACAATAAAAGGTGTAGAACATACCTTAATAAAAGGAGTTTCCGGTTCACGATGATAATTTGTGTTTGTTTATATGCTTGTCTGTTTTTATGTAAAGTTCCTAACGTTTCGTTAATACTATGTATTTATGTTTCTGTCTTTGTCAAAATAAGCAACTCTTACATAGTGGCAGCAGTTCGTTCGATTCTAGAAGGAGTGAGGAGAAAAAGAGAGAGAATGGTGGAGGGAGGTAGAGAGTCAGACACAGACTGAGAGACAGACCAGACAGTGTGTTAAACGATAAACATGTAA
Organism: Magicicada septendecula; assembly: GCA_034769895.1. Classification (NCBI taxonomy): domain Eukaryota; kingdom Metazoa; phylum Arthropoda; class Insecta; order Hemiptera; family Cicadidae; genus Magicicada; species Magicicada septendecula. The sequence goes on from CM068376.1 coordinate 103,371,571, forward strand.
CATAAGAATAAACTGTATTTTAATAAAATATACTGATTTTTGTCGCCTAAAAGGGTTTTGTCTGGAGTTTACCACATAGGTATTTGGTTCAATTTTAGGGCTCCTGATTTTGTCAAAATTGTGTCCTCAAAACGTTTAACAAGCCTGTATCGCATTTTCTACTGAAGTTAGCGCCGGCATGCCCAGCCATAGAGATTTATGTTTAAAAATTCCATTTTATGCCTTAAGGCTTTCACTGATTTTCTCGTGGCATTTATTCCTTTTAGGCTTCTGCTCCGTTCACTGGATTAGATTCCATCATTGTTACCGTTGGTGTAATATAATATTTACTTCAACTTCAACATTATGCCAACCCGCCTTGTTTCTCCAGGGTTGTCTCCGTGTTGTCATTTATCCCTATGTATATGCAAACCTATGTCTAAATTGATGTTTTACGCAGTCTTGGATTGATCAAGTCCATTTAAAACACAATTTCAAAAACTTCCAAACTTGAGTAATTCAGAATACTGACGACAGTGTTTACATTCACCAACATGAGAAACGTGTTATTATCGTCCTATCACTTTTCATTGTTCCTTCAAAATTTCGTATACCGCTTAACAGTTTTACAGTCATAACACACATAAACTTTGTGTTCTAGACATCCTGCTAGTGCATGTTTAAACTAGCGATATTTTCCAGAAATAATAAAGACGATTGTTGTAAAATCATACAGATTCCACCACTTAATAGTGCCATAAGTGCCAAACAGAGATTTAATAAAAATTTAGACTTTTAGTGAAATATGAATATTCCCTAACGTTATTATCTTATTATTAACACTTATTATCTAACTTGTTATCTTGTTTGTTTACTTGTTATCGGGAGGGTTTTAGTTGATTAGGTTTATATTATCAGTGACACCTTCGTCTTATTTTCAGAGCCTTAATAGACCAAGTTTTACAACGTAAAAATGTGTGCCTTTCCCCCAGGTAGATTCATGAGAAGACAACATGACGTACGGAAAAATTAAAAGTGAAGTTTTGTTTGGTTTCCGACATGATAATTTATGCAGGAATTACAATCACCGTATGAGATATTACAATTACGCAAGGACGCTTTCACTGACAATTTGATCACGTGCGTTATTAGATTACGCTCACGCATTATTTAGTAGGCACTACTGTAATTGTAACGGGGTTGGAACACAAACGTGGTCAATGGAAACGCACACTGATGAGTTTATGTAAGCGTTGGTTGGTCGGAAGACCAATATAAAACTTGTAGTTCGATAGCCTGTTTTCATCGTTGTGTTGATATTTTGGTAACGTACTTCGTTTATTATGTAGGCTACGTAAAACATGCAATAAATTTAAAATTTTACGTTTTTTAATGACAATTTAGGATTCGGAAGTACCGAGTTTTTTTAGCCTTCTTTTGGCAGCACGCAGAAATTACCTGAAGGATTATTTAAAATCCCATTTATTTCAATCACAATAGAAATTCCCATCCGTCTTTTACATACATTTTCTTTCCCGATCTTTAATGTTGGTGATTTCTAAAGTTTTTTTTTGTGTGTCTATGGAAAAAGTTTGTCTCGTCTGTTTTTATCTGCCCACTCAAAATTTCGTTGTTTTACTGACATTTTATATGTCCTTCATTGGTTTTGGAAATTCATCACATTTACCATCCGATTTTCCTCTTCATAGTTTCCCCATGCTTGTCGGAATTCTTTTAAGTAATATAAATATGTCAATAACGGGTAGCTCTATTATTTGACGTATCTGTCCGTTTAGAACCTGTTAGCTTGTGGTAATAGCATACCTACACTTAGCTTGTGGTTACTTAACCTGTTAGCTTGTGGTTACAAGCACTTATCTCGGAATATTGCTCAGCCGTTTTGGATTAATTTGCTATTGCAATCTATATAAAAATCCAAAATCCTGAATTCTCGGAATATCTATAATAAACTGGATAGAATAAAATATTATATATACCGTAATATAAAATGAATAATAAAATAATAAAAATCCATACCCGAGTTTGTATGTCTCTGTTGGACTGCTCAGTTTCCTTCTCCTAGTTGATCGGTAGGCTATTCCTATCTCATTTTGTGAGTTTTTTTAATTCTTAGAAATATAAAATTCATTCTTAGAAATGATAAAATTCGAGAAAAAGCAATTTGTTTGACACATATAATATGTACTTCCAAAACGTGGAAAGACGAAGTTCGATTTCCAAAACAAATATTGTAGCATCACGAGATAATACAAAAAAGAAAACTCAATTTAATCATCAAAATTTATAGTAAAACTAATCAAATAGATAAATACTATGTAACTGAATGATGAATGCAATAAAGAATGAGTAATCAAATGAGAACAACCAAAAATAATTATATAATGAAGAATTATAATAACTAAAACAATAAACCATGAATAAAAAATAAGTATTTTACAGATGCATGAATAAATTAAAAACAGGAATTAGCTTTGTAAAAAAACATAGTAAATAACTTTACAAACAGACATAATAAAGGACTAGACTGGACTGTGTCTTTGACATACTAATTACCCAATAGATTAGGGAAGTGATTTTGTATATTTTATTGTAATATTGTAAATAATAATGTTGTAGTATGTAAGTAAAAAATGTATTTAGAGTTAAGCAAAATCATTTTTATAACAGAAGCCTAAAGTCAAGCTAGGTCTTTAACCTAAGACTGGATTTGTAATTAGCTCATATATAGTGTTATGGTAAAGACAAGGTAATTATTTTCATAATTGTGTTTACTCGAAAAACATCCAAGGTGAGATAAGTGAATAGAAAAGTAATAAATAATAATAATGAAACAGTGCAAATGACACAGTGTAAACAATGATAAAAATATAAAGTGTTATGAACCTAGTACGGCCAAAAGGTGAGAATGGCATGTATTTCATATAAAGTGACCATATAACAATAAAATCAACTTCATTAGTGTGAGTGACAATATAAAATTAAGTGAAATAAAAACATAAACCGGATTATGTAAAAATAATCAGGAAAAGTAAGGTTATATTAATAACTTATATTTATTGGAGGCGGATAAAACAGCCCTGAGACCGAAAAATACACCAAACAAACCAAGACCTCTTATAAATAAATCTAAAGCTGGTTTTACAAGGAAGAAAGTTTTTTTTTTTAGTGTGGGCATTCAATGCAAAAAGAACAAACTAAATCAGTTGCCAATCCAAACAATATTAGAGAAGAAAATTATAATATAAAGACAAGTAAAGTTATAGGAGATATCAGTAAACTAACGAACAATATATATTCGACCAACCTGAAGAAGGAAAGCTGAAAATAATATCCTAAAATGGAGTACTACATCTTTGAATTTGGTTAGACCGTTTTAATACTAAAGCCAAATTGACAACTATCAACGTTTTACACAACACTTCAATACAAACTAAATAACGAACACATTTAGTCCGACTCCATTTATAAACATAAACTATGATATACAAAGTGAGTGACACAAACTTATTTTGAACAAACAAAAGTGTAGAAGTCATATAATTTTTATTAAACATTCAGTAGTGTGTATACAACTCAAGGAACATGGCGGCTCTTGCTTTATTTAACAGTTACTGAAAGGGGACAGCAGCGCGCCATGTTGAGAATTCATGAACTATGAGCTATATAATAGACAATAATTTTTTATTTTTTTCTCTTGTCAATTGTATTACTAATGTCTAATTATTAATTATTTTAATTGTTTTATTAGTTTCATATTTGCAATGTGTAATATTAAGTTTGTAAAATTATCTGAATTGATTTCTTTTTGTATAATCACAAGAACTCACATCCAAACAATCATACACAAACAACAATTAATTACTACACATTAAAATTTTTTCTCCATGTAAGTTATTAACGTAAAACTTGTATGAATTTATAATTTTACTGAAGACGATTGTTAATTTGGTTATAACCCTGAGATAAAAAATTGTTTCATGCATCCGAGAGCTAGGTGGAGCAGGAACCTTAAAAAAGGAAATTTTGTTATTAATTAATAGAAGAAAAGAAAATTATTATAATAAGAGAATTAAGGAATAAAAATTGAATGATTCAGAGCAGCAACAGAAGTGTGTTCTCATTTATAAAAAATATTATTAAACATACAACTCAGAATATTGTTGAGACTAATTGAGCATTTATACTCATTTACAATAAGTACAAATCTAACAATATTGAAGTCGTAATCGCAAGGTTAGTGACGAAGAGAGGCCAAGGAAGAGTTGGAAGGGGGGAGTTAAAAATGCCATTGGGAAGAGAAATGTGTCTGAAGATGATTGGAGGTATAAAAGAGAATGTAAGTTGGGTGTCATATGGGGTCAGACGTATGGCGACCATGTTGAAGCTCGTCTGATGAAGTTAGACACGAAAGAAGACTAACTTACGAAATGTAATTGACGGAATACATAAAGGTCTGTGTGTTTAAAAATAAATTACATTAATGTGTTATAATTATTATCTTCCTACAGGAAAATATAATTGAACGAGTGAAGTTCTCAGTTTTAATTCGACCGTTTACATATGTCTGTTTGAGGTGTGCCTCACGATAACTTCTTAACGCACCGATCGATATTCGTAAAACTTAGCACGTCTGTCCACACTTTGACCCCACAAGCCCCCATTGTTTTTAGATTGAGCCTTCCAAACAATAAGGGAGCAGTAAGCAAAAATGTGAGGTATCAATAAAATTGAAAAAATCGCAGAAACCCATATGCGATATCGAATTAAAGAGAATTGTAACCGACGTCTAAATAGAGAGATACATTTTTGCCATTTAAAAAGTTTTGGATACCAGAGCCTAAAAAAAGGTCAAAATTTTGAAACAATTGTAAAAATCCCTCCCGGCTATTAGACCAAAAGTAATTGAAACCTAAATCCGAGTGTAGTGTTTAGTTTGGAATTTTGTTTAAGTTTTTGAATACTACGGTCAAAAATGGAAAGATGGGAAAATGTTTTGGGAAAAAATGAGAATTAAAAAAAAATATATGTAAAGTGTAACTATGACATTTATAAGACGACTGCAGTCCAGTACAACATCAACTTTTATTTTTTTCGTGTGTAGAGTAACTTTGGTACTGCTTTCATAACTTTTTATAATGTCTTCATTTATAATGTGTACACAACACACATTAAAAAAAGCATAAAATTTTAGAAACCACGTAGTATGGTCACCTCCTCGTGGCATACATAGGAAAAATTTTACTCACAGCTTTAAAAAAATGTAATTTTATTAATTTGTTTATATAATAATGAATGTTTTGTACTAATAATAAATGTATTTTGTTCAAAACAGTAAGCGAGTTGTGCAGTACGGCAATGAGTACGTACTAAGCATGCGTCCATGTGTCCATCACTGTGGCCTGCACAGAACATCTCCCTGTGTAACTCTACGGTAATGCTTTTGTGTTTATGCCAGCGTAGACACTCTTCGTCCGTTAAGATCGGTACGGTTGCTTTGTGTAAAATATTTGTCCCCGTTTTACCTGGAAGAGAAAAAATAAAAAGATCTTAAAACAAATTAATATTTAAATCGGTTTGGACACCCTTTGTCCTTTGTTTTATTTTTAAATAATTTTTAAATCAGACTTAAGACAATTTTAATATAATATTTAAGTAATCTTTTAATCGGAACTTAAAGAATCCTAGTTTATCTTTACTAGATTCTTTAAATATTATTTTTGTAGAAAATATTTAGAATTAAAAACTGATAAGCTATCCACATTAGTTCATAAGAACGTTAAAGACTATTTTTAGAATTGTGGACTAATTAATTGATTGACTATTTGATATAATTTTCCTAAATTTTCCCTTTTAACCTAGTTTTATTATTGATAGTAGAAACGTGTAATAAACGTAATATGTAAGTACAGTTTCCCTTACTCGATGGAAACTTGATGGTCCGTCCATAGCAACTAGTTGCCATCTATGGACTGTTTGTAAAAGGTTGTTTTTAAGTTGTACTACAATAATTAAAAATATATAAGCAAAGTAAATACTCATGATTATTCAGAAAATGATAGAGGAAAATATCTGCAGTCTGAGTGGCAAAATTTAAGTTGTGTGGTAAATAAGGTCAGGAAAAAAGAAAACTGTTAAGCGGACTAATGATATTGGGGAACAGAAAATGCTCCCACCTTAATTCGCGCCATCGGTTGGGCCACAAAATTATCCGCAGAAGCGGTCTTTGTTCAGACCTAAATCCCTCATTAAAAGTGTGACGAAAGGCCGCCTTCAGCAAGTGAATGTTGACAAGCGATCACAATAATCTCAATAAACCCGTAGGAACTCAGAGAATACTGGGTCAAAAAATTTCACACTTTAAACAAAGCCGAAGAATTTTATAAATTAACAATTACAATATATATAACATACCAGTACATCTGTCATTTGTGTATCAACTTATAATTTAAATCCCCATATTTTAATGTGTACTTTAGCCAGTCCGCTGCACTAAGGCCGATACATTATTTTTTTATAAATTTTGTCTTGAATTGAAATTATTAACGTAGCAAAACTTAGACTCTACACATTCTCTTTAACTTTTTAAGTAGGACTGCCAATTGAACACATTTCACAGGTATTGGTAACATATTTTATATAAGTGTAATCAGATTAGTAAACTATTCGTATACCTAGTTTAAGTTAGAAATAATAAACTTTAATTGTTAAAATAGTAACGCGTTTTTAAACCTTTGCTTGAATTAGAACATACAAATTTCCAAATGCAAAGAATTTAGGTCTTTCATCCTCTGGCATGGATTTTAAACTTATAATATTCACAGTCAATATGTGATAAAGGGTTTTGTTTAAGAGAATGTTATTTTGGATTGCAGTAGCTGTATATCTATTTAGGTCTATGTTGAGGTCTTTGGGAAAAAGACATTTTAGTTTGGTTAGAAAAGGCGAAATTTGTTCATGTTATTATTTTAGTGGAAATTGCTCTGTATAGAATTTTTCCATGAAATAATTTTTTATTGTAAAGCTAGTTTAACTGCATATTAACACAAGTTTCATACAATTCACACAAATGTATAATCAAAATTAAGTCTTTGCTGGTTTTCATTGGAATTAATCTTTGAAATAATCAAGACGAGGAGTTTTAGTTAGAATTAAGTAAAAAGAATGTTTTATTTATTGAGGGAGTATTCGAAATATGAATCCTTTTGCGCTGCAATATTAAAATTGACAGCCAAAAAGAAAATCACTTAGTCATGAACTTTATGCAAAAAGCAAAAAAATAAAAACACAAACGTTTCTATGACTTCACCAGGCGCAAAAATTATACATAAATCATTGCCAAATCAATAAAAGCGTCAAGCATTTATTTTAATAAATTCTCAGATATAATAACCATACTTTAATTGCCCTTATTTTGATAATACGAGTATAGGCCTAAATAATTCCACTTATTTTTCTTTACATGTTAATACATTTTTTACTTTGCTTGAAGCCAGTCAAGTATATAGAACTAGAAGACGTATCAGCTAGAGGCAGGGGATTAGGCCCAGATCAGTTGTGCAGGGGCGGGTTTTGCTAAGACATATTAATGAGGCCGCCCGCTGCAAATAATAATTTATGGCCCGACGCTTCGATCAGGTATGTGAGCGTTCGCCTAGACCCGGCAAACTTCCTCTATTTTCATTCAAACCTCTGTCATTTATTCGTGAATGTATTTGTTGACTCTTTTAAACTGACATTTGTTAATCATGTTATCAACTTATGTTTGAAGATTAGAATACAACCTGACTCTTGATTTATACAGTTCAAAACCTAACTACAAACCTAACTTACATGTGATGTTTTCGTCCTTCTGACCCTACTATGTGCATCGTAAGGCTATAGTACTGAAGTCCTAAGATATTCGAAACCTAAAACTTATAGCTTTAGTATATTTCTCGTGTATGTACGTATGTTTTCATCGTTGTTAACTTCTATAATATTTGTCAACTGTGGTCCGTTGTAATGTGTATGACAAACAGTGCGTTCACTTACCATACGTAGTGTCAGTCTTTCCCCAACCAGCCACGACTCCTGTTTGCCCTTTGAAACTAGTCCCATGTCTTGGTAAGCAGATGGGTAGGATGTTTTCACGGTAAAGGACAGCTCGAGACAACCTCATCAGTGCGACGTCGAACCTTAAAAGTTGAACACAATTTAATAAACACAAGACTGTCATAGTCTTAAACTATTTCTAAATGAGTTCAGATTTTTCGCATATCTTACTCAAAAGAATGTGTTCATTTTGTATCCATCAGCAACTAAACGGACGCTACGGAGAACAAAGAAGCCACACAAGATATGTTACAAGAGACGACAGAACTATTTCGCCGCTAGTATGATATATATAAAATACTATTAATATACCTACAACTAATTGGTCAAGCCCTCACCAAACAAAACCAGCGCCAACAGGTTCAGTCATTCTGAGCCACGAATAGAGGGAAATATAGGCATGTGTATGTGATAATAAAATAAATTATAATATGTGTAAATGTATTAAAATCCTGTGGAGTGTTTATTTACTATGGCTCACTTAGCGTACTTTCCACAAGGAAGTTTACATAACGTATACCGCAAAGAGAATTTCACAGTTCATAAGAGAATTACATAACACTCCGCTACAAATTCAGTCCCTCTTTTGTGTGAAGTGTTCACTTCCATGTTAGTAATCGTTTACTTGAAAAGTAAACGTTTTTTGTAAGTTAAATATCCATACGTAACTCTATGGAGTAAGTAAAATCTGTTATAATAATTAACTGCAACACTGTCATGGACTTAACCGTTAAGAGTAAGCTGCAGCTGCATATTTTATAATTTTGGAAGCAACGAGACCTATCACAACGTAAGCTGCGAAAAGTAATAACTTTCAGAAAGGGCGAAGCTTCACAGGATGAGGAATAATTAAACGGTTTCGTGGCGAACATAGTGTCTTTTATTTTCCCATGAACTAAGGACATATAACCTAGTTAGGCGATTGGGAACCGGCCAAAGTGACGTGAAGCAATTCTCACGAGGCTTCTCCATCTTCTGAGAACCCGTGATAGCTTTCCTATCTCGGACGTATGTACACTAAGAAGATCGTTTAATACTGCCCTACATTTCGGCGTCTTCATAAATATCTTCTTTGAGAACAGGCGGAACCTTGACGCACGAAATTAAACCTAAGTTTAAGAAGCAGCCAAAATTGTGTTTGTTTACCTAATCAAGTATTAATTTACCTACTTCTGGTGACTATGAACATCAGTAAAAGCAGGATGCAGGCTACATTTTAGAGCAAACTAAAAACTTCTTTACGATGTTTACATTAACATTGTTCAGTTAACTTCAATTTCCTTGCAACAGTAATGCTACTTACATCAGGTTAACTTTACGTTACACTTTAGCTTGAAACCTTCTTGATATTACGTTTTCCGGATTCCATGCACATACAATTAAAAATAAAAAAATGCTAAAATACAAATATAAGTATTATATACACATACATATGTGTGTGTTTGTGTGTGTGTGTGATAATAAATTCAAATCAGTTTAAATTTAAATAAACATTTGGCCTACATTAAATTGAAACGCAAAACTTAGTTTATATAATTGTAACATAAGTTTAAGGGTGCAGGATAGTATAGCGCCTCCACGTGTTAAATCTACCAGTTAATTGTATACTATTAATATTTAATGTAAAAAGTGGATTTTATAAAAGTGCTGTAATGATACAAACTCGATGATATATGGTGCGTAAAGCTGTTTTGACGAATCAAAATGTATTCATATTAAAGGAGGAAACTGTAAATAACCGAAAGGGACCCGACGGTAAACACGTCCAACTATCTTGGTACGCTACTGTATTTTAATCTTAGATGGAAGGCCCATCTCGAAAATAAAGAGAAACTGTAATTAAATATTACTGATTCGTGGAAAGAAGGGACCTTATGGTTGCATTAAAAAGCTATGATAATATTGTAACATTTTCGTAAAAAGACTATTAAGGAACATCGTCTATGCGCCATGATTCAACACGACTAACAAGCTCCACAGGAACAAAGAAATTGCGTTAAAGTCATACAAATGATAGGACAATAACGCAGACGTGATGCGAACACTGAAAATAATAAAACCCAGCAGACAGACAGAAGTTGCGCCCCGGGTCAGAGTCCAATGAACGCCAGATCTCGTAGGTTTTAGCGCGGCCGTTTGGATCCACCCGCAGGAGCTAAGAGCCGCGCTGGAGCAACAATATGGGGCCAGGAAGTACTGACAGGTCGTTTGAAGCCGAGGTTACATCCTTGAGGAACGCCGGCGGCGATGGGGCGAACCCGAGAGCATGCACCCTGAAGTGTCGGTTAGGTAGGACCATATGTGATGTAGAAGAATGCATGGCAGGACCATAGGTGTGTGTGCCAGAATGCAGATCTTCGTGAGATTTTTTCGAAGGCTTCGCTCACGTCCAGTAGGCCAACTTCTGTGAACTGATACATATTGTTTCCTTCTGTCAGTTAGGTAACCACCCTGACTATCTAAATCGTAGTCGAGAGTACATTATCGATTGGCAATTTTTAATTTTTTTTAATAAATTTATATAGGCTACATAATTTGTCACTTCATCTCAAAAATGCTAGCTGAATTAAAAAAAATAAATTAAAGTATCAGCAAATTTAGAAAAAACTATGTTAGCTCCTAGTTTAACATTCATTCACAAGACGCAGCATTCACTCTGCAGCATTCTAGTTGCACAAGACGCTTATTCGCAAAATACAAATTACGTAGGAAAATATAATAATTCCATTGTATCATTATGCCACTATTTATATTCTTATAAAAGAAGTAACGAACTGAATTTTAAAATAACACACGTATGCATACGCGCGCCCACACACACACACACACACACACACACAGATCCAAATATTTTTAACGAGTCCATGGTTTTTAGACGTACAGTACTTTCACACCGTACCCTCCAGATAACTGGCACCTTCTTGTAATACTGATTTTTGGATATCAGGATGTGTTTTCAAGTAGAAGCAATTTTCAGTTTCTACAACTACGCGTGTGTGAAACGCGGTTTTATTTTTAAAATGTGTGTATATAAACATAGGAACCGAAGCGCTGGTCGTATTAGGGAGGCATGTTACCCGCGGACCGCGAACTGATATGACGGGATCAGATCAATACAGATCTGGTGTCACTAAAAAATGAATTGTGTAAAGTGCTGCTTACCTGTCAGGCTGTGATACTCTGTACTGGAAGTTTGGGTGTATTATTTTCTGCACCACTCTGTGGACTTCCTCGGGATACGGTTCCAGGTACTGACCCGTGTTCTGTGTGTCGTATTCACCCAAGTACACCGTTATATCTCGTAACTGCGCTCTTGAAAATAAAAATATTTAATTATTTCTATATATTACTTCTTAAAATAATATAATTTAAGAATTTTATATTTTCACTGGACCGTATACGGAAGAATACAGTTCAAACGGGGTTAAATTATTTTAATAAATTTTTATGTCTGTAATTTACAGTTTATTATTTTCAAAAAACTGTTACAAATTTTGTAATCAGAAAAAATACAAACCTTTGTCACATGAATTCCTTAAAATAAAATTTATTCAAACTATATCCATTTTACAGTTATCATTTTTTTTTTTTTTTTTTTTTTTTTGAGACATTTGGGCCGGACTCGGGCTGTTTTGGAGCAAGCTCCCTTCAGCCGTGTGGGTATGGGATTGTGGGGTGACGTACGTCAGCTGACCGGGCCGTTGAGAAGGTGGAGGCACGTAGATGGGAGTGTATTGCTTGGTGGGTTTACTGTGTGCATGTGTAGTTGGTAGCCAGAAGTGAACGGGAGAGGTAGATGGAGGCGGCCATTACGGGTGTTTGGTGGTATATTTGTTTATTTATTTCTTCATCGATGGTCTGTTGGAGGGCGGCCAAGACTGGGTCGTGTAACGCAGGTCGCCTAGGCTGGTGGGTGGCGACAGGGGAGGCGTCAAGGTAGGCGGAGGATACATTTTAGTGGATTACAGGCTGGGACGTGAGTGAGAGGAAATATTTTGTGTGAGTTCAGGAGGTTGCGCGAAGATAGGGTTTAGAGTTTAGAGTTTGGGTGAAGTTAGCGGATTGTTGAGTATTTAGGCTGCATGTGTGTTTCTAGTCTCTGCCGCTGGGGGTTAATGTAGCAGAGAGGGAGATTGTTATGTGTGTTTAATTGTGTCTGTATCTCTGACGCAGGCGGCGGGGAAGTCTAGGGGGAGGACCATTGGCTATTGTGAGGAGGCGATTTATTAAGTAGGAAGGTTTGCATGTGTTACGGGTATTTCTGTTTATTGAAGGAACTAGTGATTGTAGGGAGATGCGGCGTGAGACAGTGCGGGAATACTTCCAGTTTAACTTAATGAGGAAGGAGTCGAGGTTAGGGAAGTGGGTGTTTAGCGCATACAGAGCTGCGTTGGAGGTTTTTGTACGGGGTGGTCGGCGGTATATGAGTCTGAGGGCTCGTCGTTCTGTGATTCGGTGGAGATCTAGGGAGGCAGGGGATGCGGTAAGGAGAACTGGGTGGGCGTATGTTATGATGGACGAATGCAGGTGGTATAGATTCGGGCTAGTAAGTGGCTGGAGCAGTAGTTATGTCTGCTGAGGGTTCTGAGAGAACGGAGGCGGGTACGGGCGATGGTCGTAGGTCTTTTGATATGAGGTCGCCAGGTACGTTTGGAGTCAAGCGTGACGCCCAAATACTGGCATTCACGCTTCGGGCGGACTGATGATGGGCCTACGCGGACTGGTGTAGTAATGAAATGATTCATGTTGCGTCCGGTGGAGTTGAAAACACAAATTTGGGTTTTGTCCGCGTTTACATTGATTCGCCAAGTGTTACAGAAGGCGAAGAAAGGTTTTAGGATTTGCTGTAATTTTGATGTGACTTGCCAGTGTGCTCCTGCTGAAACCCAGTAGGCAGTATCGTCCGCGTACTGGGCTAGGCCTGCTGATGGCCATGTTAAGTCGGCGGGGGAGGGGGGAGGGGTGTCTTTGGTAAATATTATGTAAAGTAACGGGCTAATGGCGGAGCCTTGGGGGACACCGGCATTGAGGTGGAAGGGTGCCGAGAGATGCTGGCGGACTCGGACTTGCGCAGTGCGTCCATCCAGGAACTGGGAGAGCCATTTGATGATTGCTGGGGGAAAATGACATCGTACTGAAATTATCTACGGTATTATTATATACCTATCGTACATTACGTATTAATTCACTATTCTGTAACTTATTCCAATCCTTTGACATCGTCGGTTTTAAAATAAATGTGTCAAAAATTCAAGCACACTACTTCTCTTTCATCACAAATTGTGTCAATTGTCGGCTCTGGTACACCATTACGAATCTAAATTTCATTAACGGACTCTCAACAGTTTAAACACCTGACTATTACAACTACTCCACGCGCCTCTGCTGACATTTCAATATTAATACTAAAAAATACAGATTTACGAAGGGCTGAAAAGAAAAGCTTAGGGGTTTGGGTTAAGTGTTAATGAAAGGAAAACTAAATTTATGGTTATGTCAACAGTCAAAGATGGAAGGGAACTGCAGGTTCAAAAGATAGGAAATAGAAGGTCTGAATATAAGCCAAATCAAATATTTGGGAAATATTGATAATGTTAGTAAAATGAAGAGAAAGATTATGGTAACCATACGGCCAGGAAGTAAGGCCTACTTAGCAAATATAACAATGCTAAGAGGCACAATATTAACTGGGCTTTAACTATACATAGGAGAGAAGATTTAAGGTAGCAATGCGTGGAGAAGGATTGTAAAGAAGGCCAAAACTCGTCAAGCGTCAAGTAGCTAAGTAGATAATAGTGAAGGAAAACGACAAGCAATTGAAGGCTAATTCAAATAAGGTGAACATTTTAAAAATATTTGTTTTTCTGACAGGCAAGTTTTTAATAAACTTGTAATCTGCGATATCTACTTTTTCCAAGAAAACTATGTGTGCTTATATATATGTGCTTTATATGTACTTTGTTTCAATATCGATTATTTTTTCATTAAATTTTAAAAATTTCCTTAAATTTCTAAAACGATGAAACGTTAACATGTTTAGTCGATGGGGACTACACTTGGTATACACGTGAGGTTTATACCAAATACGATTGGCTTTGGAATTAATAATTGCACGTGTCTTTACGTTAGTGTTACAAAGAACTGTGGAAACAAATGTAATATGTACACACTCAAGGTTGGAGTCAGAAACTATAAATGACGGGTAGGAATATGTAAACAAATTACAGTTCATTGAAAAGGGCTGCTTTCAGTGCTAGAAAAACAAGGAAAGAAGGACTCCATAAATGAAGGGAGAAAAGGCAAGTATACAAAAGTAATGTCAAAGAGGAAGTTTGTAGCAGTCATCGGTTACGAGTTTAAAAGCAGAAAATGAAAACAAAATAGCATAAAGATTAACTCATCGGACTCGTCTTTCAAAAGGACCTAGGCGAAATTCCAAAGACGATAGGGACGCACCATCATTGTGCAATGATTACAAGAAGAGAGAGAGAGAGAGAGAGAGAGAGAGAGAGTTTGGTTGGATCGTGGTACCGTGATCACGGTTCATGTTTGGTTAGCATCATGGTAATTAAGAACAGTAGAACAAAACTGGTAATATTTATACCTATAATAAAATTTACAGGTTATAATAACATTTACCTTAAACTACAAAATAGATTTATATTTCCTGTCAAAACGTGAACGAAACAAAGGCCTTTCAATAAAACATCGGTTTTTTGTTTCGATTTGGAATTCTGTATTTGGAATTTCCATAATTAAATCTTGCTTGGCCTCCGTCCCTGTATGAGTATAAACAATGCGCATTTACAATTCACTATTCCTATTCTCAATAGATGCCAATAGATTAAGTTCAATTCTGTTTCACTTTCAAGATATAACATTGAAAACAAAACGCAGGCATACACGACAGTGCGTGGTACAGTTTTCTTCTTAGTACCAGCCCACTGTTTATTTGTTTCAGTTTTTATCAGTTAAAGTTACTTTCTTCGCCTTTCTTCTTTGTTTGCAGAACATTTTATCGTCACTTTCATTGTTAGAAAGTTATTATCGGAAATACAGTAATATATTTGCAACTCATTGCAAATTGAAGTACGAAACGTGCCAGTTTGCACACTTTCGCGATATACTGAACAAACGTGCAGTAATTATAATACAGCTAATACGGATAACGTGTTACAAGTAGCAGTTAAACAACAGTTTTTTGCAGATGATTCAAGCCCAACTGATAAGGAAACAGAATCCCTTAAGACAGTCTAAACAACGTTAACTGAGGTCTCGTGAGTCGCAATGTATAAGAAATCTGCTGATCGGTTAATGAACCAACAGTACGATTTTTTTATAGTAGATGTTTAGTTATATTATAAACTGTTTTCAATTGTTTAGCTAACCAGAGCCAGTGCTAGGTATTTTGCCGCCCTAAGCGAAGAATAAGACGATGTTGTGATAATATCCAGATCAAAACAATTGCTAGTTGAGGTACACAATTTGAGGTGCTGAATCTAAAACCCGCTGGAATGGGCTGTGTCGTTCGGTAACTGTTTCATCAATCCTAGTCCACTCCAATATGCTGTAGCATTGTTTAATGTAATGTAACTGATAGTTGAATACTGTCCGATTGTCTCCGTTGTTAACAGAATTATCACTGTTGCACACCACTATAGAAAAATTATTCCGATTAGCGCTTTTAAGCTCATCGTCAGACCACTAACACAAATTTCTTAATTAAATGTCTCCGTTGTTGTTTTTAAATTCTCTGTATACGCTATTCTGCTGTAGCCTATACGTTTTTGTTTACGTGTCTACGTTTATGAAACAATATGATGATACCATACAAAATTCTGCAACTGAAGGCGATGCCTTTTGGTTATCTCACGCTTGAGGAAAAACCTTTACATATTACATAATAAAATTCAAAATAATTTTTGTTTTTAATCAGCAATTTACGTACTGTCTGTAATTAAATTGAATCGAACTTAGTTAAATACTACATATTATGATTTCAATGCTAATCCGGTTTGCAAAATAATTGTAAGTAAAAAATTTCCATTTTGCTTTAAATTCACTAAACTATCTTTCGTATGCGCGCGGGAGACACTAACTGGTTAGAGAAGGGGTATGTTTCGAGCAGTTTCTGTAAAACCAGCAATTAGTACACGGCACTGACAGAAAGTCTGATTCTCTTCTACCCTACGGAATCCAGGTATTCTCTACTGCCTCCATTTATCTTTGCCTTTCTTCCTTATCAATGCCTTCGACTTCTCCCGGTCTTCTGGCAGTCCTATCTCCTATGCAAAATAGTTTGGGTCGCACTGTTCTAGATCCCACCTCCGTCTTTCTCTTCTGTTTTTCCTTGTAGGTGTACAGCCTCAGATGGTCTTTGTCTGCCAGTCGTCTCCCATTAAGTGTCCAAACACATCAGACTCTTATCCACTAGCACCTTGGCACCTTGTATGTGTGTGTAACGATCGTTTCTCTGCTTAAGTCCTCATTTCTTATTTTGTCTATTTATTTCATCTCTCTAATCCTTCTAATGTACTTAATTTAAGCTAGTTATAATCTTTCTCTCTCTCTCTCTCTCTCTCTCTCTCTCTCTCTCTCTCTCTCTCTCTCTCTCTCTCTCTCTCTTTCTCTCTATTATATTCATCGATTATATATTATATATCAGTATAATTTCCATAAAGAGTTAGATGAATGTAACATTATAAGAGAGGAGTAAAAATATAATTATAATAACGTAACAGTTATATGAATGTTATAAAAATACCGGATTTGGAGTAAAGTGGAAGCAGCTTCTGTTGGATACTTGAAAACGTTATAAACGTGTATGAAGGTAATAACACACATTTAAATAAGTAAATAATGTAAATTAAAGCCATTAATCTGTATCAAAGAGTAACACACTTTACCTGTGAATGCAGTGAGCCGCTGTGGCAACGTATCTTCGGCTGACCAGAACACCTCCACACTGGTAGCCCGCTATTCTGATGTGCGCTTGCCAAGGGAACTCACCGAAGTACGCTTCGTCGCCGCCTATTATCCTCTTCTGAAGACTCAGAAGGGGCACACCACACTCTGAAATAAATTTAATATTATCCTTACGCTCACGACCACAGGATAGCACTGAAGCTCGTCAAAAGTGAAAGTCTATGAAACGCGTCCACGAGAAACGGTAAATTTTATCAGCCTAACTCATTTCTTACAATTATACTACTAACTTTCTTAAGGTCTTCTACTTAGGCCTGCCTCTTTCCTTCTAGTCTCTACTGTATGCTGAACATTTGAGATAAAACAGTGACAGCAGTAAACAGGTAGGCCTAAACAAATACTGGGTATATGTAATCTCTATAAAATAGTGATATAAGCGGATACTGGGTATATGTAATCTCTATAAAATAGTGATATAAGCAGATACTGGGTATATGTAATCTCTATAAAATAGTAACATAAGCGGATACTGGGAATATGCAATCTCTATAAAATAGTGCTGTAAACAAATACTGGGAATATGCAATCTCTATAAAATAGTGATGTAAACAAATACTGGGTATATGTAATCTCTATAAAATAGTGATATAAGGAGATACTGGGTATATGCAATCTCAATGAAATAGTGATATAAGCAAATATTGGGTATATGTAATCTTTACAAATAGTGATATAAGCGAAGACTGGGTATATCCAATCTCGATAAAATAGTGATGTAAACAAATATTTGGGGAGCAATAATTGTTATAGACTTCCTCGCAAAGAAAATACACTGATTTTGAATATTGCAGTTTTAATGTTTTAAACCATTTTTGAATGCTCTATAAGAGAAATTTTAAAAATAAATAAATAATGGAATCGTAAAGGATGAACAGTACATATTTTTCTCCTGACGATTCGACATTTCTAGGGCCCATCCTTTTAAAAAATTCTGGACTCACCACTGGAAAAAGAAAATACTTTCGAAGATGGCACACATTATAATCACTTACCAACATGTTTGTCCGACCTGACGGTCATTTCGGCATCACCTCGTCTGATGGGTGGATGTCGTTGTACTCGCTGGTTGGCCGGTATGCAGCAAGTGAACAACCACTCAGCGATGAAGTCGCCTGTACCGCATCCACTTTCCAACCTGCCGCCCACGAGCCAACAAGCAAGGCTTAGCGTACAAGCGTGTACTGATCCTCTAAACACGCATGTGTCAGGATAACCAAAGAAAGACGTCACTAAGCGTCCACCTAATTTAAACAAGAAGAATACATTATTTTAATGGTATGTGTTAAAAACTAGTGGAAATAATCATCTGAGAAAGGATAGTCGTAATTTTGTCAAGGTGTGATGACTGATTTTAATTATTACCGTTTTGGCCCACCTCAGATTGTTGTACTAAAGAATTTTATCAGAAAATGTAAAAACTTTTCTAAATTTCTGAAAGTTGTCAGTTAACTAATAATCAATCATGCACACCAAGTCACTGTTCTACTACTCATTTCTGTTCTCTTTAAGAGTTTACAACTGTAAGAAGAATGTCATTAAAAAAAAACCCCATTAACAACATCTAATTAAATTAATTTATCAAATCAACCAGATTGAGGGGGTTAACCCCGAATAAAGATTCAAGTCAAAAATTCAAGTGCTGGTAAAAAGCAGTCATATGAGTTGAATTGTACGCCTATTTGATGTCCTCTTAACGAGTGGGAAAGATGTAGCTGTAGATTCGTAGTCTCCGCATGCTTTATCAGCCTGCAGGTATCCAACTCTCTGTTTACGATATTTGCTGTGTAATAACGCTGTGTTATTCCACAGCAACTTAAACAATTTCTACATTACATGTTTCATATTTAAGCTTTTTGCTTTGAATCTTATACAGTTGTGCCTTTTCTTATTTCGATCCAAATTCAACAATTTTTCGTAATTTTTAATTTCGTGCTTTATTACCATCTCGAAAACAAATCAACGATTAAAATCTTAAAATTTGTCCGTTTCTCTGTAAACCTAAGGGAAACGCTGCATAGGTCTTTCAGTGAACTAATTTGTACGCCAGTTTCAACATAATGTGCAGCCGACCACGTATTTCTGTACCTCGTAACCCATTTGAAATGCTTGTTTTTGAGGGCCTGTAGTGAACACTTTACAAAAATATTTGATTCGGTTCCATAGTGAAACGAGTAGGCCGATTTAATTCCATTTACTGCAAATTTACAGACACGTTTACTCACTAAGGCGAAGTTTAAACAAAAAGTCGTACAGTTGACATAGTTAGCAGAAAATGAGAGAAAATTTGTACCGGTATCGTTTATTTTATTTACATTATAATGTCGTCTTTATTGTTTCGTTAGTGTAGATGTCTATTAATGTAAGACTTATATACCTTCTTGATTAAAACAAAATAAATAGTAAATGAGGAGTTTTTCCTTTCACCTTCTGTAGTACCATTTACAGACAAATCTGACTGACAAGGCAGGTGCAGTGATACTGTTCTTAGAAATCATTATGACACCAGAGCCTTCCTGATGTTAATCTTTTGAGGGCGAGATTAATACGAAGGTACTCCTTTGACCAAAAATCCCGTAAAGTATTGTCTCCCGATATATTCGTGTTAACATTAACTGAAGACATCTTATTAAGTATACTCGTTTCTCCTCTCCAAATCATGTTCCTCTTCCTGATTTGAAGTCTCTATAACATTTCTGGTTCCTATATTGAAGGTGGACGGGATCCTCCCTCTTTTTATTCAGCCTGTAAGTTTCCACTAGCCAACGATCATTCTTATAACGACATGTTTAAGCAGTTTTAATCCTCGACAATTCTTACAAACAATATAAACCATATACTTAAGCAATGTATGATTTATGCTCTCGATTCATCATTCCCAGTTTCTTTGCACCTATAATGGTTCTTACTTCTTTGTTGATGGTTCTTTGTTATTCATTAACATTTTGTTAAAGTAATATCTTCAACAGGTCTCTAACAAGATGGTACCATGACATAACAAAAACCTGTGCAACAATTGACTCCAGGCCGAACAAGACCGGAGCAGGTAAAAAAACACTAAGGAAGACGTACGGCAGTGTACGCCATATATCTAATACTACTACATATTGCTATCGCCCGTAAGTGGAGGTGTCACGGAGTAAGTGAGACAGCAAACGAGTGCTTCTATCTCTTTTTCTACTACTCGACCCGTTGTGCGCAAGCGTCAACTGCCATATATGGCTATAACTGACGCACGCTCAATTCTCGGATATGCGCAGAAGCTCGAAGTAGTAATGAGGGAGACAGACGCATATATGTCTGCATCGTAATGGTTTCGTCGTCCTTCAGACCCCTACTAGCAATATAGGAGTGTTAGATATATGGTGTACGCTCTAAACTAGGAAAGAAGAATGGAAGTTCAGTTACATAGTTAAAAGTAAAAATCGATTTATTTATATAAATCGCTGTTTAATGTTCAAGGCGGATTACGAATGCTTTGAATATACAATACGGAAGTTTATTTCTTTTCATCTTACCTTTTAGTTATAATGTTATACACTTGCCATTTTAATTTCTCTATGGCATATCATCTTTGCATTGTAGTAATTCGTTTAATAAAAGGTAAATTTTAAACCTCTCTGTTTCCTCAGATGGTAACCCTTTCTGCGAGGCAGAATTTTATTAACTTAAATATATGAAGTAATTAATTTCGGTTTTATAACAATTAAAAATCACTGCCTAATCAAACATAAAGGCTGGATTTGTATAAAAGACAGTGCCTTATATAAAAACAACACAACACTTTCATTAACAGTTTGTAATTAAACAATTTGTACTTTGAACACACACACTCGTGCGCGTGTGCAGAAACTATATAGGCCTACAAACTAAACATATTTGTTTGACGCCTAGAAATGTTTTTAATTTAATTAAAGTTTTAAATCTTATAAACCAACAATTAAACATCTGATGTTAGTAAAATTAAAGGTGACTCATGTGTTATCTTTGTTAAAAGAAACTAAAGAAATTTTAACCAAAAACATTGGCAATGCTAATTAATGTGAAACCTTTTTAAATTAATGCGAATCTGTGGTCATGAAGACAGAAATTAACGATTAGTAAAATTAAAACATTTTATTTGTCTCCAAGAGCGTTTAAGACTATAAAACAGGTTAATTACCTTCCGTCACGCTTCTTAAAATCCGAATACAGGATTACTCGAGTTTCAACACATTAAGTGTCATCATGAGATCCTCAATGAATATTGGTAAAACTACATTTGTTGATGGTTGCACATCTCGTCAAACGATAAAAACAACACATACATAGTAACAAAAATATTTAAATAATTTGACACACATTAAAAACAAAACAAAACAGAACGAAACACAATACACGCGGCCGCCGCGGACCTGCGCAGGAACACGGTATACAGTAAAATTAATCGATACCGATTTGACCTTTGATAAACTTTATCGATTAAACTTTATCGATCTGACACAGCTAATATCTCGTTCTATATCGTTAACTCTATTAAATAAAATATTATTTTTATATATTGATTTTTCATTTTGGATGCGATCGTAATTCTCTTTAGTGGCCTTATATATCTCAAACCGTTCGAAAGTGTCCAGTTTAAGAGATTTCCTGCATTTATGTAATATGTCCAAATTCTCACTAATACTTTTTATGTTGTGATCTTGTGAACTTAAATGTTCAGCGAATGTGGATCTTCCTATATTTGACTTAGAGCTTGGGATGTGTTCTTTATAACGCAATTTGAACGAGTTACGCCGTACGCATCAGGGATACGTCATTAGGCTCATAATGAAATCTTTGATTTACAAGTGTTTTGTGTGTAATTCAACACCACTAACGTAGAGAAAAATCGACTTTATTTTGAGAAGTTTAACACATTAATTCAAAACATCGAAAAACATGAACTGAAGTACATAAAACCCCATGGAAACCGAAGATAAGGAGAAAGAGGACGTAGGCGGAAGCGGAAGTGACGGGAATGGTGCAAAGAGGTAGCTCTATGATGTTAGTGACGGACTGCTTATGAAATGTTCATTTATTTGTTACATAGAAAATCCATAGACATTATCTATTTATTCTACATTTCACACACACACACACACACACACACACACACACACACACACACACACACACACACACACACACACACACACACACACACACACACACACACACACACACACACACACACAGTGGGTTCAGTACTGTCTAATGGGCGAGCGATAAATCTTACTTTTTGTTATTACTCGGCTGTGTAGTAGATATAGGAAAGGTTTGGGACGGGTGGTACTATTGGTTCGAACAGACCTTGGAAGTCTCGTTCAATTAACTCTACTGTGCTTGAAATACAATTCATTATACGGTACATAGGCTTGCCATAAGTCCCGGTTTGACCGGGACAGTCCTGATGTCTCGCCCGGTTGCCGAACTGTCCCGGTCGGTGCGTTTGGTTCCTAGAAAAGAGAGTGTTCTCATTGATGAACAACGCTTGGGCAGATGACAGAGGTTCAATGCGGGAGCCAACAGTGCGTGCGTTGACGTTGTGTACAGCAAATTTTGGACTTAGTTGTAATGAATTTGTTGACAAATTAAAAAAGAAAAAGGACATATTGAGAAAAGTGCATTCAATTGAAAAATATGACTGGTTCAAAAAACGACTTTAAGTTACTCACTTCTTGCAAATTCTTAATGTAATGAGTAATCTTTTGATTGAACACAATTTAATTTACTGCACTTAAATTTGTAAAAAATATTTTCTTTTATTCACACTTTATTATGTATTAAGTATTATATTTATACATTATATACAGCCGATAAAATACAAATAGCAATATAATAAACACTGTAATATTTATATTGTAATTCCAGCCTCCCTTCTCACCCCCCTCGCTAAACAGGTGTCCCGGTTGGCCAATAAAAAATTATGACAATGAATTGCGTGAATACAACTTTAAATATTTTGCCATGTGACTGGTGGTGGAGTATTTATTGTGATTGGGAACTACTGTTTTGACAGGGTAGAGGTCTTTACTTATTTGGGATCTTCAGTAATCTAGAACAATGATGTAGCCTAACGAAGATATTAGAGCAAGCAAAACAAAATATCTTTGTAATATAAAAATTTAACGTAAACGAATTTTTTCTCTTGGCTACTATCTTTCTACTGCTGTCTAAGTGTGTATCGTTCTACGGTTTCCGCGTGTCATTGAACGCATGATAATAAATCATAAGCCAGGCCATTACGGTGGGCGGTTTTCACAAGTGAGGATCCTCTACTTTGATTATGCAGAATTTTAATTCAACTACACTTTACTAAACTCACACCTCCATTTGTAACGAGTAAAAGGGAGTATAAAAATTTCAGAAACCTAAGGTTACTGATGGATCCTAACCTCTTAAACAGTGTGACTGAATTAACCTGATTAAGTCTGGACCTAGTAGGCCTACTTAGTTTAGTTTCCAGTATATACGGTGAACTGACTATCAAGAAGCATTGCATTGCATTATGGATGCGGGGTGTCTTTGCACCCGTGGCTTGTTTGGAGCATCTGGAACGTGTCCAATGGCTGCCAGAAGTAAACTTAGTGCTGGTACAATGTCGACTGGTTACCTAAAACTGGAAAAGGAAACTGCCAACCAGTTAACTGTGAAGGCGGGGGAGTATAACTTTATTTGTTTGGTGCACTGCCGCTGGTACCGATTCGAGCAAGAGATGTTGCCCGTTTCAAGTCCAGTCAGCAGACGCCCTGAGGGCGTCGATCGCTCCCTGCGAGGCGGAGAGCCTCCGTGCCAGTGATTGATGACAGCGACAAGCAGCCGGCTCAGCGTGCTAGGAGGTGGGCAGGAAGGAGAGAAGGATAGTTTAAGTGAAAAAACTATGGTCTAGGACTGATGATTACATTTTGTTTTTGTTGAATTTAAAGAGGATGGCGTTATGGCGGGTCATCAAGAAGCGCCCGAGGGCGCTTGACCCGAATGGGCGGTGGTGGTTCTGATGCACTGATGATTCGTAGGTATGGGAAGGTGGAGGTCGAGGCTTTAGCAAAGAGAGTTAGAGCCAGCGACCGGACAAAGGAAGTCAAGGTAGGAACACGTAGACCCCTTCGAATCACGTCGTACCTTACAAACCAAGGGGACCCCGTCAAGGATCGGAGAGTTCGGGACTGGAAAGCTTGTAGCCTACATCTGTTGGTGGTGGATAAAAGAGACCACCAGGCGTGTGCCGCATAGGTCAGTACAGACCTGAGAAATAGCAGATAGATTGTAAGTTTCGTGCGCATGGCCAGGCGGCTGCGACACGAGAGGAAAGGAGATAATTTGGCTCGGACGCCACGAGCCTTGGCAAGGGTTTCCGTCACGTGGGCGTTGAAGCAAAGGCGACGATCTAGCCGAACGCCTAAATACTTCACCGATTCTTTGTAGGCGATGGGCCTCCCTTCTAGGGAGAGGGGCTGGCATCGGGAGATGGACTTACGGGTGAAGCAGATCGCCTCGGATTTCTCCGTGTTGATCGTCATCCGCCATTTCCGTAGCCAGTCCGGAAGCTGGTTCAAATGACGCTGCAGCTTTGTACTCGCAAATCGCGGGGACAGGGAGCTGCAGTGATACATAGCGTCGTCAGCGAACAAAGACAACGTGACTCCGGGCAAGACAGGCAGGTCGTTCGTGTACACAAGGTACAGAATGGGGCCGAGGAGAGATCCCTGTGGTACGCCGGCGGCGACGGTTCGAACTGTAGAACAGGACCCGTCGACGCTCACCCTGAAGGTTCGGTCGCTGAGATACGACCGGAGGAAAAACACAATGGCCGATGGTAGAGGAGAATTGGCAAGTTTGAAGAGAAGACCTTCGTGCCAGACTTTATCGAAGGCCTTGCTCACGTCCAACAGTACGGCGGCCGTAGCCGCTCGCCTGTTGGTGGCGTCTGACAAGTGCGTAACAACGCGGACCAATTGAAGCGTGGTCGAGTGCTGTCTGCGAAACCCGAACTGTTCGCTGCGGATGAAACCATCGAGCAGCGGCGAGATACGAGCCAGCAGGAGACGCTCGAACACCTTCGAGATGACTGGCAAGAGAGAGATGGGTCGATAGCTTTCAGGAAGCATGCGCGGCTTTCGAGGCTTCGGAATAATTACGATATTGGCTGTTTTCCACAGGCGGGGAAAGTACTGTAGCCGGAGACAGGAGTTAAACAGCTCAAGAACGAGGTCAACGCCTGAGGCCGGTAGATTTTGTAGAGCAGCGGCCCCGATCCGGTCAGGACCGGGGGCGCGACGGTGATTTAGTCGGCAGATAGATGAAACTAGTTCATCCCTGTCGAACGGGAGGGCTGGGAAATCGGGAGGGCGTGAAAAATGTCCAGATAGGAAGTTACGGTCTTCTGCCGAGTGGGCAGGGTCCGAGACGCCTTGGTGAACAGTAAATTGCACCTCCATGCAGTCGGCGAAGACCTCGGCCTTGCCTTCTGACGAAGATACAACCCCGTTCGGAGTTTCAAGTGGGTTGCGAGTTCTCTTCCCGCGGGTCAGTCTACTCGCCGCTCTCCAGACAGAGGCGTGGTCGACTTCAAGAGACTCAAGATATGAGTCCCATCGATCAGAGTTTACGTCCCGCAGTAGCTGCTGGACGTAAAGAGACTGGGACTGAAAGCGCCTTTTGACGCCGGGATCACGCGTTCTTTGCCATCTGCGGCGGAGATTGCGCCGGAGCCAGATGGCGTGGAGAGCTTCCGGTGGTAGGGCCGAGCGTGGATGGTTCACCTCGAGAGCATAGGTGTGTCGATCCATGACACCTTGGACCAACTCCTGAAGATGAGTGGCTCGGAGATCCAAATCGCCACAAGTGACAATCGGGTCCGCGGGAAGTGATGGAAACCGCCGTGAGAGCTCATCATGGTAGGAGCGCCAGTTGACTCTCCTAACAATCTGAGCGGGAGGTCGGGGTGAGGCCGACATCTCACGGGCAGTTATAAAAAGGGGATTGTGATCGGATGAGAGATCCGACACTGACGAGACCTGAATGTGATGGGTCACGTCCTTGGCTATGACAATGTCAAGGACGTCCGGTCGATGACCGGAAAAGGGGAAGTGAGTAGGGTCTTCTGGGCCGATGACTTGAAGTACCGGGTCGTCGGAGACGAACCGATACAGAGATTTTCCGTAGGCGTTGGCTACTCTGCTGTTCCAGGAGGGATGCTTGGCATTTAAGTCGCCGGCTACAATGGTTGGTAGGGGATGATCGAGGAGAGCGTCCCACTCCTCGGGCTGTGGAGGTATCCGCAGGCCGGGCCGGAGATACGCCGCAACAACGCGCAACTCCGATCCGCCAGCGTCTATCGCCACCGCACAAACTTCCACAAGAGATGTAGGTATCTAAAGGGGGTTGTGGCCTGTGGGATATCCGCCTGTGGACTAATACGGCTGTCCCCCCCCCCGAGGGGCGACAGCCAGGCCGCTGGGGACGATCCTGACGAAAACAGATGTAAGATGGCAGGTTAAAGATATGGTAGCGAGCCAGATGAGTCTCGCAAAGGAGGACGACAGACATCAGCGTCGTACTCCGTTACGAAAGTCATCAGTTCAGATCGTCGAGGGACTACCCCATGGGCATTCCACGCAACGATCCTAAGACTCCTAGCCATTCAAAGGAAGAAGATGAAAGAGGGTAGACAGTGATTGAAACACCAGGGCGAGAACCGTGGTTGTATCTGGAGCAGACCTGATGTTATTTACCAAAGTTTCAGCCCAGGCAGTCAGGGGGTCCACCGGGGCCCGGGAAGATTCCCGAGATTCCGGAAGACGGACCTGGCTGGCCTCGGCCGGTGTCGTAGATGGCGCAGGGCTCGGGAACGGACGTGAGGTCTGCTCAGTTGGGAGCTTAGGTTGATGGCTGGGGGCGGTCGGGGCCCGCTGGGGTTTTACAGGCAAGGCCTGTGGAACTTGTCGCTGACGGCGACGAGTGCGCTTAGGTTTATAGCTCCGAGGAGCGGAAGGCGGGACAGATGTAGCGGGCACAGCCGCGTATGAAGGACCGGGCGCTCCGGCAGGCGCCGGGACAGAGGGGATTGCAGGCGACGCCGAAACGACGACTGCAGGCGGAACTGGGGCCCTGGGAGCAGCCGGAACTGCTGCTGGGGCCTGAGATGATGCTCCGGAGAGATGTGGGATGGCCTCTCTGCAGTTAGGGAGGGGACCTGCAACACGGCCTGCCTGCGCGACAGGACGAGGAGGAGTCCGCTGCAGCTTCATGGCTGATATAAATTCTTTGCATCCTCTATAACTAGCCGGATGGTCCCCGCCGCAGTTGCAGCAAATGGCCGTGAACCCCGTCTTGGGCTTATCACACCCACGATGAGGCTCAGTACATCGCACGCAACGCGGAGGGTGGTTACAGAACAAGCTGAAGTGGCCAAACCTCTGACAGTTAAAACACTGCGAGGGGCCTGGCCGCGGGTCGAATGTACGAACTTGCACCCGAAGGTGCAGGAAGTTTTGGAGGCCATAGACCTCCTCGAATTGGCCTACTTTGAGTAGTTTCACAAGAAAACTATTCACGGGACGGCGATCTTCCCCCTTGCCAGCATGCAGTACACTTACCGCCGTCGGCGAATAGCCTAAAGCGATAAGCTCGGGGGCGGTCCAGAAAGGAAGTCCAGAAAGAACTACTTTAATTTCGCGCTCAGAAGAAAGCGCGAAAGTATGGAAGGAGATCTTCCGATCGGTGAGAAACTGTTGGACCGATCGGAAATCCGGGACTATAGTGGCCGCAATTCGAAGCGAGGCGCCTTGGCACCTGGCCTCAAGTTTGGCCGAAGGAAGCAGATTCTGCAGGGAACGGAGAATTTCCCTATAATTGCGATTGTCGGGAATGACAAACGGAGGAATTTTTGGTTTAGGCACAGATTGAGAGGTTGACTGAGTTGGATGGCTGGCGCTGTTACCAGGACTGGATACCCGATGTGTAGGAGCGGCCGGTGGCGGGCTGGCTACTAATTTTCGCTTGCGTTTGGCAGACTTGCCCTCCACAAGCGAAAATTCACCGTCCCCCGTCCCCACACTACACATCGAGGCACAATCACTTTCACTGACTGTATGGGAAGGTAGCGGGGTAGATTGAGGACCGGGCCGCAGGTTTCCATTAAGGTTACCAGCGGTGCCGGTAAAGGAACGGGCGTTGCGTTCGACGCCATCTCGGGATTAACCAAAATAAACGTCGAAGACAAAAAAAAAAAAAAGGCTAGGAAAGAGTGACTTTCACCAGCACTGAATCACTACAATAGCAGACAAAGAACGCGAACACCAGACGCGCACTGCACACGAATCACAAAAACACTCGCGCACGACCCAATACACTGATAAATTGTAGCACAATGATGATGATGTGGTGAAGAAATCACTTTGAGAAATATACTAACAACGGTGAAATTCACAAGCAAAAATGCCATACAAAGTAACGCAGCCTACCCGGGCAACAGCTCTAGGTAGACTTCCCTTATCAAGAAGCAAGGGCTTTGGGGGCCAAAAAGCCGGGGTTTTGGGGTTAAATATCCGCAAGGTTTTTAAATTTTAAAAATTAGCAAAAATATTAAAAATATGCTATTAAAATGTAGTCTGTCGGTCGAATTAACATTATTACTTGCTGAACGCTATAGCCGACACAGTCAAAATATTTTTTTTGTTTAAATCAATTTAATTTACTTTACCTATTATTCGCTTTCTATTTAATTTACTTTACCTATTATTCGCTTTCTATTATAAGTATTCTTTACGCGAATTTTCTAGCGGTGCGTGTTTCAAGTTTATTTTTAACTCTTTCCTTCCTTCGTTGATTAACCGAACGCATTCTTCAGAATTAATGACGATTATAGTGGCTAGATTACAGCAATTCGTAAGGTGAGTTAAAGGTCTATCTTCTAAAACGAATTCGTAAAACGACCGTGTTTAAAAACTAGGACAATCCTGAACACGAAAGCTGTATGTCTGACGACGCACTTGATACGTCGTCGGCACGTCGTTCATAACAACATTAATACGTGGAAAACATAAACAAAATCTTTCAAAATGACATTCTGTTTGAAAAAACAATTTTTAGTTTATTAAAGTGCGTCGTTTATACACTTACATTTTTAAATAACAATAAATGTAAACGTTTAATTACAATAAACTATTTTCATTTATTGTAAAATATCTGATTTTCTTAGCGGAAAAAATGCCTACATTTTAATTAAATAGGAAATAGTTAGAAGTGAACAAAAAAAATTAATCGCAAAAGTAGTCTAAATAAACAATACAAACTTGTTTCTCTTGATTTCAAGTGTCAGTTCATACTTAATTTGTGTAGTCATTGTTTTAGGCTACGTTAGGAAGATTTTTCTCAGTCTTCTGATTTTAAGTGACATCACTTTAATTTAAACTAAAAAAAATCCCAACCTAATAAAGACAATAAATAGTTGTGTACTTAGCGCCTATCCTAGCTAAAATAAGTTTTTAAGGACTGATAAAATCCTAGAATTGTACAAAATTCCCCCTATATGTTCCTCTCTCTCACACGGAAAAGGAACGTGTCTACGAAAACTTGGATGGATGGCTATACTAAGTACTGTATATAGCTTACCAGTTCATTACTTAAGGAATAGTCTACTCTAAAAAACTGTTTTTTTTTACGATAACGATACTTTTGTTATTTTACTCACAATTATAAATAATGAATCAAAGCAAAATTAGTAACTCATGTTTCGAAACACTATATTGCATGAGGCTGAAATTAGTTTTAAATTAAAGAAGTCTTTGCAGTCTAGACAGTATCGAATGGTTATAACTTCTAACTGTATAATATTTTATACAGATTTTATGTTCAAGTGAAAAAAAAAATTATATTTCGTAAAGCTTAATTTTTTTTTAAGAAATGGTAATAGGATTACTTCCCTCAAACATAAAAATGTCATGAGATGAGACCGTTTTAAGGCTCTGTTCCTGAAAATTGTTAAAGTTATCGGTTCAAATTTACGTCTAAAACCTTCCACAAACTGCAAAGAACCAGGACGGTGAAAGAATTGTTTAAATCGGATCAGTAGTTTTTGAGGTTAGCTTACACAATGAAACAATCAAACAATCGTTACCTCTTTATAATAGTAGTATAGATTATGTAATATATGCGACAGGATACGGAAGAACGTAAGAAGGAATTATGTGTGGAGTGTAGCGTTGTATAGACCTGAACTGTGGAAAGGGGCAGATATCTAATATATAGGTGCTAGATTCGGATGCCTTGGATGGACGAATTGGAACAGTGGAAGTTATCAGACGATTGAATGAACAGTGGAAGCAGGAAGTGAATAGCGCATTGATGAAACATAATGACTATGTTCAAAGTTTTTCATGGCTGATATCGATCTTTTATTTGGGTGGGGGGGATTAAGACCGTGGTCCATAATCTAGTAGCTAAACCCTTCCTCCAACACCTAATCAAAAGCTACAGAGAAGCTAAATAGAACATTAGAAGCGAAAAGAACACTACAAACACGCTAATATCGTTGTGAGACGATATTGTGTGTGTGTGTGTGTGTGTGTGTGTGTGTGTGTGAGAGAGAGAGAGAGAGAGAGAGAGAGAGAGAGGGAGTGAGGGAGAGAGGGAGTGAGTGAGACAGCAACCTGGTATCGCGGTCTCTCCTCCCTAGTCACCGTTCTATACTCTTAAGTGGGGGGGGGGGGATTTTTTCGTTGGCACCACGCATTATTTCACCTCTCAAGAACGACTGTAGGTTTCTGCTAAGTCGATGTAATGATTTTAAGCTGACAGTTGAATCTAGCGTTGTCACTGGGAAAGTTGAGACCGCTATTAAAGAAGCATTACTGCAGACGTAATCGAAACATCTCGCTAAAGAAGATGTCCTAAAATGGATGTAACCATAAGACCCAGAAAATCAAGACAAAGCGGAATAATTACTTTAAAGTTATATAATTAGTCATTAAAACTGTAGGCCTATGTGACTTTCCAAGTAATTTGTCAAGGAAGGTTGATGAGACATTATTGAATAACTAATTACCTTCTCCGGACGCACGCACGCACGCACGCGCGCGCGCACACACACACACACACATTTATTTCCAATTAAATTGCAATTGTGTGTGTGTGTTATGCGTTTAAGGGTGATTGTAGCCAATAATTTTACAAATGAAATATAGACCTAATTAGATAATCAGTGCTCCTGACGCACAGAACTCTGGAAAGGGTAAAACAATACCTCTGTTACTCGATGCAGACATGCAGCCACTGACAGCTACCAGAAACTGGCAGTGAATAGGAAACTGGTGATAACAAAGTGGTACACAACCACCACTTAGGACTGACACACAGAGGAGAAAATTTTGCGAAAGAATTGTGTAGCTAATTACTGGTCAGCAAGAGTCGTGATGTAAAAATTTCAAAGTACCATAAAATCAGCTTGTTATTAGGCTAAAACGACATTTATTGTTAATGCCTACTAACGTAATTATATTTTTCTGTCAGTTTTTACGTGAAACCTTCTCTTTCCCTCGTATCTTGTACTCCGAAAATTCAATTTTATAATGTTTAAATAAATAAAAAAAGAAAAAATTAAATAAACTCGAATGCTCCTGATGTTTGCGTAAAAATGTGTAAACCTTTCTTGCCGACAAAGCAGAACGTTTCATTCATTCAAACGCTTCTGCAATAGGTAGCGGGTTATATCATCTGTTACAAAACACTGTAAAACATCGGAAAGGTGATAATGAATTCGGTAAAAGATGTTTCACCATTTACCCTCTGGGTAGATTTTCCTTAAAATGATAAACCTCGCAGCATTGAATTGTTTTTTGTTCACACTATAAGTTGACGACCGGAAAGTGCGTAGTCGAAACACTCTGCCTGATAATGAACCGACCAGCGCAACGTTCACACGACAGAGAATGAGTACAAGAAAGATGTTCTGAGAACAGAGTCGCATCCCTTTTGTTATTCAAACCGGCGTCTGTCACTGCGGACAAAGAAACGTTAGCGCTGACCCAAAACGCACTCCCTCGCACCGTTCTCTTTCACCGGTTCAACTACTTTCAAAACAAAACTAAACTGTGTCAAAGTTAGTTGGTTAGAAACAAAGCTCCATTCTAGTCCGTCAGCGTGTGCTACGCAGTAACATTCCGTTGGGCCCTAGTCTCGTATCTGTTTAACGTACAAGACAGTTGTGTTACGTGTTTGCAAAACAGACTTCATGTTGTTTGCGTTACGAGTGTATATATATATATATATATATATATAGATATATATGCATATTAATAGGATATTATAGACACGCGGGTACGAACCGCACACACACACACACACACACACACACACACACACACACACAATTAAAAAACAACAGAAAATTAGCTATTTTATTATCTTAGCTGGACTGACACATCGTATAAGCGATAGAAATCAACAAAACTGGCAAAATCTTGTTAATTTTGCCACCGTTATGCTATGTGAGCATTTTAAAATAATTGTGTACATTGCGTAATTACTCATGTTGACACGATATCACAGACGCCTCCCTCACTCAACATGCACAGTAACAAAAAATCGAAAATGAGAAAAACTCAAACAAGTTCATACGAGTTACTGGTGACGGATAATTTGGAAAACTGGCACAACGTATTGCGTAAAAATAAAAATTCCACGAAGAGCCATCACTCACAAAATCGAAAGCAGAACACTCGTAAAGAAGAATCCTATATTAGCAACCAAATGTACACTAGCTATTGTTTAGTCCTCTTCGTCAGTTTTATCGTAACGTACGAACGTTTCTTACATTTATTCTATGTTTACGATTATATTTTGTAGTCAATTGCACATCTTTCAGGCACCTCAGTGGAACATAACAAAGCTGTAAGTAATGCAAACAATTTAAGTAGAGACAATAAAGCTGTAGAGTTGATACTGAATCAAATAAATAGAAATCTGACAAACAAACGGACCCTATGAAAATACGAAGATGATAATCAACAGAATTAGTGTGTTATTGCTTTACACCGTTGTGTCTGCTTCTGACTGCAGTTCTGTTGCTTAGTGTTTGCAGCATCAACAGTCTGAATCTAGATAACGGTCTGTAATTATTCCTCGTTACGGAGAACAGGAAATGGAGATGTGTGGAAATTTTTAAATTTTCCAGTGACATTGACATTCAGTCGCGTGTTTAACAAGAGGTTAGATAGTTAATTGCGTAGTTTCTGAATGCACGGATTTTCGAGTGACATTGATATTCAGTCGCGTGTTTAACAAGAGGTTAGATAGTTAATTGCGTAGTTTCTGAATGCACGGATTTTCGAGTGACATTGATATTCAGTCGCGTGTTTAACAAGAGGTTAGATAGTTAATTGCGTAGTTTCTGAATGAACGGATTTTCGAGTGACATTGATATTCAGTCGCGTGTTTAACAAGAGGTTATATAGTTAATTGCGTAGTTTCTGAATGAACGGATTTTCGAGTGACATTGATATTCAGTCGCGTGTTTAACAAGAGGTTAGATAGTTAATTGCGTAGTTTCTGAATGCACGGATTTTCGAGTGACATTGGTATTCAGTCGCGTGTTTGACAAGAGGTTAGATAGTTAATTGCGTAGTTTGTGAATGCACGGATTTTCGAGATGAAAGGACTTGACGTAAATAATGAATTCAAGTCTCGTTGCACAATACATCTGTGTATTGCTGTGTTACATCATGTATTACATCATATTCTGTATACCGTGAGACGGGTTAGATGTGTGCAGAGAAGACTGATTCAGATTGGCTGAAGTTAATTGACTAACAGGGTGGAAGCCGAATGATACGAAAACACGTAGTATATAAGCTCGGAAATCGTAAACTATAAAAAACAAATTTATAATTTTGAAAAATTATTTCATTGAAAAATTCAATGAAAATTAAATGACTCTGAGGGGTCCGAGGGTTGTTAAAATTCCGCCGAAATTATCACTCAGTTAAAAATCCGTAACGTTTTTGTCCTTTTACAGCCTTTTTAAGGTATGTCTAAATATTATTTTTAATAAACCATAATAATTAATTATGCGTTTCTACAGAAATGTTGTTAGGAGATTGACGAAAATAATATTTATCACCGACAGTTTTTCTTGAACCTCTCCCCTAAATGAAATTCTCCGTACGTCCATGTGGCGTGGTAAAAGGCGTGTTTCTAATCTCTTACCATAACGACGTGATGTGTGTATAGACAACAAACGAATTACACGGTGAGCTTAGGTATATCAACGCTACATGTTTTGACCGCTGCTCAGTTGGTATTTTGTCAGGTGGTCATTGCGCTCAACTCTCGATAAACGGCGTATAGTTGTTTGATGTTTCTGTTATGTCTTCAATTAAAAGCCAGTAGACTTTGCTTGTGGTATATATTTCTAAACATGTACGGGTTTCGAAACGGGGAAACTGTCAGTATATGTTTTCTCACAGACAAGGCATATAACTTCCTCATTTCCAGTTCCACCCTACAGGCTTTTAATTCCATTGTGTTTCAGGTAAGGGACAAATATCGACGGGGGATAGGGAGAATTGTACTCGAGTCACTATCACTACGGCTGAGAAGACCTTTCCAGCTGGGGACTGTTGATGTAGGACAATCTTCTGAACTCTTAGACTGGCACCGCTACCAACGAGGTCTTGTAAAGTGCCGTATGTAGCGCTTCGTATTTACGGTATCTGAAATTATTTTGTTTACACGAATTCACCTCCTGATATCTAACGCACTGGTGCCTGGACATTCCACAAGACCTTCATACGGAAGTCCATTTCCACTGCTTGGATTCTTCGGGAGTTTCTTTGATTTATCTCCCAAGTTTAAGAACCATAAGTGATTACGCTTTCTGAGGTGGCATAGTAAACTAAAGTCTTAGTTTTTTGAGTTACTCCAAAGGAAAGAATTCAGCTGCCCTATCAGCTTGTTTATATTTTTCCGCTGAAATCTTCATCACATTTGCTGCCCTATCAGCTTGTTTATATTTTTCCGCTGAAATCTTCATCACATTTTTGTTAATGTCCCCCGTAAGATACCTCAAAAACGTAATATTTTATAATGTGCAACTCTTCTGTCACATCGGCTTCACTTCCAATAACCAGCTGTTTGGTTTTTCAAATTTTGTATATCGAGGCCCCAAAATGTGTTCGGTCATGCAATTGAAGTCGTGTTCGTCCACAACCTGATCACCCCTCCCGATCCCCGCGAGCATAAACAATGGAGATATTCGTCATTTACTGACATTCTTATTTCACGACAGTTCTTTCAAGAATATGCAACTTAAAAGTTTTGTAAATCCGCGCATATTTTAAGCAATTTAATTAAGCAATTTTGGTATTTAACTTTAATGAAATATTAAGTAAATGAGAATATTAAAAATAAATTTTAAAATAATCTAATGAGTGAAACGAAATTTAAGAACATTAAGATCTCGTGATACAGTCAAGATATCTTGATATCGTAAATTCTTGAAACTAAGGTAGAAAGAATACACACGAAGTATATAATAGTACAACACACACACACACACACACACACAAAACACGAACTATCTCTGCGCTCGTACGCGCGCGCGTATGTGTACGTGCGTATAGCCTATATAGAAGAGAGCATATAGTCACTAAACAGAGCATGTGGCGATGACGCTGACTGTGTGCCTTTCGATTTCATTCACATACGATGCTCAGTAATTGGTTTAACATGATCCACCCAGCTACTCCCGCGTGGAAATTTAGTGTCCGGTCGTCCATTTCACACCAACTACTGGCACACTGGCACATCACGACTCGTCTTCATAATGTTCTCGTTAGAAGATAATCTGGTGGTTCCCGTTGTCTGCCTGATCCTATCGCGTTGACCTATGTCCGCCTTAGAGACAAAAGTGTGTCTCTCTTCAGCCGTTCTTAACCTGGAGGACAGACGCTGTTGGTAGCCAGTCCTACTTTGGAGTACAGACGGTATCTGATGGATTTCAGGGTCATTTCCTTCCCTGAGGGACCATCACCCTCCTCAACTACCTCACCCCCCCGCCCCTTTAAGGAGTCAGGTTATTTACGGCCGCCTGACACTCGGGGTTGGAGTCGCTGCCTTACGGTCCACTCATTACTGCAGCAGGACAGCCTATCAAAATTCAATTACAAATATTTATATAAGTTAGAACTAATATAAAATATAAAAGCTCAACCATTAGCAACATGATTATAGGCCTACTTTTGCCTATACTCTCAACTTGGAATTAAATAACTTGTTTTTTATAATGTTAACTCAAGGATCTTATCAATGTCAATGATTGGCTGGTCTTGTACAAACAATAAGCTACACAATTTTACAGTTTTAGTGATAATACGTATTTACATTAAAATGAACAATCTATAGCATTTAAATCGCTGAATTATTATATATTATTCTATTGTCATATAGAATACTGTCTCCAATCTAACCATTCTTATCGTTACTCACACACTACAAATCCAGGTGGTAAAATATGCAGTATAATAAACCGTGAACGCCGTTTGAGTGTTAAAATAAAACTATCAGAGACAAGTAATCTGTACCTGGTCGTCGTTCAGAACACGATCGTGTCATCGTGTCTTGATATGTGCGTGTACAAAAAATGTAAAGACAGTGTTCCATTTATATTTCTCACAGGCTAGCTGTTTTGCCAAATTAAAAAAAATCAAATTTCCTTAAGTTATTTACTCGCCTCGTGTAAAACAAAGCGGTCTGTGCTCAGTCTGACGAAGTCATCTCGAGAAAGATCTTTCGTTCGGGAAAAAACAACGAAGGCTTAGGTCAGCGATGCGCGACAACGGTGAAAGGTTTTCGAGTAAGTGGGGACACGGCAATGGACAAGGTCACTGGAGTTGAACGACCTTGGCTAACGGTCGTACGTAGTTAATATAGGCCAAACAAACGTAATTTTATGTACGTCATTCGACGAAGACATTCAACGTTAGGTCTTAACAACGTGAGTTGTACGTTACCTAATGTAGCAAGGCATCTTGCCTCAATTCTGAACTAACTAGTTTTTCCCTTACCAAGTCACGTCTTATTCCTTACACACGACTTGTAATTTTACTCCACGTTACACAGTTTGCATAATATTTAATACAGTTTATTTAATATCTACATGACATTATATGTAATATATTTATTATATTATAATTCGTGGTTTTAGTTATTTATAATGAAAATATCACTTTGTGGGTGGAAATACCTGCTACTATGCCTAGCAAGGATATCGTTTTTGATCTTTTGGACGGAGAATCCACCAGTCAACATAGATTTGCCAGATGTTTTATTTAAAAACCATAATTAAGATTTGTAAAGCCAAAAACGCAGGATTTTTTTTAAGAAGGCTGAACAAGAGACAAAATTGTTTTGATCTTTCAAAAGCGCAATAAAAAGTAAGACAAATTACAAAACATTATATATTAACTTTAATTAATATTAAAATGGTAAAACTTGTTTTCAGCCCATAACTATTAAATAAAATTTGTACAATCTTTAGTTTGTAATTGGCAGTCATTTAATCTGATTTCGTCTGTAAACGTGCTGACAAAAATTCATTACAAAAAATTCACAGTTGAATTGAACGTGCAACTCCGATTTAAAAAACGAAAATAAAATTTGTTTCTCGTTTCAGAACATCTAAGCTTCATCTGAGAAAATATACAAAGCAGTGGGGTGTCAGTACTCCCAAAATGTATGACCTAATTTTTAAAGATTTTGTTCGTCATTTGATGTGTGATAAATCAAAGCTGCTTATACAAATTTGAAGAGGAATTTATAGGGAAACCACGTTTGAATAAATGGATTCAAACTTTATTGATTTGACGATTAAATACTTCAATGTTTTACGTTTTCTTATATATTTTTTACTATAATAAGAAATGTTCACCGGTTCGCTTCCTACGTCTCTTTTACTATTTCCTTTTTTGACGTCATTGATTTTTTGGTCTCATTGTAGACGTCGACAGCGCCTCCATTTATTTTCAAATTGATAGCGTCCTTGGTACTTGTCATACACCTCTGCTTTATTTAAGTTCCATTTCAGTTCGACGTTGTTGTCCGTTTTGATGTGTTTCCTCGTCATATAGTAAGGAGATTCATCGTATTCGTCTCCAGCCATCTGAATCTGGTCATCAGCAAAAAAAAGTATCTTTCGTAGTGAGCAGTCTTTAATAATTTAAGCCATTCCACTTTTGTTGTGTCACTCCATTCGAGTTTCATTAAAATAATTTTAAAATTTGTTGGGAGTATTGTTGGAGATCCTTGTCTCAAGCCTTTTGCTGACGTTCTTGTTACCTCAACGAGGTAACTCGTTAGCTATAATATTTTAGATGTCTCCTTAGCTATATAATATCTGAGATAACTCGATAGCTATAATATTTTAGATGTCTCCTTAGCTATAATATTTGTATTCTAGTTTCCAGTTTTTTATACAAACTCTTTATTACTGTTGTGCATGGTCCATGGAGGCTTTTTGGGGCTGCTGCTGTATAAAACACGGTAGAGATCTTTTATGTGTAGACATACTTACTGTATAAGTCTGTGTAGAGTTATAAGCATATATACTATACCAGAGGCTTTTCCTAGGTTTATGATCACTGCGTGCCTTTCTCTGTTCCTTGCTCAGCTCTTCTGCACAACTTGTGTTGCAAAAACTATATCATCCTGCCTTAGGAAAACCATCCTACCGTGTACCAATTTCTTCCTTACGTATATTTATCGTCTGTTCTACACGCAACATTTTCGTGCGTCCATATAATATAGTAATCGGCATAATACTTTAAAGGCAATGAGCGTAATACGGTATATACAACCACACTGGTGTCAACACTATTATTATTAAATAGCTATCGAACAGGCCATTTAGGCCCAAGGCTTTATAATTTTTCCTCATTTTTCCCTATCCTTGGCTTTACTCTCCCAGTCTTGGATATCTTTTTTTTTTTTAAATCCGCCACGGCAACGTTTTTCTACCTTCTTCCTGGATCCCGGCCTGCATACAGCTGCACTCTTCACAGTCCATCCTTGTTCCATCCTCTTTACATTGCTTACCGACTGCAATCTTCTTGCCCCGACGAACACGCCTATTGTTCATTCACTGTAAGCATTGTACAGCCCCTCATTTGTTCTCCAAACGTTTCTACCTTCCGTTTTCTACCCCCTCCCCCATATTATTCTGGCTGACTTCCTTTCTTACCTCCTTAGTGTTTTCTGTGGACTTTTATTCATAACCCACGAGTCAAACATATATAGCGCCGCCAGTCACAGTATAATTTTACAGAGTTCTAGTTTTGTGTTTCTATAGGCCTATAACGTCTTCGTCATTAATTATCTTCCAAGTACACCTATTCTCTCTCCTGAATCATGCCTCAATCTCCTTCTCTTCCTTACATTTATGTCACTCTTACTCCCAACTATAAAAATTCCATTTTCCCCACATATGTATCTAACTGTAGTTTGCCATTTAGCCTCGAGAGTCTACATGTTCCCATTCCCATCACCTTATATTCTTTGGGTTCAGTAGTTCAGTTACATTCCCATCTTGTGCACCACCTCTACCAATCTTTTCTTATTTATTTCAGTTCCCTTTCTCCCTTCGTTACTAACGCCACGTCGCGTCGTCTGCATGTCCTATCACTTAGTGGATTTTGTACAACGTGTGTCCTACCCAGTTTACATGATTGTATTGACAATCTGCTAAAGAAACATATTAAATGACAAAGTTGAGAGGAGCTCGCCATGTATAAACCTACACTATAAATACATTAAATACGATGTAGGCATAAACCACTGAAAACGTTAGTTAAAACGCCAAAAAGTTGAACCCTTTGTTAAAAATTCAGATATCGATGAATTATTCAAATGAGAATAAGAACTGAAACCGTAATCGATACTTTCAAATCGAAGTAACGTTTCGTTAGGTTAGGGTATAGTCAGAAAACGTACAAAAAAATGAAAATTAAATACCTATCGCAGTGAAATATAGTAAGACCTTGCTACATCGTAACTATCGCTGTTTCGGAATTCTGGCTAATTTGGACTCTTAAGTACACCCAATTCATTCGGGTTGCTCTTCCGACTTAGTGGAACATATTGCTACGTTCGTTGAGATGAACGGTAATTACG
Organism: Magicicada septendecula; assembly: GCA_034769895.1. NCBI lineage: Eukaryota > Metazoa > Arthropoda > Insecta > Hemiptera > Cicadidae > Magicicada > Magicicada septendecula. The sequence continues at coordinate 103,411,828 of CM068376.1, forward strand.
TAACGATCTGAGATCGTCTTTCTACACGTTTCTCGACTAGCCTGGCGCATGCCACCGTTGGGCAAGGTCGGGATTTGATCTATTTCCAGATGGTTATAGCAATTGTAACTACGCAAGTTATGCTCGTCGTGCCGCTCCGAAAATGGAAGATTATTCTGGAACCTCCACGGGGTTTATATAAACGTCAGCGGCTGGCTTACAAGTTCAGTTACACCTGGCGGTTTGAGGTTCAGAGTTGTTGTGGCGGTTGAGTGGGAAGTGATCGTTATGTTAATTAGTGCGAAACTGTAATAAAGTGACATTTATTGTTGGATAACTTTAACTTGAATTATTGTATGATACTGCTCTGGTTATTTATAACTGCTGTTTGTGGCTAATTAAAGTTTGTAATTAGTGACTTCATTGGTGTCATTTATCTGTTTCCACTGAACTAGCACGACGATCGGCGAGACAGTCGTAACAATATGATGTTATTATTCAGGTTTAAAATCAAAATGTTCGATGTCAGTTTAAATTCCGTTCCGATCTAGTGGCGAAAATTCAAATAAGAATTGTTAGGCTCGAACAGTAGTAGAATTCACAGTAATATATTCAATAACACATGTTCATTCCGTAATTATCTTCTATTGCTTTTATTTAAAAGTACTCTATTTTTTTCACGTTGACTTCAATACTACAGGTCTAAGTGACGGTTGTGTTTATGATAAATAGAAATATTGTTTATAGGTTCCACTGTTGTGTTCCAGTTTTATTATAATTACGTAGTACTGTTTCAGTCGTATATTCGGCTAAAAAATTATAGTGTTCTGTATTAAGTTTTTTTTTTTTAACGGGACGTTACTTCATTCTACCCTTTCGAAAAGTTTTTTCTTTAAGTATTTTATTGTGTATAATTGGAATAACATCTAATTCAAACGTTGTTTTAACTCACAAACATAAGACCCGAATTTAGGCTGCTCAGGTACAATCAACGTGTGCATCTGTGTACCGTCCGGACTAAATTCGTTCAGTTAAATCGAAATTTTACTAATTCAAAGTTCTACTAATTCGGAACGGTCTCGTCCTCCCAAGTAGTCCGAGGTAATGAGATTTTACTGTACCAATAATGTGATAGTGTCTTATTTATTATATACTACAGATATAAAGATAAATAGTATTAATAGTGTGGAATAGACATATACGCCCGCGCGCGCGTGTGTGTGAAGACATACATATTTATACTCTAGATTTTACGGTACATGCCTACATATTATAGTCTCAGCGTAGTACACAGATATTATCATTGCACAGGGTTGCTATATGTAACGGATTACACGGATTATGGTGTAGAAAGAACAATTCAGCGGAACAAACAAAACTCGTGATTCCGATATTTTCGTTTTGGGAAATCAACTTCGGCTAATTTAAGATTGCCGCCTCAAGTATCTGAAATCTCACCACGTTTGTAGAAAAAGGCACAGTGGCTGGTAATCTCTGTTAAGACGCGATAGTTGCGCTTCCGTCAATTCTGTTTCCGTTAATTCCTTGTTGATAGTTAACGCTGGCGTCGCTTGGTCCATTTCCTTGTTCCTCTGTGCAGTGTGCACACGTATGCTTTAATATACTTAAGATTTGATTGACTCTTAAATTTACTGTAGTTACAAAAGGGTGTTGCAGTAGACAGCTCAGAAGGTTACTATTAACTTTTCTCTAGTCTAATCTGGAAACGTTGAGCTAATGCTTCTTGTTCTTCACGTCCTTATTGTCAGCGTATTCTATATCATAAGTTATAAACAAAACTTCGAATCCAAAACAGTGTTTCAATGCTATATTAATCCGATAAATCTAACAGCGCTATGTTGTCAGAGACATTGAAGTGGCGTCTGACGTTTTGGCACTACATAGTAGTGTGCGTCTCCCTAGCTGCCGTTGTCAGAGACATTGAAGTGGCGTCTGACGTTTTGGCACTACATAGTAGTGCGCGTCTCCCTAGCTGCCGTTGTCAGAGACATTGAAGTGGCGTCTGACGTTTTGGCACTACATAGTAGTGTGCGTCTCCCTAGCTGCCGTTGTCAGAGACATTGAAGTGGCGTCTGACGTTTTGGCACTACATAGTAGTGCGCGTCTCCCTAGCTGTCGTTGTCAGAGACATTGAAGTGGCGTCTGACGTTTTGGCACTACATAGTAGTGCGCGTCTCCCTAGCTGCCGTTGTCAGAGACATTGAAGTGGCGTCTGACGTTTTGGCACTACATAGTAGTGCGCGTCTCCCTAGCTGTCGTTGTCAGAGACATTGAAGTGGCGTCTGACGTTTTGGCACTACATAGTAGTGTGCGTCTCCCTAGCTGCCGTTGTCAGAGACATTGAAGTGGCGTCTGACGTTTTGGCACTACATAGTAGTGCGCGTCTCCCTAGCTGTCGTTGTCAGAGACATTGAAGTGGCGTCTGACGTTTTGGCACTACATAGTAGTGCGCGTCTCCCTAGCTGCCGTTGTCAGAGACATTGAAGTGGCTTCTGACGTTTTGGCACTACATAGTAGTGCGCGTCTCCCTAGCTGCCGTTGTCAGAGACATTGAAGTGGCTTCTGACGTTTTGGCACTACATAGTAGTGCGCGTCTCCCTAGCTGTCGTTGTCAGAGACATTGAAGTGGCGTCTGACGTTTTGGCACTACATTGTAGTGCGCGTCTCCCTAGCTGCCGTTGTCAGAGACATTGAAGTGGCTTCTGACGTTTTGGCACTACATAGTAGTGCGCGTCTCCCTAGCTGCCGTTGTCAGAGACATTGAAGTGGCGTCTGACGTTTTGGCACTACATAGTAGTGCGCGTCTCCCTAGCTGTCGTTGTCAGAGACATTGAAGTGGCGTCTGACGTTTTGGCACTACATAGTAGTGCGCGTCTCCCTAGCTGACGTTGTCAGAGACATTGAAGTGGCGTCTGACGTTTTGGCACTACATAGTAGTGTGCGTCTCCCTAGCTGCCGTTGTCAGAGACATTGAAGTGGCGTCTGACGTTTTGGCACTACATAGTAGTGCGCGTCTCCCTAGCTGCCGTTGTCAGAGACATTGAAGTGGCGTCTGACGTTTTGGCACTATATAGTAGTGCGCATCTCCCTAGCTGCATGTTGTCAGAGACATCGAAGTGGCGTCTGACGTTTTGGCACTACATAGTAGTGCGCGTCTCCCTAGCTGCCGTTTATTCTAACACAAGTTTAGATTTTTTTAATTTTTAAAAACGTTTATACAACTGTAATATTGTAATACTGTGGTTCTTGGTAACAAATATGACTTCGTATTGATCATACTAATAGATAAATTATGACCTGTTTTTTAAACCTAGATCACGGAAATGTCCTGGTTTATTACTCCTGGATTAGGCATATACCAACCATATCACTGCATTATCACTCTCACCCTTTCTTTTCCTTCTCTAAAACCCACGCGCTACTGAACGTATATCTCCTCCAAATCGTTTCAAGCTTGACGATTCTCCTATAATCACAGCCGGCTGTTTTACACCTTCCAGTCATCGCTTCTTCGCTCACTACACCACACGCCACGTTCATACATTATATTATCCCATCTATCGTATATTGTCATTTCGTAGTATCTCGCCACTTATTCCACGTAGGCCTAGATCTTGCTATCCGCGGCCTTTCAGTGCTATGCACCGTTTCATGATTCTTCACAGGTTTACCATTTTATCAACATTTTTGCTGGTAAAGGTTCAAGGTTCAGCATCGTATGTTATAACTGTGAAATATGCACATCCAATACTGAAATGCCACGAAATTGTCGAGACCTTATACAACTTTTTCTTTATAAACTAAAAGCTTATGAAGTATAAGCTATTCACGTCTTATTCTTCGGTTGATTTAATCAGTGGACTTATCTTTACTTAAACTTTGTCTGCAAGTCTGCGAATATTACTGCTAGCAATCGTATAAAATGATTCAACCATTCTCCATTAATAGTCGCTCTTTGTAATTTTGTTAATTGCTTTAAAGGTACAGACGTGAGATACCTTAGACATGAGATATTATTTGCCCTTTTCCTTAAGGAGGTTGGGTATTATTGCTGTATTAGCTTACGCTATTTTCCATGAACAGTTTTGGTAAGCTACAAAATATAGTGTAGCCTATTTCTATTTGCAAGTACATATGAAACATGTGTTTTGTTACCTATTCTTATCTTCTTTTCTTAAATGTATTGAAGTTTTTAATTGTTCAAAGTACCTATAGCCCTATGGATTGAGAATAATTCTGTCTACATGTTGTAAACAACTACAGTATTTACTCGGAACTAAAATACAGTGACTTGATTCTGAACATTTGACAACACTATTCCTTCTTTAGGTGGAACGACAGTAATAGAAGCAGCTCAGTTATACTCCTCTATTACGTGTATTGTCAAAGTTTTAATAAATCTAAATAAGGATTTCTTTTATTGTCAAGATCATCTCGTCACCTCCGCAAACAAGAAAATCAAAATAAGTTCGAAGTTAAAACATTTTTTTTTAATACATATGGTCTGCTATATAGTCAAAAACCTGTAATTGGTATAGTCATGAAATTAAACAAAATTCGAAGTGGAACGGTCTGTGCGTACATGTATGTAAATATATTTGCAGTAAACTGAATTTAATAAGTCTACTTATTTTTCCATAAACGAATAAAAGAAATTTCATAAAATGGTTAAAAAAATAATGTTTGAAAATAGCGCTACGAAATGCGCAAATACGTGGCTGGACAAACATTTTATTGAAGTTGGCATACAAATCAGTTCACCAGTAGAGGCTAAGGAGTGCTTGTACTGAACGCCGTGTTCTGTCTTAGATTTACGTATGCACGAAATAACGGACACGTTTTAGGATTTTCCTTGTGTTTTTAAATGATAATAAAACGAGAAATTAAAAAATACGAAAGAATTATTAAGTACGATTCAAAGAACCGTGTACAACGATAGGCACATCTGTATAAGATTCGAATAGCAAACAAAAAACTGATTAGAAATTTCAACTTCCTATGGAACAAATTACTTCACCATAAATATCATTAACCTAGTTGGATACACTTCGTGCTGGATAAACTTCCCATGGCTACCTCTTTCCTATTCGCTAAGAGGACATAACCTCAAAAACTAGGATAAAACCGTGAACCATCCTTCAATTACCAGACAAGCAGGGATGATTATACGAAATGATTTCGAACTCACCAGACGGCTGTAGCGTATAACAATTACAACTATTCGAACCACCAATTAGTCTATTTATTTAATTCGTCACATTGTTTAATTTTGGATATATCCATTTTTCTTTATCCTCATGGATGGGTGTTAACCCTGAAACCCCCCTCATTGCGCCACTCAGCTAAAACAAAATTGTTCACTGACATCTTTTGCGATATTTCACAAATTGTTCCAAAACAAGCGGAAAGTTTCTGACTCACGAACATGTGTAGCCTCGTCCCTCTAAATGTTATACATACGCTTAAAAAAACAAAAAAAAAAAAAACACGTTAAAAACTGTTGGCTGTTGTGAATGTTACGACTTAAGATTTGTCGCAATATGTCATGCAATGTGTAGTTGAAAACGGAGCGACAAGTGTCAGACACCTTCATAGAGTCTATCCAAAAGGATACCGGCCCAAATCCACCCTAAGTAGTTCCCGTTCTGGCGTAGTGTTCTCGTAGTTGGTCTAAGACGTGCCTATAGAAAGTGCAGAGACGGATCGGCAGCAATAACGAGGGTCTTCTACTTTCTCATGCTAACAATTTCGTGAGTTTGCTGCGGGAATACAGCGTAATAGCGCAGTAACTACAGAAGCTTTGTTGATGTCTCAATACGAAGCTCCCTGAGAGAAAGTGGGTAAAGTGAGATCGGTGCCAAATATTTTAAGAAAATTACAACTCGTTTTAGTAAAAGTGTAAAAACAAAAGTATACAGACGACTGAAAGCATATGGGAGTTTTAAGCAGCTTATGGAGCACCTTTACTTACCACTTTTGTTATAACTCAAAGACTGAAATCATAAAAAAGTAGATCACACTTGTTTTTGACGTATTTTGTGGAGAAACGTGGTTTAAACAAAACATACATATATAGTTTTTAGATGCCAATTTAAATACGAAATGTCTGGTGATTGTGAATTTCATTGTACAGTACTCACCGTGTATTGTTCCCTGCTTGTACGAGAAGACAACAGCTATTTGTAAGAATACAAGAAGGCCACAGTAAAGCCAGACCCTCTCTATCATCGCTCCACCCCTGTTAATCATCACACAATTAATCACAAATTATCACAATACCTTCATTTCAATAAGATATAATTATATTAATTACAATTAATTTTTTTTTAATTTCATTGGCACTACAAGTAGGCTCTAGTAGCTTCATGAACTCTCCCGCTCCTCGCTTGTGTTAAAAGTATTACCTCATTGGATGATAAAATTGTTGTTTTAGACAAGCAGTAATATCACACATGATAAACAGTCGAACGTTGTTGAAAATGTCCAATAAAATGTTTGCCTGTCTACAACGAGAATCGAGTTACAACGTTACAACACGAAATTGACGCGATTTGCAGTGAGGATCAACCAGATGCTCCTGTTTTGTGTGTGTGTGTGTGTGTGTGTGTGTGTGTGTGTGTGTGTGTGTGTGTGTGTTGTGTGTGTGTGTGTGTGTGTGTGTGCGCGCGCGCGCGCGCGTGTTTGTGTTTCCCGTTACTATTTTCATGGTCTATGTTTTGACTTTCGATCACGACTACTCTTCCAAAGTGGAGTCAATGCTATCCTTTCGTTGTTTAAACCTGCCCCCGCTCCTCTTTGTAGGATACATCGCGTGCGTTTACTTTTATTTCAACCCACTTTTGCCAATAGGCAAGGATTCTGCACTGTTATTGGCTGTTTCTCATAGCCACAGCCAGTTTGATAACAGGGCCCACTTTTTCGTTACATCAGTCATAGCCATGTTCATAGTACACGTAACACTGCTTCTGTTTATTCGTGCAGTCAACTAAATAATAACATCTATTACTTAAGAATTTAACAGCCATTAAATCATCCATTGAGTATTAATGACAGATACACATTCACGAAGCTCCGTTAAAATATAAGACAATGGACGTTAAAATTGTTAGTTAACGGGAGATTTAGGCACGGAAACAGCGACAACTAATCTAAAAATTCTGTTCAAGATTACTTTCATGTAGCTATGTTATTCTTTATTTATGTTACTTTCATCTATGTATGTATGACTTGTATGAGTTATACATATGTATAACTGTATGTATGTTACTTTCATTTATGTTATTCAAGTAGACGTTGGCGTATTTTAAATAAAATGATGAAAGATTGTTTGTGGGCTCAGAGGTACAGTTTTTAAAACATAGATTATCAGTCACTAAAAGAAAACTACAGTATTGATATTGTACAAGATGCCTCACGTAGAAACGGGAATAATTACAGGATATTTGCTGCTGATAAATTTAAAGAAAACGTTTATATAAACATAGGCCCGGAAACATTTTGCTTTCGAGTTACGGCTCTTGAAAAATTCGTCCGTTTTCGGAAAAAAGAGGCTATAAATTGAATTTTTGGGACAAAAATTGCGGCGCAAAGTTAGTGGTTTTGACTGTCATACGAGCTAAAACATTTACAAACACTATCCCAGAACTGTGTCTTCATTACTTATGGGGAAAATTCTTGTAAAGCCCCCAACATTGGAGTCGACACAATTTTTAGGTTTAACGTAAAAGCTTGTCAAGTTACAATACACGTAATTTTGATAAAGACTTGCATACCTTTATGTCTTCATGACAGTATTCGTTATAATATTAAATTCACTATTACGTCTAAACAGACACGCTATAATACAGTCCACTTAAAAATAAGTAGCAGAAATACTACATAGATTTACCACTACTTCTAAATAGTAGATACAACACAGATTACATGAACACAAAATGAAACACACAACTATGTCACTTGGACAAGCATATAAGTGACATACAGACTACAAACGACAAAATTGATAAATGATTACTATGAAAATAAAAAGAAATTAGCAATAATGAAACTTAAAAAATGGAATCGATCAATCCTAGTTGGAAGAGAATGTAAACGCTGAGACATGTTTGAGTACTCTTGACTTGGCAATACGTAAGCAAAACATACTCGCTGTGTTAATGAAAATTATTTTCTAAATTCCAGTAAAAGTGAAATTATTAATCTGTAAATGACTTTTAAAATTCAAAATATCCTCAAATTTAACTTTGGTATGATTTTTTGTGGACGAATAAGATTTACCCAAATATTGGAAACTGCAACCCTCAGCTGATATTAAATATTGTTCCACATGATATCTTTATAGCTGCAGCACCAAAAAAAAACTTACTTCCCCGTGGTGAATGTTGCGAAGAGTATGCAAAGCTTTCTGACGCAATTTTATATTTCTCCATACTAATGAAAATTCCAGACGTCGGCATTTTATCAAGTTTAATTTTCAAACGACCATAATACATTCGTCGTTCTCCGTCGCGACAGTCTCAGGCGAATTTTTAATTCACACTTTAAAGTACAATCGGAAGTGTTTTTCAGCGGGATTATTTGCTCATTATTTCAGCGGGATTATTTGCTCATTATTTCAGCGGGATTATTTGCTCATTATTTCAGCGGGATTATTCGCTCATTATTTCAGCGGGATTATTTGCTCATTATTTCAGCGGGATTATTCGCTCATTATTTCAGCGGGATTATTTGCTCATTTCTTGAGCTCGTGATTTCTAAAAGGTACATCAACTTAAAAATGAAATTGGCTTCAATAAGTATTCCCTGTCTTTCAATGGAAAGTCAAATAACAAATTTTGTTTACTTAGATTAATTATTTAGTTATATTAATTCGTTAATAATTATCTTTTGCAAGTTAGCAAATGAAAAAACGTAACGTTCTAATTTTGTTACTGTTTTGATTTCAATTAAGTTTCTTCTACTCTAATATGCTATTTATATCTGCTTTTTTTTTAAATACAGAATTCAATTAATTTTATTAATAAAAATTGAACCTTCTGAAACGCTGAAGACGTGTGTTTACCAGAGGCTTCTCGATTATCATTGGCTTTGGGGAAACAAAGGCTCGATATCACATTCGATGTTTAGTCAATTGTTATTTGGTTAAAAACTGAGGTAGTGTTCGCTGTGCTAAACGAATGTACGAACCAAAAAGTCTTGAAGAACTTAAAAATATATTTAGGAAGTCTGCTTACGATTCAAACGGTTCCTTTTTTACAACAATGTAAGTAAACAGAATTTTTATACAACAGTATAAATAAATACGTTAATTAAATATAAATTTCTTAAGATGATTACAATTTATAAGAAAAAGTGAAACACAGCTAGGCTATGCATTACTTACGATATAATTAACGTGGAAAACAGATTTTAAAAAGAGTTTTTATATTGTGGCAAAATTTAAATTGTTGTAACCAAATTCAAAAGTTAAATTCTTAAGAGACTATAAATTTTTCTAGACTTCCAATCCGTAAAAGTCAATAAACGCATACAAAGCTATTTTTAAATATGATGATTAGGGTCTAGCGTATGAACATGTGTGTGTGTGTGTGTGGGCGCGCGCGCAAAACAATTCATTTTCCATAAATTGGAAAATTTACATCGCAAATATAAAACTAATCGCAAAATACAAAATTCCGCTGCTATAATAACACTAACTAGTTTTATATAGTACGATTACAATTGATGTAACTACATCACAGGAATTGTTCCATTTCAGAGTGACATCGCAAGCCAAAGCTAGAAAGTTGACGCAGAAAAATTACAACCATTTAGGCTAATCTTTTCTTAAAAGTAACAGAATGACTTATTCATAGACCCTAATGTCACCTTAATTTTATCTTGTCTTTTGCGTGTTATTCTCCTAAATAACCTGATGTGAAGATGGTGATTTTTGGTTTCGAAATGACGTGATTAAAAGAGGTTTTATACTGTTATCAGATAGTTGGACTACGTAATTCACATACTAAATTACCAATGATTTTTTTTATATTGGAGATATGCAAAAGCTTTACACATATAAATTTTGGACACATTAATTCAACAATATATCACTTCTTAATAAAATCTAAAATATTTTTTACTTAAATTGTAAAAAAAACTAAAACTTAATTATAACTAAACTAAAACTAAAACTAAAAAGGACCATTTGCTCCTTTTATTTTTAAATTTAAAATTCATAACTACTGAATTTTGACATAGTTTCGGCTTAATCCAGTTCTTAGTCTCCCAGTTTAATAACTTAATCGAGTTTTGGATTTTCAGATCTTAATCCAGCGCTGTTGGCCCTATGACAATCCCAAGTAGGAATATGGGTGTTGAAGTCCCCAACCAGGAGTAATGGAGATGATAGTTGCTCGACCAGATCCTGTATATCTTCCGCTCGCCGTGTAGAATCTGGAAAATATGCGCAGCAGATTATCATCTTCAGTGGCTATAGTAAACTGATAGCTAGTGCTTGTAGAGACGTAGTATGGCTGATGGGATATGTGGTGCTAAGAAATATAGCAACGCTTCCCCTAGATCTGATGCTTGCTGTAACATCACAGCGTACCGACTCGTATCCCTTCATATTAAAAAAGTTCTTTTAGCCTCAAATATGTTTCCACTTCGCAATAATGCGAAGTGCAGTCATTAATATTCCACTGAAGGATGCTCTCCATGCTGTATGTCGAAGAATCAGTTGCTACGGACTGTCCTTACTTTCTTAGCTTCCGTTTTGACCAGCCTTTCTTCTTCTTCTATTGTTGCTTGCCGAGGTCGGCCAGGTCACTGAGGTCAGTGAGGTCGGTGGTACCAGCAATGGAGCTGGACTCCGATTCGGAGACATTTCTTACCCCAGCTTTCATTTTTAGAAAATCCTCCCTGGTGGTTTTGGAGGACGGGGTGATGAACGACGGCATACTCTCACCGTTTCGAAACAACGAGGTTTGTGCCCGCCCTTCTTGGTGGAAAATATATGGGTCTTCCAGCAGACCCGTCCTGACTTTCTCTATGCATCGTCTGTATGTCTGTCTCAGCCACACTGTCTTTTTGACCTTCTCATTTCCTGTAGTCTTCATAAAAGTAGCGCTCACGAAACTGCGTCACTGCATGTAGTATATCCTTTACAATAGGTACGGTTAAGCCTTTTATTTTACAGTCTGTGCGTATTTAATGTCGCCTTTGTTGACTGGGCATATACACGTTTCTTCGCATCGAAGTAGCTAACTTTTCTCAGTGTACCTACTTCCCAAATAGCCACCTCTTGATTATAAACGGCACAATTGTGTGGCGAGATGAATGCTGACCGTTGCAGTTGTTACATTTCATGAGCCGACTTCCCATAGAAGTATATCTTCACCCGAGCATATCTTAACGCAGTACGTTCAAAATACAAGCACTGAAAGTACTGCATTGGCTGAGGTACGAAAGCTCTCACAGCGTATGAATGCTTGCTCTGATCTTTCCTGCCTAAGTTGTCCTGTTGAAGGTTAGGACGTGGGACGCAGGTGGGAGCCTCCGACATGCAATAACACCTTGTGGGGGCAAGCACAGTCGTAATTTCTTCCTCTGTGCAGTTAAGTAGGTCACTGCACAATACTACCATCTTTGTGGTATTCAGAGTGGTATAAGTTACAACTTCGACATCTATTTTCCATACCTTTTGCGGTTTGATCAGTTTTGAATTCTGTTGATCGTTCAGGGTCTCCACGAATGGTCCACCTCCGGCTTTTCGGAAATCCTGAAAAATTGATCCTGCGGATTTTATATCAGGAAATGACTCATTTTTTCGAAGTCACTTTCCTTTCTCTTAACAACTAGATGCTTAAGCACCAACGAGGCAGACGATATACGAAATCTTTCGGCATCAACCAAGGAGTACAGCTCCCTTCTCTTCACCCTCCGATGAGAGCTTCTCCCTAGACGAAGGTTTTTTAAGGAACACGCCAACCCTAAAATTAACTTGGGAACCTTGCGTATGAGTCCCACTAGTACCGGTGAAATAACCAGATCACCATGGCAGCGTCCTCGAGTACCGTAGCTAAGATTAAGTACAACAGAGTGTATCCTGGTGATCTGAGGCCATCGTTCGCTACTTACTAACGTAGTCATCCACCCATTGGTACGATCGGTCCCACCGTATATTACGGTGTGTTTTCCAACGGTACTCACAACCTTGTCAATACTTTGTTACCAGTGTCCTGTAAGCTAGCTAAAGAACGACAGCTGTTTCCGAGGCAAAGACGTAGGATGTTGTAGGTTGTTGTTGGCATATGGTTGAACGTCTGGCGAGCGTTGTTGTTGTTGTTGTTGTTGTCGTCGTCGTCGTCGTTGTTGTTGTTGTTGTTGTTGTTGTAGTTGTTGTTGTTGTTGTTGTTGTTGTTGTTCTTCTTCTTCTTCTTCTTCTTCTTCCTCCTCCTCTTCTTCTTCTTCTTCTTCTTCTTCTTCTTCTTCTTCTTCTTCTTCTTCTTCTTCTTCTTCTTCTTCTTCTTCTTCTTCTTCTTCTTATTATTATTATTATTATTATTATTATTATTAATATATTACTCTGAGAGTTGCCCCCACTGTGATGTCTTAAATTCGTCATCGTTCTGCAGTATCATACAGTAATGTCCTATCACTTACGTAATCTCTTATACGCACCAGGTATTTGGGTATCTGAAACGTACGCTCCAAAGGGATCGAGGGACCAGATAATCGTAATGGTGCAGAGGCAATGGTTGAGGCTGTGATGGGGCTGATTCAACGGGGGTGCGATGAGCTTATGCCCAGAAAAAGACTCCGAAAAATAGGCGCCCATTCTACTGGTGGGCGGAAAAGAGTGCTGCTCTCAGAAAAAGAAATGCCTCCAGCTGACGTAAAAAGTCCACGGGCACAGAAAGAGGGAGAGAAGCTGACCTCAGATCAGCAGAGCATAAGGCAGCAAACAAGAACTTGCGTAAAGCTATTAGACGACAACAGGAACTTTGTTAGAAAGCACTGGAAGAAGAAATTAACAGAGATCCATTGGTACGAGGATATAAAATTGTAACCCGCAAGCTCGGAGGTTTTGCGTCAGAAAGGCCACAGGACTCACCCGCAACTGTTGCTGCACATGTTTGATATTTGCCTCAGAGCAGGAGTTTTCTGTTCGCGTTGGAAAAGTGTAAAGCTGGTCCTTATCAGCAAAGGCAAAGCGGATGTCAATTCCCCGGCATCCTAAAGGCCTTTGTGTATACTGGACACTACTGGAAAGGTGCTAGAAAAATTGTTGAAACCGTGTTTTTTTCAGGCTATAAAGGACTCCAGAGATTTATCTGACAGACAGTATGGTTTTCGAAAGGGCAGGTCTACAGTAAACGCAATTGATATAGTAGTTGACCCCGCAGGGGTAACCGAACGAGAGAACCACTTCTATGCTTGTTGGTTATACTGGACACCAAAAACGCGTTAACTCAGCGAACTGGAGTGATGTGCTTGACGCTTTGCAGCTTATGTTTCGTATACCCAAATACCTGTTGCGCATTATTAGAGATTACCTAAGTGATAGACATTACTGTATGATATTGCAGGAGGATGGCGAATGCAACTGCACAGACAAGTGGAATGGTTCATATGATGGCATTCTTCGGATAGACATGCATTGAAAATACATTCTTAGTGGGGTATGCTGATGATACTGCAGCTATTGTTATAGCAGGAGGTGTAGAGCTGGCTCGGACGAGACTATGGCTCGGACGAAACTAAGGCAAGTTATGCGACGGGTCAGTTCCCGGATGACAGATCACGGTTTAAAACTGCCAAAAAAAATCGTACTACTCACAAAGAGGCATCTGTCCAACATCTTGCCAATGCAGGTCGGGGAAGAAACTGTGCAGACAAAAAATCTGCGGTTAAATATCTGGGAATAATGCTGTATACAAAGCTCACGATTTGAGCACAAATAAAATGGGCGGCTGATAAGGTTGCAACTGTGAGTAGAATTATGGCGAACACCAGCGGGTCTGAAACCTTCCTGACGTCAGTTACGTTCTCAGTACTACTTTATTCTGCAGAGATCTGGGTTGGTGCACTCAAACTCCAGAAATATAGAAGACGAATGTCAGCAGTGGCTTTCTCCTACCCCACGATTTCGGACTCCGCGGTTCTTGTTGTCGTTGGAATACGTCCAGTCGATATACTGGCACAGGACTGGAAACAAATTTACAAGAGGAAGGCCAAAGTAGATAAAATACAAGCTGACAGGGAGGCCAGGGCCCATACTATGGCACAGTGGCAGGAAAGATGGACATGTGACACGAAGGGAAGATGACCGCTACGCTCATAAAGCAGTTAGCTGAGTGGACTAATCGCAAACATGTAGAGATTAGTTAGTTTCTAACACCATTTCTAACTGATCACGGGATGTTCCGGACTTATCTCTGTATGATGAGGAAAGTAGACATACCAGACAGGAACGTCTGGTAAACAGGAACTAGATGATGTGCAACACACGTTTTTCACCTGTGGTAGAAAGAGGAGAGGCAAACTCTAGAGAATATAATGGGAGAGATCACACCTGACAATATCATCGGACTGAACCTGCAGAGCGAACACCACTTGGATCGTGTAGCGGCCTGCATAGAGAAGGTTCTAAGACAAAAAAAGAAAACAGAAAATGATCTTGATATGGCCGCTGATAGAATAGCAGAAAGGAGGTAACGTGGACCCGCTGAAGTTTTGAAATAGATGAACGTCCAGGTAGACGAAGAACAAGACCCTGAATTATTGCGAAAGCTGAGTCCCAGGGTGGTTCGATGCCATGGAAAAGAGGGTTTGTGGTTTTGGTAGGTATGAGTGCGGACACTCCTGCGGTGTACATTAGTTTTCCACAGTTTCCCTCGTAAAAAAAGATATTATTATTATTGGTGTTGTCAAAAAACTTTCATAATATCAATGTTGGACTGAAGAAGTCTTTCACAACACTTTAACCACCTTTTCTTGTTCTCGGGAGACGCTCGCTTCTGATACTGAATTGTTTGTTTTTTAAATGATATTTTTCCCACTGCCCCAACCATCTCATTCTGACCTAGGCATTTCCTACATTTTTATTTTGTACTCTAGCTTCCCATTTGTTTTCACTGTTTTGTTCTTGTTCATTCTTAACAAGAACTCCCCCCGAAAATTAGCTGTTTTCTTTTTTTAATGTAATCTGAAATTAAGTTTAGTTTTGATCCCTCTCTTGGTGCCTCGTGGTCGCCTCTTTCACTCATCATAAATATTTTATTTCATCTTGTGTTTTACGTTTCACCCCTATTTCTAACTTAAATCAAAATCAAAATCACCCTAAAATCAAAATCACACTAGCAAATTCCCTGAGCAGCAGAACTAGATCACTATTTTGAACGAAATGTATTTATTGGTAGATAAAATCAGATTAATAAATTTTAGTACGGGTATTTTGAACCTGTGAGTAAGACGAAAGACGAAAAACGCCACAAGGAAGTGACCGTGCATTGCTTCTTATATTTCATATTTTTTGTTTTTAGTTATTTATTTTTTACTTTTTATGTGTTTTGCACACATATACAAATGAGAAGGTTACAATTAATATGCTAAGCATCAAAGTTAATTACTCTATACAAAAAAAAACTAATATTGTTGTAATAGAGTGCAGTCATCCACATAGACTGTTACAATTTTTTTTTCAAAATTTTGCTTCTGTTTTTGGCCCATGGTTACTCATAAGTTAAAACAATTTACAAGCAAACACTCAAGTGTCTGAGTTAAAGTTCCCTTTCATCTGACGAAATTTTACAGTTCATTCAACAACTGAACAATGCTTCCAATATTCAATATATGCTATATGCTTTCAATATTTTGTGAATGCTTACAATATTCATAATTTTTTACAATTTTTTTCAAAATATTGACGACCGCTTTTTAGACTGTTCTATCAATAAATTATTAAATTTCCAAAACGGAACGATATGTTTTGTTTAAAATTCTCTTTTATTTGATATCTTACACGATTAATTTTTTTTTTTAATGTTGATCCCTTTTTGAAATTTTGATTTTGTTAGAAATTTTCAAAACCGAACAGTATATTCAGATTTTGTTTAAAATTCTCTTTAATCTGTTACACACATGGATTTTTTTTTAATTTTGACGCCTAACTTTTTTGCCTCTCCGCCACCTTATTTAAGGAAAGATTGATTATAAAAAAAACGATGGGGTTATGTGGGGTAACAGTATAACACCCATTCTAAGTTTTACGGAAGTTGGTTATTCCGTTCTAAGGTTATCATGAGAGGGTGAAAGGCAAAATTAACCGGAATAGTCAGACAGACATTACCAAACTGTCGAGTTAATACTAAGAACTCGTTTCACTCGTTCAATAAACTAGGTCTCTATACAGTATTAAGCAGTGTGTCTCAGTTCTTTTTGATATTTTTCTTTTCTTAGAAGTGTATTTTTGATAGCATGAAATAATTTTGTACATTATTACTGTATTTATTTATATCCATATTTTGTCTATTACTCGTGTCTACTATGACGTCTAGGTACTGAACCTGATTGATTTGCCCAGTTGCTGGGCTGCCTTCGCAGGATCACCGTTTTTTATTTCTCCTCCTCTCGCTACACATAGGTGAATATGAATTGCAAGTAATGTAGCAATTAAAATCGGAGACAATAGGAAACGTCCGTCTCCTATGCAAGAGATTCCTAGTGCATGAAGTTTGCACTAGTTCCCACGCTTTCTGGCACCGGCGACCACTGAAACAGAAAACTATTCCATTGTGTTCATGATATTTGTTCTAGTTAAGCGTTCTTATTTTATGCTTGTTCCGTGAGCTCTTTTCATTGATAACTTGAGTAGTTTTCTATTATTCCCTTGTAAGTTATAAATTAAAATGTATAATTTCAGCCTCTGAAGGTCTACAGATGATCTTCATGGTAGGTACAAGGTTAGTTCCATAATAGGTGGTTTAAAGTAAACATCAACAATTCTACACCATCACGACAGAAAATGTAGCTGTCCATAGATCACAATTAAAAACTCTCCAATGCCTTATAAATTCAGAAATAAAATAATTATAACGTTATTTAGACAAAAAAAAACTCAATCGGAGTGGGCAAAAAAATCTAAAAAACAACTATGATTGTTGTAAATAGATAACCTGGTTGACTGGTAGAAAATTCCAGTGATCAATATAAACAATGTAAGGGTATACAAGGTATATACCAAGTCGAGATGTAGGACTGTGCCAAACCAGTAATAATGGCTTCTGTTTTACCGCCTAACGAGTCTAAGTGTTAGACAAGGTAGGCTGCCTTATATGAAACATTCGGCAACACTATGAAAATTAGCGTGGCCAGATCTACCTCAGGATGCTATTCTAGGCTGAGTTGGCCTGTGGGCTGAAAAACACACTTTGATTGTATGATGTGTCTGAGAATTGATCCCGGGCCCTCTAGATTAGTACCCGAGCACCATACCCACTGGTCTATCTGAGGTTTCTAATAAGGTGTCGATGTTTGTAAAACGTAAGCCGAAGTGTCTGACAACTAAATTTGTTTGGATAAGCACTGGATTCCCGTGATGAATCGACAAACTATGCATTTAACCTTTCGATGATGTGCTTTGTTGTATAGTTTATTGGAGAGAAAACCGGAAATTTAAGTGAAGTTATTTAACCATGGGTATAGGGTGATCTTGTCTTGGATATTTTCATTCGGCTAATGAGTAAATTTATTAAGAATTACAAACTGTCCTCGTGTTTATATAAAGGAGGTTCCAGTAATGGCCGCAACATGATCTTAATCAAAGACATGAAAATGATAAAAAACTGCGGCCTGCGCAGAGAATATTCATATTATTATTTTTTTTTTAATTTATTTAACCACCAGTTTACAGTAAATTTACATCGTTTTAACAAAGCAAAAAGTATTTAGAATTTGGCGATAAATAGACATCCGTAGACAACGCCTGAGTAGTTTAGTACGACTGAGTAGAATTCAGAAAGAAAAAATTAAATCTTCGGCCCACAGCGCCGTTGGTAAGACTGTCTACATACAAAGTATAAAATTTATAAACACGAATGGTGCTTGATAAAATAAAAATAAACTTAATCTAACTGTTATGAATCATAAAACTGCCGACTGCTTTAAATTATAAAAACGACTTAGAATAATTTTTTTTAAATCCATACATTTTGTTTTCGTTAAAGGTTAAAGGAGAATAAATGGAACTAAATAAAATACAAATGATGATACTCGTGCATTGTAGCCCCACCCATTTTTCGAAATGTTTTCGTTGAAACGATGGCAGATAGAAACGGAGGGAGGATGTACGGTAGATGAAACAAAGCCAAACAAACAATGTCGGTCATTCAACGGTACAGTAGCAGAAAATTTGTTGTGTTACGTAACGTATTTTTGCGCCAAGTTAGGAAAAGTGGTTTTGGTTCCATTCACGCGTCCAAATACGTTGCGTACTGTACTGCTATAGACCGGTCTTTTCCTGCACGGAGAACCCCCCCCCCCCGGATATACGTTTATACGTTGGTGTTGGTTTCATTTATTCATTTTTCTTGTGGGAAGGCTTTTTCAAAAACTAAACCTAAAGCAGTTTTCCTAGCCTTTCGCTTGAAAACATTCAGCATATCGATACTGGTATTAACCGATATAGATACTAGTGCAATAATTATTCCCTGATACTCAAATTATTTGCAATATAAAAACAAAACACAAAATTCGCTTCAATATCTCTTCTTCGTTATCTACTGAACTCAAAATCACTGTTCAACACATCTTAACGGCAAACTCAAATTCTGACAGTTTGTACAGTTGTTTATAATGGCCTACGTTTATTAAATAGTTTGTATCTTGAATGTTTGTAAAATAATTTTACGGCTGTTAATTTCGTTTTGTGGAGCCTGGAAAATACTTTTCTTTCTGAACGTATTTCTGCTTCGTTGGAATTGTTTTTCAATAATATTATAAATAATATAAGTAATATTATAAACTTCCTTTAGAGCTTTAAATACGCAAAACACAAACATGGAAAGAATCACTCTAGGAATAATGAGAAGGGGCAGAAAATCAGTTCAAACCTGACTAAAAAGGCGAGAGTTGCTAGATCGGCCGCCTTTTTATAGCATTCAAGTCTTATTAGAAATATAGCGTTATCTTTTACAAGATAACAAGATAAACTGAACATATTACTTTTGTTCTAGCAAAGAAGTAAACTGATGAGTAGAAATATATTTTGTAAGCTGCGAAGAATTTACTTGTACAACAAATTCGCTCGGCGGCCCTTCGTCTCAGCAAAATTGTCGATAACATCATCGTGCAATGTAGGCCGACTTTCGATTTGCAAAGGATTACATTTTTCAATTGAAACTAATGCAATGGCGCTGAAACGATCTTGAGTCATGTGGTTTCTTAAGTAGATTTTGATTCTATTGAGACAAGAAAAGCTTCTCTCTACGTAAGAATTATAATCAACAATTGTTGGGATAAGAGTAAATAATTTATACGATTCGTGAAGAATTTCATTTGTACCATCATCATTCAACTCTTTTATTAATCTGTTTAATTTCATTGTGTACTGGCGATAAGCTTTTGCGCGCAAATTCAGAACACAGACACGTGCAAAAAATTTCTGAAAATTTCAATAGCCTATTATTTTAGATTAATAATTTATACACTGTCAGTTTACAAGGATTACGGCAACTTGTTAGCCTCTATACAGCATCGTGTTCGCAAGTGAGTTAGTTTAAACAAACTCTGAGCACATGCCTAAATCTAGTCCATGGTTGAGAAACCAAAATCTCAGCTTATCAACAGGCTGAAATTCTTTGTTTTGTTGTCTCCATGATATAATTATTTCTACTGTAATTGTAATAACATAATCCAATTTATTTACCGATTTAAAATATTTGAAGAATAGTAGTGTAGGTACTCTTTAAATAGATCTGAAAAAATAGGTACCTACTTATACCATACAAAAGTGTCTCAAAAGTGGTGGATAACGGGTAAGTACCCTCAGCGATCTCGTAGAGGACAGACGTACTTCCGGGATAGCGATGAGTTCTTGGGTTTCCCCTACTAGCCATTCCAGGGTGAAACAATGTCCCGAACGTTATCTCAGCCTCCGCTATTTCTTACCAGGACAATCCACTTTTTCATCGCTCCTATATCCTACTCTTTCACCAGGGAAGCGTGGCATGTTAAATGCTGATAAAACATCTACATAACGAATGAAAGATGGCCGTAAGTCCCCAGCGGTCATGTAGTTGCGTATCAAAGCAATCGGAAGATGACCGTCAGTCCCCAGCGGTCATGTAGTTGCGTCCCAAAGCAATCGGAAGATGGCCGTCAGTCCCCAGCGGTCATGTAGTTGCGTATCAAAGCAATCGGAAGATGGCCGTCAGTCCCCAGCGGTCATGTAGTTGCGTTCCAAAGCAATCGGAAGATGGCCGCCAATCCCCAGCGGTCATGTAGTTGCGTTCCAAAGCAATCGGAAGATGGCCGTCAGTCCCCAGCGGTCATGTAGTTGCGTTCCAAAGCAATCGGAAGACAGATGATTTAAAAAATCACCGGCTAACACCGCACCGGCAAAGTACGTCACTACAGGCAATTGGAACACATATTTCAATAAAACTCTGGCAACCTGCTGTACTGCAAAGACAGATTCACACGAGCGTTTATTATAAACGGAAATAGAGTAAAACGTAACCAGATTATCAAAGGAGTATCAGGCAGTGTTGCCTATATCGTAATAAACATGAAAACAGTAACTTATTAGTACAATAGGAAGTTGATGAAGGAAGCGTACAATCACATTTCGCTGACAGTCGAAAGTGCGTGAGACTCAGGATCGAGCTCCACTTAATTTGATTAGACTTTCTTGTGGAATCCCATCCCCATCTGCAAAACCCTGGTAAAAAAGTGACACTGCCAAAATGAAGCCCTTCTCAAACACATAAAAGAATAATTTAATTTTCCTAACTTGACCTGAACTATACACTGAACGTTCCCAGCAAGAGTATACCTGCTCTTCGTCTTCATCTTGCCCAGTATTAAGCATAGATCTCAGTTTGCTTCTTTCTTGTAAGAGTCTCAGCATGTCAGTTTATTTAGGTATAAATTCCCTGTACTACCCTCTTAACATAGTAACATAGAGTTGCCACTTTTACTAAAATATACTCGTAGCCAACCTGGATCAAAAACTAGGGCGATCACGGATATAACATCAGTACATAAAAACAACCAATTTTTGGTTTGAACAAAATTTTAAGTTTAAAATTATATGTGAATTGTATTAATAACAAAAAATAACAAATATGCTATTGACATAAAATGGTATTATTTTCATAATGAAAACGATATTTGAATTAAATGAGGGACCAATTATAAGTTAAAAAAATGGACAATGAAAATACACGATTACTTTTTTTTAAGTGTCAGTTCATACCGTTCTTGTGGGTTTTTGTTAAAAATATTCTTCTTTATTTTTATATTTTCTGAAATATAATCGTACAAAGAAAGCACTGCATTAAACTTTAAAAAAATTAAAATCTGTGAAAATTATTTTACAAATGAATTGAAAAAAATTTCACTGTTGATATTCTGACTTGGAATAGCAAATACATGTTCGGCGAGTTATAATAATTCGCTATATAACTTCTTGGAAACGCAATTATTGAAGTCTTTTGCACAGTTAATATATAAAACCCATAAAACCTTTTACATGTTTTTTTTTTAACTGAACCATTGGCTAAATAATTTCGAGTTGTCAATAACGACTCCTTTTTAAATTATATATTTTAGGCCCGTGTCTGTCGGAAAAGTCTATTCGCTCAAATATTTCAAACTTCTTGAGAAGAGTTAACCACTCAGTTGAAGAAAGTTAAAGAATTTGACATTAATTTAAACACAAAAAAGATAACCTAATAATATCCCGGACTTGGACAAAACTCCCTCCCTGGACGTTTCCCTCGCACGGACATAACCGAGTCGGATGGGAACGCAAACAAACATCACTGCCTCAAGGTACCTTCTTTGTCCACAGTCCCCTTGGCATACCGTCTTCTGTTTCCAGCGTCAAGTATCAGATGAGCTCGTTCTCTCTTTAATCACTTATTCCTGTTATTATTTCTCAGCAAAAATCTTCTTTATTATTTCTCAGCAAAAGATTCTTCAAATAACTTTTAAGCTAGTTTCGTAAGGATCCAATTAAAGTTCATTCCTTATATTATTCTATAATTGGTCGCGAGTGACCAATAGCTTCAAATAGTTGTCATAATTGGCCTCTTCAGTTTACAATAACAAAGGGGGTCAAGGAAATCATCGTTTCTCAAGCTGAAAGAGCTCATGTCGGTACAACATGATATGGTTCCAACGTTCTTTGTTCTTCTCCAACAATAGAACAGACCCGCAACGTGTTTCTGTAATGTGCGTTTGATATCGTCGTGGGCGAATATCTGTCACTGAGCGGCTTAAAAACTCAAATTTTGCTATCTGTTGCAAAACTCGCCGTCAAAAGCAAAACGTTGCTTGCAATAGCATATCGGCAGTGAAAAAAAGCAGGTAGATGAATGGTACAAGCAATTCCGTGAGGGGCGGTCTTTGTGATGACGCTCGTAGTGTTCGTCAGTATCTTCGTTGATTATCAACAAGAAAATTGATGTCGATATTCTTTTTTATCTACGGATAGCAATCAGTAGGAAACGTCCTAAAAACGGATACACAAAAAACTGGGCTCTTTTGTATAACAATGCACCACCACGTTGTTGCACGGCATGACACATAACGTGGCAACGTATTCTCCCAACTTGTCACTATCCAGTATTTACTTGTTCCTCCATTGAAGTCGACTCTGAAAGGAAAACGATTCAAAGACGCCGACGACGTAATGTCGAAACGACAAAGCAGGGGTGAAGGAGTTACTAGAGGAGTGTTTGCAAAGACTGTACGAACCTTGACAAAAGTATGTAGCTGTTGAAGGAAATTACTTTAAATGAAATATACAAAAAATTAAATGTTTTCGGTGTACACAGTTTTCGAAATACAAAGTAATCCCGGGAACATTTTGAAGCAACTATTTTTAATTTTAAGCGTTTGGATATTTTGTTTTCTTTACAACAAATTCCAGTTTCTCACACGTTGTTCACGCCGTTAACCTTAGTCTTTCACTACTCATGTATTCCGCCTATAAAGCGGTGTAACAGATGCTTTAAAACCTATTTCTTATTTATAATTTTCATACTTTCCGAGCCTTTTTCTATTCTTCAGATGAAATAGAGCCTTTTTCTACGTACCTATTTTGTAGCTGAAAATGTAATTAATATAGGTTTTTACTAATTGATTATTTTAACCTTTATGCCACTAATTATTAACCTTTGTTTCGTTATATTTGACTTTTCGTTTCAACTTACTTTCAGTTGCACTAAAGTTGATTAATTGACAGCTGTTTAGATTTACTCTAAGGTTTCCTTCTGGACCTCGCTAATAATAATTTTGACGCCTCCGTCTAAGTGTTTTCACACCTCAGTAAAAAAAGTATTTGTTCAGTATTTAACCTCTTTACTGCGCGGTAATTTTTAACAAGTCGGTGGATTAGCAATTTAATAGGCCTGTGTGTTTGGAACTTCTTGTGTGATGCCATTGTTCAGAACGGAGTTTCTCCGCTGCCCTAGTTACAGAACAATGAAAAATACTTTACAAACGATGTCGAGTATTGTCCAATCGGAACGTTTAAATTCACGCACTTCACGGTATGTTGTCCGTCGAAATTACTTTATAAATGAGACAGACGACGTCCTTATGTAAAAAGTAACATTTCCGCGAGGTCTTTGTACTGTCATAATTATAGGAAGTCGCCGTCACAAACTGGAACAGCGGAAGTGATTCGGGAGATTTGGTGCCGCGAATCTCGGTGACAAAGTGAATCTCTTTCATGAACGATTATTTACGGGCGCAGAAAGTGTAGAAACCGGAAGACGGTTTGAACGATCGGCGACCGTGTTTCCAGGGATACACCACTCTAACACATAACATCAGTGCTGCCTCAAAGAAGGTGTCGAAGCATTAAGCGACCTATACTATAACGCCGTGGACCGTTCCACAGGCGAAACCAAAGACAAAATACATACACCCACGCGAGCGCGAACACCGTACATATGTACACCGCCACTTTCTTCAAATAATTTTCCAGTATGTCAGACGTTGCTAAAATTTTTATGGACAACGTAAAAGAAAAGAGTACATTAAAGAGGAAAAAAACGTAAACCCAACAACTGTGTCAATAATTGTAAATGATCTGTACAGGCGGCGCAAACTTGGTACACGCGCGCGCGCATGAGTGCGTTCACTAACACATACACTTAGTGTAGGGGCTATCAGTTACGAAGGAAACGTTACACGCCTTTGGATGTACGCTTATCAAAAGTAGAAACTGTTAAATTCGTAGAGGGAACTAGTTGACCCAAACAATCAGGAAAAAACCAGTAGTACATAAAGAAATGAGAAAAATTCGACATTCCGAAATGGTCGACTAATCGGTGTGGCAACGGCATCGCAAATCTTTGAACAAAGCGAATATAACTAAAAACAAGGCAGTTTTGTTAAGTAACTAACTAGTAAACTCCCTGAGCTACAGAACTCGTTCACTGTTTTCAACGAAGTAGATGAATTATATTGTCAGACTATGTTTAGATAAATTTCAATATTACAAATTTTTTAATTATCAGAAAAATTACGAAAATTCAAATTACACACTAATTTTTTTTAGTAAAGTAACAATTTTAGAGTAGACAATTCCAAATACTTAAAGTAAACATTTTGTAGAGTAAACAATTTTATAGTAAACATTAAAAATCCCAAATATTCTTATATGTGTTTCACTTAGTCTGACACATCAGAAAGGTTTTTTACAATTTCTTTAAAATTTTGACCTTTTTTTGGGCTTGGGTTACAAATATTTTGAAATTTCTAAAACTGTACACTATATTATTCCCTTTAATTTAATACCCCACATGGACTTTTGCGTTTTTTTGACCCCCACATTTTCGGCTACCGCCAACTTATTATTTTGGGGGAACCATCTCAAAAACAATTGGATTCTGTAGGGTAAAAGTATGGACACGCGTGCCACGTTTTACGAAAATCGGTTGATGCGTTCAAAAGTAATCGTGAGACATCCCCCAAATAGACAGACAGACACATTTCAAACGGTCGAATTAAAACTGAGAACTCTTCGTTCGTTCAATACAATTAATAATATTATATATATGTGTGTTTGTATTATGTAATTACTTAGTCTACACCATTATTTTGAGATTTCATTGCCTCTAACAGTTTTCGTTCTGCTTCCATTTATCTCTCACTGCATACAAGGAGCGTACGTCGTATGGTTTGTATGAACTACATAAATAATACGCTAAAAAGTAGGTTTTTGGGAACGCAAACCAGACCGATTAGCAGTATTCTCTCTGAACGTATGAGAAAATGTTCAGCGTCTTCGCGTCGTTGAATAAGGAGGTCATATTTAGCAGTTGTCGTAAAATTTCAAGGCGTACAGAGAAAACGTTTATACTTTTAGACGGTGTACACCGCCTGCACCCATGACAACCTGTTTGTTGACGCAGATTGTAATGTTTCGTATGTTTAAAACTTTGTGTAATGTGTTCATAATTTCTTTAAATGCCGTCAGTGATGGGTTATTGAAAAAAAAAAAACAGTGATGGAAGAGGGAATCTCAGTCTTTTCCTACGGAAAACCGTTTCCAGATCTTCCAGATCCCTGTACAGCTTTTCTTTGGGTCTATGCCTGTAACCATCTTCGGTTTCCTTGGGGCCATAAATTTTCCGAACAATTCTTCGTTCGATTTAAAGAAGAGGTTCCAAATTTTGAAAGCACATTGTTTCCACTCCATACATGATCACCGGCCTGATCACAGTGCTGTAATGACGGACTTTCGCACCTTTACAACATTTTTAATGTATTATTTTATGAGTTCAAAATTTCGTCGTTTTAAAATTTCGGGAGGCTGGAGACTGTTCCTTAAACACGCCACTCATGGCAAATAATAACATTACTTTACTTGAAGTGTGTATTAACGCTGCTTATCACTAAAAAATGAGAAATTAAATTTGTCTACCAGTTCTGTTTTTCTCTTTTTTTTAATAACGGGAACCTATTGGCGACTCTGTTGATCTGTTAATAGCAAATTGTGGCGTGCTTGCTAATAAATGATTTTACAAATCCATGTACATACGTACTTGGTAAACATCTCTCTCTCTCTCTCTCTCTCTCTCTCTCTCTCTCTCTCTCTCTCTCTCTCTCTCTCTCTCTCTCACACACACACACACACACACACACACACACACACACACACACACACACACACACACACACACACACACACACACACACACACACACACCTAACCAACTTCAATACGCCATAAACTGTATATAAATAATCTTGGTACACTAGAATCTCGTTTAACCGAATTTGATTGGACCAAAGGTGATTCGGTTAAACGAAAATTAGGTTAAATCGTAAACTTAATACTGTCCTGTAATTTACACTTTTTTAGTGAAAAAAACGCTAAAGAACAACAACCGTCTTTAATCGTTTTTTAGGGAAACTAGCAGTACTCATGCGCCGTTATTACATACTTCTATTAAACTGCAGACGTCTTTAAAATCAACGGGCTTTAAATACTGTAATTAAATCATACAATATTACTGTATACAAATTTAAAAAATCAACTTTATTTTAATCAAACTAAAAACTATTTTTCAAATACAGTAGTACTACGTATTTAAGTCATTAGAGTAGGTGTATATTAAAAAACTAACAAAGAAGAAAAATCAATGAAAATGAATGAATGAAATGAAAAATAGAAAAGAAAGCTTATTAATTTCACATTACTTCAACTTTTTGAAAAAATTAGAAATCTTCTTTTGGTTGAAGCTTGATGAGCGCTTACGCGCTGCACGATCTCGAAGTAGTTTCATTAGCAATAATTCTGCAGGGGAAGCGTCGTCTTGCTGCTCCATGTATACCATTACATCTTCAAATATTTTTGTCGCTTCAGAATGTTTCACGCGTGAAGTACAGTACAATCGGTCACGCATACAGAACAGTCCGTCACACGAGTTATAGACGGTGTAAAATTTAAAATCTACAAACTTCTTGTAAATAGAAAATTACCGCGTCATCATTCGGTTAATCCGGAAATTCGGTTAATCGGGACTCTAGTGTAGTTTGTATCAAACTTTTCACCTAATAAGAAACTCAGTACTTAACGACCTGTAGCTCGTCATGCCAGCTGTCCGATTTTCAGTATTTTTTAAGTAAGAAATTTATTGCCATTTTGAAATATACGTTAGTAAGCCTAGTGGTGAAACATGAAGTCCACTGTACGCTAGACAGAAATACATTTCCACTTGAACGTTGTAAATATTCAGCAATCATTTATTTCACTGAAACATCACGCGCGATTAAGTAACAAATATGTAAGCTAGAATATTGCATGTATTAATTATTTATAAATTATTTTTACCTTTAATTAAGTTCTTAGTAATTAGAACTGTGTGTGTGTGTGTGTGTGTGTGTGTGTGTGTGTGTGTGTGTGTGTGTGTGTGTGTGTGTGTGTGTGTGTGTGTGTGTGTGTGTGTGTGTGTGTGTGTGTGTGTGTGTGTGTGTGTGTGTGTGTGTGTGTGTGTGTGTGTGTGTGTGTGTGTGTGTGTGTGTGTGTGTGTGTGTGTGTGTGTGTGTGTGTGTGTGTGTGTGTGTGACTAAGTCTTACGTCAGTTTTTTTAAGGTCCCTATTTTTCAGTCCTATACCTTTTACGTACGATAAAAAAAAATTAAATCAGGAATCAAATCAGAAAAGTTATTGATACAGAATTTTACATTTATAATGTCTTGAATTAAAAACTTACAACATTATGACTTCAGGAAGCGGCTATGCTCCACTGCATTTGGAATAAATAAGCGACATTAATATCTTACTCTAAATTTAAATTTACTTTATATACCGCTTACGATTGACTTCTATAATTTTTCTACAATTACTCCTAAGAAAATTATGAAACGAAATCCAAGTGATAATATGAAAATTCCATTCTGACCGTTAAAAATATAAAAGCCAGCAAATTAACAACTACTTACTCCACAATAAGAACACATTTTGTTTGTTAAAGTGTTCAAATGCCTTAAAGAAAAAATCATTAATTAGGTTTCAGCGATCATACACGCGCCGGAACGCGCGCGGGCACACACAAACACGCACACGTAAGGATAGGGATTCTGTACATATGTTTATATACAGAAGGTGACACGTACACAGATTTAAAGTATCATGGATTGATTACGGACTTTGGAGTAGTATGTGACAGACATGTCAGTGTTGAATAGGAAGCGAGGAAGACTTACATGGTATGGTGTGGAACACAGAGAAATGACAAATCAATTGTGTTGGAAAGTATAACATTATACAGAGAGGGAAATGTGTTCTGGCACAACTGTAATTAAGGTGAAACATTATAAATACTGAAGATACGTTCGCTGCTTACAGGTCGTTAAACAACAAAATTATTTACACGTAAATAACACAATTCTGAGTGTCAATATACAAATAATACATAATTATAAGCATAATTTGAACATGATTTATAGTAAAATATGAATATGCATAAGTATAATACACACTGTGTTATATAACACTTCTTGTTACACATAGTAATATGCTCCCAGAACTCTACAATATGTTCTCTATTTTGAGCGAACTACATATATTATTAGGTGGATTTCAATATCCCAGAGTGAGTATTGAGAGATATCAATTCTTTCAAATTACTAAAGATAGTGAGTTTGTATTTTGAGTAAAATTCCTCATAACTTGATTCCCCACACGGACTTTTACAATTTTCTTAAGCTTTTGAAGTCTATATTTGGCCCGTGGTACGCCAAAGTCCTGCAAAAACAAATTTTCAAAGTAATCGCTAAATTCGGAGTTGGATTAAAATTCTAGTCTAACACCGGACTGGATTTTCATAATTTTTTCAAATTATCCATCCATTTTTTGGACCATAGTGTCCTAAACTTTTTAAATTTTTTTAAGCTCTACACTATATTCAGATTTTGGTCAAGATTCAGTTTAATTTTTGGTACACCAGATGGATTTTTGCGACTTTATCAAAATTGACCCACTTCTGGCATCCAAAAATTTTGAAATTTTCAAAAACGAGCAATTTATTCAGACTGTGGTTAAAATTCCCTTTAATCTGATACCCTACGTGAACTTTTGAAATTTTTTGACAATTTTTATCCCCTCGCTTTTTTGGCTCCCGCCACCACACTTTAGTGGAGTAGAACTGAAAAACAAGAGAGTTGAGTTATATAAGATAAAGTACGGACATGCATGGCAAGTTTTACGAAAATCGGCTGCATTTGAAAGCCACACCCCAAATAGCCAAAAATAACAAATGCCAGACGGTCTAGTTCAAACTTTCGCTCGTTCAATAATATAATACAACCAGGACCGAGTTTAGAAATTTTAGGTCCACCTGCAAAAACCCGACAATGCCTCTTAAACAAAAATGTTGTACGTGGGGGGCGCACGCGCGCACGTTTTCATTTAGTTGCTAATTTTAAACATAGTATATATTATATCAATGTGCAGCTTATGGTATAGTATTTATAGTGAAAACTTATAAAACAACAAAAAATTTGCTAATAAAAACGTTTACTGCTACAGTGAACAGGTCGCTGAGTAAAATAATAAATCGTTATAAATACTTGTACAGCAGTGATGAATTTGCAGAGAGATTAGGAAAACAAATATCAGACCACATCATAAAAGTAGAATGTACATCAAAAATTTCTTTAAAACAAACATTTCTTGTTCATTTAATCTGTGCAAATTCATTTACCATACAGTGTTATCCAAAGCTGAAGCTTCCTCGCCATACTTGGTTAAATTCCCATATCATTGACTCTGTCCTGTCCCACTGAACTTCTTTGACCCGCCTCAAGACAAAGAATGACATTTCAGCGGACAGACGAACTGTTACAAGTTAAGTAAGAGATAAAGTACATTTCTTAGTTGATAATAACCAGAACAGCAATCAAAACATTTACCTTGAAGCTATTTTTCGTGTTTATTCTCTGCCAGTTCAACGAAATTCTTTTCATTTTTTAGATCCCCCTATAAGAATATAGACTCAACTTTCCATTTTATAGCAATAGTTACTGCTTTCTCGTTTACTTATGATATTCTTCTTTCACCTTTTCCAATCTCTCTTCACATCTTCACATATAAAATAATTAATACGTAAACGCTTATCTTGTGTTACCACTCGCTAAACATTCAGGAACAACAAATTTCTCTTTGGATTGATCTCAGCGGTTGGAACAATTTTAGTAATTGCATATTTGGGAAATATTTGAATAGCCGTTAATTTTTTCAATTCAGTAGGTAAATTCTGCTTCGCCATGGTCACCAGTGCACTGCGGGGGTTTTTGGCCCACAGATCTGAACTTGAATATCATGTGTGTGTGTGTGTGTGTGTGTGTGTGTGTGTGTGTGTGTGTGTGTGTGTGTGTGTGTGTGTGTGTGTGTGTGTGTGTGTGTGTGTGTGTGTGTGTGTGTGAACATTCGAAAAAATACGGCTAGAAAAACAACAACATAGGCGCTAATTTTTTTCTGCGATTTCTACTGTTTTTGTGCTCGGACTGGCAGTTTATCAGAAAAGACCGAAATTAAAAACCGATAAAGGTGAAACATTATTTATTTCTAATTATACAAATTGATTTTAATATAAAGAACAGATATGTTACCAATACGTATTACTAAAGCATAATTAAGGTACTTTTGACAAGTAAAAGAAGAACTGGTGAAATTTAAAACCTTATAAACAGAATGATCACTGTTGCACACCACTATAGAAAAATTATTCCGATTAGCGCTTTCAAGCTTCTCAGCTCATCGTCAGATCGGAATTCTGACTATCTGATCAGATCTGACGATGAGCTGAGAAGCTTGAAAGCGCAAATCGGAATAATTTTTCTATAGTGGTGTGCAACAGTGATAATTCTGTTGTGATTATAACCACTAACACAACTTTCTTAATTAAAATCTTATAGTTGAAGGCAAACGCGTATAGTTAGCTCAGCAACACGTTGGGAGGAAGTAACGGGACTACACAGTTAGCTAAGGATTAGAGAGTTATACGTACTTCACCCACACACGCTTAACAACATGTTGACGAATTTGTATACGAAAGTGATTATCAACTTATGTTTTTCTGTTTTATTATTTTGGTATTAAAACTTCCTTATGATATGATAAAGCGTAATCTGGTCCGCTATTCACTGTTTCCCGCTGAGTGCATCATGATAAAGCATAGAATCCTTTTTGCATAACCGATCAAAACGGTACTGTGGTAATGTGTATCTTCTGTTAGATCTCGCTCACGTTTAAGTAAAATATTTATGTGAAACAGGCAAGTCAAAAAAATTAGTAAAAGACATAGAAAATCCTATTACAAAGGTTAAAATACACCTCAATGCGTGCTTCTTTGTAAACATGCAGTACGAAATTTTTACACCATCAACCTAATAGAAGGCGTTTCAATTATTCTAAAGCAGTATAACTGAATCTATACGCTGTGTGTGTGTGTTTTCGGGAGCGCGCGAGTGTTGTGTGTGTGTCTTTGTATTTACTCCAATAACAAAGTAAAGTTAAATATGGAGATTAGGCCTATATTATTTTCCCAGCCACCGGATTTGATCCGAAAAAATGGTTCCGGTAAGGAACTGACTGTACCACCTGACGCAAACGTCGCGTCGTTTAAAATTCTACTGAAAAGCAGTTCCAATATTAATTTTTATAAATTATAAAGATATGTTTGCTTAATTACTTGTATGTTAATAGATGGTAATACAATTTTTTGACAATGATACTGCAAAACAGTATATAAGTTTTAAAGAATCTGCAAAACATTACAACAAATCTCGAGAGGGAAGCCCTTTGGCAGGAATAGTCTGGCAAATTCGATGCCTGTGGTGCACGAGCGGAGAATCGTACCTTCTGACACACTTCGCTCAGCTGTAAATGAAGTGCTCAGTTGACTGCACGGGTAGACAAAGAAATAACCAAGGGTTTCAGTTACATATTTATTTATTTTATTTATTATTTTTGTTAATCTCAGATATTGTGAAAACTATACTCTTTAAGTGAGGGTACTTCTTTCTTTGAACAAGATATAGTGTAACAGGATGTATTTGGTGTTAGATTGAGAGAACACTCCATAGGGTAAGGGATAGGACCAACAACTCACTACATTTTAGGCATTTCATAGAAACTGAACGCAAATCTGTAAACTCTATGCAAAGTGTTGAAATATTTAAAATCAAATAACGTAAATAAAATAAAATTATACGAGAAACTGTAAATATTATAATGGAAAAGAAAAGTGTAAATCCACTGTTGAATTATAGGATAGACTTCAGTAATGAAGAAGCATTCTATGGTATTTTGAAAACCAAAGTAGAGAAGTGACAATCGTGTCTGACCAGTATAGAGGAATATGACAGAGTAACCTGGGTGCATAGGTCGTGACGAAAGACAGGGGGCGTGGCCATCTGGGGAGTATCCAGAGTTGTGGTCTTAGGGAAGTACTATGCTTGAACTTTGCAACAGGGTTTAGGGTACGTACATACACACACTCACATATATAGTCCTATATAACACTATATATATAAAACAGTGTAATGTATTATTTGATTGTCGTTCTGGATTTGATAACAGTGATGACACAAAAGACCTCGTTCAGCACATCAGAAAAAAGTACGACAACTTTGGTGTACAGTGTAATTATTTGTCGCCGTAAGTGGGGCATTAATTTAAGAGAATAATTAAAAAAAAAACACACTGTGTGAGTCGTAGGCAAGCCGAATGTTTGTAGAGGAAGTAATTTAACCCTCTCGTGGATTTACCATCGGTCGCAGTAACTGTTACTTCATTTCGTAGAATAAAGTCGCCATTCTCTAAACGTAAAATGTTCAATATTTGCATGAATCGGCCATTTATCCACTAAAGAACGCTACACTTGTTAAACTGCTAAAGCTTACGAAATCCTCGCGTGCAACGCTCCGCAAATTCTCCCTAGCATTAGGTTACCCGTCAGACGGTTCACTAGCAACATTTTCCAAGTTTTACGTTCGACTTGTACACAGTTCATGTCTATTCAAATGCCGCCAGAAAATCTAACTGCATTAACTGTAGGCCGAACACACATACACACACCTCTTCAACGAAATGTGGTTATACAAGTAGACCTATTAGTAACTATGAAGACATTAGTGTTACATTCATTTATTTAATACGTTTTTAAAAAAAAAATATTTCAAGTTTTAAGTATATATCGGTATTCCTGAAACGGTAATGGGTTAAACGCGTCGCGCGCGCGCGTGCGTGTGTGTGTGATGAAGAAAAGGGTACGGTAAATGATCCTTATTTTTTCATGGACATAAACAGTCTGACCATAAAAGTTTACCGATTCACTGTAAGTTACTTAGTGTATTCTAAATTAATATTTAAATTTTAGATTGCTGAATTATTATTTTACGCCTTATCAAATCTTCATCCTTATGGCGTCAGTTTTTCCTTTATATCTGTACTACGTTTAATGTAACATGCATTCGATCTGTTTGTGTAAAAGGAAACAACTTTTACGAAATTCCAATATTCATTCAAATTAATTTATTATTTGACACTTCCTTAAGGGTCTGAGAATTGGACTTTAACGAAAGGCCACGCCAGTCGTATCCAAGCGGCTGAAATGAGATTTCTCAGGAACGTAGCAGGGTACACTCTCCATGGTCATAGAAGAAACACAGATATACGGCAGGGGCTGAATATTATGCGTATACTCGACAAGATTGCCCAGCATCAACTGAATTGGTGGGAACATCTTTGCCGAATGGATGGCTGCCGTATCCTCAAACAACTATGGAGCTATAAGCCGAAGGGACGGAGAGGTGTGGGACGTCCGAGGAGGCGCTGGAGTGACCAGCTCTAGACTTTGCTTGTTGAGACCGGAACAAACCATCCTTGGTACTTGCAGATGAAGATGACGATGCTGATGAATGTTATTCCTTCAGATGAATTAATAATTTTTTAAACCAAAATTTTCGGCACCCTAAACACTCTCCACGGATTTCTTGTTAAGTATAGATTTTCTAAAAGGAAAAGTCACATTGTTAGTTACTATGCCTGCAGCGGTCGGGGAAGTCGCACTATGAGTACGAACGAGGTCATTTAAATGGTCGAGTAATCTAGAAAATTCTATTTTAAATACTGTTTGACTTTCACAATTACCACACGCGCGGGCACGCAAACAAAGCACAAACTTGTGACACAAACGCACGTGCGCTCACATGTAAAAAGAGAGAGAAAGAGATAAGAGACTTCGTATGTGCTGCAAGCTAACAAAGTAGGTTTCTTTATTATTTATTTTATTCTTGTAACTGTTTTATTTCGAGTCATTACGTCATCATTATAAAGCCACACATACTGGTTGGGAAAACTGTACTTTTTGTAAATTTTACAAACTTTTATTTTCTGTTTACTGAAACACAGGTTAATATTTTGTGCAAACTTCGTGTTCGAATTTGTTTTTAGTTTCCTAATATTAAAAAATATTAAAAACTTGTCGTTTGGTTATACCGTTCAACGTAATTTATTCGATTCTCGCCATCCGCTGCCACCCCGATCGCGTACATACACATCAAAATAAAATTAGGCCGCACCAACATCTCTATTACTTTGATTTACCGAAACAGGTCAGGAATATTAATCGTGTCATCAATTTATTATACTTCTCTGCTTGCTAAAATAATTCATGAGCATTTGTGGAGTGATATATAATACGTTTAACGCGGAAGGAACTCAAGCGTATAAACCTTTAAACCCCAAAGGGCTACTCCGGTAGTGAAACGTGGTCTGTAAACAAGGCGAGATACAGTCAGTAGGGATATGTGAGAGTTTAACAGGCGCCCTTTCAAGGAAGCGTTATTAACGACGATTTAAGAAGAGAGTTAAAACTACCATTTTTTTAATTAAAAAAAAAGCGTGGCCATCTGGAGCGAATGCCACAGGACAGACTGTACCACAGGAAGTCGGAATGTAGGTCATAACCTAATCCTTGGAAGTGAAAAATAAAAAAACAAAAAAGAATAAAAATAAAAATAGAAATAACAATAAAAGTAGAAGATCACTGTTATCATCGATGTTGGAAAAACCAGTTCACGCGGGATTGCATGTTCATCAACGTTCAAAATATTTTTTCTCTTAAGTAATTGTTGACGATTCAAATTACTTGCAGTATTTCTACGTTTATTATATTATTCAATAACATGTTACTTCTGCAAGCGTATTAATTCTGTAAAACGTACGTCACGTTAACATATATATCGATAAAATTAAAATACACCCTCAGAAGTAATCTATTGTTAAATAATATAATAAACATTTCAAAATATGTGCTCTTTCTTTCAAAACCAGTCCTGACCAAATGAATATCGCGTAGCGAAAAGCGATAGATATCGACCGTTTCGTATTTACAATTCGTTCTATGTTTGCGATTTTCCGGCTTAACAAAAACTGTCGCGGAACCGACATCTGAAAGACATCGAGTGCGGTTGTTGTAAATGTAAGAGTACGGTAGTTTTGGGAAATCAAAAATAACATTTCTTGGCGGTTGATAGCATTTTATTTTTATTAAATTGATCCAAATTTGATTATAAATTTAAATGCATTTTTCATTTACATTGTGAAAGAGAATCTGCTTAAACTAATCATAAAATAAGCAAAGATTTTGTAAATAATTTTACAATTACTTAACATAATTTTGAATAATGTTTTCTAAGATATTTTTTTATATTCATATTTATCTCACTGCATGTCCTGCAAGAGAGTTACCAATTTTTGAAACTTTTGTATAGTTACGGTACTCTTTCTCAGACTTTGTTCTGGTGCACATGCTTTCGGCATTCCGAAACTTAACACGCACTCCTTCTTCCTTCGCCTTTGAAATCCCTTCAGGAACACTCCTCTCGGTTTCTGCAACTCCTTTTCCTCACCTTTCGGCTTTCCCTTCATTTGTTTTTACTTCTTGATCGGTTTTTAAGAAGGTAAGAAGTACTGAGTATTTTGAGTCCAAGATTTCCACATGGGTAAAAATAAAGTTCCTGACATGTAGGTCCCCATAAGAAGTACTCTGACCTTTTTCGCTAATGGAAGAGTCCCGTTACTTTATTTTTTCTGGTAATACAGTTCTGGAGTTTAAAAAAGCATGTGTCTAGTCCTGAATGTAGAGTTTCTTTGATCTGAATTTTGTCACTATCTTACAGTAGTCAGTATTCAGAACTTATATTTAACGATTAAAAACGTCAATATTTTCACGTTTGACGTAGGCTTTATTCTTGTGATCAGCAAACGTTTTGCCTATTGTACGATGAGACATCCTCACCCTACGAAGGTCTCAGCTTGGAAATGCAAAGTTTCTGGTGAATAAAGATAAAACGTGTTGTGAATGCAAACAGAAATGTGCCGTAATTTCAATAATGATAAGACTATTGGAAAGAGAGGTCACTTTCCTGTTTAGGAAAGTGAAAAAATCATTAATTTTTTTAAACTCCTTTTTAAAGAATACATGGACTTTCATGAATAAAGTTATGGAACCTTTGTTATGTTAGTAAACTTATATGTGCCCAGTTTGAATAATAGAAATACGTCTACACACACACACACACACACACACACACACACACACAGGGCCGTATTTCAGACGTTTGAGACCCCAGGGATTTGCCTCGAAGTGAGGCTCTTCCATTACAATTTTCGGCGTTGAAATCTTTATAATTCTCCTCTTCCCCCAAATAATAATTTTTGTTTAACTTCAGTGTTTTAATAATGGCGTGTGATATAAATACTGATCTACATTCTGTCTCACAATTTTTAAAAATTATAATTTTTTTTTTATTTTACAAAATTTTCTTGACAGTTTATATGGTAAGCAATATTGACATCTACATTCTATCTACCCTGCCTTATTGTAGTCTCTAATCCTCTATATACACATCTTGTTTGTATCCACACAATAAAACATTTGAGATACAGGCAGTGCATTTGAATTAACATTGTAAGACAAAACAATGGAAGAGTCAAATTTCAAAAATATTTGATATCCAGTTAGTATATTGAAGTATTTGTTAACGTACAGTAGTTAAAAAATAAAAGACTTCCTTTGCATTTTTTTACAAAAAGCGGTAAATTACATCACTAAAGTCTAGTTTCCTTAGTAAATATATTTCAGTACTTAAAGATCTTGAGAAACCCTTAAACTGCTGAAAGCTTAATACTGCTCAGAAGTCTTTTTTTATAACATTTCTCAGTAGACATTATATAATTTTCAATTTTGGAAAGTTCTTTTGCAGATGTAAATCCTTCGTCGTCTTTTCACATGATAAAATCGAGTATTTTTACGTGTGTTTATGTTTAGGAAATAATGGACTGACGTGTAAGAAAGTAATAAAACGATGTTACGTAACCGTAGACAGCACTGATCTCTACGATGGAAAGCCTGTGAATGGTTGAAAATAACGTAAAGTTATTGAGAAATTTCAACAGTACTATGAGATGGTCATCAGGAATAACGTACTCAACTTGTTAAGGTCTGAAGAAATCTGGGCAACGTTCTTTCACTGAGTACCCAGTGACATCGACTCTGCCATGATGCTGCAACATGACGAAAGGACCACAAAGGCTGAAAACTAATGGAACTGGGGATGCCTGTTTGGGCAACATCGTTTCACTGGGTATCCATTGGCATGCGATCTGCCATGGAAAATATGCCAAGGCTGAACACCGACACTATACAGTAAATTACCGGAACCGTCTACAGTGATTTGGTTCGCTCAGACATAGTGAATACCCGTGTTACGAGTCCCAACGGGTCGTTCAATAATCTTACCCGGACTCGAGGGCCAGAATAGTTGTTTATAGAAGTAAAAAAAAGTTACAGTGAATTGCTGAGGATGGTGTGATGGAAGAATTTATATACCGTCTACGTTAACCCTAGACGAAACATCGGGAGCTAACTGACGAAATTCGGATCGACAAGAATCAACATACAGCTTAAATAAACACAAAAAAAGAAAGACCAGCCAAGAGAATAAAGCCACGGAGGAGAAGATCAAAAGAAAATCATGATACAGGCTGCTTCTGAAGATAAAACTGGGTGTAATAATCGGTCTCAAACATGATTTATTTTAAACACATTTATCGACACTTTGGAACACTTATCTCAGAAACTGTTCCAAAATGTTTTAGAATGAACACCATGAATACCTACTGGCACAGAATTATAGACTTGCAGTGTATATTTTGAATGTTAACAAATTAAGCGAGTAATATTTTTCTTTAATAGAAAGATTATGTTATTGAAACGAATATTAACTCATTGTGTTTTTGGAAATTATATAACTCCGCCTAGGTAAACGCATAGCGTATGCTTAGCAATGGAACAAAGGCTTTACCACGTCTGGTTTCACAGAGAAAGGTACTTAAATTTGGTCAATTTAACCCGAATCACCACAGCGTTACTACCGTTAGAAACGATTCCGTTATTAACGACTACTTGTATAGAAACATCATTCCTGCTTGTATTGGATTATAATGATGAGTGAATAACAAAATAATGAATATTCTTTTGACGGATCTATCTGCTGTCGTTATCAATTCCAAAAAAGTCGAAACAATAAACTTTCTCCCAGCGTGCGTGCGAGGGCATATTACAGACCTGGTCAAGTGTAGCACAAACAATTCTACTCCGTTGTTACTGGACGGACTGAGTGCGTTGTACAGAAAATCGTGGCACAAATTTCGTGTTAATTAGCCAATACTATATATATATATATATATTTAATTTTAAATGACCATGAATGCAATCTGAATTAGTTTAATTTAAATTAAAAATTTTAATTTACTATTAACTTGTAAATAATATTAATTTAATACATTATATTAAATCCGCGCACACACATATTTGTGTATGTACAACTAATAGTGTGGTACATACATATTGTTACATACATTTCACAAGAGCTTCTCCCGAATCTTCAGAGGCTAAAATTTTTTCATACAAATATTTAACACAGGCAATACTTGCAATTAGAAAGTACTCTTATTAGAATCGGGTCGGTATTTCAATAATCGATCCAATTAAGCGGCTGATTTAATAACACTAGACAATAAAATTATATTCAGTGGTCCGGGATCTCAGAATTTGATCCAGTAATATGACTGATTCAATTACTAATTGATTCAAATAAGTACACATCTTGTTCAATAGTGCACACTAGAAATAATTTAGGATTTACAATAACCAAACAAGCACAGATAAACACACGCGCGCGCGTATATTATTTGTTAGTAAAATACACAGTATTAATGTTCATTTAATCAGTATGTGATGATGGATCTTACACGAGTGTTTAAATGAATACATGTTTACATTATTACTTTGTAACATGCGTGCTGACTTTGCACATCTTAGGAAACGCTTGCGCGCGTATACACGCAGACGCACAATAAAATAATAATAATAATGAAGAGAATAAGTTTATAAACATGATTTTTCTTAACATTACATTTAATACATT
Source organism: Magicicada septendecula (assembly GCA_034769895.1). Taxonomy (NCBI): domain Eukaryota; kingdom Metazoa; phylum Arthropoda; class Insecta; order Hemiptera; family Cicadidae; genus Magicicada; species Magicicada septendecula. Next base: position 103,451,557 of record CM068376.1, read on the forward strand.
GAACCTTACTTTAAGCGTGCGGAGAGTAATGCAGATCATGCCGGAGATAAAGAGTCCTTTTGATGTCCTTTGTCCTTACAGTGTCCTTTTAATGTCCATAACTGTCACTTATCCATATCTTACACAACAACGTCTTTTAAACGTCAGTCTACTGGATAATTTAGCATAATGAACCCGGACAGTAATTCACATCAAATAACTCATATTGTAAACGGCAACAGCCAGAATATTTCGGACAACAGATACGCGCAAGCTGTCCGAACTGAAAGTGACGTTTAATGAATTCCTTTCAGAACTATTTGACTCTGTTTCAATTTCAAATAGGCTCCGTTGGAATTCAATAATTGTTGCTAAACTCGCGACAATTTAGTGATAAGACACAATTGCGGAGAGAGTACTGACGTGTCGAGCGCACAGAGCGACGCGCGCGCCACACTATCAGAGGAGAACTGAAGCTGGAAGATCGCGGCCAGCGGTACCGTTACCTGACGTCAGTATCATCTTGCGCTCGGGAAATTTCCCTACGTTGCGGGGGGAACTAATCTCTAACCTCCCGTAACAAAACGTACGTTTTCTAATTATACAACGGCGAGAATTACTTTCAAACATTTGTGTCACCGTTTCGGCAAATATTTGTGTCACCGTTTCGGCAAAATTTTTGCACTTCAGCGCCTGTATAACGGTAGCTTAAATATCTAATTATTCCGCACGTATGTGTGTGTGTGTGTGTGTGTGTGTGCGCCGCGCGCGCGTGCGCATGCGTGTAAGTGTAATTTAGAAATCAATGTTATTTTTATTTAAATTTATTAATTTATTGTTTAACATAGACGTACAAGTTTCATAACTACTTTAAAAGTTTAAACCAAATGTATAACAACAAGCATTAAATAATTCATTTATATAACATAATACAGCTGATAATATAAATTTAGTATTATACATCTAATTCAATACATATAAATGGTGATCAGAATTAACACGGTAACGAATAAATAAACAAACAATATATTTTCAGTAGGCCTATACACAATTTTTTTAATTACTCTCATGAAGTTGACTAGTAAAGGTGCAACTAAATGTGCATAAGTAAAGAAAATAAATGCATACCTGCATAAGAACAGTTTTATAATAAAATAAATAATTTATATAAACGTGCAAGAAAATCCCAAATAATTATACTGTGTGTGTGTGTGTGTGTGTGTGTGTGTGTGTGTGTGTGTGTGTGTGTGTGTGTGTGTGTGTGTGTGTGTGTGTGTGTGTGTGTGTGTGTGTGTGTGTGTGTGTGTGTGTGTGTGTGTGTGTGTGTGTGTGTGTGTGTGTGTGTGTGTGTGTGTGTGTGTGTGTGTGTGTGTGTGTGTGTGTGTGTGTGTGTGTGTGTGTGTGTGTGTGTGTGTGTGTGTGTGTGTGTGTGTGTGTGTGTGTGTGTGTGTGTGTGTGTGTGTGTGTGTGTGTGTGTGTGTGTGTGTGTGTGTGTGTGTGTGTGTGTGTGTGTGATATTGTAGACTGTAACTCCCGTTTCCAAAGTTGCTTGCAATTATATCACATATATCGTAAAAATAATATTACAAAATATCTTCTGCGAGAAAAAGAATTGTTTTGTCTAATGCCGCAAGTTTAACGGGATTACATCTGCACAGACTCTTTGAAAATTAATTTGCAGAGACGGGCTACATTATTAACTTTAATGTGTTTTGATTCGTGTTGTTATATGTTATTTCGAATTACAATAACACAGTCCATGACGATGCAGTATAATCCTGTGAACTGTGTGTTGAACAAACGTATTTCACAGAGAAAATAATAATAATAATTATTATTATTATTACTATTAAATTCTTAAATTCGTAGTGACCGTCAATCAATGAATTTTTCCGGTGAAGGGTTTGTGAGGATACCGATCAGGACAGTTGTGTGTTTGGCGTCAACAACAATTGTCCAGAGGATGACAATAAACACTGTCGAAACGTCGACACAAATAAGTTAAAATTTGTGTTATATTTTTGACCGTTCCTCACAAACCCTTTACCGGAAAAATTACTACTACTACTACTACTACTACTACTACTACTACTACTACTACTACTACTACTACTACTACTACTACTACTACTACTACTACTATTATTATTATCATTATTATTGAATGAGCAAGCGATTTCTCATTTTTTTACTCGATCATTTGACATATGTCTGTCTGTCTATATGTATGTTTATCTGTGTATCCATCTAGTTGCGGTATGTCTCACGATAACTTGTTAACATATCAACCGATATTCGTAAAACTTGGCATACGTGTTCACACTTTTACCCTACAGTTCCTCCCAAAAACAGGAAACCGGAAGAAAAAACGTGAGTGTCAAATTTGTAACAAAATCACAAAATTCCATGCGATAAAATTACCTTGCAATTACTTTTAGCTTCCAATTTATCAAATTAAAGGTAATTTTAATGAAAATGTGAATTTAGTGTTCATTTTTAAAATTTTAATATTTTTGGACGTCATGGGCCAAAAAGTGGAACACAAGTTTGATAAAATTGCGAATTTCATGTGGGTTATCAAATTAAAGAGAAATTTAGCGAAAATCTGAATATAGTGTAGAGTTTTGTAAATTTAATTTTTTTACCCCTCGGGCAAAATAATCGGACCAAAAATTTGATGAAAAAATGTTTAAAATCCAGCAAGGTGTCACACTAAAGGGAATTTTAACACAAATTCGAGTGTTTAATTTTTTAACGTTTATTGAATAAATAAACTACAATTGTTACTTTACTAACCAAACACTAGAAGGGTAATCGGGAGTTTCGTATTTTTTTGTTTAATTGAAAATTATCTAATATCAAAATTCATCCAATAATAAATGTACTTGGTTCAAAATAGTGAGCTAGTTCTCCAGCTCAAGGAGATTACTAATTATTATTTTATGATTCTTTATTTATATATTCTACAATGTAGCCTACATTACATTGACATATACATTGTTATGACGGTCGCTCAGATATTGATGTTTGAACAGAGGAAACAGAATAATTGACACCAGATGAAATCGATAGAAGCGGCTAAAAAGGTGGGCCTAATTACATTACTCTGCAAAAAAAAATGACGATTTAATGAAACAGGTACTTTTGCAGCTGATGCTAGATGTAATTTTATTTTTTTCTAACCTCAATTATTTCTTTACAAATTCATTATTTACTTTTGATTTTTTACTACATTTATGTATTGTTTCTATGAATTTTATGGCGAAATTTATGACAACACAATAGAAGAATACATACTTATTGCACATATTTCATATAAACTAGTCTGTATCGGGCTAGATCAATTCCGTCCGCCGCTACCTAACTCCCTTTTTCAAACCGTTTGAATTGCGTCCCCGTTACTGCTAACAATACGAACGGTTCAACACCCCCACCCCACCTGCTTCTTGTTGTATTTATACCTTTTTCGGGATTTATTCCTCATTTAGTTGTCGTTAGTAAGAGTTGTCAAATTGTGTGTAGGAAATTGTGTGTAGTGTGTAGCAAGTGTAGTGCATCGATCATGGAATTTATGAAAAGTGAGAAGGGTAAATGGACGCGAGAGACATGGGGATAAGAAACTGGAGGAGGGTTGCAGTGGATAGAGTGGATTGGAGGCGGAGATTGGTGGAGGCCAAGGCCCGACTTGGGCTGTAGCGCCATAGGAGGAGGAGGAGGAGGAGGAGAAGGGTAAATCAATCTTTGTAGTTGGTGGTTACAAATTCAGATTCCACAAACATCCGATGGACGGAATTCAGCGATGGGCATGCACCGTAAAGACTTGTAAGTGTTACTTAAAAATTTATTTGGAAAATAAAATTACAGAAAGTTTTCAAGAACATGCACGTTTGGAAGAAAATATAATTAACAGACAAAAAATAGCAAATTCTGTGAAAAGAAAAGCAGCTGAAGATATTTCATGTAGGCCGTCAAAACTCTTACAGAGAGAATCGACAAATAATGGAGACGTAGAAACATTATCAACTTAAGACGTTGAGTTAATCAAGCGAGTAATTAGGCGGTCCAGAGAATCGATTCATCCAAGTCTTCCAAAAAGTCATTGTGCAACTCATCGCGCTCTGCAAGAAATGGAAATTGTCATCAATACTGGGGAAGACTTCCTCATGATGAACGACCCAGAAAAAGGACTTGTTTGTTTCTCGACAATGACAAATTTAAAAATTCTGTGTGAAACGCCAAAACTCTATGTTGATGGTATATTTAAAAGGTGGCCAAAATTTTTCAAACAGATATTCACAATACATGGATATGTATGTGACACTAGTTTTTCTTCTATTACCGGACAAAGACTCTTGGACTTATAACGAAATGTTCAAGTCAATTGTCGCGAAGTGCGAATCGCATAATTTGTCCCTTGATCCTGAGGAAATGTTTATGGACTTCGAATCTGCAATACATGGTGCTGCAAAAGTTGTTTGGCCGTCAATGAAGAACAAGGGTTGTCGTTTTCATCTGGGGCAAAACTGGTGGGAAAAATTCATGCTCTTGGGTTGTCTTCTGAATATAAGTCGAACACGGAAACCAGCCGTTTTTTGAAATTATTTTTGGCTTACCCTTCCTAAGTCCCGACGACATAGACGACTGTTTCACAGACGACCTAATGGCATTACAACCAGACGGAAAAGAAAACATAAGAATATTCACAGGTTACGTATTCGACAATTACAATTCTCCTGATGCTACGTTTCCTCCAAGAATATGGGCGGATTTCAGCGTTTCAACGAATCGTACGACGAACAACTGCGAATCGTTTCACACTCGATTAAATGCGCACTTCTACACTTCTCATCCCAACATATACAATGTTGTTGATGTTTTGAAAATTTTCCAGGCTGATACATACATCAAATTAAGAAGCAAAGAAAATGTAAGGAAATATAAACGGATAGAAGAAAAGGAAATGTATCTTCAGGAACAAATGAATAAATTCACCAGAAAACCCTGTTCTCGAATAAAATACCTATGTAGAGGCTGTCTGCATGACATTTTTACCAATAAAATAAAGTAACATAGAAGACTGACAAAATTATTATAAGTAGCTAGACAAACAGCAGCAAAAAATAAAATACCTAGAAATAAATACAAAAAATAAAAGTAAAAAAAAAAATAAAAATAAAAGTTGCATAGGAAATTGACAAAACTATTTTAAGTGGATAGACAAACAGCATCAAAAAAATAAAATAAAAAAATGTAACATAGAGAACTGACAAAACTTTGGCTAGACAAAACATATACTGTAGTTCATTTCAAAGGATATCTACAGCTGATGATCACTAATAAGTGTGAAATATGTTTTTGCTTTTCACTGGGATATTAAAACCACAAATGATTAGAGGAAGATACATTAGTATCTACACTTATTATTATGATCAATTATTCGGAATAGCAAGGTAAAATTTCCTATGAGGGACGCAATTGACCGAGTTCTTTTTCAGGCGGACGCAACTGACCGACGTCCGTCTGTATGACTATAAACATATCATATGTATGACTATTTATGAGTACGTGTGACGATACAAATGAAAGTAATATTACTCAGTGTTACTAAATCCTGTTTTAGTAATTAAATAGAATTTATTTTGAACACCTAGTATCTTGGTGGAAACGTTCTCCATGTTCTTCGCTGATATCGCCAAGATTCTCAGAGAAAAAATCGTTTTGTGAGTGGAGGTAGTGAAGTTTCACACTGTGTTACAGCCCAATTTTCTAAAATGTTTTAACATAGTTTTTACGATAGTTTTGTAGTTTTTATATTTTTTGTTGCCCAAGAAGGTTTTCACAACTTCTTTAAATGAATTTCAAGCATTTTGTTCTCTTGGATTCATAGTATTTTTAAAAGCCTCATCCTTCATCAAATTTCTTATTTGCGGTCCAACAAAGATCCCTTCTTTTAACTTTACAGTAGGTATTTTTCGAAATTTTGTTTGTAGGTATTGGAAACAGCTGCTGTCTTTAGCAAGTGCCTTAGTAAATTGTTTCATCAAACTAAGTTGGATATGAAGAGGTGGTAGAAGATTTTTTTCCCATTGCACAAGTGGTTTGCTTGTAATATTCTTTGAACCCAGTTGGAGATTTTCTCTTTTGAGCCAGTCTGTTACTTTCCAAAGTTTGTTCTTTCCTCGACTGTCCCATTCATAAAGGAAACATGGCATTTTTGTATATCCAGATTGTTGACCAAGCAGCATGCCAATCACTTTCAAGTCGCTACAAACCACCAAAGAATGTCTTTTATAGTTACGTTTTTCAAGAATAACTTTGAGATTTTTATAAGACTCTTTGCGGTATACTGAATGAACAATGGAAATAGAACCAAAAATATTTCTGCTGTGTAAAAGCACACCCTTCAGACTACGCTTTGAAGAGTCTATAAAAAGCCTCTAATCAATCGGATTATAACTTACAGAAAAGAAAGTCATTAAACTATCTATATCACAGCAAAAAACCATTGATCCTTTTTTATAGAATGGTACAACAGTCTTCACAATTTCTGTACCAGGAGAAAGACGTTCCAGGCAATAAAAGGTTTTTGGTTTTAAGCCTTGATCCTAGCAATTCAGCTGGATCTTTTGTAAGATTAAGGTCACGTGTCAAGTCATCCAGTTCATTCTGATTAAACAATGTAGGCGCTAAATCTTCTTCCGGTTCGTACACATCAACATCGGTTTCGTTTTCTGAACTGCTTTCAGTGACTTCTGACAGATCATCCAGATTTGTAGGCGGAGTAGAAATTGGTAGTGATTCATTGTGAGCAACAGGCGTTTGAAGGAATATTTAGATAAACAATATCTTTTTTGAATTGTAACCTTCGACATGAATCATATAAAAATAACAATCATTTAAATGATTCTGTGGCTCCCCCCAAACCACTGGAATTGGAAAAGGTATTGATTTTTTCTTACCATTCTTCCAAAGTCGAAGTCCCTCTACACAAGTACGGCACACCTTATGCGGATCCCAACTTTTATCTTGATCACAAAGTCTAATTTCAAAATAAGCATAGTACACATTCCTTACAAAACCGCTATTCAGGAATTTAATGATAGTTCAAATAAACAAACATAATCATAAAAACTGGTATACAACAATTCTTAAAGCTTAAGATTGTCCAACAGACACTAACGTAACAAACAATAAATATCACATAATCACTAATCATTACAAGTCACCAAGTACAGATGTCTGCACACAATAAGTCACAAATACTTTATACACTAAACGCTCAGTGTATCGCTTTATAAAATCTCGCTGCTTCGAAAGTAACGGTTTCATCCTTCGGCGGTGTGCTGTAATACGTGCCAAAATTGGATGACAGTAGAACAATCGACAAATGTCCAGAAGGTGTGTCATAAAAAAAAAATATATATATATAAATATATATATATCGTGCTGTTTTTATTTATAAGGTATTGTAATTAAGATCTGCTCCACGTTGGATCAGCCATTTATGTGCTGTGGTATTTTTTATAAGTCTTGTAATTAAAATATATTCCACGTTGGGACAGTTATTAATGTACTGTAATTATTTACTAGTATAATGTAATTAAAATATGTAATTACAGTTATTATGTTTCTTGTTTATCAGCACATGACAAGAAACTCTATCTCAGGGTTAATAATTATTAAGCTGTTTGATTTTATTTACTATTGTATATGATATCTTCTTTCCTTTAAACCGAACCAAATAAAGTTAGTATGTAAAATTTTGATAAATAACAATGTAAAAATAGCTACCATACAAATGTAAATAGACTGACTCGGAATTATTCCAGCTGCCACGAGTTCACTTCTGGTTGATGTTTATTATTTTCAAAGGCAATATCAGGCTTAGCGATCCGTTCCTCCACGCGAATTTCTTATTGCTTTTAATGCTGAAGGTTGTTTTCTTCGACGACTGCAAAACAGATATTTCTTCCGAGTATTGGATTATATTTTATGGCCACTCCAACTATTCTTCAGTACAGGATTTCTATTTAGATCGGCGTTCTTTTAAACTATATATGTTTAGACTTCTCGAAATATTATTTATTTATTGAGTTGTATTTTATTTTATTAAATTCAATATTAATATTAAATCTCTTCTCCTGATTGATTATTTTATTAAATTGACAACCAAACTCTGGTATAACAAATTAAACTCTTTTACTGTTTATCCTTTTACATACAACATTAAACTTTGTGATGTATAAATTTTGACTAATTTACATAATACCAAATATTAATTTAGATTTCATTTACATATCACTCTCTTAGACTCTTCATGTTACTCTTATTAAATATAATTTTAGACTAATACATTTCCTTTCATTTCTATACAATACAATCCTAACAATTTACATCTTGCCACATTGATACCTACCTACATTAGTTACATCTTTCTATCATATAACTCTTAAAAACATATATAACTTTTCTACTTATTATTAAATATATTTATTTGATTTCTAACATTCGTAATTCTAGTTTGTATTTATTATATTATAATTTCCTTACTCTTTCCTTTTATTTTAATATTTATTTCTAATTTCATATAGTACTTGTCAAAAAATATATCTTACTGCTGTTTTATCTCATATTGGAGTCTACCTCTATGTTGGTTGGGACTATCGACTCAATGTTTTTGTTTACATTTTAAACATATGTTCCAATTACTATTAAATTTGTATATTTTTTCGTTTAAAATTTATTATTTTCCTCTTATGTACTGTGTTGTATTTTAACAGCAGTACAATATATATATATATATATTATATATATATATATATTGCGATGTATAAGAGTCGCATAAAATAAGGAGACGAGATAGATTTTATTCGAATGAAATGGATATATTAATTATGCTATTAATTCTTCAATCTACTGTGCCTTTAATACAGTTTACAAAAATAACATATTTGTCTTTGTTGACTTTCGTAACACAAACTGAACATTCAACTTTTATAAAATGAAATATATTTATATTTAAAAAGTACTCTAACGATAAAGTCTTTACTGATGTAGCTTGTAACAATCTTTCTTCTAAATAAGTTTTTATAAGTGTACATAAAATAATACAAGGTCACTTCCCTATAATGTCGACTGCAGATCCTTCAGACGACGGGTTGATCCTATCTGGACGAATACGTGGGCCAATTTACTGTCCGGCCTCGGACTAGCTTCCGGGCATGTAATATTTCTCGCAGTCACGGTTACGTACAATTTCACTCCGCGGACCGATATTGTTACTGCTTAATTGGTTTATTAGGCTTATACCTTTCCAGTTAGCTTGAAGTGTCTATATGCTCCTAAATAGACTATCTTGCACTTCGCTGATAGCACAAAATTATAATAACGATAATAATAAATCTAAGGGATTTTATAACTTGCGTTAGTTACAACTGGCAAATCAAACGTCTGTGACCATCACTATCACTCGTTATCGATTCCGAAGAGAGTGCCAGTAGGTCACAGTCTTATTTTTGAAACTGAATTTCTTGAAATTTGATTCGTTCGTCGGTCACCCCTTCTTATGATCTTATTAGTGCTAATAGATCTTCCTGTACAAGAAGGCTCAGAAACAGAATAATTCATATTGTTACGATGGTATAACTGATCGTCGTATGGTAAAGTAGAAAACAAAATAAAAGACACCAATGAAGTCACTGAAAACCAGTTTTAATTATCACAATTAACAGTTTGTAATCAACAAGTTATTCAACAAGATCATACTCGTACAATAATCCAAGTCAATCTGTCCACACAAATAATAATGTCAACTATAAAGAATTCCGCACTATAATCATTTTTCACTAATACTCCACTTGAGACGCACTGTGTAAATCGCCCGACAAAACTGAACTCTAAACGGCAGGTATGGGCTATTTATAGCCTGCAGGGTTCCATAATATGCGTCCTTAACAAACACTTCAAAACTCCAAAGGATACTTGGCAGAAACACACACCGGCGGGGCTAGTCGAGAAGCCTGTAGAACGACACCATCGAACTCACGAGAACGTTCCGTATTACGTAACACGCCACTTAATGCTGACGCTAATGCGTATCTAGAGCGAAATTGACTGAGGCAACACCTGCTTACTAGCTGGGGGACGAGTGGAAGGAAAATCAGCTGTTCTACGCGGTTCGATACCACTGTCGTTGCAATATTTAAAACCTCTTAAGTATTTTAGGTTATGGTTTATAAAACCTTCTTGCTTAAAAAACGGATATGGTACATTCAGTTATTAATTTTTGAAACAATCACTATCATCAAGTACAGTGGTCTTTTTATTACATGTATTCTGATACAAGGCCCATCTCAAAATTCCCCATATTTCGATAGTTATTCAAACTAACGTGGTTTTTTTAAGAATACCCCATAAAATATTTACGTACCCTCGCACACGCGCTCTATACCCGCGGCTAAGTATCATTACAAATACTATCAGTGCACTTAAGGTTGCTTTACAAGTCTAAAAATATTTAAAATTAACATTTATCACAGTGTTCTTTATCAGCTACTTTACAATGTTCAAATCTGCAATCTCTACTTATTCATATACCTTCTTTACATGCTGTCATATGGCAATATTGTTTGCTACATCTCATTTGCAATTAGAATGTCCAATGCAATATCACACACACACAATTTATACTGCAGTATAGTCTACTAGGTAATAAAAATACTGTTTCGATCCACAAACAGTTGACTGTTGAAACGCTAGGTAATAAAAAAAAATTACTGCTGTCAAAAAATATTACGCATTTGTCTATTGTGTTATAAAATATAGAATTCTGGGATTTAATATTTATGAAAGACAGTAAATAACACCACGATGCAAAACAGAATGTACGTACGTGCTGCCTAAGAAAATGGAAATCAGGCACGCATAGATGTTTCCTTAAAAATTGCTGGGGCTATTGGAACATTCTTTATAACCGCGGCTATAATACAGTTTTACAGTGTATTGCTTACCGACAGAATCTCGTTTTCGTTCGTGACTTTCAATTCGTTATTACTTTAATTACAGTGTAGCTATAGTACACAGCTGTAATTTTGTGTTAAACATAAAATTCTTCTTGTTCGTGTTCCCTTCTTCCTACAAGGAAAAGGTGATATCACTATGTTCCGGTCATCAAAGTCAAGCCATTGGTCATCAAATACAATTTGTCTAACTTCCTCGTTCTTCCGGGAGGTCGATTACCTTTGGGTTTTATAAAGAGCACTTGCCTGGAAAGCTTGTCAACCGTCGTTCGGTCTATATGACGAAACCATCGATTCCCATGTTTTCCGATCTTTTCATTCACTGAGGGAATATTTAATACCTGATTACGATTTCTATCTGCTCTGTGCATCACTTCGCAGAACACATAAACATCATTCGGCAGCTGGAATCCTGCCCATATCTCTATGTGTCATTACTCAATTCTGAGACCCATATATCATAATGGGGACTATCGTGACAATAGAAAATTTTAATTGGGTCTTCTTTCTCGTTGTACTACCTACAACCTTCGTATCGCATCACGGATTGGCAAGTTTAACGTCTACGTCACTTCTGTTCCATTTGTTCAATTGTTGCACCATTTATTATTGTCTTTGATTTGATAGGATTCCGTTCCCCCCATCTTGGTGCCATCTGTAAAAATATCAATGCCATATTCAGATACAAGCTTAGGAAGAAAGGAGACTGACCTTTGAAGGTCACCTTCACTCTCTTAACAATAATCTGTTCATCACTGTACAAAATGGTATTCAGGCGCGCGTAGCTATTAATTGTTATCCCAAATGTTGTCTAGCCTTGTATTGACTAACGAGATAGTCAATATATAAATTAAATAATGTTAGGAACAAACTGCATCCTTGCCTGACGCCCTTGAATTTTGAAGCATAGCTAAAAACGATCCGAACCTAAATCTTTGCCTCTAAATACATGTGTATCAGTGACTTGAGAGGTTATTGTAGGATTAGCAATAGCTTGATATTTGAAAACAAATTTGGTTCTGAAGTAATAACACAATATAAAGCAGTAATAGGTAGAAGGTAACCTACTTCGTTTTTTCGAATTTTACCTGAAAATTCTCGTTGGACGAGGAAGCGTTTCCTGTTCTTTTTTTCTCAGCTGTTAATTTCGTGCAGTTTCAACATAACAAAAATAACGTATATCCTTCGTGACTTATGCCATTTCGACTCACTTCACCTCGACCGTTGTGATTTTTGTCGTCTCCTAGGCGGTACTAAATAAAACACTCGTATCACGGTTGACAACTTGTTTTTTACCGATATCACACAAAAAAATTTGAAATTAAAAATATAACACAAAAATACAATTTCGATCCATAACTGTGATATCAGTTTTTAACTTTTTTTATATGCAAAAAAAGATAACATAAATATAACATTGACCTACAAATGTGGTATGAAACACGTACTAATTCTGTAACTCGTTTAACCGAAATCTCAATAAAGGCTGATCTTTTACCCCGTCTACAACTGTTTATAATATAATTTGTAATGACGTATTTCGCAAGCATACGTTACTTGTCAGAACAGTCGCAGGCATTCCAGCCGCATATCCTGGAATCTCGTGGAACAAACTATGTTTACCTATCAGTTAAAGTACATTTATACAGAACATTCTAGTGTATTATATGAATAGTGTCTATATAAATAGTGTGCATCTACATAAGTTATACATCAATTGTGGATAATGTAAATACACGTGAGTAACATAATCTACGTATTCTAATGACAAATGATTTTAATAATACCAATTACAGTATTACTTAATATATTATACAATATTCATAATATTACTTTGAATGTGGGTTCGGGATTCTCTAGTATACAATATTATTCCTCAACGTTTCGACCCAAAAAATCGTAGTTACCCACAGAAAGTGAGAGCTACAAGATTCTTCAACCGCCACTATCAGCTTCTGAAGACGACTTAGTTCGAAACTGTAGAACAAAATGCAACAACATGAGTTTCACAGGACGAAATTCACCTATCGTGTAGAAGTTTTAAGTAGTTACGCCTACTGATAACTAAAAATCACACAAACCAAGAGTTTTTAAAAAAATCTTCTCTTCCAGTTCAGGAAAAAGCTGCGTATACATAAAAAGCTGCTTTGTTTAGTAAATAATTTCAAGAAAAACTTATTTTGATCGTAAACAGTACCGTATAGTGTATGTACAATGCAAGATATGTTAGGGGGAGGGGCAAGATACATGGCGCAAGTTGATCCATCAGAATTTTGGGGGTGTTATAAAGATTTTTGGAGAGAATTTTAGATAGAACAAAAATTTTTAACGAATAAAACTATGTTTAAAAGAACGTTTTTAATGTATTTATCCAGCTTTAAGCCGAACTTAAGTTCAAATTTCCGCTAGACAGACTGTAGGCCAGGTTACCAATTTGAGAAGCTGCATCAGGGACAACAGGGTCTCCAATTTACTTATTCCTTCGCGTGAAATCAAGTTCAAAATAAGAAAATCATAACGAATTTGCCATCTCCAGTGTACAATAAAAAACCTGTTATATTTCAAGTTCTTTCAAAATACAGGTAAGTCTTAGTTGAAGAAGTAAAGTAGATACGTTTTGCTTTACTCTACACTTAAACGCAAAGTCGGACAGCTTGTATCAATCAGCGCAATTGTATTCATTCCTAGTATTGATATTCAATTTTACATGTAACTACTGTACATGTAAAAATAAAAGTCAATATTAATTTTTATTTGTTTTTCCTTATTTACCTTAAACATAGTTAAGTTTTTTATAAAATATAAAAAACTAAGTGTTTTTATAATAAAATTTCAAATAAATTTAAAAAGCAAAAATAAAATGTGACATTCAAAGCTGAAAAAATGTGGTAAAGGAATTTTAAATTTTTATTATCAAATTTCATTAATATCAAATTGTTTTATACAGATCTTACTATTTAGTGTTCGTTAGAGTTTGTTGATTTCGATTAAAAATATAACGTAATTTAAATTTAACAAAAATAAATATTTCAAGTCGTTTGGTGATTAGAACAGTTATTAGGAAGTGCGTTTGAAGCATAGACTGAAGGTGCAACTTGTGGGTGGGGAAGTGGGGAAATTTAGGGAAATTGCACCACTGGACCTACCTATACCTACATGGTGCACGTAATGAAAACCATTACCATGTACAACCGGCGCGGATCCACGGAGGCGGGTCCCCCCAAATGGTCACATCAAACAAACTTTTTCGTTGTTTTCTGATTGTAGAATGGTTTTATGATTGTAAATATGATACAACTTTCACACCACATTATGTAGGTTCACAGTTTTTTACTAAAATACTTTAATTAGTAAACCTGACCACCATGTTAATTTTTCTTTGATACATAACTTAAATGAGTAGTGTGTGCTGTAAACTGTAATTTAATGTTATCAAATGAACGATGAACGGACAAACACAGATATGATTTTATACTTTGTGACGGCAGCGGTATGCGAACATCTGCTCTCCAGTACCAGCGGTGGACACAGCGAGCCAATCAAACAACGTGCTCGGAGCGAGCCAACCAGCGACCCCGGTTAGTGCATAAAACCCGGGCCGGCAGAAAATTTTGCGCACTCTTCATCGCCACGCCATCGGACGCACTTCATCTCCTCTCCTCTCTCGGACGACATCGGGGCGGAGTCAGCCGGAAGGAACAGCCGAAGAATAGAACCGCCGCCGTTCTTGCGTCTTCGCACTCCCGTTCCGCGCCAGCGATGGATTTCGCTGGGCCGGCAGCCGACTCTACAACCGGTGCCGAAAGAAGAGGAGGACTGCAGTACGCCACGATCAGCGGCCGCAGCCGCCGAACACCTCAGCGCGGCACGACCAACATCACAGTTCTCGCCACTCGGTCCTTTTTAGGGCCACCAAAATAACTAGAGTGTACGATTTGGCGCCATTTGTCATGCGGCAAGCCTTTTGTCCGGTGACAAGTGGCGCCCAACGTGGGGCCCGATCGTCTTGCGGATGCAAGATCCAGCCACGCCAGCGAGCTACCAGCCGGCACACCAATCAACATGGCGCCCAACAGACACCTCCACAACATCTGGAGAAGAGCAGTAGGCTGGCTACCGGAGAGCATTCAAGACCCGGTGGAGTTGTGACGGCAGCGGTATGCGAACATCTGCTCTCCAGTACCAGCGGTGGACACAGCGAGCCAATCAAACAACGTGCTCGGAGCGAGCCAACCAGCGACCCCGGTTAGTGCATAAAACCCGGGCCGGCAGAAAATTTTGCGCACTTCATCGCCACGCCATCGGACGCACTTCATCTCCTCTCCTCTCTCGGACGACATCGGGGCGGAGTCAGCCGGAAGGAACAGCCGAAGAATAGAACCGCCGCCGTTCTTGCGTCTTCGCACTCCCGTTCCGCGCCAGCGATGGATTTCGCTGGGCCGGCAGCCGACTCTACAACCGGTGCCGAAAGAAGAGGAGGACTGCAGTACGCCACGATCAGCGGCCGCAGCCGCCGAACACCTCAGCGCGGCACGACCAACATCACAGTTCTCGCCACTCGGTCCTTTTTAGGGCCACCAAAATAACTAGAGTGTACGATTTGGCGCCATTTGTCATGCGGCAAGCCTTTTGTCCGGTGACAAGTGGCGCCCAACGTGGGGCCCGATCGTCTTGCGGATGCAAGATCCAGCCACGCCAGCGAGCTACCAGCCGGCACACCAATCAACATGGCGCCCAACAGACACCTCCACAACATCTGGAGAAGAGCAGTAGGCTGGCTACCGGAGAGCATTCAAGACCCGGTGGAGTTTTTTTTTTTTTCGCTCTGGGCTTTGCGGTTGTGCGTCGCAGAGACGAACCGCACGGGAAACTGAGTTCCGAGCTACCTTCTGGAGCTCCTGCCTCGTGGCCCTGCCCAAGTAGGGCGCGTGCTCTATAGCAGGCCGATTCTCGGCTGTTGTGCTAGCCTACGCTAGCGCAGTATGCACCGAGGGCGTTTCCACGAATCACCTGGGCGTATACGGTACCTTCCCAGCCCAGTCACTAGAGGATTGCCTGGGAACCTCGCCGCACGTGCATAAAATTTGCGTGCAAGCCGCCTGAAAGTGTCGTCTAAGGAGCGGACGCCAAGTCCTCTCCTTAGAAGGCGAGATGAGAAGCGACGGGGGACTTTGGCCGCTAGCCGAAGCCCCCTGTCGAGGACGCTCTGCAACTTCTTTTTATGCATTGCGGCGAGGTAACCCCAGACCGGGCAGGCGTAGGTAATGACCGGCAGCAGATACGCGCCGACGATCATCCTACCCAATTTCCTGGTCATGGCTGAGCTGATCAGGAGTGGAAACAGTGCGCACAGGCGAGTGGATGCTCGCTTTAGAACTGCCTGTGCGTGGGTACGCCAGGTGAGCCGACGGTCGAGGTGTAAGCCGAGGTACTTGACCTCGTTGGACCAGCGCAAGTACGTTCTGCCGATACGTAGTTGCCTAACGGGGTTCTTCCGTCGCTTGGAGAATTCGACGGCTACGCTCTTGGTGGCGTTGAGTTGCACTCTCCAATTCTCAGTCCAGTCCACGAGCGTGTCGAGCTGGCGCTGCAGTCGTAGGACGGCCCTTTCCTCATGACGATCGGCCGTAAATACGGCCGTGTCGTCAGCGAAGAGGGCCATCTGGACTCCAGGCTGTCTCGGCACGTCGTTGACGTAGATCGAGAACAGAAGGGGGCCTAGAACACTACCTTGAGGGACGCCGGCTGTGATTCGTCTCTCGGAAGAGACAGAATCGCCAACTCTCACGCAGAAGGTCCTCTCCGTCAGAAAGCTAGCAACCAGATGGAGGTAGCAGTCCGGGAGCTGGACTTCCCTAAGTTTGAATAAAAGGCCATCATGCCATACGCTGTCGAAGGCTTTCTCAACATCTAAGAAACAGCCAACGGTCCGTTCTCTCCGACACCCGGCTTCCGTGATGCTTTCCACCAGTCTCATCAGTTGATGAGTGGTCGAATGCCCCACACGAAAGCCGAACTGTTCGGGGACCAGCACGTCAAAGTTGGTTAGATGCTCTCGTACACGACGCTGCACGAGGCGCTCGAAAACCTTGGACGTAGCGGAAAGTAGGCTGATAGGCCGGAGGTTTTCCGAGCGGGTGGTATCCTTTCCCTGCTTCGGGATCACGATAACCGTCGCCTTTCTCCATTTCTTGGGAAAGTAGGCCAGTCTAAGACACGCGTTGAACAAATCAGTCAAGAATTGAACTCCAGGCTCGGGAAGAAGTCGTAGAGCGGTGTTAGTAACACCGTCCGGGCCTGGAGCCTTTCTTGGCTGAAGTTCAGCGAGCCGATCTGAGACCTCTTCCAAAGAGATGGGTTCGGGCTCCGCCGTGATCGGAAGAGACAGAAAGTCTTCCACAGCCATCTCGACTTGTTCGTCGAAGTCCCAGTCCATGGGCGGGTTGGGAGCGAACTGACGCTCGAAACACAAGCCCAAGTACTCGGCCTTCTCCTCCGGGCGACCCAGGAGTCGACCGAACGGTCCAACAATGGCGGGAAGTGGAGGTCGGCGCCTCCGTCCCGTCAATGCGGTAGGTATTCTGTACGGGTGAGATTGCGGGTCCGCATCCCCCGTTCGGGCCACGTCGAGTTCCCAACAGCTACGTCGGAACGCCTTCAGACTGCCACGCAGTCGTCCGGTGAGCCGATTGTATGCTGCCTTATCGGCCGGATCACGGGTCCTCTGCCAACGTTTCCGGAAGTAATTCCTCTCGCGAGCGAGAAGAGAGACTTCCTCAGGGATGCGTTGGTAGTCAGGCGTGAAGCCAGCTCGCGTACGTGAAGACACGCCTATAGCCGAGATGATTGCCTCTTCGATTCCCGCAACTGCTTCGTCTAGGAGGCGAACGGAATCGAGTGGGGCCGCTGGCGGCAATCTACGGCACAAGGCCGGGCCGTAGCGATCCCAATCGATGACCTTCTGCTTGTCAGAACGTGCATAGGCGTGCTGGGTAGCGACGTGGACCAAGATAGGGTTGTGGTCGGATGTCAGCTCCGTAAGTGAGAATACCTCGACCGGACAGACAATTCCTTGGGTCACCGCGATGTCCAGAACATCGGGAGCCGCGTTAGGCAGTGACGGAAAGAACGTGGGTTGCGCTGGACCAAACACCATCGCCCGGCGCGATTCAACAAAACTGAGCAAGCGCCTCCCGTTCGGAGTAGTCAGGCGACTATTCCAAACGCGATGCTTGCAATTCAGATCGCCGGCCAAAATTACCCTTCGATGGGAATCGAAGATGACGTCCAGGTCGCTGACAAGGAGTTCAGCTTGTGGGGGCTTGTAAGCTGAGACCACGAGGACGCCGCCAAGAGCTCCGTGGACCTCAATGGCGGTGGCCTCTAGGTTGGTAAGCTGCGGCAAAGCGACACGATGATGACCTATGGAGGTCCTCACCGCGATCGCCGTGCCGCCTCCTCGTCGGCCAACTCGGTCATCCCGATAAACCACGTAATTTGGTAATCGAAACCGGTTCGCCGGGGTCAGGTGGGTTTCCCCGAGGAGAAGTACGTCGGGTTTGAACCGAGCCAGGAATTCAAGAAGGTCGGAATGCTTGGTACCGATGTTATTAGCATTCCAGGCTACGAGCGAGAGATCTCGTCTAAGGGCTCGGTTCATAGAAGACCTATGACTTCGCAGGCTTCCACCAAGAGCATGAATCTCTCAGTTGGGTCAGCAGTTTCCAGGCGGGCTCGGATGGACCTGAAGAGAGATGCGACTTTCGGGAGGTCGTAGCTAGACAGAAAGCCGCGGACGAACTGTGCGTCATTGGAACTGACGGACTGGGTGGTTTGCCTGGAAACTGAGGCCGCATAAGAGCGACCAGGTGTTACGGCAGATCGGGTCATGGTGGAAGCCATAGGACCAGGGCCAGACGGTTTTGGATCAGCGGCAGGAAAAGTACGCTGTTGCGCTTCGTCGGACTTGTTGTACCGGGAAGCAGGACTTTTCTTGGGCTGTGGGCAGGCAGGAGCTCGGGGCCGAGCATCCGGTGTGGGTATCCCTTTGTTCCTGGGTTTGATGCCTGCTCGCGGAAATCGCGGAGGTGGCAGGGGCGGCGAGGCTACCTCTGGTTCAGAGGCGGGAGTAGGAGGTTCCGCGGAGGTGGAGGGTTCATTCTCCGGCTCCAAAACCGAGATAACAGCTACTGAGCGTGTCTCTGCTGTGGAAGGAGACGCGGTACGTTTAGTTGCCTTTGTAGGGGCTGGAGGTGGAGCCGGAGAGGGCGCGCGCCGTGCCGGTTGTGCCTGAGGTTTAGGCCTAGCCTGCATTTTAGGCTGTCTAGGTTGGGGCTGCATAACTGGCTGCCGTGGCTTCGGGAGGGGCCCCTGCGGCTTTTGCTTCCGCAGGAGCTCCGCCTTATAGACCGGGCAGTTTACGTTAGACGCTGCGTGGCCTTGACCACAATTTATGCAGCGAAATTTGGTTTTGTCTGCCACAGTGCAGGCCTGTGTTGAATGTCCCAGAGAACATCGGAGACAGGCCGGGGCATTGCGGCAGACGTCGGTGTGGTGGCCGAACCTCTGGCACCGGTGGCACTGCGCGAGCTTGCCCTGGGGACGACTGGTTTCCACCCTGACGCGGAAGCCAAACAGCCGCGTCAGGTGGAAAATTTTGTCTGCAGCCTCGCCCTTCTCGAGCTGGAGACGGACGAGCGGGAGAGGGACTCGGGTCTCTGAGTGAGTGAACAGGCGGAAAATTGCCTGCACCGGGTACCCGAGGTCGCGGAGTTCCATAAGGATCTCCTGAGGATCAGTGTGCGCGTCAAGCCCTCGCAAAATGACAGACAAGGGCTTGACTCGCTTAGGAGTGAAGGTATGATATTGGAGGTTATGTGCTTGGAGGAAGGCCTCGACCAAGCGATGGTCCTCGAGCTGGCGGACGACAATCCTGACCGTATCACCGCCAAGCAGCTTCAGGTCAAGCTTGTCGGCCGACAGGCCGTGGGCCGCGATCAGCCGTCTGTATAAGGCGGCGACATTGGATACGCTATGGACGTACAGGGGCGGCGCACGACCAACAGCGGCAGCAGCCGGAGCTGCTGTCGAAGTAGTCGGAACCGCGACCTGTGGGCCCTGAGAAGGTCCAATGTCCATGGCCGAGGTCTGTGAGGAAGTGGATCCAGGTGCGTGGGTCCTCTTGGGCTTCTTAGCCGGGCGATTTCGCCGACCAACGGTCGCGAACTCGCCCGACTCGTCTGCCGGCAGAGGGGGAAGCGGGTTGGGGAGAGGATCGTCCGTCTCCATCGCCCGAGGCGAATCGGGCGAGTCGCCCAGATGGGGTAGCAAGGCGGGGCCGAGCGACTCGGCACTTGGGCCGTTGCCTGTAGAAGGCATGCTGGCCAGGTGCGACGGCTGCCGGGCAGAGACTGCTAGGCAGTCACTGCCAGACGCCAGGGATCTCGGGTCCGGCCGAAGCCGGATTACCCGCGCGTCTTCCTTGTTCACGACGATGCGGGAGGAGCTGGGCTAACGACCAGCTTCGTTGAATACCAGTCCTTACCAAGACTGGTGTCCACTGGCCCCTTTACCCCGGCGATATCCTAGCTCGCTTACCACTGGTGGGGGCTTGCAAGGATCGTCCGGGGCAGCGCTACCTAACGGTCGTGAACAAGTTAGGAATTACACACTGGAAATGCGGCACTCACCAGGTGAGCCCAGAGCAATCTTCTTTCCTGTCCGGCAGATGTTGTTCCGGCGCAGGTGGTCCTTAGCAGGGCAACTTCGGCTAGCTGCTTCTTCTACCGGCTACTAAGTTCACCGGCAGCAGCTGGCTTGGTTCCCTCGAAGGAAGATATTCCTCGTCGGAAGGCGAGGTGGCCGAAGGCAGCAAAGCCGTAGAGATGGTCCAGCGAGAGAGCTGAGAGAGCAGTCTAAGAAGAGCAGTCCTGATCAGTCCAAGGCTGGAGTCCTCTTCTGCCGTCTCTGAACCCCCGGTGGAGTTGTGACGGCAGCGGTATGCGAACATCTGCTCTCCAGTACCAGCGGTGGACACAGCGAGCCAATCAAACAACGTGCTCGGAGCGAGCCAACCAGCGACCCCGGTTAGTGCATAAAACCCGGGCCGGCAGAAAATTTTGCGCACTTCATCGCCACGCCATCGGACGCACTTCATCTCCTCTCCTCTCTCGGACGACATCGGGGCGGAGTCAGCCGGAAGGAACAGCCGAAGAATAGAACCGCCGCCGTTCTTGCGTCTTCGCACTCCCGTTCCGCGCCAGCGATGGATTTCGCTGGGCCGGCAGCCGACTCTACAACCGGTGCCGAAAGAAGAGGAGGACTGCAGTACGCCACGATCAGCCGCCGAACACCTCAGCGCGGCACGACCAACATCACAGTTCTCGCCACTCGGTCCTTTTTAGGGCCACCAAAATAACTAGAGTGTACGATTTGGCGCCATTTGTCATGCGGCAAGCCTTTTGTCCGGTGACAACTTGTATGTCAATAAATTTACTATGTTGATAATAACACACTGTATTTTTATCTGGACTCATTCCTATCATTTATGCTGTAGACCATTAAAGAATGGTCCAAATTTTCATACCACCCCCCAAAAACCAACTCCCCCCCAAATTGCTTCATGGAACTGCCCCTGGTATACAATAATAACTCCGAGATACATTTTTTGCAGTCTCCAGATTGCTATTATGATCTTGGATTATACAAGGTAAAAGTCTTAAGTTAATAATAATAACCCCCTCTATATTCTAGTCCAACATCAGATCCATTAACATAATATAACATGACTTCTGATATAAAAAGTCAAATGATACCAGTAAATCAAGTGTTCTCCGTTAGACTGGTTTTTAGTCCCAATCGTCCTTGCTGTAAACGTAGTCTTACGCCGCCAATCTCATTGAAATCGAGTTAACAAAAGTCTGAGAAAGTATATTCAGTCCGGAGTTTATCCACCTCGGTAGATGATATTTATAGTGCAGGAATTTATTCAACATAGACTTTACAATTTTTCTATATAAAAGTCTCTTGCTTGCTATTCGAATCTTACACAGATATACCTATTGTTCTACATGGCTTTTCGAACTGTGTTTAATAAAGTTTCTCTATTTTTTAATTTAGTATTTTATACCATTTCGATAACAAATCAACAATTAAAATCTTAAAACGTATCCACTATTCTGTACATGACCGGAACGTTCTTTGCAAGCGTTCAACCTTGTAATCCCGATTACAATGACAAATGTAGCGCAGACAGTGATATAATAAACACTAGAATTTTCGAACTACTGCATTGGTTTTTAATTAAATTTAGAACCATTATTCCTAAATGAAAAATACTTTAGTCTTAGATTGTAAGTTTATTAATGTTTCCATAGATATATGCACAATTTCATTTCTTTTTCACAGTTATATATAGGCCTAACTGATAAAAATGTCAAAACTTTTTTTTGGAAACAGCTTACAACCTTTTTGAAGGGCCCAAAATGTGTAATGGTTGCTGAGAGATTTGCCAAATTATTAAAGACACCGTGTTAGTACTTTGAATAACTTGCCCATAACTTGATGCCCCACTCAAACGTCGACAAGATTCTTAAAATTTTGACTTCAATTTTTTCCGTGGTGCCCCTAAAACGTTTTCAAGGTGAACACTACATTCGAATTTGAGTTAAATTCCCTTTAGTCTGATACTCGGCGTGGATTCTTACAACTTTTTTCAAACTTTAGATCTCTTTTTGTGCTCTGGTGTCCTAAAATTTTGAAATTTCCAAAACTGAACACTATATTTAGATTTGTGTTAAAACTATCTTTAATCTGTTATACCAAATGGATTTTTCCGATTTTTATGTGGGGGGGGGGTTAATCTCCAAAACAACAAAGTATGTGGGATAAAAGTATGAAAACGTATGCTAAGTTTTGCGAAAATCGGTTGATGCTTTCAAAAGTTATCGTCAGACATGCCTCAAATAGATAGGCATGTATACAAATGCCAAACGGTCGCGTCAAACTGAGAACTCGCTTCGCTCGTTCAATTTTTCTTCTATAATAGTAATAATATTAAACATACCTTAAAAGGAAGTTTTATTCATGCCTTGACGGTCAACCACACGGCACATATCTACACACGTATTGCTATTCACCAAGACCGGTCAGTCCATTTTGATTGGTCGTATTCCTTAAATATTTTTTTGGCGTTTAGACTTTTCAGAGGTAGCTGTAGAAACTGGTAGTGTTTGTAAAAGCTTTCTTATATCGGGCAAAAAGATTGTACTGCGTGAAAGTATTCTAACCACTGCATTTTGTGATCTTTTTATTGTGGAAGTATTGCGTTCAACTGTAATCATTTCTGACGGTCAAGCACAACACTGCGACAGTCCTGCTGACATCAAAGGACGATGCACTTCACATTAGTAAACACTACGAATGATCTTGGCTTTTGTTGTCCATGACGTGCCCGAGTATCAATAATGATTTGTATACGCTTTTCCGACACACAATACCACGAGTCGAGTTTTCTGACGAAACCCATAACGAGCTGACTAAGGTAAAGGTAACTTTTTTCAATTTTTACTTAAAATAATGGCGTTTCGTGTCGGAAAAGTGTATTGTAAGGCCTGTTACAAAAAATGTCTGTTTTCACTTGCACTTACAATAGACACAATATTACGTTTTTCAGCTGTGTAGGAGGGTAGGGTCGAGGTCCGCCTATGGTCAAAAAATTATTAAGGGAATTATATATGACTCTTGAAGGGTAGTGCTCGAGGTGCGTCGGCGGTCAAATGGGTCAGGTAAAGGACCAGAAACGAAGCGCCCACACAGGGGCGCACTACACCTCCGCTCGACCGCTCTACAGCTCCACTCGGGTCTTATTTTATGACTTATATGGGTGTTAATCCCATATAACACCTCCGCTCGGGTTCGGCAGGTAAATTCAAGAGGAAAGAGGGGAAACACGTCCCCCTCCCAGAATAGTGAATCTAACTTTCAAAGTGCTTGTCAAACTTACTTCAATATTTTAAACTAAAATAGAAAGCATATTTCACGCTTGTTAGCGATCATGAGTTGTAGATATCCGCTGAGCGGAACTACATATATGCTTTTTTTATTCTTTCTTTATTCATTTTTATAATTTTGTATTTTTAGTAATTTCTATAATATTTTTATAAATAATTATAAAATAAAATCAGTACTGTTTCGTATCATGCACTGTACCACTTAGACATAATTTTAGCATATTGCAGTCTCGAAATATCTTGTCGCTTATACATGTCTATTGCCCTTTGACGCAGCTGACTTTGTTTTTCACTTCTACTTTCATTCAGCTTTTCCGAACTTTGAATTTGTATGTACATTTCCATTTGTGTACTCTGTAAGGCGTCTATAAAAACATACAAAGATGGATGACTATGGTAGAATTTTTGATTAAAATGACTATGAAAATATTCACAGCCATTTGTGGTCCTGTTACTGTCTGCCGATAAAGAAGCCCAGATGTGCGGTGGGAATTCCGCTTCTTCGTCCACATACATTTCAACCAAATAATCTGCATAAGCGTTAACTCTACAGTCGTTAGGTTTTGTTTCAGCTAATTCCATGGCGAAAAAGTTTCCCACTTCGTCAGGTTGTAAAAAGATCATGCCAAATGTTAATTTTAACCACTTTCCTATTTCGGAATCCCTATCCTTATATTCACAAACCAAACCTAAGTTTTGTATTTTTCTCCACCAAGATTGTGTTAAGTGAAAACGGCAACCAATTACATGTGACAGAGGTAGAATTTATTCGAGTGGCCGATGTATCGCTTTATCAAAATCAATCATCACATTCCGGGTATTGCAATGTAAATCTTTTGAATTACACGCTTCTTTTATTAAATAAAACACATTTTTGTAAGATTCAGTCGTCTTATTTCCTAAAACACAAAATACGAGTGGTAAGTAATGATTATTTCGGAAACCGTGGATTGTAAAATGTTGTGAAAAATTTTGTACAAAATTGAAATGTTCCGTCCATAAAAAAAGTAGCTGACCCGCACAAGAATTTTAAGTTCGTATAACATGTAAAACTAATAATATGTTTCTGTTTATCAACTATGTAACTTATATGAAATTTTCCCCGCGATTTGTTTTTGGTTCAAGTGTTTGTAAAACGTCGAAAATTTAGCAAAATTTTTCTCCTAGCACGGCAAATTATTTGTCTAATAGCGCGCACGTCACTCACACATATGCTGCTGGAATCCGTATTTCGGGTGCGGAACGGAAAATTTAGGATGGTCTTTCATGCACTTCTGCTTCAGCTTTTCGTTTCGCGGCAGCACTAATAATCTGACGTTGAATATCTTGCTGGCTAACGGCAGGATGATTATGGTTACCATCTCTTCTTGAAATTATTCTTTCTTCTGTGGTTCCGATTGAATAAATTTTAGCGTTGCACGTTTTTCTATTACATCTCCAGAGAGTGGGGAATACCTAAGGGGTGGTAAGGATGGACGAGCGGACTTGTTATATCTCGTTTGGGGCCATTAACACAAGGCGAGCGGAGCTGTAGATGTTTACCTGGCCGAGCGGACTTGTTATATCTCGTTTGGGGCCATTAACACAAGGCGAGCGGAGCTGTAGTATGTTTACCTGGCCGAGCGGAGCTGTAGTATGTAATTATAAAATGTTTACCTGGCCGAGCGGAGCTGTAGTATGTAATTATAAAATGTTTACCTGGCCGAGCGGAGCTGTAGTATGTAATTATAAAATGTTTACCTGGCCGAGCGGAGCTGTAGTATGTAATTATAAAATGTTTACCTGGCCGAGCGGAGCTGTAGTATGTAATTATAAAATGTTTACCTGGCCGAGCGGAGCTGTAGTATGTAATTATAAAATGTTTACCTGGCCGAGCGGAGCTGTAGTATGTAATTATAAAATGTTTACCTGGCCGAGCGGAGGTGTAGTATGTAATTATAAAATGTTTACCTGGCCGAGCGGAGCTGTAGTATGTAATTATAAAATGTTTACCTGGCCGAGCGGAGCTGTAGTATGTAATTATAAAATGTTTACCTGGCCGAGCGGAGCTGTAGTATGTAATTATAAAATGTTTACCTGGTCGAGCGGAGCTGTAGTATGTAATTATAAAATGTTTACCTGGCCGAGCGGAGGTGTAGTATGTAATTATAAAATGTTTACCTGGCCGAGCGGAGCTGTAGTATGTAATTATAAAATGTTTACCTGGCCGAGCGGAGCTGTAGTATGTAATTATAAAATGTTTACCTGGCCGAGCGGAGCTGTAGTATGTAATTATAAAATGTTTACCTGGCCGAGCGGAGCTGTAGTATGTAATTATAAAATGTTTACCTGGCCGAGCGGAGGTGTAGTATGTAATTATAAAATGTTTACCTGGCCGAGCGGAGGTGTAGTATGTAATTATAAAATGTTTACCTGGCCGAGCGGAGCTGTAGTATGTAATTATAAAATGTTTACCTGGCCGAGCGGAGGTGTAGTATGTAATTATAAAATGTTTACCTGGCCGAGCGGAGCTGTAGTATGTAATTATAAAATGTTTACCTGGCCGAGCGGAGCTGTAGTATGTAATTATAAAATGTTTACCTGGCCGAGCGGAGCTGTAGTATGTAATTATAAAATGTTTACCTGGCCGAGCGGAGCTGTAGTATGTAATTATAAAATGTTTACCTGGCCGAGCGGAGCTGTAGTATGTAATTATAAAATGTTTACCTGGCCGAGCGGAGCTGTAGTATGTAATTATAAAATGTTTACCTGGCCGAGCGGAGCTGTAGTATGTAATTATAAAATGTTTACCTGGCCGAGCGGAGCTGTAGTATGTAATTATAAAATGTTTACCTGGCCGAGCGGAGCTGTAGTATGTAATTATAAAATGTTTACCTGGCCGAGCGGAGCTGTAGTATGTAATTATAAAATGTTTACCTGGCCGAGCGGAGCTGTAGTATGTAATTATAAAATGTTTACCTGGCCGAGCGGAGCTGTAGTATGTAATTATAAAATGTTTACCTGGCCGAGCGGAGCTGTAGTATGTAATTATAAAATGTTTACCTGGCCGAGCGGAGCTGTAGTATGTAATTATAAAATGTTTACCTGGCCGAGCGGAGCTGTAGTATGTAATTATAAAATGTTTACCTGGCCGAGCGGAGCTGTAGTATGTAATTATAAAATGTTTACCTGGCCGAGCGGAGCTGTAGTATGTAATTATAAAATGTTTACCTGGCCGAGCGGAGCTGTAGTATGTAATTATAAAATGTTTACCTGGCCGAGCGGAGCTGTAGTATGTAATTATAAAATGTTTACCTGGCCGAGCGGAGCTGTAGTATGTAATTATAAAATGTTTACCTGGCCGAGCGGAGCTGTAGTATGTAATTATAAAATGTTTACCTGGCCGAGCGGAGCTGTAGTATGTAATTATAAAATGTTTACCTGGCCGAGCGGAGCTGTAGTATGTAATTATAAAATGTTTACCTGGCCGAGCGGAGCTGTAGTATGTAATTATAAAATGTTTACCTGGCCGAGCGGAGCTGTAGTATGTAATTATAAAATGTTTACCTGGCCGAGCGGAGCTGTAGTATGTAATTATAAAATGTTTACCTGGCCGAGCGGAGCTGTAGTATGTAATTATAAAATGTTTACCTGGCCGAGCGGAGCTGTAGTATGTAATTATAAAATGTTTACCTGGCCGAGCGGAGCTGTAGTATGTAATTATAAAATGTTTACCTGGCCGAGCGGAGCTGTAGTATGTAATTATAAAATGTTTACCTGGCCGAGCGGAGCTGTAGTATGTAATTATAAAATGTTTACCTGGCCGAGCGGAGCTGTAGTATGTAATTATAAAATGTTTACCTGGCCGAGCGGAGCTGTAGTATGTAATTATAAAATGTTTACCTGGCCGAGCGGAGCTGTAGTATGTAATTATAAAATGTTTACCTGGCCGAGCGGAGCTGTAGTATGTAATTATAAAATGTTTACCTGGCCGAGCGGAGCTGTAGTATGTAATTATAAAATGTTTACCTGGCCGAGCGGAGCTGTAGTATGTAATTATAAAATGTTTACCTGGCCGAGCGGAGCTGTAGTATGTAATTATAAAATGTTTACCTGGCCGAGCGGAGCTGTAGTATGTAATTATAAAATGTTTACCTGGCCGAGCGGAGCTGTAGTATGTAATTATAAAATGTTTACCTGGCCGAGCGGAGCTGTAGTATGTAATTATAAAATGTTTACCTGGCCGAGCGGAGCTGTAGTATGTAATTATAAAATGTTTACCTGGCCGAGCGGAGCTGTAGTATGTAATTATAAAATGTTTACCTGGCCGAGCGGAGCTGTAGTATGTAATTATAAAATGTTTACCTGGCCGAGCGGAGCTGTAGTATGTAATTATAAAATGTTTACCTGGCCGAGCGGAGCTGTAGTATGTAATTATAAAATGTTTACCTGGCCGAGCGGAGCTGTAGTATGTAATTATAAAATGTTTACCTGGCCGAGCGGAGCTGTAGTATGTAATTATAAAATGTTTACCTGGCCGAGCGGAGCTGTAGTATGTAATTATAAAATGTTTACCTGGCCGAGCGGAGCTGTAGTATGTAATTATAAAATGTTTACCTGGCCGAGCGGAGCTGTAGTATGTAATTATAAAATGTTTACCTGGCCGAGCGGAGCTGTAGTATGTAATTATAAAATGTTTACCTGGCCGAGCGGAGCTGTAGTATGTAATTATAAAATGTTTACCTGGCCGAGCGGAGCTGTAGTATGTAATTATAAAATGTTTACCTGGCCGAGCGGAGCTGTAGTATGTAATTATAAAATGTTTACCTGGCCGAGCGGAGCTGTAGTATGTAATTATAAAATGTTTACCTGGCCGAGCGGAGCTGTAGTATGTAATTATAAAATGTTTACCTGGCCGAGCGGAGCTGTAGTATGTAATTATAAAATGTTTACCTGGCCGAGCGGAGCTGTAGTATGTAATTATAAAATGTTTACCTGGCCGAGCGGAGCTGTAGTATGTAATTATAAAATGTTTACCTGGCCGAGCGGAGCTGTAGTATGTAATTATAAAATGTTTACCTGGCCGAGCGGAGCTGTAGTATGTAATTATAAAATGTTTACCTGGCCGAGCGGAGCTGTAGTATGTAATTATATAATGTTTACCTGGCCGAGCGGAGCTGTAGTATGTAATTATAAAATGTTTACCTGGCCGAGCGGAGCTGTAGTATGTAATTATAAAATGTTTACCTGGCCGAGCGGAGCTGTAGTATGTAATTATAAAATGTTTACCTGGCCGAGCGGAGCTGTAGTATGTAATTATAAAATGTTTACCTGGCCGAGCGGAGCTGTAGTATGTAATTATAAAATGTTTACCTGGCCGAGCGGAGCTGTAGTATGTAATTATAAAATGTTTACCTGGCCGAGCGGAGCTGTAGTATGTAATTATAAAATGTTTACCTGGCCGAGCGGAGCTGTAGTATGTAATTATAAAATGTTTACCTGGCCGAGCGGAGCTGTAGTATGTAATTATAAAATGTTTACCTGGCCGAGCGGAGCTGTAGTATGTAATTATAAAATGTTTACCTGGCCGAGCGGAGCTGTAGTATGTAATTATAAAATGTTTACCTGGCCGAGCGGAGCTGTAGTATGTAATTATAAAATGTTTACCTGGCCGAGCGGAGCTGTAGTATGTAATTATAAAATGTTTACCTGGCCGAGCGGAGCTGTAGTATGTAATTATAAAATGTTTACCTGGCCGAGCGGAGCTGTAGTATGTAATTATAAAATGTTTACCTGGCCGAGCGGAGCTGTAGTATGTAATTATAAAATGTTTACCTGGCCGAGCGGAGCTGTAGTATGTAATTATAAAATGTTTACCTGGCCGAGCGGAGCTGTAGTATGTAATTATAAAATGTTTACCTGGCCGAGCGGAGCTGTAGTATGTAATTATAAAATGTTTACCTGGCCGAGCGGAGCTGTAGTATGTAATTATAAAATGTTTACCTGGCCGAGCGGAGCTGTAGTATGTAATTATAAAATGTTTACCTGGCCGAGCGGAGCTGTAGTATGTAATTATAAAATGTTTACCTGGCCGAGCGGAGCTGTAGTATGTAATTATAAAATGTTTACCTGGCCGAGCGGAGCTGTAGTATGTAATTATAAAATGTTTACCTGGCCGAGCGGAGCTGTAGTATGTAATTATAAAATGTTTACCTGGCCGAGCGGAGCTGTAGTATGTAATTATAAAATGTTTACCTGGCCGAGCGGAGCTGTAGTATGTAATTATAAAATGTTTACCTGGCCGAGCGGAGCTGTAGTATGTAATTATAAAATGTTTACCTGGCCGAGCGGAGCTGTAGTATGTAATTATAAAATGTTTACCTGGCCGAGCGGAGCTGTAGTATGTAATTATAAAATGTTTACCTGGCCGAGCGGAGCTGTAGTATGTAATTATAAAATGTTTACCTGGCCGAGCGGAGCTGTAGTATGTAATTATAAAATGTTTACCTGGCCGAGCGGAGCTGTAGTATGTAATTATAAAATGTTTACCTGGCCGAGCGGAGCTGTAGTATGTAATTATAAAATGTTTACCTGGCCGAGCGGAGCTGTAGTATGTAATTATAAAATGTTTACCTGGCCGAGCGGAGCTGTAGTATGTAATTATAAAATGTTTACCTGGCCGAGCGGAGCTGTAGTATGTAATTATAAAATGTTTACCTGGCCGAGCGGAGCTGTAGTATGTAATTATAAAATGTTTACCTGGCCGAGCGGAGCTGTAGTATGTAATTATATAATGTTTACCTGGCCGAGCGGAGCTGTAGTATGTAATTATAAAATGTTTACCTGGCCGAGCGGAGCTGTAGTATGTAATTATAAAATGTTTACCTGGCCGAGCGGAGCTGTAGTATGTAATTATAAAATGTTTACCTGGCCGAGCGGAGCTGTAGTATGTAATTATAAAATGTTTACCTGGCCGAGCGGAGCTGTAGTATGTAATTATAAAATGTTTACCTGGCCGATCGGAGCTGTAGTATGTAATTATAAAATGTTTACCTGGCCGAGCGGAGCTGTAGTATGTAATTATAAAATGTTTACCTGGCCGAGCGGAGCTGTAGTATGTAATTATAAAATGTTTACCTGGCCGAGCGGAGCTGTAGTATGTAATTATAAAATGTTTACCTGGCCGAGCGGAGCTGTAGTATGTAATTATAAAATGTTTACCTGGCCGAGCGGAGCTGTAGTATGTAATTATAAAATGTTTACCTGGCCGAGCGGAGCTGTAGTATGTAATTATAAAATGTTTACCTGGCCGAGCGGAGCTGTAGTATGTAATTATAAAATGTTTACCTG
The DNA here is from genome assembly GCA_034769895.1 of Magicicada septendecula. NCBI lineage: Eukaryota > Metazoa > Arthropoda > Insecta > Hemiptera > Cicadidae > Magicicada > Magicicada septendecula. The sequence goes on from CM068376.1 coordinate 103,482,893, forward strand.
GCCGAGCGGAGCTGTAGTATGTAATTATAAAATGTTTACCTGGCCGAGCGGAGCTGTAGTATGTAATTATAAAATGTTTACCTGGCCGAGCGGAGCTGTAGTATGTAATTATAAAATGGTTACCTGGCCGAGCGGAGCTGTAGTATGTAATTATAAAATGTTTACCTGGCCGAGCGGAGCTGTAGTATGTAATTATAAAATGTTTACCTGGCCGAGCGGAGCTGTAGTATGTAATTATAAAATGTTTACCTGGCCGAGCGGAGCTGTAGTATGTAATTATAAAATGTTTACCTGGCCGAGCGGAGCTGTAGTATGTAATTATAAAATGTTTACCTGGCCGAGCGGAGCTGTAGTATGTAATTATAAAATGTTTACCTGGCCGAGCGGAGCTGTAGTATGTAATTATAAAATGTTTACCTGGCCGAGCGGAGCTGTAGTATGTAATTATAAAATGTTTACCTGGCCGAGCGGAGCTGTAGTATGTAATTATAAAATGTTTACCTGGCCGAGCGGAGCTGTAGTATGTAATTATAAAATGTTTACCTGGCCGAGCGGAGCTGTAGTATGTAATTATAAAATGTTTACCTGGCCGAGCGGAGCTGTAGTATGTAATTATAAAATGTTTACCTGGCCGAGCGGAGCTGTAGTATGTAATTATAAAATGTTTACCTGGCCGAGCGGAGCTGTAGTATGTAATTATAAAATGTTTACCTGGCCGAGCGGAGCTGTAGTATGTAATTATAAAATGTTTACCTGGCCGAGCGGAGCTGTAGTATGTAATTATAAAATGTTTACCTGGCCGAGCGGAGCTGTAGTATGTAATTATAAAATGTTTACCTGGCCGAGCGGAGCTGTAGTATGTAATTATAAAATGTTTACCTGGCCGAGCGGAGCTGTAGTATGTAATTATAAAATGTTTACCTGGCCGAGCGGAGCTGTAGTATGTAATTATAAAATGTTTACCTGGCCGAGCGGAGCTGTAGTATGTAATTATAAAATGTTTACCTGGCCGAGCGGAGCTGTAGTATGTAATTATAAAATGTTTACCTGGCCGAGCGGAGGTGTAGTATGTAATTATAAAATGTTTACCTGGCCGAGCGGAGCTGTAGCATCAGCGTGTCCCGCATAGTTTGTGACACAGCAGATAATAACCAATAGAAGTCGTTGTTACTTTGAAAAGTGTGCAAGTAGAAACTTAAGTTTGAATTTGTAGCTCTTGAAATTGAAGGAAAATATTCAACGGTCGATAAAAATAAAAAAGACTACAATTCTTGGAAAACCTCTGCATACAGTATTCTACTGGGCAGATTTCAAGGAAGAATTTCATACAATGCGCATCTTGTCACTATAATAAGGCCTAAAGAACGAACCAAGTGGCCAGCAGGTAAAAGTCCCCTTATGTAAATATATAGTAAATAAAGTCCTCCATTCACTGACAGAGTACTTTCAACACTGACTGCAACAAGTACCGGTAATTGAAAAATCTGAAAGGTGGCTTAATGTATTCGTCATATTGTGTTGTGGTATTAAAAGGAACAGTTAAATGTATAAACGGATAGTTTATTCAACGGAAGCTTTTATACTTCAGATACTTCAAGGAATATTTTCAGCACCAGAGGAAAAATCAGGTTCATATTTTATTTACATGCAATATATTTTTTAAATTATTTCAAAAAGAATGTATAGAAAAAACTAAAGACTATAATAAATAGGCTTTTATATTTTGCTAAAAGACTTGATCACAATAAAAGTAAAATTTAAAGGTAGACTAAACTAATTAATTTTAGTAAAAATTTAAAAATTAAAAATATTATATTTTAATACATTTTACTCTTTTTTTGTTTTGTATGGTCTTAAAACCCCAACTATTTATTAAAGTGGGTCCATATTAATCAAAAATAAATTAAAAGTTGAAATGCTTTGAATCGGCGTACCTCGACCCTCCTAATTGGGAAAATCCCTACATTCTCTTGACCATCGGTGCACCTCGACAACAACCGTGTGAAAGTGTCATGCAGTTTCAGTTCCTAAGATCCCTCTACTGCCCATGATTCCTAGTACACACGAACTTTTTTGAGTGCGCGGTCAATCTCCGTACGATGTACATCGTTAAACGTTCGCGCTCGCTTTTAGACATTTACGTATTTATATTGTTTCAAATTATTTATTTCAAGTTGAATTTTAATATTTTAATTAATTGACAAATGTATCAACTTAAATGATACATGATTATTTTAAGTTCTGATGATGGGACAAGTGTCCCGAAACATGCCAACTTTGTGAAGACGTTGTTTCTGGAAGCCGCAGACGGTAAGTTGCAATATATTTGATTTAATAAATCAAGGTTTACATAATTAATCTGTCCTTCAAAAACTAATCACCTTGATTCGATGATATGTTAATTATTCTTAGTTATAAAATGGAGCAAACGGAAAATAATATTAATTTTTGTATTAACTAAAAAATGTAAGAAATTGCAAACTATTTCTTAGGCGGTCATATACTAGATGATGTAATGTATTTGGCACATTACTTCGAAAGCAATAAAATAATCAAATACCTCTACTAAATTATGTTATTAAACTGTCATGGCGCTAATCTGAGAAGTCTCCATACCATTTTGTTGTTTGTCCAGAAAATCCGTATAATGCTGACTGTGCATTTCTTCCTCTTAGGACTGTAAATTCTGGTAGTAGCTTACGTTTATTTTTGTCATAGCCCCACATAGGTTATCTTTTAATTGATTCATTTGCTACTTCGACTGATGAAAACTAGAGCTAGTATCTGTTTTTCGCTTAGATACTGAGCCATAACTTAAACAGTAACAGGTACACACAGTGCCTGAAAAAAGTTACACAACAGACAAACATGGGTGAACGGGAGCCGGCAACTGTTATTTCCAAAACATTGGAAATGTTATCAAACAAACAACAAAGCTGTCGTAAGGCCAACTGACTAGTAGAAGCATACACAGTTAGGTAGTTAGCTTAGCAGTAACAACCTCAAAGTTACACTACAGACACAGATGGGTGCATGGGAGCCGGTAACTGGAAATGCTAGCAAACAAACAACAATGCTGTCGCAAGGCCAACCGACTGGTAGAACCATACACAGTTAGGTAGCTTAGTAGTAACAACCTCAAAGTTACATTACAGACACAGATGGGTGCATCGGACCCGGCAACTGGAAATGTTATCAAACAAACAACAATGCTGTCGCAAGGCCAACCGACTGGTAGAACCATACACAGTTAGGTAGCTTAGTAGTAACAAGCTCAAAATTACACTACAGACACAGATGAGTGCATGGGAGCCGGTAACTGGAAATGTTAGCAAACAAACAACAATGCTGTCACAAGCCCAACGATTTGTAGAAGCATACACAGTTAGGTAGCTTAGTAGTAACAACCTCAAAGTTACATTACAGACACAGATGGGTGCATGGGAGCCGATAACTGGAAATGTTAGCAAACAAACAACAATGCTGTCGCAAGGCCAACCGACTTTCGTTCTTTTCACTTAGCACATAGTCTGTTGTGGAAAGGTCAGGCTCATAAGAACATACAAAATCAATTATGAAATGAGATTACATATTAGGATATACACAGTGCTAGCTTTTATGCAGCCTAGGGATATAGAAAAAGGCTGGTTCTACATCCACGGCCACGCTGTTAAAAACAGCAAATTGTCTGAATTTTTTTAACTGTTTTGTTGAACAGTGGCTAGAGAATCCACAAATGCCACTTGAAGTATATGACTGATTCAATAGGGGACACAGAACAAACAATCCAGTGGAAGGTTGTGTGATCACCGTATGAACAGAATACTCTTGAAAGCTTACGCCGGAAAAAAAAGACTTGCTGACTTATGTGGAAAAAGAAAAAATCTCAAAGAAAAAAGAAAGCAGAAAAATCTAACCTCAATAAAATTAGAATAGATTCAAACTTATAAGATGTGAAGAGAAAGAAGAAATATTCAGTGTTGGGTAAAAGAATTGTAAGAAGTTCAAAATAAAAAATAATACCAGGAGACTGGATATATTGATAGATTTTTGAAAACCTCCCTTTTGTCCTGAAAATGGACAGGAAGATCTTCAATGGCAATAAAATCTAATAAAATTGATGCCAGTAAAACTTATTCTTTTCTAGTTGAAGTTCAGGAGAGTACAGGAACTTGGTCTTACCATGGACTACTGAGAAAACCAAGAATTAAGACTCTACGTAAGGATGTGCATAGCCCTCGCCTTTCTTAAGCAAGAACATGTAGAAGGTGGATTTGTCAAGACCCATTCTGAAGCTCCTGATAATGAGACATCTATGTGTTTTGTACTGTGCTTTTTGGAGTTACTGATTCTGCGTGCTTTTAAATGTGTTTTTTTTTTAGTTTAAAATGAATAGCGTTAAGATCCAATAGTTAGGACGCCAAATGTCTCCCTTAACAATAAATTAAATTGTAAAATCAGGCAGTCGACAATTTAATCGATCATTTAAAGTAGAATATTATGAAAATACTAACTGGTTATGTGGCTGTGACAAAAGAAATTCCTTATTTTGTTTTCCATGTTTATTGTTTGGAGGGAACCCCTGGATGAAATTCGGAATGACAGATATTAATTATCTAGCTGAAAAAAATATTAAATCATCAGGCGTTAAGTGTACATATAAAAAATGCTTTTCAGTTTTCTCTTTTTGGTATGTATAGCACAGCAGCTGGACAGTGAATATAGACGAAATATTGTTTTACACAACGAAAGAGTACGCAATAATCGGTATGTCTTAAATATAATAATAAACTGTATTCGTTTCTGTGGAGCTTTGCGGAGTCATAATGAGACTGAATCTTCATCAGATCCTGGTGTATTTCGAGGCTTATTTGGTTTCAGTTCTGAGCTTGACACAGCAATGAAAAATCATTTAGAGGAAGCAACTGCATTTAAGGGCACCTCAAAAACCATTCAAAGTGATTTTTTAAAATATAATGTTAGAAATATGCCACAAAGAAATAATGAGTAAGATACAAGAAGTGGATTATTTGGATGTAATTGCTGATGAGAGCACTGATGTTGCTAATGTTTTTCAAATGGTCATAGTGTGTCGTTGAAAGATAAACAGCTAAATAGGTTGAAAGATTCCGGGGTTTCATTGCTTCTCCTAAACATCATCCTCAGTCACTTGTATCATGCTTGTTAGATGAACTGTCTTGAAACAACTTACTTGGAATTTTCCATAAATTAACTGCTCAAATAATTGGAAAACAGTAACTTTCTATTTTTTTCCATACGACAGCACTATTTATGATGCACATACGTAGTAAGTCTGCCTCCTGTTTAATGTGTTCTTTTAACTCCCCCCCCCCCAATCAACCGACTACTGCAGCCACCAAAATTTGGAACCACCAGCCGCCACTGCCTCATGAACATAAAGGTTGTTAAAAATTAATCATAAATGATTGAGAATTGAATATAAACCCAACCCAGCTGGAGGAGCTGGTGAATAAATCTCATCATAAAACAGAAAGTAGGCCTACTGAGACAACATTGACTGCTACCTACATTACAAAATACAAGAAGGTGAATATAGTTGGCCAACAAGGCTATTTACAGGACAAGACCAGAAGTAGGCCTATAGCCCAGTAAAAATTGGAAGTTTTAAGGAAAAAATTAGATAAAAGCTAAGTTTTTGTATATATGGTCTTTGAACCATAAATTATACAAAACCAATGAGCCTACCACTTAAAAGTGTCTAGGGGTGGTTTTACAGGGGTTGAAATGGGTGAAAAAACGATGTTTCGCATGTAACTTAAAAACAAAGTATTTTATCAAAAAATGTTTCAAATAAAAGTTATAGCTCACAAAAGTCCCTATAATTTGGTGGGTTTCACATTCCTGTATGTCAAAGATTGTTGGAATAGGCCACATTTAAAATTTACAGTTTACTGTACTTTTTTGTATTTTGTGTGTATTGCATGTGAAGGATCTTTTTTGAAGAGGATGAATATTTATGAAAAAGTGAAAAAAAAAACATATTTTTGATAAGTTCACATAATTTATTATTTCAGGTGAAATATTTTGAAAAAGTATCTTTCGATATTTACAAATTGTAATGATAATAACAACAGTAAGAATAATATAGTACAAGGATCGCAAAATGAAACAAAAATTTTATAAATAAAACATTGTTTGAATAAAAAAAGCAAGTGCAATAAATATTGAGAATTTAAAATCTGAACATGTTTACTGAAGTTAATGACTAAAATTAAAATTATGTAAAAATACAAAAAAATTAATGTTGAACTGTACAAAAATAGTCATTAAGAAAAATTAATTACATAATTAAACACATATCATAAAATGTCAAAATCAGAAAGCAGTCAGTTTATGAAATCAAATATGTGAATTACACAAAAGGAAGGTAGAATCAACACACAAAAATTTACGAAAACAAACACTTAAGATAAATTAAAAATTTTTACAACTGAATAAGTAATTTGTTCAGAAATATCAGATGATAAATTTGAATTGAATTAAATGGAAATTATTTAAAAATAATACAATAAAAAATGTTACAAGAAAATTATACTCTAATTTTTAAAAATGTGGTAAGATTTTCCTGTTGTAAGAGTCTTTTTATAATAAAAATTTAAGTCACAAAAAGTCTTCAATTTCACTGTTTTCACTGACATTTGTTTCTTCAAGATCATCAATAAGAAATTCACTTTCATTTTCATCATCAATATTAATCTCTTTACTATCAGTAATATTAATATTATAACCTGGCATTTCATAATTCTGACATGTTGATCCTTGGCAATTTTTACACATAACTGTGCATTGCAATCCGGATTTTAGGCAGTGACAACGAAAAGTAGAACAGTCAGTCGTACAGACACAGGAAATCAAATTCAAAATTGATTCAGGACCTGATTCTAATGTAGTCTTAATGGGCTGCAAAAAATTATTTTTCCTTTCCCATCCCCATTCCTTTGGACTTTAATGGTGGCCTAGCTATTTCTGAACTTGGTAGTAAACTCTAAAGGAAGCTGCTGAAGTTGGAGGTAACAGCTCAAATTTGGCAAATGCCGTTTTGATAGATTTCTGAAACATCTGAAATCTGTACTCGTCTAGTGTGTACCTTTTGTCTATCGAACCATACAGAATCAGAAATAATTTTTCACCAGCTTTTTCTACTTCACTTTTATTTTAATTCACACTATTGAACACTGCTACAGCATTGTCCAAATTTCTGTTATTCTCCAATAGCTTCAGTAATTGTTTTTTACCTTTTCCATGAACTGAACTAGTCATGTCACAGCCACTAAAAGCATGTGCTAGGATGAAACTTTTGACATTTGTGAATTACATTTGCAAATTTTGCAAGAAAAATAATTCTGCTTTAATTTTCCCGATATTTGGTTTCAAGAAAAATATATCTTTGTCTGCTGGATTTAAAGCCATCACAAGTACAAGGAAATCAATATCTTGGCCAACAATTGTCACTTGCAAGTTCCGAGACTTCTGAATGGTAGTTCAGATACAATCAGTGTATCTGCGTCATCAGATGACTGTCATACTTCAAACTTTTGTTCTTCGTTTTTTTCTCAGCATTTCAATGTGTTTTTTTTCACTATTAGCTAAAACCTTTTCTTGGCCGACAGACGGGGGGTTACTTCCGTTATGCTGAAAGGTGGAGTGATGTTCGCCTATCGACGTTGCTGTTCAGAATTTTTTGTACTTTCAGGATTATCATATTCATTGAAGACGATTACTGCAGACTTAAATGTACACGAAACTACATATTGCATACTTCTTTATAATTACTGCATTTTTTAAAATTCCATTTCACTTTGTGCAACAAATACCCTGCATCTATTATGTAGATGTCTGTCTTGTTCAGTAAATTGTCATTGATATTTTTAAACTCATCATATAAAGCGGACTTGGTGGTTATTTCATTCCAGTATCTGTGAAAAGGGACACTGCGTATGGTGCAATTTAAAATTTAAAATACTCTGATATATCAACACTCGTTTCTCTGCACAACAGCATTTTGACAGAGAATTAAAGAATCTATAGTAATACCCTTTTCACGTACCGTTATAGAGGAATTAATGGCACTCAGAGGACGTATTCTGTTTTCACGTTTAATGACAATGTCCTGATACAATTTCCCAGACAATTTTTTCATATCGTTTTCACCAATTTCCTTTGTTTTATGACAATTAATAGCTTCATTTCCAATAATTCCAGTACCGAGTGACATAATGATTTGCGTTTTTAAAAATGGATCGTGATTAATAAGCCAATCATACAATTTATTGACATCTGAATCATTTCTTGCAATTCGAGTTTCTCTTAACTCAACATGTTGTTCAGATGTAATACGTCATAGTCATAGGGGCCTTCGTGACCTTCACTACTAGGGAAAGGAGTGGCACCTTCCTACTTAAAAAAAAGTAAAAATGTTTTTACTTTACTTTTACAATACTTAGGTCACTTGATCTGCATTATATAGTTCCTATCCGTACTTCATTGTATAGAAGTTACTAAAAATGTGAAATATTATTTTAACTGATACTTTTTTTGAGGAAATTCTTCATTTGCATCAGCAAAAAAAAAAAAAAAAATTTTATATATTTCAATATGGGTAAAATCTCCCTGAGACAATATTTTAAGTTAAATATTGACTGACCGGTTCAGTCTAGTGGTTAGGGCACTGGCTTCTAGACCAAGAGGTTCAGGGTTTGATTCCCAGTAAGGTCTGGCATTTGTTCGTCATTCAAGCCATCCCCATTTCATTACCTATGCACAAGCTTCAGCTTATATAGGCATCATCCTCTCAAAAAAAAAGATTATTCACATGCAATACACACAAAATAAAAAAAAAAAATACAGTATACTCTAAGTTTTAAATGTGGTCTATTCCAACAATATTCGACATACAGGAATGTGACACACACCAAATTATAGGGAATTTTGTGGGCTACAACTTTTATTTTAAACATTTTTTTTAATAAAATACTTCATTTTAAGTTATATGCAAAAAATCGTTTTTTCACCCATTTCAAACCCCTGTAAAATCACTCCCGGACAAATTTAAGTGGTAAACTCATTGGTTTCATATAACTTATGGTTCAACGACCACATGTACAAAAAACTAGCTTTTATCTAATTTTTTTCTTTAAAGTCAAATTTTTTGACTAATTTTCCTGGGCTACTACATGATTTTAACAGTATTTAGGCTAATGTTTAATTTATTTTTCAAACTGTTACCATACCTTATGTTTTTTTAGACGATGTTGAAATTACAGAATGATGCATTACTTTTCTTCAAAAAAATGCATTGATTTCTGACAACAGATATTTATAAATTTCTTTATGTCTTGTTTCTGATATTATGTATTATGATAGTGATCCCTTCAGGAATACAACATTCCTCCCAACACAAGGATTTCTAATATGTTTTCCACAGAACACAAATAAAAACAAACATTATTAAATGTCAGACAGTCAAAAACAATGTAAATGCCTATTGGAAAAGGAAGGCATTGGATAGATATAAAAGATATAAAAGACTGTGGTAATTATATAAAAGATTTAAAGATAGTGTGATATATTCAGGGACAGATATAACTGAGATCTATGTGTGGCATCATATTTCAAATTGTTAGATTATGCATTAATGAGTTAGCAACATACACTATTCAATCCAATGAAAGACTGCATGTGAGACCATTTGTAAAGTCTGTAGGTACTATGTGCGAAAATGAAGAGTTTATACTTAAAGTGTTTGTGGTATTACTTTTGACTTTGTGATCTTATGCATTTTGGTGTTGGTTGCCAACTGTTAAGATGTTTAGCCCCAGCCAAATGTGGTGTGTGTGTGTGTGTGGGTGTGGGTGTGTGTGTGTGTGTGTGTGTGTGTGTGTGTGTGTGTGTGTGTGTGCCTGTGTGAAATATTGAGCTTAATATACTGTACTCATTATTATAACTAGTGTTTTCTAAAAATTATTGTAGGTTGTGAAAGTAGCAGGTGAAGAAGAGGTTAGAAGGTTAAACATAATTAAGATAAGACTGAAAAATATTACGTGTGAATGTAAAGAGTAAAAAAAAAGAACCTCGCACTACACATTTCTGCTTAAAGTAATTTTTTAATTGTTATATAAATTACCATATAATGCAGGATGCTTTTCACTTAATTAAGGCAATCTCTAGTTGTTATCCAGTCCTGCTGAGAACATAAACAGCAACTCCAGAACAAAGTCCATTATTTAATGAGAACTAGGTTATTTATTGAAGATCCATTTAGGCATCTAGTGTAGGCAGACATACGCATACAATTAAGTGTGTGTGTGTCACACATACATACAAGCATGCATATATGCTATACAGGAACATGAATGAGAAATTATTGTCACACATGCTCCATAAACAGTGGGTGTTACTTTATATATGGAAAACAGGGAAAGGAATAAAACTAGCCTAATGGTGACTAAAATTTAACAAATAGGAAACATACTCTTAATTTATATAAACTGAGTCAGTGATACTTCACTTTAAAGAACTGTTTTCAGTTATTCTTTGTTAGTAATCATAGCCAATAATTTATTCATAACACATCAAATTTTACCCATTACGTTGTTAATATACGGTACTGGATATTTAAATTATTTGTTGGTGAAAGAACCATGTTGTGGATTCAAACATATTGTTATACAAACATATATACAATATTTTCCCCTGCCAGGAAATACTGTTTTGATACTTACCAGAGAAATATGTCAGAGTGCACAGATTGCCTGGATTGGCTGTCACTTTAATATAAAATCTATTAAAATGCACTTGCTAATTTTATGCTAAATGAGTGTTGCATAGATTCTTGAACAAGTGACGCAAGTTCTCAGTTTTAACTTGACTGCACTCTCTCTCTATCTCTTTGGTGTAGGTCTCACAATGATACAATGACAATTGAATGCATCAACCAACTGAATGTGTGTGTGTGTGTAACTATACGTGTCCATAATTTTACCCTATTGACCCCTATTGTTTTGAAATTGATTCATTCAAAAATAGGGCGACAGGAACGAAAAATGTGATGGGGTCAAAATTGTGGAAAAAACGACAAAACTCCACTCCATGTGGGGTTTTGTCATTAAAGCAAATTTTAATCAAAATGTGAATATAATGTTCAGTTTTAGGTGTTTAAAAATGTTGGGATGGTAGTGCTCAAAAAGAGGTTCGAAGTTATGATAAATCTGCAAAAATCTATCATATGGTGAGATACCAAATTAAAAAGAATTTTAACCAAAATCTGATTATATTGTTTGTTTAATAACATTTCAAAATTATAGGACATCAGGGTCTACAAAGTTATCATTAATTTGAAAAAAAGCATAAATTCACCCAGGTGTCAGACTAAAGCTAAATCTGAATGTAGTGTTCACTATGAAAGTTTTTAAATTTGGGCCACCATGGACAAAAAAATTGAAACAAAATTTTAATAATTCGTATTGTTTAAATTAGCAGCCATCCTTACTATTTCTTTTATGAATTTGCTAACTGCTATAATTTTTATTGTTTGACTAAGCTTTTCGTCATCACTGACATCTTCAGGTCTTAAACAACGTCTATCAACTGTACGTTGTCCCACAATAAAACAATAAAAATTATAGCAGTTAGCAAATTCATAAAAGAAATAAAATTTTAATAAGTTGTAAAAATCTATGTAGGGGATCAAGATATGAAGAAATTTAATCATATCTCAGTAGGCCTATCTTTAGTAATTTAAAAGAACAAAATTTCTCAACACCATTTGCAAATTTTGCCTTCAGAAAGTCTGTAAGCTCTATTTGCAAAAAAAACTTTAAATTCTGCTGTCAGTTTTGTATATCTAGAAAAATATATTAATATAATATAATAGTTTTAATATAATATAATAGTTACAATAGTTATATATTATGTTGAAAAGTATTAGATTTAGGCCTATAGATGTCTATAGAAATATTAATAAATTTAAAATCTACACCTAAAATATTTGTCATTTAAACATTATGGTTTAATAAAACTTCAATGCAGTAATTTGGAACATTTATTACTTATTGTGTTGTCATTTTACAAAAAAAAAAAAAAAAAAAAAAAAAAAAAAAAAAAAAAAAAAAAAAGTAATTGTTTTTTGTAAATTTTCTGATAATCTAAGAATGATCTAACATTGGAATGTAACTAATAACAAATATATTTTGTTAAAAATAATCAACAACTTCTGCAGCTCAGAAAGCTTACTAGTTAGTTATTTTTATTTCTTTATTTCTTTTTTAGAAAATGAGAAAACATGTTTATATTTATTAATTGTTCATGTTTTGTTTCTTAAAAACAAAAATGGAAGACCACAATTTGTTATTATTTTGACCACATTCTCAATAGGTTCATATTTTTCTTTGTCAGTAGTATAATTCTATTGAACCCACCAGTACATATACTTTTAACAATTTTTGCCACTTTCTTTTCATTCATTTCTGGAGTAATTCTGTTTTCTATGAATTTGTAAGAGTAATATTTCAATTCTTACCAAGCTTATGAGAATTCATAAACTGGACTTAAAATTGAAAAATGAGTTTAGTCATTATATTCTTTGCAGTTTTGATGATATATCAGTTGGATTGATGAAATATTAGGGGCTAAGTATTTCATAAAAATGTTGCAGTTTTTCAAATATTAAACATTATTCACTGCAATCACATATGACAGTATCTAGTAACAGGTTTTTCAGCACACCCGATCTTTGGTACAGCCACTTAGAATAAATTCTTCAGTTAACCACCATTTAGAAATTTCCCTCTGTATTCACATCCCTTCTTGGGTGTAATAATGTACTAGCAAAGTTTTAATCTGCATCCCTTCAATGACACATACTTTTTAGATTTTCCAGTGGTCATTAACTTAAATTTGTAATCACTGGAGACATTTGAATAGTAAGAGTTAAGAGTAGAGGAAAGATTTTGTTTCTCTCTCTCTCACACACACACACACACACACACACTCACACACACACACACACACACACACACACACACATGCTAAAATCTTGAGTTCCTGAAATCCTTCTAAATAATAATAACAATAGTGACAGTAGTAAACAAAAAAATAATAATACAATGATAATGATAACAATATTAGTAGTAATCATAGTAATCATAAGACTCCTTTTTGTACCACTAAAGTGCGTTAAAAGCGGCAAGGTAGGGTGACCATTGTAAGATCTGTGACAAACAAGGAAGGCAGCATGACCAGTTCTTACCTTCAGCTCCCTATTACTGCCATTAGTGAATGTATATACCATAAGTACACTAGGTATTCATTTTTTAAGGCAAGGAAAGGTACACTTTATGTTGAGGAGTTCAGATTTTTTAGTTGGTTAGGTGTGTGTTCAAGGAAACATTCCAATACAACCCTGAGATGAATGTTGATAAGTTTCTTGAGACATACAAGGCTTACGTTCAGGTGGAGATTGCAGCCATCCATACGGCTGGTACTTTTAACTTTATGATATGTTTCAAAACCTTATCCAAGAAGTTAATAAATGATACTTGAAAAAATAATTCTATATTAACCAAAACTATAAACTACCTGAATTTATACTCTACAAATTTCAACTCTTTCAACTGGCTACAAATAAACAGCCAGTTTCATTATCAAAATCAATACCAGATATTTAGCCATACTGTATTATGGCATCCTCAGTAGCAGTTTAGCAGCCATATCGTCTAGTGTCACAGAATGTCTGGTGCTGATTTTGAAAGAAAACCAGGTTAATACATAATTACAAATAAAAGGTGTTATATTAACCAAATGATGTTTATTTGAGAGTATGCCTAATATACATTGTTTATTTTTAAGATATATTTATTGAAGGTATGAAATACAACAATTAATTACAAAAAAGATTTTATTCACTAAAAATTACACATTTTTCACTGGATCAAGTGATCTTTTAAACAATATTGACAGATGCTACTTTGTAAGGCAGTACTTAATATTATAATAATTTGTAAAGCATTATATTTATAAAATATGATTAAACTTTCAACGCACCCATTTCTCTGATTTATGACACCAGTTCTTATACTGTCATTTCATGCTACTCTCATTACCACAAACAAAACAAACCCTTCCACAACAGACACAACTGGTTACTTTCATTGTGTATGAATGAACAGGGTAACTGATGTTAACCCCTAAACGAAATTGTTGGAGTGGAACTGAGCAACACACATTGTGCAAATAGAAACAATACCCTGCAGGCTGCATTATCTGGATCAGGAAAACACAAAATAGACCACCAATTTGATAGAGACCTATATATTACCAGGGTAAGTGTGGTCTATATGATGACAGTATCCGAATAAACACCAACAAATAAAAATTAATAAGAATAATATGAAGTTAAGGTAAATGAGTGGAGATCTTTGCTGGTGGGAAGCAGCTGAAGAAATTAGTAGGCGACTTTACAGTACCAAGCCAGCAAACTTAACAGAAGAAACCAGAAGAAAAAATGAAAATGGGAAAGAAAAGTTCAACAAATTAAAAATTGCAAAAATGATACCACTTTGTATGAAGAAGAGTTCCACAGAGTGTTATGTCCAGTGCATATTATTATATGGTACATAAACATGAACATTCAGGAAAAAGAGGAATAAATGTATGGAAATTTTTTAAATTCTGGGTGTAGAGAAGAATGCTAAATTTTAGATTGGGAGGACAACATCAATTGGTTGTTTTTCTGAAAACAACAATTGAGGGAAGGTGAAGGGGAGAAGGACAAAAGAAGGAATAGGATACAATGTTTGAAGTTGGTTGAGGACACAATGCTGAATGCTGAGAGCACTGCTATTCTTTGTTACCTTCCATGGCCAGTTCGGCTGAAAAATATGGCAAAAGTGATGATTCTCATTATGGTCTTTAATATTTTTCTCACTGCACTATTCAAAAGACAATTAATTTGATGCAATGTTTAACTAGAGACATTCAAATAGACTCTGAAAACACTCTATTGCTAACAAATCAAGTTATGATACATTGAGATATGTAACATTATCTCACTCGACCATTGCAATACATGTACTAAATTTGTTCTCGTTTAGATATATGACTCTATCATAAGCTCCATCATGATATCCTTCCAGTTTGCTGTGCCATTTTTGTATAGATATTTTACACTCCTCCATACATTTCACATAGTACAGTGTTTTCTTCTAAACTCTTCAAGACGTTTGTTACTTCATTTCAGAGGTGAATTTAACTTCTATTTTGTTTGCTATATATATAAAGGCCAAGATAATTTCTTCATATTAAAAATTTTTACATTATTAACAGGTGGAGTAACCTATTTATTCTCCTCATTTTTATCAGCTTTTTTTTACAAGAAGTTTCAACATTCTGAATAATATTGATGTTTGCTTGATGTTTTCTATTCCCTCTATTATTTGTCATATCATTTGTGTCACTCAGTTCACAATAGGCAATTGAATTACTTAATACATGTCAGCTGCTGTGAAGAAGATATTTATTTGAAACACCCAAATTTTTATGTAATACAATTTTATTAGCCAATTTACCAATACAGTATAACTTCATTAATTTGTCACCTGTGAACTGAACACATGACAAATTACTAAAACAGATGAATTAGTGTGGGAGGAGGTAGAAACTCAATTATATACAGTTTAAAGTATTTATTACAAACACAAACAATATGCTAACACCATACTAGATCAGATGCATTGCTGGAAACTTTAAAACTAAAACAATAAGCATTACAATTGCAAAATAACATGTTTTTTCTAATTAGTGTGAAAAAGTATGTAATTTTATTCTGTTTTTTGTCAATTGTATTTTGTAAGAGTCAAATTATTTACCTGGTGCAGTAAAATTATTTTAGGCAGTTCTGCTTCTTCTTGGCATTTGTACCACTTGATTGCTGAAGTCTGTGATGGAATGGCCTCCTTATGGGAGATTGCAGGTTTAATTGGCTGGCCGGCTTCTTTATCATTAGCTTCTGTGGATACAAATGTAACAATTTTATGATCACTAAACATTTTGTATCCTATATCCCATACATCTATTTTAAACCAATCTTTGATGTCACTGTGATAAAATTGTTTAAATTCTGGTAGGGCTTAACAGATATCTAATAGTTCTGATATGGAATCAAGACTTTTTGGTTCTGTAGATGCTCACTTGTAACTTATTCCAGACAGATTTTAGAATTTTTTTGTAATACTTTTCCAGACATTGGCTGTATTGCATCATTTATAGTGTATGCCATACAAAATTGTTCAGTATCCACATCGTTTGCATAAAGACCTAAATTAAAAAAACAAAAAACAAAAAAAACACTTTCTATACCACCTCTTAAAACACTTGATGAAGTCTTAGTTCATTGGTTGTAGTTAGCTTGTTGTAATAGGAGGAGAAAACACACATTGGATGCTGTCTGAATCACTGAATCACATGAAAATTCTTTTAAATCATCATCAGGATGGGTGGGAGCATTATCCAATACTAATAGAGCCTTTTCTGATAGATTTTGTTTTCTCAAGTAACACACTACCTGAGAACAAAATTTATCTTTCAGCCAGTGCTGGAAAACTTCTTTGTTCATCCATGCATTATTTTTATCATAATATTTTATAATCAATAAACTATGACTGACTATTTTAAAACAGCGTGATTTTCTCACTTTAGCGATCATAGCTAACAGCATATTATGGTTCCGACTAGCATTAGAACAAACAAGAACTGTAATGCATTCTTTTCTCATCTTATATCCAGGAGCTGAAGACTCTGATCCAGTGTTTTATTGTGGAGAGCTTCTTAGTATAACCCTGTCTTGCCACATATACAATTGGTTCCCAGGCAAACCATGCTTATTAATATGAGCACTACGATTTTCCTGACAGAATTTTTCACATACATAGTAAACGTATTAATCACTCATATAAGAACTTCTATCACACACACACACACACACACACACACACACACACACACACACACACACACAATAATATTTCTTTAACAAATCTGGAATGCAGGTTTAACAAACAGTAGAAGGCAGACACTTCTAAAAACTAGACTCAGCCACAAGCACAAGTTTGTTTCTTCAAGACATAGATTATTTAATTTTAATTTTTTGATTTAATTTTGTCTTATTGGATTCTGTGTTCCTGATTCACAATTCAACGTTGTTGTTTTATTGGAGAAACAATACTGATAATGTCTTTGAAATAATATTAACGATACTGTTCACATCCTGTTTGATAACATAAATTTAATAATCCCTGAATTATATATAATAATTTTAAAGCTATTACATTTTTGTTTATTTACCAATTCTATTTTAAATCTTAGGTTATTACTGCTTTCTTGCAGAATTCATTTTAAAGACAATTTAAATAATTACATTAAAACTACATAATACAGTAAACCCATGCACATGCACATGCACACATGCACAGATACAGATACACACACAAACATACAGTGTGTCTGTAAATTCTTGCTATAGTTTACAACATGTAGAACATTCATTAAGCCTAAGAGATTGAATACCAGTACATAAAATACAAATGCAATTGAAGAACAACTTAGAAATTATCAATGTTGTAACTACCCATGATTATTCCCCTCTGTTGTGAGCGCTAATCTATTACCCTTCAGGACTTACAGGTTCTTTATGCCTCACCTTGGATGTGTCAAATTACCACAAGACGGGTTTTAAATTAATTTATCCCTCTCTTTGTGTACATCCATTAGTAAATCTTGTTAATTCTATATAAATAAAAACACATGGAATAGTATCTGGTAATAATAATAATATTGTATTTTTATTCAAAAAAATTTCTAGTCTATTCAGTGTAACTATTAACATAATTTATAAATCTCAGGGTCGATTCTCTTCTCTTTGTTTATATTATTTTTAGGTTCTTTTGGCTGATATAAAGGTTCAGTAATTATAAAGGAAAAACAAGTATAGAAAGTACATTACATTACAAACCATAATAATGATTAATAATATAAATTGAGTATTAATTATAAGAATATATATACGTTACACAATGTATCAGTTCAGTTCAGTTCACACAGCCTTCTGGTATCCGTGATGGAAATTTCCAATATCAGTTTGTTTATGTTGTCCAGATGACGGAATCCAATTCTTTTGGTGTTCAATAAATGTTTATTTTCTCCTTTTCGTTGTCCGAAGCCTTATGGTGGAATATTAGGATTGAAGTCCAGTGTCCTGTTATTAAGTTGATCCAAGGGTAGTTGTTCCTTCTGGTTGTTGGATCAGTAATGTTTTAAAGGTGATTTGTTTATGATATTTCTTTATCTGCTCCAATTTTATATTCTGTTATAGTGTGATATAAGGTTTTTTTATTTTTTATTATATTATTTTTTAATAATATTCATATGTTTTGTATAAATAATTAGCTTGTTTTCAGAATTTACACTCCACTCTCCTTCTTGGCTTATTATTTTTTTTCTAGTAATCAACAACATTCTTTTTCTCTCTTTTGGTTTCCTGGATACACATAAATACTCTGGTCATATCTGTTCAAATTGAGATTTAGTTGTCATAGGATATTATTTTTATATAATACATTATTTTACCTTCTACATACAAGTTGCTTTTTAGTTATTACATCATAATACTTAATACAATTTACATATTATGTTATCTGACAAAACTATGAACAATTTTAATATCAAATATTACAGTTATTTGGAATTTGACAAATATTTTTGAATAATTTATTATTTACTGAACATAATCATCTAGGCCTATGTTGACTGATTATATTTTTATATTGGAAGACTCATAATCGATCCTGCTTACACTTGTTTTATATTAATTAATTTCTTTAAATATAAACAAACTGTTAATTAACAATTATATTCTAATTACTATAATTCCCTTTAGGGCTTAACTGAATGCACACTTTTAAACCATTGTCTGTGTGATCAGTATCTATTAAACTTTAATAACTCAAACACTAATAAAAAGAAAAAACTAAACGTTAATGTTAGTATCATCTGGTACTATGGATAAGTAATTCGTTTCATTAAATAATTGTTTATAATTACTATCCAATCACAGTTCTTCTTAATTGACTACCACTGTATCTCACATACTCTTACCAATTAATTACACTTGTTTTATTTTCATTTGTAGCACATCTTATTTACATTTACTTATAAATTTGTATTGTACTTTATATGACTTTCTAATTGATTCACTCATTATTTATTAAATTTATTATCATTATTTATTTGTTTATAGCCTACTCCAAATCTAACTGGGTACTGTCTTATATAGTATAGTAATCTGTCATAGTAATGTCTGTTGTAGGACTTTTGATTTGTTAATAGGTTCACACTTTTATTTATTATTTTTTCTTCCTTCAAATTATTTTGATTTCGATTTGTTTAGATAACTTGTTGTTATTGCTTACTGATGTCATCAACAGTTGAAGTGTATGATATTATTATGGTCTTAATATTGCTTGGTGATAAGATTGACATTTATTAAACAAAATTTTCATTATTATAGGCAAATTGAAACCTACTTTTCTTGTCAATACCAATTATTTTCTTCTTTATCTCTGGAGTTTATTTATTTGTATTGGTGGCTTTAACGAATTTTAATTCTTGAGTTTTCTCTTGGTTCATTGTATATTCTATTTATATATTACATTCTTTTATTAAAATTGATTCCATACTCATGTTAAATGATTCCCCCTATATTAATATGGTATTATGAATGAATATCGGCGTTGAGTGGCCCTTTTACGTCCAATTGCTCATCCGAACATTCACATACCTGGTACAGTGCACATTGGCTGCTGCCCATAAAATAATTCTAAAGTGGCGCCTTAGCTTTCTCACTCTATAAATAAAATAATTATAAATCTTACATCATTATACACCATTGGAATCTTTTATCTTCTGAATATTTTTTCTTATTCTACATTGCCTTCCAATAACTCCATTTATTTATTATATTCAATATTACTGTTGGTATATTTTCTTAAGTAGATTTCTTTCTCTTTTATATAACTTCACTTCAGAGTTCAATGATTTATTAGCCTTAATGTCATTCACCTTTGTTATTCAATACCTCTTGTAATATAGTAGTTTTAATTATCCTTCTATTATTCTATTTGTTTTTATACTGCAACTCTTCTTCAGCAAGTTCATGATCTAATTGGTTTATTAAATTTCTCTTAGGCTTTTGTCATTAATATTGTGCTCCATTATTATTATTATACTATTATTTATGCTTGATTTAATTAGATGCGCTTATTTCTTTTAGAATTTTGGTGTCGTTACAATGTGTATAGCAAAATTCAGTGTTACATCCATAGGAGGGTCTGCATACTAATAAGTACTTAGTTTCCAAACATACACAACAAAGAAAATCATGAGTAATTGAGCCTAAATTGTGACAGTAGCTAATGAATTTATCATCACATTGTGTTGTTGGAATTTATAAGTTCACCAACCTAAATTCTTATTTGGTCTATGAACATGTCCTGCATAGTGGAATATCAATTAGCCAAAGAAACCACTGGCGGGAGAAAACCAGTTTCACCAGACGGCCAATTTTGAAATTACTCATTATGACCCATTGATTTGATACTAATTTGTGATTCACTTCATGAATAATGTACAAGTAAGTGTATTTATATGTATAGTTAATATGTTTCATTAATTTCAGTTGACAAACATGAATTTTTTTATAAATTGTATATTAACAAAAAAAGTATTTAGTCACAATTTCTGTATTTCACTACTGAAATTTTCCCCTTTGATTTGTAGTTCTCTAATGCCATGCCTGTCCTTGATCCTATGGAGCCAACCCAGACTTGCTTTAAAATTTGAGACACCATTAAGTTTCTGATTAATTTGAGCAACGTTTTCAGTGAAAATTGACCCACTTAATGTAAGCCCTTGAGAGTCATGAACCATATGAACCAGTTTTCAAGGTTGGCTGTTGTTAATCTTTTTCTTTTCAACACATTCTGCAGTTTTGGTTTTGCACATAAACTCTTCAATTCGATCCCTATTCTTTTTTATGACATGTATTATGATGTTGCTATACATTTCTGGCAGTTTAGGTGCACTTTCGCCTTTCTGAAGACACTGGAGGATTTTGTATTTTTTTGGTAAATGGATATTTTTATAATGAATATGTTTAATAGACATGACAAGACGATCAGCTTCAGAAACTTCATGAAAACTGATTAGAAATGTACAGTAAGAATGTTGTTAAATATCAGCAGAAGGCTTTGGTGGGAATGAATTCTCAGAAACGCATTGTGTTCTGTAAATTTGTGCAAAATACCCACATTGGAGAATACTGAGATTGGCCAGAAGATAAACAAGCTTTTCTTTTTAAAATGCATCAGGTTTGATAGGTAGAGGGTATCCAAGGCACATGATAGAAATGAATGAGGCGTATAACACCAAAAATTTAATAGTAAGATGCAGAAATAAATGTTGAATGTAGATTTAGAAGAAAACAGAAATATAAGCTGAGGATATTAGAACCTCATGGGTGCAGAGCAACAGAAAGTGAGGTTTGTAGATGTGGGGATAAAGAGAGAAGGCAAAAATTAAGGGAGGTATAGTAGTAACAGCTAGATAACAAGACCCAGTGCTCATTTGTGACATCATGGATACAGTTCATATCTTATTCTCAAACAGCAATCACTTACTGCATGATCACATATTTAAGAATACTTATTTAAACAATTGTGAATGGAGAATTAAATTATAAAAACAAGTTTTTAACGAACGAAACTAAACGAACAGACACAATTCAAATCGCACGCATTATTCGAACACATCTCACCACACACACACAGCTTCGATCTTTCGAAAAACTATCTCGTCGCCAACAACAAGACGAACAACGCTACTTACAACAGCCTCTGATGAAGCCTTCTATAGGTGAAAGCCGGTTTAGGCTGTAAGGTAAAACTTTACGTTTTTACTTATAAAAAACTTAGTGTTCCGAGTCGTCAATATTATAGTGATATTAAGTTATTACATTGTTGGCAGAATGTATGTATGTATGCAATGTACATTGTAACGTCACAGAACGTTCCATAAAGGAAATTATTTGCATAGTAAATTATCATAAGAGAAAGTGAGGTGAACAGTATCGAACCCAAGTAATCCAAAAAAAAAAGTTGTAATATTGTCTGATAATTAATATCATTAACATGAAAAAACGACAAAGACTATGACTAAGACTCAAACCCCATATATATTATTTAAGTGAAGAACAGTGTAAAACTAATAATATACTATAAGAGAACCAGATAATCTCAGAAATGACAAAAATGAGGTCATTACTTATTAAGAAATGTAACTCTGAATAGGGTATAAAAAACTATTTATTGTGAATTAATGGACAAGATCCATTATTATACTTTGTAATATAAATAAAATAAATGTTTTAAAGGATCTGAATACATTATTAAAAAGGATGTAAGTTAAAATAAAAAATATATAAATGTTATGACAAAAAATATTAAGGTGTTGGATTTGAGACCAATCACTCAGATTTTATGTGAAAATTAATTATTATAGAATTAATATAAAACTATATGTAAATGTCCATTAGACAGAGATAAACAAATTATCTTAAATAGAGAAAGCTGTAAATTGACTAAAAATCAATTAAAATAGCCAAAAACAGTATTAACTGAAAACATGTGATGGACCTATAATATTGTAATATTTATGAATTTAATGTTGACAAAATGCAACCAAATTGTATTATAAAATTGAAATACAATATAATGTGATTATACTTATATATTTGACCAACTAAAACACTTTAATAGTCAAGTTAGGAAACTATTTACCTATACCATACCAGGCTGAGGCCAAATATCAATCACAAAAACAGTCATATTTGACAGAATGATTGCAGAATATTAGCAAAAATAAAGGAAAAAGGTACAATTCTATAGTGTACTATAGAAACAAACTTACTCAGTTGAAAACAAGCTTAATTCTTAAAGAATTTGAAATATGAGAGTGAAATTTGTCACACCAAGAAAACAACTCATTTATGCAAACCAATATGATGCTAAGTAATCTTACAGTAAAAATAATATGTATCAGGATAAACCAGGTATTACCAACGATAAACAATATAACAAACTCTCAGTGAATACCCGAAAAATCCCATATATAATACCGAAAAAGACAAATTATTGTAAAGAACCAGTGACAAAAAACCTAGGCCATATGTAAGGCCTATACAAAACAGAACTTATTTATATGTTATATGTGTTAATATTTGTTTATTTTGTTATAAAAAGATAATTATGTTATGCATTAATGTTGTAGCAAGAACCAAGCAAATTCACAACATTTTTATAAGTAGAAAATTGGAATTTTTTGAAAACATTCCAAGGTAAGAGTGGCGCCAAAATATCCAAGTGGCGCCCACATACATATAGTAGATTAAGTTGTGCTTGCAGGACAACATCGTAGCAGAGGAACCAGCCATCAGTAAGTATTGAAAGTGCGCGGAGTGTGACACCCGACATATCACAAAACGAACAACATAAAACGTACACAAAGGCTGTCTTTTATAACATTCATTCCCAGATATCACCATGACACACGAAATAAAACACACACACACACACACAGCATGCTATATTAGAAAGGTTATTTACCATACTGTATCTGATAATTATCAAATTTTTTCTCAAAGAAAAAGGTAAAAATATCTTCCACTGTTAATTACATTCTCAAAATGCCAATTTTATTTTAAATACAATAAAGTGTATTATAACTTTAGCTTTATACACAGAATATTTTATACACAAGTTTTACACAAACAATGCTCAAGTATGCAAATTAGTTTAGGTTTTATAATTTTATGATAAATGAATATCCTAACACTGACAGAAGTCACTTATAGCTATACTTATTCTGATACCACTTTTTTTATTAAAAGTCACAAAAACTTTGTTATTTACTACAATGTCCATCAGTTTCTATTGAAAGTAAATAACTTCCTACATTTGACTTTTAATTAGGGATTATTTTTTTCTTCACAGTAGTTATTCAACAAAGTATTTACACTATTATTGAGCGAGTGAAGCAAGTTCTTAGTGTTACCTCAACCACATGGCATTTGTCTGTCTATTTGATGTATGATAACTTTTGAACGCATCAACTAATTTTTGTAAAACTTGGCATCCATGTCCATACTTTTACCCTACAGAACTATTTTTTTTTTATTGTTTAGATTGGTCCCAGAAAAAATATGAGGGGGTGAAAATTGTGATAAAATTACAAAAGCCCCATGTGGGGTATAAAATTAAAGGGAATTTTAACAACAATCTGAATATAGTGTTCATTTTTTAAAACTTCAAAATTTTTGTATGTCAGGGCACAAACTTTGGTTCAGATTATGAAACTGGAAAGAGTTCTGTGATTTCTGTCCTTTGTTAAGTTTCATATTCTATTTTGTATTGTATACCGTAACAGAATACATAATGTGTCAATTCAATAGCAGATTCAGAATCTAGACCTGTTCATTATAAACAGAGTGATAAAGAAAGAACTACAAATTTCCTGCATCAATGAAAGAATTAACTGATTTAAATAAAAGAAAATGAAATTACTGTTTGCAGGGAATGTATCACTAAAAGCAAAAAGATAAAAATGCCTGGGAAAGAAAAGCATGGAATATAACTCTAACAGGAGTTATTGTTACCCATTACTTATAGTGAAGAAGAATGTGGTTACAATTTTCATAATGAATGTCAGTTGACACCAGTAAAAATAAGGCGCGTAATTATTTTAGATATTATTCAATACTGTATATTACCATTTTTATGTTTACCAGTATATTCCTTGTTAATATAGAATTTTGGAGTAGCATATTTTAAAACTGTACCTTCATAGTAAGCAGTAAACAGTTCTGACGTAAAGATATGTTGCACTTGAACTATCTGGGTAAAGTAAAAATAATATAAGCACAGATGAATTAAAATGGTGTGTTGATACAACATGTAGCCATTCCATGAAGTGCATAGTTTAGTTGTTTTTATCTAGCATACTAGAAAAAAAATTGTACTGAATGTTACACAGACACTAAATTTAAACATTATCGACAAATGAAAATAATCTTTTCAAAAAACTTATTTACACATGACACAGTATACATACTGTGTAATGTCTAATGAACGTGCGTGAATAATATTTCAGGAAGATATGTGATTATTAGAACATATCCCTGATTGTCCAAGAACATTCATCTACAATTTACTTGTAATTTTAAATTATACTAATAGATTTGTTGTTTGTGAAATGTAGAAAAATATGTATGTTATTTACATGATTCCTATCATGGACAGGAATGTATATTTGTGGATAGGAAATATGTAGTGTCAGAACAACTTAAGTTTATTGTCAGATTATATAATTTTGAAGTATTAAAAGTGCAAAACTTTGTATTTTTGTTCTGTATTGAGATAGCTTGTTTCACTGATAAAACAATGTGTTACAGTTAAATTTTCATTTAAAATAAACACATATACAGGTCTAACATTTATCAGATGATAGTATGGAAAGCCTACCACTTTTCATAGGTCATGTATACTTTATTGAACTCATGTTAAAAAATATTATTTAGCATTTTATATGTGCAATTTGTCTTTCTTTTTTATGCGCAAATCTCTTTTATAAAAAGTGTATTTATATGCAAATAAATACATTATTTTTTATTAACTGTTCAAAGAGATCAGGTAATAGTGAATCATTTAATCTATGTGACACATTGTCTGTTTTTTCTTGAATCACTAAGTTTTAGATGGCTGATTTTGTTCAGTTTTCCTTTTTCATTTTTTCTTTGTGAACAGCTATACATTAATTGTGTGTGTGTTTACAGTAGTGTGGTATTTTTAAAAAATTTGATTGCATGATTTAAACAATTTGCATTTCTATATACAAATGTACCAGCTAAAGTTTTCTGTTATATTGATTTTTACTTAACGACTAACCTTGAATGCATTCTACTATGTAAACATACAAAATACTAAGTATAAAAATATGAGTCATTTAAATACACAAAATTAATACAAAATGTTTTATGTAAATCACAATGTTAGTAGGTACCGATTTAAACTCATTCAGTGTCTGTTACTTTTTTGTGACAATTCGACCCCTTCTCAAGATAGCCTTGTAAAAATACGGCTTATAGTGGAACACGCAAGAAAAAAATTTAGAGAAGCCTTAAATTCATTTGAATACCGGTATTTAATAATAGATGAATGTTTGTTACTATTCAAAGGTCGGCTCTGATTCAAGCAGATATAACAAAAAAAGTAGCTGTTTCCGTATTAAAATGTTTGTTCTTAGTGATGTAGAAAGCAATTAAATTATTGTGTACATAGTCTAAAACACTGATCAGGGAAAATCAGGTGGTGTTGTCATAAGTTTGTTGCTGCCATATTTGAACAAGTGTCACACCATTTATCTCGATAATTGGTATTTGATTCCAGATTTTTTCTTATGGCTCAATGAGAAATTGACAAAGTGATTTGGTGATTGATTGACAAAAATTCCGTTGGTACAGTGAGAAAAAATAGAAAAAAACGTTCTACCGATGTCTGAGGAACTGAAAAAGTGAAATACAGTTAAAGTGATCAGGAACACTTTTTGCACTGAAATGGATGGACAACAATGAAATCTGGATACTTTTTACTGTGCATAGACTAGAGATGGTGGAAAATGATAAAAAAGAACATACAACAGGTAAAAAAAAAAATAATAAAAATAAAAAATGAAACCCACATGTGTGGTTGACTATAATAAAACAATTGGTGCTGTGGACAAGACAGACATGATGCTAAGTTCAGTACAGTGCAAACAAACACAATAAAGTGGTACAAAATTTGTTTTCCATGTAATGAACTTGTCTGTGCTAAATGCAAAAACAATGTTTGAAATAAAAAAAAAAATTGCCTGTTGCTAAATTCCACTTAGAACTTATCCACCAGTTGCTGGATAAATTTCATGGCATATTAGAAAAGTAAAAAACGGCTGGAAGAAAAACAAGAGAAGAGGCATCTCCATTTCGACTACAACACAAAAATAGACATTACCCAGAATTTAAATACCACAAAGTCATGCGTGATCTGCACATCTCATTCACAAATAAAAGTGACGCGAATTACATGCAAAAAGTGTGATGTTGCACTTTGCTTGGTGTACGGTGTTTCAAAAAATATCATACATTAAAAAATTGTTAGATGTAATAATTAAAAAAAAATATATGATGTAACAATGTACTGTAACCTCAAAATAATATAACAATTATAACCTTTATGAAAAAAAGTAATTCATAAAAAAAAGCTTCTAACTCAGCCAGTGGCAGTCCAAAGCCTGTGTCAAAAATGAGGATGGGAACTTTTAAATAAAGCAGAATAATTGTTATGAGATGTAAAATTTGTGTGAGTGTAGGCAGCAGTAAGAGTGCTGAGATTGCTTAGCCTACAAGCATCCCACTGCTGCGGCAGCTATCAGCTCAGCCATGTGATCACCAAGATCGCTCACCCCTCCCCTCTGCGAAAAGGTTAAAACACAAATATAATGTAAAGTAATGCCTGTTTATTATCCCAAAATATTACCTGTTACATTTCACATGTGTATAGTAATAGAAAAAATATAAAACAATATTAAAATGTGAAATACATATTATTAAGATAACACAATAAAACAGTCATGAATTTGACTATTGCAAATGTCACACTTGAAAGTAGGTTTGTCCATCTCGTTTTAAATGTATATTTGTCTTGCTAAATTCTCCAGTTAGCACTAAAAACTATTAGTCTAAAATGGATGTTGTCTATTTAGAGTTATGCTGTAGAAACTCGGATCCCTTCAGAGCAATCAATGTGAGTAGATGGTCATAACTCCCTCCCCCTGCCACATGTATTGTTGTATCAGAAAATTGGATAATAATTGATGGCTTCTTACATTACTAAGTAGTACAGGCAAATTAGATTAATCAGTGGAAATAATTTGGAACAAGCTGAAATTTGGTACACATGTCTGGGTTAGGCCTACAAACAACCCAGCAAAACTCAATTAAAATCAATGGTGGGAACGACCGCCATCTGGAAAAATCCATTTCCGGTATGTGTTTTTCAGCAAATTTTTGATTTTTGTGGAAAAACCATTCAAGATAGAATAAACTGTACTGGACCTTTTTTGTAGAACATAACATTTCCTATGTAAAGAAAAAACATCATCTCTGTGCGTCATAGACTTTACGGCTGGGAACGGCCGCCATCTTGTGAAATATATTTTTGGTATCATGTTTTCCAGTATATTTTTGTGTTTTTACTTCCATGTTCCATAAGGAAATGGAAGTATGGTGATGGCGAAAAATGGTTCATTATTACTGTTTTTCTTGATTATTTTACTTCCATGTTCCATTAGTTCATGGCGAAAAAAATCGTGTTCGGGATAAGGGCTGATTGTGATTGCAGGCCTACTACCCTCATTACATGAAGAAAAGTCATTTTTGGAAAAGTGTCTGTCTGTGTGTCTGTGTGTAGAATTTTTTGCAAACGATAACAGCCGCAAATTCAAACAGAATCAAATAATTTTTCGCATACAGCTCTGAATTGCAGAGTACTCAAAGCCTATTGTTTTTGGTAAAGATCAGTTAAAGGAAAGGGGTAGTTTACCTGGAACATTTTATGTTTTAACAAGAGTAATTTTTCCATGGCGAACGATAACTGCCGTAAATTCAAATAGAATTAAATAATTTTTTACATGTGTGCCTGAGTTGTAGAGGACTCAAAGCCTATTGATTATGGTGAAGATCGGTTACTGGGAAAGGGTAGTTTACCTGCAACCTTTTATGATTTAGCAAGTGTAAAGTACTTAATTTTGATAAAGTATCCTGATAAGAAGATCATAATAAAACACTGTAGAAACGTAGATGAAATATCGATAAATGAGTGATGTGAATAAAACCTAGCAGTTGTTAAGTCTTACCTTTTTCTAAGGAAGTGCTAGGTTTCGAGTGAATAAAAAGGCTAGCAGTAACTAGGCTTAGTAATTTCTAGGATTTTCCGGGCTTCTAGTTGTAGCTTAAAAATTGATGTGAATAAAGAGAAACTTCTAACTTTTAATGTTAGCAGTTTCTAAGGAATTGTTAAGTCAGGCCAGGGGCATGCTAGCTTTCAAGCTAGTCGTTAGTTTTATTCGAGCCGTGACGGAGTTTATGCACGTGCGCAAACAAAAGGAGTACGCTGTTCGCCGGGAAACACGTAATTGTAAAGAACTGTTAAGATTCGAGTCTGAAAGTGTGGATTTCTTAGCCGCCGAATTCTTAAATGAGACAGACACACGAGGGGGAGCTCTTTCTCGAAGAAAACAAATGGAGATATTCCTACATTTTGTTGCCGATCCAAGATTTCAGTCAGGAATTGCCGAAGATGTTGGTGTACACAGATCTACAGCCTGTAAAAGTATAAGTTATGTAATGGATCGAATAATCGACAAATCACATAAATGGATCCACTTTCCGGCAACAGCAGCAGAAGTAAATGAAGCGAAAATTCTCTGGCAAAGACATTTTCGTTTACCGAATGTAATAGGTGCTCTGAACTGCACCCACGTGAAAATAACAAAACCCAAGTTACATGGGGATGAGTATATCAATCGAAAGGGACATGTCACTATTAATGTCCAGGGTACTTGTGACGCCCTTGAAAGATTTACGAGTGTGGGTGCAGAATGCAGACTGGCCAGGGAGTGTTCATGACGCACGAATATGGCGCAGAAGCCCTGTCAGGGGAATTATGTCGCGTTTTGATGGTGGAGCATGTCTACTTGGTGACTCCGGCTACGGAATATCTCCGTGGTTACTAACACCTTTCAAACCACCTGCTAACGCAGCAGAAAGAAATTTCAACTTGTGCCATTCCAGGGAAAGAGTCATCATTGAAAGGTGTTTCGCGCAGCTGAAAAAAAGATTCCCAATTTTGGGAAACTGTGTCCGCGTATCTTTGAAAAAAGTGCCCAAGGTTATTATATGTTGCGCAATCTTACACAACATTGCAAAATTCCTTAATGATGTTTTTGATGACGATGATTATGTCTTTCATGAGGAGGAAACTGAAGAAGAGCAATGTGAAAATGCAGCCACAACACTTAGCGGGCAGCAGAAACGCCAAGAAATGATGTTGTTTTTGAATGAATGAAAAAAGAACAGAAATATATGTCAATTTTTGTCATTGTTTTATGTAACTGTATTAATTTAGATTGTAATTGAATTGTATTACTATTGTAATAAAGTTTTTTCATGTACAAATTAAAAAATAAACATAAAATTAAAAAAATACACAACCCCAAAAAAAGTTTAATGTTCTTGCGTGTCTGCGCATACTCATTGCACGCACACATCCAAACATGCACGTAAGCGTACGCACAGTGGCATGTACGCCTACGTTTCGCAAAATTTTTTTTTTAATTATTTATTTTATTGTAAAAAGGATTGGGTTTAAAGGAAATACATTTGTTTTATTACAAATTTCGGTACACAACATAACTTTCTAAATCAGTTTGAGTAGATACATCTGACGTTTTCTTAATACTTTCAAGTTTAATTCTCTCTCTTTCAAGTTTCATCTTGTTAATTTGCATTTGCTGCAGTAAAACAATTCGCTGAATCTGCAGTGTCGAAAGATCAATCGTCTCATCACTTTCATAAGCCAAACCTTTTTAGCACTTTTTCTAATTTTAGTTGCCAACTGGTTTGCTTCATGAGTTACGTCATGAAAGCCACAAACCTAGCTATAGCTAAGCCTAGCAAATGCTAACCCAAGAAATTGCTCAAGTTTTCCCGAATACTTCTCAAACTAACTTAGTTCTTTCTACCTAGAACTAGCATTTGTTTATTCAACCGAATTTGAGAAACAGCTAAAACTACCTATTAGATGCTAGCTGGTAGTTGCTAGGTTTTATTCACTTCACCCAATGAAGAGGCTAGTTGAAAGGGGTGTGGGGTAATTTTCTAAAAATGAAAATTATAGTGGAGGGGGAAGGGGACTACGTTATCGGCAACAAAGAAGTAGTTTGTTGTTAAAATTCCTTCCCGGGCTGTTTGGCCGTAGTCCAATGTTTTCTGCAAAACCAAACGTTTCGGCAGTGCCATCGACTTCCATCATCAGTGAAAATCGAGTGCGATAACGTGAGGTGGTATACGTTAGTGACTACGGTACTGTGGTTAAGGCTGAAGCAGTAAGTAGAAAGAACTAGTTTCTGTGGAAATATTTCATTTCGAAAATGATTTTAAATATAAATCTTTGAACATGGAAGTCATGTCTCCATACCGATATTACTGATTGCTTTAGATGCCTTACATATTCTGGAACATAAGTGCTTCACTCTCCTGTGACCACTTCTATTGTAGACATTTTTTAGTTGCAAACAGAATTATCACTGTTGTACACCACTATAGAAAAATTATTCCGATTAGCGCTTTCAAGCTTAGACGATGAGCTGGAAGCTTGAAAGCGGTAATCAGAATAATTTTTCTATAGTGGTCTGCAACAGTGAGTTAATAAAGATTTGTAGCTGCCTCGCTCGGGCGAGACAGCTTTCCAAAAATTTAAATGCTACGTATTGTATGTATTTAACATACCGTACAGGAGTTGCAATACATTAGAGGGTCATGTAGACGCTTGCCGATTAAAACTACGTGAGTTTGTTTAGCTCTGCCCTCTATTTTCTTAAGTAACTGTTTACCGTAATACATTTTTTTCTTGTCATTCACTGTGTTTTAATATCTTTGCACTATCAAACGACTGAACATACTGTTAACGTCATATTATTTTGTTATTTTCACAAAAATGGGACAATTTGCGTTTATTGGATGCCAGTACAGTATGGTACATGATTCTTCAGTTCGACAGTGCCGTAATGTGGTGTTCACGTAACTAATGACAAGCGCGCTCGTCATTAAATTTTACACTTTAAACATTTTTTAGACGCTAACATTCTTTTCTGAATATTAACGTATAGTGCATTCGCGAAATGTAGTAAAAGTGACTGTGTTGTATAAACTTAGCAAAAATCAGCCGGCTATCTGGCAAAAACGCAAAACATTCCATGTCACATGTACAATATTTATTTTTAAATTACAAGAAAAATCACTCTAATTTATTTGTCTTTTTGTTCTTCGTTCTAAATGGAGTCGTCAAAATTACATTTCGCACACAGAACTTAATTAACCTTAAAAAATCATCTATTATTGTTTGTTTAGTAATTTTGTATCTTTAGATATCAAAACAGTTTTATATTATTACTAGCAGGCTTCGCACGCGAATATTTGTATATGATTGTTGTGGTAACTGTCGAGTTGGTAAATTGCAAATGGTACATCTATATTAATAATATTCTTTTATTGTAAGTTATGAATATCCAAAAAGTGAGAAGCAATAGATCCATCATTCATGTTTCCTCGATACGTAAAATCAAAATTTAATAATTTAGTAGATATTTACAAACATGCAGTAACACAATTAGATAAAATGTTTATTCGTATAGAATAATACAAATAATGAATACATAAGTATATTGATATGAGTTAGTCGAAATCTTACGTGCTAAGTCAGTCTTAAACGTTTTGGTAGGATCCTTATATACGTAAATATATCACAGTCCAGTATACTCAGTTTTTATACACATTTTTACATCAGAGCCTCATTATTAACTAAATTTTTCGTTCTGCCGTTATCAGAGCAAATAAAGAGCTCACTGCTTCTGCTTACTCCAGAACATGCCACATACAGTTGTCCGTGAGAAAAGCAAGCAGCTCTTAAATCCACACCAGTTATACGTAAAGTTTGCCCTTGTGACTTATTGATAGTCATTGCAAAGCATAAATTAACCGGAAACTGAAGTCTTTTAAATTGAAATGGAAAGTTATTGGGTATGATTGGAATTCTTGGGATAAATACAGTTTCTCCTTTGCCGCAGCCTGTTAAGATTATCGCTTCGATGATATGGTTTTTTAGCGACCTAACTTTTTCCATCGTGTTCCATTGCATAACTGTGGTGGCTTCAGATTTCTCATGAGTATAATTGGAACACCTAGTTTTAATTTCAATGTGTGAGCTGGTAATCCTGATGCAAATAAAGTATTCAAAAACTCAGTTGGGTAATGTACTGCAACCTCTTCGTTCAAAACTGTATTAATGGAATGATATGTTTTTTCGTCTCCTGGAAATTTATGCAATATGTAGCTATTTATGGCATTTACTTGTTAGTTTCTTGGTGTTAGAATCACACGCTCATATAACCGCACATCATCGTGCAAATTTATAGACTCAATATGTCCATAAACCTTTTCGATCAACTCTGCCAGTGAAAAAACTGTACGACATAATGATGGCGGTAAACATATCGCACCGTCTGTCTCTGGTATCTTACCATCTCCAAGGTTTAATAAAGTAGTAGAAAATTCGTGAATATCTGCATCACCTCCAAGTTGGACTCTCATGTTTATTGTGAGTGATGCTGTTTGAACGGTACGCCATGTATTCCATCGTTTGACGCAAGCGTTTACTTCATCAGCTCTGGTACCTCGCGTAACTACGGGCAATGTTTGTCTGAAATCTCCGGCAAAGAGAAAAGTTATTCCCCCATAAATCTGTTGTCACTGCGCAAATCTCGTAGAGTTCTATCGAGAGCTTCTACTGATTTTTTAGGGGCCATAGTGCACTCATCCCAAACAATCAAGTCTGCATTTCTAATCAATTCTGCTTTAGCACTATTTTTGGAAATATTACACACTGGAAGTTCGCTGCAATTCAAACCTATTGGTATTTTAAATAAGGAATGAGCCGTTTTTCCGCCAGGTAATAATGTAGCAGCGATTCCCGAGGAAGCTGCTGCTAATGCGATCTTGCCTTCGCTTCTTAACTTCGAAAGAGTTAATTTGATTAAACATGTTTTACCTGTGCCTCCTGGTGCATCAAAGAAAAATGCATTTCCAGATTTACAGTAAACACTTTGAAGAATGAGTTGATATATATTTCTTTGTTTGTCTGTCAGTAATATTTCATTCTCTTCAACTGTAGAAAGTAGCTGTTGTCTGTCATAAGTGGTTTCAGAAAGATATTCCTTTGAAATGTTTTGCACGGTAGACTGTGGATTTGGTAATCCGTATTGAGCTATCGGATTACCACCGACAGAAGTAACAAAATCTTGTAAAAGCAGTAAACAACTATTTTCAATGGTTTCCTTGTATAAACTCAAATCAGCATAAGGAATTCTACGCATAATCTTTCGAATCAAGTCTTCAGAGAGAAGGGGTCTTTTTATTAAATCCACAATGCACTCGGGTTTGAAATACTGCAGAACACCAACATTATTGCAAAAAGTTCTCTCATTTTGTCAGGGCTAGCAAATAAACTTGCTTCTGACAATGTGTCGTTCCAATGATTGTCATTCTCTAGGCAATCAAGATCTTGGCATGCATCTTGAAACGTTAGATGAATTACGTTGTCGACGGACTTGATATTTTCAAATGAAGTTGGGCCACGCATATTGTGCAGAAGTAAACGAAGAAAATAACATTCATGATTGTTTGGATGAACTGTATACACTCGACCCAATACGTGTTCACGATATACGTTCTCGCTCCCTTCTAATAAGACTCCTCGACGTCTACGTTGAAATTTTCCTGTCTGCCTATTGAAAGTGAGAGTCTTTCAACCCATGAGACTTCTTCTAATCCAGATCTTTCTGACGAGTTTCCAGGAGATGATTGCATTTCGACTCCTTCGACGTCATTTTCAGATGCTCTAAGACGCCTTTTTCTTTCCGCAGCAGCAGTAGATCTTCCTAAACATGATCGTCTTTGTGGCATTGCAAAGCTAAAAAAAGTGGAAATGTATTTATTTGATCTATACTAGTAAATCTCAAGGAGGCAATTAATAATTTATACAATACAATACATATTGCACATATTACTTACCGATGACGTAAAATTAACGAAAAAAGGCACTGATACTACATCACTGACGCTCATCGCATAATTCTCGATGAAGTAGGTTAAATATAATTCTCGACAATTAATTATTCCTACTGCACATAGGGCTACTGAATATTCAAATGTCGAAGAGTATGGTTTGTCAGAATCAACGTGTACTATATAATCAATGTTAAAATATAATCAAACAATGAATTTTTGTATTGTTTATATGAATTCCATATGCTCATAAGAATTTCATATCCCTACTATAATGTAAATATACAAATGGCCTAACTAATATCAATATACTTATGTATACACTGTTTGTATTATTCTATACGAATAAACATTTCACCTAATTGTGTTATTGCAGGTTTGTAAATATCTACTAAATTATCAAATTTTGATTTTACGTATCGAGGAAACATGAATGATGGATCTATTGCTACGCACTTTTTGGATATTCATAACTTACAATATAAGAATATTATTAATATAGATGTACCGTTAGCAATTTATCAACTCGACAGTTACCACAACAATCATATACAAATATTCGCGATCGAAGCGCGGGTTTAAAAAAATGAGTTTTTTGCAATAACTACGGTTCTTTTTAACCTATCGTTATTCGCGATCGAAGCCGCGGGTTTAAAAAAAGAGTTTTTTTGCAATAACGTCGGTTCTTTTTAACCTACTGTTATCAAATGAAGTGGAAAACCTTCCGTTGGGTACCTGCTATCAGCGTTCGAAGTTTCATTGAAATCGGTTCAGTAGATTCTGAGATTACCGCTGACAAACGTAGACCCCCCCTAGATATTTATTAATATAGATTATTATTAGCGGGGGTCCTACAGTCTATGCCGCATCCCGCATTTCGATTGCCATTTCCACCCATCCTTCCAGACATCATCTTCAATTGCTCGATCTCTCGTGCTTTTCCTAATTTCTGTTCTCCAGTGTTGTCAGTCTTCCTTTTCTTCTCCTGTTTTGTGGTGTGTAAGTCAATGCTTTCTTTGGCCGTCGCTTCTTCTCCATCCTCATTACCTGACCATACCAGAGCAACTGTCTGGATTATATTCTTTGTGCTGTTGTAAATCCGCACGCAGTTTTCTTTCTTATGTCTTCATTTCTAACATATTGCATCATGGAAAACATCCTTCCGTGAAACATCAACGGTTGCACTTCGCATTATTGCGAATTGAAAATGCCCTGTTCTGATAACAACGCGTACGTCAAAGAGCGTTATACACACGCCGAAAAAATGGGACGAGGACCGAGCTAATTGGACTGGCTTCGAGACTGCTTGTACACCTACGAACGTCTGTGGAAATATAGAAAAAAGGGATTCACAGTTTCAAAGCCGGTATCGCCTCAGCAGCTACGGTGTATATCCCGTGGATAGGTGGTGGTTCATCCAGACCACCGGTAGCGTGGTAGAACAACGCTGTGAAAGATACAATAAGAGAAGCGACGGGCCCTAAACAGGTAAAAACGAGCGCCGACCGGAAATAGTCGCATCTATTTTAAGCGACTTCGAGCCGCCGCTTGCAAAACAATATTCGATGTAAAACAGTCGAGCTGGAAACCTACGTCTCCTCCATAACATGGTCGAACTCAGTGACAGAAGTAAGGAATCAGAACAGAGCAGTTGCTGGCACTTCAGTCTTTAGGCCAGTCACAAACCAGAGCACGATGGTGAATTGATTTGCAACTCTGATGAAATTGCTGACATCTTGGCTGCTACAGGTCAGTAGTACAGAAAGTGATCCTCTGAATTTTTTTCGCAAGGGAAGAAGACTTCGAACACGACTTTGACTTCAAAAGTGAAGGGTACAGGAGCTATAACGTGCACGATGAGGGAATCACAGTCCGCTGTCCGGACTGGCGGTGGGTCCGGACGACATTCCTTACAGCACCATATGTCTAATGGCGGGTAGCTACGGCTACATTACTGGCACTCTAAAACGTCATATGGGCGCAAGGGGAATATCCAAGTCCATGGAAGGAGGCGACTGTCATTTGGATTCTGAAGTCCGGAAAGAATTTCTTGAAAGCTGGAAAATATCGTCCAGAATCGTTGACGTTCTGACTAGGAAAGTTATTGGAGAGGATGGTAAACAGACACCCGGATCACCTGTTATACGGCCAGACCATTCTACTACTGTTCAACTGGTTTATCTGGAGAATGCAGTTAAGAATAGCTTCATCAAAAACAAACATATGGTTACAATATTCTTCGTTTTGAAGAAAGAGTTCAACGAAACGTGAAGATTTAACAGCATTCAACAACTATGTGGTTTTCAGTTCAGAGGTGAACTGCTTAAATTTATCTTCAGCTTTCTCACAGACACGAGTTCCCGTATTCGGGTCGGACAATCACTGTTGGCCCCTCAGGAGTTGGAAAGTGGAGTATCTCAGGATACCCGTTGAGCGGCACGCTTTTTACTATCGCCATCAACGGGATCTTTGAGGCATAGGATCGCCAATTGGGAAGTGCTTGTATGTTGACGATCTTGCACTGTTCCAATGGGCCAAAAGAATGACGATGGTAAAGCATAACATGCGAAACGCTATAGACACGTCGGTAGTAAATGCTAACAACACAGGCGTTTCCTTTTCGGCAACGAAGGCGATCTCTGCCCACTTCTGTCGAAAGCATGGGAGGCACCCGGACCCTACGTAACCGCAGACTGTATCATTAAATTTCTGAAACTATCTTTCGACAGATATCTAACCTGGAATGCACATGTGGATGACCTGGCTGCGAGGTGCAAATCTTCTTTAAACGCAATCAGGTGAATCTCCCATATGACCTGGGGAGCAGACAGAGAAATTTTGTTTCACCTGTACGCCGTGCTAGTGTTATCCAAAATGGATTACCGATGCGTGGTGTACTTTTCAGGCAGGAGGTCGTACTTGAAAAAGCTGAATTCCATGCACAACGTAGGGGTGCGCTATGCCGCAGGGGCGTTCCGCACTATTCCTGCACAAAGCTTAGGCCTATATTGTAAAGCAGGAATGACGTGCTTAGATCTGCGACGTCAAGTGCTCTTGTTGACATACGTGGCAAAAATATTAGCACTACCAACCACAAAATCCACGTGTTCTTGGCGAACACCAGACTTGATAGAGTATACGACCACCATTCGACGTTCACGCAGACCACCTTTC
Organism: Magicicada septendecula; assembly: GCA_034769895.1. Taxonomy (NCBI): domain Eukaryota; kingdom Metazoa; phylum Arthropoda; class Insecta; order Hemiptera; family Cicadidae; genus Magicicada; species Magicicada septendecula. Next base: position 103,521,147 of record CM068376.1, read on the forward strand.
GTGCGCTCGAAATAGCGCACATTGAGGCGCCGATGGTCCAAGCGTACGTTCCGTGTAAAGTGCCTCCCTGGCTGCATCGCAAACGAAATTGCCGTTTGTATGTCGCCAGTAGAAGCAAGAAATTATGCCACCCAGCTGAACTGAAACTCCTGTTTAGATCAGTCCTTGTGGAATACGTCGAGAAACACACCACTGAGTACAATGATGGGTTGAAGGCGGAGAGCAGAGTGAGTAATGCGTTTGTCATCGACGGCGCCTTCTACTCCTGGACGCTGACTAAACGGACAAGTGTATACACCGCCAAACTGTACGCGGTATACAGGAAATTTGTTATTTGTACGGTTTCACAGAATTTTGTAACTGCTTTCGTAATCCGGGCACAGTAGATCCATTATTACAGCAGATAATGGCGTTATGCCATGCTATAGAAAACCTCGTTTCATGTTTTACTTTCTTTGGTATCTCGGTATGTAGGTATTGAAGGTAACGAAGAAGAAGAAGCTGACGCCGCGGTATATAAAACTCTGTTAGCGAGTCGATAGTGACATACTAATATTTAGTTAATCAACGGACACGTCATGGACAACAAAATCCAAGAAGCTCCAGTTTCTCATAAAACAGTTCCTGACAGTGGGCTGGAAGAACGGATGATGAAGATTAGCTTCTATGGATGATCCAATTCTAGTTTTATCCACTCTACTGTATAGATAGAAACTAAATTAATATAGAATATTGAACTTTCAGTTGTGAAACTTACTTGTTTTCTCCGGTATAGCAAACACAAACACATACAAAACCACAGCTACACCAACATAGATACTAATCTTGAGATATTACACTACTTACCCAAAAGTCGAAAACTTAACACAGCACAACAATATGAAATATACAAACACTACACAACACAACCAAACAGCATACTTAACGACCAATTACACTAAATCACACACACTTTTTGACACAATTATACATAAAACAAACAATAATTCGGATCCCCGCGCCAATCCCCTTCCACCACACACCACCCACACTCAACCTACCAAATAAAACCGTTACGAGGTATTGGCAGTCTGTCTCACTCTGCTGCTGAAGGCGCACATCACGCCGAAATGCGTACGGGAGAAAACAAGTAAGTTTCACAAGTGAAAGTTCAATATTCTATATTAATTTAGTACTCTGAAAAAAGAAGATGAACTATCAAAACAACTATAGACAGAAACTGTTATTATTGAAAACATACTGGATGTGGCATTCAAATTTGACCCAGGTGTTGATGATCAATGTTCCACTAGAAAAAGTCATTAGGATGTGAAGCAAAAACATGAGGTACAGAGTTCTATAAATCAGGACAGAGATTATATTATACTGATGATCTAAAGATTACTGGAAAACCAGGATGGATCAGTAATGCTTCCTGTCAATTAATGAAGCTTCTAACAGAAGCTTTACACAGTACATTGACTTCTCATTCGAATAATAAACTGTATGAAACATGCATGAAGCTACCTATTACCTAGATTACTTTGTATGTATGTATATGTGTGTGCGTGTGTGTGTGTTTCAATTTTGTAAGTTGAAAATTTTCTTATGATCAAGTTAATAATAGGGCCCACAGAAAGGAAACAAGACAGTGGTTGCACACATTCTAGTCGATAGGAGAACTGTTTACCAGTGGCGGCCCGTGCTTAGGTTGCACGGTTGCACAACCCCCATTAAATCCCGAATTGTATTTTAAATTATAGAATTATGAATAAGACAATAAGTAATAATAGTGTTTGCAAGCTAAATCATCGTAATTAATCATTTGCCGATTGAAAAGCTCAGAGCAATTACTAAAAACCATACACGCTCTTGCCGCGGTGTACATGGCAAGTGTGCACCAACTGTGACGCGCTTTGTATATGGGGAAATACAATGGTGTAGTGCTCTGGCTGGCTAGTCTCGGTTGTTCCTATTGCAGCCGTATATGGTCGCTTGGTGTGATTAGGGACTGCAAACCCCGCTTGTACCTCACGGCGCCACCAGTCTGTTTGCTGAGAACGAAGGTAGCCGAAGTTGTCCGAGCGGTTTCTCAATCGTCAGTCTGCAGACTCAAGTCTAAATAACACGCGGTGCGCACGGGTTGGAAGTTCGTTGTTAGTGTGAGTTAAATGTCAGTCCAGTTCATCGTTAAATGTAAATAATAGTACATATATAGAATCAAGGTGTCATAGTGTAAGATACTTATTATATTTAACTGGTAAGACTCAATTAATTCTGTTGTAAACTTAACAAAAACGCTGTTCAGTTTACGTCCTGTTATAGAAAAAATTGAAATTAAAGAGAGTGGGTAGGCCTACACCAAACCTTTCAAATTTTAATCAAAGTGTAAAATCAGGTAATAGAATATTTAATCGTAAATTTAAAAAAGATTCATACAATAAATAATATTCGTGGTTATGTGGGTGTGCCACTAAAGTTGCATTATTTTGCTTTCCTTGTGTATTGTTTGGAGGCGAGGAGACTTGGACATTTTCTATTCAGATAATAAAACAATTTAATACCATCCAACCCAACTGCAACCCCCAAATTTTTCAACCACCATCCGCCACTGCTGCTTACAAACTAATTGTATATTTAGAGGTATAGTCAGTAACCACATTCCTATAAAATACTTCAAAAATAAACCAGTACATTTGAGAAATACTGGAAAATCGATGAAAATTTATATTTAATTGTTAACTATTTTGCTCATTGCCTCTACCAATTTACAACAGATTCCATGTTCAAATGATGATACTATTATGAGAAGACAATAAAATTAAATGAAGAAAATGATGATGATGGTTGTAGGGATGGTGACTTCTGCTTTACAATTTTATTCTAAGCCCTCATCCTATGCCAGATGTGCTGTTTTGGGCCCTGCAAGAGGGCAAATAATTGCTTGCCTCATGCCAGAAAAGGTCAGAATTACAACTTAAAACTGGGGACTATGCAGCAAGTTTGTCCACCCCTCCCTACATAAAGACTACCAGACATGTCAAACACCACAACAGACTGTTGTGCTAGATGTTTAGTTACTTTTAATTCATTTATTCAAGTTTTAAAATAATATTAGGGTGAAAAATAGATTCCAGTTTCTTTTCATGCAAGTAATGCATAAAATTATGATACGGGTACGTTTTTTAGTTGAGATGTAAAAAGATGCTGACAAACTGTTGAACAGGTCAGTTTTATCTGATACAGTTGACAGGCTTTCCAAATGGATAAAAAGTAGCAGAAATTGGGAAAAGAAATTTTAAATAGATCAGGATCAATCATTATTTGAATTAAGATATCTCCTTCAATCTGGTTGCTTGCTCCAGCCATTCTGACTTCTTAATATTTACCAGAGCATTCTTAAAAATCATTGCTCTATAGATATAAATAATATGGTACATTCAGAACTATGTTATCCAACATGTTTCTTATGATATCTTCCTTTACATTCCTTTACTGCTAAGGTCTTCAGTTTTTTCTTTGTATAGTAATCTACTTGTCTATTTGCCAAATATTAAAAACTCACCTTCAAAACTGATAATACAGTGTATAATAAGATAAAAGAATTTTCAAATCCATGTATCATATATAAATACATATTATTTCAGTATTCAGTATACCACAAGTACAGGAGGGTTACAAGAAGTTGGATTTATGGATACGGAAACCCTATCTTCCACCATATTAACATAAGAAACATCTTCTAAAAACTACTAAACCAATCTGTTTGAAATTTTCTAACATTTTCTGTGTGCAGTTGTTGTGTTTCTTCCTTTTTCACAAGATCTGATTTTTTTGTTAAAAATAGTTCCCATTTTCTGATTTTGTTGAAAAAAAATTTTCCCATTTAACTTTTGAAAGTTGATAAATTTTTATGAAAACTATTTTTTGTAATATATAAATTTGCATTTACCATGACAGAAAGAACTCAATGTATATATTCACATACTGTAAATATTGTGTAAAAAGTTCACAATGATTGGTCCAGTGGTTCCTGAGAAAATGTTCCTTATGTATTGAAAAACCATACTTTCGGTAATCCAGAAAAAGCGGAAAACATATGAAAGTTGAGTTTTGAGTGTTTCTATGGAGACACTTTATTACAATTGCCAGCTGAATCCAGTTGAACAGCTGAGTGCTGCCAACCTTTGCGCATGAAATGTAGTAAGTTTTGAAAAAAGAATTATGAAATTTGGTGGAGTTTTGTTGAAAACAATCTTATTTTCAACACATCATCACTTTTTCCTTTTGATCTTCCTAGTCAGTGCCAACTGAACATATGTTACATCAAAAATACATTTTTTGTGTCTAGTTGCCTGATGGGTTTTTAGATAGTTTTATAATTTAAAAATTTAAATTTCTCTGTCTATAACCACATACTTAAAAAAAACTCAACTCTATTAACACAAAAAACAGAATTGCACACATATGCGACACAAACAGTAAAAAGTTAAGAATGAGGTTATAATTTTAACTTTTCAAAATTTTGTATTTGGTGCTGGCATAACAGGTTTAAGTAGGCCTACCTCTTAATTTCCTTCTATTAATTTAAGGAATTCTTGACAACTCACTGACATGTCCTCTGAAACAAAGTTCTCAAGCATTAAAAATGCTGTGTTCATGAAACAACACATTCTTCAAGATGCTAACAATCCTTTTGAAGGAAAGATGCATCATTGGGTCACTAACAGTGTACACTTAATTACCTTCAAGAGACCAGGAGCTGAAGAATTAGACTACCCATGGTTGACCACTAGAACGTACATCGTCACAAAAAAAATACTTTTTTCCTCTTAAACAGCAAAATTTTTACGAACTGGCTACAAATGGCAGCCTACAGTTCAGTTCATCTTTTACTACTGACTAGTCACCAGCCTTGGTCACAAAAATCACCTAGACACTGGTCAGGACAGTAAAACACTGACCATTTGCCAAACTCAGTAATTTGCTATTTTATTCAATCACTAATATTCATGGTCACTGTGAATATTTCAGTTACTAGTTGGAACTTACAACTAATAAATTAAATTTACAATAACAACTATTTTAACATATAAATAAAAATAGTTTTTCGTACCTTATTAATATCTTTATTCCTGTCATTAAAGCTTACAATATTAATTACCTTCACAGCACTGCAAACGCCTGCTCATCACAGACTGTGAGCAGTGACAAGTTAAGGTTTCTTAAGGTTATTATTATATTTTTTGTAAGCCCAGTTACCTGTTATTGCCACCAATTTTTACACATACTCATTGTGAAGTCACTGAAACCTTATACAAACTACACTAAATACTGAAGTATACTAGAAAATAGATCCTCAACATTTCAAAATTAATCCCAGCTGAAGTAACCCTTTTTAATCTTAGTTTACATAAAAAATTATATTTATTATATATTATTAGCAATATGAAATGATTAACACAATATTTTGCAGTTACGACAACTTTCAGTTACAAACAAATCACAGCTACTTCTATAACAATTAAACCTAAACCTAGGCATATGTACTGCAAATAAAATGAAAAAACAAGAAAGTTCCTTTTGTTCATGATAGCATATCAGTGTCTTTAAATTATTTTTTTAACAGTATGTAGGATGATGAAGTTATTAACTGTCTTTTTATTAATTAGCCATGATTTGAAATGTTCAAAAGCACTGTTTTAGACAAAAACATTTTGTATATCAAAAGGCAAACAATTATAGAATCTAGAATACAAAACGCAAATAAACTTATTATACCAGTACGTACATTTCCTTTTTAACTAAGTGTATCAAGAGTTTTATTTTTACACTTTAATTGTTCAATGTTCATTTTTTCATAATCACCACGTCTATTAAAATTTATTGTAAGTACTTTATATACATAAAAATGTCTTAGAGGTAAATAATTAATTTTGAAAACAATGGAAATGAATTATGCCTTACATTTTTTCCTAGCCAAATTTGAATATAAAGTTTTTTTAAGGTTAATAGAGGATTCAAATATTGTTCGCATGTTTTGTCCCAACAACCAATAATCTGCAAATGTAATAAATAATAAATTGAAACTAGCCCAAGAACTGAACCTTGGGATACACTCTTTCTTACTTCCGGTTCCCCACTGTAAATGGGAAACATTTTCAATCCTCACACATTGTTCTCTGTTTAAGAGGTATGACGAAAACCAGTTGTCTGCTGAACCCTGTAACTAGGGCTACAATATGTCCTTGTTTGCCCTGGACTGTGCTTGATTTGAGGCCATGACCGGCCGTCTGGGCACAATTCGGTCAAAACGTGATGTTGTACTCATTTCTGGCACATTTAACTTCAATTCCTAATTAGACCTAATTGAGTTTTCAACGTTATTTGTTTTAACTTGAATAAACCTACGTACACATGTTAAAATCATAATCATTAGACTGATACATGATTTTGATATCGATAGAATGTATGTATGTCTAACGAATTAGTGCCGTTTTGGATATGTTAGCACCTTGAATCTTGGCTTATGGTATTTGTGTTATTTCAGTTGTGTTGGATAAAAATGTGTCAATTTTAATTTCAGTTAATTATTTAAATTTTAATAATACCAAAACAAAAATGTGCATTCAGTCAATGTTTAAAAGAATAGTACTGGTGCAGATTATTGTGCAGATAAATCTGGTAAAGATGTTTTGTGCAGATTAGTGTTACAGATAAACATAGGTGTTCTATTTGCTATCGTAGTTTTCAGTGCATCATAAAGGGAAAGCAAATATTCCAGAAATATATATTATTTAAAAAGACTTGTCAAGAAAATACATTTAATGAAGTAACTAAATTTAAATAAGTTGGCTTATTGGATAACAAATTACTGTGAAATGATGTTGAAGTTCAGCTGCATTTATCAACAGCTGCAGTATCAACTGCATAAGGATAGTGCAATACTGATGACTATTTCATGACGTTTCTAAAGTTAATAAGTAACTACATAAATAAGTTAATAAATTTTTACTTATACATCATTAGTGAACCTAAAAATTTTAAAGATAAGGAGTTGTCACAGATATGGATGGAAAATTTCAAGCATTTTAATTCTGTAGGAGAAAAACCTATCAATTTGCTCAATTAATTGAGTTTATTTTTTGTTTATCTGGGACTTCAGCAGCTATCAAAGGGATATTTTTTTTAAATAAGAATGTTTGTGGTTCAGAAAGAGGAAGTATTTTCACAAGAAAATATCTTTGTTAATCAGTTATTTAAGGAACCTTAGTCCCAAAACACTAATTTTCGGAAAACAACAAAAAACATTCTACAACAACCTAAATATTTTGTTATATTTTTCTAAAAAATTTTTATAAATAATATGGACTTGATTTCAATGGCTAATATAATTATGAAAAAATTGGCCAACAACGCTTTTAGTTTTTGCTAAAAATTTAAGTTGGACGTAGGTTGTTTCTTAAATACATAATAAAAACTACATGACTGAAGGTAAAAACATTTATTTTTGTAAACAATCAAACTCATTTTTAACTCAATTAATCTTTATTACAATAAAAACAATAATTAATACTAATTAAATCATATTTTCTTACAATGTTTGCTTAAATTTCCATAATAATGATTTACAATACTAATAATCATATTATGATTTTGTTTTATTAAGTTCAAAACAATGATTTTTTTATAGAACAAAGAAGGAAAATGACATCTTGAATTTAAAATATTAAAAGACGAAGTTTTAATTTTTTGTTATTTTTTTCTTTCATAAATTTTCAAACATATGATATTTCGATAAAATGATTTAAACACATCAGGGATATAATGCAACATTTTATTCAAGTCTCCAATTTTTTTCTTGTAATTTGATACTTTTTCATCAGGATATGCTGGTTTGTCTGGTATAGTTATCGTTCCTTAAGGCATGCTTCTTAAAAAGAATGTTTGTTTCAATACACCATTAATAAAGGGATGTACTTGCAGAAAAATCATGACGTCCTCGACCCACTCCACTGTAAGGTGTGAGTGACAGCTCGCTCGCTTCCAGGAACTGAGGACGTTATGTTTTGTCTGTAACTATACCTCCACCGCACCAATACAGTGTTCCGCTGAATAGCAAAATTCTTTGAAGTTTGTCACTGAAAAACTGACCTTTCCATTTCTTGGTACATTTCTAGTTGTGTCTCAATAGCAATTGCATGTCCTTATAATGCTGGGGCCACCAGTCTTTAAAATTAAAAATCATTTCTGATGTAACCCTTGTTACCATAAACTGCCTGTTTGTTGCTGAAGAAATTAATAATTCACAATAATGTTTGATTGAATAAATTCTATTAGTGCGGCAGATTAATCTCTCAGCACATGCAAAAGTCACGGTCACATGGTATCAAAGAGTGTAATTGGAATGGACAGTAATGAGTCACAGTTTTAAATCTACCAGTTTCACAAAGAGCTGAACAGAATCTAACCATGGCATTGTTTTTCTTTTCCCACATGCTCCATCCGAAAACATAAAGATGTTGAACACAATTATCTACCTAATTTTGAATATAGTCCCATATAAATGAACACACTTCATTACTCCCCTTCCCAGTAATACCTTGATGATATAAATAAAACATTGATGAATCATCATGAAAATGATGAATTCCAAATGTATTAACAGTAAGTTGGTTGTAATAAAATAGCTCCTGTACTGGAATAACTGGAAGAGATATGTTTGAAGTATAATCAAATGAAATACCCAGAACGGTTTTGTCAAATTTGCTTTTTCTTGGATACTTTTAACTGTTGCATAAAACTTCTTAGCTCGCCTTTTATATATAATTAATATTCATAATTCATTAATTCATATTAATTCACTGCAACTAGCTTTGCGGTGTCATTTAATAAAGACTCCATATCTTTACTATTAGTTCCTCACATTTCTCACATGTTTCAATCTGTGGTCTTCCAAATGAATAATTAAAATGGTCTTTGTAATATTTTCTGTAGAAACTGTATTTAATAGGAGAATTTGGATATTTTTCTTGAAATAATTTATACATCATTTTTATATTTAGTTTAGCATCTAAGTATTTTTTTTCACTTTATTTTTCAGAATAATGACTGAAATACGTTAACAGGAAATAACTCAATATGATGCCTTAATTTCATAAACCATTCGGGGGGACTTTTTTTGGCCATCATTTTTACCACGTCGATCTCATGGAGTTACATCAGCTAGCAAAAGTTGTTTAGTCTACGAACCCACATAACAGTAATACCATGCAAACTAACATATGCATTTCTACAAGCTGCAACTATTAAATAAGGAAACAAGACACAATTTTGTACACTTGGGTTTATTATGCTTTCCTCTTATAGGGAAATAAATCAGCAAAAATTAAATGATCATATATGCAACTTATTCAGATCTACCAGATTTCACATAGAATGATTAAGAACAATTTTGTTAGCTATCATGTAAGCACAAAACTTAAGCTGTCTTGTGTGCAAGTCAGATAATTTTATATTATAATTAGAAAAATTTCTTAACTGTTATAAATAGGACATAAAAGTTCTGGTTTAAAATAATTGTTATATTCGGTATTTTAGGGCACATAAATTTTATGTTACATAGTCAAACTCAACTATGGCATATTTAGATCAACTTGTGTACCATATTGACTGCTTCACAATGTCTTCTTCCACTGCTTTTAGTCTCCCCTTAACTCCTTGAATGAACACCATGTCAACACATATACAGCGTATGTTCAGCTTAACCACACTTGCCTTACACATTATCTTGAAAAGATATTTTTTAAATATTGTATTTTTAATTGCATACCGTAAAATGGGGTGAATAGGAACACTTTTCGATCTTTCTAACTCTGTACAACTTTTAATTTTTAACATAACGTATGAATTAAAATGCTCAAAATGGGTCTTGGTCTCTTCTCAAAAGGCCATGCTTCAAAATTTTTGTTATCACTGTTTAAAAAAAAATTTTTTTTTGGGTGTTCCGATTTACCCTACACAGAAGGGTGAATAGGAACACTCATAGAAAAACCTTTCTGTTCCTTTCTAACTTTTATTGGGTGAATAGGAACTACTTATTAGGTCTGCTTGGTGTATAAGGTACGAGAAAAAAACATCAAAGGTCGAATACAAGTGGTCTTTAATTATTAAAATAACAAAAAAACTGAATTTTTACTGAATAGAACATACAACATGATAGGAAAATTTATTATTTATTTTTTTTAACAATCTGAGAGAAAACTAAGCCTCAGGCTCTTAAAAAATGTGAAAACCATCAGATTTCGGCCAAATTTTAATAACTACATGATTGTGTATTGTTTCAAGTCATCGTGAAAACTGATGGTATCCTTATATCTTGCTATTAATTGTACTTGGCGTTTGTGTAGTTTAATGACAATATCTTCTTCACTGAAGAATGCAGATTCGTTTGTTTCAGAAAATCTGTACAATTTACTCATCTTCTTGTAAAATCGACCTACCCACCCATCCTCATCAGGCTCTGTTACTTCAACAACATACAGTCGGAAACTATCTGCCTTCTCATTGTAAACTTTGATCAAAGCATAGTCATTCACTGAAATGTTAGTTGAAGCACTTGGTCTTTTGTTGAATTCCATCTCACTCTCTGAGGCAGACGAAAAAACTAAATCACTGTCACCGCTATCTTGAATTGAATAGTTGATATCAGAGTCTACTTCGGAAGAAAATTCGTCCTCTGAGTTTCTTGCACTTTTTTTATTTTTCTGCTTTCTTGGATGTTTTTTCTTGCTGGTACCAGTATCAGCATTGGATGTAGATGGTTGAGGCTCATCTTGATTAGCGGTCAATTGGAAATCTATAACACCCACACTTTTTCCTGGAGTTACAGAAACTTTTACCCTTTTTGTCTTAGGCTTAGCTGATTCCGGATGACGTAGAGCCCTTAGCAGTTCTTTGAAACTATCACCAATAGCTTCAACATGCAGCTCTTGGCTTTTATCTTGTTCAGGACGATGAGAACCGGGCAGCATACCAAGTACTGACTCCCGACTGAAAGGAACGATGCCACACTTTTTGAACCCAGACAACACATTTTGGGGTTTTAGACTGTCAAAGAGTCGTCTCAAAAGGACTGGAAATCTGTTTTTTGGTATCGCTGCCTCATTCCTTCCAGGTCCCTTTTTCCAGTCTTCAAGAATTGTTCGCCACACCATTTTCAAGGGGCAAAAAAAAGCCACATCCAGTGGCTGTGTCAGGTGTGTGGAGTTACTTGGCAAGAACACCAAGTGAATATTGTTGTCATGACAAGTTTTAATGACCTCCATCGACAAGTGAGAAGACAAGTTGTCTCCAATTAGAATTTTTTTACCATCTAATTTCTTCAAATAAGGTATGGCAATAATGTCGATCCAATCGGCGAAACAGAAAGAGTCAAACCATCCTGACTTGGTACGGTTGTATCTAGAATTGTCAGGTCCACCAACACTCCAACTATCATACATGTGTTGTGCTTTGTATACAACGTATGGAGGTAATATCTTACCGTCACCTGATGCGGCAAACATTACAGAAGTAGATGACTTACTTGAATTCATCACACGTTCCGGATATTTGCAGCCTCTTCTTGTTATTACCAAACGTTTTCCAGGATCATCCGTCAAGTTAGTTTCATCGTAGTTTACAATGTTACATGGGGGAATATCCTTCAGTTCCTGGCCAAGGTTATCAAAATAGGCATTTATTGTTTCTGGTGATACAGCAGCATGAGATCGTTTGATGTTCTGACACGTTCTGGAAGACAATTGACTTCTATGACGTTTTAAAAAGCTATAGGCAAAATCTCGGCCTGGCAGGTTGTTAACCCATCTAGGGATTGTTTTTCCTTGTCGATCTAAATAATCTTTCACTAGATGCCGTAAAGTTAAACATCCCACAGGGTAGCCCCAATCACCATATATTTGAAGACGGGTAACGAACAGTCGCTCATCTTCCTCACTCAAAATGGTCTGTCCTCCGTGTTTTTTAATTCTAACACCATTTTTTACGTGCCTATGAAGAACAGTAACGGGTATTTCATGTTTTTTCGAAGCAGCTCTTAAGGATAATCCTTGTGCTATTGAGTTCAATGCTGCTTTTATCTGTTCGTCAGAATATCTCCGGTAATTCTTCAACGGCGCATATTTTCTTGGCATTTTTCCTCAACCTAAAAAAAAGTAAAGCCATTACGGTCAAACAGTAGGTGTATAAGTAATCTGTGGCTGAAAAAAAAACACAAACAAACACCATGTGTTTTGCTTGACAAGTGTAGGGTGAATAGGAACACAAAAAGACACAGTATTCCTATTCACCCTACACTTCTCAAATACGTGACATCATAACATAAAAATTTTACTGACTAAAAGTGATCTGAGATATCATTGACAATAAACAATATTTATTTGTAGGACTGGTTGTATGATAAACTTTACATGTTAGTTTGGCTCTGATAATAATAGTTGTCTTGTTTGTTCATCATCTTCTTTCACTGCACTACACTTTATATAATATTGAAAACTTTCTCAAGTGACACTTACTTGTCTATTTTGTATGTAGAACGTGTTTCGGCAGCGTGTTCGCCTTCTTCAGCTTTGTGACAGACTGCCAGTACTTAGTAACGTTTGTTGGTTGGAAGGTATAGTGGGGGTGGTGTATAGAGGAAGGGGATTGGCGCGGCGATCCGAATTATTGTTTGTTTTGTGTATAACTGTGTCGAAAAGTGTATGTGATTTATATTGCAATTGGTCGTTTAGTATGTTGTTTGGTTGTGTTGTGTGGTGTTTGTATATTTCATACTGTTCAGCTGTGTTGAGTTTTCGCCCTTTCGGTAAGAGGTGTAATATTTCAAGATTAGTATCTATGTTGGTGTATTTATGGTTATGTGTGTGTATGTGTGCGGCAAACGCAGAATGTATATTGTTGTTGGAAAGGGCCTTTAAGTGTTCAGAGTAACGGGATGAAAAAGATCTTCCCGTGTGGCCTATGTAGAAGCTATTGCAGTTATTACAATTTAATTTGTAGACACCTGTTCTATTGTATTTGTCTATGTCCTTGTTTGTATCGTTGATGTGTTTTTTGATGGTACTGTTGGTTCTGAATGCTATTTTGTAATTGTGTTTTCTGAATGTGTTGGCAAGTTTGTGTGTGCTGGAGTTATGGTATGTGAGTGTGATGTATTTCTTGTGTTGTGTGTTATTGGTATTTTGTGTTTTGTTATTTTTGTTTTTGATGCGTTTGTGTAGTTTGTTTATTAAATTGGGGTTGTAACCGTTTTTCATTGCTATGTATTTGATTGTGTTAAGTTCGTCAGTATAACCTTGTTTACTTAAGGGTATTTTGGTTAGTCTATGGAGCATATGGTTGAAGGCTGCATGTTTATGTTGTGTTGGGTGGTTTGATGTGTTGTGTATAACCATGTCAGTTGTGGTAGGTTTCCTGTATATTTTGTACGTGTGTGTATTGTTAGTTTTGTTAATTGTCAGGTCAAGAAAATTTATACTATTGTTTTGTTCAATTTCCAAAGTAAATTTTAATTTGTGGTGTATTGTGTTTATGTATTTATGGAAGTTTTTCAACTTGTCTTATGTTGCCTTTGAATAAAAGTAGTATGTCATCAACATATCTGTGCCAGTAAATGATCTTGTTGGTATATTTGTTGTTGTTTTTTATGTGGTTCTGTTCTATGTTGTGTATATATATTTCTGCCAGTATTCCTGATATGGGGGATCCCATCGGGAGACCGTCTGTTTGTGTGTATATCTTGTTATTGTATGTAAAGTAATTTTGCTCAGTTATTATTTTGGTAAGTGTGATGATCTCTTGTATGTGTGTTTCAGGTGTGTTGTTTTGTCTGAGTAAATTTTCTAGTGTTAGTATGGTTTCTTGAACTGGGACATTGGTGTATAGATTGGTGATATCAAAAGATGCTAGTGTTGAGTTGTGTGGGATGTGGATGTGTTCAGTTTTCTTGACTAGGTCGATGTTGTTTTTGATAGATGTGTTGTTACTGAGATTAATGTTTTCTCTGATTATTTTGTCTAAGTGTTTGGCGATTTTGTGGGAGGGAGTTTGTGTGTTGTTTATTAATGGTCTGATGGGAATGTTAGGTTTGTGTATTTTTGGTAATGCATTTAGTATAGGGGGGTTAGGTTTTATATACCATAGGGTTAGGGTCATACCAACACACACACAAGTTACAATAAAACAAAACACACATACTGCACTTCAAACCAAACGAAAACTAGAACAACTTAACCTAAATAACATAATCAATTATTTATAACATAAAAAAGACACTCTCAACAGACAGACATACAACTTACACATGAAACTTACACAAATATTATGCCACACAGAACTTTAAAATGTAATACAACATACACAAGACAACACAGAAAAACTCAAATTGACAATACAAGAACGACACAACAAAAAAATAACGAACCTCACAAAATGCGCAATAGAATCAATCCCTGAACCAACACACAAATTCCACACACGCTTAGTTAACACAACTAACATTAATTTCACAACTGATGAAATGGATTTATTAAACAAGGGACTGAAACATAATTTGATTAACAATACAACTAACAACAATAACCACAATAGACACATACGTGACATAATTATAGACACAGAAACAGCTGTACAAAACACGCATATTTCTGACCAGGACCCAATACGACACGACATAAAATGAAAACTCCAGCGCACACATATACAACCGAAAAGACACAACAACGAAATAAAAACAATTAACAGTGTAAAACAAAAGTTACATGAACACAACATAACAATATTAAAAGCTGATAAAGGGAACATGAACATCATAATGAACAAACATCAATTAAACACTAAAATTGAAAATTTCTTTAACGAAAATAATATAATGGAAATAAATAAAGACCCCACACTAAAATTTCAAAAACAGATTAACAAATTTATAAACAACACAAAACATATAATCAAACCAGAAAGCACCAAGTACCTAAAACAAATAAAACCTAATCCCTCTATATTAAATGCATTACCAAAAATACACAAACCTAACATTCCCATCAGACCATTAATAAACAACACACAAACTCCCTCCCACAAAATCGCCAAACACTTAGACAAAATAATCAGAGAAAACATTAATCTCAGTAACAACACATCTATCAAAAACAACATCGACCTAGTCAAGAAAACTGAACACATCCACATCCCACACAACTCAACACTAGCATCTTTTGATATCACCAATCTATACACCAATGTCCCAGTTCAAGAAACCATACTAACACTAGAAAATTTACTCAGACAAAACAACACACCTGAAACACACATACAAGAGATCATCACACTTACCAAAATAATAACTGAGCAAAATTACTTTACATACAATAACAAGATATACACACAAACAGACGGTCTCCCGATGGGATCCCCCATATCAGGAATACTGGCAGAAATATATATACACAACATAGAACAGAACCACATAAAAAACAACAACAAATATACCAACAAGATCATTTACTGGCACAGATATGTTGATGACATACTACTTTTATTCAAAGGCAACATAAGACAAGTTGAAAAACTTCCATAAATACATAAACACAATACACCACAAATTAAAATTTACTTTGGAAATTGAACAAAACAATAGTATAAATTTTCTTGACCTGACAATTAACAAAACTAACAATACACACACGTACAAAATATACAGGAAACCTACCACAACTGACATGGTTATACACAACACATCAAACCACCCAACACAACATAAACATGCAGCCTTCAACCATATGCTCCATAGACTAACCAAAATACCCTTAAGTAAACAAGGTTATACTGACGAACTCAACACAATACTGACGTTACAACACCAATTTAATAAGCAAACTACACAAACGCATCAAAAACAAAAATAACAAAACACAAAATACCAATAACACACAACACAAGAAATACATCATACTCACATACCATAACTCCAGCACACACAAACTTGTCAACACATTCAGAAAACACAATTACAAAATAGCATTCAGAACCAACAGTACCATCAAAAAACACATCAACGATACAAACAAGGACATAGACAAATACAATAGAACAGGTACCTACAAATTAAATTGTAATAACTGCAATAGTTTCTACATAGGCCACACGGGAAGATCTTTTTCATCCCGTTACTCTGAATACTTAAAGGCCCTTTCCAACAACAATATACATTCTGGGTTTGCCGCACACATACTCACACATAACCATAGCTACACCAACATAGATACTAATCTTGAAATATTACACCTCTTACCCAAAGGGTGAAAACTCAACACAGCTGAACAGTATGAAATATACAAACACCACACAACACAACCAAACAACATACTAAACGACCAATTGCAATATAAATCACATACACTTTTTGACACAGTTATACACAAAACAAACAATAATTCGGATTCCCGCGCCAATCCCCTTCCTCTACACACCACCCCCACTATACCTTCCAACCAACAAACGTTACTAGGTACTGGCAGTCTGTCGCAAAGCTGAAGAAGGTGAACACGACGCCGAAACGCATTCTACATACAAAAAAGACAAGTAAGTTTCACTTGAGAAAGTTTTCAATATTATATAAAGTGATAATAATAGTTTAGTACTTACCAGCAAAGTTTCGTGATGACAAAAAATAAGCACAACAAATATTGTAACCTTCTTTGTTATAAAACAGGCTAGATCAGTATTGCCATCCCACTAAAACAAATATACCCTTATTCCGAGCTCTATGGCAAACCTAGAAAAAATAATAGATTTTTCTTTTGCGTCATACTATTGTACCAGCTGCTCTTAAAGCAAATGTTGAAGTTTTGTTTCTATTTACCCTACTGATCCTATTCACCCCATTTTACAGTATTTAAAACTATGCTGCATTATAAACAGAGAAACATAATTAGATTTTAACATTGTCCTCAGGCTTTCACGGGTGGTGTCAGTTGTAAGATTAAAGATATCCGGGCTGTTTGGCCGTGGTCCATTTTTTTATTTTCAAACCAAACGTTTCTGCAGCTCCAATGGCTGCCATCATCAGTGGAATAATAAAATCCTGAACGTAGGGTGTTCACGTACAGGCCCACAGTACTGTGGTATAGGCCTGTTTTGGTTTGGAAATAAACCATGGACCACGGCCAAACAGCCCGGATATCTTTAATCATAAAATTAGATTTTAATTTGGGCTTGTAATTAACCCTTTCACGGTTCTGGGCATAAATGTATGCTTGTGGAGTTTTTAACTTGCGGCTCTCGGCATATATTTATGTTTGCCATTACTGTGATCTGTTGGCCTTCATATGCACCTTTTGTGGTATACACTCGACAGAGTGTATATGCATCTTTGATTCAAATTTGCTATCACAGCTATTGTTCTCAACTTTGCCTGCTCCGAACCATTACTTTCTCTCTGTCAAACATCTATTCAGTGTTGTTTGTGCTTCTCTTTAGCAAACAGTAGGTGTGAGTATTGCTTTTATAATGGCAAGGAATTATTTATCCAAGAAGCAGGTTATGGAATTATTGATGAAGGGTAGTGAAGAGGAAGACAACATTTTCTCGGATGGAGATACGGATGCTCCTGGGACTTCTCATAATCTTTCAACACCACGTCCAGCTTCATCATAAAATGAGGCATCAAAGGAAAAGAAGATGATGAAGAGGTAAGAAATCTTTTCAGAAGCAAAAAATAACATATGATTGGTCAGCCAACAGTCATGGGACAAAACGTCACCCTTTTGATTAATCTGTTGGCGGGCTACAAATTAGTTTTGAAAACAGGGCAGCTCAATTAAAATGTTTAAAAATATTTTTCCCCCTTACAATTTTTTTTTGTTATTTGCACAGAAATAAATAACTATTACATATTTATTACTGCAAAAATGATAACAGTATCATCCTGATTGTCTCAATGGGAGGACATAGAGCCTGTGGAATTTTATTACTTTTTGGCATGTTCATTGCTGATGCCAGGAGTAAACAAATTAGAAATGGATAAATATTGGGCAAAGCATTTGTTATTACTAATGCCGATATTTCCCCAAATTAGGAATAATTTCCCCAATTTACCGATTTAAACTCATTCTGTGTCTGTTACTGTTTTGTGGCAATTCGACCCCTTCTCAAGATAGCCTTGTAAAAATACGGCTTGTAGTGGAACATGCAAGAAAAAAATTTAGAGAAGCCTTAAATTCATTTGAATATTTAATAATAGATGAATGTTTGTTGCTATTCAAAGATTGGCTCTGATTCAAGCCGATATATAAAACAAAGTAGCTGTTTCGGTATTAAAATATTTGTTCTTTGTGATGTAGAAAGCAATTAAATTATTGTTTACATAGTGTAAAACTCTGACTGAGGAAAATCAGGTGGTGTTGTAGTAAGTTTGTTGCTGCCATATTTGAACAAGTGTCACACCATTTATCTCGATAATTGGTATTTGATTCCAGATTTTTTCTTATGGCTCAATGAGAAATTGACAAAGTGATTTGGTGATTGATTGACAAAAATTCCGTTGGTACAGTGAAAAAAAAATGTAGAGAAAAACGTTCTGCCAACGTCTTTGGAATTGAAAAAAGTGAAATAGAGTTAAAGTCATCTGGAACACTTTTTGCACTGAAATGGATGGACAACAATGAAATCTTGATACTTTTTACTGTGCATAGACATGGTGGAAAGACTAGAGATGGTGGAAAATGATAAAAAAGAACATACAACAGGTAAAAAAATAATAATAAAAATAAAAAATAAAACCCACATGTGTGATTGACTATAATAAATCAATTGGTGTTATGGACAAAACGGACATGATGCTAATTTTGGTACAGTGCAAACAAACATAATAAAGTGATACAAAATGTATTTCTATGTGATGAACTTGTATGTGCTAAATACAAAAAAAAAAAAAAAAAAAATTTGGCCCTTGCTAAATTCCACTTAGAACTTATTCACCAGTTGCTGGATAAATTTCATGGCATATTAGAAAAGAAAAACGGCTGACAGGAAAACAAGAGAAGAGGCATCTCCATTTCGACTACAACACAAAAATGGACATTACCCAGCATTTCTTCCAGGAACAGAAAAAAAAGAAATACCACAATGTCATGCGAGATCTGCACATCTCATTCACAAATACAAGTGACGCGAGTTACATGCAAAAAGTGTGATGTTGCACTTTGCTTGGTGTGCGATGTTTCAAAAAATATCATATATTAAAAAATTGTTAGATGTAATAATTAAAAAAAAATATATGATGTAACAATGTACTGTAACCTGAAGATAATATAACAATTATAACCTTTATGAAAAAAAGTAATTTATAAAAAAAAAAAAACTTCTAACTCAGCCAGTGGCAGTCCAAAGCCTGTGTCAAAAATGAGGATGGGAACTTTTAAATAAAGCAGAATAATTGTTATGAGATGTAAAGATTGTGTGAGTGTAGGCAGCAGTATGAGTGCTGAGATTGCTTAGCCTACAAGCATCCCACTGCTGCGGCAGCTATCAGCTAAGCCGTGTGATCACCAAGATCGCTCACCCCTCCCCTCTGCGAAAAGGTTAAAACACAAATATAATGTAAAGTAATGCCTGTTTATTATCCCAAAATATTACCCGTTACATTTCACATGTGTATAGTAATAGAAAAAATATAAAACAATATTAAAATGTGAAATAAATATTATAAAGATAACACAATAATACAGTCATGAATTTGACTATTGCAAATGTCACACTTGAAAGTAGGCTTATCCATCTCGTTTTAAATGTACATTTGTCTTGCTAAATTTTCCAGTTAGCACTAAAAACTATGAGTCTAAAATGGATGTTGTCTATTTAGAGTTATGCTGTAGAAACTCGGGTCCCTTCAGAGCAATCAATGTGAGTAGATGGTCATAAATCCCTCCCCATGCCACATGTATTGTTGTATCAGAAAACTGGATAATAATTGATGGCTTCTTACGTTACTAAGTAGTACAGGCAAATTAGTTTTATCAGTGGAAATAATGTGGGAACAAGCTGAAATTTGGTACACATGTCTGGGTTAAGCCTACAAACAACCCAGCAAAACTCAATTAAAATCAATGGTGGGAACGACTGCCATCTTGAAAAATCCATTTCCGGTATGTGTTTTTCAGCATATTTTTGTTTTTTGTGCAAAAACCATTCGAGATTGAATAAAACTGTACTGGCCTTTTTTTGGAACATAAAATTTCCTATGTAAAGAAAAAACATCATCTCTGTGCGTCATAGACTTTACGGCTGGGAACGGCCACCATCTTGAGAAATATATTTTTGGTATCATGTTTTCCAGTATATTTTTGTGTTTTTACTTCCATGTTCCATAAGGAAATGGAAGTATATTCATGGCGAAAAAAATTGTGTTTGAGATAAGGGCTGATTGTGATTGTACTACCCTCAAAACATGAAGAAAAGTCATTTTTCGAAAAGTGTCTGTGTGTCTGTCTGTCTGCCTGTGTGTCTATGTGTGTATAGGATTATTTTGCAAACGATAACAGCCGCAAATTCAAACAGAATCAAATAATATTTTGCATACAGCTCTAAATTGTAGAGTACTCAAAGCCAATTGTTTTGGTAAAGATCAGTTAAAGGAAAGGGGTAGTTTACCTGGAACATTTTATGTTTTAACACAAGTAATTTTCCATGGCGAACGACAACTGCCATAAATTCAAACAGAATCAAATAAATTTTTACATATGTGTCTGAGTTGTAGAGGACTCAAAGCCTATTGATTATGGTTAAGATCAGTTACGGGTAAAGGGTAGTTCACCAGCAACCTTTTATGATTTAACAAGTGTAAAGTACTTAATTTTGATAAATAAAATATCCTGATAAGAAGATCATAATAATCCACTGTAGAAATGTAGATGAAATATCTATAAATGGAGAGGCTATTTGAACAGGGTGTGGGGTAATTTTTTTTAAATGAAAATTATATTGGTGGGGGAAGGGGATTACGTTATCAGCAACAAAGAAGTAGTTTGTTGTTAAAATTTATTCCTGGGCTGTTTGGCTGTAGTCCAATGTTTTCTGCAAAACCAGACGTTTCGGCAGTGCCATCGACTTCCATCATCAGTGAAAATCAAGTGCGATAACGTGAGGTGGTATACGTTAATAACTACAGTACTGTGGTTAAGGCTGAAGCAGTTAGTAGAAAGAACTATTTCCAATACAAATATTTCATTTCGAAAATGATCTTAAACATAAATCTTTGAACATGGAAGTTATGTATGGTTCTCCATACCGATATTACTGATTGCTTTAGATGCTTTACATATTCTGGAACATAAGTGCTTCACTCTTCTGTGACCACTTCCATTGTAGACATTTTTTAGTTGCAAACAGAAATATCACTGTTGCACGCCACTATAGAATATCGGTATGGAGAACCATACATGACTTCCATGTTCTAAGATTTATATTTAAAATCATTTACAAAATGAATTTTTTGCATAGAAACTACTTCTTTCCACTTATAGCTTCAGCCTTATCCACAGTACTGTTATCACTAACGTGTACCACCACACGTTATAGCACTTGATTTTCATTGATGATGGCAGTCGACGGCGCTGCTGAAATGTCTGGTTTTGCAGAAAACATTGGTCTACGGTCAAACAGCCCGGGAAGGAATTTTAACAAGAAACTACTACTTTGTTGCCGATAACGTAGTACACATATAAAAATTATCCCCTCCCCCTTCAACTATACATCTATAATTTTCATTTATAGAAAATTACCCCCAGCCCGTTCAACTAGCCTCTTCATTTATAGATATTTCATCTACGATTCTACAGTGGATTATTAAGATCTCCTTATCAGGATACTTTATTTATCAAAATTAAGTACTTTACTCTTGTTACAACAAAAAATGTTTCTGGTAAACTGCCCTTTCCCTGTAACCGATCTTCACCAAAATCAATAGGCTTTGAGCATTCTACAACTTAGGTACATATGTAAAAAATTATTTGATTCTGTTTGAATTTACGGCAGTTATCGTTCGTCATGAAACAATTTTTCTTGTTACAACATAAAATGTTGCCGTTAAACTACCCCTTTCCCATAACCGATCTTCACCAAAATCAACAGGCCTTGAGTACTCTACCATTTAGGGATGTATGCAAAAACTTATTTGATTAAGGTTGAATGTACGGCAGTTATCGTTCGTCATATAAAAAATTACCCTTGTTATCATATAAAACGTTGCAGGTAAACTATCCCTTTCTCTTAACTGATCTTCACCAAAATCAATAAATCTTGAGATCTCTACAATTCAGGGATGCATGCGAAACATTATTTGATTCTGTTTGAATGTGCGGAAGTTATCGTTCGTCATAGAAAAAATTACTCTTGTTAAAACATTAAAATGGGCAGGTAAACTACCCCTTCCCCTTAACCGATCTTCACCAAACACAATAGGCCATGAGTCCTCTACAACTCAGGCACATATGTAAAAAAGTATTTGATCTGTTTGAATTTACGGCAGTTATCGTTCTTCATGGAAAACTTTCTCTTGTTACAACATAAAATGTAGCCGGTAAACTATCCCTTTCTATTAACTGATCTTCACCAAAATCAATAAATCTTGAGATCTCTAAAATTCAGGGATGCATGTGAAACATTATTTGATTCTGTTTAAATGTGCGGCAGTTATCGTTCGTCATATAAACAATTACTCTTGTTAAAACATAAAATGTGGAAGGTAAACTACCCCTTTCCCTTAACCGATCTTCAGACATTGAATTATCTATAGCTTAGGAAGTTATGCGAAACATTATTTGATTCTGATTGAATTTACGGCAGTTATCGTTCGTCATAGGAAAAATTACCCATGTTAAAACATAAAACGTTGCTGGTAAACTACCCCTTTCCCTAAACCGAACTTCAACAAAAACAGTAGGTCTTGAGAACTCTACAATTTCAGGGCTGTATGCAAAACATTATTTGATTCTATTTTTTTTATGAATTTGCTAATCTGCTACAATTTTTGTTCAGACATAGCTTTTCGTCATCTCTGACATCATCAGGTCTTGAACAACGGTTAAAGAACAACATTAGGTTGTTCAAGACCTGATGATATCAGAGATGACGAAAAGCTTTGTCTGAACAAAAATTGTAGGAGTTTAGCAAATTCATAAAAGAAATAGTAAGGATGGCTGCTAATTAAAATAATGTGAAGAATTATTTGATTCTGCTTGAATTTGCGGCTGTTATCGTTTGCCATAAAAAACCCCCTTGTTAAAATAAAAAACTTTGCTGGTAAACTACCCCTTTCCCTTAACCGATCTTCACAAAAAACAACGGGTCTTGAGAACTCTACTATTCAGAGTTACATGCAAAAAATTATTTGATTATGCTTGAATTTGCGGCTGTTATCGTTTGCCATAGAAAATACCCTTGTTAAAACATAAAACGTTGCCGGTAAACTACCCCTTTCCATTAACCGATCTTCACCAAAAACAATTGGACTTGAGAACTCTACAATTTAGGGCTGTATGCAAAACATTATTTGATTCTGTTTGAATTTGCGCCTGTTATCGTTTGCCATAGAAAAAAATTACCCTTGACTAAAAAAAAGTTGCAGGTAAACTACCCCTTTCCCTTAAACGATCTTCACCAAAAACAACAGGTCTTGAGTACTCTACAAATCAGGGTTGTATGCAAAAATTGTTTGATTCTGTTCGAATTTGCGGCTGTTACTGTTTGCCACAGGGAAAATCTGTAGATAGACAGACACAGACACTTTTCGAAAAATGACTTTTTTCAGGTTTTGAGGGTAGTACAATCAGAATCTGCAATAATCTCTAACACGATTTTTTTTGCCATCACCATACTTCCATTTCCTTATGGAACGAACATAGAAGTAAAAATTATTCCGATTAGCGCTTTCAAGCTTAGACGATGAGCTGTGAAGCTTGAAAGCGCTAATCAGAAAATTTTTTCTATAGTGGTGTGCAACAATGATTATTCTGTTTGTGATTTTAACCACTAACACAACTTTCTTCATTAAATTTTTTAGTTGAGAAAGATTAGTAGCTGCCTCGCTCGGGCGAGACAGCTTTCCAAAAATTTTAATGTTGCTACTGTACTTGACAGTCTGTACAGGAGTTGCAATACATTAGAGGGTCATGTAAACGCTTACCGATTAACCCTACGCGAGTTTGTTTAGCTCTGCCCTCTATTTTGATAAGTAACTGTTTACCATAATACATTTTTTCTTGTCATTCACTGTGTTTTAATATCTTTGCATTAACAAACTGCTAAAAACACTGTTAACGTCATATTATTTTGTTTTTTTCACAAAAATGGAACAATTTGCGTCTATTGGATGCCAGTACAGTATGGTACATGATGCTTTAGTTCGACAGTCTGCCGTAATGTGGCGTTCACGTAACTAATGACAAGCGCGCTCGTCAATAAAAATATACACTTTAAGCATTTTTAGAAGCTAAAATTCTTTTCTGAATACTAACGTATAGTGCATTCGCGAAATATAGTAAAAGTAACTGTGTTGTATAAACTTACCAAAAATCAGCCGGCTATGTGGCAAAAACGCAAAACTTTCCATGCCACATGTACAATATTTATTTTTAAATTACTAGAAAAATCACTAATTTATTTGTCTTTTTGTTCTTCGTTATAAATGGAGTCGTCAAAATTACATTTCGCACACAGAACTTAATTAACCTTAAAAAAATCATCTATTATTGTTTGTTTAATAATTTTGTATCTTTAGATATCAAAACAGTTTTATATTATTATTATTAGCGGAGGTCCTACTACTACGCCGCATCCCGCATTTCGATCACCATTTCTCCCTATGCTTCCAGTCATCATCTTCAATAGCTCGATCTCTCGTGCTTTTCCTAATTTATGTTCTCCAGTGTTGTCAGTCTTCCTTTTCTTCTCCTGTTTTGTGGTGTGTAAGTCAATGCTTTATTTGGCCATCGCTTCTCCTCCATCCTCATACTGTTCGTGGCCATACCATAACAACTGTCTGGATTCTATTCTTCCTGCTGTTGTAAATACGTACCCTGTTTTCCTTCTTATATCTTCGTTTCTAACATGTTGCATTCTAGAAATATTACACGCTCTTCTTAAGAAGTCCATTTACACAGTTTCTATCATCTTTTTCTCTTTATCTGAAAGTTGCCACCATTCGCACCCATAAATTAAAATGGGGTCGACAATAAGTGTGTAGATTGTCAGTTTAGTTTGAAGTTTAATTTTGTTCGACCAAAGTAACGAGTTTAGCAAACGAATAGCCCTTTTTCCCTGTTGTATTCTATTTTTGATGTAATTTTTTGTTGTTCCATCTTCTGAAATAATGAGTCCTAAATAAGTTATTCGAATTCGCTACACTTTCCGATTCTATGGATTTGCAGATCTGGGTCTTCTTCTTGCGTGTCTCCAATTTTCAGATATTCTGTTTTAGTAGTGTTTATGCTAGACCCCATTTCTCGTACACCTCTTTCAATTTTCCAAACATATTGGCAGCTAAAGGTTGGTACAGGGTCTTGGGGGCTGTATAGACTGCTGATGTCTATACAGTAACAAAACTCTGAGAAATGCCCACTAATTCCTGACAAACGAGTCGGGGGTTCGAGAAATCGAATTCAGCTCTGCCAACAAATCCTACTCTCACATCCTGGTAGAGATACACGTATCTAGCGCAGCTGCTGGGTACATGGCATACAATGTGTGTGTGTGTTATGTAGCAGACGAGAGAGGGTGAAGGGAGAGTCTCTGGCGTCCTACAAATTTCTGGAGCATATCAGCTAAGGGAGAAAACCCCTACAGAAAATCCTGGCCCTGCAAGTCTGAAGGTTGAATCGACGTGCCAGAGACTCGTCATTCACAGCAGTTTTATAATTTATTTAAATATTCCACGAATTAATCACTTACATTATTAGTTTCACTAAATTGCGTTAATGATTTTAAACGAATGTTTATAATGCTGTATTGTAACTAACGTTTGATAGGACCTTAACCCATGAACAAGCCTGCGATAAAACCAAGTTATATCCTCGTTATAACCAAATCTCTAATGCGTTCCTACCCGTTAAAAGCAATTTTAATTATCTTTACTAAGATACAAAAACAAACAAATCTTGTACTTTCGCTCGTTACATCCGAGTTCTTGTTATAAGCTAGTTCGTTATTCGCGAGTTCCACTGTATATAAATTGTTGGGGAAAAGATGTCCCCCCTTTTATCTAATGTATCTTCGCAAGAAATCATTATTGCACGCACATCGTTGGTTATCGGTACTCGATCATGGCAACGATTTGTTGGCTAACCATTAACTCGTGTGGAGATGTTCGAACAGTGATGGTGATTCGTTCACCACCCACGCACAGATCATAAACAAAGGGAAAGATAGTAACTGCTTTATTATGGAGACTGCAGGTACAGTTATCCGTTATTCACTTGAATTCTAGATAACTGAATCACAACATGAAGTGTGTGGTAAACACTAAAATTGAAATGTTTTCGATTAATTTTTAATACGAAAGAATATTTCTATTTGGTTATAGCTGTCACAGCTGACGTGTCTTATCGCGAACCGTCAAGCTTTACATTATTTATGGCAGCAGAATATAAATGCAAGTAACTTTTTCTTAATCGTTAAAACGATTTTATTACCACGTTTCGTATTGTCAGCACGATATTGTACTCGGTACAATTTGTGATAGAAGTCGTTCATATGAAGAATGCGTATTGGTCGTAATAATGTTAACTGGGTATATTTAGGTCTCACAGAATCAATCAATTTGTGTAATTTTCACAAATGAAGGTAAGATGTTTGTTAAAATAAATTATTTTATTATCTGTGTTCACAGTTTCCTGCAGTCTTAGCTATACTTTCTGAATACAAAATAACTTAACTCTGAACACTAACATCGAAATTCATATAGGAGACAAAATAGTGATTTAAAATAATTATGTTAAATGTAAAATAAGAATTAATAATAACGTAATGTGTAAAATAATTATTGTGTGATGTATGAAGATCTAATTACAAGAATTTGAAGCTTCTACAATAGATGTAAAATTTTTGTAAGAACATCCAATTTAAAATCACAGGAGTTTTCAACTTAGGCAGGAGTCCGTCCGCCAAGGTGATGTTCTTAGTCCACTACTTTTCATGATACTAATAGATGATGTAATACAAAGCTGCAAGGCCAGAATTACAGGATTCCATGTTGGGAATTGGAGGCTTCGGCCCATTTGAGCGGGGGCTATTGCGTTTGCAGATGATGTAGCCTTACGGTACAGACGAGGGACTCCAAGGGAACATTTGGATGGAGGAGCTGGAAAGAAGAGGATTGAAAGTAAGTTTGGCAAAGACGAAGATAATGACCCAGTTCACCACCGGATTATTTCAAAGGGAAGCATCTGGAACATGTCCAAGATTTCAAATATTTAGGCTCTATAATAAGATCACATGGTAAAATCAATTCGGAAATTAATCCAAGAATAAGCAGTGGCTCGAGACTTGTCCATGCACTAAAGATCGGGTTCATTGATAAGGCAGAAATTTCGAAGAAATTTAAGATGACCATTTTCAAAAACACGTATGTGCCAATTCTTACTTTTGGGGATGAAACCTGGGCTTTAACTGAGAAGCATCTAAACTCTCTACAAGCTATGGGGTGAGATACCTCAGGAAGGTTGAAGGAAAGAGAAGAAGAAATCGAATCAGATACACTATTATGAGAGTGAGTCTTAAGACAGTACCTTTAAAGATCAAATTAAGAAAACACAGTTGTGATGGTTTGAACACGTTCAGAGATGGAAGGGTATAGACTTCCAAAACAACTGTATGAGACAAGAATTGCTGGGAGAAGACACAGGGGCCGGAGAGGAGTGACTTGGGAGGACAATGTGAGGTGCTCGCTGCCGGGGCTGGGAGTACAGTGGAATGAAGCCAAGACCCTTTAATAAAAATTTTAACAATTACTGTTATATTATCTATTTAATGTCCTGCGTGTGGACGCCAATTTAACATTCAATTTATGCTGTTTATTTTATTCAGCATAAATTAATTGACATATTTTAATTTATGTGTATTTTCTCTTTTTAATTAACTAAGCCCCACTTTTGTTGTGGTGCCAATTTAACATTAATTACTGTTGATTCTCTTTATCTCAGGGTTAAAAATAATAATAAATGCTCATTTCTACTGATAGCTCTTAAATTTATTCACATTAGTTTGCTATGACTTGTAAATATTAAAATAGGACAAAATTCTACGTACTCATTAGTACTTGTAAATATATAAAATTAACACATTACCAAAATTTAATACTTATGGCTAAATCGTAAATATCAAACAATAATACATTAATAAACTTGAATACTCATTAAATTGTAAATATCAAAATAATAAATTAATAAAATTGAATACTCATTAAATTGTAAATATCAAAAATAATACATTAATAAAATTAGTTATCCAAACTCTCAATCTAATGGTTGCATATTAATGATCATTCATCAATTGCGTTTAGTACTTAAGTAAATTATAATGTTTAGCTTCATCTTATAAATTCTTAATATGAATATCTCTTAAGTTGTTACTATATTTTGTAATTACGGATTCATTTAGAACTTGGAAATAAACATTACTCAAAAACTGATAAACAATGATAATTTTACTTCTAAACAAACTTTAGAATCGATTTCTTTAATTCCTTTACGATTACTTTATTGAATTTTAGTGTGTGTGGATTCTTTGAGATGACAGACAGTGGATCTAAATTAATTAAGACATGTTTTACTATACTTGGTATTCGAATATCCAATCACTCGGTGGTTGCGGTGATGATTCCCCCATGTCGATCGTTCTAGAATCGTGCAGATAACTCCTCCAGATGATAGATGGCACTGGATGAATTCCACGATGTCACTCACAGACACTTCACTCACCAACTCCACGCATTCGGATTATAATTTATGAATAAAAGTTAGCATTCTCTGTTGTACACCGACATCGTAAATTATTTCAAATCTGAATTAATATTACGCAACTTTGTTGCGGTATGTCTGGTTATTAAGTGTTCATGAATGTAGTTTATGTTGTTAATCGTTCTTAAAAGTTATTGTTGTAAAGTGTTCGTATACACTGAAATTACATTATTGTCTGGTTACTATTTGTTTCAGTTAATGTTCACTGGTAGGCTAATAGTGTGACTCTACTTCATAGTTCGTTTGCTTGTAATGACTGTATTAATTTTTGTTATAAGTTCGAAAACTACCTTCTCACAGAGTGTATCGAATTATTCTAAGTTCGATAAAATGCTAATTTCTCCCGTCACGGACTTCACTCCGATCGCGTTCGAAATTTAGTTAGAACTCCTCTCGCATCCGAAATTTTGTTAGAACCCCTTGAGCGCGTTCTTGTCTCCTTCCTATATTTTCCTTACCAAATCTCCCACCAGACTTCTGATTCCAACGACGCCGTGTCCTTATTGGTTTCATATTTTTCCCTCCAAGTCCAAATACCACCTATCTTTTCAAAGGCGTTCTCTGATAGGGCTCCTGGTTCCCCACCAGATTCTTCCCTTGCTTCATATTTTGAGGTCGTTGTCATTTCCAGCCAACGCAGCAATAAATTGTATCTGTCGTTTTTTCTAAAGTCTTCAGTGACAACTCTGAGTTTCTCTTCCATTTGCATTGTTTCTCAACTTCGTCGCCCTGCCGTTATTATCTATTATTGTTCAAGGGCCTCGCCTACCCTTCTTTGAAAGTTGGTTTTTTCTTTTAGTTGCCGGGCAACACCCCATCCTTGAGTTTGGGACGTACTCTTTGCGCTTTCGTTTCCAAGTAAGGTCAAAACCCTGTCATCGACCGCTGGAGTCCTTCAAATCAATCCACCCTTCGTCGCTTTCTCCTGACAGCTGGCGTACACATGTATGCTTCACCATTGTTAAGCCTTTTTTCCTTTAATGGCTCTGTACACATTCTATGTAGTTTTCTATGGAATCAATGTGTTTTCACAAAAAACTGGTGTTCTACGTACCGGGAGCAGTGAACTCTGCTTGTTCACAGGGTATGCGTTGCAGCTGCCTACGAAATTTATGACCTGTCCGTCACTAGAGCGTGTTTGCTCGTTCTCCTTTTGTCCCTTACAAAATATGTTTTCCACACATACACCCTTCGTTATTGCTTTCAGCGACATTCCTTACTGCTAATTATAAAATAAAACTTTTCGAAATTTTTTGTGTTATAACCCTGCCTGGCCTCCCATAGACCACTGTGGCGAGATTTTTTTAAGTTTAACCATTATCTTGTACAGCCTTATATGTTAATGTAAGCTACAATATTTATTAGTTTAGATAATAATTTGAAAGAAAAATATATTATAAAGGTAGAACAACTAGGAACGTAAACTATGCTTACCTCGTAATTTGTGATATTCCCCCTGGTCCAATAGATTTTATTTCGGTACACACTGGGAGATGGCTAAGCCTGCGTATCTTATGGACAGTATAACTTTTCAGTCTCAAGAGATAAGTTGACGGAAATAAAAATCCATGGCTTTAAATTAACTTAGCTGATATTACAGTTTAGGTAAATCAGTAAAACTCTTTGTTGAAATCATGAAGTGAGTGAAGTCTAAAATTCTGAAAAAGAATTGTTGCCTTTTCCAGCTCAGAGACGTTTGTAATAAATATACTGTATTTTTGAAACTGGATATACTGTAACTGACTATACTTATAGACTAGTACTTTCATATATATTAATTTATGACTCGTTGGGCACTTGGTGAAACATATTAATACAAAGATTTTTAAAAATATATAAACACTTGGTATGTTTCACAATTTTTATTTAATCAAAGAGATGAGTCAACACTAAACAGAGGATGTAAGGGTGGTCCGTTTATTTACCTTTTTGTGTGTTGTGGAGTAGTGTTATATTTTTGGTGTCTCTGAAGTGATTGTGTTGTAAGCAATGATCTGCAAAACCTGTATTGGCTGTATCGGTTAAAATCGCCTTATTATGTTCAGAAATGCGATGTTTAAAAACATGGCGGAGGGTGGATTTTCCAGAGTATCTGATCTGCCACCTGAGGTGCTAGATCCAAATGTTTTGTCCATCGCATGGTTTCTACGTAATTAATAAATTAGAAGAAATAGAGATAAATAAATAATGAAAAAAGAAAGCCCTCAAGTACTCTAAGAGCGTCGGGGTCGGAATGAACAAGAGTCAGTCAAGAGAAACTAGACAGGAAGGATTAAAATAAGGGACCTCGCCCTCAAGTTGAAGCAAAGTAAGAATCCAACGAGGGCACATCGGGATTGCCAAACAAGATATGGGCCCCTCATATAACGACAACTGTGATTACAATTTACAGTATAATTAATTTAATATTTATAAATTATATATGCATCAAGAAATATACTGTAACAAATGTGTTTAAATGTACAGTATTCAGTTCTATTTATCAGGATGTCTTAGTGTACGTAATGCGAAATGTACGAGGTTTTTATCAAAACGTTCATGAAGTTCTTGTTTATTTTAAAAATGATGTCTCCATTCATCGACACTTATACTGCCCCTTCAAAGTAGTCTCAGTTGAATGTAACACGTTTAAGTGAACCGTTTTGCAGTCTTCAGAATATTTCAAGGATGCACTTTTCGGTGCAGTCTTGAGCTCGCTAAGGGGTTTTCGTTTTACATCTTCAACGGTCGCGAAACGTCGTCCTTTCGTAGAAATTATCACTATTGGGAGGAGGAAAGATCGTGTTGGGACACATCTCATCTGGTGACTACGGCAGTTACCATGTCATCATTATGACGTGACGTTTCTTTTTGCCCAGCCTGGCAAAATTCTTAACACACAATGAGAAGCGTCCGGACGTGTTATTAGGCTGCGATTTTCATACATTATTATTCAGTAAATCAGACCGTTTTCTACGAGTAGCTTTGTACAAATGGCGTAAAATGTCCGAATAGTTCTCTTTATTAACCACAGCCCATAGCGATGAAATTTCGTGGAACACAAAACTCATTTACGGCAGCCTTTAAAGCTTTTAAACCGCTTGTTCTAAACACGTTTATCAGGACAGAGCAGTTTATCTCACAATTTGTAAAAAGTTTAATCTATGTTCTTCAATTTTGCATTGTATGCGTATAATGACAAAAAATCGCCTATTACACGTAATGACGACTTATTGAATTAGCTGTAAAATCTAAACTACGCATTAAATGGGGCTAAAATTTTAGACGATGTCACTAACGTGTGTACCAGCATCACATAATTAAAGTTTTTTAATCGGACAACACTCGTAGCGGTGGAAATTGCAAAATTGCCCGTACTTTTTAATCAAACCTCGTAAATATCTATGGAATGATAACTCACTGTACTCGAAGGCAGATCTTCGAGTATCCACCTGTACTCGAAAGCATTCACCAAGACGAATATATAAAATATTTTTTGAGACCGATGAGTGAGTGAGATAAGCTAGAGTAAGTGCAGTTTACGTGAACAACCCGATGACCAAGTTGGCCGTTTTGTGGTATTAAAGTCTGAAACACTAACCACAATACTGTATCTTACTGCCACTTCGTAACTGAATCGGCCGCCTAAAAATGTCTGATATCGCACCCTGATTCTAATAACTTATTTTCAGAGTACGCCAAACCATAGGCCTATCAGACGCGCTCCGCGTTACTACTGACGATCACGACGATGACAAGAGGCAGAAGAAGCAGTAAAACGACTGGACGAGAAACGCAGACAGGAAAGAGAAGAGGGAGAAGAACGACAATGCTGGAAACAGAAGAAAGACAGAAAAAACTAATTTTTTCACCTGAAGGACGACAAGCAGATGAACGTAAGCTGAAGCTTAATCGATTACAGGGCCGAAAAACGCAACTTGAATCTATAGTGTGCTTGCGAATTGAACACGTGACCACTAGGTTACAAGCAATGCCGTATCATACACAATGATCTACTAAGCCCCAAAACTCTATTAGATAATTCATTTTTCTACCTTGATGAGCGAGTTCTTCTTATGTATAACTTGTCTTGACTATATGTAGGCTACCTAACGTGTGCTTCACAAAGATAAGTATCACAAAGGTACTTAATCACACGTTTTATTTTACATTTACTAATTAGCCAAACGTTGTCTAAATAATAAACATAAATTTGCAGATATTCACAATATTCGTCTAATAAAAAGTAGACAAAAAGACATAATATAAATATATGGGAGAATGTCAACACAAACAAACACAACAAAATTAAACGTTAATTAAATAACAAATTCAAATAGAAACATATAAATTATTCAAAATTTTATGCTAATTAAAATATCTAAATAGACTAATTTTCATTTACTTATTTAACCCCAGTACTCGTGGGAACAAAATTCAAATTTCTTGACATAATTTTCGTGTTAAAAACCCTCGTCCAGAAAAAAGCCCTCCTCGGATGGTGAAGAGGAGGAGACATTCTCCTCGGTTGATAAGGAAAGATTCTTGACATCGTCTACGCCGGTTCTATCCACTATGCCGGCTGTGCTACAGTATGTGGTTGCGAAAAGGAAGGAAACTGACTTCACAAAAGTCAGTCCCTGCCTGGACCAGCAGTACAGGAAATCAGAACAGCCGCTGGTGGACTACTTATCCAGACCCTAAATTATCAACAGGGTTCGAGGTTCCATACACTGCAGACGATAGGGGACATAGAGGCATAAGTCGTTCCTCGTACCATCCTGACCACCACAAAGGCATGGTAGTGTTGAAGGACCTGCTGAACTGCTCAGAGGAAAGCACACAAGGCGTCATCGCATGTCGGAGACTAACGGTGCGGATCGATGGACAGACGCTCCCATCTACGTCCCACGTTCTAGCCTTCAACAGAAAAACTTTACCGGAAAAAGTGAGAGCAAGAATTCAAAGGCTGAGTGTGACAGCATTCATTCCTCAGCCGATGCAATGTTTTCAGTGCTTGCGTTTCCGGCACACTGCATCAAGATTTGTTCGAGTGAAGAGATTATTTTGTGGGACGACGTGTAGTGACGATCCCTGTGTTAAACCAATGAAATGTGTCAATTGCGGTGGTCAACATTCGTCTACATCCCGCAATTTCCCTGTCTATAAGCAAGAGATGGCTTTTCAGGAAGTAGGCTACGTACCTTGAAAACTCATATGCTCAGCCAATCAGGGCAAAATCAGCTATGCACAGGTTGTAAAATCAACAGCGTCACCAGCCTATTTTGTAAGAGAGGTTACCTGCGGTAACCTTTTTCATCGAGCGTTACTTTTCTGAGTTGTATAAAAAAACAGAAATCCATAAGGGTATTACGGCTAATACGGACACGCAAACGGTGCAAAAGGATAGTTTTGACGGGTCTACCAGCAGACCCATACTTCGTTCGTCAAGAAGCGCGGGCATAAACATTGTGAACGCACCTGCAGCCACCTCCTGTGGGGGCGAGAAGGTGAGGGGATTCCCCGTCCATCGCCCCGTCCTCCCAGATACACTAGGGAGGATCTATATATTAATACGTGAAGAGAAAACTTTGTACCTCTTTTTAAGCATATTGCGCGCACGGAGGAGTGTGAGATTTGGCATAGTTAACGTTTATATGGAGAAGGAGTGCAGAAAGCTAAAATTTATATATAATATGTGTTACAAATACATTAAATAAAATAAAATAAAACATTCATTTGCACTTGAAAATTCATTTAAATTTTTCAAACAATGGTAATTTTTAAAAATAAAATAATTTTGTTGCCAGGCAATAAAATTATAATTTTTTCATTTTAGTGTACGTTCATACTGCCAATGTCAAACACATAATAGTCTGTCGTTTGTTTACGTTCATACTGCCAATGTCAAACACATAATAGTCTGTGGTCAAACAGTCGCACAGAGTAGAGATTGTCGCCAAAGAATTTTAAAATGTTGCCAACAGATAATTACTGACAGATTGATTGAATGAGCTGTGAATTTTGTGTGATTTCAAATGTTCCTTTTTCAATAGTCTGTGGAGTGTATATCAAGGCAAAAAAGCGTTTATTTTATATATTGTATATTAGATATCTGTGTTTTATATATAAATGTGCAGTTGAAAGTGAAATACAGCTTGCTTAATATACACCTGGTGCAAAAGGAAAATTTTGTAGCAAAATTTGAATTGACTTACTCTCGCCTAATTATTATTGGTGGTTTCAAAAAAGTGAGTACATTTTATTATTTTTAAATTAAACCCTGTCTAATCTTAGTTTCAGTAATTTCATTACATGTTTTTTTTTACATTCAGATATTCGCACCTACTTCCATTATGCCTCGACATAGAACATTGACGGGTCGGAGTAAGAGACAAAGAAGAAGGAATATATATTCGCGTGAAAGTCAAAATGATAATAGACCAAATGCAAATTTAAATAGTGTAAATAGTATACAAAATGATGAAATTATTTTGAGGGATACATTTAAATGCGCACTGAATGTCATTCCAAGAAATTTTAATACTTTTGATTGTGGATTAATGCATTTACAATGCAGGTTTTGTAATGCAAAACATTTCGAATCTGAGGTCACTTTAGGTGAAAGGACTGCATTCACTTCATGTTGTCATAAGGGTAAAGCAATATTACCGGCCTTAAGTCAAAATGAATACTTTAAATCATTGTATGATGGACTTACTTCAAATGAACCGTCAATAAAAAGAAAGTGAAAAAATTATTTTGAAAACATTCGTAAATACAAATCATCATTTGCTATGGTTAGCTCAGAAGCTAAAATTTCGGATACAGTTACGCGTGGAGTGTATCATTTTAAAATACATGATGTTTTTTATCACAGATCAGGTCCAATGACTGGATATGGTCGCTCACCATGTTATGCGCAATTATATTTTTATGATGTTGACACTGCTGTCAATTATAGATTACGTGAACACTATAATCAAACATGCAATAACAATATAATGCGCGAAATCTCTCTTGAATTGGAACGCATTAATCCTTTCGTTCGGTCATTCATTGCAATGAAAGATCATTGTCAGAGAGTTGAAAACAAAATAAAGAAATTTGTATGCTCATTAAAGTAAATCGTGATTTAGATTTACGCCGTTATAATGATGCAGTTCAAACTGATGTAGCAGTAATATTTAGTACAGTTGATGGTGAGCCACCCTTTGAAAGAAATATGGTTTCGTTTTCAAAAGTTAATGGTACCATTAAAAATATCTCTGTTTTGGATTCATCATTGGACCCTTTAGCGTATCCATTACTTTTTCCAAATGGTGATACTGGGTGGCATATCAATATTTCTCATAATGTACCAACTACATCTAATTCAAGAGCGCCCAGAAATAAATTAACCATGCTTCAGTATGCAGCCTATCGACTTGTAATTAGAGAAGATTTTAGCATGTTGCACCATTCACAAAAATTATTTCTGCAGTGGATAGTTGATATGTATGTGAGAATAGAGGGCACAAGGTTACATTTCATTCGACAAAATCAAACAAGTCTTAGGTCTGAAGTTTACAACAATTTAACAGATTATTTAGAATTGAACCCCAATGCCAATAATGTTGGCCGTAGAGTAATTTTACCATCTTCATTCAATGGATCTCCAAGAAATATGTATCAGAATTATTTAGATGCAATGTCAATTGTACAACATTTCGGAAAGCCTTCTTTGTTTATTACAATGACTTGCAATCCAAGTTGGCCTGAAATAGTTAGCAATATTGGTGTAGGTGAGTCAGCTAATTTTCGACCTGATATTGTTGTGCGTGTATTCAAGTCCAAACTGAAAGCATTAATACCTTACACTAAAAAAAAATCTTCGGTAAAGTTGAAGCACTCATTTATACAATTGAGTTTCAAAAGAGAGGATTGCCACATGCTCACATTTTACTCTCTTTAAATGAGCAAGATAAAATTGTTAACGCTACTGATATTGATAAAGTTGTATCTGCGGAGATTCCTAACATTCAAACACATCCTACATTACATGAATATGTTGTAAAACACATGATGCATGGTCCATGCGGTGTACTTAATCCAAATTCTGTATGTATGAGAGATGGAAAATGAACAAAAGATTATCCAAAACGACTTAATGAATTTACATGTGAATCATTAAATGGATATCCATTATACAGAAGGCTTGATAATGGTATTAATGCTGAAGTTCGCGGTAGTTGCCTCGACAATCGTTATGTTGTACCATACAATCCGTATTTACGTGCCAAATTTAATTGCCATATAAATGTTGAAGTATGCACTATAGTTAAAAGTGTTAAATACATTTATAAATACGTGTATAAAGGCTATGACAGTGCATCTGTTGAATTAGGTTCAGAGAGAAATGAACCAGGTCAAGAAATACAAATTGATGAAGTTAAAAATTTTTTAAATGGCCGTTATGTCGGATCAACTGAAGCTGTATGGCGCATCTATGAATTACCAATGCATTTTCAATCACATGTCATCGTTAGACTTGACATTCATTTACCGCGTAGACAGAATGTTTACTTTCGAGGACAAGAACGTCAAGCAATTGAAAATGCAAGACAAACAAAATTATTAGCATTTTTTGAATTGAATCGATCAGATCCATCAGCGCATGAATATAAGTATATTGAAATTCCTTGTTATTATGTGTGGGAAGATTCCCGAAAAAAATGGAAAAAGGAAGGCGTGGAGGTGATAAAATCATTACACGCATATATGTAGTATCACCAAAAGACATCGAACTTTTCCATTTACGATTGCTTTTATTACATGTCTGTGGTCCAAAATCATTTGAGGATGTTAGAACATACAATGGAATTATACACGCTTCTTTTGTTGAAGCGTGCCATGCTCGCGGCATTGCTTCAAATGATAATGAATGGCGCGAATGTTTAAATGAAGCAAAAGAATTACATTCACCAAAACAAATACGAAATTTATTTGGTTACATTTGTGCATTAAATGTGCCAGCCAATGCATTGGCGTTATGGAATGAATTTAAAGTAAATCTTAGTGAAGATTTTTTGAGAGATTACAACGAAGAAGTATCCTTTAACACAGCTCTATTAGAAATTGAAGATATTTTGAATGTTCATAA
Organism: Magicicada septendecula; assembly: GCA_034769895.1. Classification (NCBI taxonomy): domain Eukaryota; kingdom Metazoa; phylum Arthropoda; class Insecta; order Hemiptera; family Cicadidae; genus Magicicada; species Magicicada septendecula. Next base: position 103,559,313 of record CM068376.1, read on the forward strand.
TTTGTCATGTCAAGAACTTGGTTTACCAGTTCCCACGTATTCGCAGAGAACAGACGAAGCAAATGCTATTGATCCAATAGAACAAGAGTTTCTGTTTTGTGAGCATTATGAAACTGCAAATATTGAACAGCGTAATCTAATTGATCGTGTGATTCGTGAAGTTTTGCACCATGATACTGGATCTAATGTTTTTTGTTTAACCGCTCATGCAGGTTGTGGAAAAACATTCACACAAACAGCAATCATTCACAAATTAAATTCGCTTAATCTTATTGCATTGCAACAGCGTTCAGTGGCATAGCTTCAACTCTATTACTTGGAGGTAGAACTTTACCCAATGTGTTTAAATTGCCTATACCCATTTTGGAAAATTCTGTAGCGAATATTACCGCAAATAGTAGCTATGGACGTTACATAAATTCATCACCATTGATAATTATTGATGAAATTTCTATGTGCCCACTGCAAGTGTTGAAAATCATAGATAGACTATTGCAGGATCTATGCGATGAAAATGATAAACATAAACCATTTAGAGTGAAAACGATACATCTGTGCGGTGATTTTCGGCAAATCTTACCAGTTGTCCCACATGGATCACGTGCAACTTAATTGAAAATTGTGTCACGAGTTGGCATAAATTTGTTTATTTTCATAAAGTAACGTTTACTCAAAATATGAGAGCCTTACCAAGTGAAATAGAATTTGTCGAATTCTTGAAAAAAATTGGTAATGATGAAGCCCACAATTCCCTCAGTTTGGTGAAAATATTATTGAAATACCTCAGCAATTAATAGGAGATGAAAATAATATTATTAATGAGGTGTATGGAAATATTTCCGAAAACATACTCTCAGATAACATATTGAAGTCAGTTATTTTAGCACCTAAAAATGATGATTGTACTTTTATTAATACTGATATACTTAATCGAATAGCAGGTGAATAGAAAACATATCATAGCTACGATAAAATAATTTGTGATGATGACAATGAAATCAATAACTATCCAGTAGAGTTTTTGAATTCTTTTACTATTAGTGGTTTGCCACCACATAAGTTAGTATTGAAAGTTAATTGCATCGTTTTACTGATCAGAAACTTAAATACAAAGGAAGCATTAGTCAATGGAACAAGAATGCGCATCAAGTGTATGCATCGTAATGCTATTGATTGCGAAGTTTTAACTGGAACCGCACGCAATTAAAGAATTTTGATTCCACGTATAAATTTAACATATTCCGGTACTGTTTTACCATTTAACTTTCAAAGAACTCAATTTCCAATTATACCTGCATTTGCGATGACAATAAATAAGTCTCAAGGACAAACATTCGAAAAAATTGGAATTTTATTGAGACAGCCAGTTTTTACACATGGTCAATTGTACGTCGCAGCAAGTAGAGTTCGATCATTCGATGGTTTGAGATTTTATATTTCCGAATATAATGGCCAAGGGCATTTAGCAAATGATGAAAGAGTTTTTACAAAAAACATCGTTTACACAGAAGTTCTGAATCATTAAATTCACTTTCAAATTATTTTAAGCTCAATGGACAACATTTATTTTTTTAACCGCCCGGTTTTTTTGATTTAATGAAAAATATATGAAAAAATACGAGGCACGTATTTTTTATTTCATTTTTTATTTTGTATTAATTTTTTATTTAAATTTTATATAATTCGAAAAAGATAGGCAAAATAACTGTGTAGCCTTGGCGAAACCTGGTCAGTATGGCAATAAAAAAAACCCAAGGAAATGTCAAAAAACGCGTTATTCCTTTTTAAATATGGCTTAGCCAAGCTAAACCTCATTTTTCCTATCTTTCATATTTTTCAAATAACTCGAAAATTAATGCATAGAAAAAAAAATTATATAAGCTTTGTAGCAGATAATCTTCAAACTGTCTTCGAATTTTGTACCTTACCAAAAATGAAATGTATTCCACTGGAATTGAAAACAATGTATCTTATACTTCTATGAATGTGAAGTCTCATTTTTATTAGCGTTTATTTGATTCAATAATAACATGAAAACATTAAAACTAACAATGAATTATATCAAAAAATAAATACGAATACAAGCTGTAATTGTGTTTTTTTTCAACTGTTGCTAACATTAAATTTTAAATTTCATAGGTATTGCAGGGAATTAAGGCAAACAACCCACGCTAATGACGTATTTGTAAACGCTCGCAGCTGACGTAATAGAACAAAATTCAAAAAAATTATATGCAATGATTATAGAGGTATACTCTTTGACAAAAGAACCTCAATAACGTTCAAACTTAAAAATTTAATGAATTACGGTCCAATTTCAACCACTGAGCGACCACTAGTTGTTAAAAATCGGGGATAAGACCAGGAGAAGACATTCGGATTGGAGTTCAGCTTGAATGCCGGCGCAGCGGTCTCACCGACTTCGGTGACGTGGCGGAACTCGGCAATCTAAAAAAAAAAACATAGAAAGCCTAGCCAAAAGGGAATCCATGGAAATAAGCACAGTCCGTAGCGACTGATTCTTCAACGTCCAGCATGGAAAACATCCTTCCGTGGAACATGAACGGTTGCACTTCGCATTATTGCGAATTGAAAATGCCCTGTTCTGATAACAACGCGTACGTCAAAGAGCGTTATACGCACGCCGAAAAAATTGGACGTGGACCGTGCTAATTGGACAGGCTTCGAGATTGCTTGTACACCTACGAACGTCTGTGGAAATATAGAAAAAAAGGATTCACAGTTTCAAAGCCGGTATCGCCTCAGCAGCTACGGTGTATATCCCGTGGATAGGTGGTGGTTCATCCAGACCACCGGTACCGTGGTAGAACAACGCTGTGAAAGATACAATAAGAGAGAAGCGACGGGCCCTAAACAGGTAAAACCGAGCGCCGACCGGAAATAATCGCATCGATTTTAAGAGACTTCGAACCGCCGCTTGCAAAACAATATTCGATGTAAAACGGTCGAGCTGGAAACCTACGTCTCGACCATAACATGGTCGGGCTCAGTGACAGAAGTATGGAATCAGAACAGAGCAATTGCTGGCACATCAGTCTTTAAGCCAGTCACAAGCCAGAGCACGATGGTGAATGGATTTGCAACTCTGATGAAATTGCTGACATCTTGGCTGCTAGATATAGGCTACAGATCATTAGTACAGAAAGTTATCCTCTGAAATTTTTTCGCAAGGAAAGAAGAATTCGAACACGACTTTGACTTCAAAAGTGAAGGGTACAGGAGCTATATCGTGCACGATGAGGGAATCACAGTCTGCTGTCCGGACTGGCGGTGACACTGCGGTGGGTCCGGACGACATTCCTTACAGCACCATATGTCTAATGGTGGGTAGCTACGGCTACATTACTGGCACTCTAAAACGTCATATGGGCGCAAGGGGAATATCCAAGTCCATGGAAGGAGGCGATTGTCATTTGGATTCTGAAGTCCGGAAAGGATTTCTTGAAAGCTGGAAAATATCGTCCAGAATCGTTGACGTTCTGACTAGGAAAGTTATTGGTGAGGATGGTAAACAGACACCCGGATCACCTGGTATACGGTCAGACCATTCTACTACTGTTCAACTGGTTTATCTGGAGAATGCAATTAAGAATAGCTTCATCAAAAACAAACATGTGGTTACAATATTCTTCGATTTGAAGAAAGAGTTCAACGGAACGTGAAGATTTAACAGCATTCAACAACTATGTGGTTTTCAGTTCAGAGGTGAACTGCTTAAATTTATCTTCAGCTTTCTCACAGACACGAGTTCCCGTATTCGGGTCGGACAATCACTGTCGGCCCCTCAAGAGTTGGAAAGTGGAGTACCTCAGGATACCCGTTGAGCGGCACGCTTTTTACTATCGTCATCAACGGGATTTTTGAGGCATAGGATCGCCAATTGGGAAGTGCTTGTATGTTGACGATCTTGCACTGTTCCAATGGGCCAAAGGAATGAAGATGGTAAAGCATAAAATGCGAAACGCTATAGACAGGTCGGTAGTAAATGCTAACAACACAGGCGTTTCCTTTTCGGCAACGAAGGCGATCTCTACCCACTTCTGTCGAAAGCATGGGAGGCACCCGGACCCTACGTAACCACAGACTGTATCATTAAATTTCTGAAACTATCTTTCGACAGATATCTAACCTGGAATGCACATGTGGATGACCTGGCTGCGAGGTGCAAATCTTCTTTAAACGCAATCAGGTGAATCTCCCATATGACCTGGGGAGCAGATAGAGAAATTTTGTTTCACCTGTACGCCGTGCTAGTGTTATCCAAAATGGATTACGGATGCGTGGTGTACTTTTCAGCCAGGAGGTCGTACTTGAAAAAGCTGAATTCCATGCACAACGTAGGGGTGCGCTATGCCGCAGGGGCGTTCCGCACTATTCCTGCACAAAGCTTAGGCCTATATTGTAAAGCAGGAATGACGTGCTTAGATCTGCGACGTCAAATGCTCTTGCTGACATACATGGCAAAAACATTAGCACTACCAACCACAAAATCCACGTGTTCTTGGCGAACACCATACTTGATAGAGTATACGACCACCATTCGATGTTCACGCAGACCACCCTTCGTGCCCTCGAAATAGCGCACATTGAGGCGCCGATGGTCCAAGCGTACGTTCCGTGTAAAGTGCCTCCCTGGCTGCACCGCAAACGAAATTGCCGTTTGTATGTCGCCAGTAGAAGCAAGAAATTGTGTCACCCAGCTAAACTGAAACTCCTGTTTAGATCAGTTCTTGTGGAATACGTAGAGGAACACACCACTGAGTACAATGATGGGTTGAAGACGGAGAGCAGAGTGAGTAATGCGTTTGTCATCGACGGCGCCTTCTACTCCTGGACGCTGACTAAACGGACAAGTGTATACACCGCCAAACTATACGCGGTATACAGGAAATTTGTTATCTGTACGGTTTCACAGAATTTTGTAACTGCTTTGGTAATCCGGGCACAGTGGATCCATTATTACAGCAGATAATGACGTTATGCCATCCTATAGAAGACCTCGTTCCATCTTTTACTTTTGTTTGGTGTCCGGTATGTAGGTATTTAAGGTAACGAAGAAGCTGACGCTGCGGTATACAAAACTCTGTTAGCGAGTCGGTAGTGATATACTAATATTTAGTTAATCATCGGACACGTCATGGACAACAAAATCCAAGAAGCTCCAGTATCTTATAAAACAGTTCCGGACAGTGGGCTGGAAGAACGGATGATGAAGATTAGCTTGTATGGATGAGCCAATTCTAGTTTTATCCACTCCACTGTATAGATAGAAACTAAATTAATATAGAATTGAACTTTCAGTTGTGAAACTTACTTATTTCTCCGGTATGGCAAACACATACACACACAAAACCACAGCTACACCAACATAGATACTAATCTTGAGATATTACACTACTTACCCAAAATTCGAAAACTTAACACAGCAGAACAATATGAAATATACAAACACTACATAACACAACCAAACAGCATAATTAACGACCAATTACACTATAAATCACACGCACACATTTTGACACAATTATACATAAAACAAACAATAATTCGGATCCCCGCGCCAAACCCCTTCCACCACACACCACCCACACTCAACCTACCAAATAAAACCGTTACGAGCTACTGGCAGTCTGTCTCACTCCGCTGCTGAAGGCGCACATCATGCCGAAACGCGTACGGGAGACAACAAGTAAGTTTCACAAGTGAAAGTTCAATATTGTATATTAATTTAGTACTGTGAAAAAAGAAGATGAACTATCAAAACAACTATAGACAGAAACTGTTATTATTGAAAACATACTGGATGTGACATGCAAATTTGACCCAGGTGTTGATGATCAATGTTCCACTAGAAAAAGTCATTAGAGTGTGAAGCAAAAACATGAGGTACAGAGTTCTATAAATCAGAACAGAGATTATATTATACTGATGATCTAAATATTACTGGAAAAGCAGGATGGATCAGTAATGTTTCCTGTTTATTGATGAAGCTTCTAAGAGAAGCTTTATACAGTACATTGACTTCTCATTCGAATAATAAACTGTATGAAACATGCATGAAGCTACCTATTACGTAGATTACTTTGTGTGTGTGTGTGTGTGTGTGTGTGTGTGTGTGTGTGTGTGTGTGTGTGTGTGTGTGTGTGTGTGTGTGTGTGTGTGTGTGTGTGTGTGTGTGTGTGTGTGTGTGTGTGTGTGTTTCAACTTTGTAAGTTGAAAATTTTCTTATGATCAAGTTAATAATAGGGCCCACAGAAAGGAAACAAGACAATGGTTGCACACATTCTAGTCGATAGGAGAACTGCTTACAAACTAATTGTATATTTAGAGGTATAGTCAGTAACCACATTCCTATAAAATACTTCAAAAATAAACCAGTACAGTTGGGAAATACTGGAAAATCGATGAAAATTTATATTTAATTTTTAATTATTTTGCTCATTGCCTCTACCAATTTACAACAGATTGCATGTTCAAATGATGATACTATTATGAGAAGACAATAAAATTAAATGAAGAAGATGATGATGATGGTTGTAGGGATGGTTACTCCTGCTTTACAATTTTATCCTAAGCCCTCATCCTATGCCAGATGTGCTGTTTTGGGCCTTGCAGGAGGGCAAATAATTGCTTGCCTCATGACAGAAAAGGTCAGAATTACAACTTAAAACTGGGGACTATGCAGCAAGTTTGTCCACCTCTCCCTTCATACATAAAGACTACCAGACATGTCAAACACCACAACAGACTGTTGTGCTAGATGTTTAGTTACTTTTAATTCATTTATTCAGGTTTTAAATTAATATTAGGGTGAAAAATAGATTCCAATTTCTTTTCATGCAAGTAATGCCTTCTTATTACTTACACAATAATGTAAGTAATGATACGGGTGTGTTTTTTAGTTGAGATGTAAAAAGATGCCGACAAACTGTTGAACAGGTTAGTTTTATCTGATACATTTGACAGGCTTTCCAATTGGATAAAAAGTAGCAGAAATTTGGAAAAGAAATTATAAATAGATCAGGATCAATCATTATTTGAATTAAGATACCTCCTTCAATCTGGTTGCTTGCTCCAGCCATTCTGACTTCTTAATATTTACCAGAGCATTCTTAAAAATAATTGCTCTATAGATATAAATAATATGGTACATTCAGATCTACGTTGTCCAACATGTTTCTTATGATATCTTCCTTTACATTCCTTTAATGCTAAGGTCTTCAGTTTTTTCTTTGTATAGTAATCTACTTGTCTAATTGACAATTATTAAAAACTCACCTTCAAAACTGATAATACAGTGTATAATAAGATAAAAGAATTTTCAAATCCATGTATTATATAAATACATATTATTTCAGTATTCAGTATACCACAAGTACAGGAGGGGTGCAATCCCAGAGACGGGTGAGGAGATTTTTAGAAGAAAGTTTCAGTCGTGTAAGAGAGGGCGTTTTTCTTACATAATAAGTCTACCATTATGTTAAAAAATTCTATTTTCTTTCAGCACTCACTTTTGCAGGGGTATTTTTTGACATTGTAATATGGTACTTGGTACTTGTGCAGAGACCTTGATTTACATGTTTCTGAAGAAACTGTTGAAATGGGAAGAAAGGCAACTGTAAAAGCAATCCAGATGTTCAAAATGAAAGGTGAATAACGAGATTAAGCAAAGAGAATCCAGTCACATAGACATGAACAAGCAGTACTTTGAGGTTTGTGATACAACTGAATTTTACATGTACGCGGGCACGCACGCACGCACGTACACACTCACACACACTCTCTCTCTCACACACACACACACACACACACACACACACACACACACACACACACACACACACACACACACACACATGCATGCCCGTGTGTGCACACAAACAGAATTGTATAACAGTAATGTATTACTGTAATGCTAGTTCACCTTATTCGCATAATTCATACAAGATGTTATTAGTACAATATTATGAACATGTAGATAATACAGTTATAAGCAAATCTACTTACTATTGTTACAGAGTATAATTGCATTTACTTACCAGTCATGTTAAGCCTACTATAATTTCAGTGGTACTGAAGTTTTGTTTAATTATGATAACAGACCCTAAAAATTCTTCCAATACATTTGGACTCATTCACATGTACAGAAAAATAGAATAAACTGCAGTCATTCCTATTATTTTTTTATTTCTTTTTAATTAAAAGTATATGCTGAAACTTATCAAAAACAACATAGGCCTACCCAAAGAAATAAAATGCAATCTTTACTATCCCTTATGTATAACAATTTTGCTAGTGTATATTGTTAACGAAATGCAAATATTAAAAATTATAGGTATTATATTATTATACAAAGTAAAAAAATTGTATTTTCTGTAACGGAAGTTTTCTGAATTCCATTCCAGATATTGCCATGTTCACTATGCCTCTCCATTGTCTTGTCTCCCCTGAACTCTGAACTAAATGCTACCACATTACACGCTCCACTTTAATCAACACTTTTACCAATTCCTACCTTAATTTTTCTCTTGGTTATCTTATTGAACATCATCCCTATACCTCCAGTTCTTTTAGGGTGAAATCTTTTATGTACCTCCAGTTCTTTTATGTTGTCCAATCTTGACAACATAACCTCACTCTTCCTCTCAACACGCCCATACCATCTTAAGTTCATCTTCATCCTGTCAAACCAATCAAGTATATTGGCATCATAAATTTATTGATTTATATCAATAAATATACTTAAACAAATTAAAAGCAGATTTATTTAAATTTTATAAACATATAAAATAGGATCACTTACAATGAAACATTCCGCATTGTGGAGCATTCATAAACATTCCATAAATAACTTCATTTGAATAACTATTTCTTATATAATTAGTAAAATAGTTTACCTTTTTCTTGTCCGTCTGGTGGCCTTTTCTCTATATTTCATTCAACGCGTTTCAGGACATATGCCCCATCATCAGGATATCCCTTGTTGAAGTTCGTCGATTGTTAAAATATTAAAAACACTGTACACACAATTCTACACATAACAATAAATATAATATAAACATAAAAACACATAAAATACCCAGATTTTAGACACACACGATATCGGTGGTGCGCACCACGACATGCTATAGTCGACTGCAGTGTTCATGTTGTTATATGTCGCGCACTATGGACCTTGTTCTGTATTCTTATCGCTGTGTCGTATAATAGATTGGACTGGAAATACAGCTGATCGTTAAGGATGACTTCTTCTGTTTTTTTATTTTTGTAAGCTTTATATATTTCGTATTCTTCGATAGCATTCATATAATTTCCTTTTCTGCATATGTGGAGGGGTTGAAAGTTCGTTGTGAAATCTGTATAACTATGGTTGTTGTCCATCAGATGGCGCGCGTAATTTGACACTGTTTTACTAAATTCTTTTCTAGGTAAATGTTCTTTGAATCGTCTTTTAAAAGGTCTACCAGTTTGGCCAATGTAAAAGCTGTCGCAGTCATTGCATATTATCTTATAAACGCCCGTCCTGTCTTCAATTGATTTTGAATGTTTAGGTAAGAGTATCTTATTAATGTTATTATTAGTTCGGTAAGCCATTTTAATATTTATCCCACCGAATACTTTGTTTAAAATTTTGGGTAGGGTGTTACCATATTCTGATGCTATATACCTAATTTTATTTCTATTATTTAAATAATACATTTAATATGGCCAAACTGGCTTTTACATTGGCCAAACTGGTAGACCTTTTAAAAGACGATTCAAAGAACATTTACCTAGAAAAGAATTTAGTAAAACAGTGTCAAATTACGCGCGCCATCTGATGGACAACAACCATAGTTATACAGATTTCACAACGAACTTTCAACCCCTCCACATATGCAGAAAAGGAAATTATATGAATGCTATCGAAGAATACGAAATATATAAAGCTTACAAAAATAAAAAAAACAGAAAAAGTCATCCTTAACGATCAGCTGTATTTCCAGTCCAATCTATTATACGACACAGCGATAAGAATACAGAACAAGGTCCATAGTGCGTGACATATAACAACATGAACACTGCAGTCGACTATAGCATGTCGTGGTGCGCACCACCGATATCGTGTGTGTCTAAAATCTGGGTATTTTATGTGTTTTTATGTTTATATTATATTTATTGTTATGTGTAGAATTGTGTGTACAGTGTTTTTAATATTTTAACAATCGACGAACTTCAACAAGGGATATCCTGATGATGGGGCATATGTCCTGAAACGCGTTGAATGAAATATAGAGAAAAGGCCACCAGACGGACAAGAAAAAGGTAAACTATTTTACTAATTATATACTATAAGTGGCTTGGATACCGAAAAACATGGATCTAAAACTATTTCTTATTTTAAAAACAGAATCTTTTTATAGTTATAGGTTTTATAAAAAATTGTGATGTGTACATAGTGTAGTTGTAATTGTATTTAAAGTAAATTTTTAAAGATATTTAATCAATGTCTCACAAGTCAAAATCATAATCCCTAAGTACATCCTATTTTATTTCAAAAAATGACCAAGAACTTGTCAAGTCAGCATATCTCTTGATTCAGTCTATCAGGTGACAGCATTTGTTTGTATAGTTAAACATCTTGTAATGTCAAATTACGTTGAGCAACAGCCCTATGTATAATTAGATATATTAGGTGAAGCAATTGAAATCATTATATACCGGTATATTTAGTTCATAAATGAAAATTATTTCAAGAATACATAGCATAATGTTCCCATAGTTTGTACATAGCATGATAAAACTGTATATTGATTACATAGCCTAATTCAGATTGTAATCTAAACTAACCTCATATCATTAATTGCTGTGACAGACTATAATAGTCCTCCAGGTTCAGAAACTACTATTTGACAACAAACCTTACACGTGAAAAGTACACTTAATTATAATTATTGAATTACTGTTACTTTTAGTAAATAAAAGTAAACGATTTGTTATTGCAGTTAATTCTTGCAATTACAAAAGTTAAATTACCAATGAAAAATCACCAAGCAGGAAAGTTTCTACAATATTTTTTTATTTATTATCAAAATACCCTTATACCATATTGGTGTCGGGTTACATCAACTACACTATATACACAAATTTTTTCCATCTTACTCTATCCATTGACAATGTCTTCGCTTCACTCCAGCCCAATCTTCTTTCTCTTAAAATATTTCCCATCATTCCATCCAAAGTCAGTCGCGGTCTTCCTCTCTTCTTTCTCCCACCTGATTTTGCCTCCAAACCTGTTTTACCATTCTATCACTATCCATTCTCTGCAAGTGTCCCCACCAGCATAGTTTTCTCTGTTCAATAAAATCCAGAATCGATATCATTTCTAAATCCTCTCTTATTTGTGTAATCCTAACTCTATTCTTATGTGTTACTCCTACTACTCTCCTAAGATATTTCATTTCTGCTGTCTGGATTTTACTTTTTTGGCTTTTGGATAGCACCCACATCTCACAGCCATATGTTAAAACCGGTCTATATACTGTTTTATACACACTCATTTTCGTTTTTCTTGATATCTCCTTCTTATATATAAATCTATTATTTAATGCACAGTATACTTTTATTGCTTTTTCAATTCTTTCATTTAATGCGGCCTCTTGATTCCCATTACTATCTACTATAACCCCTAGATATTTAAATTGTTTGACTTGTTCTATCTTCACTCCTCCAATCTCTATATTTATTATTTTCTCCCCCATTACCATTACCTTTGTTTTGGTCTTATGTTTCTCCAATATCCTATCAGTAATTTTCTGTTATTTATTCCAAATGAGGCCATCCATGGTGGCAATTTGGATTTATGGTACAAGAAGTTATTGGTTAAGGGGATACGGAATCAACTAAACGCTATGTAACTCACCGTCTGTGGCTTAAGTAAATGTCTTTATACAATTGACATGTTTCGGGACACCTGTCCCATCATCAGAATATTTAAAAAAGTCTCTTCATACCATCATACGATGGCACAGTCGTCAATATATTAAAATCCACATAACACAAAACACAATTACACTACACAAAGTACGCACACAACAATTTTTGGTGTACACCACACGGTAACCGACAGCGCACTGGTTCATATTTGACTCGTGTCGCGACAATATCGCAACGCAGTATCATACAGAACATTAGATTTAAAGTTCAGCTGATCATTTAAAACATGTGGCCTGGTAACAGGATTATTATACGCTCTATATATCTCAAACTCCTCAAGGGCGTTCATGTAACGTCCTTTATTACAAAAGTGAAGGGGTATCAAGTTGGTATGAAAATTAGTATAGTTGTGATTTTCATCAATAAGATGTTTAGCGAATTTAGATTTTACATTTCCTGTGTTATGAAAATAAGTGGGTGGCTTATGTTCAACAAACCTCTTGAGAAAACCACGGCCCGTTTGGCCCACATAAAAATACGGAATCCCTATCTTCCACCATATTAACATAAGGAACATCTTCTAAAAAACTACTAACCCAATCTGTTTGAAATTTTCAAACAGTTTCTGTGTGCAGTTTTTGTGTTTCTTGCCTTTTCACAAGATCTGATTTTTTTGTTAAAAATTTGTCACAGAAAATGAAAAAAAATTTCCCATTTAACTTTTGAAAGTTGATAAATTCTTATGAAAACTATTTTTTGTAATTTGTAAATTTCATTTACCATGACAGAAAGAACTCAATGTATATATTCACATACTGTAAATATTGTGTAAACATTTCACAATGATCGGTCCACTGGTTACTTAGAAAATGTTCCTTATGTATTGAAAAACCATACTTTCGGTAATCCAGAAAAAACGGAAAACATATGAAAGTTGAGTTTTGAGTGTTTCTATGGAGACACTTTATTACAATTGCCAGCTGAATCCAGTTGAACAGCTGAGTGCTGCCAACCTTTGAGCATGAAATGTAGTAAGTTTTGAAAAAAGAATTATTAAATTTGGTGGAGTGATTCAAAAGTTATGCGTGTTTGAATATGGAAGTTTAAATTGATGGCAGCTGTGAAAAGGTGTAATATATTTTCAAAAACACATTTTTTTGCGAATTTTTGTTAAAAATAACAAATGTCGCACATCAGTGCACTCAGAAAAACCTCAGCTTTTAAATGGCGCTGAAACAAAAATTTGAATAAAAAATTTTTTTTTTGCTTTCTGTGTCCCCTTAATACAGCATTACAAAAACCGTTGATAGCTCCGTCCCTAATTAATAATCTGTAGTCACTGTAGACTAATTTCACACCAAGGTATTTTGCTTTAGATAACAGCATTTTTAATACTGTCAGTTGACACCTTTATATTACAAGTGAGTTAATTTACTTTCAACAGGTTTTCAGTATTATCACTTAGAGGGAGTTTGTATAATTCCTACAGCATGTCACAATCAATTCTCAGTAAAGAAATTGTGCTGTAGGTCATCTTCTTATGGGGTCCAGTGTTCATGCACATTGCCCATTCTAACTCCAAAACCCATCTCGTATCTCTTCCTGCATCTTCTAACACTTCTCTTTCCTCCAGGCTTATACTTATATCACAGGTTTTATTTTGTTTTTATATAGTATCCAAGTCACTTTTTCACAATAATTTATTACCTTTTTATCCGTCAGTGACTTCGTTCAGCGTTTTTATTTAGACGCGTTTCGTGACATGTGTCACATCTTCAGTAGTCCTCGTCAAAAGTTAAGTGGCTCAGCAACTGCACGCGTGGTCGGACCGGTCCAGCGAAGCCGTAGTTTCATCGTGTTATGTGTGTGTGTCGTCATTGTAATTTTGTAAATATGTGCAAATGTGTTTTTATGTGTTTTACGTGAATTTTAACTTTTGACGAGGACTACTGAAGATGTGACACATGTCACGAAACGCGTCTAAATAAAAACGCTGAACGAAGTCACTGACGGATAAAAAGGTAATAAATTATTATATCACAGGGCCACATGTGGAATACATCCTGCTGCCACTTTTCCCGCATTTGCTTCTCAGCTCTGCCAGTAGTCTCTAATGTCATCCACGGCACTACTGACTCCCAGCTTATCTTGTATGCCCTATCCTAGTACAACCTTTCACCATCCATAAAATCTTATTTTCAACACTTCATCACTTTTTCCTTTTGATCTTCCTAGTCAGTGCCAACTGAACATATGTTACATCAAGAATACATTTTTTGTGTCTAGTTACCTGATGGGTTTTTAGATAGTTTTATAATTTAAAAATGTAAATTTCTCTGTCTATAACCACATACTTAAAAAACACTCAACTCTATTAATACAAAAAACAGAATTGCACACATATGCGACACAAACAGTAAAAAGTTAAGAATGAGGTTATAATTTTAACTTTTCAAAATTTTGTACTTGGTGCTGGGATAACAGGTTTAAGTAGGCCTACCTCTTAATTTCCTTCAATTAATTTAAGGAATTCTTGACAACTCACTGACATGTCCTCTGAAACAAAGTTCTCAAGCATTAAAAATGCTGTGTTCATGAAACAACACATTCTTCAAGATGCTAACAATCCTTTTGAAGGAAAGATGCATCATTGGGTCACTAACAGTGTACACTTAATTACCTTTAAGAGACCAGGAGCTGAAGAATTAGACTACCTATGGTTGACCAATAGAACGTGCATCCTCACAAGGAAAATACTAATTTCCTCTTAAACAGCAAAATTTTTATGAACTGGCTACAAATGGCAGCCTACAGTTCAGTTCATCTTTTATTGACTAGTCACCAGCCTTGGTCACAAAAATCACCTAGACACTGGTCAGGACAGTAAAACACTGACCATTTGCCAAACTCAGTAATGTTTCTGCTAGTTTTTTGTGCTATTTTATTCAATCACTAATATTCATGGTCACTGTGAATATTTCAGTTACTAGTTGGAACTTACAACTAATTAATTAAATTTACAATAACAACTATTTTAACATATAAATAAAAATAGTTTTTCGTACCTTATTACTATCTTTATTCGTGTCATTAAAGCTTACAATATTAATTACCTTCACAGCACTGCAAACGCCTACCCATCACAGACGGTGAGTAGTGACAAGTTAAGGTTTCTTAAGGTTATTATTATATTTTTTGTAAGCCCAGTTAGCTGTTATCACAACCAATTTTTACACATACTCATTGTGAAGTCACTGAAACCTTATACAAACTACATTAAATACTGAAGTATACTAGAAAATAGATCCTTAACATTTCAAAATTAATCCCAGCTGAATAAATCCTTTTTAATCTTAGTTTACATAAAAAATTATGTTTATTATATATTATTAGCAATATGAAATGATTAACACAATATTTTGCAGTTACGACAACTTTCAGTTACAAACAAATCACAGCTACTTCTATAACAATTAAACCTAAACCTAGGCATATGTACTGCAAATAAAATGAAAAAACAAGAAAGTTCCTTTTGTTCATGATAGCATATCAGTGTCATTAAAATATTTTTTTAACAGTATGCAGGATGATGAAGCTATTCAACTGTCTTTTTATTAATTAGCCATGATTTGAAATGTTCAAAAACACGGTTTTAGACAAAAACATTTTTTATATCAAAAGGCAAACAATTATAGAATCTAGAATACAAAACGCAAATAAACTTATTATACCAGTACGTACATATCCTTTTTAACTAAGTGTATCAAGAATTTTATTTTTACACTTTAATTGTTCAATGTTCATTTTTTCATAATCACCACGTCTATTAAAATTTGTTGTAAGTGCTTTATATACATAAAAATGTCTTAAAGGTAAATAGTTAATTTTTGAAAACAACGGAAATGAATTATGCCTTACATTTTTTCCTAGCCAAATTTGAATATAATGTTTTTTTAAGGTTAATAGAGGATTCAAATATTGTACGAATGTTTTGTCCCAACAACCAATTACATATGCTAATTTGAACGAACTGAAGCGAAATACACATTTTCAGCATCACTCTGTGGATGCATGGTTTTTAAGAAATACATTTTCTCAAAAGGCTCCTAATTTTCATATTATATTATTTATGTGAGTTTTCCATGTGATTTGAACTGTAATGCTTAATATTTATATGTATCCACTTGTTCTAACTGGCACAACCACAATCTGTTACTATATTACATTGGTGAGTATGAAATTGTACAGTAATTGGTAAAGACCTCTGTTCTTTTAAATCAAATAATACATATTTTGTTTTTTGAACATGTAGAAACATTTTATTTTCTTGCAATAAAAATTTTAAGTTTTTAGATTTGGTTCCACAGTTGTATGCATAGCATTTAGGTATTTTGAGACATACGAAAAAGCAGTGAGTGTCTCATTGAAGTTACCAAAGCAAAGGTAATAAATAATAAATTGAAACTAGCCCAAGAACTGAACCTTGGGATACACTCTTTCTTACTTCCGGTTCCCCACTGTAAATGGGAAACATTTTCAATCCTCACACATTGTTCTCTGTTTAAGAGGTATGACGAAAACCAGTCGTCTGCTGAACCCTGTAACTAGGGCTAGAATATGTCCTTGTTTCCCCTGGACTGTGCTTGATTTGAGCCCATGACCGGCCGTCTGGGCACAATTCGGTCAAAACGTGATTTTGTACTCGTTTCTGGCACATTTAATTCAATTCCTAATTAGACCTAATTGAGTTTTCAACGTTATTTGTTTTAACTTGAATAAACCTACGTACACATGTTAAAAGCATAATCATTAGACTGATACATGATTTTGATATCGATAGAATGTATGTATGTCTAACGAATTAGTGCTGTTTTGGATATGTTAGCACCTTGAATCTTGGCTTTTGGTATTTGTGTTATTTCAGTTGTGTTGGTTAAAAATGTGTCAATTTTAATTTCAGTTAATTATTTAATTTTTAATAATACCAAAACAAAAATGTGCATTCAGTCAATGTTTAAAAGAATAGTACTGGTGCAGATTATTGCGCAGATAAATCTGGTAAAGATGTTTTGTGCAGATTAGTGTTACAGATAAACATAGGTGTTCTATTTGCGATCGTAGTTTTCAGTGCATCATAAAGTGAAAGCAAATATTCCAGAAATATATATTATTTAAAAAGACTTGTCAAGAAAATACATTTAATGAAGTAACTACATTTAAATAAGTTGGCTTATTGGATAACAAATTACTGCGAAATGATGTTGAAGTTCAGCTGCATTTGTCAACAGCTGCAGTATCAACTGCATAAAGATTGTGCAATACTGATGACTATTTCATGATGTTTCTAAAGTTAATAAATAACTACATATATAAGTTAATAAATTTTTACATATACATCATTAGTGAACCTACAAATTTTAATGATAAGGAGTTGTCACAGATATGGATGGAAAATTTCAAACATTTTAATTCTGTAGGAGAAAAACTTATCAATTTGCTCTTTTAATTGAGTTTATTTTTTGTTTATCTGTGACTTCAGCAGCTATCAAAGGGATATTTTTTTTAAATAAGAATGTTTGTGGTTCAGAAAGAGGAAGTATTTTCACAAGAAAATATCTTTATTAATCAGTTATTTAAGGAACCTTAGTCCCAAAACACTAATTTTCGGAAAACAACAAAAAACATTCTACAACAACCTAAATATTTTGTTATATTTTTCTAAAAATTTTTTATAAATAATATGGACTTGATGAATTGTTCATGATATCCAGGCTGTTTGGCTGTGGTCCATGGTTTATAACAAAAATAAACGTTTCGGCAGCTCCACTGGCTGCCATCATCAGTGCTACTGTATAAAAATCCTGCACGCCGGGTGTTTACGTACAGGCCCACAGTACTGTGGTATAGGCTAAAGCTGTCCTGCCATGACTTGATTTCAATGGATAATATAATTATGAAAAAATTGGCCAACAACGCTTTTAGTTTTTCCTGAAAATTTAAGTTGGACTTAGGTTGTTTCTTAAATACATAATAAAAACTACATGACTGAAGGTAAAAACAATTATTTTTTTAAACAATCAAACTCATTTTTAACTGAGTTAATCTTTATTACAATAAAAAACAATAATTAATACAAATTAAATCATATTTTCTTACAATGTTTGCTTAAATTCCCATAATAATGATTTACAATATGAATAATCATATAATGATTTTGTTTTATTAAGTTCAAAACAATAATTTTTTTATAGAACGAAGAAGGAAAATGACATCTTGAATTTAAAAAATTAAAAGACGAAGTTTTAATTTTATGTTATTTTTTTCTTTCATAAATTGTCAAACATATGATATTTCGATAAAATGATTTAAACACATCAGGGATATAATGCAACATTTTATTCAGGTCTCCATTTTTTTCTTGTAATTTGATACTTTTTCATCAGGATATGCTGGTTTGTCTGGTATAGTTATCGTTCCTTAAGGCATGCTTCTTAAAAAGAATGTATGTTTCAATACACCGTTAATAAAGGGACGTACTTGCAGAAAAATCATGACGACCTCGACCCACTCCACTGTAAGGTGTGAGTGACAGTTCGCTCGCTTCCAAGAACTGAGGACGTTATGTTTTGTCTGTAACTATACCTCTACCGCACCAATACAGTGTTCCGCTGAATAGCAAAATTCTTTGAAGTTTGTCACTGAAAAACTGACCTTTCAATTTCTTGGTACATTTCTAGTTGTGTCTCAATGGAAATTGCATGTCCTTATAATGCTGGGGCCACAAATCTTTAAAATTAAAAATCATTTCTGATGTAACCCTTGTTACCATAAACTGCCTGTTTGTTGCTGAAGAAATTAATAATTCACAATAATGTTTGATTGAATAAATTCTATTAGTGCGGCAGATTAATCTCTTAGCACATGCAAAGTCACGGTCACATGGTATCAAAGACTGTAATTGGAATGGACAGTAATGAGTCACAGTTTTAAATCTACCAGTTTCACAAAGAGCTGAACAGAATCTAACCATGGCATTGTTTTTCTTTTCCCACATGTTTCATCCGAAAACATATAAGGATGTTGAACACAATTATCTACCTAATTTTGAATATAGTCCCATATAAATGAACACACTTTATTACCTTGATGATATAAATAAAACTTTGATGAATCATCATGAAAATGATGAATTCCAAATGTATTAACAGTAAGTTGGTTGTAATAAAATAGCTCCTGTACTGGAATAACTGGAAGAGATATGTTTGAAGTATAATCAAATGAAATACCCAGAACGGTTTTGTCAAATTTGCTTTTTTTTGGATAATTTTAACTGTTGCATAAAACTTCTTAGCTCGCCTTTTATGTATAATTAATATTCATAATTCATTAATTCATATTAATTCACTGTGACGAGCTTTGCGGTGTCATTTAATAAAGACTCCATATCTTTACTATTAGTTCCTGACATTTCTCACATGTGTCAATCTGTGGTCTTCCAAATGAATAATTAAAATGGTCTTTGTAATATTTTCTGTAGAAACTGTATTTAAAAGGAGAATTTGGATATTTTTCTTGAAATAATTTATACATAATTTTTATATTTAGTTTAGCATCTAAGTATTTTTTTCTGTTAATTTTTTTTCAGAATAATGAATATCGTTAACAGGAAATAACTCAATACGATCCCTTAATTTCATAAACCATTCAGGGGGGACTTTTTTTTGGCCATCATTTTTACCACATCGATCTCATGGAGTTACATCAGCTAGCAAAAGTTGTTTAGTCTACGAACCCACATAACAGTAATACCATGCAAACTATCATATGCATTTCTACAAGCTGCAACTATTAAATAAGGAAACAAGACACAATTTTGTACACTTGGATTTGTTATGCTTTCCTTTTATAGGGAAACAAATCAGCAAAAATTAAATGATCATATATGCAACTTATTCAGATCTATCAGATTTCACATAGAATGATTAAGAACAATTTTGTTAGCTATCATGTAAACACAAAAACTTAATCTGCCTTCTGTGCAAGTCAGATAACTTTATATTATCATTAGAAAAATTTCTTAACTGTTATAAATAGGACATAAAAGTTCTGGTTTAAAATAATTGTTATATTCGGTATTTTAGGGCACATAAATTTTATGTTACATAGTCAAACTCAACTATGGCATATTTAGATCAACTTGTGTACCATATTGACTGCTTCACAATGTCTTCTTCCACTGCTTTTAGTCTCCCCTTAACTCCTTGAATGAACACCATGTCAACACATATATAGCGTATGTTCAGCTTAACCACTTGCCTTACACATTATCTTGAAAAGATATTTTTTAAATATTATATTTTTAATTGCATATTTAAAACTATGCTGCATTATAAACAGAGAAACATAATTAGATTTTAACATTGTCCTCAGGCTTTCACGGGTGGTGTCAGTTGTAAGATTAAAGATATCCGGGCTGTTTGGCCATGGTCCATTTTTTTATTTTCAAACCAAACGTTTCTGCAGCTCCAATGGCCGCCATCATCAGTGGAATAATAAAATCCTGAACGTAGGGTGTTCACGTACAGGCCCACAGTACTGTGGTATAGGCCTGTTTTGGTTTGGAAATAAACCATGGACCACGGCCAAACAGCCCGGATATCTTTAATATTATAATTAGATTTTAATTTGGGCTTGTAAATAACCCTTTCACGGTTCTGGGCATAAATGTATGCTTGTGGAGTTTTTAACTTGCGGCTCTCGGCATATATTTATGTTTGCCATTATTGTGATCTGTTGGCCTTTATATGCACCTTTTGCTTTGGTATACACTCGACAGAGTGTATATGCATCTTTGATTCAAATTTGCTATCACAGCTATTGTTCTCAACTTTGCCTGCTCCGAACCATTACTTTCTCTCTGTCAAACATCTATTCAGTGTTGTTTGTGCTTCTCTTTAGTAAACAGTAGGTGTGAGTATTGCTTTTATAATGGCAAGGAATTATTTATCCAAGAAGGAGTTTATGGAATTATTGATGAAGGGTAGTGAAGAGGAAGACAACATTTTCTCGGCTGAAGATACGGATGCTCCTGGGACTTCTCATAATCTTTCAACACCACATCCAGCTTCATCATAAAATGAGGCATCAAAGGAAAAGAAGATGACGAAGAGGTAAGAAATCTTTTCAGAAGCAAAAAAGAACATATGATTGGTCAGCCAACAGTCATGGGACAAAACGTCACCCTTTTGATTAATCTGTTGGCGGGCTACAAATTAGTTTTGAAAACATGGCAACTCAATTAAAATGTTTAAAAATATTTTTCCCCCTTACAATTTGTTTTTGTTATTTGCACAGAAATAAACAACTATTACATATTTATTACTGCAAAAATGACAACAGTATCGTCCTGATTGTCTCAATGGGAGGACATAGAGCCTGTGGAATTTTATTGCTTTTTGGCATGTTCATTGCTGATGCCAGGAGTAAACAAATTAGAAATGGATAAATTTTGGGCAAAGCATTTGTTATTACTAATGCCGATATTTCCCCAAATTAGGAATAATTTCCCCAATTTACCGATTTAAACTCATTCTGTGTCTGTTACTGTTTTGTGGCAATTCGACCCCTTCTCAAGATAGCCTTGTAAAAATACGGCTTGTAGTGGAACACGCAAGAAAAAAATTTAGAGAAGCCTTAAATTCATTTGAATATTTAATAATAGATGAATGTTTGTTGCTATTCAAAGTTTGGCTCTGATTCAAGCAGAGATATCAAAAAAAGTAGCTGTTTCGGTATTAAAATATTTGTTCTTTGTGATGTAGAAAGCAATTAAATTATTGTTTACATAGTCTAAAACACTGACTGGGGAAAATCAGGTGGTGTTGTAGTAAGTTTGTTGCTGCCATATTTGAACAAGTGTCACACCATTTATCTCGATAATTGGTATTTGATTCCAGTTTTTTCTTATGGTTCAATGAGAAATTGACAAAGTGATTTGGTGATTGATTGACAAAAATTCCGTTGTTACAGTGAAAAGAAATAGAGAAAAACGTTCTGCCAACGTCTTTGGGATTGAAAAAAGTGAAATAGAGTTAAAGTCATCTGGAACACTTTTTGCATTGAAATGGATGGACAACAATGAAATCTGGATACTTTTTACTGTGCATAGACTAGAGATGGTGGAAAATGATAAAAAAGAACATACAACAGGTAAAATAATAATAAAAATAAAAAATAAAACCCACATGTGTGATTGACTATAATAAATGAATTAGTGTTGTGGACAAAACGGACATGATGCTAATTTTGGTACAGTGCAAACAAACACAATATAGTGATACAAAATTTTTTTCCATGTGATGAACTTGTATGTGCTCAATACAAAAATAATGTTTGTAATAAAAAAAAAAAATTGGCCCTTGCTAAATTCCACTTAGAACTTATTCACCAGTTGCTGGATAAATTTTACAGCATATTAGAAAAGTAAAAAACGGCTGGAAGAAAAACAAGAGAAGAGGCATCTCCATTTCGACTACAACACAAAAATGGACATTACCCAGCATTTCCAGGAACAGAAAAAAAAAGACATACCACAATGTCGTGCGTGATCTGCACATCTCATTCACAAATAAAAGTGACGCGAGTTATATGCAAAAAGTGTGATGTTGCACTTTGCTTGGTGTGCGATGTTTCAAAAAATATCATACATTAAAAAATTGTTAGATGTAATAATTAAAAAAAAATATATGATGTAACAATGTACTGTAACCTCAAGATAATATAACAATTATAACCTTTATGAAAAAAAGTAATTCATAAAAAAAAGCTTCTAACTCAGCCAGTGGCAGTCCAAAGCATGTGTCAAAAATGAGGATGGGAACTTTTAAATAAAGCAGAATAATTGTTATGAGATGTAAAGTTTGTGTGAGTGTAGGCAGCAGTATGAGTGCTGAGATTGCTTAGCCTACAAGCATCCCACTGCTGCGGCAGCTATCAGCTAAGCCGTGTGATCACCAAGATCGCTCACCCCTCCTCTCTGCGAAAAGGTTAAAACACAAATATAATGTAAAGTAATGCCTGTTTATTATCCCAAAATATTACCCGTTACATTTCACATGTGTATAGTAATAGAAAAAATATGAAACAATATTAAAATGTGAAATACATATTATTAAGATAACACAATAAAACAGTCATGAATTTGACTATTGAAAATGTCACACTTGAAAGTAGGCTTATCCATCTCGTTTTAAATGTACATTTGTCTTGCTAAATTTTCCAGTTAGCACTAAAAACTATTAGTCTAAAATGGACGTTGTCTATTTAGACTTATACTGTAGAAACTCGGATCCCTTCAGAGCAATCAATTTGAGTAGATGGTCATAAATCCCTCCCCATGCCACATGTATTGTTGTATCAGAAAATTGGATAATAATTGATGGTTTCTTACATTACTAAGTACTACAGGCAAATTACATTGATCAGTGGAAATAATGTGGAACAAGCTGAAATTTGGTACATATGTCTGGGCTAGGCCTACAAACAACCCAGCAAAACTCCATTAAAATCAATGGTGGGAAAGACTTGAAAAAGATCTTGAAAAATCCATTTCCGGTATGCGTTTTTCAGCATATTTTTGTTTTTTGTGCAAAAACCATTCGTGATTGAATAAAACTGTACTGGACCTTTTTCTTGGAACATAGAATTTCCTATGTAAAGAAAAAACATCATCTCTGTGCGTCATAGACTTTACGGCTGGGAACGGCCGCCATCTTGAGAAATATATTTTTGGTATCATGTTTTCCAGTATATTTTTGTGTTTTTACTTCCATGTTCCATAAGGAAATGGAAGTATGCTCATGCGAAAAAACTCGTGTTTGAGATAAGGGCGGATTGTGATTGTACTACCCTCAAAACATGAAGAAAAGTCATTTTTCGAAAAGTGTCTCTGTGTCTGTCTGTCTACCTGTGTGTCTATGTGTGTATAGAATTTTTTTGCAAACGATAACAGCCGCAAATTCAAACAGAATCAAATAATATTTTGCATACAGCTCTGAATTGTAGAGTACTCAAAGCCAATTGTTTTTGATAAAGATCAGTTACGGGAAAGGGGTAGTTTACCTAGAACATTTTATGTTTTAACACGAGTAATTTTTCCATGGTGAACGATAACTGCCGTAAATTCAAACAGAATCAAATAATTTTTTACATATGTGCCTGAGTTGTAGAGGACTCAAAGCCTATTGATTATGGTGAAAATCAGTTACGGGTAAAGGGTAGTTCACCAGCAACCTTTTATGATTTGACAAGTGTAAAGTACTTAATTTTGATAAATAAAATATCCTGATAAGAAGATCATAATAATCCACTGTAGAAATGTAGATGAAATATCTATAAATGAAGAGGCTAGTTGAACGGGGTGTGGGGTAATTTTTTCAAAATGAAAATTATATTGGAGGGGGAAGGGGAGTACGTTATTGGCAACAAAGAAGTAGTTTGTTGTTAAAATTCCTTCCCGGGCTGTTTGGCTGTAGTCCAATGTTTTCTGCAAAACCAGATGTTTCGGCAGTGCCATCGACTTCCATCATCAGTGAAAATCAAGTGCGATAACGTGAGGTGGTATACGTTAGTGACTACGGTACTGTGGTTAAGGTTGAAGTAGTTAGTAGAAAGAATTAGTTCCTATGGAAATATTTCATTTCAAAAATGATTTTAAACATAAATCTTTGAACATGGAAGTCATGTATGGTTCTCCATACCGATATTACTGATTGCTTTAGATGCCTTACATATTCTGGAACATAAGTGCTTCACTCTCCTGTGACCGCTTCCATTGTAGACATTTTTTAGTTGCAAACAGAAATATCACTGTTGCACGCCACTATAGAATATCGGTATGGAGAACCATACATGACTTCCATGTTCTAAGATTTATATTTAAAATCATTTACGAAATGAAATGTTTGCATAGAAACTACTTCTTTCCACTTACAGCATCACCCTTAACCACAGTACTGTTGTCACTAACGTGTACCACCACACGTTATAGCATTTGATTTTCACTGATGATGGTAGTCGACGGCACTGCCGAAACGTTTGGTTTTGCAGAAAACATTGGACTACGGCCAAACAGCCCAGGAAGGAATTTTAACAACAAACTACTACTTTGTTGCCGGTAACGTAGTACACATAAAAATTATCCCCTCCCCCTTCAACTATACAACTATAATTTTCATTTATAGAAAATTACCCCCAGCCAGTTCAAATAGCCTCTTCATTTATAGATATTTCATCTACGATTCTACAGTGGATTATTAAGATCTTCTTATCAGGATACTTTATTTATCAAAATTAAGTACTTTACTCTTGTTGCAACAAAAAATGTTTCTGGTAAACTGCCCTTTCCCCCTAACCGATCTTCACCAAAATCAATAGGCTTTGAGCATTCTACAACTCAGGCACATATGTAAAAAATTATTTGATTCTGTTTGAATTTACGCCAGTTACCGTTCGTCATGAAACAATTTTTCTTGTTACAACATAAAATGTTGCCGTTAAACTACCCCTTTCCCATAACCGATCTTCACCAAAATCAACAGGCCTTGAGTACTCTACCATTTAGGGTGTATGCAAAAACTTATTTGATTATGGTTGAATTTAAGGCAGTATCGTTCGTCATATAAAAAATTACCCTTGTTATCATATAAAACGTTGCAGGTAAACTATCCCTTTCTGTTAACTGATCTTCACCAAAATCAATAAGTCTTGAGTTCTCTACAATTCAGGGATGCATGCGAAACATTATTTGATTCTGTTTGGATGTGCGGCAGTCATCGTTCGTCATAGGAAAAATTACTCTTGTTAAAACATTAAAAAGACCCCTGTTAAAACAGGTAAACTACCCCTTCCCCTTAACCGATCATCACCAAACACAATAGGCCATGAGTCTTCTACAACTCAGGCACATATGAAAAAATTATTTGATCTGTTTGAATTTACGGCAGTTATCGTTCTTCATATAAACAATTACTCTTGTTAAAACATAAAATGTGGAAGGTAAACTACCCCTTTCCCTTAACCGATCTTCACCAACATCAACAGACCTTCAGTCTTTTACAATTGATGAACGTATGCAAAACATATTTGATTCTGTTTGAATGTGCGGCAGTTATCGTTCGTCATAGAAAAAAATTACTGTTGTTAAAACATAAAATGTTGCTGGTAAACTACCCCTTTCCCTTTACCGATCTTAACCAAAATTAACAGACATTCCTATCTATAGCTTAGGTAGGTGTGCGAAACATTATTTGATTCTGATTGAATTTACTGCAGTTATCGTTCGTCATAGGAACAATTACCCATGTTAAAACATAAAACGTTGCTGGTAAACTACCCCTTTCCCTAAACCGATCTTCAGCAAAAACAGTAGGTCTTGAGAACTCTACAATTTCAGGGCTGTATGCAAAACATTATTTGATTCTGTTTGAATTTGCGGCTGTTATCGTTTGCCATACAAAATCCCCTTGTTAAAATAAAGAACTTTGCTGGTAAACTAGCCGTTTCCCTTAACCGATCTTCACAAAAAAGAACTCTACTATTTAGAGTTACATGCAAAAAATTATTTGATTATGTTTGAATTTGCGCCTGTTATCGTGTGCCATAAAAAAAATTACCTTTGACTAAAAAAAAAAACGTTGCTGGTAAACTACCACTTTCCCTTAACCGATCTTCACCAAAAACAATAGGTCTTGAGTGCTCTACAAATCAGGGCTGTATGCAAAAATTGTTTGATTCTGTTCGAATTTGCGACTGTTATTGTTTGCCACAGGGAAAATCTATAGATAGACACACACACTTTTCGAAAAATGACTTTTTTTCATGTTTTGAGGGTAGTAAAATCAGAATCTGCAATAATCTCTAATACGATTTTTTTTGCCATCACCATACTTCTATTTCCAAATTACAAAAGCATATTCCGAAAGGAAATTTTATTGCGAACAAATTAACTTCTATTAATTTTCCACGTAGATATGATACTTACCGAGATATTCGAACGAAAAGGCCACAAAACAGGACCCAAAATGTCTATTTTTTCACTCTACGATTTTTCCTGAGTTTAGCACAAGTTTTTTTTCTGGTGCAAACCGAAATTCTCATTACAGGCATCCTTCGGGAGACTTTCCAATAAAAATTTGCGCTCCGACGAGTACAGTCAACCAAAGCATTTTTTTTTTACAGATCCCGACTGGACTATGTGCAACAGTGATAATTCTGTTTGTGATTTTAACCACTAACACAACTTTCTTCATTAAATTTTTTAGTTGAGAAAGATTAGTAGCTGCCTCGCTCGGGCGAGACAGCTTTCCAAAAATTTAAATGCTGTGTACTGTACTTGACAGACTGAACAGGAGTTGTAATACATTAAAGGGTCATGTAGACGCTTGCCGATTAACCCTACGCGAGTTTGTTTAGCTCTGCCCACTATTTTGTTAAGTAACTGTTTACCATAATACATTTTTTTCTTGTCATTCACTGTGTTTTAATATCTTTGCATTAACATACTACTGAAAACACTGTTAACGTCATATTATTTTGTTATTTTCACAAAAATGGAACAAATTGCGTCTATTGGATGCCAGTACAGTATGGTACATGATGCTTTAGTTCGACAGTCTGCCGTAATGTGGCGTTCACGTAACTAATGACAAGCGCGCTCGTTAATAAAAGTTTACACTTTAAGCATTGTTTAGACGCTAAAATTCTTTTCTGAATATTAACGTATAGTGCATTCGCGAAATATAGTAAAAGTAACTGTGTTGTATAAACTTACCAAAAATCAGCCGGCTATCTGGCAAACACGCAAAACTTTCCATGCCACATGTACAATATTTATTTTTAAATTACTAGAAAAATCACTAATTAATCTGTCTTTTTGTTCTTCGTTTTAAATGGAGTCGTCAAAATTACATTTCGCACACAGAACTTAATTAACCTTAAAAAAA
The DNA here is from genome assembly GCA_034769895.1 of Magicicada septendecula. Classification (NCBI taxonomy): domain Eukaryota; kingdom Metazoa; phylum Arthropoda; class Insecta; order Hemiptera; family Cicadidae; genus Magicicada; species Magicicada septendecula. The sequence goes on from CM068376.1 coordinate 103,587,251, forward strand.
ATCATCTATTATTGTTTGTTTAGTAATTATGTATCTTTAGATATCAAAACAGTTTTATGTTATTATTATTAGCGGAGGTCCTACTACTACGCCGTATCCCGCATTTCGATCACCATTTCTCCCTATGCTTCCAGTCATCATCTTCAATAGCTCGATCTCTCGTGATTTTCCTAATTTATGTTCTCCAGTGTTGTCAGTCTTCCTTTTCTTCTCCTGTTTTGTGGTGTGTAAGTCAATGTTTTCTTTGGCCATCGTTTCTCCTCCATCCTCATACTGTACATGACCATACCATAACAACTGTCTGGATTATATTCTTTCTGTTGTTGTAAATACGCACCCTGTTTTCCTTCTTATATCTGCGTTTCTAACATGTTGCATTCTGGAAATATTACACGCTCTTCTTAAGAAGTCCATTTCCACAGTTTCTATCATCTTTTTCTCTTTATCTGAAAGTTGCCATCATTCGCACCCATAAGTTAAAATGGGGTCGACAATAAGTGTGTAGATTGTCAGTTTAGTTTGAAGTTTAATTTTGTTCGACCAAAGTAACGTGTTTAGCAAACGAATAGCCCTTTTTCCCTGTTGTATCCTATTTTTGTTGTCATTTTTTGTTGTTCCATCTTCTGAAATAATGAGTCCTAAATAAGTTATTCGAATTCGCTACACTTTCCGATTCTATGGATTTGCAGATCTGGGTCTTCTTCTTGCGTGTCTCCTATTTTCAGATATTCTGTTTTAGTAGTGTTTATGCTAGACCCCATTTCTCGTACACCTCTTTCAATTTTCCAAACATATTGGCAGCTAAAGGTTGGTACAGGGTCTTGGGGGTTGTATAGACTGCTGATGTCTATACAGTAACAAAACTCTGAGAAATGCCCACTGATTCCTGACAAACGAGTCGGGGGTTCGAGAAATCGAATTCAGCTCTGCCAACAAATCCTAGTCTCACATCCTGGTAGAGATACACGTATCTCGCGCAGCTGCTGGGTACATGGCATACAATGTGTGTGTGTGTTATGTAGCAGACGAGAGAGGGTGAAGGGAGAGTCTCTGGCGTCCTACAAATTTCTGGAGCATATCAGCTAAGGGAGAAAACCCCTACAGAAAATCCTGGCCCTACAAGTCTGAAGGTTGAATCGACGTGCCAGAGACTCGTCATTCAAAGCAGTTTTATAATTTATTTAAATATTCCACGAATTTATCACTTACATTATTAGTTTCACTAAATTGCGTTAATGATTTTAAACGAATGTTTATAATGCTGTATTGTAACTAACTTTTGATAGGACCTTAACCCATGAACAAGCCTGCGATAAAACCAAGTTATATCCTCGTTATAACCAAATCTCTAATGCGTTCCTACCCGTAAAAGCAAGTTTAATTATCTTTACTAAGATACAAAACCAAACAAATCTCGTACTTTCGCTCGAGAAAAGGAGAAGAAAAAAGTTTACTGGACGACTTAAGCATATTATAAGTGCTACCAGTACTGAAAGACGACTCCAAGCGCTCGGGGTAAGAATTCTTAAAAATATAGAAAACAAGATATTATTACGTGAGCACACGAGTAGTAAAATGAATGTCGAAGAAAGGAGCCGTGGACAAGTTTGGAAGAGGCGACAAAAGCAATTTAGCGCGTGTCGGCTTAGAGAAAGTGGTCGCAAAGGACGGTGTGACATATCTTCTACCCACCCTCAGAGAGAGAGAAAGGGACATGTCATAAATCTTGGAGGCGTAAGAGCAGCACATTGTACCAGAGTAACGGGGACGAATAACCGGCTGTTGAGTAGATGTGCGGCGCAAACCCCAAGGTCAGCACCCTCACTATTTACAAACAAAAATGCGTGCGTGAGTAACGGCACAAGGTCTACAAGGCATACAACTATGTCTCCACAAATAGAAAGTTAAGAACGAAATAAATGAACACGTGGTAAGAAGGCGATTTTAAGAACGTCTGAAAATTTAAAAATTAGGTTAGATAATATTGAATAAAATACATTAAATATGATTGATTATGTGATAATACATAAACCAAGGTAAGATAATTATAGATATGAGTATTAATGAATGAAGATTAACGTATGAAGTTAAAATGACGCTACATACGAACTCACTGAGTGCGATAGCAGATGCAAAGTGAGGGGAAAATTTAATGTACGTCTGCTGAAGAGGTATTAGGAAACGAAAGTACAAGTCTCACAGGAAAGCGAAAGTTGCATCGACAATTAGTTGGACTATGGAGGGCGTGGGCCAGCGCATAGGGTGAATGTCCCGCGAAAACCGATCCAACTAGCTAAACGATATGATGTTTAACTTATTAGCGTGTAATTTAAAGACTTTTTTTTGTACATGGAGTTCTTAAGTCACGATGTGACAGTCTAATGACATTAATTACATGTGTATAACCAATGTTAATGAAAATTTCAATAGAAAGGACACTTATGATGCGAAAGTTCGATCGAATGTGCAGCAATAAATTGCTAAAGACGTTATAACGAGCTTTTTATAGACACACAATGATGTAAGATTAATTAATCAAATCTGAGTGGTATAAAGCGAAGTTATCTATAATTATAATGATTTCAAATGAATTGTTAATTGTTCCTAAATAATGTATATAAATTTATAATCGATATAATCAGTATAAATGTTAGTAATAAGTATTGTGAGTGATACTCAATAACAAATAATGAATGTATCAATATGTATTTACAGGTTCGTAAATTGTGTTTTAAATGTTCAAGATAGACTAAGGACATTAACTATCGTAACGATATTTAAACGATACATGAATAATTACATTTCATGTCGAAAACCATTATTTCATGTATTAGGTTATAAGCGGATGACACAGCCATCCACAGTTATTATTATTATTGTAAAATAATCCCATATCTAATTAGATATGCACAATGTGTGAAAATGCGTTCATCCTTCCTCAGATGCACGGCAATAAATTCCCAGAGTTAGTTTACAACAAAATATAGGTAATATATACCCGTATACCCCAAGCAGAGGAAAGTGGGTCAATGACCGTGATCTTATCAGAGGGGACTCCCACAACAAACACAGAGCGCAGAAATCGGATTAGAATGTATTCTGCTGATCCAACATCCAATCCGATTTGGGGACTATGTAACAACCAAGAATTAAAAAATTTTTAATATTATGATCGAAAAGACGTTACATACAGCAAGACACCCCTACACGAGCCGCGAGCAATAAATAAAGAACAGTTTAACGATGTGTCAACTGAACGTTTGCTTCGGACAATACGAATACGCTTCACATAACTTTACAATGGGAAATAAGGTTGGCCGTGACAGACTCGACTCAACCGAGATTTACAGCCTGCAACATGCAAGATAAAAGGAACTATGTCAAGTACCAATTTACGGAGAAACTGTGACGGACACACACTGCAAGGCTAATTTGAAGTGTACCAGCAGTAAGAAAAGGGTGTAAGTACACAATGGTATTTACCCTGTATGAGAACTGACATCGATATCTAAAGAATGGAATCGAACTTGTGCACAGCGGGGGAACGTCTTACTGGCGACAACTGATATTTACGACAGGGAGAAGGAGTGCCGTTTTGGAAACGACGACACGCTGCGTCAGGATAGCTAACGGAAAATGGTCAAGGATAGTGAAACAATAACGAAATACGACACATTGTTCGCGTGAGAACAGCAGCAGGGTCCGGAGTACGCTTAGACAAAGACCTGATCGACAGCCGAGAAATTGCTCTTGTTCCAGGAAAAGAGTACGGAGGCCTTCGACGCGAACTTGTGGGGAGACAGGATACCCAATCACAACCCAGCATCTACCCAGAGGACAGGTGGAGAGGACCGTCGTCATCATGGCAACGGGAACGACGAATGAGAAGTGAAGAACGATAGTCTTGCATAAGGGTAGGAGTTCTTCTGTCCTATCATGTTCGACCTGAGGCGTGTCTTCCAGAAGATTGCATTGTGGTAAACGATGCTTGATAAAAACTGTTTGCAGAGCACGCGGGAGGACAGTCATCATATATTTCCAATCACGTACTTTTGGACAGTCTTCATACATTTTTCAACAGTCTTAATACAATTTTCGAGAGTCTTCTTATAATTTTCGGTCAGTCTTCTAATAAATTTCTCAATCGTATACTTTAACAGTCTTCACGGAACTAAATCTTCTAAGTCTTAATACAGTTCGATTAACATACGGACAGCAGTGGGACTTTGAAACTCTGCTACGCGGTATATAATTAAGTGACTTAAACATTTCGATATTGGCGAGTATCCGGTAATAGTGTACCTACAGCGACTAAATCATGCGACATACGCCAGTGCTTAATAACTCTAGAGTTCTTTATTATACTCAGTTACCGCTAAATTCAGAACTGAACTAACCAATCGCAGTTTCATCAATAACCGACGCGCAGAACTATTGTTAATGTTTTACCGGACAACGAAATCGTAACGTTGTACAGTGCGAAGCGATACAATATAATTTGGAACAATTACACCACGGTATCAAAGACACTATACATTAATGTACACACAAGAAGTTCAACAATAGACAGTCAGATATATACACCATAGTTAATGATGAACTTTCCCACACGACACATGATTTCATAGACTCTAACAGTAACAGCCGAATCAACAGAAAATACACACAGCGCGAGTGAATCTGATCCGCGTGTGTTGAGTGTTAGTGACATCACAGCTACGCAACTTCACACATATGGACCACCAACGAGAAGGAGTTACACCGATGGAAATATCGGATAAATCACTTTACAAGTAATCTTTATACTATTCTTATCATAAGAACTCTACTGTCCTGTCTCTTTTCAAGAAAACACCCTTGAGTATTTAAATTAAATATGATAAATATAATTAACGCTATTCATCTGAGGCAAGCAATGAACGCATTAGTATAAGATTTATTGTTTGACTATTTGTGTTTTTCTATATATCGATTGTATTATATATGTATGTGTATGTTTTCCAGCAAACAACGTATTGGATTCGCATTGTAATTTGATATATATACATGTGCTCTTTTTAAGAATGTATTTACAGGGAATCATCCATATTTATGTATTGAAGTCTCTTTATTTAATGATGTTAATAAATAAGTGATTATTTTATCCAGAATATATGCGTTCATTATTGTCAAAGTTACCTCAGAACAAGAAAGTAATGGCACTTGAATGATTTATAGTAGTTATTATTAATTTATACAATAATTAGAGTCTCAATGCAGTAATTATGCTAACATAAAAGAACTAACGTATCACTTAGCTTCAATCAGTTGATATGAGTAACCTAATTGAGTGATTACACGATCTGATTTTACAAATTAGTATAATTACATAATTAATTAATTATTGTTGGCATAATTAATCCCCAATTGAAGTTGTATTTGGCGCCCAACGAACGTGGGGCTCGGTAATCACAGATTAATTAATTAAATCACGGTTAGCATAATAAATAATTGCACAATCTTTGTATTTGGCGCTCCAGAACACGGGGCGTAATAGGGATCAACTCCTATATCTTTGTAGTTAACTGGGTATATTTAGGTCTCAGAGAATCAATCAATTTATGTAATTTTCACAAATGAAGGTAAGATGTTTGTTAAAATAAATTTTTTTATTATCTGTGTTCACAGTTTCCTGCAGTATTAGCTAAATTTTCTGAATAGAAAATAACAACTCTGAACACTAACATCGAAATTCATATAGGAGACAAAATAGTGATTTAAAATAGTTACGTTAAATGTAAAATAAGAATTAATAATAACGTAACGTGTAAAATAATTATTGTGTGTTGTATGAAGATCTAATTACAAGAATTTGAAGCTTCTACAATAGATGTAAAATTTTTGTAAGTACATCCAATTTAAAATCACATGAGTTTTCAACTTCGGCAGCAGTCCGTCAAGGTGATGTTCTTAGTCCACTACTTTTCATAATACTAATGGATGATGTAATACAAAGCTCCAAGGCCAGAATTACAGGATTCCATGTTGGGAATTGGAGGCTTCGGCCCATTTGAGCGGGGGCTATTGCGTTTGCAGATGATGTAGCCTTACGGTACAGACGAGGGACTCCAAGGAAACATTTGGGTGGAGGAGCTGGAAAGAAGAAGATTGAAAGTAAGTTTGGCAAAGACGAAGATAATGACCCAGTTCACCACCGGATTATTTCAAAGGGAAGCATCTGGAACATGTCCAAGATTTCAAATATTTAGGCTCCATAATAAGATCACATGGTAAAATCAATTCGGAAATTAATCCAAGAGTAAGCAGTGGCTCGAGACTTGTCCATGCACTAAAGATCGAGTAACAGAAATTTCGAAGAAGTTTAAGATGACCATTTTCAAAAACACGTATGTGCCAATTCTTACTTGTGGGGATGAAACCTGGGCTCTAACTGAGAAGCATCTAAACTCTTTACAAGCTATGGGGATGAGATACCTCAGGAAGGTTGAAGGAAAGAGAAGAAGAAATTGAATCAGAAGCACTATTATGAGAGTGTGTCTTAAGACAGTACCTTTAAAGATTAAATTAAGAAAACACAGTTGTAATGGTTTCACAACGTTCAACACAACGTTCAGAGATGGAAGGGTATAGACTTCCAAAACAGCTGTATGAGACAAGAATTGCTGGGAGAAGACACAGGGGCCGGAGAGGAGTGACTTGAGAGGACAATGTGAGGTGCTCGCTGCCGGGGCTGGGAGTACAGTGGAATGAAGCCAAGACCCTGCCTGGCCTCCCATAGACCACTGCGGCGAGATTTTTTTAAGTTTAACCATTATCTTGTACAGCCTTATATGTTAATGTAAGCTACAATATTTATTAGTTTAGATAATTTGAAAGAAAAATATATTATAAAGGTAGAACAACTAGGAACGTAAACTATGCTTACCTCGTAATTTGTGATATTCCCCCTGGTCCCATAGATTTTATTTCGATACACACTGAGATGGCTGAGCCTGCGTAGCTTATGGACAGTATAACTTTTCAGTCTCAAGAGATAAGTTGACGGAAATAAAAATCCATGGCTTTAAATTAACTTAACTGATATTACAGTTTAGGTAAATCAGTAAAACTCTTTTTTGAAACCATGAAGTGAGTGAAGTCTAAAATTCTGAAAAATAATTGTTGCCTTTTCCTGCTCAGAGATGTTTGTAATAAATATACTGTATTTTTGAAACTGGATATACTGTAACTTACTATACTTATAGACTAGTACTTTCATATATATTAATTGATGACTCGTTGGGCACTTGGTGAAACATATTAATACAAAGATTTTTAAAAATATATAAACACTTGGTATGTTTCACAATTTTTATTTAACTCTCACAGCTGTTTAGACTTCTTGAGCCATTGTCAGAGAGATGAGTCAACACTAAACAGAGGATGTAAGGGTGGTAGTGGACATCTGTTTAGAGCGTGTATCGGAAGATGTGTGAGGTGTGAAAATGGGGGTGGTTGCAGGAGCTAACGGAAGGTCAAGTGTCTGTAAAAACTAAATATAATCTGAATGCAAAATATAAAATTAACTAAACTAAATAACATCTTTTAATAAAAGAGATACAGAGAATTCAGTTTGTTCATTAGTTAATTTTTTGTTATTTTTTATTGCTTTTTTAATTTCTAGAATTTCTAACAAATCCGTTTATTTACCTTTTTGTGTGTTGTGGAGTAGTGTTATATTTTTGGTGTCTCTGAAGTGATTGTGTTGTAAGCAATGATCTGCAAAACCTGTATTGGCTGTATGGGTTAAAATCGCCTTCTTATGTTCAGAAATGCGATGTTCAAAAACATGGCGGAGGGTGGATTTTCCAGAGTTCCTGATCTGCCACCTGAGGTGCTAGATCCAAATGTTTTGTCCATCGCATGGTTTCTACGTAATTAATAAATTAGAAAAAATAGAGATAAATAAATAATGAAAAAAGAAAGCCCTCAAGTACTCTAAGAGCGTCGGGGTCGGAATGAACAAGAGTCAGTCAAGAGAAACTAGACAGGAAGGATTAAAATAAGGGATCTCACCCTCAAGTTGAAGCAAAGTGAGAATCCAACGAGGGCACATCGGGATTGCCAAACAAGATATGGACCCCTCATATAACGACAACTGTGATTACAATTTACAGTATAATTAATTTAATATTTATAAATTATATGTGCATCAAGAAATATACTGTAACAAATGTGTTTAAATGTACAGTATTCAGTTCTATTTATCAGGATGTCTTAGTGTACGTAATGCGAAATGTACGAGGTTTTTATCAAAACGTTCATGAAGTTCTTGTTTATTTTAAAAATGATGTCTCCATTCATCGACACTTATACTGCCCCTTCAAAGTAGTCTCAGTTGAATGTAACACGTTTAAGTGAACCGTTTTGCAGTCTTCAGAATATTTCAAGGATGCACTTTTCGGTGCAGTCTTGAGCTCGCTAAGGGGTTTTCGTGTTACATCTTCAACGGTCACGAAACGTCGTCCTTTCGTAGAAATTATCACTATTGGGAGGAGGAAAGATCGTGTTGGGACACATCTCATCTGGTGAATACGGCAGTTACCATGTCATCATTATGACGTGACGTTTTCTTTTGCCCAGCCTGGCAAAATTCTTAACACACAATGAGAAGCGTCCGGACGTGTTATTAGGCTGCGATTTTCATACACTATTATTCAGTAAATCAGACCGTTTTCTACGAGTAGCTTTATACAAATGGCGTAAAATGTCCGAATAGTTCTCTTTATTAACCACAGCCCATAGCGATGAAATTTCGTGGAACACAAAACTCATTTACGGCAGCCTTTGAAGCTTTTAAACCGCTTGTTCACGCACAGCAGTCTCGCCAGATGCCTTCTAAAAACGTTTATCAGGACAGAGCAGTTTATCTCACAATTTGTAAAAAGTTTAATCTATGTTCTTCAATTTTGCATTGTATGCGTATGACAAAAAATCGCCTATTACACGTAAGGACGACTTACTGAATTAGCTGTAAAATCTAAACTACGCATTAAATGGGGCAAAAATTGTAGACGATGTCATTAACGTGTCTACCAGTATCACAAAAAAAAAGTTTTTTAATCGGACACAACACTCGTAGCGGTGGAAATTGCAAAATTGCCCGAACTTTTTAATCAAACCTCATAATCATGCATTATGGAATGATAACACACTGTACTCGAAGGCAGATCTTCGAGTATCCACCTGTACTCGAAAGCATTCACCAAGACGAATATATAAAATATTTTTTGAGACCGATGAATGAGTGAGACAAGCTAGAGTAAGTGCAGTTTACGTGAACAACACGATGACCAAGTTAGCCGTTTTGTGGTATTAAAGTCTGAAACACTAACCACAATACTGTATCTTACTGCCACTTCGTAACTGAATCGGCCGCCTAAAAATATCTGATATCGCACCCTGATTCTAATAACTTATTTTCAGAGTACGCCAAACCATAGGCCTATCAGACTCGCTCCGCGTTACTACTGACGATCACGACGATGACAAGAGGCAGAAGAAGCAGAAAAACGACAGGACGAGAAACACAGACAGGAAAGAGAAGAGGGAGAAGAACGACAATGCTGGAAACAGAAGAAAGACAGAAAAAACTAATTTTTTCACCTGAAGGACGACAAGCAGATGAACGTAAGCTGAAGCTTAATCGATTACAGGGCCGAAAAACGCAACTTGAGTCTATAGTGTGCTTGCGAATTGAACACGTGACCACTAGGTTACAAGCAATGCCGTATCATACACAGTGATCTACTAAACCCCAAAACTCTATTAGATAATTCATTTTTCTACCTTGATGAGAGAGTTCTTCTTACGTATAACTTGTCTTGACTATATGTAGGCTACCTTACGTGTGCTTCACAAAGATAAGTATCACAAAGGTACTTAATCACACGTTTTATTTTACATTTACTAATTAGCCAAACGTTGTCTAAATAATAAACATAAATTTGCAGATATTCACAATATACGTCTAATAAAAAGTAGACAAAAAACAATATAAATATATGGGAGAATGTCAACACAAACAAACACAACAAAATTAAACGTTAATTAAATAACAAATTCAAATAGAAACCATATAAATTATTCAAAATTTTATGCTAATTAAAATATCTAAATAGACTAATTTTCATTTACTTATTTAACCCCGGTACTCGTGGGGAAAAAATTCAAAATTTTCGACATAATTCTCGTGTTAAAAACCCTCGTCCAGAAAAAGGCCTCCTGGGATGGTGAAGAGAAGGAGACATTCACCTCGGTTGATAAGGAAAGATTCTTGACATCGTCTATGCCGGTTCTATCTACTATGCCGTCTGTGCTACAGTAGGTGGTTGCGAAACGGAAGGAAACTGACTTCACAAAAGTCAGTCCCTGCATGGACCAGCAGTACAGGAAATCAGAACAGCCGCAGGTGGACTACTGATCCAGACCCTAAACTATCAACAGGGTTCGAGTTTCCATAAACTGCAGACGATAGAGGACATAGAGGCATAAGTCGTTCCTCGTACCACCCTGACCACACAAAGGCGTGTTAGTGTGGAAGGACCTGCTGAACTGCTCAGAGGAAAGCACAAAAGGCGTCATCGCATGTCGGTGACTAACGGTGCGGATCGATGGACACACGCACCCATCTACGTCCCACGTTCTAGCCTTCAACAGAAAAACTTTACCGGGAAAAGTGAGTGCAGGAATTCAAAAGCTGAGCGCGAGAGCATTCATTCCTCAGCCGATGCAGTGTTTTCAGTGCTTGCGTTTCCGCCACACTGCATCAAGATTTGCTCGAGTGAAGAGATTATTTTGTGGGACGACGTGTAGTGACGATCCCTGTGTTAAACCAATGAAATGTGTCAATTGCGGTGGTCAACATTCGTCTACATCCCGCAATTTCCCTGTCTATAAGCAAGAGATGGCTTTTCAGGAAGTAGGCTACGTAACTCATTTGCTCAGCCAACCAGGGCAAAATCAGCTATGCACAGGCTGTAAAATCAACAGCGTCACCAGCCCATATTGTAAGAGAGGTTACCTGCGGTAACCCGTTTCATCGAGCGTTATTTTTCTGAGTTGTATAAAAAAACAGAAATCCATAAAGGTATTACGGCTGATACGGACACGCAAACGGTGCAAAAGGATAGTTTTGACGGGTCTACCAGCAGACCCATAGCCTACTTCGTTGGCAAGAAGCGCGGGCATAAACATTGTGAACGCACCTGCAGCCACCTCCTGTGGGGATGAGAAGGTGAGGGGATTCCGCGTCCATCGCCCTGTCCTCCCAGATACACTAGGGAGGATTGTTAAAAATCGGAGACAAGACCAGGAGAAGAGATTCGGATTGGAGTTCAGCTTGAATGCCGCCGTTATACGCACGCCGAAACAATTGGACGTGGACCGTGCTAATTGGACAGGCTTCGAGATTGCTTGTGCACCTACGAACGTCTGTGGAAATATAGGAAAAGGGATTCACAGTTTCAAAGCCGGTACCATCGCAGCAGCTACGGTGGATATCCCGTGGATAGGTGGTCGTTCATCCAGACCACCGGTATCGTGGTAGAACAACGCTGTGAAAGATACAATAAGAAAGAAGCGACGGGCCCTAAACAGGTAAAAACCAACGCCGACCGAAAATAATCGCATCGATTTTAAGCGACTTCGAGCCGCCGCTTGCAAAACAATATTCGTTGTAAAACGGTCGAGCTGGAAACCTACGTCTCGACCATAACATGGTCGACCTCATTGACAGAAGTATGGAATCAGAACAGAGCAATTGCTGGCACTTCAGTCTTTAAGCCAGTCACAAACCAGAGCACGATGGTGAATTGATTTGCAACTCTGATGAAATTGCTGACATCTTGGCTGCTAGATATAGGCTACAGGTCAGTAGTACAGAAAGTTATCCTCTCAATTTTTTTCCCAAGGAAAGAAGAATTCGAACACGATTTTGACTTCAAAAGTGAAGGGTACAGGAGCTATAACGTGCACGATGAGGGAATCACAATCCGCTGTCCGGACTGGCGGTGACACTGCGGTGGGTCCGGACGACATTCCTTACAGCACCATATGTCTAATGGCGGGTAGCTACGGCTACATTACTGGCACTCTAAAACGTCATATGGGCGCAAGGGGAATATCCAAATCCATGGAAGGAGGCGATTGTCATTCGGCTTCTGAAGTCCGGAAAGGATTTCTTAAAAGCTGGAAAATATCGTCCAGAATCGTTGACGTTCTGACTAGGAAAGTTATTGGTGAGGATGGTAAACAGACACCCGGATCACCTGGTATACGGTCAGACCATTCTACTACTGTTCAACTGGTTTATCTGGAGAATGCAGTTAAGAATAGCTTCATCAAAAACAATCATATGGTTACAATATTCTTCGATTTGAAGAAAGAGTTCAACGAAACGTGAAGATTTAACAGCATTCAACAACTATGTGGTTTTCAGTTCAGAGGTGAACTGCTTAAATTTATCTTCAGCTTTCTCACAGACACGAGTTCCCGTATTCGGGTCGGACAATCACTGTTGGCCCCCCAGGAGTTGGAAAGTGGAGTACCTCAGGATACCCGTTGAGCGGCACGCTTTTTACTATCGTCGTCAACGGGATCTTTGAGGCATAGGATCGCCAATTGGGAAGTGCTTGTATGTTGACGATCTTGCACTGTTCCAATGGGCCAAAAGAATGACGATGGTAAAGCATAACCTGCGAAACGCTATAGACACGTCGGTAGTAAATGCTAACAACACAGGCGTTTTCTTTTCGGCAACGAAGGCGATCTCTGCCCACTTCTGTCGAAAGCATGGGAGGCACCCGGACCCTACGTAACCACAGAGTGTATCATTAAATTTCTGAACATATCTTTCGACAGATATCTCACCTGGAATGCACATCTGGATGACCTGGCTGCAAGGTGTAAATCTTCTTTAAACGCAATCAGGTGAATGTCCCATATGACCTGGGAAGCAGATAGAGAAATTTTTTTCGCCTGTACGCCGTGCTAGTGTTATCCAAAATGGATTACGGATGCGTGGTGTACTTTTCAGCCAGGAGGTCGTAATTGAAAAGCTGAATTCCGTCCACAACGTAGGGGTGCGCTATGCCGCAGGGGCGTTCCGCACTATTCCTGCACAAAGCTTAGGCCTATATTGTAAAGCAGGAATGACGTGGTTTGATCTGCGACGTCAAATGCTCTTGCTGACATACGTCGCAAAAACATTAACACTACCAACCACAAAATCCACATGTTCTTGGCGAACACCAGACTTGATAGAGTATACGACCACCATTCGATGTTCACGCAGACCACCGAACCTTTCGTGCCCTCGAAATAGCACACATTGAGGCGCCGATGGTCCAAGCGTACGTTCCGTGTAAAGTGCCTCCCTGGCTGCACCGCAAACGAAATTGCCGTTTGTATGTCGCCAGTAAAAGCAAGAAATTGTGCCACCCAGCTGAACTGAAACTCCTGTTTAGATCAGTCCTTGTGGAATACGTAGAGGAACGCACCACTGAGTACAATGATGGGTTGAAGACGGAGAGCAGAGTGAGTAATGGGTTTGTCATCGACGGCGCCTTCTACTCCTGGACGCTGACTAAACGGACAAGTGTATACACCGCCAAACTGTACGCGATATACAGGAAATTTGTTATCTGTACGGTTTCACAGAATTTTGTAACTGCTTTGGTAATCCGGGCACAGTGGATCCATTATTACAGCAGATAATGGCGTTATGCCATGCTATAGAAGACCTCGTTTCATCTTTTACTTTTGTTTGGTATCCCGGTATGTAGGTATTGAAGGTAACGAAGAAGCTGACGCTGCGGTATACAAAACTCTGTTAGCCAGCCGGTAGTGATATACTAATATTTAGTTAATCAACGGACACGTCATGGACAACAAAATCCAAGAAGATCCAGTTTCTTATAAAACAGTTCCTGACAGTGGGCTGGAAGAACGGATGATGAAGAATAGCTTGTATGGGTGACCCAATTCTAGTTTTATCCACTCCACTGTATAGATAGAAACTAAATTAATATAGAATATTGAACTTTCAGTTGTGAAACTTACTTGTTTTCTCCGGTATGGCAAACACATACACACACAAAACCACAGCTACACCAACATAGATACTAATCTTGAGATATTACACTACTTACCCAAAAGTCGAAAACTTAACACAGCAGAACAATATGAAATATACAAAGACTACACAACACAACCAAACAGCATACTTAACGACCAATTACACTATAAATCACACACACTTTTTGACACAATTATACATAAAACAAACAATAATTCGGATCGCCGCGCCAATCCCCTTCCGCCACACACCACCCACATTCAAATTTGACCCAGGTGTTGATGATCAATGTTCCACTAGAAAAAGTCATTAGGGTGTGAAGCAAAAACATGAGGTACAGAGTTCTATAAATCAGAACAGAGATTATATTATACTGATGATCTAAACATTACTGGAAAAGCAGGATGGATCAGTAAAATGCTTCCTGTCAATTGATGAAGCTTCTAAGAGAAGCTTTATATAATACATTGACTTCTCATTCGAATAATAAACTGTATGAAACATGCATGAAGCCACCTGTTACCTAGTCTACTTTGTGTGTGTGTGTGTGTGTGTGTGTGTGTGTGTGTGTGTGTGTGTGTGTGTGTGTGTGTGTGTGTGTGTGTGTGTGTGTGTGTGTGTGTGTGTGTGTGTGTGTGTGTGTGTGTGTGTGTGTGTGTGTGTGTGTGTGTGTGTGTGTGTGTGTGTGTGTGTGTGTGTGTGTGTGTGTGTGTGTGTGTGTGTGTGTGTGTCAACTTTGTAAGTTGAAAATTTTCTTATGATCAAGTTAATAATAGGGCCCACAGAAAGGAAAAAAGACAGTGGTTGCACACATTCTAGTCAATAGGAGAACTGCTTACAAACTAATTGTATATTAAAGGGATAGTCAGTAACCACATTCCTATAAAATACTTCAAAAATAAACCAGTACAGTTGGGAAATACTGGAAAATCGATGAAAATTTAGATTCAATTGTTAATTATTTTGCTCATTACCTCTACCAATTTACAACAGATTCCATGTTCAAATGATGATACTATTATGAGAAGACAATAAAATTAAATGAAGAAGATGATGATGATGGTTGTAGGGATGGTGACTTCTGCTTTACAATTTTATCCTAAGCCCTCATCCTATGCCAGATGTGCTGTTTTGGGCCCTGCAGGAGGGCAAATAATTGCTTGCCTAATGCCAGAAGAGGTCAGAATTACAACTTAAAACTTGGGACTATGCAGCAAGTTTGTCCACCCCTCCCTTCCTACATAAAGACTACTAGACATGTTAAACACCGCAACAGACTGTTGTGCTAGATGTTTAGTTACTTTTAATTCATTTATTCAGGTTTTAAATTAATATTAGGGTGAAAAATAGATTCCAATTTCTTTTCATGCAAGTAATGCCTTCTCATTACTTACACAATAATGTAAGTAATGATACGGGTACGTTTTTTAATTGAGATGTAAAAAGATGCAGACAAAACGGTTGAACAGGTTAGTTTTATCTGATACAGTTGACAGGCTTTCCAAATGGATAAAAAGTAGCAGAAATTGGGAAAAGAAATTTTAAATAGATCAGGATCAATCATTATTTGAATTAAGATATCTCCTTCAATCTGGTTGCTTGCTCCAGCCATTCTGACTTCTTAATATTTACCAGAGCATTCTTAAAAATCATTGCTCTATAGATATAAATAATATGGTACATTCAGAACTATGTTATCCAACATGTTTCTTATGATATCTTCCTTTATATTCCTTTACTGCTAAGGTCTTCAGTTTTTTCTTTGTATAGTAATCTACTTGTTTAATTGCCAAATATTAAAAACTCACCTTCAAAACTGATAATACAGTGTATAATAAGATAAAAGAATTTTCAAATCCATGTATTATATAAATACATATTATTTCAGTATTCAGTATACCACAAGTACAGGATGGGTGCAATCCCAGAGACGGGTGAGGAGATTTTTAGAAGAAAGTTTCATTCGTGTAAGAGAGGGCGTTTTTCTTACATAATAAATCTACCATTATGTTAAAAAATTCTATTTTCTTTCAGCACTCACTTTTGCAGGGGTATTTTTTGACATTGTAATATGGTATTTGGTACTTGTGCAGAGACGTTGATTTACATGTTTCTGAAGAAACTGTTGAAACGGGAAGAAAGGCAACTGTAAAAGCAATCCAGATGTTCCAAATGAAAGGTGAATAACGAGATTAAGCAAAGAGAATCCAGTCACATAGACATGAACAAGCAGTACGTTGAGTTTTGTGATACAACTGAATTTTACATGTATGCGTGCATGTACGCACGCACGCACACACACACACACACACACACACACACACACACATACATGCATGCTCGTGTGTGCACACAAACAGAATTGTATAACAGTAATGTATTACTGTAATGCTAGTTCACCTTATTCGCATAATTCATACAAGATGTTATTAGTACAAATTATGAACATGTAGATAATACAGTTATAAGCAAATCTACTTACTATTGTTACAGAGTATAATTGCATTTACTTACCAGTCATGTTAAGCCTACTATAATTTCAGTGGTACTGAAGTTTTGTGTAATTATGATAACAGACCCTAAAAATTCTTCCAATACATTTGGACTCATTCACATGTACAGAAAAATAGAATAAACTGCAGTCATTCTTATTATTTTTTTATTTCTTTTTAATTAAAAGCATATGCTGAAACTTATCAAAAACAACATAGGCCTACCCAAAGAAATAAAATGGAATCTTTACTATCCCTTATGTATAACAATTTTGCTAGTGTATATTGTTAACGAAATGCAAATATTAAAAATTATAGGTATTATATTATTATACAAAGTAAAAAAATTGTATTTTCTGTAACGGAAGTTTTCTGAATTCCATTCCAGATATTGCCATGTTCACTATGCCTCCATTGTCTTGTCTCCCCTGAACTCTGAACTAAATGCTACCACATTACACGCTCCACTTTAATCAACACTTTTACCAATTCCTACCTTAATTTTGCTCTTGGTTATCTTATTGAACATCATCCCTATACCTCCAGTTCTTTTAGGGTGAAATCTTTTATGTACCTCCAGTTCTTTTATGTTGTCCAATTTTGACAAAATAACCTCACTCTTCCTCTCAACACGCCCATACCATCTTAAGTTCATCTTCATCCTGTCAAACCAATCAAGTATATTGGCATCATAAATTTATTGATTTATATCAATAAATATACTTAAACAAATTAAAAACAGATTTATTTAAATTTTATATATATATAAAGTAGGATCACTTGCAATGAAACATTCCGCATTGTGGAGCATTCATAAACATTCCTTAAATAAATTCAATTCAATAACTATTTCTTATTTTAAAAACAGAATCTTTTTATAGTTATAGGTTTTATAAAAAATTGTGATGTGTACATAGTGTAGTAGTAATTGTATTTAAAGTAAATTTTTAAAGATATTTAATCAATGTCTCACAAGTCAAAATCATAATTCCTAAGTACATCCTATTTTATTTCAAAAAATGACCAAGAACTTGTCAAGGTCAGCAAATCTCTTGATTCAGTCTATCAGGTGACAGCATTTGTTTGTATAGTTAAACATCTTGTAATGTCAAATTACGTTGAGCAACAGCCCTATGTATAATTGGATATATTAGGTGAAGCAATTGAAATCATTATATACCGGTATATTTAGTTCATAAATGAAAATTATTTCAAGAATACATAGCATAATGTTCCCATAGTTTGTACATAGCATGATAAAACTGTATATTGATTACATAGCCTAATTCAGATTGTAATCTAAACTAACCTCATATCATTAATTGCTGTGACAGACTATAATAGTCCTCCAGGTTCAGAAACTACTATTTGACAACAAACCTTACACGTGAAAAGTACTCTTACTTATAATTATTGAATTATTGTTACTTTTAGTAAATAAAAGTAAACATTTTGTTATTCCAGTTAATTCTTGCAATTACAAAAGTTAAATTATCAATGAAAAATCTCCAAGCAGGAAAGTTTCTACAATATTTTTTATTTATTTTCAAAATACCTTTATACCATATTGGTGTCGGGTTACATCGACTACACTATATACACAAATTTTTTCCATCTTACTCTATCCATTGACAATGTCTTCACTTCACTCCAGCCCAATCTTCTTTCTCTTAAAATATTTCCCATCATTCCATCCCAAGTCAGTCTCGGTCTTCCTCTCTTCTTTCTCCCACCTGATTTTGCCTCCAAACCTGTTTTACCATTCTATCATTATCCATTCTCTGCATGTGTCCCCACCAGCATAGTTCTCTCTGTTCAATAAAATCCAGAATCGATATCATTTCTAAATCCTCTCTTATTTGTGTAATCCTAACTCTATTCTTCTGTGTTACTCCTACTACTCTCCTAACATATTCCATTTCTGCTGTCTGGATTTTACTTTTTTGGCTTTTGGATAGCACCCACATAGCCATTATGTTAAAACCGGTCTATATACTGTTTTATACACGCTGATTTTCGTTTTTCTATATATCTCCTTCTTATATATAAATCTATTATTTAATGCACAGTATACTTTTATTGCTTTTTCAATTCTTTCATTTAATGCGGCCTCTTGATTCCCATTACTATCTACTATAATTTTAACTTTTCAAAATTTTGTACTTGGTGCTGGGATAACAGGTTTAAGTAGGCCTACCTCTTAATTACCTTCAATTAATTTAAGGAATTCTTGACAACTCACTGACATGTCCTCTGAAACAAAGTTCTCAAGCATTAAAAATGCTGTGTTCATGAAACAACACATTCTTCAAGATGCTAACAATCCTTTTGAAGGAAAGATGCATCATTGGGTCACTAACAGTGTACACTTAATTTCCTTTAAGAGACCAGGAGCTGAAGAATTAGACTACCCATGGTTGACAACTAGAATGTGCATCCTCACAAAGAAAATACTAATTTCCTCTTAAACAGCAAAATTTTTACGAACTGGCTACAAATGGCAGCCTACAGTTCAGTTCATCTTTTACTGAACTATTACATATTTATTACTGCAAAAATGACAACAGTATCATCCTGATTGTCTCAATGGGAAGACATAGAGCCTCTGCAATTTTATTGCTTTTTGGCATGTTCATTGCTGATGCCAAGAGTAAACAAATTAGAAATGGATAAATATTGGGCAAAGCATTTGTTATTACTAATGCCGATATTTCCCCAAATTAGGAATAATTTCCCCAATTTACCGATTTAAACTCATTCTGTGTCTGTTACTGTTTTGTGGCAATTCGACCCCTTCTCAAGATAGCCTTGTAAAAATACGGCTTATAGTGGAACACGCAAGAAAAAAATTTAGAGAAGCCTTAAATTCATTTGAATATTTAATAATAGATGAATGTTTGTTGCTATTCAAAGATTGGCTCTGATTCAAGCAGAGATATCAAAAAAAGTAGCTGTTTCGGTATTAAAATATTTGTTCTTTGTGATGTAGAAAGCAATTAAATTATTGTTTACATAGTGTAAACTCTGACTGAGGAAAATCAGGTGGTGTTGTAGTAAGTTTGTTGCTGCCATATTTGAACAAGTGTCACACCATTTATCTCGATAATTGGTATTTGATTCCAGATTTTTTCTTATGGCTCAATGAGAAATTGACAAAGTGATTTGGTGATTGATTGACAAAAATTCCGTTGGTACAGTAAAAAAAAATCGGGCAGTCGTGGGACTGCCGACAGAAGTGTTAACTTAAATAACATTTTCTGACATCCAGACCGGTCGAACTCCCGTGCTAGGACTCTGTCAGAGACCTCGCCGGGGTACGGAAGGTTCTCCGAACCCCGGGAAAGCCGTCGACATGCTGGGGGAGGAACGGTGAATCTAGCTCGGCCGTTTTTCGCGAGATCCCACCTAAGACCCCTCGGGTTCCGTGGACGGACTCCGGGGAATGCCCGTCGGACGACTCCCGCGCGATTTCCTACGCGGGAGGTTTCCCCCAGTATGCCGGGACACCGCCTGCTTTTTCCGGCATCCAGACCGGTAGAACTCCCGCGCTAGGACTTTGTCAGAGACCTAGCCGGGGTACAAAACGTTCTTTGAAACCCCGGAAAGCCGACGACATGCTGGGGGAGGAGCTGGGACTCTGACCCTGCCGTTTTTCGCGAGATCCGACCTAATACTCCCCCGGTTCCGTGGACGGACTCCGGGGAAGGCCCGTCGGACGACTCCTGCGCTATTCTGTATGCGGGAGGCTTCTACCTATGCTGGGCAATCGCCTGCTTTTTCCGGAATCCAGGCCGGTCGAACTCCCGCCTTAGGACCTTGTCAGAGACCTCGCCGGGGTACGAAGGTTTTCCGAAGCCCGAAAAAGCCGTCGACATACCGAGCGAGGCGCTGAAACTCTGGCCTGACCGTTTTTCGCGAGATCCAACCTAAGACTCCTCGGGTTCTGTGGACGGACTCCGGGGAAGGCCCGTCGGGCGACTCCCGCGCTATTCCCTACGGGGAAGGCTTCTACCTATGCCTGGACACCGCCTGCTTTTTCCGGGATCCAAGCCGGTTGAACTCCCGCACTAGGACTTTGTCAGAGACCTCCCCGGGGTACGAAAGGTTCTCCGAAGTCCGGGAAAGCCGTCGACATGCTGGGGGAGGAGCTTGTACTATGGCCCGGCCGTTTTTCGCGAGATCCATCCTAAGACTCCCCGGGTTCCGTGGACGGACTCCGGGGAAGGTCCGTCGGACGACTCCCGTGCCATTCTCTATGCGGGAGATTTCTACTCATGCTGGGCCATCGACTGCTTTTTCCGGCATCCAGGCCGGTCGAACTCCCGCGCTAGGACTTTGTTAGAGACCTCCCCGGGGTACGAAAGGTTCTCCGAAGTCCGGGAAAGCCGTCGACATGCTGGGGGAGGAGCTTGTACTATGGCCCGGCCGTTTTTCGCGAGATCCGTCCTAAGACTCCCCGGGTTCCGTGGACGGACTCCGGGGAAGGTCCGTCGGACGACTCCCGTGCTATTCTCTATGCGGGAGGTTTCTACTCATGCTGGGCCATCGACTGCTTTTTCCGGCATCCAGGCCGGTCGAACTCCCGCGCTAGGACTTTGTTAGAGACCTCCCCGGGGTACGGAATGTTCTCCGAAGCCCGGAAAAGCAGTCGACATGCCGAGCGATGCGCTGGAACTCTGGCCTGGCCGTTTTTCGCGAGATCCGACCTAAGACTCCTCGGGTTCCGTGGACGGACTCCGGGGAAGGCCTGTCGGACGACACCAGCGCTATTCCCTACGCGGGAGGCTTCTATCTATGCCAGGACACCGCCTGCTTTTTCCGGCATCCAGGCCGGTCGAACTCCCGCGCTAGGACTTGGTCAGAGACCTTCCCGGGGTTCGGAAGGTTCTCCGAAGCCTGGGAAAGTCGTCGACATGATTCTGAGTGCAATATGTTGTTTCATATATACAAAGTTTATATATATATAAAACTCATGTAACCTTTTGTAAGAATTCGAACGTCTTTTATTTGATGTTTTTGGCATTGACTTAATTTTTTCACTTTTCTTTTTTTTTTCGATATTCACGCATATATTCTGCTCTTGATATCTTTATTTTTTTTTCATTCGATTCATCTTCTGATGTAACTGACATTTTAATTAATCACAAACGGCACGGAACTATACGCGATAACGAGCGTGATAAACTGTTTATAGAGTACTAAAGCAGACGCTTCGTGAGAGAGAGTGGGAAAGAACATGGGATGCAGAGAGGGGGAAATTGTTACGGACTCGTCGCATTCCTTTCTGATGACGTCACATTCTACGGATTCACTCCCCTGTAAATTTTTTCCCTCTCCTCTGCTATAAGAAGTTAACACTTCAAAAATAGAGTAAACCGTTCTGCCAACGTCTTTGGATTTGAAAAAAGTGAAATAGAGTTAAAGTCATCTGGAACACTTTTTGCACTGAAATGGATGGACAACAATGAAATCTGGATACTTTTTACTGTGCATAGACTAGAGATGGTGGAAAATGATAAAAAAGAACATACAACAGGTAAAAAAAAAATAATAAAAATAAAAAATAAAACCCACATGTGTGACTGACTATAATAAATCAATTGGTGTTGTGGACAAAACGGGAATGATGCTAATTTTGGTACAGTGCAAACAAACACAATAAAGTGTTGTCTTGATTGTTCGTCATCTTTTTTCACAGCAGTGCACTTTATATAATGATGAAACTTTCAACTTGTGAACTTACTTGTCTTTTCTTGTCGAACGCGTTTCGGCGTGGTGTTCGCCTTCGTCAGCTTTGAGACAGACTGCCATTAATTTGTAACGGTTCTTACTTGGAAGGTATAGTGGGGGTGGTGTGTGGAGGATTGGATCCCCTTCCTCCACACACCACCCCCACTATACCTTTCAAGTAAAAACCGTTACAAATTAATGGCAGTCTGTCACAAAGCTGACGAAGCCATGCCGAAACGCGTTCGACAAGAAAGACAAGTAAGTTCACAAGTTGAAAGTTTCATTATTATATAAAGAACAATAAAGTGATACAACATTTTTTTCCATGCGATGAACTTGTATGTGCTAAATGCAAAAACAATATTTGAAATACAACAACAACAACAAATTGTACCTTGCTAAATTCCACTTAGAACTTATTCACCAGTTGCTGGATAAATTTCACGGCATATTAGAAAAGAAAAACGGCTGCCAGAAAAACAAGAGAAGAGGCATCTCCATTTCGACTACAACACAAAAATGGACATTACCCAGCATTTCTTCCAGGAACAGAAAAAAAAGAAATACCACAATGTCATGCGTGATCTGCACATCTCATTCACAAATAAAAGTGACGCGAGTTACATGCAAAAAGTGTGATGTTGCACTTTGCTTGGTGTGCGATGTTCCAAAAAATATCATACATTAAAAAATTGTTAGATGTAATAATTAAAAAAATATATATGATGTAACAATGTACTGTAACCTCAAGATAATATAACACTTATAACCTTTATGAAAAAAAGTAATTCATAAAAAAAAGCTTCTAACTCAGCCAGTGGCAGTCCAAAGCCTGTGTCAAAAATGAGGATGGGAACTTTTAAATAAAGCAGAATAATTGTTATGAGATGTAAAGTTTGTGTGAGTGTAGGCAGCAGTATGAGTGCTGAGATTGCTTAGCCTACAAGCATCCCACTGCTGCGGCAGCTATCAGGTCAGCCATGTGGTCACCAAGATCGCTCACCCCTCCCCGCTGCGAAAAGGTTAAAACACAAATATAATGTAAAGTAATGCCTGTTTATTATCCCAAAATATTACCCGTTACATTTCACATGTGTATAGTAATAGAAAAAATATAAAACAATATTAAAATGTGAAATACATATTATAAAGATAACACAATAAAACAGTCATGAATTTGACTATTGCAAATGTCACACTTGAAAGTAGGCTTATCCATCTCGTTTTAAATGGTCTTGCTAAATTTTCCAGTTAGCACTAAAAACTATTAGTCTAAAATGGATGTTGTCTATTTAGAGTTATGCTGTAGAAACTCGGATCCCTTCTGTTGCGTCTTAGAAGCTCTCGATGAATCTTGAGTTGTTCTTAGGAACGCTATTTGGAGTTAGCTGGTCAGAGATGAAATAATTGAGTGGACTGTATAATGTTTCTAGAAATAATTGTTTATTGAGAGTTAAAGAGACATAATTGATTGCTGGCGCGCGTAGGTTTTTAACGCGGCATAAGTGCCGGAGAATTAAGATAGAAATGAAATATTGGCGTACATGACAATGTATGAGCCGAACTTGTCTAAGTAAATTGTAGCATGGTGAGCATGCTATTAGTATTAAATATTGAAAACCTTTAAGTAGCCGCGGCTGGCGATTGAAAACGAGTGGCCTGCTCAGAGTCTGGAGAAGAACTGATTTAATTTTGACTGCAGTCAGCCTGTCTCAAGACCCTGCAGATAGCAATGAAAAACGTGACGTCACCTACAGGCGCCGCAAT
Source organism: Magicicada septendecula (assembly GCA_034769895.1). Taxonomy (NCBI): domain Eukaryota; kingdom Metazoa; phylum Arthropoda; class Insecta; order Hemiptera; family Cicadidae; genus Magicicada; species Magicicada septendecula. Next base: position 103,611,356 of record CM068376.1, read on the forward strand.
GCAGTATTTTATAATACAAAGTTCACATAGGTTCAAAGTTTATATAGATACAAAGTTTGTCCACCTTCAGAGCAATCAATGTGAGTAGATGGTCATAACAACCTCCCCATGCCACATGTATTGTTGTATCAGAAAATTGGATAATAATTGATGGCTTCTTACGTTACTAAGTAGTACAGGCAAATTAGATTGATCAGTGGAAATAATGTGGAACAAGCTGAAATTTGGTACACATGTCTGAGTTAGGCCTACAAACAACCCAGCAAAACTCAATTAAAATCAATGGTAGGAACGACCGCCACTTGAAAAATACATTTCCGGTATGTGTTTTTCAGCATATTTTTGTTTTTTTGTGCAAAAACCATTCGAGATTGAATAAAACTGTACTGGACCCTTTTTTTAGAATATAAAATTTCCTATGCAAAGAAAAACATCATCTCTGTGCGTCATAGGCTTTACGGCTGGGAATGGCGGCCATCTTGAGATATATATTTTTGGTATCATGTTTTCCAGTATATTTTTGTGTTTTTACTTCCATGTTCCATAAGAAAATGGAAGTATGTTCATGGCGAAAAAAATCGTGTTTGAGATAAGGGCTGATTGTGATTGTACTACCCTCAAAACATGAAGAAAAGTCATTTTTCGAAAAGTGTCTGTGTGTCTATCTGTCTGCCTGTGTGTCTATGTGTGTATAGAACCCTTTCCCTAAACCGATCTTCAACAAAAACAGTAGGTCTTGAGAACTCTACAATTTCAGGGCTGTATGCAAAACATTATTTGATTCTGTTTGAATTTGCGGCTGTTATCGTTTGCCATAAAAAATCCCCTTGTTAAAATAGAAAACTTTGCTGGTAAACTACCCCTTTCCCTTAACCGATCTTCACAAAAAACAACGGGTCTTGAAAACTCTACTATTCAGAGTTACATGCAAAAAATTATTTGATTATGTTTAAATTTGCGGCTGTTATCGTTTGCCATAGAAAATACCCTTGTTAAAACATAAAACGTTGCCGTTAAACTACCCCTTTCCATTGACCGATCTTCACAAAAAAAAATTGGTCTTGAGAACTCTACAATTTAGGGCTGTATGCAAAACATTATTTGATTCTGTTTGAATTTGCGCCTGTTATCTTTTGCCATAGAAAAAAGTTACCCTTGACTAAAAAAAAACGTTGCAGGTAAACTTCCCCTTTCCCTTAACCGATCTTCACCAAAAACAATAGGTCTTGAGTACACTACAAATCAGGCCTGTATGTAAAATTTGTTTGGTTCTGTTCGAATTTGCGGCTGTTATTGTTTGCCACAGGGAAAATCTATAGATAGACAGACACAGACACTTTTCGAAAAATGACTTTTTTCATGTTTTGAGGGTAGTACAATCAGAATCTGCAATAATCTCTAACACGATTTTTTTTGCCATCACCATACTTCCATTTCCTTATGGAACATAGAAGTAAAAATTATTCCGATTAGCGCTTTCAAGCTTAGACGATGAGCTGTGAAGCTTGAAAGCGCTAATCAGAATAATTTGTCTATAGTGGTGTGCAACAGTGATAATTCTGTTTGTGATTTTAACCACTAACCACAGAGTAGAAATATATAGAGAGGGGAGAGCCAACGTTAAAATTTTGACTGAAGTTTCTAGCGCTCGTGGTGGCTTGGCTGTCAACTAAGTGGAGCTAAATGATAATGCAGTATAGTCACGTGACTCCAGTATACTGTATTATCTCTGCTGCATAGGCGGGAAATCTAAAAACGGAAATGCTGCTACGCTTTATTTGAAATTACTCTTAAATGTTTACATTTTCATCAGACATATTTTCATGTCATTGTAATTACAGAAAAATGTAAAAAAAAAATAATTACAATGTTTAAAGGTAGACATGTAAAATGTCTAAAAACTGAAAACACTTTAACCAAAATTTAGTAAGCAAGTGCATAAAGTGAAATAAAAAATTAGAAAACTTACATTTATAAACCATTAATTGTACTAGTTACATCAACAAAGTAATTAGGTTTTTACAATGTTTAAGTACATGTGGCATCACAAAACATTCTGTGTATAAAACGTTCATAAAAATTTATCTTTTAATAAACACTTGTTTACAAATAACTGAAAATGTCTTTACTGTGCTTTAATGAAAATACACTTTAATTGCCTTTGGTTTCAAGGATATTAATCAATTGTTTTTGAAAACCACTATGCATTTTATTGACATAAGGTCACAAATAGTTGAGAAACACTTAGGTAAAAAAATCAAGAAAAAACAAATTTATGTATTTTTTTAAAATTTTTAATCAAAAACATTTTAAATTACAAAAATACATACAGTGAGTAGAATTAACTAAGCATATTTATAAAATATTACATAACACATAATAATTCAAATTCCAGTTCTACTAGTTACATACAAAAGTCAAACAAATCTACAAACACTTCACATTATGTACAAGACCTAACAGCTAATCACTACAGAACAATCTGAAATAATACAAATATATAAACGCAAACATTATTTTGAAATATTATACAAATGAACAGACTTGAACTGTATTATAAAAAACTTTCTCGATAAAAATTCACAAAACATGACTAACACATAATACATTCAAATTTCAGTTGTACCACTTATATGCAAAACTCAACACTAATCTACAAACACTTCACATTATGTACAAGACCTAACAGCTAACCACTACAGAACAATTTGAAATAATACAAATATATAAACCCAAACATTATTTTGAAATATTATACAAATGAACAGACTTGAAGTTTATTATAAACAACAGAACTTGAAGTTTATTATCAAAAAACTTAACCAATCAAAAACGTAATCAATAAAAATTCACGAAACATGACAACACATAATACATTCAAATTCCAGTTCTACTAGTTACATACAAAAGTCAAACAAATCTACAAACATTTCGCATTATGTACAAGACCTAACAGCTAATCACTACAAAACAATTTGAAATAATACAAATATATAAACCCAAACATTATTTTGAAATATCATACAAATGAACAGACTTGAAGTTTATTATAAAAAAACTTAATCAATTAAAATTCACAAAACATGACATAACACAATACATTCAAATTTCAGTTCTATCACTTATATGCAAAACTCAACACAAATCTATAAACACTACACAATATGTACAAGACCTAACAGCTAAACAGTACAGACAATTTGAAATTATACACATATATATTAACATAAACATTATTTTGAAATACAGAAATCATCAGACTAAGAAGTTTATTGGCAAAAGACCCAGAAAACCTTTAGATTAATGAACTGCATAGAAGCCCAATACGAATTTAAAACCTAAATTGTTCCTGAATAGTACATTTGTCAATTCTGATAATCAATTAAATTGATATACTGACATAAAGTACTTCATTCACGAGATTAACACACTGAACAACACTAATCCTTACAGAACAGAGACCATCCTTACACCAAAGCAATACATTGTCATAATAAATTATTGGTCAATTATTTAATGATTTTTAACATACCTTTTTGTTTCAGCTAAACAATTGTTTTTATGTCTGCACCATGAGACTATACATATTTTATAGGAGTCTACAAATGTTTTTACATGTCTGTATCAAGTATTTTATCCACAAACCTGAATACTGAGCAACACACGTGACTAAATTTTTTGATGGATACGTTAGACTCTGTACTCTCAGAATTTAATACCCACATTATAAAGTACAGCATATCATTTGTTGCAGATACCATCTTTCCATTAATGAATATATTACGTTAATTAAATTTCATATAAAATTAATATAAATACTTAAAACATGTACAAATTTATTTGTTGTTCATTTCATTATTTCTTCTTGTAACCCACCACCTAACACATGTTTTAAATATAACTTTTAAAAAATGTTGTAAGTTTGTTTCATAATGGACTTCACAGCAGTTCATTAGCCATGTGAAACTAACTTTTTGTGTAATTGCACACATGACGACTTCTGTCAACTTGTCCAAATAGCATTTCTCATCCAGTATTTCATCCACAACGTTAGCACATTGAGAAACACAGGTAACCAAATTTTCTGATGGATATGTAAGCCGTGTTTCTGTGCCCTCAGTGTACTCTCTGAATAGAATACCCAAATGAGAAAGTTTATTTGTGTCATTGGAGCAGAGACCTGCTCTGCAGTCGTCACATGTACTATTGCCTAAAAGTTTTCTGGCAGTAAATCCACTTACATATGCTGTGGACAACCGATTCACATTAAATGAGACGTCATGCTCTTTGTCACAAGTAACAGAATTGGTGTCAGCAGTGTATGGAGTAAATTCGCTGCGTTTATCAGTCAGAATGTCAGAACCAAGGAAAGTTTGAAGATTACTTAAAAGATCTGCATCATCATCCAGGCAGTTAGCATTTTTAAGATTCTGAAATGCAAGCCCATTGATGATGCAGGTCTTAAGACCATCAACAAACTGTGGCACAGTAGAATTATTATTGGCTCCACAGTTCGCTCGAACAGAACCAAAAGCATTCTCCAGTGGATCTTGATTCAGACATCTGACTGATAAAAATCGAATGTCTTCACATTCTTCCCTGACTGACTTCCATAATTGCATTACTGCATTTATGGTTGTCAGCCAGCCTTCCTGTGAAGGTGGCCTAAATGTCCGCCGATCTGGCCTCTGGAAGTGCCACAAGTTGACGAAGTGTACAGCCTGCTGCCAAAATGCCATGTGTATGCTGTCATCACTAAGTAGAGACCGAAGAGGTTTTCCTGATTTGTTTTTGATGCAGCCATTGAAAGAGTCAAACAGGTTGTCACACTCTTTGACAAATGCTGCAGTTGTCATTGCAGAAGGTTCTACAATTCCTAAAAAATAATAAAGATTAAAAATAGATAAGAAAAAATCAAATAGAATAAATCAAATTATGTCAATACTTATACAGAAATAATTAATTTTGTATCATATTAATTACATATATTGTAAGGAACTGAGGTCCATTACCATATTTTTATAAACTCTTTTATGGTCAGTACTACACAACACACATGCAAAAAATTAGACAGTTTATGCCCTTTAATATTTCATATAAAAGTTCCTGCTTCCATGTACATTACAAAGTTGACTTGAATTTGGTAAAAACAAGTTATTTGTTCTAAAATTATTTTTGCTAGATATAAAAAATTCTTCAATTTTCTATAAATTACATTATTAATTAAATAAAACTTTTCAACAAGAATATATTATACTAAAATAATTTTACATTTCATAAGTGTTAATAGTTGTAACTGGTGGAATAAACGCTGTCAAAATAATATCAAATTTCTATTCAAAATATATGCTTGTTGAAAACAGTTATTTTTATGGGAAAATGGAATTTTGCTATACAGTTATAATTTTTGTCACCTCAATAGTTTTACTTACCACATGACACTGCAGAGTTAATACATGCAGCAACTCTATGGCTCAGAACCTGTGCTGCAAGACGCACCTTCATTTTCTGACTCCCCAATGGCTGCACATGTTGTTTTGTCAGATGGTGGAGCTGCCGGAAAATTGCAACACCTCTGTACCAGTGAAACACTGTTTTTATGTGGTCCCACTTAGCCTCTCCATCAAATGCAAGACTTCCAGTCTCCACATGGCATTTAACATTATATTTAAGAAACAAGTTCCTCGTACACTTAAGGAGGTGAGGGGGGTCAAGGATGGTAAAGACGGGTCTGTTGTTGAAAAGGAAATAGGGATGCTCTGAGTTTGCTGAACCCATAATTTTCAAAGCCTTAATATTTGTTGCTCCCATGTCACATACAGTAGCAACAACGTAAAGACCAGCTTTACAACAAGCGTCAAGGATGAAAAATATAAGTTCATCAAGTATGTCTGATCTCATGCTACTGTGACTGAAGTAGTAAGCAACAGGTTGCTTCCACATCCGAAACAGCCCACGAACCATGAACACAAGGGCATGATTAGCAACACGTCCAGTCCTACCTTTGTGTCCAAGATCTTCAAACCCATCAATTCTATCACTGGAACAATTGTACTGTAAATGTTCTCTTATCGATATTTCATAAAAAATAAGAGTACATATTCTGTCCCGTTTGTTCAATTGATCAACATGCTGGATCAATGTGGCGAACATTTGATCATTTATCCCAGAGCTGAAAGGAAGTTTGTTGACTAGATGCTTCAATGTTGTTTTACAAGGAAGTGCCTAAATATTACTAAATAATGTGTAAGCTTTTGGACTTCTTTTGTACAAAGACAAAGCTAACGTCTTTTCTTCAACAGTCCATCTCCTTGCCCGTGGTGTTTTCCATGAGGACTTTAAGTAAGAAGACAAGCATAGAAGAGATGCAGCAGACATATGCTTACTCAAAGAATGAACTGCATTTACAGTTAAATTCATTGGGTCACATAGGTTCTGCATTTGTCGTCTCATTTTCTTGCACTTCTTAGGTAATTTTTTGATTTCACTCTCCTTTTTCTTTGCATATTTGTATAGGAACTTCTTCCTAGGGGTATCCAACTGTGAATACCTTGTCATTGCAATATTTTGTAAGGTTAGTGAATCAACCTGATAAGACAGATTTGATGAAGTAACCATGTGAGATAAACGTTCATCAAATTTGCCTTGGTCAGCATAAGAGTCCTCATACTGTACTCCAGAATAAGAAGATGGCTCTGTCAATATTTGGTCAGCAGGACTAGGAGTGCTAAAAGGTAATCTCCTTTTACAGTTAGGAACAGGTGTGGAAGTAGCAGAAATATATGAGGTAGTAGGATAGGATGTGTGTGGTGATAATGCGAGAGGAGTTGAAGTACTCGGAACTTGTTCATTCCTTGTCTCAGCAGGCTGATCTTCTCCTGTGGCAAGTGGCACTTGCATTACTTCTTCAGCAATGGGTAGAGGACCACGAAGTTTTGGTATTGCAGTAGGCTGCACTCTGTTCCCAGTGAAGTCCTCGGGTGTAAAATGGTCCTCACAGACTATCCTGTGTACATGGCCTACTATATTTTCAAAACTTTTGTCCTGACAAAAGTCCACCCACTGCTGAAACCTGCAACACACAAGTGTATTATACTAAACTGGTAAAATTATATGTGGCTGATTTTGATTATACTTTTATACACTTGAAAAAAATCATAGCAAGGTAAGTGTATCAATCACTGACAATAATTCAGTTACTATCGCATGAGCTTTACAAGTCAACAAAAGTAAATATGGTAATTATCGACTTTCTGGGCCGTGCTGGTATTGGCGTGACATATTTTTTTTTATAGTCTTCTATGTTATATAGACACGAGAAAAATAATCTTAAACGGCGGTCAAACCTATTTACGGAGAAAAAAAATAAAATAATTACTCCCATAAGAACATGTAAAGTGAATGGCCACCAAAATGGCGTCTTTCACGTGCAAAGACCAAGATTAAGCGCCAACCGCTAACCATTCGCTAACTCACGAGTTTCTCGTTTCAGCGCTGCCAGCTGCCGCACTAGCGCTCGTTGTGACTGGCTGTGAATTTATAGCAGACGACAAAACTTATGACCAACAACTCCTACTTAACTCTCCTACCCCTGCCGCAACTTTCTTCATTAAATTTTTTAGTTGAGAAAGATTAGTAGCTGCCTCGCTCGGGCGAGACAGCTTTCCAAAAATTTAAATGTTACGTATCTGTAATTGACAAACTGTACAGGAGTTGCAATACATTAGAGGGTCATTTAGACGCTTGCCGATTAAAACTACGCGAGTTTGTTTAACTCTACCCTCTATTTTGTTAAGTAACTGTTTACCATAATACAATTCTTTCTTGTCATTCACTGTGTTTTAATATCTTTGCATTAACATTCGACTGAAAACACTGTTAACGTCATATTATTTGGTTATTTTCACAAAAAAGGAACAATTTGATTTTATTGGATGCCAGTAGAGTATTCTACATGATGCTTTAGTTCGACAGTCTGCCGTAATGTGGCGTTCACGTAAACTAATAACAAGCGCGCTCGTCAATAAAAGTTTACACATTAAGCATTTTTTAGAAGCTAAAATTCTTTTCTGAATACTAACGTACAGTGCATTCGCGAAATATAGTAAAAGTAACTGTGTTGTACAAACTTACCAAAAATCAGCCGGGTATCTGGCAAAAACGCAAAACTTTCCATGCCACATGTACAATATATATATTTAAATTACAAGAAAAATCACTCTAACTTATTTGTCTTTTTGTTCTTCGTTCTAAATGGAGTCGTCAAAATTACATTTCACACACATAGGTTTTATAAAAAATTGTGATGTGTACATAGTGTAGTTGTAAGTTTAATTTTGTTCGACCAAAGTAACGAGTTTAGCAAACGAATAGCCCTTTTTCCCTGTTGTGTCCTATTTTTGTTGTCATTTTTTGTTGTTCCATCTTCTGAAATAATGAGTCCTAAATAAGTTATTCGAATTCGCTACACTTTCCGATTCTATGGATTTGCAGATCTGGGTCTTCTTCTTGCATGTCTCCTATTTTCAGATATTCTGTTTTAGTAGTGTTTATGCTAGACCCCATTTCTCCTACACATCTTTCAATTTTCCAAACATATTGGCAGCTAAAGGTTGGTACAGGGTCTTGGGGGCTGTATAGACTGCTGATGTCTATACCAGTAACAAAATTCTGAGAAATGCCCACTGATTCCTGACAAACGAGTCGGGGGTTCGAGAAATCGAATTCAGCTCTGCCAACAAATCGTACTCTCACATCCTCGTAGAGATACACGTATCTCGCGCAGCTGCTGGGTACATGGCATACAATGTGTGTGTGTGTTATGTAGCAGACGAGAGAGGGTGAAGGGAGAGTCTCTGGCGCCCTACAAATTTCTGGAGCATATCTGGAGCATATCAGCTAAGGGAGAAAACCCCTACATAAAATCCTGGCCCTACAAGTCTGAAGGTAGAATCGACGTTCCAGAGACTCGTCATTCAAATCAGTTTTATAATTTATTTAAATATTCCACGGAATCATCACTTACATTATTAGTTTCACTAAATTGCGTTAATGATTTTAAACGAATGTTTATAATGCTGTATTGTAACTAACGTTTGAGAGGACCTTAACCCATGAACAAGCCTGCGATAAAACCAAGTTATATCCTCGTTATAACCAAATCTCTAATGCGTTCCTACCCGTAAAAGCAAGTTTAATTATCTTTACTAAGATACAAAACCAAACGAATCTCGTACTTTCGCTCGTTACATCCGAGTTCTTGTTATAATCTAATTCGTTATTCGCGAGTTCCACTGTATATAAATTGTTGGGATAAGTATCTGGTACCCCCCCCTTTTATGTAATGGATCTTCGCAAGAAATCATTATTGCACGCACATCGTTGGTTATCGATACTCGATCATGGCAACGATTTGCTGGTTAACCATTAACGCGTGTGGAGATGTTCGAACAGTGATTGTGAATCGTTCACCACCCACGCACAGATCATAAACAAACGAAAAGATAGTAACTACCTTATTACGGAGACTGCAGGTACAGTTACCCGTTATTCACTTCAATTCTAGATAACTGAATCACAACATGAAGTGTGTGGTTAACACTAAAATTGAAATGTTTTCGATTAATTTTTAATACGAAAAGAATATTTCTATCTGGTTATAGCTGTCACAGCTGACGTGTCTTATCGCGAACCGTCAAGCTTTTTAATTTATGGCAGCAGAATATAAATGCAAGTAACTTTTTCTTAATCGTTAAAACGATTTTATTACCACGTTTCGTATTGTCAGCACGATATCGTACTCGGTACAATTTGTGATAGAAGTCGTTCATATGAAGAATGCGTATTGGTCGTAATAATGTTAACTGGGTACATTTAGGTCTGACAGAATCAATCAATTTGTGTAATTTTCACAAATGAAGGTAAGATGTTTGTTAAAATAAATTTTTTTGTTATCTGTGTTCACAGTTTCCTGCAGTATTAGCTAAACTTTCTGAATACAAAATAACTTAACTCTGAACACTAACATCGAAATTCATATAGGAGACAAAATAGTGATTTAAAATTATTATGTTAAATGTAAAATAAGAATTAATAATAACGTAATGTGTAAAATAGTTATTGTGTATTTTATGAAGATCTAATTACAAGAATTTGAAGCTTCTACAATAGATGTAAAATTTTTGTAAGAACATCCAATTTAAAATCACAGGAGTTTTCAACTTCGGCAGGAATCCGCCAAGGTGATGTTCTTTGTCCACTACTTTTCATAATACTAATGGATGATGTAATACAAAGCTGCAAGGCCAGAATTACAGGATTCCATGTTGGGAATTGGAGGCTTCGGCCGATTCGAGCGAGGGCTATTGCGTTTGCAGATGATGTAGCCTTACGGTACAGACGAGGGACTCCAAGGGAACGTTTGGGTGGAGGAGCTGGAAAGAAGAGGATTGAAAGTAAGTTTGGCAAAGACGAAGACAATGACTGTTGCCAAAGACCCATTTCATCACCGGATTACTTCAAAGGGAAGCATCTGGAACATGTCCAAGTTTTCAAATATTTAGGCTCTATAATAAGATCACATGGTAAAATCAATTCGGAAATTAATCCAAGAATAAGCAGTGGCTTGAGACTTGTCCATACACTAAAGATCGAGTTCATTGATAAGGCAGAAATTTCGAAGAAGTTTAAGATGACCATTTTCAAAAACACGTATGTGCCAATTCTTACTTGTGGGGATGAAACCTTGGCTCTAACTGAGAAGCATCTAAACTCTCTACAAGCTATGGGGTGAGATACCTCAGGAAGGTTAAAGGAAATAGAAGAAGAAATCGAATCAGAAGCAACATTATGAGAGTTTGTCTTAAGAAAGTACCTTTAAAGATCAAATGAAGAAAACAAGTTTGTGCTGGTTTGGACACGTTCAGAGATGGAAGGGTATAGACTTCCAAAACAACTGTATGAGACAAGATTGCTGGGAGAAGACACAGGGGCCGGAGAGGAGTGACTTGGGAGGACAATGTGAGGTGCTCTCTGCCGGGTCTGTGAGTACAGTGGAATGAAGCCGAGACCCTGGGAATGCATAGACCACTGTGGCGAGTTTTTTTAAGTTTAACCATTATCTTGTACAGCCTTATATGTTAATGTAAGCTACAATATGTATTAGTTTAGATAATTTGAAAGAAAAATATATTATAAAGGTAGAACAACTAGGAACATAAACTATGCTTACCTCGTAATTTGTGATATTCCCCCTGGTCCCAAAGATTTTATTTCGGTACACACTGGGAGTTGGCTGATACTGCATACCTTATGGACAGTATAACTTTTCAGTCTCAAGAGATAAGTTGACGGAAATAAAAATCCATGGCTTTAAATTAACTTAACTGATATTACAGTTTAGGTAAATCATTAAATCTCTTTGTTGAAATCATGAAGTGAGTGAAGTCTAAAATTCTGAAAAATAATTGTTCCCTTTTCTTGCTCAGAGATGTTTGTAATAAATATACTGTATTTTTGAAACTGGATATACTGTAACTGACTATACTTATAGACCAGTACTTTTATATGTATTAATTGATGTTGGGCACTTGGTGAAACATATTAATACAAAGATTTTTAAAAATATATAAACACTTGGTATGTTTCAACATTTTTATTTAACTCTCACAGCTTTTTCGACTTCATAAGCCATTGTCAAAGAGATGAGTCAACACTAAAAAGAGGATGTAAGAGTGGTAGTGGACACCTGTTTAGAGCGTGTATCGGAACATGTGTGAGGTGTGAAGATGGGGGATTGCAGGAGCTAAGGGAAGGGCAAGTGTCTGTAAAAACTAAATATAACCTGAATGCTAAATATAAAATTAACTAAACTAAATAACATCTTTTAATAAAAGAGATACAGAGAATTCAGTTTGTTCATTAGTTAAATTTTTGTTATTTTTTATTGCTTTTTTAATTTCTAGAATTTCTAACAAATCCGTTTATTTACCTTTTTTTATGTTGTGGAGTAGTGTTATATTTTTTGTGTCTCTGAAGTGATTGTGTTGTAAGCAATGATCTGCAAAACCTGTATTGTCTGTATCGGTTAAAATCGCCTTCTTATGTTCAGAAATGCGATGTTTAAAAATATGGCGGAAGGTGGATTTTCCAGAGTATCTGACCTGCCACCTGAGATACTAAATCCAAATGTTTTGTCCATCGCATGGTTTCTACGTAATTAATAAATTAGAAAAAATAGAGATAAATAAATAATAAAAAAAGAAAGCCCTCAAGTACTCTAAGAGCGTTGGGGTCGGAATGAACAAGAGTCAGTCAAGAGAAACTAGACAGGAAGGATTAAAATAAGGGATCTCACCCTCAAGTTGAAGCAAAGTGAGAATCCAACGAGGGCACATCGGGATTGTTGTTTTATATATATATACATATATATATATATATATATATATATATATATATATTTAACAAGATATAACGACAACTGTGATTACAATTTACAGTTTAATTAATTTAATATTTATAAATCATATGTGCATCAAGAAATATATTGTAGCAAACGTGTTTAAATGTACAGTATTCAGTTCTATTTATCAGGATGTCTTAGTGTACGTAATGCGAAATGTACGAGGTTTTTATCAAAACGTTCATGAAGTTCTTGTTTATTTAAAAATGATGGCTTCATTCATCGACACGTTCCCTTCAAAGTAGTCTCAGTTGAATGTAACACGTTTAAGTGAACCGTTTTTCAGTCTTCAGAATATTTCAAGGATGCACTTTTCGGTGCAGACTTGAGCTCGCTAAGGGGTTTTCGTTTTACATCTTCAACGGTCACGAAACGTCGTCCTTTCTTAGAAATTATCACTATTGGGAGGAGGAAAGATCGTGTTGGGACACGTCTCATCTGGTGAATACGGCAGTTACCGTGTAATCATTATGACGTGACGTTTTCTTTTGCCCAGCCTGGCAAAATCCTTAACACACAATGAGAAGCGTCCGGACGTGTTATTGGGCTGCGATTTTCATATATTATTATTCAGTAAATCAGACCGTTTTCTACGAGTAGATTTATACAAATGGCGTAAAATATCTGAATAGTACTCTTTATTAACCACAGCCGATAGCGATGAAATTTCGTGGAACCCAAAAACTCATTTACGGCAGCCTTTGAAGATTTCAACTGCTTGTTCACGCACAGCAGTCTCGCCAGATGCCTTCTAAACACGTTTATCAGGACAGAGCAGTTTATCTCACAGTTTGTAAAAAGTTTAATCTATGTTCTTCAATTTTGGATTGTAGGCTATAATGACAAAAAATCGCCTATTACACGTAAGGATGACTTACTGAATTAGCTGTAAAATCTAAACTACGCATTAAATAGGGCTAAAATTTTAGACGATGTCATTAACGTGTGTACCAGTATCACATAAAAAAAGTTTTTTAATCGGACACAACACTCGTAGCGGGGGAAATTGCAAAATTGCCCGAACTTTTTAATCAAACCTCATAATCATGCATTATGGAATGATAACTCACTGTACTCGAAGGTATATCTTCGAGTATCCACCTGTACTCGAAAGCATTCACCAAGACGAATATATAAAATATTTTTTGAGACCGATGAATGAGTGAGATAAGCTAGAGTAAGTGCAGTTTACGTGAACAACCCGATGACCAAGTGAGCCGTTTTGTGGTATTAAAGTCTGAAATACTAACCACAATACTGTATCTTACTGCCACTTCGTAACTGAATCGGCCGCCTAAAAATTTCTGATATCCCACCCTGATTCTAATAACTTATTTTCAGAGTACGCCAAACCATAGAACTATCAGACGCGCTCCGCTTTACTACTGACGATCACAACGACGACAAGAGGCAGAAGAAGCAGAAAAATGACAGGACGAGAAACGCAGACAGGAAAGAGAAGAGGGAGAAGAACGACAATGCTGGAACCAGAAGAAAGACAGAAAGCACTAATTTTGTAATCTGAAGGACGACAAGCAGATGAACGTAAGCTGAAGCTTAATCGATTACAGGGCCGAAAAACGCACCTTGAAACTATGGTGTGCTTGCGAATTGAACACGTGACCACTAGGTTACAAGCAATGCCGTATCATACACAGTGATCTACTAAGCCCCAAAACTCTATTAGTATAATTTAATTCATTTTTCTGCCTTGATGAGCGAGTTCCTGTTACGTATAACTTGTCTTGAGTATATGTAGGCTACCTTACGTGTGCTTCACAAAGAGAAGTATCACAAAGTTACTGAATCACACGTTTTATTTTACATTTACTAATTAGCCAAACGTTGTCTAAATAATAAACATAAATTTGCAGATATTCACAATACTCGTCTAATAAAAATTAGACAAAAAGGCAATATAAATATATGAGAGAATGTCAATACATACATACACAATAAAATAGTCGTTAATTAAATAACAAATTCAAATAGAAACATATAAATTATTCAAAATTTTATGCTAGTTAAAATATCTAAATAGACTAATTTTCATTTACTTATTTAACCCCAGTACTCGTGGGAACAAAATTCAAAGTTCTCGACATAATTCTCGTGTTAAAAACCCTTGTCCAGAAAAAAGCCCTCCTCGGATGGTGAAGAGAAGGAGACATTCTCCTCGGTTGATAAGAAAATTCTTGACATCGTCTACGCCGGTTCTATCCACTATGCCGGCTGTGCTACAGTATATACAGGAAATCAGAACAGCCTCAGGTGGACTACTTATACAGACCCTAACCAATCAACAGGGTTCGAGTTTCCATAAACTGCAGACGATAGAGGACATAGAGGCATAAGTCGTTCCTCGTACCACCCTGACCACACAAAGGCGTGGTAGTGTGGAAGGACCTGCTGAACTGCTCAGAGGAAAGCACACAAGGCGTCATCGCATGTCGGAGACTAACGGTGCGGATCGGTGGACAGACGCTCCCATCTACGTCCCACGTTCTAGCCTTCAACAGAAAAACTTTACCGGATAAAGTGAGAGCAGGAATTCAAAGGCTGAGTGTGAGAGCATTCCTTCCTCAGCCGATGCAATGTTTTCAGTGCTTGCGTTTCCGGTACACTGCACCAAGATTTGCTCGAATCAAGAGATTATTTTGTGGGACGAAGTGTAGTGACGATACTGACGATCCCTGTGTTCAACCAATGAAATGTGTCAATTGCGGTGGTCAACATTCGTCTACATCCCGCAATTTCCCTGTCTATAAGCAAGCGATGGCTATTCAAGAAGTAGGCTACATACCTTGAAAACTCATATGCTCAGCCAACCAGGGCAAAATCAGTTATGCACAGGCTGTAAAATCAACAGCGTCACCTGTTGAAAACAATATATTGTAAGAGAGATTACCTGCGGTAACCCGTTTCATGGAGCGTTACTTTTCTGAGTTGTATAAAAAAACAGAAATCCATAAAGGTATTACGGCTGGCACGGACACGCAAACGGTGCAACAGGATAGAGTTGACGGGTGAACAAGCAGACCCATACTTCGTTCGTCAACAAGCGCGGGCATAAACATTGTGAACGCACCTGCAGCCACCTCCTGTGTGGGCGAGAAGGTGAGGGGATTCCGCGTCCACCGCACCGTCGTCCCAGATACACTAGGGAGGATTGTCAAAAATCGGGGATAAGACCAGGAGATGAGATTCGGATTGGAGTTCAGCTTGAATGCTGGCGTAGCGATCTCACCGACCTCGGTGACGTGGTGGAACTCGGCAATCTAAAAGAAAAAACAAAGAAAGGCTTGCCAAAAGGGAATCCATGGAAACAAGCACAGTCCGTAGCGACTGATTCTTCAACATCCAGCATGGAAAACATCCTTCCGTGGAACATCAACTGTTGCACTTCGCATTATTTCGAACTGAAAATGCCCTGTTCTGATAACAACGCGTACGTCAAAGAGCGTTATACACAAGCCGAAAGAATTGGACGTGGACCGTCCTAATTGTGCAGGCTTCGAGACGGCTTGAACACCTACGAACGTCTGTGGAAATATAGGAAAAGGGATTCACAGTTTCAAAGCCGGTATCACCTCAGCAGCTACCGTGTAGGTATATCCCGTGGATAGGTGGTCGTTCATCTAGACCACCGGTACCGTGGTAGAACAACGCTGTGAAAGATACAATAAGAGAGAAACAACGGGCCCTAAACAGGTAAAACCGAAAGCGATTTTAAGCGACTTCGAGCCGCCGCTTGCAAAACAATATTCGCTGTAAAACGGTCGAGCTGGAAACCTACGTCTCGACCATAACATGGTCGACCTCAGTGACAGAAGTATGGAAGCAGAACAGAGCAATTGCTGACACATCAGTCTTTAAGCCAGTCACAAGCCAGGGCATGATGGTGAATTGATTTGCAACTCTGATGAATTTGCTGATATCTTGGCTGCTAGATATACGTTAGAGGTTAGTAGTACAGAAATTTATCCTCTGAATTTTATTCGCAAGGAAAGAAGAATTCGAACACGACTTTGACTTCAAAAGTGAAGGGTACAGGAGCTATAACGTGTACGATGAGAAAATCACAGTCCGCTGTCCGGACTGCCGGAGACACTGCGGCGGGTCCGGACGACATTCCTTACAGCACCATATGTCTAATGGCGGGTAGCTACGGCTACATTACTGGCACTCTAAAACGTCATATGGGCGCAAGGGGAATATCCAAGTCCATGGAAGGAGGCGACTGTCATTCGGCTTCTGAAGTCCGGAAAGGATTTCTTAAAAGCTGGAAAATATCGTCCAGAATCGTTGACGTTCTGACTAGGAAAGTTATTGGAGAGGATGGTAAACAGACACCCGGATCACCTGGTATACGGTCAGACCATTCTACTACTGTTCAACTGGTTTATCTGGAGAATGCAGTTAAGAATAGCTTCATCAAAAACAAACATATGGTTACATATTCTTTGATTTGAAGAAAGAGTTCAACGAAACGTGAAGATTTAACAGCATTCAACAACTATGTGGTTTTCAGTCCAGAAGTGAACTGCGTAAATTTATCTTCAGCTTTCTCAGAGACACGCATTTCCGTATTCGGGTCGGACAATCACTGTCGGCCCCTCAGAGTTGGAAAGTGGAGTACCTCAGGATACCCGTTGAGCGGCACGCTTTTTACAATCGTCATCAACGGGATCTTTGAGGCATAGGATCGCCAATTGGGAAGTGCTTGTATGTTGACGATCTTGCACTGTTCCACCGGGCCAAAGGAATGACGATGGTAAAGTATAAAATGCAAAACGCTATAGACACGTCGGTAGTAAATGCTAACAACACAGGCGTTTCCTTTTTGGCAACGAAGGCGATTTCTGCCCACTTCTGTCGAAAGCATGGGAGGCACCCGGACCCTACGTAACCGCAGACTGTAGGCCTATCATTAAATTTCTGAATCTATCTTTCGACAGATATTTAACCTGGAATGCACATGTGGATGACCTGGCTGCGAGGTGCAAATCTTCTTTAAACGTAATCAGGTCAATCTCCCATATGACCTGGGGAGCAGATAGAGACATTTTTTTCGCCTGTACGCCGTGCTAGTGTTATCCAAAATGGATTACGGATGCGTGGTGTACTCTTCAGCCAGGAGGTCGTAATTGAAAAAGCTGAATTCCGACCACAACGCAGGCGTGTGCTATGCCGCAGGGGCGTTCCGCACTATTCCTGCACAAAGCTTAGGCCTACATTGTAAAGCAGGAATTACATGCTTAGATCTGCGACGTCAAATACTCTTGCTGACGTAGGTGGCAAAAATGTTAGCACTACCCAACTACAAAAACTTGGCGAACACCAGACTTGATAGAGTATACGACCACCATTTGACGTTCACCAGACCAGGCGGCATTCCAGCGCTCGAAATAGCGCACATTGAGGCGCCGATGGTCCAAGCGTACGTTCCGTATAAAGTGCCTCCCTGGCTGCATCGCAAACGAAATTGCCGTTTGTATGTCGCCAATAGAAGCAAGAAATTCTGCCACCCAGCTGAACTGAAACTCCTGTTTAGATCAGTCCTTGTGGAATACGTCGAGGAACACACCACTGAGTACAATGATGGGTTGAAGACGGAGAGCAGAGTGAGTAATGCGTTTGTCATCGACGGCGCCTTCTATTCCTGGACGCTGACTAAACGGACAAGTGTATACACCGCCAAACTGTAAGCGGTATACAGGAAATTTGTTATCTGTACGGTTTCACAGAATTTTGTAATTGCCTTGGTAATCCGGGCAGAGTGGATCCATTATTACAGCAGATTATGGCGTTATGCCATGCTATAGAAGACCTCGTTTCATCTTTTACTTTTGTTTGGTATCCCGGTATGTAAGTATTGAAGGTAACGAAGAAGGTGACCCTGCGGACAGCCCGAGTCGATGCAATTTCCTTACGATCTGATGACGCGAAACTAGCTGCCACAAGCACCATTATTAAAGTTTGGCAGCAGATGTGGAACACATGGCAGAGGAAACTTTCTGCCGTGAAGGAGAACGTCCGTAAATGGCAAGTACCAGGTGATCGCAGTTGTCTTGAACACGTTTGCATCACCAGTCTGTGCACTGGGCACACGAACATCACGTCTTCGTAACTCCTACAGGAACAAGAACCACCCATTTCCACTTTTGGCGGAGCACTTATAGTGAAACACATCATCGAAAACCGTAGTGCTGTTGCAGAACTGAGGCAGAGAAACAGAGTAAAAGGTAACCTGAAAGAAATCTTCGGAAATAAACAGTTAGCGATATACAAAACTCTGTTAGCGAGTCGGTAGTGATATACTTATATTTAGTTAACCAACGGACACGTCATGGACAACAAATCCAAGAAGCTCCAGTTTCTTATAAAACAGTTCATGACAGTGGGCTGGAAGAAACGTATGATGAAGATTAGCTTGTACGGATGAGCCAAATCTAGTATTATCCACTCCGCTGTATAGATAGAAACTATTATTATTGAAAACATACTGGAAGTGGCATTCAAATTTGACCCAGGTGTTGATGATCTATGTTCCACTAGAAAAAGTCATTAGGGTGTGAAGCAAAAACTTGAGGTACAGAACTCTATAAATCAGGACAGAGATTAAATTATACTGATGATCTAAACATTACTGGAAAAGCAGGATGGATCAGTGATGCTTCCTGTCATTTGCTGTAGCTTCTAAGAGAAGCTTTATATAATACATTGACTTCTCATTCGAATAATAAACTGTATGAAACATGCATGAAGCCACCTGTTACCTAGTCTACTTTGTGTGTGTGTGTGTGTGTGTGTGTGTGTCAACTTTGTAAGTTGAAAATTTTCTTATGATCAAGTTAATAATAGGGCCCACAGAAAGGAAAAAAGACAGTGGTTGCACACATTCTAGTCGATAGTAGAACTGCTTACATACTAATTGTATATTTAGAGGTATAGTCAGTAACCACATTCCTATAAAATACTTCAAAAATAAACCAGTACAGTTGGGAAATACTGGAAAATCGATGAAAATTTAGATTTAATTGTTAATTATTTTGCTCATTGCCTCTACAAATTTACAACAGATTCCATGTTCAAATGGTGATCCTATTATGAGAAGACAATAAAATTAAATGAAGAAGATGATGATGATGGTTGTAGGGATGGCGACTTCTGCTTTACAATTTTATTCTAAGGCCTCATTGTATGACAGATGTGCTGGTTTGGTCACTGCAGGAGGGCAAATAATTGCTTGCCTCATGCCAGAAAAGGTCAGAATCACAACTTACAACTGGAGACTATGCAGTAAGTTTGTCCACCCCTCCCTTCCTACATAAAGACTTCCAGACATGTCAAACACCACAACAGACTGTTGTGCTAGATGTTTAGTTACTTTTAATTCATTTATTCAGGTTTTAAATTAATATTAGGGTGAAAAATAGATTCCAATTTCTTTTCATGCAAGTAATGCCTTCTCATTACTTACATAATAATGTAAGTAATGATACGGGTGTGTTTTTTAGTTGAGATGTAAAAAGATGCAGACAAACTGTTGAACAGGTTAGTTTCATCTGATACAGTTGACAGGCTTTCCAAATGGATAAAAAGTAGCAGAAATTGGGAAAATTATTTTTAAATAGATCAGGATCAATCATTATTTGAATTAAGATAATCTGGTTGCTTGCTCCAGACATTCTGACTTCTTAAATCAAATATATTGGAACTTACCGTCTGCGGCTTTTAGAAACAACGTCTTTACAAAATTTACATGTTTCGGGACACTTGTCCCATCATCAGAATTTAAAACAATCGCGTATCATTTAAAGTTGATACACTTGTCAATCACTTAAAACATTAAAATCCAATATAAAACAAATAACTTAAAATAATATGATACTAAAATATTTACAGCAAGTGCGAAGGTTTACCGATGTCTCCATACGATGTACATCGGTAAACCTTCGCACTCGCTGTAAATATTTTAGTATCATATTATTTTAAGTTATTTGTTTTATATTGGATTTTAATGTTTTAAGTGATTGACAAGTGTATCAACTTTAAATGATACGAGATTGTTTTAAATTCTGATGATGGGACAAGTGTCCCGAAACATGTAAATTTTGTAAAGACGCTGTTTCTAAAAGCCGCAGACGGTAAGTTCCAATATATTTGATTGAACAACACGTGGCTTGTTACTAAACATTTGGAATTTATTCCTTTTAAACATGACTTCTTAATATTTACCAGAGCATTCATAAAAATCATTGCTCTATAGATATAAATAATATGGTACATTCAGAACTATGTTATCCAACATGTTTCTTATGATATCTTCCTTTACATTCCTTTACTGCTAAGGTCTTCAGTTTTTTCTTTGTATAGTAATCTACTTGTTTAATTGCCAAATATTAAAAACTCACCTTCAAAACTGATAATACAGTGTATAATAAGATAAAAGAATTTTCAAATGCATGTATTATATAAATACATATTATTTCAGTATTCAGTATACCACAAGTACAGGAGGGGTGCAATCCCAGAGACGGGTGAGGAGATTTTTAGAAGAAAGTTTCAGTCGTGTAAGAGAGGGTGTTTTTCTTACATAATAAGTCTCCGTACTTGTGCAGAGACCTTGATTTACATGGTTTTGAAGAAACTGTTGAAACGGGAAGAAAGGCAACTCCAGACGGGAAGTAAAAGCAATCCAGATATTCCAAATGAAAGGTGAATAACGAGATTAAGAAAAGAGAATCCAGTCACACAGACATGAACAAGCAGTACTTTGAGTTGTGTGATACAACTGAATTTTATATGTAGGCTACACAGTGTTGTGAATGCACACACACACACACACACACACACACATACAAAACATACAAGGATGCTCGTGTGCGCACACAAACAGAATTGTATACATCTTAAGTTCATCTTCACCCTCTCAAACCAATCAAGTATATTGGCATCATAAATTTATTGATTTATATCAATAAATATAGGCCTACTTAAACAAATTAAAAGTAGATTTATTTAAATTTTATAAACATATAAAATAAGATCACTTACAATGAAACATTCCGCATTGTGGAGCATTCATAAACATTACATAAATAATTTCAATTCAGTAACTGTTTGTTATTTTAAAAACAGAATCTTTTTATAGTTATAGGTTTTATAAAAAATTGTAATGTGTACATAATGTAGTAGTAATTGTATTTAAAGTAAATTTTTAAAGACATTTAATCAATGTCTCACAAGTCAAAATCATAATTCCTAAGTCATCCTATTTTATTTCAAAAAATGACCAAGAACTTGTCAAGGTCGGCATATCTCTTGCTTCAGTCTATCAGGTGACAGCATTTGTTTGTATAATTAAACACCTTGTAATGTCAAATTATGTTGAGCAACAGCCCTATGTATAATTAGATATTTTAGGTGAAGCAATTGAAATCATTATATACCGGTATATTTAGTTCATAAATGAAAATTATTTCAAGAATAATTAGAATAACGTTCCCACAGTGTGTACATAGCATGATAAAACTGTATATTGATTACATAGCCTAATTCAGATTGTAATCTAAACTAACCTCATATCATTAATTGCTGTGACAGACTATAATAGTCCTCCAGGTTCAGAAACTACTATTTGACAACAAACCTTACACGTGAAAAGTACACTTACTTATAATTATTGAATTATTGTTACTTTTAGTAAATAAAAGTAAACGATTTGTTATTCCAGTTAATTCTTGCAATTACAAAAGTTAAATTACCAATGAAAAATCACCAAGCAGGAAAGTTTCTACAATATTTTTTTATTTATTATCAAAATACCCTTATACCATATTGGTGTCAGGTTACATCAACCACACTATATATACAAATTTTTTCCATCTTACTCTATCCATTGACAATGTCTTCGCTTCACTCCAGCCCAATCTTCTTTCTCTTAAAATATTTCGCATCATTCCATCCCAAGTCAGTCGCGGTCTTCCTCTCTTCTTTCTCCCACCTGATTTTGCCTCCAAACCTGTTTTACCATTCTATCACTATCCATTCTCTGCATGTGTCCCCACCAGCATAGTTTTCTCTGTTCAATAAAATCCAGAATCGATATCATTTCTAAATCCTCTCTTATTTGTGTAACCCTAACTCTATACTTCTGTGTTAATCCTACTACTCTCCTAAGATATTTCATTTCTGCTGTCTGGATTTTAATTTTTTGGCTTTTGGATAGCACCCATATCTCAAAGCCATATGTTAAAACCGGTCTACATACTGTTTTATACACACTCATTTTTGTTTTTCTTGATATCTCCTTCTTATATATAAATCTATTATTTAATGCACAGTATACTTTTATTGCTTTTTCAATTCTTTCATTTAATGCGGCCTCTTGATTCCCATTACTCTCTACTATAACCCCTAGATATTTAAATTGTTTGACTTGTTCTATCTTCACTCCTCCAATCTCTATATTTATTATTTTCTCCCCCATTACCATTACCTTTGTTTTGGTCTTATGTTTCTCCAATATTCTATCAGTAAGTTTCTGTTATTTATTCCAAATGATGCCATCCATGGTGGCAATTTGGATTTATGGTACAAGAAGTTATTGGTTAAGGGGACACAGAATCCCTACCTTCCACCATGTTAACATAAAGAATACCTTCTAAAAAACTACTAAACAAATCTGTTTGAAATTTTCAAACAGTTATTATGTTTCATGCCTTTTCACAAGATCTGATTTTTAGTTAAAAATTTGTCACAGAAAATGAAAAAAAAAATTTCCCATTTAACTTTTGAAAGTTGATAAATTTTTATGAAAACTATTTTTTGTAATATGTAAATTTGCATTTACCATGACAGAAAGAACTCAATGTATATATTCACATACTGTAAATATTGTGTAAAAATTTCACATTGATTGGTTCAGTGATTACTGAGAAAATGTTCCTTATGTATTGAAAAACCATACTTTCGGTAATCCAGAAAAAACGGAAAACATGAAAGTTGAGTTTTGAGTGTTTCTATGGAAACACTTTTTTACAATTGCCAGCTGAATCCAGTTGAACAGCTGAGTGCTGAAAACCATTGCGCATGAAATGTAGTCAGGGGCGGATTTGCTGTACTGCCGCCCCCAGGCACAACAGATAATGCCGCCCCCTCCACCCTCTCTTATCGTTCTCCCTCATTCCCCCTCCCTTCCCCTATTTATTATCACCTCCTCTGAATCTAAAAATATAATTTCTTGACTCAAATTTTGCCACTCCCCAAAATTTTACGCTGCTCCAGGCAAGTGCCTAGTCTGCATGTGAGTAAATCCGCCCCTGAATGTAGTAAGTTTTTAAAAAAGAAATATGACATTTGGTGGAGTGATTCAAAAGTTATGCGTGTTTGAATATGGAAGTTTAAATTGATGGCAGCTGTGAAAAGGTGTAATATATTTTTCAAAAACCCATTTTGATGCGAAAGTTTGTTAAAAATAACAAGAGTCGCACATCAGTGCATTCAGACGAACCTCAACTTTTAATTGACGCTAAAAACGAAAATTTGAAAAAACAAATTTTTTTTGCTTCCCGTGTCCCCTTAATACAGCAGCATTACAAAAACCGTTGATAGCTCAGTCAGTAATTAATAATCTGTAGTCACTGTAAACTAATATCACACCTAGGTATTTTGCTTTAGATAACAGCATTTTTAATACTGTCAGTTGACAACTTTATTTTACAAGTGAGTTAATTTACTTTCAACAAGTTTCCAGTATTATTACTTAGAGGTAGTTTGTATAATTCCTACAGCATGTCACAATCAATTCTCAATAAAGAAATTGTGCTGTAGGTCATCTTCTTATGGGGACCAATGTTCATGCACAATGCCCATTCTAACTCCAAAACCCATCTCGTATCTCTTCCTGCATCTTCTAACACTTCTCTTTCCTCCAGGATTATACTTATATCACAGGACCACATGTGGAATACATCCTGCTGCCACTTTTCCCGCATTTGCTTACCAGCTCTGCCAGTAGTCTCTGACATCATTCATGGCACTACTGACTCCCAGCTTATCTTGTATGCCCTATCCTAGTACAACCTTTCACCATCCATACAATCTTATTTTCAACACATCATCACTTTTTCCTTTTGATCTTCCTAGTCAGTGCTAACTGAACATATGTTACATCAAGAATACACTTTTTGTGTCTAGTTACCTGATAGGATTTTAAATAGTTTTATAATTTAAAAATTAAAATTTCTCTGTCTATAACCACTTACTTAAAAAACAATCAACTCTATTAACACAAAAAACAGAATTGCACACATATGCGACAAAAACAGTAAAAAGTTAAGAATGAGGTTATAAGTTTAACTTTTCAAAATTTTGTACTTGGTGCTGGTATAACAGGTTTAAGTAGGTCTACCTCTTAATTTCCTTCAATTAATTTAAGGAAGTCTTGACAACTCACTGACATGTCCTCTGAAACAAAGTTCTCAAGCATTAAAAATGCTGTGTTCATGAAGCAACACATTCTTCAAGATGCTAACAATCCTTTTGAAGGAAAGATGCATCATTGGGTCACTAACAGTGTACACTTAATTACCTTCAAGAGACCAGGAGCTGAAGAATTAGACTACCCATGGCTGACCACTAGAACGTGCATCCTCACAGAGAAAATACTAATTTCTTCTTAAACAGCAAAATTTTTACGAACTGGCTACAAATGGCAGCCTACAGTTCAGTTCATCTTTTACTGACTAGTCACCAGCCTTGGTCACAAAAATCAACTAGACACTGGTCAGGACAGTAAAACACTGACCATTTGCCAAACTCAGTAATGTTTCTGCTAGTTTTTTGTGCTATTTTATTCAATCACTAATATTCATGGTCACTGTGAATATTTCAGTTACTAGTTGGAACTTACAACTAATCAATTAAATTTACAATAACAACTATTTTAACATATAAATAAAAATAGTTTTTCGTACCTTATTAATATCTTTATTCCTGTCATTAAAGCTTACAATATTAATTAACTTCACAGCACTGCAAACGCCTCCACATCACAGACTGTGAGCAGTGACAAGTTAAGGTTGTTAAGGTTATTATTATATTTTTTGTAAGCCCAGTTAGCTGTTATCGCCACCAATTTTTACACATACTCATTGAGAAGTCACTGAAACCTTATACAAACTACACTAAATACTGAAGTATACTAGAAAATAGATACTTAACATTTCAAAATTAATCCCAGCTGAAGAAATCCTTTTTAATCTTAGTTTACATAAAAAATTATATTTATTATATATTATTAGCAATATGAAATGATTAACACAATATTTTGCAGTTACGACAACTTTCAGTTATAAACAAATCACAGCTACTTCTATAACAATTAAACCTAAACCTAGGCATATGTACTGCAAATAAAATGAAAAAACAAGAAAGTTACTTTTGTTCATGATAGCATATCAGTGTCATTAAATTATTTTTTTTACAGTATGCAGAATGATGAAGTTATTCAACTGTCTTTTTATTTATTAGCCATGATTTCAAATGTTCAAAAACACTGTTTTAGATAAAATATTTTTTATATCAAAAGGCAAACAATTATAGAATCTAGAATACAAAACACATATAAACATATTTTACCAGTACGTACATTTCCAATTTAACTAAGTGTATCAAGAGTTTTATTTTTACACTTTAATTGTTCAATGTTAATTTTTTCATAATCACCACGTCTATTAAAATTTATTGTAAGTACTTTATATACATAAAAATGTCTAAAAGGTAAATAATTAATTTTTGAAAACAACGAAAATGAATTATGTCTTACATTTCTTCCTAGCCAAATTTGAATATAATGTTTTTTTAAGGTTAATAGAGGATTCAAATATTGTACGCATGTTTTGTCCCAACAATCAATTACATATGCTAATTTGAATGAACTGAAGCGAAATACACATTTTCAGCATCACTCTGTGGCTGCATGGTTTTTAAGAAAAACATTTTCTCAAAAGGCTCGTAATTTTCATATTACATTATTTATGTGAGTTTTCCATGTGATTTGAACTGTAATGCGTAAATATTTATTTATATCCACTTGTTCTAACTGGCACAACCAAAATCCGTTACTATATTTCATTGGTGAGTATGAAATTTTACAGGAACTGGTAGAGACCTCTGTTCTTTTAAATCAAATAATACATATTTTGTTTTTTGAACATGTAGAAACATTTTATTCTCTCGCAATAAAAATTTTAAGTTTTTAGATTTGGTTCCACAGTTGTATGGATAGCATTTAGATCTTTTGAGACATACGAAAAAGCAGTGAGTGTCTCATTGAAGTTACCAAAACAAAGGTAATAAATAATAAATTGAAACTAGCCCAAGAACTGAACCACTTATGATACACTTTTTCTTACTTCTGGTTCCCCACTGTAAATGGGGAACATTTTCAATCCTCACACGTTGTTCTCTGTTTAAGAGGTATGACAAAAACCAGTCGTCTGCTGAACCCTGTAACTAGGGCTAGAATATGTCCTTGTTTGCCCAGGACTGTGCTTGATTTGAGGCCATGACCGGCCTTCCGGGCGCAATTCGGTCAAATCGTGATTTTCTCCTTGTTTCTGTTATATTTAACTTCAGTTCCTAATTAGACCTAATCGAGTTTTCAACGTTATTTGTTTTAACTTAAATAAACCTACGTACACATGATAAAATCATAATCATTATGACTGATACATGATTTTGATATCGATAGAATGTGTGTATGTCTAAAGAAGTAGTGTTGTTTTGGATATGTTAGCACCTTGAATCTTGGCTTATGGTATTTTGTTATTTCAGTTATGTTGATTAAAATTGTGTCAATTTTAATTTCAGTTAATTATTTAATTTTTATTAATACCAAAACAAAAATGTGCATTTAGTCAATGTTTAAAAGAATAGTACTGGTGCAGATTATTGTGCAGATAAATCTGGTAAAGATTTTTTGTGTAGATTAGTGTTACAAATAAACTTAGATGTTCTATTTGCGATCGTAGTTTTCAGTGCATCATAAAGGGAAAGGAAATATTCCAGAAATATATATAATTTAAAAAGACTTGTCAAGAAAATACATTTAATGAAGTAACTACATTTAAATAAGTTGGCTTATTGGATAACAAAATACTGCGAAATGATGTTGTAAGTTCAGCTGCATTTATCAACAGCTGCAGTATCAACTGCATAAGGATAGTGCAATACTGATGACTATTTCATGATGTTTCTAAAGTTAATAAATAACTACATAAATAAGTTAATAAATTTTTACATATACATCATTAGTGAAACTAAAAATTTTAAAGATAAAGAGTTGTCACAGATATGGATGGAAAATTTCAAACATTTTAATTCTGTAGGAGAAAAGCCTATCAATTTGCTCAATTAATTGAGTTTATTTTTTGTTTATCTGGGACTTCAGCAGCTATCAAAGGGATATTTTTTTTAAATAAGAATGTTTGTGGTTCAGAAAGAGGAAGTATGTTCATAGGAAAATACTTTATTAATCAGTTATTTAAGAAACAACCTTAGTACCAAAACACTAGTTTTTGGAAAAAAACAAAAAACATTCTACAACCTAAATATTTTGTTATATTTTTCTAATAACGTTTTTATAAATAATATGGATTTGATTTCAATGGATAATATAATTATGAAAAAATTGGCCTACAACGCTTTTAGTTTTTTCTGAAAATTTAATTTGGACTTATGTTGTTTCTTAAATACATAATAAAAACTACATGACTGAAGGTAAAAACATTTATTTTTTATATAAATCAAACTCATTTTTGACTGAATTAATCTTTATTAAAAAAAAACAATAATTAATACAAATTAAATCATATTTTCTTACAATATTTGCTTAAATTTCCAAAATAATGATTTACAATACTAATATTATGATTTTGTTCTATTAAGTTCAAAGCAATGATTTTTTTTATAGAACAAAGAATGAAAATGACATCTTGAATTTAAAAAATTAAAAGACAAAGTTGTAATTTTATATTATTTTTTTCTTTCCTAAATTTTAAAACATAAAATATTTCGATAAAATGATTTAAACACATCAGGGATATAATCCAACATTTTATTCAAGTCTCCATTTTTTGTCTTGTAATTTGATACTTTTTCATCAGGATATGCTGGTTTGTCTGGTATAGTTATCGTTTCTTAAGGCATGCTTCTTAAAAAGAATGTATGTTTCAATAGACCGTTAATAAAGGGATGTACTTGCAGAAAAATCATGACGTCCTCGACCCACTCCACTGTAAGGTGTGAGTGACAGCTCGCTCGCTTCCAATAACTGAGGACGGAGGAAGTTATGTTTTGTCTGTAACTATACCTCCACCGCACCAATACAGTGTTCCACTGAATAACAAAATTCTAGTTGTGTCTCAATGGAAAGTGCATGTCCTTATAATGCTGGGGCCACCAATCTTTAAAATTAAAAATCATTTCTGATGTAACCCTTGTTACCATAAACTGCCTGTTTGTTGCTGAAGAAATTAATAATTCATAATAATGTTTGAATGAATAAATTCTATTAGTGCAGCATATTAATCTCTTAGCACATGCAAAGTCACGGTCACATGGTATCAAAGAGTGTAATTGGAATGGACGGTAATGAGTCACAGTTTTAAATCTACCAGTTTCACAAAGTGCTGAACAGAATCTAACCATGGCATTGTTTTTCTTTTCCCACATGTTCCATCCGAAAACATATAAAGATGTTGAACACAATTATCTACATAATTTTGAATATATTCCCATATAAATGAACACACTTCATTACTCCCCTTCCCAGTAATACCTTGATGATATAAATAAAACATTGATGCATCATCATGAAAATTATGAATACCAAATGTATTAACAGTAAGTTGGTTGTAATAAAATAGCTCCTGTACTGGAATAACTGGAAGAGATATGTTTGAAGTATAATCAAATGAAATACCCAGAACGGTTTTGTCAAATTTGCTTTTCCTTGGATACTTTTAACTGTTGCATAAAACTTCTTAGCTCGCCTTTTATGTATAATTAATATTCATAATTCATTAATTCATATTAATTCACGGCAACTAGCTTTGCGGTGTCATTTAATAAAGACTCCATATCTTTACTATTAGTTACTCACATGTGTCAATCTGTGGTCTTCCAAATGAATAATTAAAATGGTCTTTGTAATATTTTCTGTAGAAACTGTGTTTAATAG
The DNA here is from genome assembly GCA_034769895.1 of Magicicada septendecula. Lineage (NCBI taxonomy): Eukaryota > Metazoa > Arthropoda > Insecta > Hemiptera > Cicadidae > Magicicada > Magicicada septendecula. The sequence goes on from CM068376.1 coordinate 103,641,067, forward strand.
GAGAAATTGGATATTTTTCTTGAAATAGTTCATATATAATTTTTATATTTATTTTAGCATCTAAGTATTTTTTTCAGTTATTTTTTCAGAATAATAAAAATGTAAGAAATAAAAATGAAACACAAATAAAAAGAAATATAAGAGAATTAAAAAAGAAAATCACTGAGAACAATTTGATAGTTATAAAAGCCGATAAAGGTAACACAGCTGTGGTAATGAACAAAAGAGATTATATCGAAAAAGCAGAACAATTTATACAAAAAGAGCCATATAAAGAAATAAAATATGATTACACAAGTAAATTTCAAGCACAACAAAGAAATTGATAAAAAAGACAACATATTTAACAGAATGGCAAAAGAAACAAAAAATAGAACATAATCCTGAAGCTCCAAAATTTAGATGTCAAATTAAGTTACATAAAAAAGAAATGCCATTAAGACCTATAGTATCATTTATAAATTCGCCAACATACAAAATATCAAAAGAAATAAGTAAAAGAATCAGAATGGCATATGAAAAAGAAGAAATCCACAGCATAGAAAATAGTAAAAAGGTAATAGAAAGATTAAAAGAAATTACCATAACAACTAAGACAAAATTAATGTCATTAGATATAAAAGATATGTACACCAACATACCAATAGCAAAAACAGTAGAAATAATAAGAAAAACAAATTAAGTAATGTAGAATGGAAACACGAAATAATAGAAGGATTAGAGTTATGCCTAAGCCAGAACTACTTCAGATTTAATAACAAATTTTACATACAAGAAAATGGATTACCAATGGGATCACCGCCTTCACCATTAATGGCAGAGATATTCATGAATAGCTTTGAAATCAAAATGTTAAAAGATATAGATAAAGAAAGAAGAATTAAAAAATGGATCAGGTATGTAGATGACATACTAATATTTAATAATATATATATACTTTCACTTATGAATTTACTATTGTCACTTCCCAAACGTTTCAAGATGTTGTTTCTCTTCTTCAGTGGGTTGAGTACTAACTGTCGATTACAGAATAACCGTTACGGAATGGAGTGTGTGGTGGGGGTTGATGGTGGGAAGGGGTTGGCGCTGAGGTTCGAATTATGTGTGTGGATCAGTGTGTCAAATAGTGTATGTGATTTGTAATGTATCTGTTCATTTAATATGTTGTTTGGTCAAATCACATACACTATTTGACACACTGATCCACACACATAATTCGAACCTCAGCGCCAACCCCTTGCCACCATCAACCCCCACCACACACTCCATTCCGTAATGGTTATTCTGTAATCGACAGTTAGTACTCAACCCACTGAAGAAGAGAAACAACATCTTGAAACGTTTGGGAAGTGACAATAGTAAATTCATAAGTGAAAGTATATATATATTATTAAATTTAATAAGTGAACGAAGAGGATGCAACAACAAGATAATTACATACTAATAGTTTGGGAAGGTGAAGTAAATGAATTTAAAAAATTTACGGAAGAACTAAATAACATAGAAAAAACAATAAAATTTCAAGAAAAAATTGGAGGATTAGAAATTAATTTCCTGGATATCAATATAAAAATTGAAGATAACAAACTCAAATTCGATATATATAGGAAGGAAACATACTCAGATTTAATAATTCCACAAGAATCATATCATCCAGTCAATTATAAAATGGCAGCATTAAATTCATTTTGCTATAGAGCTATAAATTATCTAGAAAATGAAGAACTCAAACAAAAAGAATTAAAGAATATACAACAAATAGCAAAAAATAATAATTACAACCCTAAAATAATTAATAGAATAGTTAAGAAAATAGAGGAAAATAAAGAAATAGAAAAGAACAAAAGAGAAAAAACAAATGAAGAAAAGAAATATAAAGGAGCAATAACATACATAGGATATCAAACAAAAATGTTACAAAAATGTTTCGAAAAATATGAAATACAGATAGGAATAAAGAAAATGAAAAATGTATTCGAATATATAAAAAATGATAAAACAGAAGAAATTCCATTAACAGAAAAAAGCGGCATATACAAATTAAAATGTGGGGAATGTAATAAGATATATCTGGCCGAAACTGGAAGAAAATTTAAAATTAGAATGAATGAACACGCAAAAGGAGAAGGGGTTAGAGTAACGAACTCACTATATGCAAGACATTTCAATGAATCAAGGCATAAATTCATAAATCCAAATGAAAATATGGAAATAATCAAAATAGAAAACAATCCGCAAAAAAGAAAATTAATAAAAGAACTAGAAATACTTAAAGTTAAAAAAGAAGATAAAAATAAATTAATGAAATAAAAGTGGATTTTACAAATGAAGAAATATTTTATTATATATTAAACAATAAACAAAAATAAATTAAAATAATAAGAATAACACACTAAAAATGACGAGATGTAAAAGTTACAAAAAAATTATAAGTCAAGAATGAAGAAATTAACGGGAGATTCTTAAAACAATTTGATGGACGTTAGAAAAATGCCTAACGGAAAAATGTAGACAAAGTTCCCGTGAAGAGCGGTAGCAGCTAGAACCAACAGGAGGGGCGATGACATAAGGGGAGGGGCCTAAAGTATAAAAGCCTACAACGTACAGTTGATAGACGTTGTTTAAGACCTGAAGATGTCAGTGATGATGAAAAGCTTAGTCGAACAATAAAAATTATAGCAGTTAGCAAATTCATAAAAGAAATAATAACTATTGTTACAGGAAATAACTCAATATGATCCTTTATTTTCATAAACCATTCAGGGGGGACTTTTTTTGGCCATCATTTTTACCACGTTGATCTCATGGAGTTACATCAGCTAGCAAAAGTTGTTGTAGTCTACGAACAATCATAACAGTAATACCATGCAAACTAACATATTCATTTCTACATACCCAAATACGTTTCTCAACTACTATTACAAAATAATTAAATGTTGATGTTTTATTTACATCAGAGTTTTCCTTACTGCGTCTTCTTCTTTTAACTGGTAATGCTGTTATTAATCCTGTCAGGTAAACATCTTGTATATCTTTGGAATCAAAACTGTTGATTTTTTAAATATTTCCTTCCTATCTTTATGCATAATTTTTTCAAAACATTTCATTGCACACCTGCAACATAAAAAAGTGACAAACAGATTAGTTCTGTAGTAGTTTAAAATTATTTCAATAGAAGCAAACACTATTTTTGAAATAATTTCATTTTTTAACTGAAAAAAAAAGTTCTTGGATTTCATTGTCCATGGTGTGTCCATTGATTAATTAAATATAATTAAATCACTACCAACTCGAAACACAAAGTTTTTTATGGGTATAAACGTAAAGCTTTACCTTATAGCCTGATCCGGATTTTTGCTCATTATAAGGTTTGTCAGAAGCTGCAACTGGGAGCGCTGTCCGTCTTGTTCTTGGCGATGGCGTTGACTTAAGGATCGATGTTGTGTGTGTGGGTTGTGATATGTTTGAATAAAGCGTGTGATTTGAATTGTGTCTGTTTGATTAGGATGTCATTTTTATGTGTTTTCTGTGTTTGTGTATTTCACTTATTCAAGAGTGTCTCATTTTTAGCCTTTTATGTGTACGTGTAGAATATCCATGTTAATGTCGATGTTTTTGTATGTGTGGTTTGCTTCAATGAGGTGGTTTGCAAAGGTGGATTCGGTAGTGGAGTGTAGTGCCTTTGTGTGTTCAGTGTATCTTTGTTTGAAGCTACGTCCTGTCTGGCCTACGTAGAATTTGTTGCAATCTGAGCAATTTAGTTTCTAAACAGCAGGTAGATGATTTTTGTTTTGCGCTTTGTGTGTTTGTTTTAATAGTGTGCATTCTGTTTTGTTTATAGTTTTGTATGAGATTCTGCATCCTGCTTTTTTGAATTTGTGGGCTATTTTTTCAATATGGTTATTGAGCAATTAATGTCCACAGATCCTTGTGCACTGAAAAATATTTGCAGAACATTACTCCAAGCAGACTTCTCAATCACAAGAAGAGTTATACTAGAATGGTCACTGAGCTGCAGAACTTGATTATCATTTTTTATAGAGTACATTTATTGTTGGATAAATTTTGATATTAAATAATATTTCATTTATCATAAAAATTACAATAATTCTGTTTACCCTATTTTTGTTTAGTAAAGTCACAATTTTAATTTAGAAGTTACTCACTCACACACTCACTCACTCACACATGCACAATGTATATGAGTTGTTTTGGAAGTTACCTTACCTTAACTTAATCATTACTCAATGGGTTTGTCTAATGGGCATGGGTAAATTTCTTTAAGGAAAGATAATGTTGTATTACAGGTTGTTTTAACAGGGACGATGAAGCAGTTCTCACCCTGGTCTTTTTTTGTTTTGATTTTCTGGGCTTCTACAGTAGGTATTGCGGCCTTCCAGACCATCATAACACAGCTTTTAAATTCTCAAGGAATATAACAAAATTATAAACATGAGATACAATATACATTCTGTGCATTGGAAATTTTCTTATTTCTATCATTATCAGATTCTCTAGTACAATTCTTATCCTCTTGTTCAGCAAACAGAAATTGTGTTATATGAACAGCATTTATATTTGGAGATTCACATTACAGTTACAGGTAAATAACAGCAATAATTGTAGATTGAAAACATAAAAAATATGAAATTTATAGAACAGAATATTATTAACTTCAGTTGCAACATTCCTTCCTGAATTATAACATTCATTGTTAATAATTAACAATACGTTTTTAAGTACAGTAGAACTGCATTTATCCAGACCAATGAGTCCCAGTTGTAATTCGGATATAAAGAAATTCGGATAATTGGAACAAACAAGAAAAAGGTTATGCTGTGAAAAAAATGTGAAAATTGCTCAAAAATCACTTTTGTTTATTTTTATTACATGAATACAATATCTTAATAAAACCAGGTCACACGTATTTTGCAAAATGTTCACTTTTACTACAAAAAAATTAAAAATAATTATTCCCACATAATCATAATTTTTGGCGAGCAGTAGTCTGGGAAACATTGTACTGATCAGTATGTAAACTATGATGCATAGCTAATACAGTCTTATATGTATTTCATTTGCTTATGATGTTTTTTTTGCTTATGATATTAGGGCAATTGTAATTTGAATAAACTTTTTTTTTAGAAATTGCATTGTTTTATATTTCCTGATAAAGATTCAGATAATTGGTGATTCGGATAACTGGAGTTCAGATAAATGGAGTTCTACTGTATTAATTATTACTGCATAACAATTAATAATTAATATGTTAATCCTTCATAAGCCCAACACAGATTATTTACAGTTAGTCTTTTCAACTGATTTTAGATTATGCTTTTATGATACTAAGTTTCAGACATTTTACAGCTCCCCACCCCATATAATGTCCTGAAATTGGACTTCTTTTTAATCTAGCTATAGTAGTATTTAATTACAAGAGACAGAAAAATTACAAGATGATAATACTTGGGCATATTTAACATACATATGTTAGACATTTTGACTTCAGTATCAACGTAGGTAATTTATGGTAAGGGTTCAAGGTCTTAGATTTATACTCCAGTCAAATCTAAAAATTACATTTTTCACAAATTCATACACTAACTTCAGACTTTATATTGAAAATTTATATAAAACAAAATAGCAATTTCTATCATGTAAACTCTTTCTTGAATTAAATTTTTCATCTCTTTTAGTTCAAGAGATGTTTGTGTTTCTATAACAACTGATCTTGCTATGACTCACTGTTCAATGTCAGAGTCAGGGAAATGATAGAAAGCTGCAACCATTAAATAAGGAAACAAGACACAATTTTGTACACTTGGGTTTGTTATGCTTTCCATTTATAGGGAAACAAATCAGCAAAAATTTGTTTCCCTATAAGAGTATATATGCATCTTTGATTCAAATTTGCTATCACAGCTATTGTTCTCAACTTTACCTGCTCCGAACCATTACTTTCTCTCTGTCAAACATCTATTCAGTGTTGTTTGTGCTTCTCTTTAGTAAACAGTAGGTGTGAGTATTGCTTTTATAATGTCAAGGAATTATTTATCCAAGAAGGAGGTTATGGAATTACTGATGAAGAGTAGTGAAGAGGAAAACAAGATTTTCTCGGATGAAGATACGGATGTGCCTGGGACTTTTCATAATCTTTCAACACCACGTCCAGCTTCATCATAAAATGAGGCATCAAAGGAGAAGAAGATGATGAAGAGGTAAGAAATCTTTTCAGAAGCAAAAAAGAACATATGATTGGTCAGCCAACAGTCCTGGGACAAAATGTCACCCTTTTGATAAATCAGTTGGCGGGCTACAAATTAGTTTTGAAAACATGGCAACTCAAATTTTTTTATAATATTATTTCTGTCATTTGCACAGAAATAAATAACTATTACAAGTATGTTACTGCAAAAGTGACAACAGTATCATCCTGATTGTCTCAATGGGAAGACATAGAGACTGTGGAATTTTATTGCTTCTTGGCATGTTCATCGCTGATGCCAGGAGTAAACAAATTAGAAATGGATAAATTTTTGGCAAAGCATTTGTTTTTACTAATGCTGATATGTCCCCAATTTAGGGCCAGGTACCAATTTAAACTCATTCTGTGTCTGTTACTTTTTTGTGACAATAATTCGACCCCTTCTCAAGATAGCCTTGTAAAAATATGGCTTATAGTAGAACACGCAAGAAAAAAATTTAGAGAAGCCTTAAATTCATTTGAATACCGGTATTTAATAATAGATGAATATTTGTTGCTATTCAAAGGTCGGCTCTGATTCAAGCAGATATACCAAAAAAAGTAGCTGTTTCCGTATTAAAATGTTTGTTCTTAATGATGTAGAAAGCAATTCAATTATTGTTTACATTGTCTAAAACAATAACTGGGGAAAACCAGATAGTGCTGTAGTAAGTTTGTTGCTGCCATATTTGAACAAGTGTCACACCATTAATCTCGATAATTGGTATTTGATTCCAGATTTTTTCTTATGGCTCAATGAGAAATTGACAAAGTGATTTGGTGATTGATTGACCAAAATTCCGTTGGTACAGTGAGAAAAAGTAGAAAAAAACGTTCTGCCGATGTCTGAGGAATTGAAAAAAGTGAAATACAATTCAAGTCATCTGGAACACTTTTGCACTGAAATGGATGGACAACAAAGAAATCTGGATACATTTTACTGTGCATAGACTAGAAATGGTGGAAAATGATAAAAAAGAACATACAACAGGTAAAACAAAAATAATAAAAATAAAATATAAAACCCACATGTGTGGTTGACAATAATAAAGCAAATGTTGCTGTGGACAAAACGGACATGATGCTAAGTTCAGTACAGTGCAAACAAACACAATAAAGTGGTACAAAATTTGTTTTCCATGTGATGAACTTGTATGTGCTAAATGCAAAAACAACGTTTGAAATACAAAAAAAAAAAAAATTGGCCCTTGCTAAATTCCACTTAGAACTTATCCACCAGTTGCCGGATAAATTTCACGGCTTATTATAAAAAAAAAAAATTGTTGGAAGAAAAACAAGAGAAGAGGCATCTCCATATCGACTACAACACAAAAATGGACATTACCCAGCATTTCTTCCAGGAACAGAAAAAAAAGGAATACCACAATGTCATGCGTGATCTGCACATCTCATTCACAAAGAAAAGTGATGCGAGTTACATGTAAAAAGTGTGATGTTGCACTTCGCTTGGTGTGTGATGTTTCAAAAAATATCATACATTAAAAAATTGTTAGATGTAATAATTAAAAAAAATATATATGATGTAACAATGTACTGTAACCTCAAGATAATATAACAATTATAACCTTTATGAAAAAAAGTAATTCATAAAAAAAAGGTTCTAACTCAGCCAGTGGCAGACCAAAGCCTGTGTCAAAAATGAAGAAGGGAACTTTTAAATAAAGCAGAATAATTCTTATGAGATTTAAAGTTTCTGTGAGTGTAGGCAGCAGTAAGAGTGCTGAGATTGCTTAGCCTACAAGCATCCCACTGCTGCGACAGCTATCAGCTCAGCCATGTGATCACCAAGATCGCTCACCCCTCCCCTCTGCGAAAAGGTTAAAACACAAATATAATGTAAAGTAATGCCTGTTTATTATCCCAAAATATTACCCGTTACATTTCACATGTGTATAGTAATAGAAAAAATATAAAACAATTTTAAAATGTGAAATACATACTATAAAGATAACACAATAAAACAGTCATGAATTTGACTATTGCAAATGTCACACTTGAAAGTAGGCTTATCCATCTCGTTTTAAATGTACATTTGTCTTGCTAAATTTTCCAGTTAGCACTAAAAATTATTAGTCTAAAATGGATGTTGTCTATTTAGAGTTATGCTGTAGAAACTCGGATCTCTTCAGAGCAATCAGTGTGAGTAGATGGTCATAACTCCCTCCCCCTGCCACATGTATTGTTGTATCAGAAAATTGGATAATAATTGATGGCTTCTTACGTTACTACGTAGTACAGGCAAATTAGATTGATCAGTGGAAATAATTTGGAACAAGCTGAAATTTGGTACACATGTCTGGGTTAGGCCTACAAACAACCCAGCAAAACTCAATTAAAATCAATGGTGGGAACGACCGCCATCTTGAAAAATCCATTTCCGGTATGTGTTTTTCAGCATATTTTTGTTTTTTGTGCAAAAACCATTCGAGATAGAATAAAACTGTACTGGCCCTTTTTTGTAAAAAATAAAATTTCCTATGTAAAGAAAAAACATCATCTGTGTGCGTCATAGACTTTACGTCTGGGAACGGCCGCCATCTTGAGAAATATATTTTTGGTTTCATGTTTTCCAATATATTTTTGTGTTTTTACTTCCATGTTCCATAAGGAAATGGAAGTATGTTCATGGCGAAAAAAATCGTGTTTGAGATAAGGGCTGATTGTGATTGTACTACCCTCAAAACATGAAGAAAAGTCATTTTTTGAAAACTTGACTGTATACAAGTTTGAAAAAGTATAGTGTTATTTTTTACCGCAAGGTAGTACTGTTAAACAGCTGTTTGATATAAAGCGAGATAGACTACACATAAGTCTGACAGAGATGAGTATAATCTATATAGAAATACTAATGCATAGATTTTTGCAAATTTTTAATAAACGGCTTAAGTAATAATCGCGAAATTCAATAGTGTTCGTCTCCGGCCCTCAATGAAGCTAATGTCCAAAAATGAAGTCATTTGATTGAGAAATAAAGCTTCTATCGTGTAATACATACACATCCTAACGGACAACCACTAAAAATTTTTTTCAACTTGAATTTTCATAATGAAAAATAATGTTAATTAATAATATCGTATGGCCATCTTAAAGCTTTGTCTCCTCTTTCCAAATATGTATAATTTATTATATTTTGTTGAAACAGATGAGTAGAAATCATCACTTTCTCCTTGCGAAACGTCGATTTTTTTTTAAAGCGAGAATAGAGACTTGAGTCTGCAGACTGACAGCGTGAAGCCACTCGGGCAACTTCGTTACTGTTCGTTCGCCTCTATTGTCTACTCTCTCGTCAACCCGCACTCCACACTTACGTGTATAATGAAATCCACGTATTTTTATCCAAATCGGGAGTTTCCTGTGTGCATAGCGGATGAATTGAATAGTAAAATGAATATTGATTGTGGTCACAGTTAAATATTAAAACATAATATAGAATTAATTTGAACATATCGTTGTACTCCATTTATTAGCCTGAATTGTATTTTTTGTTTTAACCTTTGTTTCCTCCAGAAACAAACACAATTTCACTGGCTCCCCAGATAAATATGAACCTTTTGACTACATCGTCGCATTAGTATATGAAATAAACGTTTATTAAGAAAACTTATTTTATACTGTTTTGCCAGTTTTTAAGTTCTGTTTTTTGTACTCACAATGTTGGTTTTGATATACAGTATATTGCTGTAATCAGTTGTGGTAAATCCCCTCTTTACCTGTGCACTAACTTCGCAGGTTGGTTTCGTATTTATCTGGAGTCAATTTAATCAATTATTTTTGATTCTGGAGTGATAAACGCTGAAAGAAAATGTACAATTCAGGGTAATAAATGTAAGAAATTATACGATATAAATTTTATCTCAATTGTGTTTATTATTTATCTTCGAGAATTATATAATTGCCTTTATACCTTTACAATCAACATTTATTTTAATATTAAATGTATTTTTCGCTGCAAACACAGAACTGAACGTTCTACAGTTGCAGACGATAACAAAAACGATGACCAATCAGAACACAGGAACATTAGCTACTGGTAAAAACCCCGTTGGGACAAATATAGGTTTATACGCAAGTGTGTGAACTAAGTCTGAGTAGAACAGTGTGTGAATAATTGAAGTTTGAAGAAAATGAGCTGCTTTCTTATTTGAATTAAGATTAATTTCTTATTAAAATATAAAACATCATTTATACTAACTTTCCAGCAATATTAAAAATTAGGATAACTCACAGAACATTCTCACTTAAATTATTACGATTATACAGTAATGTAGACTTACCGTAGTTATAGCAGCTTGTATGTCCAGTAATGAGAGAGCGTTTATTCCTTTGTCCACCCAGTTTTTGTTCAGTAGAAGAACTTTGTCACTTGCAGGGTTGATGATGTTACGATTTAAGTCTTGACTGTTTTACAGCATTACGATTTAAGGCTGTTCGATTTTACAGCTTTCATAACTATTATAATCTTTTACGCCTGACGGCAGGCTTTAGAAATACTTGATTTACACTTTGCACAGAAGTCCTAAATTCTCAAAATAAATAGTCAACGCTATAACTAACAGGCAGCAGTAGTCTCCTACTCCCTCAATCTGTTTTTTTTTTTTTTTATAGTAATGTGCACATTTTTAAGGAATTTAAGTTATTTTTATTTTACACTTCCGTTCATTAAACAGAACAACACTTGAAGAATTCTTAACATCAAAACATATTTAAGTTCACTTGGTTATTACACTTACAGGAGTTTATAAAATTTTAAACAGTTACTAGTGCAGCAACAAGGAGGCAGCAATAGCTTCTTGCTCGCTCACGCTAGGTTTCAATATTGATAACGACTTCTTTTTGGGTACTTTAGTTGAAAAAAGTCGTCGTTGTGGTTCAAACTTCATTTGTTTTGAACACGACGGTTCCGATTCCAGAGGAAGAGCTCGTTTGAGTTTCCTGGCCTCTAATGTAGGTATAAAAGGCTGAAGCAGCTTATTAATTACTTCAACGTCTTCAGCACATTCCATTTTAGCAAGAACGGTTTCAAAATGCTGTCTGAGTTTAGCCCTACTTTGCTCCATGTCTTCATTGGGTAAAGTATGTATTAATTCCTTTAATATTGCCTCTCGTTTTGCAAAGTTGGTATGTTCTTCTATTATTAAAACTCCTTCAGAATCACTTTTTTGTTCTTCCCAGCTCTCATATATTTTCCTTCTGACTGCATGGATATGTTTGCACATATTAAATTTTATGGCCGAGTCGGGACAGCTGCACGCATAAGCGTGAATACACACTTTGCACTCGGTACACCGCAGGTCGCATTTACAGTGCAGTTGTTGTTATCTCTCTCCTATTTCGTATATCTCGTTTCTACTTGTCGACTGCAATTTCCACAGAGTTCCATCAAAAACAATTTCTTTGGAGAAATTTTTAGTGACACTTTGTGTCTGTAACGAAGGGCAGAAATCTTACTCTTTAATTTACCTCTGGTTAGGTAAATTAATCTGTCGTAAAGCTTGTCTCTTACGAAGCGCATTAACGTATGCAGTGCAATGTCAAGTCTTTTGGGTTTCTTCCCGCCCATATAAATATGTTTTAGAACACCATGCATGCGTTCCAAGTGTATATTGGTGTTTAGACCTGCATGAAGACGGAAGCAATGCGCCCAGCTCTTGACAGTATCTTTATATTCGTGTTCAAATTACAAACCAAAGTTTATATTCGTACTCTGTGGCACTCCCCGCGCTGCGCGTTCGGGGCGGGCAAAAAAACATGTTTCGACTGACGCTCTTGACTTCACTGGTGACTTTTTGACTTGTGTGTGTTGATGTTGACTATCAAAGTTGAAAGCGTTCAAAGTGTTGTATTTCTTTCTATTTATTAAATAAATTGTGAAAATCCGAAGCCGTGTTCCTTCTTCCTTACGTAATAAGTTAAAAGTGAAACTTCTACATATGTAAGTTTATTGTTATTGTAGTCTGTAAGTTTTGTTCTGTATTAATTGTGTTTTATTCAGCTGTAACTATGTCTGTAACTTTTAAAGTCACGTCACCCACGAGTAAATAAAAAAGGAATTATGTTAATATGTGTTTTCTTATTAACAACGTTTTGTTATAATTTTAGGTTATGCGCTCCTGCTCGTGCTAAATGTGTTTGAATGCGCCTGCCTTACCAACTGCTGTGTTTGTTGGTGACTGCTATCGTATATTCTACTTCAGCTCTAAATAAATAAAAAGGTACCAAAGATTTTATTCTTTCTATAAAATGAATATTGTATATGCAACAAGTTCTGTACAAATATTACAATCCAATTATATTTTTCCAGTTCTACATGATTCTTGACTACATGTTCGCAAGATTAGCGCCGTTTGGAAATACTTTGAAAGAATAAATAAGGGCACTGCACGATGTTAATTGTGTTTTAAAAATTTTAAATCATCGGGGAATACTACTAATTTAAACAAACACTTAAGAAGTTGTCATCCAGATTTATTGGAAATAAAGCCATGAAGGAGGTAATAAATGCAGTTAATTACTTTATTTTTTATTTGAATGCATGTCTTTAGCGCAACTGATTACTTACAAATTTGCAGGAGTCTGCATGATATTCAAATAGTTTATTTTAGAATTATAGCATTAGTTTGATCAAAACTCTAAGGCACTTACCCATATTATATCATATTTTGTTGTAGATGAATTGGCAATATTAGAACATAAATAGTTATTAGTACAATTAATTTGCTATATTTTTAAAGTAATATGTACTTATTTGCACATTTGTTTCCAGTGACTCCGAATCAACAGTAACATCAGCAAAAAAGAAAAGGCCTGATGATGCTGAGGCCAAATTAAAACAAATGATGTTTATTTCAGACAAAGATATAGAAGAAGCTGGACCAAGTTCGAAAACAACTTGCAGTCAGGAAATCTATGAGGACTCTATTAAGGCACCCCAAGTTCCATCAAATTTAGTGAATCCTATCAAGCAAGCATTCGAATGTCAATTATCGAATATAGAAGTTGGATCACGACATGCTGCTATAACCAATTCAATTCTTTATTATATTTGTGTTGATTACAAATAATCCTTTCTATACTGTTACAACAATGGGCTTTTTAAAATTGATGAAAACAATAGCTCCACATTATAAAGTTCCATCAGACACTTAAATGAAAAAATTGATGTTTCATAAATATAATGTCTTAAAAAACCTATTGAAGGAAAAACTTAAGAATCAGGATGGATTTTGTGTGATTTGTGATATATGGACGGAAACTATGACAATGACAAGCTTTCTGGGAATAAGATTACATTATCTTCAAGGTACAAGCCTAAAGACCACATATATTGGTACCATTCCTCTGCATGAGCGACACACGGCAGAATATATGTCAGAAAAGCTTTCAGAGGTATTCAACGACTGGAATATAGAGAAAACTAATATAATGGCTATTCTCACTGATAATGGTGCAAACATGGTAGCTGCTGTCAGAAACCTTTTTGAGAGTTCTGGGAAACATCTACCATGTTTCGCACACACCATTAATCTAAATGTTGACAAAATGTTGTCTGAGGGTGATACACGAAACTTTGTTGACAAAGTAAGAGAAATTGTGAAGTACTGTATTTCAAAAAAAGTGTTATGGCCACAGATGTGTTGAAAAAAGCGCAGTGTCCACCAGGAAATGAGATAACGCACCTAAAAAGCTGATAATGGATGTTAAGACTAGATGGAATTCGACTTTCTATATGATTGAGCGATTTATTGAATTAGCTCCTATTATTTCGCCCCTTTTGTTAAAAGATCATAAAGCTCCACCCATGCTTTCAGCAACAGAATTAAAAGACCTCCCAGTATTAATGCTGCTATTGAAACCATTCGAATATGTAACTCGAGAAGTGTCCGAAGAGAACTATGTCACAATTTCTAAAGTGGACATAATCAATTGTTTGACTGCACAGGTGACATCACTGCAGCTCAATTCAACTCTGTGTCTGGAAGCAAAAAGGGTTCTTCTGGAACAAATTCACCGACGTTTTGGTGCAATTGAAAAAATTCATTTATTGGCTGTGAGTACAATCATTGACCCAAGGTTTAAAAATTACATTTTAAGAATGGAGAAGCATGTGCCAGTGCTATGAGCCTTCTTCGTAGGACAATTTCAGAGAGTTCTACCTCCCAAATATCTCCTCCGAATCTGATAAAGATAGTGTTACCGGGGAATACGATTTTTGGAAGGACCATAAAGAACTAGCTCATAAAAAAGGGAGAAAGGCTAAAGGGGGTCTACACGACGAACTTTCGCTTTATATTAAAAATCCTTGGATTTCGTTGTCCATGACGTGTCCGATACTTAACTAAATATCACTATTACATTAACGGACAGCGCTACCAGCGGCAGCCTCTGAAGAAGCCTTTTAAAGGAGAAAACCGGTTCAGGCTGTAAGGTAAAACTTTATGCTTTTACTTATAAAAAAACCTAGTGTTCCGAGTCGTTAATGTAATAGTGATATTTAATTAAAAATTCTGTCACCCCTTTAAAATCAAATCCTCTCGAAACGTGGGAAGATTTAAAAGAAATATTCCGTGGATTATATAGACACTTCCGTCGGCAAGCCTCATCCGTACCAGCAGAACGGTTATTTTCCAAAGCTGGTGCTACAGCTACACAGGAAAGGAATCGTCTCAAACCTAAGAGACTGAATGAATTACTATTCTTATCAGGCCGGCCAGAAGAAGAATGGTTTTAAGTTTAATGGAGTAATACAATAATTAGTAATAAAACAATATTCATTTTCGATGTTACGTTTGTGATTAACAATTTGTAATAAAACGATTTTGATTCTCGATGGTATGTTTTGTTTCTGCTTAACAATTTCTAATAAAACGATATTGATTCTCGATGTTATGTGTTTTTCTGTTTGTTCTTCGACACACTATATCCAAAGTGCGGAATCGATACCCAAAAATTATCGACCCCAAACTCTCGTGTATCGAGTACGTTTTTTTTGTTTCAAGTAAAGTATAACTTATTTCTAAAAAGAAAAAAAAAAACTCCATAGTAAGTAGTATCGATACCGTGGCATCCGACACCATATGAGGTATTTGGTATCGATACCCAAGGCCGATACTTCGAACCCTAGTGGTCTGGAACAGTGAGATGACAAAGATTAGTAGCTGCCTCGCTCGGGCGAGACAGCTTTCCAAAAATTTAGATGCTACGTATTGTATGTATTTAACATACCGTACAGGAGTTGCAATACATTAGGGGGTCATGTAGACGCTTGCCGATTAACACTACGCGAGTTTGTTTAGCTCTGCCCGATATTTTTTTAAGTAACTGTTTACCGAAATACTTTTTTTTCTTGTCATTCACTGTGTTTTAATATCTTTGCACTAACATAGGACTGAACATACTGCTAACGTCATATTATTTTGTTATTTTCACAAAAATGGGACAATTTGCGTTTATTGGATGCCAGTATGGTACATGATGCTTTAGTTCGACAGTCTGCCGTAATGTGGCGTTCACGTAACTAATGACAAGCGCGCTCGTCATTAAAAATTTAGACTTTAAACATTTTTTAGACGCTAACATTCTATTCTGAATACTAACGTATAGTGCATTCGCGAAATATAGTAAAAGTAACTGTGTTGTATAAACTTACCATAAATCAGCCGGCTATCTGGCAAAAACGCAAAACTTTCCATGCCACATGTACAATATTTATTTTTAAATTACAAGAAAAATCATTCTAATTTATTTGTCTTTTGTTCTTCGTTCTAAATGGAGTCGTCAAAATTACATTCCGCACATAGAACTTAATTAACCTTAAAAAAGCATCTATTATTATTTGTTTTTAGTAATTTTGTATCTTTAGATATCAAAACAGTTTTATATTATTACTAGCAGGCTTCGCACGCGAATATTTGTATAATATGATTGTTGTGGTAACTGTCTAGTTGGTAAATTGCTAATGGTACATCTATATTAATAATATTCTTTTATTGTAAGTTATGAATATCCAAAAAGTGAGAAGCAATAAATCCATCATTCATGTTTCCTTGATACGTAAAATCAAAATTTGATAATTTAGTAGATATTTACAAACATGCAGTAACACAATTAGATAAAATGTTTATTCGTATAGAATAATACAAATATAATGAATACATAAGTGTATTGATATGAGTTAGTCGAAATCTTACGTGCTAAGTCAGTCTTAAACTTTTTGGTAGAATCCTTATATACGTAAATGTATCACAGTCCAGTATACTCAGTTTTTATACACATTTTTACATCAGAGCCTCGTTATAAACTACATTTTTCGTTCTGCCGTTATCAGAGCAAATAAAGAGCTCGCTGCTTCTGCTTACTCGAGAACATGCCACATAGAGTTGTCCGTGAGAAAAGCAAGCAGCTCTTAAATCCACACCATCTGTACGTAAAGTTTGGCCTTGTGACTTATTGATAGTCATTGCAAAGCATAAATTAACCGGAAACTGAAGTCTTCTAATTGAAATGGAAAGTTATTGGGTATGATTGGAATTCTTGGGATAAATACTGTTTCTCCTTTGCCGCAGCCTGTTAAGATTACCGCTTCGATGATATGGTTTTTAGCGACCTAACTTTCTATCGTGTTCCATTGCATAACTGTGGTAGCTTCAGATTTCTCATGAGTATAATTGGAACACCTAGTTTTAATTTCAATGTGTGAGCTGGTAATCCTGATGCAGATAAGGTATTCAAAACTCAGTTGGGTAATGTACTGCATCCTCTTCGTTCAAAACTGTATTAATGGAGTGATATGTTTTTTCGTCTCCTGGCAATTTATGCAATATGCAGCTATTTATGGCATTTACTTGTTCGTTTCTTGGTGATAGTATCACACGCTCACATAACCACACATCATCTTGCAAATTTATAGACTCAATATGTCCATAAACCCTTTCGATCAACTCTGCCAGTGAAGAAACTGTACGACATAATGATGGCGGTAAACATATCGCACCGTCTGTCTCTGGTATCTTACCATCTCCAAGGTTTAATAAAGTAGAAAATTCGTGAATATCTGCATTAGCTCCAAGTTGGTCTCTCATGTTTATTGTGAGTGATACTGTTTGAACGGTACGCCATATATTCGATCGTTTGACGCAAGCGTTTACTTCATCAGCTCTGGTACCTCGCGTAACTATGGGCAATGTTTATCTGAAATCTCCGGCAAAGAGAAAAGTTATTCCACCCATAAATCTGTTGTCACTGCGCAAATCTCGTAGAGTCCTATCGAGAGCTTCTACTGATTTTTTAGGGGCCATAGTGCACTCATCCCAAACAATCAAGTCTACATTTCTAATCAATTCTGCTTTAGCATTATTTTTGGAAATATTGCACACTGGAAATTCGCTGCAATTCAAACCTATTGGTATTTTAAATAAGGAATGAGCCGTTTTTCCGCCAGGTAATAATGTAGCAGCGATTCCCGAGGAAGCTGCTGCTAATGCGATCTTGCCTTCGCTTCTTAACTTCGAAAGAGTTAATTTGATTAAACATGTTTTACCTGTGCCTCCTGGTGCATCAAAGAAAAATGCATTTCCAGATTTACAGTAAACACTTTGAAGAATGAGTTGATATATATTTCTTTGTTTGTCTGTCAGTAATATTTCATTCTCTTCAACTGTAGAAAGTAGCTGTTGTCTGTCATAAGTGGTTTCAGAAAGATATTCCTTTGAAATGTTTTGCACGGTAGACTGTGGATTTGATAATCCGTATTGAGCTATCGGATTACCACCGACAGAAGTAACAAAATCTTGTAAAAGCAGTAAACAACTATTTTCTATGTTTTCCTTGTATAAACTCAAATCAGCATCAGGAATTCGACGCATAATATCTCGAATCAAGTCTTCAGAGAAGTGGTCTTTGTATTAAATCCATAATGCACTCGGGTTTGAAATACTGCAGAACACCAACATTATTGCAAAAAGTTCTCATTTTGTCAGGGCTAGCAAACAAACTTGCTTCTGACAATGTGTCGTTCCAATGATTGTCATTCTCTAGGCGATCAAGATCTTGGCATGCAGCTTGAAACATTGGATGAATTACGTTGTCGACGGTCTTGATATTTTCAAATGAAGTTGGGCCACGCATATTGTGCAGAAGTAAACGAAGAAAATAACATTCATGATTGTTTGGATGAACTGTATACACTCGACCCAATACGTGTTCACGATATACGTTCTCGCTTCCTTCTAATAAGACTCCTCGACGTCTACGTTGAAATTTTCCTGTCTGCCTATTGAAAGTGAGAGTCTTTCAACCCGTGAGACTTCTAATCCAGATCTTTCTGAAGAGTTTCCAGGAGATGATTGCATTTCGACTCCTTCGACGTCATTTTCAGATGCTCAAAGTCGCCTCTTTCTGTCTGCAGCAGCAGTAGATCTTCCTAAACATGATCGTCTTTTTGGCATTGCAAAGCTAAAAAAAGTGGAAATGTATTTATTTGATCTATACTAATAAATCTCTAGGGGGCAATTAATAATTTATACAATACAATACATATTGCACATATTACTTACCGATGACGTAAAATTAACGAAAAAAGGCAGTGATACTACATCACTGACGCTCATCGCATAATTCTCGATGAAGTAGGTTAAGTATAATTCTCGACAATTAATTATTCTTACTGCACATAGGGCTACTGAATATTCAAATGTCGAAGAGTATGGTTTGTCAGAATCAACGTGTACTATATAATCAATGTTACAATATAATCAAACAATGAATTATTGTATTGTTTATATGAATTCCATATGCTGATAAGAATTCCATATCCCTACTATAATGTAAATATACAAATGGCCTAACTGATATCAATATACTTATGTATACACTGTTTGTATTATTCTATACGAATAAACATTTCATCTAATTGTGTTATTGCATGTTTGTAAATATTTACTAAATTATCAAATTTTGATTTTACGTATCAAGGAAACATGAATGATTGATCTATTGATACACAATTTTTGGATATTCATAACTTACAATATAAGAATATTATTAATATAGATGTAGCATTAGCAATTTACCAACTCGACAGTTACCAAAACAATCATATACAAATATTCGCGATCGAAGCGCGGGTTTAAATAAAATGAGTTTTTTTGCAATAACTTCGGTTCTTCTTAACCTATCGTTATTCACGATCGAAGCCGCAGGTTAAAAAAAAAGTGTTTTTTTTTCAATAACTTCGGTTCCTTTTAACCTACTGTTATCAAATAAAGTGGAAAACCTTCCGTTGGGTACGTGCTATGAGCGTGCGAAATTTCATTAAAAACGGGTCAGTAGATTCTGAGATTACCGCGGACAAACGTAGACCGCTAGAGATTTATTAATATAGATTATTATTAGCGGCGGTCCTACAGTCTATGCCGCATCCCGCATTTCGATCGCCATTTCTCCCTATGCTTCCAGTCATCATCTTCAATAGCTCGATCTCTCATGGTTTTCCTAATTTCTGTTCTCCAGTGTTGTCAGTCTCCCTTTTCTTCTCCTGTTTTGTGGTGTGTAAGTCAACGTTTTCTTTGGCCATCGCTTCTCCTCCATCCTCATACTGTACGTGACTATACCATAACAACTGTCTGGATTATATTCTTTCTGCTGTTGTAAATCCGCACCCTGTTTTCTTTCATATAAATTTTCGTTTCTAACATTTTGCATTCTAGAAATATTACACGCTCTTCTTAAGAAGTCCATTTACACAGTGTCTAACATCTTTTTCTCTTTATCTGAAAGTTGCCACCATTCACACCCATAAGTTAAAATGGGGTCGACAATAGTTGTGTAGATTGCCAGTTTAGTTTCAAGTTTCATTTTGTTCGACCAAAGTAACGAGTTTAGCAAACAAATAGCCCTTTTCCCCTGTTGTATCCTATTTTTGTTGTTCCGTCTTCTGAAATAATGAGTCCTAAATAAGTTATTCGAATTCGCTACACTTTCCGATTCTATGGATTTGCAGATCTGGGTCTTCTTCTTGCATGTCTCCTATTTTCAGATATTCTGTTTTAGTAGTGTTTAAGTTTAGACTCCATTTCTCGTACACCTCTTTCAATTTTCCAAACATATTGGCAGCTAAAGGTTGGTACAGGGTCTTGGGGGCTGTATAGACTGCTGATGTCTATACAGTAACAAAACACTGAGAAATGCCCACTGATTCCTGAAAAACGAGTCGAGGGTTCGAGAAATCGAATTCAGCTCTGCCAACAAATCCTACTCTCACATCCTCGTAGAGATACACGTATCTCGCGCAGCTGCTGGGTACATGGCATACAATGTGTGTGTGTGTTATGTAGCAGACGAGAGAGGGTGAAGGGAGAGACTCTGGCGCCCTACAAATATCTGGAGCATATCAGCTAAGGGAGAAAACCCCTACAGAAAATCCTGGCCCTGCAAGTCTGAAGGTTGAATCGACGTGCCAGAGACTCGTCATTCAAAGCAGTTTTATAATTTATTTAAATATTCCACGAATTCATCACTTACCTTATTAGTTTCACTAAATTGCGCTAATGATTTTAAAAGAATGTTTATAATGCTGTATTGTAACTAACTTTTGATAGGACCTTAACCCATGAACAAGCCTGCGATAAAACCAAGTTATATCCTCGTTATAACCAAATCTCTAATGCGTTCCTACCCGTTAAAAGCGAGTTTAATTATCTTTACTAATATACAAAACCAAACAAATCTCGTACTATTGCTCGTTACATCCGAGTTCTTGTTATAAGGTAGTTCGTTATTCGCGAGTTCCACTGTATATAAATTGTTGGGAAAAAGTGTCTTGTACCCACCCCCATGTACGTAATGGATCTTCGCAAGAAATCATTATTGCACGCACATCTTTGGTTATCGATACTCGATCATGGCAACGATTTGTTGGCTAACCATTAACTCGTGTGGAGATGTTCGAACAGAGATGGTGAATCGTTCACCACCCACGCAAAGATCCTAAAACAATGGAAAAGATAGTAACTGCCTTATTACGGAGACTACAGGTACAGTTATCCGTTATTCACTTCAATTCTAGATAACTGAATCACAACATGAAGTGTGTGGTTAACACTAAAATTGAAATGTTTTCGATTAATTTTTAATACGAAAAGAATATTTCTATCTGGTTATAGCTGTCACAGCTGACGTGTCTTATCGCGAACCATCAAGCTTTACATTTATGGCAGCAGAATATAAATGCAAGTAACTTTTTCTTAATCGTTAAAACGATTTTATTACCACGTTTCGAATTGTCAGCACGATATCGTACTCGGTACAATTTGTGATAGAAGTCGTTCATATGAAGAATGCGTATTGGTCGTAATAATGTTAACTGGGTATATTTAGGTCTCACAGAATCAATCAATTTGTGTAATTTTCACAAATGAAGGTAAGATGTTTGTTAAAATACATTTTTTTATTATCTGTGTTCACAGATTCCACCAGTATTAGCTAAACTTTCTGAATAGAAAATAACAACTCTGAACACTAACATCGAAATTCATATAGGAGACAAAATAGCGTGTTAAAATAATTATGTTAAATGTAAAATAAGAATTAATAATAACGTAATGTGTAAAATAATTATTGCGTGTTTTATGAAGATCTAATTACAAGAATTTGAAACTTCTACAATAGATGGATCATCTTCTACAATTTTTGTAAGATCATCCAATTTAAAATCACAGGAGTTTTCAACTTCGGCAGGAATCCGACAAGGTGATGTTCTTTGTCCACTACTTTTCATAATACTTATGGATGATGTAATACAAAGCTGCAAGGCCAGAATTAAAGGATTCCATGTTGGGAATTGGAGGCTTCGGCCGATTCGAGCGGGGGCTATTGCGTTTGCAGATGATGTAGCCTTACGGTACAGAAGAGGGACTCCAAGGGAACATTTGGGTGGAGGAGCTGGAACGAAGAGGATTGAAAGTAAGTTTGGCAAAGACGATGACAATGACTGTTGCCAAAGACCCAGTTCATCACCGGATTACTTCAAAGGGAAGCATCTGGAACATGTCCAAGATTTAATATATTTAGTCTCTATAATATGATCACATGGTAAAATCAATTCGGAAATTAATCCAAGAATAAGCAGTGGCTCGAGACTTGTCCATGCACTAAAATTCGCGTTCATTGATGAGGCAGAAATTTCGAAGAAGTTTAAGATGACCATTTTCAAAAACACTTATGTGCCAATTCTTATTAGTGGGGATGAAAACTGGGCTTTAACTGAGAAGCATCTAAACTCTCTACAAGCTATGGAGATGAGATACCTCAGGAAGGTTGAAGGAAAGAGAAGAATAAATCGAATCAGAAACACTATTATGAGAGTGTGTCTTAAGACAATACCTTTAAAGATGAAATTAAGAAAACACAGTTGTGATGGTTTGGACACGTTCAGAGATGGAAGGGTATAGACTTCCAAAACAACTGTATGAGACAAGAATTGCTGGGAGAAGACACATGGGCCGGAGAGGAGTGACTTGGGAGGACAATGTGGGGTGCTCTCTGCCGGGGCTGGGAATACAGTGGAATGAAGCCAAGACCCCGGCCATGCATAGACCACTGTGGCGAGATTTTTTTAAGTTTAACCATTATCTTGTACAGCCTTATATGTTAATGTAAGCTACTATATTTATTAGTTTAGATAATTTGAAAGAAAGGTATATTATAAAGGTAGAACAACTAGGAACGTAAACTATGCTTACCTCGTAATTTGTGATATTCCCCCTGGTCCCATAGATTTTATTTCGGTATCTTGCCCGCGTATTTTATGGACAGTATAACTTTTCAGTCTCAACAGATAACTTGACGGAAATAAAAATCCATGGCTATAATTAACTTAACTGATATTACAGTTTAGGTAAATCATTAAATCTCTTTGTTGAAATCATGAAGTGAGTGAAGTCTAAAATTCTGAAAAAGAATTGTTGCCTTTTCCAAGTCAGAGATGTGTGTAATAAATATACTGTATTTTTGAAACTGGATATACTGTAACTGACTATACTTATAAACCAGTACTTTTGTGTATATTAATTGATGTCTCGTTGGGCACTTGGTGAAACATATTAATACAAAGATTTTAAAAAATATATAAAAACTTGGTATGTTTCACAATTTTTATTTAACTCTCACAACTGTTTTAACTTCTTAAGCCATTGTCAAAGAGATGAGTCAACACTAAACAGAGGATGTAAGGGTGGTAGTGGACATCTGTTTAGAGCGTGTATCGGAACATGTGTGAGGTGTGAGGATGGTGGGGGTTGCAAGAGCTAAGGGAAGGTCAAGTGTCTGTAAAAACTAAATATAATCTGAATGCAAAATATAAAATTAACTAAACTAAATAACATCTTTTAATAAATGGGATACAGAGAATTCAGTTTGTTCATTAGTTAAATTTTTGTTATTTTTTATTGCTTTTTTAATTTCTAGAATTTCTAACAAATCCGTTTTTTACCTTTTTGTATGTTGTGGAGTAGTGTTATATTTTTTGTGTCTCTGAAGTGATTGTGTTGTAAGCAATGATCTGCAAAACCTGTATTGGCTGTATCGGTTAAAATCGCCTTCTTATGTTCAGAAATGCGATGTTTAAAAACATGGCGGAGTGTGGGTTTTCCAGAGTATCTGATCTGCCACCTGAGGTACTAGATCCAAATGTTTTGTCCATCGCATGGTTTCTACGTAATCAATAAATTAGAAAAAATAGAGATAAATAAATAATGAAAAACGAAAGCCCTCAAGTACTCTAAGAGCGTCGGGTTCGGAATGAACAAGAGTCAGTCAAGAGAAACTAGACAGGAAGGATTAAAATAAAGGATCTCACCCTCAAGTTTAAGCAAAGTGAGAATCCAACGAGGGCACATCGGGATTGCCAAACAAGATATGGAACCCCTGATATAAGACAACTGTGATTACAATTTACAGTATAATTAATTTAATATTTATAAATCATATATGCATAAACAAATATACTGTAGAAAAAGTGTTTAAATGTACAGTATTCAGTTCTATTTATCAGTCTTAGTGTACGTAATGCGAAATGTACGAGGTTTTTTTTCAAAACGTTCATGAAGTTATGGTTTATTTTACACTTATACTGCCCCTTCAAAGTAGTCTCAGTTGAACGTAACACGATTAAGTGAACCGTTTTGCAGTCTTCAGATACTTTTCGGTGCAACCTTGAGCTCGATAAGGGATTTTCGTTTTACGTCTTCAACGGTCGCGTAACGTCGTCCTTTCGTAGAAATTATGACTATTGGGAGGAGGAAAGATCGTGTTGGGACACATCTCATCTGGTGAATACGGCAGTTACCATGTCATCATTATGACGTGAAGTTTTCTTTTGCCCAGCCTGGCAAAATTCTTAACAATGAGATGCGTCCGGACGTATTATTGGGCTGCGATTTTCATACATTATTATTCAGTAAATCAGACAGTTCTCTTCGAATAGCTTCATACAAATAGCGTAAAATGTCCGAATAGTACTCTTTATTAACCACAGCGCCTAGCGATAAATTTTCGTGGAACACAAAACTCATTTACGGCAGTCTTTGAAGCTTGTAAACCGCTTGTTCACGAACAGCAATCCTGCCAGATGCCTTCTAAACACGTTTATCAGGACAGAGCAGTTTATCTCACAGTTTGTAAAAAGTTTAATCTATGTTCTTCAATTTTGCATTATATAATGACAAAAAATCGCCTATTACACGTAAGGATGACTTACTGAATTACCTGTAAAATCTAAACTACGCATTAAATGGGGCTAAAATTTTAAACGATGTCACTAACGTGTGTACCAGTATCAAATAAAAAATTTTTTTAATCGGACAACACTCATAACGGTGGAAATTGCAAAATTACCCGAACTTTTTAATCAAAACTCGTAAATATCTATGGAATGATAACTCACTGTACTCGAAGGCAGATCTTCGAGTAACCACCTGTACTCGAAGGCATCCACCAAGACGAATATATAAAATATTTTTTGAGACCGATGAATGAGTGAGATAAGCTATAGTAAGTGCAGTTTGTCGTGAACAACCCGATGACCAAGTGAGCCGTTTTGTGGTATTAAAGTCTGAAACACGAACCACAATACAGTACCTTTCTGCCACTTCGTAACTGAGTCGGCCGCCTAAAAATGTCCGATATCGCACCCTGACTCTAATAACTTATTTTCAGAGTACGCCAAACCATAGGCCTATCAGACGCGCTCCGCGTTACTCCTGACGATCACGACGACGACAAGAGGCAGAAGAAGCAGAAAAACGACAGGACGAGAAACGCAGTCAGGAAAGAGAAGAGGGAGAAGAACGACAATGCTGGAAGCAAAAGAAAAACAGAAAACACAAATTTTGTAATCTGAAGGACGACAAGCAGATGAACGTAAGCTGAAGCTTAAACGATTACAGGGCCGAAAAACGCACCTTGAATCTATGGTGTGCTTGCGAATTAAACACGTGACCACTAGGCTACAAGCAATGCCGTATCATACACAATGATCTACTAAGCCCCAAAACTCTATTAGTTTAATTCATTTATCTACCTTGACGACCGAGTTCCTCTTACGTATAACTTGTCTTGACTATATGTAGTGAAGCCTTACGTGTGCTTCAAAAAGATAAATATCACACAGGTATTTAATCACACGTTTATTTTACATTTACTAATTAGCCAAACGTTGTCTAAATAATAAACATAAATTTGCAGATATTCACAATATTCGTCTAATAAAAAGTAGACAAAAAGACATAATATAAATATATGAGAGAATGTGAATACTTACAAACACAATAAAATTAGTCGTTAATTAAATAACACATACAAATAGAAACAAACAAATTATTCAAAAATTTATGCTAATTAAAATATTTAAATAGACTAATTTTCATTTCCTTACATTACCCCGGTACTCGTGGGAACAAATTTCAAAGTTCTCGACATAATTCTCGTGTTAAAATCCCTCGTCCAGAAAAAAGCCCTCCTCGGATGGAGAAGAGAAGGAGACATTCTCCTCGGTTGATAAGGAAAGATTCTTGACATCGTCTACGCCGGTTCTATCCACTATGCCGGCTGTGCTACAGTATGTACAGGAAATCAGAACATCCTCAGGTGGACTACTTATCCAGACCCTAAACTATCAACAGGGTTCGAGGTTCCATATACTGCAGACGATAGAGGACATAGAGGCATAAGTCGTTCCTCGTACCACCCTGACCACCACAAAGGCGTGGTAGTGTGGAAGGACGTTCTGAACTGCTCAGAGGAAAGCACACAAGGCGTCATCGCATGTCGGAGACTAACGGTGCGGATCGATGGACAACGCTCCCATCTACGTCCCACGTTCTAGCCTTCAACAGAAAAACTTTACCGGAAAAAGTGAGAGCAGGAATTCAAAAGCTGAGTGTGAGAGCATTCATTCCTCAGCCGATGCAATGTTTTCAGTGCTTGCGTTTCGGGCACACTGCATCAAGATTTGCTCGAGTGAAGAGATTATTTTGTGGGACGACGTGTAGCGACGATCCCTGTGTTAAACCAATGAAATGTGTCAATTGCGATGGTCAATATGTGTCTACATCCCGCAATTTCCCTGTCTATAAGCAAGAGATGGCTATTCAGGAAGTAGGCTACATACCTTGAAAACTCATATGCTCAGCCAACCAGGGCAAAATCAGCTATGCACAGGCTGTAAAATCAACAGCGTCACCAGCCCATATTGTATGAGAGATTACCTGCGGTAACCCGTTTCATCGAGAGTCACTTTTCTGAGTTGTATAAAAAAACAGAAATCCATAAAGGTATTACGGCTGATACGGACACGCAAACGGTGCAAAAGGATAGTTTTGACGGGTCAGCCAGCAGAACCATACATCGTTCGTCAAGAAGCGCGGGCATAAACATTGTGAACGCACCTGCAGCCACCTCCTGTGTGGCAAGAAGGTGAGGGGATTCCGCGTCCAACACCCCATCCTCCCAGATACACTAGGGAGGCTTGTTAAAAATCGGGGATAAGACCAGGAGATGAGATTCGGATTGGAGTTCAGCTTGAATGCCGGCGCAGCGATCTCACCGACCTCGGTGACGTGGCTGAACTCGGCAATCTAAAAAAAAAAAAAACATAGAAAGGCTAGCCAAACAGGAATCCATGGAAATAAGCACAGTCCGTAGCGACTAATTCTTCAACATCCAGCATGGAAAGCATCCTTCAGAGGAACATCAACGGTTATACTTCGCATTATTGCGAATTGAAAATGCCCTGTTCTGATAACAACGCGTACGTCAAAGAGCGTTATACACACGCCGCAGAAATGGGACGAGGACCGTCCTAATTGTACTGGCTTCGAGACTGCTTGTACACCTACGAACGTCTGTGGAAATTTAGGAAAAGGGATTTACAGTTTCAAAGCCAGTATCACCTCAGCAGCTACGGTGTATATCCCGTGGATAGGTGGTCGTTCATCCAGACCACCGGTACCGTGATAGAACAACGCTGTGAAAGATGCAATAAGAGAGAAGTGACGGGCCCTAAACAGGTATAAACGAGCGCCGACCGGAAATAAACGCATTGATTTTAAGCGACTTCGATCAGCCGCTTGCAAAACAATATTCGCTGTAAAACGGTCGAGCTGGAAACCTACGTCTCGACCATAACATGGTCGACCTCAGTGACAGAAGTATGGAAGCAGAACAGAGCAATTGCTGGCACATCAGTCTTTAAGCCAGTCACAAGACTGAGCACGATGTGAATTGATTTGCAACTCTGATGAAATTGCTGATATCTTGGCTGCTAGTTATAGGTTACAGGTCAGTAGTACAGAAAGTACTCTGAATATTTTTCGCAAGGAAAGAAGAATTCGAACACGACTTTGACTTCAAAAGTGAAGGGTACAGGAGCTATAACGTGCACGATGAGGGAATCACAGTCCGCTGTCCGGACTGCCGGCGACACTGCGGCGGGTCCGGACGACATTCCTTACAGCACCATATGTCTAATGGCGGGTAGCTACGGCTACATGACTGGCACTCTAAAACGTCATATGGGCGCAAGCGGAATATCCGAATCCATGGAAGGAGGCGACTGTCAATCAGCTTCTGAAGTCCGGAAAGGATTTCTTGAAAGCTGGAAAATATCGTCCAGAATCGTTGACGTTCTGACTAGGAAAGTTACTGGAGAGGAGGGTAAACAGACACCCGGATCACCTGGTATACAGTCAGACCATTCTACTACTGTTCAACTGGTTTATCTGGAGAATGCAGTTAAGAATAGCTTCATCAAAAACAAACATATGGTTACAATATTTTTCAATTTGAAGACAGAGTTCAACGAAATGTGAAGATTTAACAGCATTCAAAAACTATGTGGTTTTCAGTTCAGAGGTGAAATGCTTAAATTTATCTTCAGCTTTCTCACAGACACGAGTTCCCGTATTCGGGTCGGACAATCACTGTCGGCCCTTCAAGAGTTGGAAAGTGGAGTACCTCAGGACACCCGTTGAGCGGCACGCTTTTTACTATCACCATCAACGGGATCTTTGAGGCATAGGATCGCCAATTGGGAAGTGCTTGTATGTTGACGATCTTGCACTGTCCCAATGGGCCAAAAGAATGACGATGGTAAAGCATAACATGCGAAACGCTATAGACACGTCGGTAGTAATTTCTAACAATACAGGCGTTTCCTTTACGGCAACGAAGGCGATCTCTGCCCACTTCTGTCGAAAGCGTGGGAGGCACCCGGACATTACGTAACCACAGACTGTATCATTAAATTTCTGAACCTATCTTTCGACAGATATCTAACCTGGATTGCACATGTGGATGACCTGGCTGAGAGGTGCAAATCTTCTTTAAACGCAATCAGGTGAATCTCCCATATGACCTGGGGAGCAGATAGAGAAATTTTGTTTCGCTTGTACGCCGTGCTAGTGTTATCCAAAATGGATTACGGATGCGTGGTGTACTTTTCAGCCATTAGGTCGTACTTGAAAAAGCTGAATTCCAACCATAACGCTGGGGTGCGCTATGCCGCAGGGGCGTTCTACACTATTCCTGCACAAAGCTTAGGCCTATATTGTAGAGCAGGAATGACGTGCTTAGATCTGCGACGTCAAATGCTCTTGCTGACATACGTGGCAAAAATATTAGCATTACCCAACCACAAAAACCACGTATTCTTGGCGAACACCAGACTTGATAGAGTATACGACCACCAATCGACGTTCAAAAGACCACCATTCGTGCGCTCGAAATAGCGCACATTGAGGCACCGATGGTCCAAGCGTACGTTCTGTGTAAAGTCCATCCCTGACTGCATCGCAAACGAAATTGCCGTTTGTATGTCGCCAGTAGAAGCAAGAAATTGTGCTACCCAGCTGAACTAAAACTCCTGTTTAGATCAGTCCTTGTGGAATACGTCGAAGAACACACCACTGAGAACAAAGATGGGTTGAAGACGGAGAGCAGATTGAGTAATGCGTTTGTCATCGATGG
The DNA here is from genome assembly GCA_034769895.1 of Magicicada septendecula. Taxonomy (NCBI): domain Eukaryota; kingdom Metazoa; phylum Arthropoda; class Insecta; order Hemiptera; family Cicadidae; genus Magicicada; species Magicicada septendecula. Next base: position 103,670,849 of record CM068376.1, read on the forward strand.
TTCCTTCTACTCCTGGACGCTGACTAAACAGACAAGTGTATACACCGCGAAACTGTACGCGGTATACAGGAAATTTGTTATCTGTACGGTTTTACAGAATTTCGTAACTGCTTTTGTAATCCGGGCACAGTGGCTCCATTATTACATCAGATAATGGCGTTATGCCATGCTACAGAAGACCTCGTTTCATCTTTTACTTTTGTTTGGTGTCCGGTATGTAGGTATTGAAGGTAACGAAGAAGCTGACGCTGCGGACAGCCCGGGTCGATGCAAATTCCTTACGATCTGACGACGAGAAACTAGCTGCCACAACCACCATTATTAAAGTTTGGCAGCAGATGTGGAACACATGGCAGAGAAAACTTTCTGCCGTGAAAGAGAACGTCCGTAAATGGCAAGTACCAGGTGATCGCAGTTGTCTTGAACACGTTTGCATCACCAGTCTGTGCACTGGGCACACGAACATCACGTCTTCGTAACTCCTACAGGAACAAGAACCACCCATTTCCACTTTTGGCGGATCACTTATACTGAAACACATCATCGAAAACCGTAGTGCTGTTGCAGAACTGAGGCAGAGAAACAGAGTAAAAGGTAACCTGAAAGAAAACTTCGGAAATAAACAGTTAGCGATATACAAAACTCTGTTAGCGAGTCGGTAGTGATATACTTATATTTAGTTAACCAACGGACACGTCATGGACAACAAAATCCAAGAAGCTCCAGTTTCTTATAAAACAGTTCATGACAGTGGGCTGGAAGAACGGATGATGAAGATTAGCTTGTACGGATGAGCCACTTCTAGTTTTACCCACTCCGCTGTATAGATAGAAACTGTTATTATTGAAAACATACTGGATGTGGCATTCAAATTTGACCCAAGTGTTGATGATTAATGTTCCACTAGAAAAAGTCATTAGGGTGTGAAACAAAAACATGAGGTACAGAGTTCTATTAATCAGGACAGAGATTAAATTATACTAATGATCTAAACATTACTGGAAAAGCAGGATGGATCAGTAATGCTTCCTGTCAATTGCTGAAGCTTCTAAGAGAAGCTTTATACAGTACATTGACTTCTCATTCTAATAATAAATTGTATGAAACATGCATGAAGCCACCTGTTACCTAGATTACTTTGTATGTATGTATGTGTGTGTGTGTGTGTGTGTGTGTGTGTGTGTGTGCTTCAACTTCGTAAGTTGAAAATTTTCTTATGATCAAGTTAATAATAGGCCCACAGAAAGGAAACAAGACAGTTGTTGCAAACATTCTAGTCGATAGAAGAACTGCTTACAAACTAATTGTATATTTAGAGGTATAATCAGTAAGCACATTCCTATAAAATACTTCAAAGTAAACCGGTACAGTTGGGAAATACTGGAAAATCGATGAAAATTTAGATTTAATTGTTAATTATTTTGCTCTTTGCCTCTACAAATTTACAACAGATTCCATGTTCAAATGATGATACTATTATGAGAAGACAATAAAATTAAATGAAGAAGATGATGATGATGGTTGTAGGGACGGTGACTTCTGCTTTACATTTTTATTCTAAGCCCTCATCCTATGACAGATGTGCTGTTTTGGGCCCTGCAGGGGGGCAAATAATTGCTTGCCTCATGCCAGAAAAGGTCAGAATTACAACTTAAATCTGGGGACTATGCAGGAAGTTTGTCCACCCCTCCCTTCCTACATAAAGACTACCTGACATGTCAAACACCACAACAGACTGTTGTGCTAGATGTTTAGTTACTTTTAATTCATTTATACAGGTTTTAAATTAAATTATGTTGAAAAATAGATTCCAATATATTTTCATTCAAGTAATGCCTTCTCATGGGCGTATCCAGCTCAAAATTGGTTTTCGAAAATCAATCTCTTTGCGGGCGGGGGGGGGGAGGGTCCATAGTGCCATACTATATAATAAACAATAACATAAGGAAGAATAACATTTATTAAAACAATTTTTTTAAACAATAGTTTTTAAGGATTAGTTACACATTTTCTAACTACAGCTCCTTGTTCCTTTTTTGCAAAAACTCGTTGACGATGTTTTCGCAAATGGCTAAGCACTTAACTTATTTTTTCCAATACTTATTCTTAACCATGTTTTAATAAACAATAATAAAAGGAAGAACACCATTTATTAATAGAAATTAATTCTTGAACAATAGCTTGCGAGGTTTAGTTGCAAATTTTCGAATTACTGCTTCCATTAATCGCTCCTTGTTTACTAAAACCCATTCACGGTGAATGCTTAGCATGGCTAATCCATTTAATCTATTTTCACCAATAGTACTTCTTAGCCATGTCTCAATTCGGCGAAGAGAACTGATTGAACGCTCTATAGTGCTTGTTGTGCAGGGCTGTGAGAGCAATATCAGTAGCACCTTTCTAATGGCCGGGAAAAACAATTCGCTCTTTTTTAAAACTTCAATGATGTCTGGTGCTTCTTGTACCTCATTCCACATTTTAAACCACAATTCTCTTTCCCCGTTGATGCCTTCCAAATTGTAAAATGTTGCACAAGATGAAGTACTTTCTTTCCATTCCTCCAATGAAGCATCTCTCATGTTACTCGGATGGAAATGTGTCAATGAAAATGCAGGCGATTTGTCTGAAGAAAATCTAACTTCTAAAGATGATATGATGGAATCCCAGTAAGGAATTATTAGAGACCTTCTCCAAAATTCGGATAGATTTTCAGCAGGAGGATTACTTCTATGCTTTTGTCGGCCAGAAACGCGAGTGGTGGTTATATCAATATTCAAATGCTTTGCAATGTCATATGCTTCTTTCAAAACGTCATCTGTGATGCTCTCTGCATCTTTCCGATGATCTCTTAGCATGTCGAGAATAGTTTGAATGTGCTGGTTGGCTTTGACTATGTCAAGTGTCTTCAATTGAAGTGTATTTGCTATGGGTTGCAGTATAGCGGAATACTTCGCAATTAATGCTACTGAGACAATAAATGAAGATCTGCACGTCAATGCATGCATTTGATATGCTTTATTTCTGGTTGCTACATTTCCCTCTTCAGCTAATGTCTCTAATGCTTCAACAATAATGAAGAAGTTATCCTTAAAAACATGAATGCTCTTGTACTTTTCTGACCATCTAGCCTCACACAATTTAAGAATGTTTGCAATAAGCTTGCGTCGTAAAACGGACTCGCGAAAAAATGTGATTATCTCCTTGATAGTTCCAACGCAGTTTCGAATTTCTGGGGTAAGGTTTAAGTCGTTCACGCCAGGTTTAGCTTGTGTGAGGAGCAATGGAAGTATAAGGCTTTTTTGTACTTTTGCCTCAAGATTGCCTGCACACTCTCTTCTTTGCCAGACATGGTGGAACATCCATCGAAACCTAATCCCACACAATTATCAGGGTCTAGATTTAAGTTTGTAACTAAATCATCAATAGCTTTGGCAATACTTCTGGCATCAAGTCCTTCAAGCTCTACAAAGCCTAAAAATTCCTCTTTGATTTCGTTGGCCTTTTCATCAAAGAAACGTAATCCAATAGACAGCTGTTCTTTTCCAGAAATATCTGCGGTTTTGTCAGCTAGAATGCTGTAAGCACAAGCTTCTTTAACCCTTGTGATGATTTGTTCCCTAATTATAGCACCACAGAGATCAATTATTTCATTTTGGATGATAGGTGATCGGTATGACGTGTTTTTTGGTCCATGCTCAAAATGGTGTTTTAATTGTGAATCACCTGCTTCGATGCGTAAGCGGCATAAGTCTACAAGTACGCCTTCATCCAGATTTTTGCATCTGAGAGGTAAATCGTGTGTGCCGGAAAAAATGACACAGGAAACAATTGAGGATAGTACTTGTTTGTTTTCTTCCACTAATTTTTGTGAATACTAGTGAATTAGGATGTCCACTGGAATTGAATGATTTTGCAGATTCCATTGCAGCCTGGTGTCCTTTGCTCTGTACATGTGCTTTGCAATGATCGTGCACGTCCTTATACTTAGTGAAGGGTCTGATTATGAAAGAACCCCAACCACCTCTCACCATGCCTGGCTGACGGCGGAAACAACACACAATATTTACAGAAAGCACCTTTCAGTCGCTTTGAGTAAGTTAACCATGGTGAATATGTTTCCAGCCATTGGTGATTGAATTTCCTCTTGAGATGTTTGGCATCTGCCGCAAAATCGTAATTCTTCGAAGGTACCCATCCATTTTCTAGAAGATGTTTTTTCTTATCAACCGGCATAGTGGTAGCCAAGCCGATGAATTTTCCAATATCATCTTCATGACAACATCAGAAAGACCCGCTGTCGCAGGGTCGGAAGCAGAGGGTGGTTTTACTTCCTTGTCCTCATCGCTGCTGCTACTGGTACTTTTCTTTCGTTTTAAATTCACTGAAAAAAAATATTATTTTTTACCAAACGTTTGTATGGTCACAGCATAAGACCAAGGTATAGTGAGTATACCATTCCATCCCTTCCTATACAGTATTTAAAGCGTGGTTAAAGTTCACGTGTGGAATCAGGCGTAACTAGAGTTGATAGATAAGGGAAAGGTAGTTAAGTCTACCAAGGTACTTTGGGAGTGGGATGGTAGCTATACCTTTGGCAATTTTTTCCATCATATTATTAGCACTGTCTTGTAAATTTTCATATAGAATAATTTAACAATTACTGTACCTTTGGCAACTTTTGCTATCACATTATCAATTTTTAAAAATTACTGTACCTTTGGCAATTTTTCCCATCATATTATCAATTTTTTAATAATTCTATATGAAAATATACAAGACAGTATAGTATAATTTAACTTTCAGTTGACCTTTTGATCCCCGCCCACTGTTAACATTGTTTTCGATTTCACAATTAGGGCTTTAGTGGTGGGCGAGGATCGAAAGATCAACTGAAGCTCTGAAGAAATGGTTCGGTCATAAACCGAGCACCGAGCACTCGTTGGCTTGTCTTCATGCTCCCGGTATATCATGATGACAAGACCATGAAACTTAAATTATGCTATACAGCCATTCCACGCCAAAGTGAGCCTAAAAGCTAAATTCGAAAGAAAACAACCTAATTATAACTGCATGATATTTTCAATTTTTAGTTAGCTTTATTCATATTATGACTTTTATATATAAAATGATTATAACATGTAGCTAATATGCGATAAGTATAATTACCTAAGATTTAAGATTTAATCATTCACACAAGTTTTTCCCATGAGGACTGGATGTTGCACCTGCAATGGTGTTTCAAATTATTTTATTCGATAATATAAATAGAATCAAGAAATTATTTTTGTGTGTCACTATCTAGAAATATATTACTTGGTAACAAAATAAAGTATATATTTGTATCTTCTTATATATCACAGAAATGTATATATTTGTCGTTGACTGTAACATCTCATGTCTAAAAATGTCGCACCCGCAATGCAAATTAAAAAATATAAATTCATGGAAAAATAAATATTTTTTTTACAAAGATATTGTTTTCGTAACTTAGGAAAATATTCTTTTTTTTATAATATAAAGCTCAGTAATATAGTACCTAACAATGATTTTATTCGGCATTGTATCATTGTATTATTGGAACATTGAAAGTCCATGAAAAGTATCACACCCGTAAGCATGGAATGGCTGTATGCTGCCTTGTAAATTTTTATATAGAATAATTTAAAAATTGATAATATAATAGGAAAAATTGCCAAAGGTATAGTAATTTTTAAAGCGGCCTTTATAAAAAATTTAGTAAGATTACCAAGAGGTATTAATAGGTTAACTAGGTGAAATATGGTACACATAGTAACTGACCAAAAGCACGTTTGAGAATAATTTATACTAAGCTTCTTTTAACTATTGTATTTGCATAAGCTAAAAGTAAGCTAAAATATAATTGTATAATTTTTAAAACATTTTTTTTTAGAAAAATAATTTTAATTATATAAATAAATGAAACTTCCAAAGTCATGCTTAATCATGTAAAATAAACGTTGATGATTGCTAGAACATACTTAAAGTTGTTCCTTTGTGCAAAATTGGACAAAGTAAAGCACGCAATTTGCCTTTCTTCTTCAACAATAGCTTAACTTCTTCAACGTTTTAACCTCTACGTGATTGTTCGTTTCAGTTCTTATGTTTTAAAAAAAAACCAATAATGTAAGCTCACATTTGTGTTTTATCTGATCACCTGAGATCATCTTATAACTAAGCAAATTAACAATGAACTGTTAAATAGAAAAAATAGTTTAAGTGGTTGCTTTAATTAATACTGCAACGCTTCTTCATCATTCGCATATTAGGAATAATCATGAGTCAATATTTGACTCTGACTGTTGTATAGCTAGAGACATCTCGTGTATAATAAAAAGCTGATAATTGTGGGTTTTGGAACGGAATAATTGGTAGGACTAAACGTGCACTTACGGATTTTATTCTAGCAATTATTTGAGAGCAAGGATAGGTTACACCGTTATAAGCCCCAAAACCTCCCCTGGTTAGGCTCATGAGTGAAACTGACTACAGGCAAGTTGGTTATTTTATTAATTGAAAAATATAACTCATGCTTTTATGTACTCATAATGATAAATCATACATTAGCAAGAAATGAGACTTTCCAGGACATTTTACATCATAAACGGTATTATCCAGGACATTTAGGAGTTTCCGAGACGGTTGTGGATTCTCTTTTACGTAAAACGTGACTATTCCGGGGCCATGTCCCGATTTGTCCACGATGAAATTCGGTTAAAAAACAAATTTTTCGCAAAACCACGGTTTAGGTTAAGTTAGGATAGTTTTAAAATACACATACCAGTGAAAAAAAAACTCAAGAAAGGGTGAAAACGTACTTTGACCGAAAATTATAGGGTTGAAAAATCAATGTCCAGGATAATACCGTTTTCGTTTTATACATTTAAATATATATGTAAATTGTAATATTGGTTATTTTGCCGACATCCCAAATTTTTTTACTTAAATAACACATACAAGTGTAGATAACCAAATAAAAGTCCTTACTTACCACAAAAGTTTCTAATATCCATTTATCTTTCAGTGTATGGCTTGTTCCTGTAGTAAAAATTGTGGTAATTGACTTCTTAATGTCGTAAAAATTGTGTTACTTGCGAAAGTAACTTCGCCGCACTCACTCTAACGATAAGTACTGTAAGAGTTGTGTTCTAATAAGAAAAAGAGGTTGCAGTTCTTATCACTTCTCACTTCTCAGAGATGGCGTCATGGCGTGTGACAGTAAGAGTTGCGAGTTACATAAGCTAATCTTATGAGAAATCGTAAGGTTATAGTTCTTATAACTTCTCATAGATGACGCGAGTGTCTCTATTTCGTAATTTGTTTCTTTCAAAGTTTTGAAATATTAACAACCAGTCTGTTAATAAATTATTTACAAATTTGTTTTTAAAATTTTTTTTCCAGTTTTTTGAAGGGGGCAGCTGCCCCACCTTGCCCCCCTGGATACGCCCATGTGCCTTCTCATTACTTACATAATAATGTAAGTAATGATACGGGTGTGTTTTTTAGTTAAGATGTAATAAGATGCAGACAAAACGGTTGAACAGGTTAGTTTTATCTGATACAGTTGACAGGTTTTCCAAATGGATAAAAAGTAGCACAAATTGGGAAAAATTTTTTTAAATAGATCAGGATCAATCATTATTTGAATTAAGATATCTACTTCAATCTGGTTGCTTGCTCCAGCCATTCTGACTTCTTAATACCAGAGCATTCTTAAAAATCATTGCTCTATAGATATAGATAATATGGTACATTCAGAACTATGTTATCCAACATGTTTCTTATGATATCTTCCTTTACATTCCTTTACTGCTAAGGTCTTCAGTTTTTCCTTTGTATAGTAATCTACTTGTTTAATTGCCAAATATTAAAAACTCACCTTCAAAACTGATAATACAGTGTATAATAAGATAAAAGAATTTTCAAATGCTTGTATTATATAAATACATATTATTTCAGTATTCAGTATACCACAAGTACAGGAGGGGTGCAATCCCAGAGACGGGTGAGGAGATTTTTAGAAGAAAGTTTCAGTCCTGTAAGAGTTATGTTTTTCTTACATAATAAGTCTACCATTATGTTAAAAAATTCTATTTCCTTTCAGCACTCATTTTTGCAGGGGTATTTTTTGACATTGTAATATGGTACTTGGTACTTATGCAGAGACCTTGATTTACATGGTTCTGAAGAAACTGTTGAAACGGGCAGAAAGGCAACTGTAAAAGCAATCCAGATGTTCCAAATGAAAACTGAATAACGAGATTAAGAATAGAGAATCCAGTCACATAGACATGAACAAGCAGTACTTTGAGTTTTGTGATGCAAATTAATTTTACATGTACACAGTGTTGTGAACACGTGCGCGCGTGCACACACACACACACACACACACACACACACACACACACACAAATATACACGCATGCTCTTGTGCGCACACAAACAGAATTGTATAACAGTAATGTATTACTGTAATGCTAATTCACTTTATTCGCATAATTCGTATAAGGATGTTTTAGTACAATATTATGAACATGTAGATAATACAGTTATAAGCAAATCTACTTACTATTGTTATAGAGTATAATTGCATTTACTTACCAGTCATGTTAAGCCTACTATAATTTCAGTGGTACTGAACTTTTGTGTAATTATGTTAACAGACCATAAAAATTCTTCCAATACATTTGGACTCATTCACATGTACAGAAAAATAGAATAAACTGCAGTCATTCTTATTATTTTTTTATTTCTTTTTAATTAAAAGCATATGCTGAAACTTATCAAAAACAACATAGGCCTACCCAAAGAAAAAAATGCAATCTTTACTATCCCTTATGTATGACAATTTTGCTAGTGTATATTGTTAACGAAATGCAAATATTAAATATTATAGTAATCTATTATTATACAAAGTAAAAAAATTGTATTTTCTGTAACAAAAGTTTTCTGAATTCCATTCCAGATATTGCCATGTTCACTATGCCTCTCCATTGTCTTGTCTCCCCTGAACTCTGAACTAAATGCCACCACATTACACGCTCCACTTTAATCAACACTTTTACCAATTCCTACCTTAATTTTGCTCTTGGTTATCTTATTGAACATCATCCCTATACCTCCAGTTCTTTTATCAATCTTGACAATATAACCTCACTCTTCCTCTCAACACTCCCATACCATCTTAAGTTCATCTTTATCCTCTCAAACCAATCAAGTATATTAGCATCATAAATTTATTGATTTATATCAATAAATATACTTAAACAAATTAAAAGCAGATTTATTTAAATTTTATAAACATATAAAATAGGATCACTTACAATGAAACATTCCGCATTGTGGAGTATTCATAAACATTCCATAAATAACTTCAATTCAGTAACTGTTTCTTATTTAAAAAACAGGATATTTTTATAGTTATAGGTTTTATAAAAAATTGTGATGTGTACATAGTGTAGTTGTAATTGTATTTAAAGTAAATTTTTAAAGATATTTAATCAATGTCTCACAAGTCAAAATCATAATTCCTAAGTACATCCTATTTAATTTCAAAAAATGACCAAGAACTTCTCAAGGTTGGCATATCTCTTGGTTCAATCTATCAGATGACAGCATTTGTTTGCATAGTTAAACATCTTGTAATGTCAAATTACGTTGAGCAACAGGCCTATGTATAATTAGATATATTAGGTGAAGCAATTGAAAACATTATATACCGGTATATTTATTTCATAAATGAAAATTATTTCAGGAATAGATAGAATAACGTTCCCACAGTTTGTACATAGCATGATAAAACTGTATATTGATTACATAGCCTAATTCAGATTGTAATCTGAACTAACCTCACATCATTATTTGCTATGACAGACTATAACAGTCCTCCAGGTTCAGAAACTACTATTTGACAACAAACCTTACATGTGAAAAGTACACTTACTTATAATTATTGAATTATTGTTACTTTTAGTAAATAAAAGTAAACGTTTTGTTATTGCAGTTAATTCTTGCAATTACAAAAGTTAAATTACCAATGAAAAATCACCAAGCAGGAAAGTTTCTCCAATATTTTTTTATTTATTATCAAAATACCCTTATACCATATTGGTGTAGGGTTACATCAACTACACTCTATATACAAATTTTTTCTATCCTACTCTATCCATTGACAATGTCTTCGCTGCACTCCAGCCCAAGCTTCTTTCTCTCAAAATATTTCCCATCATTCCATCCCAAGTCAGTCGCGGTCTTCTTCTCTTCTTTCTCCCACCTGATTTTGCCTCCAAACCTGTTTTGCCATTCTATCACTATCCATTCTCTGCATGTGTCCCCAACAGCATAGTTGTCTGTGTTCCATAAAATCCAGAATCGATATCATTTCTAAATCCTCTCTTATTTGTGTATTCCTAACTCTTTTCTTCCGTGTTACTCCTACTACTCTCCTAAGATATTTCATTTCTGCTGTCTGGACTTCACTTTTTTGGCTTTTGTATAGCACCCATGTCTCACAGTCATATGTTAAAACCGGTCTATATACTGTTTTATACACACTCATTTTCGTTTTTCTTGATATCTCCTTATTTATAAATCTATTGTTTAATGCATAGTATAATTTTATTGCTTTTTCAATTATTTCATTTAATGCAGTTTCTTGATTCCCATTACTATCTACTATAACCCCTAGATATTTAAATTGTTTGACTTGTTCTATCTTCACTCCTCCAATCACTATATTTATTATTTTATCCCTTATTAACATTAGCTTTGTTTTGGTCTTAGGTTTATCCAATATTCTATCAGTAATTTTCTGTTATTTATTCCAAATCAAGCCACCCATGGCCATTCATCCAATTTGGATTTATGGTACAAGCAGTTATTGTTTAAGGGGACACGGAATCCCTATCTTCCACCATATTAACATAAGGAACATCTTCAAAAAATACTAAACCAATCTGTTTGAAATTTTCAAACAGTTTCTGTGTGCAGTTGTTGTGTTTCATGCCTTTTCACAATATCTGATTTTTTTTATTAAAAAATTGTCACAGGAAATGAAAAAAAATTTTCCCAATTACCTTTTGAAAGTTGATAAATTTTTATGAAAACTATTTTTTGTAATATGTAAATTTGCATTTACCATGAGGGAAAGAACTCAGTGTATATATTCACATACTGTAAATATTGTGTAAAAATTTCACAATGATTGGTTCAGTGGTTACTGAGAAAATGTTCCTTATGTATTGAAAAACCATACTTTCTGTAATCCAGAAAAAACGGCAAATATATGAAAGTTGGAATCGTTCTTAATGCAGTGATGGACAACAGTTGGATGTTGCCATGTTGACCATCTTTCTTGGTAAAATTCTAAATACAGAGATAGTCAACTAGTCAACTTTAGGTAAACACTAAGTACTATGGAGAGGAATGTCGTTGTCCATCTCTGTAGAAAAGCCCGCCAATGAATTTTGTCCAAGCCGTCTGTGGTGAGCTGAGGCATAGTTCCAAAAAAATATTTCGCTATGAAAATAATTTAAAATAATAACTGTATGAAACAGATTTTAATTTAGTACATTTTTAAAGGCAAAAAATAAAAATCTGATGCTTAAGGCCTTTTATAGACTATATATTAACTAATTATTTTCAAAACTTTGTGGGGGTTATGTGTAAGATGTACAAATATCATAAATGTTTTTGTATGGTTGTAATGGAATTAAAAAATAAATGATTATTTGGTACAAGAAGAAACCTACGTTTTAACAAAAATTTCTGTAATTAATGTACAAAAAAAGACTGCACTTTTGAACCTGAGACCATGCTGAATCATGATTCCCTTATTACCATTCTCTTCCGGTATAATTCTTATGCAGTTTCCATTATTTTGTAAGAAAGAAAGTTGATATGTTCATTGCAAGGCGATTTCCCTGTACACCTTTTTTTTAAAAGCATAATTGTTATTTAGTTTCCTTTCTTGTTCTGAATTATTGGACCGAAATTATAACCTAGTTCCCATTTCCCATTTACAGCACATTATTACCTTACAAAGACGAATTTAAGTAAATCTAATTTATAACGAAAGAAGTACATTTAAATCATCACTTCTACCTAATGCAATAAAAACCAATGTTTTATAGGTTTTAAAATGAAATAACTGCAAATAATAGTTATTTCAATCTTTGTTATTACGTTGCATGCAAAAATATTGTTTAAAAATCAATAATAATCACCTCTAAATCTCAATTTATAATAATACCATTCATTTCCAGTTACTCCAACCTCTTAGGGGCAACTGTAAACATGCGTTTTCTTTATCTTTTCTTTATACATTGAAATATTGGAACAACTGTAAACTAGTTGACATTATACTATTTTGTGTTGTGTTCTAAATCCTAACTGCATGTTTACAATTACACCTTCGTCTATATGAAAAGTGAATGAAAACATGGAAAACAAGATATACTTCAGCCACTAAGTTTATTAAAAATCATAAAGAAATGTTGTTCTGTTACATAATGCAACAAGTAAGTAATAGAATAAAGATTATCATTTTCCAAACACAGAAACATTTCCAGGGAATTCATAGACAATTTGTCTGTTAATTTCTGGATTGGGCAAATCTGTCAATATTTGTTCAAAGCTTATTTTCATAATTTTCTTTTAATATAACTTTGTAGAAATGTCCATCTTTGGATTGATATCCTGTGGCATAAATTTCTCCCTCATCATTATATACTTTCTACACAACAAACATACTTGCATCGAGTTTTATTTCTTGGTCCTCCAGCAAAAACAATGAGAACAAATTTTCCCGGTTGAACCTTTTGCCACTCTGGTATTTGATAGTTACTTCCATGGTAGTGTCTTTCAAAACACTTATTGTGAATTAATCTTTGTTATAATCAGAGTCATCACAATGAATAGGATGTTGTTTACAATTTTATTACTGTATGATCAAAATACAATCTTCTTAGATTTGTTTTTCTGTTAACATTGTTTCTGCTACATATTTCTTCTTGCTCTTTTACTCGATATTGTCTTCAGTTCTTAAAACTTATCTGTATCTTCGATTTCAAGCAAGGTATCTTTCTTTCTTTTTGTATAGTGGGATCCGTAGACATTAAAGACTTTTGAGTTTTTCTAATTTCTGATGTAAATATTTCTACGAATCTAGTTGATGTATCTAGAGTTGAATATTGTTGTGGCATTTTAATAGGTGTCTTCTCAACCCCAGTTTAGTGTAATAAGGCTAGGTGAATCTTTGAAATTTTTGTAGTGTCACCAGTTCATAATGGAACTTCAGCTTGCTGCTGAAAACAAGCAGATTTCAGTAGTTACTTGATAAAGGATGTTTTAAGAGCAATAATTCTTTCAGAATTGTTTTAATAGCCCAGCATTCTGCAAATAACTATTGGTTCTTTAGACATTCAGCTGATTTGAACTTGTTTTAATCATATTGCAAAAGTTTCATATACAATAATTGTTTCAAATCACATAAAACATCTGGAAGTATGAAAAACACAAGGACAAGTTGAATTATGTTGTAGGGTTAGGTGGGATAATTGTAAATGGTAGGGAGGTTTTAGTTTTCAGACAATCAGTATTGTCATTACATCATCTGTTGAAGTTCCCTTCAAAACTGCAGTGCTGCTGGGCTTCTAATATAAGGGTACCATATGTGCTAATATTTATAACCAGTTTTCATGTTAAAATATACTGTGAAACAGTTTTGTATGACTTTGAAAGTATACTGATTTTTGGACAGGAATTGCACCATAACAACATAAATGTAAATCTAACAGTCTTTATTAACTTTTTGTGATGTTCTGTAAAGGTTTTTTTAAAAGTTTCAAGCTAAACTGCATTTACAATTACCCCACAAATTTGCCCAGTGTGGTAAATCTAAATGTGATTTTGGGGTAATTGTAAATGCTGTTATTCAAATACTCTTTTTTGTTTAGTACTATTAAATATCAGAATTTACCAAATCTAGATACTATTATGAGTTCACCACTCTTAAAAAACATATTCTACGAAAGATAAAATTAATTAAATTATTCAAAAACCTATGTAAAAAGATTTCCAGATATTTTGTTAGGCCTATGTTAGTGTAGAACAGATGTGAACAAAATATTTCTTTCTGCATCTGATAAATAGTCAGGTGTATTGTTATGTTAGTGCTCGTCACTAATTCACATAACTGATAAAATTCAACCAATTCATAAATGTGTTTGACTCAGTAAAATATTTCTTGGGAGAAAAAATTGATAAGCTTGACTGAGACAAGAAGTTTGTCCACCAACAAAATGTGAATTTTCTACACTATTAGGCCAAGTGTGGAGAGAAGGTATGATTAGTAAAAAAAGTCATAGCTGGTTTTAACAGGAATTTTTCAAGTCGATGGAAGAAAGTTTTCAGAATCTGCTTTCAGTCCAAAAGAATGCAATGAGTATAAGAAGAGTAGGGCTATTATACATATTAAATGTTCAGTTCATCTGCAAGCAACTCTACTGATGGGGCACGTCTGCTTCTCAGATAAGTACTCCACTTGATAGGCAGGATTAATGTTAAAATTACTTTGAGATGCCTGTGAAGGACCAATCATGTTGCAGATGACTTGTAAATAAAAAAATCCAACATCTTTCAAAAAGAACTAACCTCCCAAATGTTGACAAAAAGAGTTTTACACTTTTCTTACATATTTTATGCCTATCTCTTGAGGAGTTTTTGAGACACTGTGAACACATAATTTGATCCAGATAGGACACTTATTAAATAATAATACTAGTTGATTCAAAAAATTACAAAACAATATATTTCTTTTTGTGTATACATTGCACTTTTCTAGTATGCAACAATAATTATTAAACTAATTCACCACATTAGCAAATAATTATACTTCTTAAAGTGCAATTAATTAATATATATGTTTTTAATATTTAATGTTATTTATCATAATTATTGGCACAGTACATTTGACAGATGAAGTATTTTTACCAACAGATTACAAACTTGGTACCATAATGTATTCCTGTAAACTCATTGGATGATACAAGGCAAATAACTTTTTATTATAAATCATTTTAACTGAGTTTTTTACAGTTCAGAGACTATGGGGAAAAGAATAGAAAGGAGAACAAAAATTAGTTTCTCTAGTTACTTATCATTTATGTCTCCCTCTTTCAATACACGTCACTCACTTGTTTGATGCTCCGCATTGCTGGCTAGCCTAATCAACTCTTGTATGAGTCCTCTTTGGAAGATATATATTCAATACTTACCTTTTGTTAGTCATGTTAATTACTATTTGTATTTGAGTAAATAAATATAAATTGTGCAACCAATTAAAAAAAGTTGATGAAATAAAATAAAAACAATTTTAAATAAGAATTTTGTTTCTACTTTTTCTCAGTTTTGTTTTGAGTGAGCTCAGTGACCATACCTGTCAGTCACAGCTACAGACACTTTGCCTCATCTTCTTCATGGTTGGATATAAATTTGCTGCTAGCATTTTTTAATGCAACTATTTCAGTTTGGAACACTTTTTTTTTAATACTTATTTCACATATTGAAAAGCTTATTACAGTAGCACTGCACCAGCAATGGTGTAGTATGGGTTACTTTATAATTATTGTTGGTATTTGGGTATAATTCTAATTTCAGTTATGAATTTGTATATGCAAAGAAGTTATTTATTTGTTCAGTTCAATTTTCTACTGCACCTATGCTCTGACATTGTGATAGTTGCCTTTTTTATACACAATTTGTTACGTTGGTAGATGGAGCTTTATAAACCATTTTCTGTTTCTTAACCTTGATGGTGATAACCTATAATGTACACATTAAAATTTTCTATTAAGGACAGTGCCAAGTTTGAACACTGAAATAAACAGACTAAAAAAGTCTGGTGATTACTATCATACACAGAAATTATGACTATTATTAGTCAATGACAAACAAAATTATATGAATAAAATATAACAAACAGATTGCATATGCCAAAAATAAAGGGCCAATAGGAAATGTGCACAATGGTGACTAGGTTAGTGAAATAAAATGCTTATTAGATGCATATATTTTTATTTACTTGTATTGCCCTGAGATATTTCCAAAGGAACTTGTCCATGACGTGGCATCCACGATGTGGATGATAATCTTTTCCTGACTGGACTCTTTCTTACCAGAATAACTCAAGGAAAGCTAAAATTTGATTTAGCACTAAGATTATGTGGTTTCTGGAGTAAATTCTGTAAGATGTTTAGTCAGAAAACCTATTATACTGGTTATAAAATACCCTGTGGTTATTTGTACCCATGATTGGTGCAAATGAAAGTTGTACTTGAGTAATTTTTTTCATCAATTCAGTTACTGAGCATGTGTGAAGCAATTATCAACCTCCTAAGAATTAGTTTCTGAATAAACATTCACTTAAAAAAAATGTGATTCTTTTTGGAATAAAGTGAAATTATTCTCAAGCATTTCTTTTTACTTCATCTTTATTTAAGTACTTACCAAATACATAAATGAGATACAATTCCTTTATATTTTAAATTATATTTAAATGAGATACAAGCCATCTCATCAATCTGTACATCTTAAAGCATAGTATATATTAAAACATCTTATTTCAAGTTACGTTCAACACTTCCATATACATTTGAAAAGTGCAGATATAATGCCAGAGGAGTACTCATCATCAACAAGTCTGTCTAGTGACCTGTCAACATATTATTCTGTATAACACTACGTACCTTTTTGTGTGCCAGCATCTTAACTTCTCATTGTGATGGATCTTAGCTTAATTGTTATGTAATTAATTATATAACTGTAAGAAGCCACACTCACACACACACACCATATAGAAATAGTTTGGTTTCCATTTAATAAAGTTACTTGATTATGTTAAATAGTTAGTCCCCTTTTGAATGAAACCTGTTTCTTCAATTGACAGTAAGATACAATGTCACCTTCTTACCACTCGGGACTGCTTACTTGTGGCTAGCTAGTGTTTCTCCCAAAATACAATATCTGATGTTTACAATATTTTAGATAAGGAATGAATATCCATTATGATTAATAAGGTTAGTCTTATTAAAATGCTTACAATGTACATAACTGTTTATTAAAAATATATACATTAACATTATATACAGTAACAAAACAATAATTACATTAATAATACATGAACAATAATTACATGAATTATAGATATGTTGCATGAATAATTGTTGGAAAAAACTGAGAATGAACAGAGTTACAGTGGGGTCAAAGATATATAGGATGGAGGACTACAGAGGGATACGAGACTTTGTCAAATAGGTTTTAAAGAAAGAATTCAAATACAGAAATGAGAAGACGTAAGGGTAAAGAACAAGTGAGTGTTACTATTGCAAACATATCATTGTAGATACAGTAGAATCCCATTAAATCACGCCAGCTTATTACAATATCTCTTGTAAGACACGCTTTTTGTCTGGTCCCTACACGTCTTGTATATCGACATTATGAAAAATCCTGTTATCTTTCCAACATGCACTTGAAATTATTTTAAACTCAGAATTTAATGCAAATTCTTTGTTCCATCATTTCTAAAACATACAGTGTAATGGTACATTTCAATGGAATTTTCACGGGTTAGAGAGAGATGTGAACTGCATATGTGACCTTGGCCTGGGAAGAGATTTGTGCGTAATTATGTATATGCATTCAAGAATCAGTTCGCAAGGTCGAGAAGTATTTCATCAGACAAAACAAAGCCTTGCTTGGTAGTAGCTGGATAAAACCAGGAACAAAGGAACCTCATTAGACACACAAATAGATAAGTACAAAAGTGGGAAAAATTTTGGCCAAATAAAATATAAAAATAAGAACATAAAAACAGAAGATATGAAATAAAACAATAATTGCGAGAGAGAGAGAGAGAGAGAGAGAGAGAGAGAGAGAGAGAGAGAGAGAGAGAGAGAGAGAGAGAGAGAGAGACAGAGACAGAGAGAGACAGAGAGAATTGATTTCATTTTTATGTTATATTTCATTAATAATTAAATGATCTAATTACAGTACGGTAAAGTTTTTTCTAAGTTTTCATCACATATTGATGGTGATTGCACCACATAGGGTAACAGTTCCACTAGGTTATCTTATAAAAGACGATATCTTTTAAACAAAAACATATTTTTTGTGAAATATTTTATATTAATAATAGCAATTAATAAACTTGTGTAAGTAATGATGAATATGAGTTAAGTTATTTTAACATCACCCGTCTTAACCTAACCTGTGCTCAATGAGTTCGTCTAACGGGCTTTGGAATTTTCTGATAAGGGAAAGTTTGATATTTTTAAACTGGTTTCACGGGGACACTGATGCGGCTTCCACCTGCGGTGGAATGGACAAATGCGGTGGTGACTATGTTTTTTAGGAATCTTCTGAATTAAGGTAAGTGATAGTATTGGGGCCTCTTTCTTATCTGTACAATTACAACAGCTCACCAAGCATGCTAAAATGTGTTGTCAATGTTCACTTGTTAAACACAAACAAGGGTCTAATAACTGACATGTGCATCAGAGAGAGTGGTATGAACGTGAGAAAAAAATATGGTGTCAACTGAAAATGTATAGACGTGAAATTAAGAAATTCTCATTACTTTTTTTTGTTCTCATCACTTCGTATATGACAATGTTGTGTGAACTATTGTGTACACCTTGGTAAGCGGCGAGAAATTCTCTGTGGGAATTTTGTGTATAATACAAAATGATAGCAAGGGAAGTCAAACTACACAGGATGTTGTAACATAACAAGATTATGCCCATAATCATGTCATATCCAAGAGCATTACTAATTGAATCGGGAGTTTTTAAAAGAAAGGGTATTGTTGAAATATATTTGAAATAGGTCAGAGCAGATTAATTTGAACCTGGACATTTTATACAAAAAAATTAATGTTACACAATGAATTAATGAAGAAAAACTTAAAAAAATAATGAGAAGCATAATGGTTTAATATAATACACGGAAAACTGAAGGCCAGAAGATAAATACCAAGAAATAATCTGTAGACTAAACTACAAATTTGGTGAGATTGTTCCATCATGTTAAAATATACCTTTGATCAAAATTATTCAATTCAAAGCAAAAGAACAGTGAAATGAAATAACAAAAACACTATAAACATTATGATTATTAATTTTATTTGTTCATTGTAATTTTTTTAAATTTTATTAGTTGTTCCTATAAGGTTGTTTCTTTTGTATTATCCAAAGAACCCCTAACACATATACAACATCACTTTACTAAAACAGATTTATAATTATTATATTTTATTTCATATGTATGACTTTAACTGTACATATACTTTAATTAATTTTGTATTAACCTTGAGAAAGAGTTTTCATGTTATCGAACCTAAAGGAGCTACTAACTGAAGAGAAGGGCATTGTATGTTAGTGAATCTCAATATATGTTAAAGAGAAAAGAATAATAAAATTTATTGAAATTAAGACAAGACAGAATAAAGGAGTTCAAATTTTTTAATTCACATAGTTAGAAAAAAATTAATTTAACATAATTTGGCACCAACAACCAGAGGCTACAGGATATAGTTACATTGATGAAGGGTAAGATTAAGATTTAAGACTTATTACAATACTATAAAACAAAAGTAACAATAACTAATAAAAACAGATCTAACAATGTACACAAAATTATATGGAAATTTAATACAAAAACTATTAAAACTATAAACAACTTATACTGCACAAAGTATAAAAACTATAAAACATGCAGAACAATGAATGCATATAAATAAGAATGTGAATAAATGCACATAAAATAAAAATCAGTTAAAAGACAATACTTTCTTAAATAAAATATGTGTAGTATTTTTATAATTATTTTATATATACACTATTTACACAACAATTTTCTAATTAGTTTTCTTGCGTTCCAAGACCTGATGTGTGTGTTAATACCTGCAACAAGTGACAAAAATATGGGAGTATCTTTGTATAACAGAAATAAACATAACTGCAATAATGCAGTCAATGTATCAAAGTGAAATTTTTCTTTTATGTACCCAACTGGAGAAAGTAGAAAAAATTGAGCAGTTTATCGTATTTACTTAATAGTACATATTTTTCTTACTTGTTGCCTAAAAGAATATAATAGTACAAGAGAACTGTTAATTTTCAAAAAACCTTAAAATGCCTGGTTACTGGTAGTAATAGTTTTATATCAGGTTGGTACTGAAAGTGCTAAGTCTCATTGAAGACTTTGTACATAAATTTTTCATATTTACTGAGATGAATAATGAAATGGATTTAAATTTTCATATGAAAAAATAGTTTGGTACTCAATGTAATTTGAGATATAAATTTGATTACAATATACAAAGTATTATTATTTTTTAAGACTAAGAATTTATATAAGTATGAAGGTCCAGAACTCCATGTTACGTTAATTACTCTTTATACCCATACAAATACAAATAAATAAAATTATCTATCTTCCACCTACCTTATATTTTGCCCTCTCATTCCAGAATCCGTCACACGAATGTCGAGATGCAAGAGTGATTTAAAGGTTATATGAATAACTGACGCAACTCGCCTTTTGTGAAAAGAAACAAACTAAATTTTATTTTTATTCTTTAAATTTTTTCAACTTCAAATTATTCTTTATTCATTTCTGTATCTTAAAAAAAAACAGTCTATTACTTCTAGCCAAACTTTAAATTAAATACAACTTTCTTGAAATATTTGAAACTTTATCTGGTACCACTAAACTTACTTAAAACATCTTACCTTATTATAAGCAGCCCAGCCTGCTCACACTCACATTCATTCCATTTAAATAAAAACCCCCTTTTATGTATTTAGGAACATTATTTGATACATTGTGCAATACCCTTGCCGGCAACGAGGGGTTCCTCCGAACTCGGCTTCTCACTTACGCATTTAGTTGTAGGTTCAAAAACAGTTATAATTTACTTTTCTTCTTCCTGCCGAAAACTATAGTCACTTTCACATTTTTGAATAACTGAAACTCACTTTTACTTTATATTGACGATTTATTACTGAGCCCCGTGGGGCGGTTACCTGGCCAGGTAAGTGTCGGTGAGAGAACTGGGCAGAGCGTTCACCAAATCCCTTCCACTTTCAATTCTTCGACAAGGCGGAAAGCAATGCCTTGTGTACCAAAGTCATTGTTACTGTTCAGCCAACACATGTGATTTTCGTGTGTTGGACGTCGACGATATTTGTGTCCAGAGGTTTACGTCACTGTAGTGGGCGTGACTTAAACTTATATCCTTCAGCTCGGACCACGTGCGAACACAACCTTCGTCTCCGAGCCATATTGTTTTAAACTTCTTGGCGTCGTCTGCGCACCTGCTGGAGTTAGCGCGCTTGTGTGCGGGTGTCACACAGCATCAAAGTTCCAAGAATTGTATCACCGTCAACAACACGACATTCCATTGCATTGGCATCACCTCACAAGTCCTTTGTTTCTAACTACGCTTCATTTGAACACGTGGCTGTCCTCACAGATGAAACTGAATTTAATAATATTTTAATAAAATAAAACCCAAATTTAATAAAATAAAAAGCCCCTCCTTTTGCCCCGTTACATCCATGATAGCTGATAAAATTTCAACAAATCGCGGACCTTCTGTGACAACAAAAAGTTATTTTATATCACATTTTCTTACCAGTTATAACACTGTATATATACTTTCTATATTCATCTGAATTAAAATTCTCATCTGTTGCCTGGCCCAATAAAATTTTTTCTGCATACCAACAAACAAACACTCCGCAGCTTGAACTATCATTCTGATGAACATGTTTAGGACAGTTCACTTGCCAATCCTCAAGTGTTCCCCCCAAGATCTTAACTAACACTTGTCTCCAATTACAGGTTGATTTTTCATATACGGGTTTTACAGATTCTGACACCTGGTCATAAAATGACAACTGTTTTTTAAGAACATCAGCTACTAAAAGGACCCAATGATTACTGTCTGGATTTAGGGGTATAATTAATTTTGAATCCCCATGCAACTCCATGTGGCACACAGACTCAAGTACATAATCTAATGGAAATGTTAGAATCATTTGGGATACTGTACTATCTACTGGAAAGATAGGAAATTTGTTACAAGTACATATCTTATTTAAAAAAAAACTTTTATTACATTATCATAGAGCCAACCAGTATGAAAATGTGGATCTGCTGAGGTCAGCATATTCAGTTCGTTATTATTTATATATGTATCCAAAGATTTCAAATGAAGAGCACTGATGCTGTATCCGCAAACATTGTAAAGGGTACGGTGTATATCTTGTTCACTGGAAATAGGGTCAGTGAAACTTTTTCCACGTAGTAGCAAAGACTCCTTTATACAATTAGAAAGCAAATTATAGTAGCAAAGTCTGTATTTTTAGTCTCTGTTTTTATAGGTTTCTTTTCTTTGGCAGTTTGATAAAATCTCTTTTGAGGAGAAATTTTGATGTTTGGTGGAACAAAATCATGTGCCATTGAAGGAGGTTTACCATGTACACAGTTTTTATCGTTGTTCAACATTTCACATTTTTTAACTAATAATTGTAAAGTGTTTTGCACATATGGCAGTAAAGATTGAGAATTTTTATTACATATAATGTTTTTCAATTTATCTGCCAATTGACACAAGGACTGAATTAATATGTCTGTATTTGCTGTTGCATTATCTAGGTTAACTGAGCTACTATTTGTAGTTACCAACGTTTCATCTGTAGCTAAATCTGTACAATCAGAACTTATACATGATGGTAAAGTTAGCTTATGGACAAGATAAGAATGAAGCTTGTGTATATGTTTGCACAATGAATTACTGTCAGCACATGAGCATGTATACATGTGTGAACACAAACTGAAACATGTATATTCATTACATTTTATAAAACATAATTCTGGCATATAACATTTTCTAGCTAAACAATGGACTTTATAAAGGACTGTTGAGTCCGACTGACTCCTGACTTGCCAAACACTACAATTTCCAGTTTCAATTATATCAGAATCTGTTATTTGTATGCCTATTTTATGCCTTTTGTTAACTGCATTGGTATATCCTAATGGGGGCATCTGGGTCAATCTTTTATATTTTAATGCTAAGTGTATAGTTTTATTAACTCTGAAAATGATGTTAATCAAGTCATCTAATTGGCTATTTACATTTCTTTGGAGGTATTGAGTTTTAATTTTATTATGAAATGATTCTAAAAACATGATTGTGTCAGTATATCCATGTGAAAAATTTCTGAAACACATTGCCCACTTCTCTTTTTTACACACATAAATTTCTTTAAAATAATATAAAAAGCGACTAGCGGACTCGGAGTATTTATTAAAAAAGGTTTCTAACATTTCATTAAAATTATTCATATTTTTTTCATGAGTTAAAATTAATAAAGAATCTAAAATTTCTGATGTCAGAGACTTGGCTTTCACATTGGTTTTAAGATTTTTCAACCAGTTCCATTTCACATGCCACAAACAAAGAAGATGTCTCACATTTTTCCCAAATGCAGTTTCAACCGCATTGGCAATGGCTTCATCACCATCCGTCATGATACAGTTTACTTCCATATTTGGAAATTTGTCAACAACAATTTTTAAGGCACACGCCAGAGTCATTTCATCTAAATAATTTATTATAAAATGAGCAACAGGGAACCCAACACCATATTCATCAGGAACAAGTAAATTTAATAAGTAAAATTTATACTGGTTTGTATTATAAGTTGCGTCTATACACAGTATTCTACAGCAACCAGCAACCATTTCTGCTGCTTGATACTTTGTTTGAATGCCTACAACAAAAAGTTCAGAACTGTGTGGTAAATTATTTAAGCTGGAGGGCCCAATTATGGTATCCATTCCTTGAGGTTTATATGCTAAAACTGGGTTGTAACTTTCATTTTTTAATAAGTTAATTAAGATATTTACAGATTCTGCATCATTTTTATTAAGTCGTTTTTTCATCTTCAGTTGATACCTCATTTTAATTATCTGAGATGTTGTTATATAATGTTCTTTTACTGCAGATGTGTTATTATCGTCACCAATGGAAGGCTGTAAATGTTCCTGAATAACATGTGTTGGCACACCTTGCTCTAAAAAGTTATTTACAGAAGACTTTGTGGTGTTATCCCATCGATAGAATTTCACAAATTTAAAATTAAGCTCATGGTTATGAGCATTAATGTATGTCACATGGATTCCAGTATCATCTTCTTTGATGTACATTCTGGCCAGATAGTTTGTATTCGGCATACTACCAAATGTCCTTTTTCTATTAGTTTTATTTATTTTTGTTTCGGGTCTACAAAAATTATTAAATTTGCAAATATAATAGGAAAATTTAGAGCCACTCACTGCATGGGCTGAACCCGTTTTTTTGACCATTGCAATGTGGTTGTCTTTACAAACAGCTTCCTTCCATGTGAGAAATGCTGCCACATCCTTAAAAACAAATTCCTCCTTTGGAATAATTTGGCCATGCTCTTTCTTCAGATGTTCTATGAGATGGAAAT
The DNA here is from genome assembly GCA_034769895.1 of Magicicada septendecula. Classification (NCBI taxonomy): domain Eukaryota; kingdom Metazoa; phylum Arthropoda; class Insecta; order Hemiptera; family Cicadidae; genus Magicicada; species Magicicada septendecula. The sequence goes on from CM068376.1 coordinate 103,695,433, forward strand.
ATGTTCTAAATTTCAATGTACAATCTGAATGGGAACACGATAGGGATAAACCAGACGAATCACAATGTTTTTTATGTTTCAAGAAGCTGAATCTATTACTGTATTGAACATTGCAATCAGAACATACCTTGGGTATGTTATTTTAAGACACGAGACAGCTGTTTGTTTTGCACATGACGATATTAAATTATCTACTTTATGAGAATCACCATATTCAAGGGAACTGTTTAACGTAGATAAACTTTCCTCAGCAGACCCACCATTTGTAAACAAATGTGTGAGGTGTGATTTATGGTTTAGATTGTGTGATGGTGTTACATATGAAAAAGATTTACGTATCTGTGATGTGAGTGAAACTGAAGGTGATGTTACTGCTTTTGTGAATGATGGCCTTGTAATCATACTGTGTGATGTGTACGTATGTATATCTGCTCTATTTGATGCCCCTGTGACTCTGGTATGTGATGAGGAAGGGTAAGCGTGTGCCCCATTTGATGTCCCTGGCTGTGTGGTGTGTATACGTAATGTGGAACCGTGTGCGTGTGCCCTATTTGATGTCCCTGGCTGTGTGCTGTGTATACGTGATGTGGAAGGGTATGCATGTGCCCTATTTGATGTCCCTGGCTGTGTGCTGTGTATACGTGATGTGGAAGGGTATGTGTGCCCTATTTGATGTCCCTGGCTGTGTGCTGTTTATACGTGATGTGGAAGGGTATGCATGTGCCCTATTTGATGTCCCTGGTTGTGTGGCGTGTATACGTGATGTGGAAGGGTATGCATGTGCCCTATTTGATGTCCCTGGCTGTGTGCTGTGTATACGTAATGTGGAAGGGTATGCTTGTGCCCTATTTGATGTCCCTGGCTGTGTGTTGTGTATATATGATGTGGAAGTGTGTGCATGTGCCCTATTTGATGTCCCTGGCTGTGTGGAGTGTGTATGTGACCTAACAGCTTGTGCATACGATGTCCTTGTGTCTCTGGTATCTGATGTGGATGTCTGTGCGTGTTTCCCAACTGGATATGGAAATGATGTTCTGTTATGTGTGTCTGTAGTGCATGTCTGGTCTCTGTAGAAATTGGATAAAATTTTAGACCTATTTCTTGTACAGACATGAAAAACATTACCCATTAAACATTAAATCCCTCGCTGTGTGATGTGTAAGCCATCCCTGGACAGCAACTCCATAAACGGATCTCTTGAATGTAACATAAAAGACTTCCAGTTGTCTATTAATAGTCCTCCATATCTATGAACACAAAAAAGTGGAATCACTGTGGCAGTCATAAAAAAGTAAAAATGCATTGCATTACTTAATTAAACAACATACTATGAGGGAATAAAATGCCAAAGTCATGAAAATCAAGAGACATATTGAGCATAAAGTAGAAGTAAAATATTTATTTGCCAATAAACAGAAGTCTTTTTAAAACTATGTTATCAAGAAAATTCAAAAAGTATTACTGTATGAATATTAACTGTAATTTTATAAGAGTTATCAGATTTTTATGATCAGAATTGGGAATTTAATAAATGATTTCTAAAACTTATTTTATTTTGAGAACAAAATTCGTAACAGCAATGATGTGGATGCCCCATTAACACATCAAGTCTCTGCATTATCAAAAGAAACTTACACGTATAAAGTTTTACCTGGTAGCCAAGCCTTGTATCAGCAGATTCAGCTTCTCTGTCTTTTCATTTATTATCTTTATTCTGTTCATTTCAGCATCTGAATATGGCCTATACCTATTTTTACTGCGAAACAATACACTTGACAAATGGAGTTGCACATGCTGGTTGCCTTTTAGAATTTCTTGGATAAGAGATTCATAATGTTGGATTATTTGATCTGGATGCTGAACTGTTAACAAGTTTTTAAGAATTATAAAAATAAACGGGTATAGTACCTATCGATAAAATATTGGAAAATAATGTGCATAACACCAAAGCAATCTTACAAATCTTTTTAATCAACCATAATCGTATAAAGTAAAGCACTAATAACTGAAATATTTTATTTACAAAATTCTATGTAACTTACCACAAATCAAATTATTTGTGCCCAAATGGATTACTACGTGATAAAAGAACTTGGTTGTTTCAACCATTGAAGCGGACACTTCTTCAACACGCATTCCTGACACCGAAAACACTGTGACTTCAAAATCATTCTGGCACTGAGTAGTCAGATGTGCACATGGGCGTATCCAGGGGGGCAAGTTGGGGCAGCTGCCCCCCTTCAAAAAAAACTGGAAAAAAAAGTTTTAAAAACAAATTTGTAAATAATTTATTAACAGACTGGTTGTTAATATTTCAAAACTTTGAAAGAAACAAATTATGAAATAGAGACACTCGCGTCATCTATGAGAAGTTATAAGAACTATAACCTTACGATTTCTCATAAGATTAGCTTATGTAACTCGCAACTCTTACTGTTACACGCCATGACGCCATCTCTGAGAAGTGAGAAGTGATAAGAACTGCAACCTCTTTTTCTTATTAGAACACAACTCTTACAGTACTTATCGTTAGAGTGAGTGCGGTGAAGTTACTTTCGCAAGTAACACAATTTTTACGACATTAAGAAGTCAATTACCACAATTTTTACTACAGGAACAAGCCATACACTGAAAGATAAATGGATATTAGAAACTTTTGTGGTAAGTAAGGACTTTTATTTGGTTATCTACACTTGTATGTGTTATTTAGGTAAAAAAATTGGGGATGTCGGCAAAATAACCAATATTACAATTTACATATATATTTAAATGTATAAAACGGAAACGGTATTATCCTGGACATTGATTTTTCGACCCTATAATTTTCGGTCAAAGTACGTTTTCACCCTTTCTTGAGTTTTTTTTTACTGGTATGTGTATTTTAAAACTATCCTAACCTAACCTAAACGGTGGTTTTGCGAAAAATTTGTTTTTTAACCGAATTTCATCGTGGACAAATCGGGACATGGCCCCGGAATAGTCACGTTTTACGTAAAAGAGAATCCACAACCGTCTCGGAAACTCCTAAATGTCCTGGATAATACCGTTTATGATGTAAAATGTCCTGGAAAGTCTCATTTCTTGCTAATGTATGATTTATCATTATGAGTACATAAAAGCATGAGTTATATTTTTCAATTAATAAAATAACCAACTTGCCTGTAGTCAGTTTCACTCATGAGCCTAACCAGGGGAGGTTTTGGGGCTTATAACGATGTAACCTATCCTTGCTCTCAAATAACTGCTAGAATAAAATCCGTAAGTGCACGTTTAGTCCTACCAATTATTCCGTTCCAAAACCCACAATTATCAGCTTTTTATTATACACGAGATGTCTCTAGCTATACAACAGTCAGAGTCAAATATTGACTCATGATTATTCCTAATATGCGAATGATGAAGAAGCGTTGCAGTATTAATTAAAGCAACCACTTAAACTATTTTTTCTATTTAACAGTTCATTGTTAATTTGCTTAGTTATAAGATGATCTCAGGTGATCAGATAAAACACAAATGTGAGCTTACATTATTGGTTTTTTTTTTAAAACATAAGAACTGAAACGAACAATCACGTAGAGGCTAAAACGTTGAAGAAGTTAAGCTATTGTTGAAGAAGAAAGGCAAATTGCGTGCTTTACTTTGTCCAATTTTGCACAAAGGAACAACTTTAAGTATGTTCTAGCAATCATCAACGTTTATTTTACATGATTAAGCATGACTTTGGAAGTTTCATTTATTTATATAATTAAAATTATTTTTCTAAAAAAAAATGTTTTAAAAATTATACAATTATATTTTAGCTTACTTTTAGCTTATGCAAATACAATAGTTAAAAGAAGCTTAGTATAAATTATTCTCAAACGTGCTTTCGGTCAGTTACTATGTGTACCATATTTCACCTAGTTAACCTATTAATACCTCTTGGTAATCTTACTAAATTTTTTATAAAGGCCGCTTTAAAAATTACTATACCTTTGGCAATTTTTCCTATTATATTATCAATTTTTAAATTATTCTATATAAAAATTTACAAGGCAGCATACAGCCATTCCATGCTTACGGGTGTGATACTTTTCATGGACTTTCCATGTTCCAATAATACAATGATACAATGCCGAATAAAATCATTGTTAGGTACTATATTACTGAGCTTTATATTATAAAAAAAAGAATATTTTCCTAAGTTACGAAAACAATATCTTTGTAAAAAAAATATTTATTTTTCCATGAATTTATATTTTTTAATTTGCATTGTGGGTGCGACATTTTTAGACATGAGATGTTACAGTCAACGACAAATATATACATTTCTGTGATATATAAGAAGATACAAATATATACTTTATTTTGTTACCAAGTAATATATTTCTAGATAGTGACACACAAAAATAATTTTTTGATTCTATTTATATTATCGAAAAAAATAATTTGAAACACCATTGCAGGTGCGACATCCAGTCCTCACGGGAAAAACTTGTGTGAATGATTAAATCTTAAATCTTAGGTAATTATACTTATCGCATATTAGCTACATGTTATAATCATTTTATACACAAAAGTCATAATATGAATAAAGCTAACTAAAAATTGAAAATATCATGCAGTTATAATTAGGTTGTTTTCTTTCGAATTTAGCTTTTAGGCTCACTTTGGCGTGGAATGGCTATATAGCATAATTTAAGTTTCAGGGTCTTGTCATCATGATATACCGGGAGCATGAAGACAAGCCAACGAGTGCTCGGTGCTCGGTTTATGACCGAACCATTTCTTCAGAGCTTCAGTTGATCTTTCAATCCTCGCCCACCACTAAAGCCCTAATTGTGAAATCAAAAACAATGTTAACAGTGGGCGGGGATCAAAAGGTCAACTGAAAGTTAAATTATACTATACTGTCTTGTATATTTTCATATAGAATTATTAAAAAATTGATAATATGATGGGAAAAATTGCCAAAGGTACAGTAATTTTTAAAAATTGATAATGTGATAGCAAAAGTTGCCAAAGGTACAGTAATTGTTAAATTATTCTATATGAAAATTTACAAGACAGTGCTAATAATATGATGGAAAAAATTGCCAAAGGTATAGCTACCATCCCACTCCCAAAGTACCTTGGTAGACTTAACTACCTTTCCCTTATCTATCAACTCTAGTTACGCCTGATTCCACACGTGAACTTTAACCACGCTTTAAATACTGTATAGGAAGGGATGGAATGGTATACTCACTATACCTTGGTCTTATGCTGTGACCATACAAACGTTTGGTAAAAAATAATATTTTTTTCAGTGAATTTAAAACGAAAGAAAAGTACCAGTAGCAGCAGCGATGAGGACAAGGAAGTAAAACCACCCTCTGCTTCCGACCCTGCGACAGCGGGTCTTTCTGATGTTGTCATGAAGATGATATTGGAAAATTCATCGGCTTGGCTACCACTATGCCGGTTGATAAGAAAAAACATCTTCTAGAAAATGGATGGGTACCTTCGAAGAATTACGATTTTGTGGCAGATGGCAAACATCTCAAGAGGAAATTCAATCACCAATGGCTGGAAACATATTCACCATGGTTAACTTACTCAAAGCGACTGAAAGGTGCTTTCTGTAAATATTGTGTGTTTTTTCCGCCGTCAGCCAGGCATGGTGAGAGGTGGTTGGGGTTCTTTCATAATCAGACCCTTCACTAAGTATAAGGACGTGCACGATCATTGCAAAGCACATGTACAGAGCAAAGGACACCAGGCTGCAATGGAATCTGCAAAATCATTCAATTCCAGTGGACATCCTAATTCACCAGTATTCACAAAAATTAGTGGAAGAAAACAAAAAAAGTACTATCCTCAATTGTTTCCTGTGTCATTTTTTCCGGCACACACGATTTACCTCTCAGATGCAAAAATCTGGATGAAGGCGTACTTGTAGACTTATGCTCGAGTTATTTCCTGTTAACGATAGTCATTATTATGAAAAAAATAACTGGGAAAAAAATACTTAGATGCTAACCTAAATATAAAAATTATGTATAAACTATTTCAAGAAAAATATCCAAATTCTCCTATTAAATACAGTTTCCACAGAAAATATTACAAAGACCATTTTAGTTATCTATTTGGAAGACCACAGATTGACACATGTGAGAAATGTGAGGAACTAATAGTAAAGATATGGAGTCTTTATTAAATGACACCGCAAAGCGAGTTGCAGTGAAATAATATGAATTAATGAATCATAAATTAATTATACATAAAAGGCGAGCTAAGAAGTTTTATGCAACAGTTAAAAGTATCCAAGATAAAGCAAATTTGACAAAACCGTTCTGGGTATTTCATTTGATTATACTTCAAACATATCTCTTCCAGTTATTCCAGTACAGGAGCTAATCACAAAATTCCTGAAAAATTATGTAAAAGAGAAACGCAGATACCTGTAATAAAATTAACAATATAATTTAGATCCGTAGAAACACCTTTCCAAATTGATGCACACGTGCACACGATTTCCACCGTAACTTAGACTAGACTAATTTTTAGGGTAACACAGAAATAGCAACATCCGGTAGCAAGTTCATTTGTTTACCACGTGTGGTCTGTTTAAGTGCTAGTTGTCGGTTGTCCATCACTGCAATAAGAAACAACGATGAAAGTTGAATTTTGAGTGTTTCTAGGAAGACACTTTATTACAATTGCCAGCTGAATCCAGTTGAACAGCTGAGTGCTGCCAACCATTGCGCATGAAATGTAGTTAGTTTTGAACAAAGAATTATAAAATTTGTTGGAGTGATTCAAAAGTTATGCTTGTTTGAATATGGAAGTTTAAATTGATGGCAGCTGTGAAGAGGTGTAATATATTTTTCAAAAATACATTTTGATGCGAATTTTTGTTAAAAATAACAAGTGTTGCTCATCAGTGCTTTCAGAAAAACCTCAGCTTTTAATTGGTGCTAAAAACGAAAATTTGAATAAAATTTTTTTTTTGCATTCCATGTCCCCTTAATACAGCATTACAAAAACCGTTGATAACTCAGTCCCTAATTAATAATCTGTAGTCACTGTAGACTAATTTCACACCTAGGTATTTTGCTTTAGATAACAGCATTTTTAATACTGTCAGTTGACAACTTTATATTACAAGTGAGTAAATTTACTTTCAACAGGTTTTCAGTATTATCACTTAGAGGGAGTATGTATAATTCCTACAGTATGTCACAATCAATTCTCAATAAAGAAATTGTGCTGTAAGTCATCTTCTTATGGGCTCCAGTGTTCATGCGTAATGCACATTCTAACTCCAAAACCCATTTCCTATATCTTCCTGCATCTTCTAACACTTCTCTTTCCTCCAGTCTTATACTTATATCACAGGGCCACTTGTGGAATACATCCTGCTGCCACTTTTCCCACATTTGCTTCTCAGCTCTGCCAGTAGTCTCTGATGTCATCCACAGCACTACTGACTCCCAGCTTATCTTGTATGCCCTATCCTAGTACAACTTTTCACCATCCATACAATCTTATTTTCAACACATTATCGCTTTTTTTTTTATATTCCTAGTCAGTGCCAACTGAAAGATGCATCATTGGGTCACTAACAGTGTACAATTAATTACTTTCAAGAGACCAGGAGCTGAAGAATTAGACTACCCATGGCCGACCACTAGAACGTGCATCCTCACAGAGAAAATAATAATTTCCTCTTAAACAGCAAACTTTTTACGAACTGGCTACGAATGGCAACCTACAGTTCAGTTCATCTTTTACTGACTAGTCACCAGCCTTGGTCACAAAAATCACCTAGACACTGGTCAGGACAGTAAAACACTGACCATTTGCCAAAATCAGTAATGTTTCTGCTAGTTTTTTGTGCTATTTTAATCAATCACTAATAATCATGGTCACTGTGAATATTTCAGTTACTAGTTGGAACTTACAACTAATTAATTAAATTTATAATAACAACTATTTTAACATATAAATAAAAAAAGTTTTTCGTACTATATTAATATCTTTATTCCTGTTATTAAAGCTTACAATATTAATTACCTTCACAGCACTGCAAAAGGCTGCTCATCACAGACTGTGAGCAGTGAAAAGTTAAGTTTTCTTAAGGTCATTATTATATTTTTTGTAAGCCCAGTTAGCTGTTATCACCACCAATTTTTACACATACTCATTGTGAAGTCACTGAAATCTTATACAAACTACACTAAATACTGAAGTATACTAGAAAATAGATCCTTAAGATTTCAAAATTAATCCCAGCTGAAGTAGTCCTTTTTAATCTTAGTTTACATAAAAAATTATATTTATTATATATTATTAGCAATATGAAATGATTAACACAATATTTTGCAGTTACGACAACTTTCAGTTATAAACAAATCACAACTACTTCTATAACAATTAAACCTAAACCTTGACATACGTACTGCAAATAAAATGAAAAAACAAGGAAGTTCCTTTTGTTCATGATAGCATATCAGTGTCATTAAATTATTTTTTCAACAGTATGCAGGATGAAAAATGTATTCAACTGTCTTTTTATTTATTAGCCATGATTTCAAATGTTTAAAAACACTGTTTTATATAAAACATTTTTTATATCAAAAGGCAAACAATTATAGTATCCCAGAATACAAAACACAAATAAACTTATTATACCAGTATGTACACTTCCTTTTTAACTAGGTGTATCAAGAGTTTTGTTTTTACACTTTAATTGTTCAACGTTCATTTTTTCATAATCACCACGTTTATTAAAATTTATTTTAAGTACTTTATATACATAAAAATTTCTTAAAGGTAAATAATTAATTTTTGAAAACAACGGAAATGAATTATGCCTTACATTTTTTCCTAGCCGAAGTTTAATATAAAGTTTTCCTAAGGGTAATAGAGGATTCAAATATGGTATGCACGTTTTGTCCCAACAACCAATTACATATGCTAATTTGAATGAACTGAAGCGAAATACACATTTTCAGCATCACTCTGTGGATGCATGGTTTTTAAGAAATACATTTTCTCAAAAGGCTCCTAATTTTCATATTATATTATTTATTATATATGTAAACTTTCACAATATGAACTTACTTTCTTTACACTTTCCCAAACGTTTCGAGGTGATGTTCCTCTTCCTTAGTGGGAGTAAATACTGATTATCAATTAACAGAATAACGGTTATGGACTTTACACCTAACTCCATAACCGTTATTCTGTTAACTGACAATCAGTATTTACTCCCACTGAGGAAGAGGAACATCACCTCGAAACGTTTGGGAAAGTGTAAAGAAAGTAAGTTCATGTTGTGAAAGTTTACATATATAATAATATTTTATAAAGTGAACGAAGAGGGTGGATCAACAAGATAATTATATTATTTATGTGAGTTTTCCATGTGATTTGAACTGTAATGACTAATATTTATATGTATCCACTTGTTCTAACTGGCACAACCACAATCTGTTACTATGTTACATTGGTGAGTATGAAATTTTACAGGAACTGGTAAAGACCTCTGTTTTTTTAAATCAAATAATACATATTTTGTTTTTTGAACATGTAGAAACATTTTATTTTCTTGCAATAAAAATTGTAAGTTTTTAGATTTGGTTCCACAGTTGTATGCATAGCATGATTTCAAATGCTCAAAAACACTGTTTTATATAAAACATTTTTTTATATCAAAAGGAAAATAATTATAGAATCTAGAATACAAAACACAAATAAAATTATTATACCAGTACATACATTTCCTTTTTAACTAAGTGTATGAAGAGTTTTATTTTTACACTTTAATTGTTCAACGTTCATTTTTTCATAATCATCACATTTATTAAAATTTATTTTAAGTACTTTATATACATAAAAACGTCTTAAAGGTAAATAATTAATTTTCAAAAACAACGGAAATGAATTATCCCTTACATTTTTTCCTAGCCAAATCTGAATATAATGTTTTATTAAGTTTAATAGAGGATTCAAATGTGGTACGCATGTTTTGTCCCAACAACCAATTACATATGATAATTTGAATGAACTGAAGCGAAATACACATTTTCAGCATCATTCTGTGGATGCATGGTTTGTGATGCATGCATCACTCAGCATGCATGGTAGCCCTTTCAGTGCTACTGACGCAGTGAGAAATATATTTTCTCAAAAGGCTCCTAATTTTCATATTATATTATTTATGTGAGTTTTCCATGTGATTTGAACTGTAATGCCTAATAGCTATATGTATCCACTTGTTCTAACTGGCACAAGCACAATCTGTTACAATATTACATTGGTGAGTATGAAATTTTACAGGAACTGGTAAAGACCTCTGTTCTTTTAAATCAAATAATACAAATTTTGTTTTTTGAAAATGTAGAAACATTTCATTTTCTTGCAATAAAAATTTTAATTTTTTAGTTTTGGTTCCACAGTTGTATGCATAGCATTTAGGTATTTTGAGATATACGAAAAAGCAGTGAGTGTCTCATTGAAGTTACCAAAGCAAAGGTAATAAATAATAAATTGAAACTAGCCCAAGAACTGAACCTTGGGATACACTCTTTCTTACTTCCGGTTCCCCACTGTAAATGTGGAACATTTTCAATTCTCACACATTGTTCTCTGTTTAAGAGGTATGACAAAAACCAGTCGTCCGCTGAACCCTGTAACTAGGGCTACAATATATCCTTGTTTGCCCAGGACTGTGCTTGATTTGAGGCCATGACCGGCCGTTTGGGCACAATTCGGTCAAAACGTGATTTTGTCCTCGTTTCTGGAACATTTAACTTCAATTCCTAATTAGACCTAATCGAGTTTTCAATGTTATTTGTTTTAACTTGAATAAACCTATGTACACATGATAAAATCATAATCATTATGACTGATACATGATTTTGATATCGATAGAATGTATGTATGTCTAACGAAGTAGTGCTGTTTTGGATATGTTAGCACCTTGAATCTTGGCTTATTGTATTCGTGATATTTTAGTTGTGTTGGTTAAAATGTGTCAATTTTAATTTCAGTTAATTATTTAATTTTTAATAATACCAAAACAAAAATGTGCATTCAGTCAATGTTTAAAAGAATAGTGCTGGTGCAGATTATTGTGCAGATAAATCTGGTAAAGATGTTTTGTGCAGATTAGTGTTACAGATAAACATAGGTGTTCTATTTTCGATCGTAGTTTTAAGTGCATCATATAGGGAAAGCAAATATTCCAGAGATATATATTATTTAAAAAGACTTGTCAAGAAAATACATTTAATGAAGTAATTAAATTTAAATAAGTTGGCTTATTGGATAACAAATTACTGCGAAATGATGTTGTAAGTTCAGCTGCATTTATCAACAGCTGCAGTATCCACTGCATAAGGGTAGTGCAATACTGATGATTATTTCATGATGTTTCCAAAGTTAATAAATAAATACATAAATAATTTAATAAATTTTTACATATACATCATTAGTGAAACTAATATATTTTAAAGATAAGGAGTTGTCACAGATATGGATGAAAAATTTCAAACATTTTAATTCTGTAGGAGAAAAGACTATCAATTTGCTCAATTTATTGAGTTTATTTTTTATTTATCTGGGACTTCAGTAGTTATCAAAGGGATATTTTTTTTAAATAAGAATGTTTGTGGTTCAGAAAGAGGAAGTATGTTCACAGGGAAATATCTTTATTAATCAGTTATTTAAGAAACAACCTTAGTCCCAAAACACTAATTTTCGGAAAACAACAAAAAACATTCTACAACCTAAATATTTTCTTATATTTTTCTAAAAACTTTTTTATAAATAATATGGATTTGATTTCAATGGATAATATAATTATGAAAAATTGGCCTACAACGCTTTTAGTTTTTGCTGAAAATTTTTTGATATACTTTGGTTGTTTCTTAAATACATAATTAAAACTACATGACTGAAGGTAAAAACATTTATTTTTTTAAACAACCAAACTCATTTTTAACTCAATTATTCTTTATTACAATAAAGAACAATAGTTAATACAAATCAAATCATATTTTCTTACAATGTTTGCTTAAATTTCCATAATAATGATTTACAATACTAATAATCATATTATGATTTTGTTTTATTAAGTTCAAAGCAATATTTTTTTATAGAACAAAGAATGCCACCCAAAAAAAATGATTTAAACACATCAGGGATATAATGCAACATTTTATTCAAGTCTCCATTTTTTTTCTTGTAATTTGATACTTTTTCATCAGGATATGCTGGTTTGTCTGGTATAGTTATTGTTCCTTAAGGCATGCTTCTTAAAAAGAATGTATGTTTCAATACACCGTTAATAAAGGGACATACTTGCAGAAAAAACATGACGTCCTCACCACACTCCACTGTGAGGTGTGAGTGACAGCTCGCTCTCTCGATCGCTTCCAGAAACTGAGGACGTTATATAATAGATATTTACCATATATCCGTCGTGCGACTTCGTTTTTCTCGTCTTATTTTGACGCGTTTCGGCAACGAATTGCCATCTTCAGAATCTTAATCACTCATATGAGATCGTTAAAAAAATTAAAAACATTAAAATCATTACGGTAAAAGTTTCCAATATCGTAAAAGTGCAGCTGTGAGTTTCCAATATCGTAAAAGTGCACTTTTACCGTAATGATTTTAATGTTTTTAATTTTTTTAACGATCTCATATGAGTGATTAAGATTCTGAAGATGGCAATTCGTTGCCGAAACGCGTCAAAATAAGACGAGAAAAACGAAGTCGCACGACGGATATATGGTAAATATCTATTATATTAATATAAGCGACTTGGAGACAACTAACCTAAAATGTATTATGAGGACGTTATGTTTTGTCTGTAACTATACCTCCACCGCACCAATACAGTGTTCCTCTGAATAGCAAAATTCTTTGAAGTTTGTCAGTGAAAAACTGACCTTTCCATTTCTTGGTAAATTTCTAATTGTGTCTCAATGGAAATTGCATGTTCTTATAATGCTGGGGCCACCAATCTATATAATTAAAAATTATTTCTGATGTAACCCTTGTTACCATAAACTGCCTGTTTGTTGCTGAAGAAATTAATAATTCACAATAACGTTTGAATGAATAAATTCTATTAGTGCGGCAGATTAATCCCTTAGCACATGCAAAGTCACGGTCACATGGTATCAAAGAGTGTAATTGGAATGTACAGTAATGAGTCACAGTTTCAAATCTACCAGTTTCACAAAGAGTTCAACAGAATCTAACCACGGCATTGTTTTTCTTTTCCCACATGTTCCATCCGAAAACATATAAAGATGTTGAACACAATTATCTACATAATTTTAAATATAGTCCCATATAAATGAACACACTTCATTACTCCCCTTCCCAGTAATACCTTGATGATATAAATAAAACATTGATGAATCATCATGAAAATTATGAATTCCAAATGTATTAACAGTAAGTTGGTTGTAATAAAATAGCTCCTGTACTGGAATAACTGGAAGAGATATGTTTGAAGTATAATCAAATGAAATACCCAGAACGGTTTTGTCAAATTTGCTTTATCTTGGATACTTTTAACTGTTGCATAAAACTTCTTAGCTCGCCTTTTATGTATAATTAATTTATGATTCATTAATTCATATTATTTCACTGCAACTCGCTTTGCGGTGTCATTTAATAAAGACTCCATACCTTTACTATTAGTTCCTCACATTTCTCACATGTGTCAATCTGTGGTCTTCCAAATAGATAACTAAAATGGTCTTTGTAATATTTTCTGTGGAAACTGTATTTAATAGGAGAATTTGGATATTTTTCTTGAAATAGTTTATACATAATTTTTATATTTAGGTTAGCATCTAAGTATTTTTTCCCAGTTATTTTTTTCATAATAATGACTATCGTTAACAGGAAATAACTCAATATGATCTCTTATTTTCATAAACCATTCACGGGGGATTTTCTTTGGCCATAATTTTTACCACATCAATGTTGTGAAGTTACATCAGCTAGCTTAAGTTGTTTAGTCTACGAACCCACATAACAGTAATACCATGCATTTCTACATACCCAAATACGTTTCTCAACTACTATTACAAAATAATTAAATGTTGATGTTTTATTTACATCAGTGTTTTCCTTATGGGGTCTTCTTTTTTTAACTGGTAATGCTGTTATTAAATCTGTCTGGTAAACATCTTGTATATCTTTGGAATCAAAACTGTTGATTTTTTTAAGATTTCCTTTCTATCATTTAGAGTAATTTTTTAAAAACATTTCATTGCACCCCTGCAACATAAAAAAGTGACAAACAGATTAGTTCTGTAGTAGTTTAAAATGATTTTAATGGAAGCAAACACTGTTTTTGAAATAATTTCATGTTTTAAATGAAGCAAAAAAAATGTTCTTGGATTTCATTGTCCATGGTGTGTCCATTGATTAATTAAATATAATTAAATCACTACCAACTCGGAACACAAAGTTTTTTTATGGGTAAAACGTAAACGTTTTACCTTATAGCCTGATCCAGTTTTTGCTCATTATAAGCTTTGTCAGAAGCTGCATCTGGGAGCGCTGTCCATCTTGTTCTTGGTGATGGGGTCAACTTATGAAGGATCGATATTGTGTGCATGGGTTGTGATATGTTTGAATAATGCATGTGATTTGAATTGTGTCTGTTTGATTAGGATGTCATTTTTATGTGTTTTTCTGTGTTTGTATATTTCACTAATTCAAGAGTGTCTAATTTTCAGCCTTTTATGTGTACGTGTAGAATATCCATGTTATTGTCGTTGTTTTTGTATGTGTGGTTTCCTTCAAAGAGGTGGTTTGCAAAGGTGGATTCGGTAGTGGAGTGTAGTGCCTTTGTGTGTTCAGTGTATCTTTGTTTGAAGCTACGTCCTGTCTGGCCTACATAGAATTTGTTGCAAACTGAGCAATTTAGTTTTGTAAACACCAGGTAGATCAAATTTGTTTTGTGCTTTGTGTGTGTGTTTTGATAGTGTGCGTTCTGTTTTTTTTTTGTAGTTTTGTATGAGATTCTGCATCCTGCTTTTTTGAATTTGTGGGCTATTTTTCAATATGGTTATTGAGCAATTCATGTCCACAGACAGGGCCGGTCCTTGATGTAAGCGAAGTACGCGGGCGTGTGGGGCGCCTGTAAAGGGGGGAGCCGAAGGCAGCCGCCACGTTCTCAAACTAATTAGACCCAGAAGGCACAGTAATAGTTTCAGTAAAGACTAGAAAACGTAGATAAGATAAATCATATGCACAGTTAAAAATAAAACATAAAACATAATTCAAAAGTATTGGGTATAATAATAATTCATTCATAACTTTAAGTAAAAAAGGAGGCCAACTTCACGCTTGGGATGCAGAGCAGACGATACACCTCTTTGGGTAAAATGAACTCGTCCGTGATTCATGCGTGGGAGTGGGAATGAACTCATCCACTATTGGCTCGAAACGCCATTCCTGAACTAGTGCTTCGACGGAGTAGTTCGAATCAGTCGTGTGAATGAGGTTACCTGTATGCTGTTACCTGTTAACAGGTAATAGGCTTGAGTTGCGAGTTTCCTGTATCCTTGTAGTTGTTTTGAAAATTAAAATGATGTCCAGTAGTAAAAAACCATCTGGGTCATTTAACCGCAAAAGGAAATTACAGCATTCGAAAGAAGATGAAAAGCAATCAAAAGCTTTGCAGAGGTTTTTCATGGCTTCAACTTCCTTAACGAAATTGGACGATAAAACTGTAACCGAAACCGATAATGATGAGTTGTCAATATCAGAGGCTGTGACTGGACTATCAACAAGTCAACAAACCATTGAAATTGTAAGTTGATTTGATTTACACCACAGTAATATATAAGTAGAGTATAAGGAAAAATGAGAATACACTTTTTATTTTGTTTTCTTTTGTTACAGTCTAATTTTTGTATATGCCTAAGCCTAAAGAAATTGTCCTCTAATTGTTATTTTTCCAAAGCATGCTATTTACGACAGGGGAAGCTAGCTTGGGCTAGCGGCGAAGAAAGCCGAATGTAGCCGAGCGTCCCTGATCGCGAGAAATGTAAATGTAGATGTAAATGTAGATCAAATTTGTTTTGTGCTTTGTGTGTGTGTGTGTGTGTGTGTGTGTGTGTGTGTGTGTGTGTGTGTGTGTTTTGAATTTTTGGTCTATTTTTTCAATATGGTTATTCAGCAATTCATATCCACAGATCCTTGTGCACTGAAAATTATTTGCAGAACATTACTCCAAGCAGACTTCTCGATCACAAGAAAAGTTATACAGTACTAGAATGGTCACTGAGCTGCAGAACTTAATTATCATTTTTTATAGAGTACATTTATTGTTGGATAAATTTTGATATTAAATAGTTTTTCATTTACCATAAAAATTACAACAATTCTGTTTACCCTATTTTTGTTTAGTAAAGTCACAGTTTTAATTTAGAAGTCATACAATAAATGCTACAAATTTTTTTAAATTAGATCTGTGTTAACATTCCCTTTAGTCTGACAACTGAGTGGATTGTTACAACTTTCCAAACTTTTGATCCCAACGGTAAAAAATGTTTGACTTTTTCAAAATTTTAAAGGTTGAACTTACCTTTAATCTGATTAAAATTTTCACCCATTTTTTGGCTCCCAATGCAAAAAATTTTTAAATTTAAAAAATGAGGCTAAATTCATATTTGGGATAAAATTCCATTTAATTTGATACCCTGAAGGGACTTCAGGTTTTTCAAAATTTTAACACCCCAACATTTGCATATATATGGCTGGTATTGACTGTTCACACCCACCCACCCACCCACACACACACACACACACACACACACACACACACACACACACACACACACACACACACACACACACACACACACACTCACTCACTCACTCACTCACTCACTCACTCACTCACTCACTCACTCACTCACTCACTCACTCACTCACTCAATCACATATGCACAATGTATATGAGTTATTTTGGAAGTTACCTTACCTTAAATTAATCGTTACTCAAAGGGTTTGTCTTATGGGCATGGGTAAATTTCTTTAAGGAAATATAATGTTGTATTACAGGTTGTTTTAACAGGCATGATTAAGCTGTTCTCACCCTGGTTTTTGTTTTTTTTATTTTCTGGGCTTCTACAGTAGGTATTGGGGCCTTCCAGACCATCATAACACAGGTGTTAAATTCTCAAGGAATATAACAAAATTATAAAATGAGATACAAAATGTATTTTGTGCATTGGAAATTTCATTATTTCTATCACTATCGGATTCTCTAGTACAATTCTTATCCTCTTGTTCAGCAAAGAGTAATTGTGTTATATGAACAGCATTTGTATTATTGGAGATTCACATTACAGATAAATAACAGCAATAATTTTAGATCAAAAACATACAAAATATAGAATTTATAGAACAGAATATTATTAACTTCTGTTGCAACATTCATTCCTGAATTATAACATTCATTGTTAATAATTAACAATACGTTTTTAAGTACAGTAGAACTGCATTTATCCAGATTAATGAGTCCCAGTCATAATTCGGATATGTAGAAATTCGGATAATTGGAACAAACATAAGAAAAAGGTTATGTTATGAAAAAAATGTGAAAATTACTCAAAAATCACTTTTGTTTATTTTTATTACATGAATACAATATCTTAATAAAAACCAGGTCACATGTGTTTTGCAAAATGTTCCCTTTTACTACAAAAAAATTAAAAATAATGCTCAAACCTAATTATAATTTTTGGTGAGCAGTAGGCTAGGAAACATTGTACTGATCAGTACTTAAAATATGATGCATAGCTAATACAGTCTTATATGTATTTCATTTGCTTACGATGTTTTTTTGTTAGTAGGGCAACTGTAATTTAAATACAATTTTTTTTTTAGAAATTGCATTGTTTTATATTTCCTGAAAATGATTCGGATAACTGGAGTTCAGTTAAATGGAGTTATACTGTATTAATTATTACTGCATAACAATTAATAATTAGTAATTCAAGATATGTTTGTGTTTCTATAACAACTGATCTTGCTATGACTCACTGTTCAATGTCAGAGTCAGGGAAATGATAGAAAGCTGCAACCATTAAATAAGGAAACAAGACACAATTTTGTACACTTGGGTTTGTTATGCTTTCCTTTTATAGGGAAACAAATCAGCAAAAATTAAATGATCATATATGCAACTTATTCAGATCTACCAGATTTCACATGGAATGATTAAGAACAATTTTGTTAGCTATCATGTAAACACAAAAACTTAAGCTGTCTTGTGTGCCAGTTAGATAATTTTATATTATCATTAGAAAAATTTCTGAACTGTTATAAATAGGACATAAAAGTTGTGGTTCAAAATAATTGTTATATTCGATATTTTAGGGCACATACATTTATTGTTACATAGTCAAACTCAACTATGGCATATTTAGATCAACTTGTGTACCATATTGACTGCTTCACAATGTCTTCTTCCACTGCTTTTAGTCTCCCCTTAACTCCTTGAATGAACAGCATGTCAACACATATACAGCGTATGTTCAGCTTAACCACTTGCCTTACACATTATCTTGAAAAGATATTTTTTAAATATTATATTTTTAATTCCATATTTAAAACTATGCTGCATTATAAACAGAGAAACATAATTAGATTTTAACATTGTCCTCAGGCTTTCACGGGTGGTGTCAGTTGTAAGATTAAAGCTATCCGGGCTGTTTGGCCGTGGTCCATTTTTTTATTTTCAAACCAAAAGTTTCAGCAGCTCCAATGGCTGCCATCATCAGTGGATTAATAAAATCCTGAACGTAGAGTGTTCACGTACAGGCCCACAGTACTGTGGTATAGGCCTGTACGTGAACACCCTACATTCAGGATTTTATTATTCCACTGATGATGGCAACCATTGGAGCTGCTGAAACGTTTGGTTTGGAAATAAACCATGGACACGGTCAAACAGCCCGGATATCTTTAATCTTATAATTAGATTTTAATTTGGGCTTGTAATTAACCCTTTAATGGCTCTGGGCATAGATGTATGCTTGAGGAGTTTTTAACTAGCGGCACTCGGCATATATTTATGTTTGCCATTACTGCCATCTGTTGGCCTTTCTATGCACGTTTTGCTTTGGTATACACTCGACAGAGTGTATATGCATCTTTGTTTCAAATTTGCTATCACAGCTATTGTTTTCAACTTTGCCTGCTCCGAACCATTACTTTCTCTCTGTCAAACATCTATTCAGTGTTGTTTGTGCTTCTCTTTAGCAAACAGTAGGTGTGAGTATTGCTTTTATAATGGCAAGGAATTATTTATCCAAGAAGGAGGTTATGGAATTATTGATGAAGGGTAGTGAAGAGGAAGACAACATTTTCTCGGATGAAAATACGGATGCTCCTGGGACTTCTCATTATCTTTCAACACCACATCCAGGTTCATCATAAAATGAGACATCAAAGGAGAAGAAGATGATGAAGAGGTAAGAAATCTTTTCAAAAGCAAAAAAGAACATATGCTTGGTCAGCCAACAGTCCTAGGACAAAACGTCACCCTTTTGATAAATCAGTTGGCGTACTACAAATTAGTTTTGAAAACAGGGCTACTCAATTAAAATGTTTAAAAATATTTTCCCCCTTACAATTTATTTCTGTCATTTGCACAGAAATTAAATAACTATTACAAGTTTGTTACTGCAAAAATGACAACAGTATAAGAAAAAATCTGGAATCAAATACCAATTATCGAGATAAATGGTGTGACCCTTGTTCAAATATGGCAGTAACAAACTTACTACAACACCACCTAATTTTCCCCGGTCAGTGTTTTAGACTAGGTAAACAATAATTTAATTGCTTTCTCCATTACAAAGAACAAATCTATATTTTAATACCGAAAAAGCTACTTTTTTTGGTATAACTGCTTGAATCAGAGCCGACCATTGAATAGCAACAAACATTCATCTATTATTAAATATTCAAATGAATTTAAGGCTTCTCTAAATTTTTTTCTTGCGTGTTCCACTATAAGCCGTATTTTTACAAGGCTATCTTGAGAAGGGGTCGAATTGTCACAAAAAAGTAACAGACACAGAATGAGTTTAAATCGGTACCTGGCCCTAATTTGGGGAAATATCGGCATTAGTAATAACAAATGCTTTGCCCAATATTTATCCTTTTTCTAATTTGTTTACTCCTGGCATCAGCAATGAACATGCCAAAAAGCAATAAAATTCCACAGGCTCTATGTCTTCCCATTGAGACAATCAGAATATATGGCTCAATGAGAAATTGACAAAGTGATTTGATTTGGTGATTGATTGACAAAAATTCCGTTGGTACAGTGAGAAAAAATAGAAAAAACGTCCTGCCAACGTCTTTGGAATTGAAAAAAGTGAAATACAGTTAAAGTCATCTGGAACACTTTTTGCACTGAAATGGATGGACAACAAAGATATCTGGATACTTTTTACTGTGCATAGACAAGAGATGGTGGAAAATGATAAAAAAGAACATACAACAGGTCAAAAAAAAAATAATAAAAATAAAAAATAAAACCCACATGTGTGATTGACTATAATAAATCAATTGGTGCTGTGGACAAAACGGACATGATGCAAATTTCGGTACAGTGCAAACAAACACTATAAAGTGATACAAAATTTGTTTTCCATGTGATGAACTTGTATGTGCTAAATGCAAAAACAATGTTTGAAATACAAAAAAAAAATTGGCTCTTGCTAAATTCCAGTTAGAACTTATCCACCAGTTGCTGGATAAATTTCACGGCATATTATAAAAAAAAAAAAAAGGCTGGAAGAAAAACAAGAGAAGAGGCATCTCCATTTCGACTACAACACAAAAATGGACATTACCCAGCATTTCTTCCACGAACAGAAAAAAAGAAATACCACAAAGTCATGCGTGATCTGCACATCTCATTCACAAAGAAAAGTGACACGAGTTATATGCAAAAAGTGCGTTGTTGCACTTTGCTTGGTGTGCGATGTTTCAAAAAATTTCATACATTAAAAAATTGTTAAATGTAATAATAAAAAAAATATATGATGTAACAATGTACTGTAACCTCAAGATAATATAACAATTATAACCTTTATGAAAAAAAGTAATTTATTAAAAAAAGCTTCTAACTCAGCCAGTGGCAGACCAAAGCCTGTGTCAAAAATGAGGATGGGAACTTTTAAATAAAGCAGAATAATTCTTATGAGATGTAAAGTTTGTGTGAGTATAGGCAGCAGGAAGAATGCTAAGATTTTCACTGATGATGACAGTCGATAGTACTGCCGAAACGTTTGGTTTTGTAGAAAACATTGCACCACGTCAAACAGCCCCGGAAGGAATTTTAACAACAAACTACTTCTTTGTTTCTGATAACGTAGTACACATGACATATAAATAAAAATTATCCCCTCCCCCATCAACAATCAATTTCATTTATAGAAAATTACCCTCACCTCTTCATGTTCAGATATTTCATCTACGTTTCTACAGTGGACTATTATGATCTGCTTTTCAGGATACTTAATTTATCAAAATTAAGTACTTTACCCTTGTTAAAACATAAAATGTTGCTGGTAAACTACCCCTTCCCGTTAATCGATCTTCACCAAAATCAACAGTTCTTGAGTCCTCTACAATTCAGGAATGCATGCAAAACATTATTCGATTCTGTTTGAATTTACGGCAGTTATCGTTCGTCATAGAAAAACTTCTCTTGTTACAACATAAAATGTTGCAGGTAAACTACCCCTTTTCCGTAACCGATCTTCATCAAAATCAATAGGTCTTGAGTGCTCTACATTTCAGGATGCATGCAAAACATTATTTGATTCTGTTTGAAAGTGCGGCATTTATCGTTCGTCATATAAACAATTACTCTTGTTAAAACATTAAAGGTGGCTGGTAAACTACCCCTTTCCCTTCACCGATCTTCACCAAAATCGAAAGGGCTTCAGTTCTTGACAATCCAGGAAAGCATGCAAAAAATTATTTGATTCTTTTTAAATTTACGGCAGTTATCGTTCGTCATAATAAAAGTACCATTGTTAAAACATAAAACGTTGCAGGTAAACTATCCCTTTTCCTTAACCGATCTTCACCAAAATCAACAGACCTTGAGTACTTAAAACTTCAGGAAAGTGTACAAAAAATTATTTGATTCTCTTTGAATATGCGGCAGTTATCATTCGTCATAAAAATAAAATTACCCTTTTAAAACAGTATCAGAGGAACAGTAGTATTTTTGGAACACCTAGTATTTTAGGAACAGGTAGTATCAAGGGTATTTCGATATTTCGATTCTGCGCAAAGAGACGAAGCTGTTTTTAATAAAGGAACAAATTTATCCTGATGTTACATTTATTCTCGTGTGATATGCAGATATATAATACAGATTATATGCTAATAAATTATATATTATACTAGTCACCAACTTGTAACTAAAACCGGTTCAGGTTGTAAGGTAAAACTTTATGTTTTTACTCATAAAAAACATTGTGTTCCGAGTCGTTAGTGAAATAGTTGTATTTAATTATATTGCGTTATAACCTATAGAGTGGCTGATGTTGAAAAGCTATATTATACTTTTTATTAATGGGATTTTAACTTCACGGAATTTTAATTTAATGAGATTTTGTTCCTTAAATATCTGAACGAAGAACACGAACACGATTATCATAAAGGAAAATGCTACAGTTGATATTTTTGAATGCAAATATAAAATAGTGTTTGAATAACTGAAATCCCAGTATTTTAAAAACAATTCAATTGTTTAATTTTATTTATAATGTGTTAAGTGAAGCAGATTGTAATGTAAATAGGTGTGACATTTCATAACTTGTATATTCTGTGTACATTAGTGAATGAATCTGAAGATTATCGAGGTATGTAATGCATTTAATTTACTTTTGTTGTTGCTTATTATTTATAAGTTTTTACTTATTTATTTATATTTATTTTATTAAAGTTGTTTTTATTATTTTTATTTGTAAAATTTTGTTTATTCTCAATCACTCTTGTGGCTTAGTGTTATGTTTTTATTATATGTTTCTGATGTTTTTATTACATTATTTGTTGTGGTATTACATGTACTCTAAATTATTCATTGCCCCGAGTTTCGCAATTGATTTGTCTAAAGTCTAACCAATGTTAATTTTACTCCTAGTGAAAACTTAAACTGGTATTCCCAAAGGGAGATAGGCCTATAAATTCTCTTGTTCCTTATTTTCTTTTAAATTGTAAAAGTTTAATAAAGTCACAGTGTAAAGTAACACTGTTAATACTTTTAATTTCAATTTATTTCTTATAACAAATTATATAGTATAGGTTATATAATATCTTCAAATAAATACACTGCAAGTAGGTTTATTAATAGGTTTATCTAGGTGAAAATAAACCTACTTGCAGTGTATTTATTTGAAGATAATACAAAGGAGACCTGCAGGAAACTCAAAACGAGTTACTTACAAAGGATAATATAGGTTATGTATATATAGTATATAATAACAGGTATTTGTACCTGTTATTTTTTTGGAACGGTATTTTCATACCTAGTATTTTAAAATAACAGTTTAGTCCACATCTATTAGTAGCTGCCTCGCTCGGGCGAGACAGCTTTCCAAAAATTTAAATGTTACATTCTGTATTTGACATACCGTACAGGAGTTGCAATACATTAGAGGGTCATGTAGACGCTTGCCGATTAACCCTACGCGAGTTTGTTTAGCTCTGCCCTCTATTTTGATAAGTAACTGTTTACCATAATTCATTTTTTTCTTGTCATTCACTATATTTTAATATCTTTGCACTAACAAAGGACTGAACATACTGTTAACGTCATATTATTTTGTTATTTTCACAAACATGGAACAACTTGCATTTATTGGATGCCAGTAGAGTATGGTACATGATGCTTTAGTTCGACAGTCTGCCGTAATGTGGCGTTCACGTAACTAATGACAAGCGTGCTCGTCATTAAAAATTTAAACTTTAAGCATTTTTTAGACGCTAAAATTCTTTTCTGAATACTAACGTATAGTGCATTCGCGAAATATAGTAAAAGTAACTGTGTTGTATAAACTTACCAAAAATCAGCCGGCTATCTGGCAAACACGCAAAACTTTCCATGCCACATGTACAATATTTACTTTTAAATTACAAGAAAAATCACTCTAACTTATTTGTCTTTTTGTTCTTCGTTCTAAATGGAGTCGTCAAAATTATATTTCGCATACAGAACTTAACTAACCTTAAAAAATCATCTATTTTTGTTTGTTTAGTAATTTTGTATCTCTAGATATCAATTCAGTTTTATATTATTATTAGCGGGGGTCCTACGTCTACGCCGCATCTCGCATTTCGATCCCCATTTCTCCCTATGCTTCCAGTCATCATCTTCAATAGCTCGATCTCTCGTGCTTTTCCTAATTTCTGTTCACCAGTATTGTCAGTCTTCCTTTTCTTCTCCTGTTTTGTGGTGTGTAAGTCAGTGCTTTCTTTGGGCGTCGCTTCTTCTCCATCCTCATTACGTGACCATACCATAGCAACGGTCTGGATTCTATTCTTTCTGCTGTTGTAAATACGCACCCTATTTTCCTTCTTATATCTTCGTTTCTAATATGTGGCATTCTAGAAATATTACACGCTCTTCTTAAGAAGTCCATTTCCACAGTTTCTATCATCTTTTTCTCTTTATCTGAAAGTTGCCACCATTCGCACCCATAAGTTAAAATGGGGTCGACAACAGTTGTGTAGATTGTCAGTTTAGTTTGAAGATTAATTTTGTTCGACCAAAGTAACGAGTTTTTAGCAAACGAATAGCCTTTTTCCCTGTTGTATCCTATTTTTTATGTCATTTTTTGTTGTTCCATATTCTGAAATAATGATTCCTAAATAAGTTATTCGAATTCGCTACACTTTCCGATTCTATGGATTTGCAGATCTGGGTCTTCTTCTTGCGTGTCTCCAATTTTCAGATATTCTGTTTTAGTAGTGTTTATGCTAGACCCCATTTCTCGTACACCCCTTTCAATTTTCCAAACATATTGGCAGCTAAAGGTTGGTACAGGGTCTTGGGGGCTGTGTAGACTGCTGATGTCTATACAGTAACAAAACTCTGAGAAATCCCCACTGATTCCTGACAAACGAGTCGGGGGTTCGAGAAATCGAATTCAGCTCTGCCAACAAATCCTACTCTCACATACTCGTAGAGATACACGTATCACGCGCAGCTGCTGGGTACATGGCATACAATGTGTGTTCATGTTTACAAAGGAAGGCCTTTGTCAGAAAATTCACACTTAAAGCAAACGTAACTATGATACGGAGAAGTGTTTCACGGAATCGTCTAAATAACCAGCCTCACAAAATCCGGCTAGGTCGTTGATTAGCGATTATCACTGTTTCAGACTACCTGACTGTACACTATAGTGCATAGTTTAGACCATTACATAACCCTAAGACCTCGGTTACCGCTAAGGATTCTTGCCTCAATATCATTGTTTGTGGTCTTCTTTTCTTGTTGTTGTTGTTGTCGTTGTTGTTGTTGTTAGTCTTCTTCTTCAGCACTACAGTACAACGCGAGCGCTGGCTTCCGACACCAATCTTGTCCAATGTCTTCTTCCGTTGCCATCTCAGCGTAACGCATCACATCCATTCTTCTGAGATCTTCCAGGACATCATCCAACCATCTTATCCTACGTCAACCCCTATTTCTGCTTTTATACACCTGTGCTATCAGGATTTTCGTTGGCACATGTTGATCATCCATCCGCTCTAGATGACCTAGCCATTGTATTGGTTGAGCCTTTACGAATCTTACAATGACCTTGTGCTTCAAATAGTTCATCTATCTCCTGGTTATTTCTTATTCTCCACTCGTCATCCTCCTTCACCAGGCCATAAGTACGTAGTACAAGGCTACAAACCTTCTTAGTGTTTCTTGTTCCATTTTTGGTAAAGACCACGTCTCACCTCCTCAACCAACAACCGGTCCGATAAGTATCATATAATTTCATTTTTGTGTTTGACTAATAAGTTTGCTTCTTAATAGTCTACTGTTGGCATAATATGCCCTATTTCCTATTTGTATTCTCGTGTTAATGCGCCCTACATTATCTACAATGTTACCCAGGTATCTGAACTTATTAACCGCGTAAAATTAATTATCTTCTATATATAAATTAAACAGATTTCACCTCCTTTCTGGTCTATAAATCAGTATTTATTTAGTTTTGTTGATATTTACAATCATTCCCATTCCAGAGGATCAAAAATCAAACGATTTTGCTCTTTGTAAACCTCTACCATCCGTTGTCCTGATCTAGCTATTGTCACGTCATCACACATTTGGCTTGTCTTATTTAATATCGTTGCTTGTGGTGTTAGTGTAATTTATTTGTGAGCCTAGGTAAGAAAATTCATTTGTGTGCTCAAATTTATGATGCTGGCATTGCAGAGATTGTCTATTACGTGATGTTCTTGTTATTTCCATGTAGTTGATTTTATTATAATTTATTTCCAGTCCTCTATCCGTTACCTGGCTATCTATATTAATTACAGCTTCTTTCAATGAGTTTTTGTTTCTACTTATAACGGTTACATCATCAGCGTAAGCAAGAATTTGTTTGGTTTTTATTTCTATATGTCCCTTAATTTCAATCTTGTTGAAAGGAACACTGTGTAAAGATTAATTAAAGTAAGGAAACAGTTGAAATTTGAATGACCATCTTCAGTGTAAAACGACTCGAGTAACTGGCACGGTTCTTCACCAGTTAACCACAGTACTGGATGAAATTTTATCCTTGTGTCTTTTCGTGTTTTGTTATTTAATATTCTATTTATTGTGCCACATATTGCCTGGAACTTATTTATTTTATTTCCCACGTCATCGTCATAATTGTAGCTTTTGTCGCAGCCCAAGAATGTAAAATTTGATACTTGTTCGATTGGATTATTGTTGACAATTATTTTCGACCTAACTGGATACTTGCCTTGGAAAGCCATAACTTTCGTCTTATGCAAAGAAAATTTTAAGATTATATTCTGGACATATCTGATTCAGTCGGTGCACTGCCAGTTGTAATTTATCTTCACTCTAAACTGTTCACAATCGTGTAAAAACTTTTTTAGTGAGATGATGTGAATCGTGTTACGCAAATTCCAGTTAAGTCCAACTCTGGTAATTTGAGATCTTACTTAATATTTTGGTATGAATTTAATATCATAAATGTTTACTCGAAAAACGTGATAAATAATTACTCTATTATTATACCGTTAACTTAATAAATACAGGTAATTTGGTATTAAGCAAACATAAATATTTGCGAATGCTTCGTAAATGAAACTGCCTATATATAGTAAAATAATAATTTATAATTGATAGAAACTGTAATATTGAACTATAATATTTCGGTTGTTAATTTTTTTTAGTTAAAAATTGAATTAAATACATTTATATTGCAATTTTATATTTAACATTACTTTTAACATTAAACAAAATAAAAACTTACGTTTATAATGGGTGAACTTCGCTTAATGTAGAATCACTGTCTTCAGATTCAACTGATTCACTGTGACTCGAACAATTCACAGAAATTATCAAATCTTTCACATGCTGTACCACTATACTTTCATTTTTCCACACGTCTTCAATAACTGACTTGGTGTATTCGACTACCTTCTTCCAATCTTCCCCAGTAATCATTTGCATGGCTTCATTTGTTAATTTTTCGACTTCAGTCACTGTGTATTTTCTATTATTTGTGGCAACGTATTTTTTAACCCTGGCCCATGTTAGTTCTATGGCGTTAAAGTGTCAGTGATATGGAGGCAACCGGATGGCTTTATGACCGTAACTTTCAGCCAGCTTCCTCACTTTCAGACATACCTTCTATTTGAAAATAAACACGTATTGGTTAAAGCTGTTATGTATTTTAAAGAATTCGAAATTTAAAAATGTATATATTCAAACAAATTGTTTTAAAATAAAAATCACACGCACAAAGTTCCGTAAATTGCCAAAAATTAAGTAAATTTATATTTATTTATACTTTAATTAAATACTTATACTGTTATTTAAATTTGTCTTACGTTTATTTAGTTAATAATTGATTCACACGTTTTCACTACACTCATTTAATTAGTCATAAATTCGTAAAGTAATTAGAAATTAGTTAACAATAAATTTGTATGTGCAACACAACTATTTAAGTATTAAACTAACATATCCCACGAATAATCACAAAGTGAAACCGAAAACACAGCACTCTTAACGAACAGATTTAGTTACATAGACTTCGTTCCACACTGTTTTTGGACATATTGGCAACAATGTGCGTTGCTACGGTTACTATTTATAGTTTTGAGCTCGGCAATTTGTTAAGAGGCACATAGCAGTCAGTTGTTTACTCAACAGTTCCATCTATCAATACCAAACTAGTTTTAATATTACTTTAGGTTCGCCCCTGAACACACAGCCTTCATATGATTGTAACACTGTAACAATTTACAGCAGCAGCTATTGAAGCCTATCTAATCACTCGTGCGGCGCTGCGCTGCTGTGGTCTTTGGTTGCCAGTATCATGCTGCTACCTGGTGGCTGAAATTCGAACTACCTACAACTCTAGGTTCATGTAGGAACATGTAAGGCGTTCGTATCGAAACTTTGTAGGCTATTTTAAAACTAACATAATATTCTCACACTTTTAAATGATAATTACGTGGCAAAATATTATTGTAACGACATAGTCTTCGTGAATGAACAATTGAAATGGTATTATGGACGTAAACTACGGTTTAACAGAAACTCCCTCTACACGCTTGTGCCTTGAGTCAAACGTTATATACAACGCTGTAACGACACATGGTTGGCAGGTTTGGGGAGGTCTCTGGGTGCCGACGCCGGCCGTCAAACCTATCAAATGTATAAACGGCAAACTAATTAAATATACCGGTGTACCTTTTTAGGGATCACCTCACTCCTCGTTTTTGGTGGAAATCCTTTTACGCTAAGGCTGTTTTATCTCCCTTTCAAAATACAAATTTAAAAATTGTTTTGTATTTGTATGATTTGCCGTTGCAGTACTCCTGCTCTCACAACTTTCACTAAATCTTCCTTATAACGCAAATAACATTGACTAGTTTCTTAATCTCATGCTTAAAATACCACACAGCAAAATTATATTGTAATTACACACTTCCTAAATCTGTTTAAAAACGTATTAAAATTATTTGAATAAATAAATGTTTAAAATCAAAACAAAAATGTAAAGTGTGATGTTTTGCATACTTTACACAAGCATAATTTGTCGTAATTTCTATGTCGTTCAGAAGAGAATACAGTTTTTTTACTTGCATGTCCCATAAGGAAATGAAAGTACGATGATGACAAAAAGAATCGTGTTCGAGATAAGGCCTGATTCTTATTGAACTACCCTCAAAACATGAAGAAAAGCCCTTTTTCAGAAAATGCGTGTCTGTGAGTATAATTTTTTCTACGGCGAACGATAACTGCCGAAAATTCAAACAGAATCAAATCATTTTTTGCATATGTGCATGAGTTGTAGAGGACTCAAGGTCTATTGATTTTGGTGAAGATCAGTCAAGGGGAAGGAGTAGTCTACCAGCAACGTTTTATGTTTTAACAAGAGTAAAGTGCTCAATTTTTATAAATAAAGTATCCTGAAAAGAAGGTCATAATAATCCACGGTAGAAAGGTAGATGAAATATCTGTAAATGAAAACGTTAGTTGAGGGGGAGGGGGTAATTTTCTATAAATGAAAATGATAGTAGAAGGGAGAGGGGATACTTTTTTATGTGTGTACTACGTTATCGGCAACAAAGAAGTAGTTTGTTGATAAAATTCCTTCCGGGCTGTTTGGCCGTGGTCCAGTGTTTTCTGCAAAACCAGACGTTTCGGCAGTGCCATCTGCTGTCATCAACAGTAAAAATCGAGTGCACTGATATATGTTAGATTGTAGGCCTATACGTTCGTGACCACATTACTGTGGTTAAGGCTGAAGAAAGAAGTAGTTTCTATGGAAACATTTCATTTCGAAAATGATTTTAAATATAAATCTTAGAACATGGAAGTCATGTACAGTTCTCCATATCGATATTGTTCTTTCCAACGCCCATTATTTACCGTTCATTTTTCCCGAAACAGTAAATGCCTTAGTGAACTTAATTCTGGCTCGTTACCAGAATGTTACACAATACCAGTTACTGATTTTATTTAATTTGGTTCGTTTGTCTGGTCGTTGCGACTTGTTTAACATTTTTGAGATGCCAAGTATGGAAATATTTTTATATATGCTCCATTATTGAAGCTTGCGCCGCGTATATCTTTATCACACCACCGCGTGAGTATTGTTTATACGTACATTGTTGGTGTGCATGAGGGTACGTGCATATCGCGGAATACTCACACAGATGATCGCACATAGCACATCACACGTGTATGACATGTGTGCATACCGAGGATAAAATAATGTCTGATTCATGAGAATAGGGAACACTAGACATATCACTGTGAGCAACAGTTGTACAGAATACGTTTGTCAAGAACGAATTTCTCGTTATTAGACAAACAGCGGACGCACGGGTCTCTGTCTCTGATTTCTGCGCGTTGTCTAGGCCTGTGTCTGTTGAAAGCCAGGTGCAAACAGTTCAGCGCGGCCGTTTGCTCGGCACAAGGTGTTAAGGTACGGTCCACGAGTACATGAAAGCTTGTACGTCGTGCGGCCATCGCTGATTTTCATGCTCCAGCCAAATGCCACGCCGGGGGCGCGACTCCATGGTCCCTTAGGGCATCGCCCGCAGGAACGTAGAGGCGCGCTGGCGGGAACAAGAAGCTCGATCGCTCGGAGGCGTCGGCCGAAACGAAGGGGAGCTACACCAGGGCAGACGGTCCCCGCAAGTAGGTGTTTCTCGTTATTATTATTGTAGCTGTTACTTAAATTTTTAAACACATGTAGTGTAACCATGACTCACGATAGCGGTAGTGACAGCGACGGTATGTCGGTAGCCACAAAATTTTACCTACTTTCAAATGCCTCCAACAGACGGTTTAGTTCTCATCCCATAAATCAGAGAAGACAAGTGTTTTCATCCCAGAATTCAAGTGAAAAATTCTGAGATGTTTCACATGCTAGGACGTAACAGAATTGAAATTGTTTTTCCGAAACACCTAGAATTCAAGCATTACAGCACAATGAAAATGTAGCACGAAATCGAAGGATACTAGGCCGTTTGGTAGATGTTGTTTGTTATTTAGGGAGACAAGAGTTAGCTTTTAGTAGGCATAAGGAAAATGAGCAATCTCTCATTGAGCGCAATTATTTAGAAACTTTAAATTTACTAGCAACGGAAGAGTCTTTCATAAAAGAACATATACAGAGTGATTCAAAATTGCACGGCAATCTCTCGGGAGCTGATTCTATAACTAAAAATAAAATAAAAAAGAGACACGGTGTGTCGTTTTCTCATTTACAAGAAAATATGAACCGTTTGTTTAATGCCTGCAGTAATCCAGATTTGTCACCATTACAAAATGTGAATAAAATTTATGTTTTTTTTTTTTGGCAATATTTTCTAATTAAGATTCATAAACGACACCAATAACAATACGATAGGTTTTTTTTATATTTAGGATAAATTATATAAAAACCCGTGTGTTTCAGACAGTCGCTTAACTATTATCTGATAGACGTAGTATTAACTCTATTTACCACAGTTTTACTGGTTCATTAAGAACATCAATAATCTTAGTAAGAGGTTACTTTTGGCTGGTTTTTTTATGTCCACCAAAATTATTTTTAATAAATTAATTACCTTAATTATCCGCCGTGTGATTTCCTGTGCTTCGTCTATGACGCGTTTCGGAGCATATACTCCATCATCAGATATTAAAAGTTAAAACAGTCACTCATACGAGATCGTTAAAAAGTTAAAATGTCAAGATATGCATATGAACCGTACGCGGATTTGGGTGCGCACCCGTTCAAGTTCATTCTGCTACTGAGCGGTTGCTACCTTATCGTAGCCCCAGCGAGCAGACTCAAGGCAGTATCGTACAATCGGTTGGATACAAAGTTCAGGTGGTCATTTAGCACGATATCGCGACTCATTGGGTTTGCATATGCACTGTAAATTTCAAATTCTTCCAAGGCATTCATGAAACGGCCCTTATTACACACATGTAACGGTATTAAATTGGAATTAAAATCTGTGTAATTATGATTGTGTGAAGTCAGGTGTCGGGCGTAATTTGATTTGATGTTGTCAATATTTCTTATTTTCTTGGGTAAATGTTCTCGAAATCGTTTAAGGAAACCTCTCCCAGTCTGTCCAATGTAGAAGCACTCGCAATCATTACATGTTAACTTATATATGCCAGTTTTTTCTTCTGGAGGCGTGTGTTTTTTCGGTTTGAGAATATCCAGTAACTTATTATTAGTCCTGAATGAAATAGTGAAACTATTATTATTCAATATAGAACACAAAACCTTAGGCATAAAGCTAGTGTAATTAGTAGATATAAAATTTTTTTGCGTGTTGCTGTTTATTCGGGGTTTAAGCATTCTTTTTTCATGTTTTCTCAACAATTTGTCAATGGTTAAACTACTGTAACCATTGGCAACCGCGATATATTTTATGACATTTAGCTCATCACGGAAGTCATTATCATCCAAAGGAATCGTTAATAATCTATGAATGAAACTATTGTACGCTGCCATTTTATGTGAAAGAGGATGATGAGAGTCTGCGTGTATTGTGGTGTCAGTGGTAGTCGGTTCCTATAAATGTTGAACTTTAGTTTATTCATCTGTCGAGTGATGGTTAAATCTAGAAAGTTTATCTTGTTATCAACCTCTGTTTCAAGAGTAAATTGGATGTTTCTATTTATTTTATTTAGACAGTTTTTAAATAATTCGATTTGTCTTATAGTACCATCAAAGATTAAAAACGTATCGTCTACATAACGTGCATAAAATATTATTTTATTTGCATATATATTATTGTTCAACAAGTGAGTATTCTCATAATAATTTAAATAAATATCGGCCAGTAGGCCGGAAAGGGGTGAGCCCATTGCTAGGCCATCATTTTGAATGTAAAAAGAACCATTAAAAGTGAAATAGTTTTGTTTCAAAATAACCTCGAGTAAATTAATTAACTCATTTATTGTCTGTGTGTTCATGCAACTATTATCAGATAAATTGTTTCTCAAAATCTGTAATGTATCTATGATTGGGATGTTCGTGTATAAATTAGTTATGTCGAACGACGCCAATTTGTGGTTAGGTTGCAGTTCAACAGATTTAATATCATTAATAAAATCATTGTTGTTCTTAATACCATGATTATTACGTAATTGTAAATTATCTTTTATCAACCGAACTAGTGCTTTTGCAGTTTTGAAGCCAGGAGCAGTGGTAAAGTTCACGAGCGGTCTGATAGGTATGTTTTGTTTATGAATTTTAGGTAGTCCTGTGAATATCGGGGCTTTAGCACTGATGGGCTTTAAGTAACGTCGTGTGCTTTCATTGAATAAATTGGTACATTTATTAATACAATTGTTAATTTCTAACAATAACATTAATATATTAAACTCTGACCCCACTGATTTGTACGTCAGGGAACTTAACAATTGTATTAATAAATGTACCAATTTATTCAATGAAAGCACACGACGTTACTTAAAGCCCATCAGTGCTAAAGCCCCGATATTCACAGGACTACCTAAAATTCATAAACAAAACATACCTATCAGACCGCTCGTGAACTTTACCACTGCTCCTGGCTTCAAAACTGCAAAAGCACTAGTTCGGTTGATAAAAGATAATTTACAATTACGTAATAATCATGGTATTAAGAACAACAATGATTTTATTAATGATATTAAATCTGTTGAACTGCAACCTAACCACAAATTGGCGTCGTTCGACATAACTAATTTATACACGAACATCCCAATCATAGATACATTACAGATTTTGAGAAACAATTTATCTGATAATAGTTGCATGAACACACAGACAATAAATGAGTTAATTAATTTACTCGAGGTTATTTTGAAACAAAACTATTTCACTTTTAATGGTTCTTTTTACATTCAAAATGATGGCCTAGCAATGGGCTCACCCCTTTCCGGCCTACTGGCCGATATTTATTTAAATTATTATGAGAATACTCACTTGTTGAACAATAATATATATGCAAATAAAATAATATTTTATGCACGTTATGTAGACGATACGTTTTTAATCTTTGATGGTACTATAAGACAAATCGAATTATTTAAAAACTGTCTAAATAAAATAAATAGAAACATCCAATTTACTCTTGAAACAGAGGTTGATAACAAGATAAACTTTCTAGATTTAACCATCACTCGACAGATGAATAAACTAAAGTTCAACATTTATAGGAAACCGACTACCACTGACACCACAATACACGCAGACTCTCATCATCCTCTTTCACATAAAATGGCAGCGTACAATAGTTTCATTCATAGATTATTAACGATTCCTTTGGATGATAATGACTTCCGTGATGAGCTAAATGTCATAAAATATATCGCGGTTGCCAATGGTTACAGTAGTTTAACCATTGACAAATTGTTGAGAAAACATGAAAAAAGAATGCTTAAACCCCGAATAAACAGCAACACGCAAAAAAATTTTATATCTACTAATTACACTAGCTTTATGCCTAAGGTTTTGTGTTCTATATTGAATAATAATAGTTTCACTATTTCATTCAGGACTAATAATAAGTTACTGGATATTCTCAAACCGAAAAAACACACGCCTCCAGAAGAAAAAACTGGCATATATAAGTTAACATGTAATGATTGCGAGTGCTTCTACATTGGACAGACTGGGAGAGGTTTCCTTAAACGATTTCGAGAACATTTACCCAAGAAAATAAGAAATATTGACAACATCAAATCAAATTACGCCCGACACCTGACTTCACACAATCATAATTACACAGATTTTAATTCCAATTTAATACCGTTACATGTGTGTAATAAGGGCCGTTTCATGAATGCCTTGGAAGAATTTGAAATTTACAGTGCATATGCAAACCCAATGAGTCGCGATATCGTGCTAAATGACCACCTGAACTTTGTATCCAACCGATTGTACGATACTGCCTTGAGTCTGCTCGCTGGGGCTACGATAAGGTAGCAACCGCTCAGTAGCAGAATGAACTTGAACGGGTGCGCACCCAAATCCGCGTACGGTTCATATGCATATCTTGACATTTTAACTTTTTAACGATCTCGTATGAGTGACTGTTTTAACTTTTAATATCTGATGATGGAGTATATGCTCCGAAACGCGTCATAGACGAAGCATAGGAAATCACACGGCGGATAATTAAGGTAATTAATTTATTAATTCGTACAAGTGATTTGGTTACCATATTAAACATGAATATTAAAATTATTTTGTCATGCTTCGCCACTGATTAAATCGTTGCTACCTTCCAAGCAACTTCTCCTTATCTTCTGTTCTCCTGATAAACTAAAGCTTCTTATCAATTCTGCTGTCAAACGTTTTAATTAATCGTTTTAATTATAGCACTAGGGCGCCTTCACAGGAGGCCACCATGGTGGCGCCACCACAGATGCTGGTGGCGCCACCACGGGTGGCGTGATCTTTTTGTTCCTGCCACCAAGAAAGCGATCAAGAGAGCTTCAGTCTTGAAATGGAGTTGGAAGAAATAGCAGCCTCAATTTTTTGTGTACACTTACATAAAGTCGCGAAAACAGCGCAAGTGAATAAGACATTTTTGGATTCACCCACTCTTACAGGACCGATCTTCTAAAGGGATATTTTGCCTTTTGTTCAATGATCTTCAAAAGCACAAGGAAATTTTTTTTAACTATACAAGAATATCTATAGCATCTTTTGACGAACTGGTTTTACATTTAAAGGAGTCTGACTGGTATGGACACTAACATGTCGTCATATAATATTCGTTTTACGTCAGATCCCACAGCGCTGGTCTCGATTGTATTTCACATATAAATTTTTCAGTATAAAACGTGTAAGACCTTCTCAGAATCGGAACAACGTTCTCGCCTTGTAAAATATTTGAGGCTGGTTACAAAAATACAAAATAAAATGCAAAATACAAACAAAATAACTATAGAATAATAATAAAATAATAATAATAAAAAAATAAATAAAATACAAACAACAGGGGAGAGTGACAACAAATACTCCTCAAGGAACTGTGAACGGCAATTAATTGTTGACTAGGGATGAGCATCGATAGCCGATGGTCGAAAAACATCAATGCTTAACATTCGATGTTTGATGTTTTACAATCGATGGTTTCGTTTCTGTATTTTTCCTTTGAACATTTTTAACAAATTTGTAATAAAAACTTAAAATTATTGTTAAATTTTGTTTATTTTACATCGACAAATTTTTATTTTAGATATTAATGGTAGATCCTAGGTAGTTGGCTAGTTGGTAGATAGTAAGTACCATGTACATGGAGCTACGTGGTAAAACTAAAAATAGAACAAAACCGTTTCATAGGAGACCGTTACATATGTTTTAACAGTTTCAAAGTTAGCTTGCAAACTTACGGAATAACGGTTCACCTTTTACGTTAGTAGTATTTGGTTTTCATTCAGATTTAGTTTTGTCTTTTACAGTTATTTTTAATTCTAGTTTCTCTTTTAATTGTGATAGTGTTACAATATAATTCAAATAGTTTATATTTGCATATTTAATATCATCGTCATCGTTGATAATTATCCACCCGTTAATTATGCCACCCAAAAGTAAATTATGGAAACATTTTGTCAAAAATAGTGACAATAAAAGTGCAGTTTCCAATATCGGCTTGAAAACATCGATGTAGTCTGCTCGATGTTAAACATCGATGGTTTTTTTGGCGATCCTCATTCTGTGTTGACTTGGTGGCTACGTCTGGTCGCTCCTCGTGTGAAGGAGCTGGTAAGATAGAAGGGAACAACCTGGTGGCTTGAAAAATCGCAGCATGTCGACTCGCAGTCGGCTGGTGGCGCTGCCAAAACTGGTAGTGCGGCCTCGTGTGAAAGAGCTCATTTGAACTTACGTTTTCACTTGGTGGCGCGGCCACGGTGGCGCCACCATGGTGGCCTCGTGTGAAGGCACAACGCAGAACTTAATGAAATACTATTTATCGCCTCTGAGCAATTTTCTCTTAATTTCAGTTCTCCTGATAAGCTAATGCTTGTTATCAACGCTTGGATTTTGAATACCAATGACAAAATGGTTTTTAATTATAGCACTGACTGACGTTAGACCTCAATAAATAACTAATTTTTGCCTGAACAACAAATAATTTTTGCAACCTTCTGAGCAACTTTTTCTTATTTGTGTTTTTCTGATAGACTAACGCTTGTTATTAACACTTGCTAACAGGTATGCGAACGTATCCACATACATACGCGCGCGCGCGCGCGCGCGCACACACACCCACACACACATTTGCACATATATTTCTAATATGGTTGTTTGCAAGTAGGTCGATTATAAGGAAGATTTATAACTCCACGGATGATAAGAGAGGCAATACAAAAATATAAACATCTTTAACAGAGACGACAGCTACAAGATTCCGGGAGTTTGAAATCCTGTTTCACGTATGTGAGAGAATCGTTATAATGAAACTTGTGTTTGTAAAAATGGCGAAATCAAATTGTGCGTAAATATATCTTTTGTATCTGACGTTTCAATTTCTTTAGTAATTTATTATAATTTTTAGGGGTTATTGGATGGGGAGGACTGTTGTAAATTATGGACTTGTTTGTTCCTTTGGTGGCCACGGCTAGCTGTATAAATAGAGGGGGGAGGGTTAAGACTTTGTACTCTGTCTTAGTCGGACCAGCAAGGATGCTTCATTGTAGTATGAGCGAAACGTTTTAGGTTTTAAAAGAAATAAAACGACGTGTGTTAAAATAAGACTTTAAACATTTTTTAGACGCTAACATTCTTTTCTGAATACTAACGTATAGTGCATTCGCGAAATATAGTAAAAGTAACTGTGTTGTATAAACTTACCAAAAACCAGCCGGCTATCTGGCAAAAACGCAAAACTTTCCATGCCACATGTACAATATTTTTATTTTTAAATTACAAGAAAAATCACTCTAATTTATTTCTCTTTTTGTTCTTCGTTCTAAATGGAGTCGTCAAAATTATATTTCATACACAGAACTTAATTAACCTTAAAAAATCAATTATTTTTGTTTGCTTAGTAATTTTGTATCTGTAGATATCAAAACAGTTTTATATTATTATTATTAGCGGGGGTCCCACAGTCTACGCCGCACCCCGCATTTCGATCGCCATTTTTCCCTATCCTTCCAGTCATTATCTTCAATAGCTCGATCTCTCGTGCTTTTCCTAATTTCTGTTCTCCAGTGTTGTCAGTCTTCTTTTCTTCTCCTGTTTTGTGGTGTGTAAGTCAATGCTTTCTTTGGCATCGCTTCTCCTCCATCCTCTTACTGTACATGACCATACCATAACAACTCTCTGGATTCTATTCTTCCTGCTGTTGTAAATACGTACCCTGTTTTCCTTCTTATATCTTCGTTTCTAACACGTTGCATTCTAGAAATATTACACGCTCTTCTTAAGAAGTCCATTTCCACAGTTTCTATCATCTCTTTCTCTTCATTTGAAAGTTGCCACCATTCGCACCCATAAGTTAAAATGGGGTCGACAATAGTTGTGTAGATTGTCAGTTTAGTTTGAAGTTTAATTTTGTTCGACAAAGTAACGAGCTTAGCAAACGAATAACACTTTTTCCCTGTTGTATCCTATTTTTGATGTCATTTTTTGTTGTTCCATCTTCTGAAATAATGATTCCTAAATAAGTTATTCCAATTCACCACACTTTGCGATTCTATGGATTTACAGATCTGGATCTTCTTCTTGCATGTCTCCTATTTTCAGATATTCTGTTTATTAGTGTTTACGTTTAGACCCCATTTCTCGTTCTTCTCTTTCAATTTTCCAAACATATTGGCAGCTAATGTTTGGTATAGGGTCTTGGGGGCTGTATAAACTGCTGATGTCTATACAGTAACAACACTCTGAGAAATGCCCACTGATTCCTGACAAACGAGTCGGGGGTTCGAGAAATCGAATTCAGCTCTGCCAACAAATCCTACTCTCACATCCTCGTAAAGATACACGTATCTCGCGCAGCTGCTGGGTTCATGGCATACAATGTGTGTGTGTGTTATGTAGCAGACGAGAGAGGGTGAAGGTAGAGTCTCTGGCGTCCTACAAATATCTTGAGCATATCAGCTAAGGGAGAAAACCCCTACATAAAATCCTGGCCCTACAAGTCTGAAGGTTGAATCGACGTTCCAGAGACTCGTCATTCAAAGCAGTTTTATAATTTATTTAAATATTCCACGAATTCATCACTTACATTATTAGTTTCACTAAATTGCGTTAATGATTTTAAATGAATGTTTATAATGCTGTATTGTAACTAACTTTTGATAGGACCTTAACCCATGAACAAGCCTGCGATAAAACCAAGTTATATCCTCGTTACAACCAAATCTCAAATGCGTTCCTACCCGTTAAAAGCGAGTTTACTTATCTTTACTAAGATACAAAACCAAACAAATCTCGTACTTTTGCTCGTTACATCCGAGTCCTTGTTATAAACTAGTTCGTTATTCGCGAGTTCTACTGTATATAAATTGTTTGGAAAAAGTGTTTTGTACCCCCCCCCCGCCTATGTAATGGATCTTCGCAAGAAATCATTATTGCACGAACATCGTTGGTTATCGATACTCGATCATGGCAACGATTTGTTGACTAACCATTAACTCGTGTGGAGATGTTCGAACAGTGATGGTGAATCGTTCACCACCCACGCACAGATCATAAACAAAGGAAAAGATAGTAACTGCCTTACTACGGAGACTGCAGATACAGTTATCCTTTATTCATTTCAATTCTAGATAACTGAAGGAAAGATGCATCATTGGGTCACTAACAGTGTACACTTTATTACCTTCAAGAGACCAGGAGCTGAAGAATTAGACTACCCATTGCTGACCACTAGAACGTGCATGCTCACAGAGAAAATACCAAATTCCTCTTAAACAGCAAAATTTTATGAATTGGCTACGAATGGTAGCCTACAGTTCAGTTCATCTTTTACTGACTAGTCATCATCCTCGGTCACAAAAATCATCTACACACTGGTCAGGACATTAAAAAAATGACCATTTGCCAAACTTAGTAATTTTTTCTGCTAGTTGTGCTAATTTATTCAATCATTAATATTCATGGTCACTGTGAATATTTCAGTTACTAGTTGGAACTTACAACTAATTAATTAAATTTACAATAACAACTATTTAACATATAAATAAAAAAAGTTTTTCGTACTATATTAATATCTTTTTTCCTGTTATTAAAGCTTACAATATTAATTACCTTCACAGCACTGCAAACGCCTGCTCATCACAGGCTGTGAGCAGTGACAAGTTAAGGTTTCTTAAGGTTATTATTATATTTTTTGTAAGCCCAGTTAGTTATCGCCACCAATTTTTACACATACTCATTGTAAGTCACTGAAACCTTATACAAACTACACTAAATACTGAAGTATACTAGAAAATAGATCCTTAACATTTCAAAATTAATCCCAGCTGAAGTAATCCTTTTTAATCTTAGTTTATTATATATTATTAGCAATATGAAATGTTTAACACAATATTTTGCAGTTACAACAACTTTCAGTTATAAACAAATCACAGCTACTTCTATAACAATTAAACCTAAACCTAGGCATATGTACTGCAAATAAAATGAAAAAACAAGAAAGTTCCTTTTGTTCATGATGCATATCAGTGTCATTAAATTATTTTTTTAACAGTATGCAGGATGATAAAGGTATTCAACTGTCTTTTTATTTATTAGCCATGATTTCAAATGTTTAAAAACACTGTTTTATATAAAACATTTTTTATATCAAAAGGCAAACAATTATAGAATCTAGAATACAAAACACAGATAAACTTATTATAATAGTACGTACATTTCCTTTTTAACTAAATGTATCAAGAGTTTTATTTTTACACTTTAATTGTTCAACGTTCTTTTTTCATAATCACCACGTCTAATAAAATTTATTTTAAGTATTTTATATACATAAAAATGTCTTAAAGGTAAATAATTAATTTTTGAAAACAACGGAAATGAATTATGCCTTACATTTTTTCCTACCGAATTTTAATATAATGTTTTTCTAAGGTTAATAGAGGATTCAAATATGGTACGGTATGCATGTTTTGCCCCAACAACCAATTACATATGCTAATTTGAATGAACTGAAGCGAAATACACATTTGCAGCATCCCTCTGTGGATGCATGGTTTTTAAGAAATACATTTTCTCAAGAGGCTCCTAATTGTCATATTGTATTATTTATGCGAGTTTTCCATGTGATTTGAACTGTAATGCCTAATATTTATATGTATCCACTTGTTCTAACTGGCACAACCACAATCTGTTACTATATTACATTGGTGAGTATGAAATTTTACAGGAACTGGTAAAGACCTCTGTTCTTTTAAATCAAATAATACATATTTTGTTTTTTGAACATGTAGAAACATTTAATTTTCTTGCAATAAAAATTGTAAGTTTTTAGATTTGGTTCCACAGTTGTATGCATAGCATTTAGGTATTTTGAGACATACGAAAAAGCAGTGAGTGTCTCATTGAAGTTACCAAAGCAAAGGTAATAAATAATAAATTGAAACTAGCCCAAGAACTGAACCACTTATGATACACTTTTTCTTACTTCCAGTTCCCCACTGTAAATGGGAAACATTTTCAATCCTCACACATTGTTCTCTGTTTAAGAGGTATGACGAAAACCAGTCGTCTGCTGAACCCTGTAACTAGGGCTAGAATATGTCCTTGTTTGCCCTGGACTGTGCTTGATTTGAGGCCATGACCGGTCAAGATGTGATTTTGTCCTCGTTTCTGGCACATTTAACTTCGGAGAACCATACATGGCTTCCATGTTCTAAGATTTATATTTAAAATCATTTACGAAATGAAATGTTTCTATAGAAACTACTATTTTCCACTTACTGCTTCACCCTTAACCACAGTACTGTGGTCACTAACGTATACCACCACAAGTTATCGCACTCGATTTTCACTGATGATGGCAGTCGACGGCACTGCGGAAACATCTGGTTTTGCAGAAAACATTGGACTACGGCCAAACAGCCCAGGAAGGAATTTTAACAACAAACTACTGCTTTGTTGCCGATAACATAGTACACATAAAAATTATCCCCTCCCCCTCCAACTATAATTTTCATTTTTAGAAAATTACCCCCGCCCCGTTCAACTAGCCTCTTCATTTATAGATATTTCATCTATGTTTCTACAGTGGATTATTAAGATATTCTTATCAGGATACCTTATTTATCAAAATTAAGTACTTTACTCTTGTTACAACAAAATATATTTCTGGTAAACTGCCCTTTCCCCGTAACCGGTCTTCACCAAAATCAAAAGACCTTCATTCACTACAATTCAGGGTTGCATGCAAAAAATTATTTGATTCACTTTGTATTTACGGCAGTTATCGTTCGAGATAGAAAAAATTACCCTTGTTAAAACATAAAATGTTGCCGGTAAACTACGCCTGTCTCTTAACCGATCTTCACCAAAATCAATAGGCCTTCAGTGTTCTATAATTGATGAATGTATGCAAAATAATATTTGATTTTGTTTGAATGTGCGGCAGTTATCGTTTGTCATAGAAAAAATTACCATTGTTAAAACATAAAATGTTGCAGGGAAACTACCCCTTTTCCTTAACCGATCTTCACCAAAATCAAGAGACATTGAGTTATCTGTAACTCAGGAAGGTATGCAAAACATTATTTGATTCTGTTTCAATTTGCGGATGTTATCGTTTGCCATAGAAAATACCCTTGTTAAAATATAAAATGTTGCCGGTAAAGTACCCCTTACCCTTAACCGATCTTCACCAAAAACAATAGGTCTTGAGAACTCTACAATTCAGGGCTGTATGCAAAACATTATTTGATTCTGTTTGAATTTGCGGCTGTTATCGTTTGCCATAGACAAAAATCTACAGACACACAGACACACACACAGACGCTTTTCGAAAAATGACTTTTTTTCGTGTTTTAAATGTAGTACAATCAGAATCT
Organism: Magicicada septendecula; assembly: GCA_034769895.1. Lineage (NCBI taxonomy): Eukaryota > Metazoa > Arthropoda > Insecta > Hemiptera > Cicadidae > Magicicada > Magicicada septendecula. The sequence continues at coordinate 103,738,706 of CM068376.1, forward strand.
GCAATAATCTCGAACACGATTTTTTTTGCCATCACCATACTTCCATTTCTTTAAGGAACATGGAAGTAAAATCATTTCTGATGTAACCCTTGTTACTATAGACTGCCTGTTTGTTGCTGAAGAAATTAATAATTCACAATAATGTTTGAACGAATTATTCTATTATTGCGGTAGATAAATCTCTTAGCACATGCAAAGTCACGGTCACATGGTATCAAAGAGTGTAATTGGAATGGACAGTAATGAGTCACAGTTTTAAATCTACCAGTTTCACAAAGAGCTGAACAGAATCTAACCATGGAATTGTTTTTCTTTTCCCACATGCACCATCCGAAAACATATAAAGATGTTGAACACAATTATCTACATAATTTTTAATATAGTCCCATATAAATGAACACACTTCATTATTGCCCTTCCCAGTAATACCTTGATGATATAAATAAAACATTGATGAATCATCATGAAAATTATGAATTCCAAATGTATTAACAGTAAGTTGGTTGTAATAAAATAGCTCCTGTACTGGAATAACTGGAAGAGATAAGTTTGAAATAGGCCTATAATCAAATGAAATACCCAGAACGGTTTTGTCAAATTTGCTTTTCTTGGATACTTTTAACTGTTGCATAAAACTTCTTAGCTTGCCTTTTATGTATAATTAATTCATAATTCATTAATTCATATTAATTCACTGCAACTCGCTTTGCGGTGTCATTTAATAAAGACTCCATATATTTACTATTAGTTCCTCACATTTCTCACATGTGTCAATCTGTGGTCTTCCAAATGAATAATTAAAATGGTCTTTGTAATATTTTCTGTAGAACTGTATTTAATAGGAGAATTTGGATATTTTTCTTGAAATAGTTCATACATAATTTTTATATTTAGGTTAGCATCTAAGTATTTTTTTCAGTTATTTTTTTCAGAATAATTTCTATCGTTAACAGGAAATAACTCAATATGATCCCTTATTTTCATAAACCATTCAGGGGGAACTTTTTTGGCCATCATTTTTACCACGTCGATATCATGGAGTTACATCAGCTAGCAAAAGTTATTTAGTCTAAGAACCCACATAACAGTAATACCATGCAAACTTACATATGCATTTCTACATACCCAAATACGTTTCTCAGCTACTATTACAAAATAATTAAATGTTGATGTTTTATTTAAATCAGAGTTTTCCTTACTTCCTGCTTCTTTTAACTGGTAATGCTGTTATTAATCCTATCAGGTAAATATCTTGTATATTTTTGGAATCAAAAACTGTTGATTTTTTTTAAGATTGCCTTCCTATCATTATGCATAATTTTTTCAAAACATTTCATTGCACACCTGCAACATAAAAAAGTGACAAACAGATTAGTTCTGTAGTAGTTTAAAATGATTGTAATGGAAGCAAAGACTATTTTTGAAATAATTTCATGTTTTAACTGAAACAAAAAAAATGTTCTTGGATTTCATTGTCCATGGTGTGTCCATTGATTAATTAAATATAATTAAATCACTACCAACTTGGAACACAAAGTTTTTTGTGGGTAAAAACTTAAAAGTTTTACCTTATAGCCCGATCCAATTTTTGCTCATTTTAAGCTTTGTCAGAAGCTGCATCTGGGAGCCCTGTCCATCTTGTTCTTGGCGATGGCGTCGACTTATGAAGGATCGATGTTGTGTGTGTGGGTTGTGATATGTTCGAATAATGCGTGTGATTTGAATTGTGTCTGTTTGATTTGGATGTAATTTTTATGTGTTTTTCTGTGTTTGTATATTTCACTTATTCAAGAGTGTCTAATTTTCAGCCTTTTATGTGTACATGTAGAATATACATGTTAATGTTGATGTTTTTGTATGTGTGGTTTGCTTCAATGAGGTGGTTTGCAAAGGTAGATTCGGTAGTGGAGTGTAGTGCCTTTGTGTGTTCAGTGTATCTTTGTTTGAAGCTACGTCCAGCCTAGAATTTGTTGCAATCTGAGCAATTTAGTTTGTAAACACCAGGTAGATCAAATTTGTTTTGTGCTTTGTGTGTGTGTTTTTATAGTGTGTGTTCTGTTTTGTTTGTAGTTTTGTATGAGATTCTGCATCTTGCTTTTTTGAATTTGTGGGCTATTTTTTCAATATGGTTATTGAGCAATTCATGTCCACAGATTCTTGTGCACTGAAAAATATTTGCAGAACATTACTCCAAGCAGACTTCTCAATCACAAGAAAAGTTACTAGAATGGTCATTGAGCTGCAGAACTTATCATTTAAAATTATCATTTTTATTATTTAGAATTATCATTTTTTATAGAGTACATTATTTCTTGGATAAATTTTGATATTAAATAATTTTTCGTTTATCATAAAAATTTCAACAATTCTGTTTACCCTATTTTTGTTTAGTAAAGTCACAATTTTAATTTGGAAGTCATACTATAACTGCTACAAATTTTTTAAAATTAGATCTGTGTTAAATTCCCTTTAGTCTGACAACTGAGTGGATTGTTACAACTTTTGACTTCAGTGTCAACGTAGGTAATTTATGGTAAGGGTTCAAGGTCTTAGATTTATGCTACAGTCAAATCTAAAAATATATTTTTCACAAATTCATAAAATAACTTCAGACTTTATATAGAAAATTTATATAAAAAAAAATAATTTCTATCATGTAAACTCTTTTTTGAATTAAATTTTTCATCTCTTTTAGTTCAAGAGATTTTTGTGTTTCTATAACAACTGATCTTGCTATGACTCACTGTTCAATGTCAGAGTCATGGAAATGATCCTTATGTATTGAATACCCATACTTTCGGTAATCCAGATAAAACGGAAAACATATGAAAGTTGAGTTTTGAGTGATTCTATGGAGACAATTTATTACAATTGCGAACTGAAAGCAGTTGAACAGCTGAGTGCTACCAACCTTTGCGCATGAAATGTAGTAGGGTTTGAAAAAAGAATTATGAAATTTGGTGGAGTTATTCAAAAGTTATGCGTGTTTGAATATGGAAGTTTAAATTGATGGCAGCTGTGAAAAGGTGTAATATATTTTTCAAAAACACATTTTTTTGTGAATTTTTGTTAAAAATAACAAGTGTTGCATATCAGTGCATTCAGAAAAACCTCAGTTTTTAAATGGGCTTAAAATTAAAATTTGAATAAAAAATTTTTTTTTGCTTTCTGTGTCCCCTTAATACAGCATTACAAAAACCGTTGATAGCTCAGTCCCTAATTAATAATCTGTAGTCACTGTAGACTAATTTCACACCTAGGTATTTTGCTTTAGATAACAGCATTTTTAATACTGTCAGTTGACACCTTTATATTACAAGTGAGTTAATTTACTTTCAACAGGTTTTCAGTATTATCACTTAGAGGGAGTTTGTATAATTCCTACAGCATGTCACAATCAATTCTCAATAAAGAAATTCTGCTGTAGGTCATCTTCTTATGGGGTCCAGAGTTCATGCACAATGCCCATTATAACTCCAAAACCCATCTCCTATCTCTTCCTGCATCTTCTAACACTTCTCTTTCCTCCAGGCTTATACTTATATCACAGGGCCACATGTGGAATACATCCTGCTGCCACTTTTCCCGCATTTGCTTACTAGCTCTGCCAGTAGTCTCTGATGTCGTCCACGGCACTACTGACTCCCAGCTTATCTTGTATGCTCTATCCTAGTACAACCTTTCACCATCCATACAATCTTATTTTCAACACATCATCACTTTTTTCTTTTGATCTTCCTAGTCAGTGCCAACTGAACATATGTTACATGAAGAATACATTTTTTGTGTCTAGTTACTTGATGGTTTTTTAAATAGTTTTATAAATTAAAAATTAAAATTTCTCTGCCTATAACCACTTACTTAAAAAACACTCAACTCTATTAACACAAAAAACAGAATTACACACATATGCGACACAAACAGTAAAAAGTAAGAATGAGGTTATAATTTTAACTTTTCAATATTTTGTACTTGGTGTTGGCATAACAGATTTAAGTAACTCTTAATTTCCTTCAATTAATTTAAGGAAGTCTTGACAACTCACTCACTGACGTGTCCTCTGAAACAAAGTTCTCAAGCATTAAAAATGCTGTGTTCAAGAAACAACACATTCTTCAAGATGCTAACAATTCTTTTGAAGGAAAGATGCATCATTGGGTCACTAACAGTGTACACTTAATTACCTTCAAGAGACCAGGAGCTGAAGAATTAGACTACCCATGGCTGACCACTAGAACATGCATCCTCACAGTGAAAATACTGATTTCCTCTTATACAGCAAAATTTGTACAAACTGGCTACGAATGGCAGCCTACAGGTCAGTTCATCTTTTACTGACTAGTCACCAGCCTTGGTCACAAAAATCACCTAGACACTGGTCAGGACAGTAAAACACTGACCATTTGCCAAACTCAGTAATGTTTCTGCTAGTTGTGCTATTTTATTCAATCACTAATATTCATGGTCACTGTGAATATTTCAGTTACTAGTTGGAACTTACAATTAATTATTTAAATTTACAATAACAACTATTTTAACATATAAATAAAAAAGTTTTTCGTACTATATTAATATCTTTATTCCTGTCATTGAAGCTTACAATATTAATTACCTTCACAGCACTGTAAACGCCTGCTCATCACAGACTGTGAGCAGTGACAAGTTAAGGTTTCTTATGGTCATTATTATAATTTTTTTGTAAGCCCAGATAGCTGTTATCGCCATGAATTTTTACACATACTCATTGTGAAGTCACTGAAACCTTATACAAACTACACTAAATACTGAAGTATACTAGAAAATAGATCCTTAAGATTTCAAAATTAATCCCAGCTGAAGTAATCCTTTTTAATCTTAGTTTACATAAAAAATTATATTTATTATATATTATTAGCAATATGAAATGATTAACACAATATTTTGCAGTTACGACAACTTTCAGTTATAAACAAATCACAGCTACTTCTATAACAATTAAACCTAAACCTAGGCATACGTACTGCAAATAAAATGAAAAAACAAAAAAGTTCCTTTTGTTCATGATAGAATATCAGCGTCATTAAATTATTTTTTTAACAGTATGCAGGATGATAAAGGTATTCAACTAGCTTTTTATTTATTAGCCATGATTTGAAATGTTCAAAAACACTGTTTTAGACAAAAACATTTTTTATATCAAAAGGCAAACAATTATAGAATCTAGAATACAAAACACAAATAAACTTATTTTACCAGTATGTACATTTCCTTTTTAACTAAGTGTATCAAGATTTTTATTTTTACACTTTAATTGTTCAACGTTCAATTTTTCATAATCACCACGTCTATTAATATTTTTTGAAGTACTTTATATACATAAAAATGTCTTAAAGGTAAATAATTAATTTTTGAAAACAACGGAAATGAATTATGCCTTACATTTTTTCCTAGTCAAATTTGAAGATAGTGTTTTTTTAAGGTTAATAGAGGATTCAAATATGGTACGCATGTTTTGTCCCAACAACCAATTACATATGCTAATTTTAATGAACTCAAGCGAAATACACATTTTCAGCATCCCTCTGTGGATGCATGTTTTTAAGAAATACATTTTCTCAATAGGCTCCTAATTTTCATATTATATTATTTATGTGAGTTTTCTATGTTTGTGTGCACTGTAATGCCTAATATTTATATGTATCCACTTGTTCTAACTGGCACAACCACAATCTGTTACTCTATTACATTGGTGAGTATGAAATTTTACAGGAACTGGTAAAGACCTCTGTTCTTTTAAATCAAATAATACATATTTTGTTTTTTGAACATGTAGAAAAATTTTATTTTCTAGCAATAAAAATTGTAAGTTTTTAGATTTGGTTCCACAGTTGTATTTAGGTACATACATTTAGGTATTTTGAGACATACGAAAAAGCAGTGAGTGTCTCATTGAAGTTACCAAAGCAAAGGTAATAAATAATCAATTGAAACTAGTCCAAGAACTGAACCTTGGTATACATTCTTTCTTACTTCCAGTTCCCCACTGTAAATGGGAAACATTTTCAATCCTCACACATTGTTCTCTGTGTAAGAGGTATGATAAAAACCAGTCGTCTGCTGAACCCTGAAACTAGGGCTAGAATATGTCCTTGTTTGCCCTGGACTGTGCTTGATTTGAAGCCATGCCCGCCCGTCCGGGCACAATTCGGTCAAAATGTGATTTTGTCCTCGTTTCTGGCACATTTAACTTTAATTCCTAATTAGACCTAATTGAGTTTTCAACGTTATTTGTTTTAACTTGAATAACACATAGATTTTTTGTGTAGATTAGTGTTACAGATAAACTTAGTTGTTCTATTTGCAATTGTAGTTCTCAGTGCATCACAAAGGGAAAGCAAATATTCCAGAAATATATATTATTTAAAAACACTTGTCAAGAAAATACATTTAATGAAGTAACTAAATTTAAATAAGTTGGCTTATTAGATAACAAATTACTGCGAAATGATGTTGAAAGTTCAGCTGCATTTATCAAGAGCTGCAGTATCAACTGCATAAGGATAGTGCAAAACTGATGACTATTTCATGATGTTTCTAAAGTTAATAAATAAATACATAAATAAGTTAATAAATTTTTACATATACAACATTAGTGAAACTAAAAATTTTGAGTATAAGGAGTTGTCACAGATATGGATGGAAAATTTCAAATATTTTAATTCTTTAGGAGAAAAGCCTATCAATTTGCTCAAATTATTGAGTTTATTTTTTGTTTATCTGGGACTTCAGCAGATATCAAAGGGATATTTTTTTTAAAGGGATATTTTTTTTATGAGCTGACTCTCACAACTGTGACGTGTGAGTGACAGCTCGGTCACTCGATCTCTTCCGGGAACTGAGGACGTTATGTTTTGTCTGTAAATATACGTCCACCGCACCAATACAGTGTTCCGCTGAATAGCAAAATTCTTTGAAGTTTGTCACTGAAAAACTGACCTTTCCATTTCTTGGTACATTTCTAGTTGTGTCTCAATGGAAATTGCATGTTCTTATAATGCTGGGGCCACCAAATTTTAAAATTAAAAAACATTTCTGATGTAACCCTTGTTACCCTAAACTCCCTGTTTGTTGCTGAAGAAATTAATAATTCACAATAATGTTTGAATGAATTATTCTATTATTGCGGTAGATTAATCTCTTAGCACATGCAAAGTCACGGTCACATGGTATCAAAGAGTGTAATTGGAATGGACAGTAATGAGTCACAGTTTTAAATCTACCAGTTTCACAAAGAGCTGAACAGAATCTAACCATGGCATTGTTTTTCTTTTCCCACATGCTCCATCCGAAAACATATAAAGATGTTGAACACAATTATCTACATAATTTTTAATATAGTCCCATATAAATGAACACACTTCATTACTGCCCTTCCCAGTAATACCTTGATGATATAAATAAACATTGATGAATCATCATGAAAATTATGAATTCCAAATGTATTAACAGTAAGTTGGTTGTAATAAAATAGCTCCTGTACTGGAATAACTGGAAGAGATAAGTTTGAAATAGGCCTATAATCAAATGAAATACCCAGAACGGTTTTGTCAAATTTGCTTTTCTTGGATACTTTTAACTGTTGCATAAAACTTCTTAGCTTGCCTTTTATGTATAATTAATTCGTAATTCATTAATTCATATTAATTCACTGCAACTCGCTTTGCGGTGTCATTTAATAAAGACTCCATATCTTTACTATTAGTTCCTCACATTTCTCACATGTGTCAATCTGTGGTCTTCCAAATGAATAATTAAAATGGTCTTTGTAATATTTTCTGTAGAAACTGTACTTAATAGGAGAATTTGGATATTTCTCTTGAAATAGTTCATACATAATTTTTATATTTAGGTTAGCATCTAAGTATTTTTTTCAGTTATTTTTTCAGAATAATGACTATTTTTAACAGGAAATAACTCAATATGATCCCTTATTTTCATAAATCATTCAGGGGGGACTTTTTTTTGGCCATCATTTTTACCACGTCGATATCGTGGAGTTACATCAGCTAGCAAAAGTTGTTTAGTCTACGAACCCATATAACAGTAATACCATGTAAACTAACATATGCATTTCTACATACCCAAATACGTTTCTCAGCTACTATTACAAAATAATTAAATGTTGATGTTTTATTTAAATCAGAGTTTTCCTTACTTCCTTCTTCTTTTAACTGGTAATGCTGTTATTAATCCTGTCAGATAAACATCTTGTATATCTTTGGAATCAAAAACTGTTGATTTTTTTTAAGATTGCCTTCCTATCATTATGCATAATTTTTTCAAAACATTTCATTGCACACCTGCAACATAAAAAAGTGACAAACAGATTAGTTCTGTAGTAGTTTAAAATGATTGTAATGGAAGCAAAGACTATTTTTGAAATAATTTCTTGTTTTAACTGAAAAAAATGTTCTTGGATTTTATTGTCCATGGTGTGTCCATTGATTAACTAAATATAATTAAATCACTACCAACTCGGAGCACAAAGTTTTTTATGAGTAAAAACTTAAAAGTTTTACCTTAGAGCCTGATCCAGTTTTTGCTCATTATAAGCTTTGTCAGAAGCTGCATCTGGGAGCGCTGTCCATTTTGTTCTTGGCGATGGCATCGGCTTATGAAGGATCGATGTTGTGTGTGTGGGTTGTGATATGTTTGAATAATGCATGTGATTTGAATTGTGTCTGATTGATTAGGATGTCATTTTTATGTGTTTTTCTGTGTGTGTATATTTCACTTATTCAAGAGTGTCTAATTTTCAGCCTTTTATGTGTACGTGTAGAATATCCATGTTAATGTTGATGTTTTTGTATGTGTGGTTTGCTTCAATGAGGTGGTTTGCAAAGGTAGATTCGGTAGTGGAGTGTAGTGCCTTTGTGTGTTCAGTGTATCTTTGTTTGAAGCTACGTCCAGCCTAGAATATGTTGCAATCTGAGCAACTTAGTTTGTAAACGCTAGGTAGATCAAATTTGTCTTGTGCTTTGTGTGTGTGTTCTGTTTTGTTTGTAGTTTTGTATGAGATCTTGCATCCTGCTTTTTTGAATTTGTGGGCTATTTTTTCAATATGGTTATTGAGCAATTAATGTCCACAGACAGGGCCGGTCCTTGATGTAAGCGAAGCACGCGGCCGTGTAGGGCGCCTGGCAAGGGGGGGCGTCGAAGGCGCCCGCCACGTTCTCAAACTATATAGACCCAGAAGGTGCAGAAATAGTTTCAGTAAAGACAAGAAAACATAGATAAGATAAATCATATGCACAGTTAAAAATACAACATAAAACATAATTCAAAAGTATTGGGTATAATAATAATTCATTCATAACTTTAAGTAAAAAAGGAGGCCAACTTCATGCTTGGGATCCAGAGCAGACGATACCCCTCTTTGGGTAAAATGAACTCGTCCGTGATTCATGCATGGGAGTGGGAATGAACTCGTCCACTATTAGCTCGAAACGCAATTCCCGAACTAGTGCGTCGACGGAGTAGTTCGAATCAGTCGTGTGAATGAGGTTACCTGCATGCTGTTGCCTGTTAACAGGTAATAGGCTTGAGTTGTGAGTTTCCTGTATTCTTGTAGTTGTTTTGAAAATTAAAATGATGTCCAGTAGTAAAAAACCATCTGGGTCATTTAACCACAAAAGGAAATTACAGCATTCGAAAGAAGATGAAAAGCAATCAAAACCTTTGCAGAGGATTTTTCGGCATCAACTTCCGTAATGAAATAGGACGATAAAACTGTAACCGAAACCGATGATGATGAGTTGTCAATATCAGAGGCTGTGACTGGACCATCAACAAGTCAACAAACCATTGAAATTGTAAGTTGATTTGATTTACACCACAGTAATATATAAGTAGAGTATAAGGAAAATGATAATACACTTTTTATTTTGTTTTCTTTTGTTACGGTCTAATTTTTGTATGTGCCTAAGCCTAAAGAAATTGTCCTCTATTTGTTATTTTTCCAAAGCATGCTATTTATGACAGGGGAAGCTAGCTTGGGCTAGCGGCGAAGAAAGCCGAACGTAGCCGAGCGTCCCCGATCACAAGAAATGTAAACAAACTGCGGTCTGCTACTGTAACACTGCAAGTCATTGTACTCTACACAGTGCATTAGATCTGTTTTTATACGACTGTAGTTTACTGTTGCTGCAATATTCATGTATCTTGTTTGTGATCAGCAAAAATGGCCCCGTGCATAGTTAAAAGCCTACAGCCTGATAAATACTCCTTTTTCTTCTAGGGGATACGAAGAACATACAAGAACATAAGACAAACTTACAATTAAAAATGAATTAAAATATTTCGGCCATAGATTTTTCTTCGCTATTTACTACAAAAGAAAATAAATCATCTGTCGCCTGTTTACTTTCCTTTCTAATAACTGACAAAGACAAATCTCAAAATATTTTAATAAATTTTTAATTGTAAATTTGTTTTAGTTTCCTTATTAAGAATAAAGGTTACCAACTTTAATTTTATTTATTTGGCGTAATTTTTATCGTTCCTAATTTCGAATTTTTATAACTGCTGCTTCACCAGATATTTTACTCACCGCACGCCACTGCTACCTGCTGTACTATATATGAGAAATATATGTAGTGTTTGTTGTATATTAAGGATAGTCTAATTAATTGTTCAAAGCATTCACTCAATAAACATTAGAGTGCCATTTTTAATGACCCATGTTTTAAAGGAAAAGGAAAACTGCTAGGCCATGACGAATTTTTATCTAAGAAGTTATATCAACATATATTGTGTTGAATCATATATGTGACAAGTCAACAAGTAGCCTGTACCCTACAGCTTAATTTTTATTGCAGGAACTGACCAGAGGCACGTCATCGGCACTATCAACTGACTGTGGAGAGTGGCCATCAAAAATCACAGATGAGGTACGAAAACTACTTGTTGAGCGAGGACCTGTGCATGTCACTGACATAGATTTCCCCCCTGATGCTAAAGGTAGGATGTTTTCTTCACATCATTACACAAGGAAACTTTGCAATGGGGGACAAGTCCTCAGGATTTGGTTACTATACTCAATACTAAAAACTGCAGTATTTCGTTTTGCCTGCGAAGTCTTTGGATATGCAAATTCATCTCTTGCTGGAGACCAAGGATATTCATATTGGCAAAACTTGACAAAGATTTTGACCAGTCATGAGAAGTCTCCTAATCACATCAAAAATTGTCAATCTTGCCGTGAACTGTCCTTGCGTTTACGTTTGGATAAAACGATTGTCAAAGAAAATGAAAGAATTATCCGAGCTGAAACAGAACATTGGAACCAAGTTCTGAAATGCTTACTTTGTATTCTCCAATTTTTAGGGACTCAAGGATTGGCCTTTTGAGGAACAAAAGAGACTCTTTTCAAGCATAACAATGGCAATTTTTTGAAACTTGTAGAATACATTGCCAAATTCAATGTTGTCATGGCTGAACATGTGAGAAGAGTTACTTCTGAAGAGACACATGTTCACTATTTAAGCAAAAAGATACAAAATGAGTTTATTAGTCTCTTGTCCACTAAGATCCAAGACCGTATTTTAAATGAGCTAAAACAAGCAACATATTATTCCATAATACTGGTCTGTACACCTGATGTAAGCCACACTGAGCAAATGACATTGGTGGTGAGATTTGTTAAATTTGTAGAAAATGAGGAAGTGTCAATTAAATAACATTTTTTAGGTTTCATACCTATCACGGATTCTACAGGTGAAGGCCACACAGAAATTTTACTCAATGAGCTATCTACACGGAACATCCCTTTAAAGAACATGAGAGGCCAGGGATATGATAATTGCTCCAACATGAAAGGAAAGCATGTTGGAGTTCAGAAAAGGATACTTGATTCGAATTCTCGGGCATTTTTGTGCCATGTGGAAACCACTCACTTAATCTAGTGGTTAACGATGCCGCCCTCTCTTGCCCTATTGCAGTTGATTGTTTTAGTATTATTCAAGCAATCTTTAACTTCTTCTCAAGTTCAACTCACCGATGGAGTATTTTGGTGAAACACGCATCAACTCTTACAGTGAAACCTCTCAGCAATACTCGGTGAGAGAGTAGGATTGATGCTTTATTGCCTCTGAGATATCATATTGAGGAAATATACGATGCCATGTATAAAGCCTCTCAAGACCAGAAACTCGATGCATTTGGCAGGAACACTGCTTTAGGAATCGCAAAAAAACTGCAAAGTTTCAAGTTTCTGTGTTGTTTAGTAACTTGACATGAGATCCTGTTTAAAATAAACATGGTGATTAAGGCCTTGCAAAAAGTCACATCTGATCTGCAAAGCTCAATGGATCTCGTTAAAAGTGTACAGAGATTTCTAGAAAAGATGAGATCTGATGAAGGCCTTAATAACGTCATCACAGATGCAAAAGAACTTGCGGAAAAAATCGGTGTTGCTGCTGAGTTTGAAAAAGAAACCCAAGTCCATTGAAGAAAACAAAAAGGGAATTCTCCTATGAGATTGAAGATGAACCTGTTCAGGCTGGGAGAACATCGTTCAAAGATAATTTCTTCTTTGTCATGCTTGACACAGCAATATCCTCGCTTAAAGAAAGGTTTGAACCAACATGTTCAAATATCATAATCTATGATGAACAAACATCATAAACTATGATGCATAGCTAATACAGTCTTATATGTATTTCATTTGCTTACGATGTGTTTTTGTTAGTAGGGCAACTGTAATTTGAATAACATTTTTTTTAGAAATTGCATTGTTTTATATTGCCTGATAACGATTCGGATAATTGGTGATTCGGATAACTGGAGTTCAGTTAAATGGAGTTCTACTGTATTAGTTATTACTGCATAACAATTAATAATTAATATGTTAATCCTTCATAACCTCAAAACAGATTATTTACAGTTAGTCTTTTCAACTGATTTTAGATTATGCTTTTATGATTTTAAGTTTCAGACATTTTACAGCTCCCCACCCCATATAATGTCCTGAAATTGGAATTCTTTTTAATCTAGCTATAGTAGTTATGTAATAACTACACAAGAGACAGAAAAATTACAAGAGACAGAAAAATTGGTGATAACTCTTGGGCATATTTAACATACATACGTTAGACATTTTGACTTCAGTCTCAACGTAGGTAATTTATGGTAAGGGTTCAAGGTCTTAGATTTATGCTACAGTCAAATCTAAAAATATATTTTTCACAAATTCATACACTAACTTCAGACTTTATATTGAAAATTATATAAAACAAAATATAGCAATTTCTATCATGTAAACTCTTTTTTGAATTAAATTTTTCATCTCTTTTAGTTCAAGAGATGTTTGTGTTTCTATAACAATATTGATCTTGCTAGGAATCACTGTTCAATGTCAGAGTCAGGGAAATGATAGAAAGCTGCAACCATTAAGTAAGGAAACAAGACACAATTTTGTACACTTGGGTTTGTTATGCTTTCCTTTTCTAGGGAAACAAATCGGCAATAATTAAATGATCATATATGCAACTTATTCAGATCTACCAGATTTCACATAGAATGATAAAGAACAATTTTGTTAGCTATCATGTAAACACAAAAACTTAAGTTTTTGTGTGCAAGTCAGATAATTTTATATTATCATTAGAAAAATTTCTGAACTGTTATAAATAGGACATAAAAGTATTGGTTCAAAATAATTGTTATATTCGGTATTTTAGGGCACATAAATTTTATGTTACATAGTCAAACTCAACTATGGCATATTTAGATCAACTTGTGTACCATATTGACTGCTTCACAATGTCTTCTTCCACTGCTTTTAGTCTCCCCTTAACTCCTTGAATTAACAGCATGTCAACACATATACAGCGTATGTTCACCTTAATCACTTGCCTTACACATTATCTTGAAAAGATATTTTTTTAAATACTATATTTTTTATTGCATATTTAAAATCTATGCTGCATTATAAACAGAGAAACATAATTAGATTTTAACATTGTCCTCAGGCTTTCATGGCCAGTGTCAGTTGTAAGATTAAAGATATCCGGGCTGTTTGGCCGTGGTCCATGGTTTATTTTCAAACCAAACGTTTCGGCGGCTCCAATGGCTGCCAAAATGTTTGGTTTGAAAATAAACCATGGACCACGGCCAAACAGCCCGGATATCTTTAATCTTATAATTAGATTTTATTTTGGGCTAGTAATTAACCCTTTCATGGCTCTTGGCATAAATGTATGCTTGAGGAGTTTTTACTTGCGTCTCTCGGCATATATTTATGTTTGCCATTACTGCGATCTGTTGGCCTTCATATGCACCTTTTGCTTTGGTATACACTTGACAGAGTGTATATCCATCTTTGATTCAAATTTGCTATCACAGTTATTGTTCTTTGCCTGCTCTCTTTAGCAAACAGTAGGTGTGAGTATTGCTTTTATAATGGCAAGGAATTATTTATCCAAGAAGGAGGTTATGGAATTATTGATGAAGAGTAGTGAAGAGGAAGACATTTTCTCGAATGAAGATACAGATGCTCCTGGGACTTCTCATAATCTTTCAACACCACGTCCAGCTTCATCATAAAATGAGGCATCAAAGGAGAAGAAGATGATGAAGAGGTAAGAAATCTTTTCAGAAGCAAAAAAGAACATATGATTGGTCAGCCAACAGTCCTGGGACAAAACGTCACCATTTTGATAAATCAGTTGGCAGGCTACAAATTAGTTTTGAAAACAGGGCAACTCAATTAAAAAGTTTAAAAATATTTTTCCCCCTTACAATATATTTCTGTTATTTGCACAGAAATAAATAATTATTACAAGTTTATTACTGCAAAAATGACAACAGTATCATCCTGATTGTCTCAATGGTAAGACATAGAGCCTGTGGAATTTTATTGCTTTTTGTCATGTTCATTGCTGATGCCAGGAGTAAACAAATTAGAAATGGATAAATATTGGGCAAAGCATTTGTTTTTACTAATGCTGATATTTCCCCAAACTAGGGCCTGGTACTGATTTAAACTTATTCTGTGTCTTTTACTATTTTGTGACAATTCGATCCCTTCTCAAGATAGCCTTGTAAAAATACGGCTTATAGTGGAACACGCAAGAAAAAAATTTAGAGAAACCTTAAATTCATTTTAATAATAATGGTATTTAGTAATAGATGAATGTTTGTTGCTATTCAAAGGTCGGCTCTGATTCAAGCAGATATACCAAAAAAAGTAGCTGTTTCTGTATTAAAATGTGTGTTCTTAGTGATGTAGAAAGCAATTAAATTATTGTTTACATAGTCTAAAACACTAGGGGAAAATTAGGTGGTGCTGTAGTAAGTTTGTTGCTGCCATATTTGAACAAGGGTTACACCATTTATCTCGATAATTGGTATTTGATTCCAGATTTTTTCTCATGGCTCAATGAGAAATTGACAAAGTGATTTGCTGATTGATTGACAAAAATTCCGTTGGTACAGTGAGAAAAAATAGAAGAAAACATTCTGCCGACGTCTTTGGAATTAAATACAACTATTATATTAACGATTCGGAACACAAAGTTTTTTATAAGTAAAAACATAAAGTTTTAACTTACAACCTGAACCGGTTTTCACCTTTAAAAGGCTTCTTCAGAGGCCTTTGGAATTGAAAAAAGTGAAATACAGTTAAGTCATCTGGAACACTCTTCGCTCTGAAATGGATGGACAACAAAGAAATCTGGATATATTTTATTGTGCATAGACTAGAGATGGTGGAAAATAATATAAAAGAACATACAACAGGTGAAAAAATAATAATAAAAATAAAAAAAACCTCACATGTGTGATTGACTATAATAAATCAATTGGTGCTGTGGACAAAACGGACATGGTGATAATTTTGGTACAGTGCAAACAAACACAATAAAGTGATACAAAATTTGTTTTCCATGTGATGAACATGTATATGCTAAATGCAAAAACGTTTGAAATACAAAACAAAAATGGCCCTTGCTAAATTCCACTTAGAACTTATCCATCATTTGCTGGATAAATTTCACGTCATATTATAAAAAAAAAGTTTGGAAGAAAAACAAGAGAAGACGCATCTCCATTTCGACTACAACACAAAATGAATGTGTGTGTGTGTGTGTTTCAACTTTGTAAGTTGAAAATTTTCTTATGATCAAGTTAATAATAGGCCCACAGAAAGGAAACAATTCAGTGGTTGCACACATTCTAGTCGATAGGAGAACTGCTTACAAACTAATTGTATATTTAGAGGTATAGTCAGTAACCACATTCCTATAAAATACTTCAAAAATAAACCAGTACAGTTGGGAAATACTGGAAAATCAATGAAAATTTAGATTTAATTGTTAATTATTTTGCTCATTGCCTCTACAATTTACAACAGATTCCATGTTCAAATGATGATACTATTATGAGAAGACAATAAAATTAAATGAAGAAGATGATGATGATGGTTGTAGGGATGGTGACTTCTGCTTTACAATTTTATTCTAAGCCCTCATCCTATGCCAGGTGTGCTGTTTAGGGCCCTGCAGGAGGGCAAATAATTGCTTGCCTCATGCCAGAAAAGGTCAGAATTACAACTTAAAACTGAGCACTATGCAGCAAGTTTGTCCACCCCTCCTTTACTACATAAAGACTACCAGACATGTCAAACACCACAACAGACTATTGTGCTAGACCTAATCTAACTTTCAAAACTGATAATACAGTGTATATTAAGATAAAACAATTTTCAAATCCATGTATTATATAAATACATATTATTTCAGTATTCAGTATACCACAAGTACAGGAGGGGTGCAATCCCAGAGACGGGTGAGGAGATTTTTAGAAGAAAGTTTCAGTTGTGTAAGAGTTTTTCTTACTGTACATAATAAGTCTTGGTACTTGTGCAGAGACCTTGATTTACATGTACACAGAGTTGTGAATGCACACACACACACACACACACACACACACACACACACACACACACACACACAACATACAAGGATGCTCTTGTGTGCACACAAACAGAATTGTATACATCTTAAATTCATCTTCTTCCTCTCAAACCAATCAAGTATATTGGCATCATAAATTTATTGATTTATATCAATAAATATACTTAAACAAATTAAAAGTAGATTTATTTAAATTTTATAAACATATAAAATAAGATGACTTACAATGAAACATTCCGCATTGTGGAGCATTCATAAACATTCCATAAATAACTTCAATTCAAAAACTGTTTCTTATTTTTAAAACAGAATCTTTTTATAGTTATTGGTTTTATAAAAAATTGTGATGTGTACATAGTGTAGTTGTAATTGTATTTAAAGTAAATTTTTAAAATCAATGTCTCACAAGTCAAAATCATAATTCCTAATTACATCCCCTTTTATTTCAAAAAATGACCAAGAACTTGTCAAGGTCGGCATATCTCTTGCTTCATTCTATCAGATGACAGCATTTGTTTGTATAACTAAACACCTTGTAATGTCAAATTACGTTGAGCAACAGCCCTATGTATAATTAGATATATTAGGTGAAGCAATTGAAATCATTATACAGTATACCGGTATATTTAGTTCATAAATGAAAATTATTTCAAGAATACATAGCATAATGTTCCCATAGTTTGTACATAGGATGATAAAACTGTATATTGATTACATAGCCTAATTCAGATTGTAATCTAAAATAACCTCATATCATTAATTGCTGTGACAGACTATAATAGTCCTACAGGTTCAGAAACTACTATTTGACAACAAACCTTACACGTGAAAAGTACACTTACTTATAATTATTGAATTATTGTTACTTTTAGTAAATAAAATTAAACGATTTGTTATTGCAGTTAATTCTTGCAATTACAAAAGTTAAATTACCAATGAAAAATCATCAAGCAGGAAAGTTTATCCAATATTTTTTTATTTATTATCAAAATACCCTTATACCATATTGGTGTCGGGTTACGTCAAATACACTATATATACAATTTTTTTCCATCTTACTCTATCCATTGACAATTTCTTCGCTTCACTCCAGCCCAATCTTCTTTCTTTCAAAATATTTCCCATCATTCCATCCCAAGTCAGTTGCGGGCTTCCTCTCTTCTTTCTCCCACCTGATTTTGCCTCCAAACCTGTTTTATCATTCTATCACTATCCATTCTCTGCATGTGTCCCCACAAGCATAGTTGTCTCTGTTCAATAAAATCCAGAATCGATATCATTTCTAAATCCTCTCTTATTTGTATATTCCTAACTCTATTCTTCTGTGTTACTCCTACTATTCTCCTAAGATATTTCATTTCTGCTGTCTGGATTTTACTTTTTTGGCTTTTGGATAGCAGCCACGTCTCACAGCCATATGTTAAAACCGGTCTATATACTGTTTTATACACACTCATTTCCGTTTTCTTGATATCTCCTTCTTATTTATAAATATATTGTTTAATGCATAGTGTACTTTTATTGCTTTTTCAATTCTTTCATTTAATATGGCTTCTTGATTCCCATTACTATCTACTATAACACCTAGATATTTAAATTGTTTGACTTGTTCTATCTTCACTCCTCCAATCTTTATATTTATTATTTTCTCCCCCATTACCATTACCTTTGTTTTGGTCTTATGTTTCGCCAATATTCTATCAGTAATTTTCTGTTATTTATTCCAAATGATCCCATGCATGGTGGCAATTTGGATTTATGGTACAAGACGTTATAGGTTAAGGGGACACGGAATCCCTATCTTCCACCATGTTAACATAAAGAATATCTTCTGAAAAACTATTAAACCAATCTGTATGAAATTTTCAAACAGTTATTGTGTTTCTTGCCTTTCCACAAGATCTGATTTTTAGTTAAAAATTTGTCACAGAAAATGAAAAAAAAAATTTCCCATTTAACTTTTGAAAGTTGATAAATTTTTATGAAAACTATTTTTTGTAATATGTAAATTTGCATTTACCATGACAGAAAGAACTCAATGTATATATTCGCATACTGTAAATATTGTGTAAAAATTTCACAATGTTTGGTTCAGTGGTTACTGAGAAAATGTTCCTTATGAATTGAAAAATCATACTTTCGGTAATCCAGAAAAAACAGAAAACATATGCAAGTTGAGTTTTGAGTGGTTCTATGTAAATACTTTTTTAAAATTACCAGCTGAATCCAGTTGAACAGCTCAGTGCTGCCAACCTTTGCGCATGAAATGTAGTAAGTTTTGAAAAAAGAATTATGAAATTTGGTGGAGTGATTCAAAAGTCATGCATGTTTGAATATGGAAGTTTAAATTGATGGCAGCTGTGAGAAGGTGTAATATATTTTTCAAAAACACATTATGATGCGAATTTTTGTTAAAAATAACACGTGTCGCACATCAGTGCATTCAGACAAAACTCAGCTTTTAATTGGCGATAAAAACGAAAATTTGAAAACAAAACTTTTTTGCTTCCCGGGTCTCCTTAATACAGCATTACAAAAACCGTTGATAGCTCAGTCCCAAATTAATAATCTGTAGTCACTGTAGACTAATTTCACACCTAGGTATTTTGCTTTAGATAACAGCATTTTTAATACTGTCAGTTGACAACTTTATATTACAAGTGAGATAATTTACTTTCAACAAGTTTTCAGGATTATTACTTAGAGGTAGTTTGTATAATTCCTACAGCATGTCACAATCAATTCTCAATAAAGAAATTCTGCTGTAGGTCATCTTCTTATGGGGTCCAGAGTTCATGCACAATGCCCATTATAACTCCAAAACCCATCTCGTATCTCTTCCTGCATCTTCTAACACTTCTCTTTCCTCCAGGCTTATACTTATATCACAGGGTCAAATGTGGTATACATCCTGCTGCCACTTTTCCCGCATTTGCTTACCATCTCTGCCAGTAGTCTCTGATGTCGTCCACGGCACTACTGACTCCCAGCTTATCTTGTATGCCCTATCCTAGTACAACCTTTCACCATCCATACAATCTTATTTTCAACACATCATCACTTTTTTCTTTTGATCTTCCTAGTCAGTGCCAACTGAACATATGTTACATGAAGATTACATTTTTTGTGTCTAGTTACTTGATGGGTTTTAAATAGTTTTGTAATTTTAAAATTAAAATTTCTCTGTCTATAACCACTTACTTCAAAAACACTCAACTCTATTAACACAAAAACCAGAATTGCACACATATGCGACATAAACAGTAAAAAGTTAAGAATGAGGTTATAATTTTAACTTTTCAATATTTTGTACTTGGTGCTGGCATAACAGATTTAAGTAACTCTTAATTTCCTTCAATTAATTTAAGGAAGTCTTGACAACTCACTCACTGACATGTCCTCTGAAACAAAGTTCTCAAGCATTAAAAATGCTGTGTTCAAGAAACAACACATTCTTCAAGATGCTAACAATCCTTTTGAAGGAAAGATGCATCATTGGGTCACTAACAGTGTACACTTAATTACCTTCAAGAGACCAGGAGCTGAAGAATTAGACTACCCATGGCTGACCACTAGAACGTACATCCTCACAGTGAAAATACTAATTTCCTCTTATACAGCAAAATTTGTACAAACTGGCTACGAATGGCAGCCTACAGGTCAGTTCATCTTTTACTGACTAGTCACCAGCCTTGGTCACAAAAATCACCTAGACACTGGTCAGGACAGTAAAACACTGACCATTTGCCAAACTCAGTAATGTTTCTGCTAGTTGTGCTATTTTATTCAATCACTAATATTCATGGTCACTGTGAATATTTCAGTTACTAGTTGGAACTTACAATTAATTATTTAAATTTACAATAACAACTATTTTAACATATAAATAAAAAAGTTTTTCGTACTATATTAATATCTTTATTCCTGTCATTGAAGCTTACAATATTAATTACCTTCACACCACTGCAAACTCCTGCTCATCACAGACTGTGAGCAGTGACAAGTTAAGGTTTCTTAAGGTTATTATTATATTTTTTGTAAGCCCAGTTAGCTGTTATCGCTACCAATTTTTACACATACTCATTGTGAAGTCACTGAAACCTTATACAAACTACACTAAATACTGGAGTATACTAGAAAATAGATCCTTAAGATTTCAAAATTAATCCCAGCTGAAGTAATCCCTTTTAATCTTAGTTTACATAAAAAATTATATTTATTATATATTATTAGCAATATGAAATGATTAACACAATATTTTGCAGTTACGACAACTTTCAGTAATAAACAAATCACAGCTACTTCTATAACAATTAAACCTAAACCTAGGCATACGTACTGCAAATAAAATGAAAAAACAAGGAAGTTCCTTTTGTTCATGATAGCATATCAGTGTCATTAAATTATTTTTATAACAGTATGCAGGATGATAAAGGTATTCAACTGTCTTTTTATTTATTAACCATGATTTCAAATGTTTAAAAACACTGTTTTAGACAAAAACATTTTTTATATCAAAAGGCAAATAATTTTAGAATCTAGAATACAAAACACAAATAAACTTATTGTACCAGTACGTACATTTCCTTTTTAACTATGTGCATCAAGAATTTTAGTTTTACACTTTAATTGTTCAACGTTCATTTTTTCATAATCACCATGTCTATTAAAATTTATTTTAAGTACTTTACATACATAAAAATGTCTTAAAGGTAAATAATTAATTTTTGAAAACAACGGAAATGAATTATGCCTTACATTTTTTCCTAGCCGAATTTTAATATAATGTTTTTCAAAGGTTAATAGAGGATTCAAATATGGTACGGTATGCATGTTTTGCCCCAACAACCAATTACATATGCTAATTTGAATGAACTGAAGCGAAATACACATTTGCAGCATCCCTCTGTGGATGCATGGTTTTTAAGAAATACATTTTCTCAAAATGCTCCTAATTTTCATATTATATTATTTATGTGAGTTTTCCATGTTATTTGAACTGTAATGCCTAGCTATTTATATGTATCCACTTGTTCTAACTGGCACAACCACAATCTGTTACTATATTACATTGGTGAGTATGAAATTTTATGGGAACTGGTAAAGACTTCTGTTCTTTTAAATCAAATAATACATATTTTGTTTCTTGAACATGTAAAAAAATTTTATTTTCTTGCAATAAAAATTTTAAGTTTTTAGATTTGGTTCCACAGTTGTATGCATAGCATTTAGGTATTTTGAGACATACGAAAAAGCAGTGAGTGTCTCATTGAAGTTACCAAAGCAAAGGTAATAAATAATCAATTGAAACTAGTCCAAGAACTGAACCTTGGTATACACTCTTTCTTACTTCCAGTTCTCCACTGTAAATGGGGAACATTTTCAATCCTCACACATTGTTCTCTGTTTAAGAGGTATGACGAAAACCAGTCGTCTGCTGAACCCTGTAACTAGGGCTACAATATGTCCTTGTTTGCCCTGGACTGTGCTTGATTTGAGGCCATGACTGGCCATCCGGGCACAATTCGGTCAAAATGTGATTTTGTCCTCGTTTCTGGCACATTTAACTTCAATTCCTAATTAGACCTAATCGAGTTTTCAACGTTATTTGTTTTAACTTGAATAAACCTACATACACATGATATAATCATAATCATTATGACTGATACATGATTTTGATATCGATAGTATGTCTAACGAAGTAGTGCTGTTTTGGATATGTTAACACCTTGAATCTTGGCTTATGGTATTCGTGTTATTTCATTTGTGTTGGTTAAAAATGTGTCAATTATAATTTTAGTTAATTATTTAAATTTTAATAATACCAAAACAAAAATGTGCATTCAGTCAATGTTTAAAAGAATAGTATTGGTGCAGATTATTGTGCAGATAATTCTGGTAAAGATTTTTTGTGCGGATTAGTGTTACTTATAAACTTAGGTGTTCTATTTCCGATCCTAGTTTACAGTGCATCATAAAGGGAAAGCAAATATTCCAGAAATATATATTATTTAAAAAGACTTGTCAAGAAAATACATTTAATGATGTAACTAAATTTAAATAAGTTTGCTTGTTGGATAACAAAATACTGCGAAATGATGTTGTAAGTTCAACTGTATTTATCAACAGCGGCAGTATCAACTGCCTAAGGATAGTGCAATACTGATGACTATTTCATGATGTTTCTAAAGTTAATGAATAACTACATAAATAAGTTAATAAATTTTTACATATACATCATTAGCGAAACTAGAAATTTTAAAGATAAAGAGTTGTCACAGATATGGATGGAAAATTTCAAACATTTTAATTCTGTAGGAGAAAAGCCTATCAATTTACTCAATTTATTGAGTTTATTTTTTGTTTATCTAGGACTTCAGCAGCTACCAAAGGGATATTTTTTTTAAATAAGAATGTTTGTGGTTCAGAAAGAGGAAGTATGTTTACAGGAAAATATCTTTATTAATCAGTTATTTAAGAAACAACCTTAGTACCAAAACACTAATTTTCGGAAAACAACAAAAAAACCTTCTACAACCTAAATATTTTATTATATTTTTCTAAAAACGTTTTTATAAATAATATGGATTTGATTTCAATGGATAATATAATTATGAAAAAATTGGCCTACAACGCTTTTAGTTTTTGCTGAAAATTTAAGTTGGACTTAGTTTGTTTCTTAAATACATAATTAAAACTACATGACTGAAGATAAAAACATTTATTTTTTTAAACAATCAAACTCATTTTTAACTCAATTAATCTTTATTACAATAAAAAACAATAGTTAATACAAATGAAATCATATTTTCTTACAATGTTTGCTTCAATTTCCATAATAATGATTTACAATACTAATAATCATATTATGATTTTGTTCTATTAAGTTCAAAGCAATGATTTTTTTATAGAACAAAGAATGAAAATGACATCTTGAATTAAAAAAATTAAAAGACGAAGTTTTAATTTTGTTATTTTTTTCTTTCATAAGTTGTCAAACATATGATATTTCGATAAAATGATTTAAACACATCAGGGATATAATGCAACATTTTATTCAAGTCTCCATTTTTTTTAATAATTTGATACTTTTTCATCAGGATATGCTGGTTTGTCTGGTATAGTTATCGTTCCTTAAGGCATGCTTCTTAAAAAGAATGTATGTTTCAATACACCATTAATAAAGGGACGTACTTGCAGAAAAATCATGACGTCCTCGACCCACTCCACTGTGAGGTGTGAGTGACAGCTTGCTCACTTCCAGGAACTGAGGACGTTATGTTTTGTCTGTAACTCTACCTCCACCGCAAAATACAGTGTTCCGCTGAATAGCAAATTTCTTTGAAGTTTGTCACTGAAAAACTGACCTTTCCGTTTCTTTGTACATCTCTAGTTGTGTCTCAATGGAAATTGCATGTTGTTATAATGCTGGGGCCACCAATCTTTAAAATTAAAAAATCATTTCTGATGAAACCAGTTACCATAACCTGCCTATTTGTTGCTGAAGAAATTAATAATTCACAATAATGTTTGAATGAATAAATTCTATTAGTGCGGCAGATTAATCTCTTAGCACATGCAAAGTCACGGTCACATGGTATCAAAGAGTGTAATTGGAATGGGCAGTAATGAGTCACAGTTTTAAATCTACCAGTTTCACAAAGAGCTGAACAGAATCTAACTATGACATTGTTTTTCTTTTCCCATATGCTCCATCCGAAAACATATAAAGATGTTGAACACAATTATCTACATAATTTTATAAATGAACACACTTCATTACTGCCCTTCCCAGTAATACATTGATGATATAAATAAATCATTGATGAATCATCATGAAAATTATGAATTCCAAATGTATTAACATTAAGTTGGTTGTAATAAAATAGCTCCTGTACTGGAATAACTGGAAGAGATAAGTTTGAAGTAGGCCTATAATCAAATGAAATACCCAGAACGGTTTTGTCAAATTTGCTTTTCTTGAATACTTTTAACTGTTGCATAAAACTTCTTAGCTCGCCTTTTATGTATAATTAATTCATAATTCATTAATTCATATTAATTCACTGCAACTCGCTTTGCGGTGTCATTTAATAAAGACTCCATATCTTTACTATTAGTTCCTCACATTTCTCACATGTGTCAATCTGTGGTCTTCCAAATGAATACTTAAAATGGTCTTTGTAATATTTTCTGTAGAAACTGTATTTAATAGGAGAATTTGGATATTTTTCTTGAAATAGTTTATTCATAATTTTTATATTTAGGTTAGCATCTAAGTATTTTTTTCTCAGTTATTTTTTTCATAATAATGACTATCGTTATCAGGAAATAACTCAATTGATCCCTTATTTTCATAAACCATTCAGGGGGGAATTTCTTTGGCCATCATTTTTACCACGTCGATGGCATTGAGTTACATCAGCTAGCTTAAGTTGTTTAGTCTACGAACCCACATAACAGTAATACCATGCATTTCTACATACCCAAATACATTTCTTAACTACTATTACAAAATAATTGAATGTTGATGTTTTATTTACATCAGTGTTTTCCTTCTTTTTTTAACTGGTAATGCTGTTATTAATCCTGTCAGGTAAACATCTTGTATATCTTTGGAATCAAAACTGTTCATTTTTTTTAAGATTTCCTTCCTATCATTATGCATAATTTTTTCAAAACATTTCATTGCACACCTGCAACATAAGAAAGTGACATACAGATTAGTTCTGTAGTAGTTAGAATGATTTTAATGGAAGCAAAGACTATTTTTGAAATAATTTCATGTTTTAACTGAAAAAAAAAAGTTCTTGTATTTCATTGTCCATGGCATGTCCATTGATTAATTAAATATAATTAAATCACTACCAACTTGGAACACAACGTTTTTTATGGGTAAAAACGTAAAAGTTTTACCTTATAGCCTGATTCAATTTTTGCTCATTATAAGCTTTGTCAGAAGCTGCAACTTTGAGAGCTGTACGTCTTGTTCTTGGCGACGGCGTCGACTTATGAAGGATCGATGTTGTGTGTGTGGGTTGTTATATGTTTGAATAATGCGTGTGATTTGAATTGTGTCTTTTTGATTGGGATGCCATTTTTACATGTTTATCTGTGTTCGTATACTTCACTTATTCAAGAGTTTCTAATTTGCAGCCTTTTATGTGTACGTGTAGAATATCCTTGTTAATGTCGATGTTTTTGTATGTGTGGTTTGCTTCAATGATGTGGTTTGCAAAGGTGAATTCGGTAGTGGAGTGTTGTGCCTTTGTGTGTTCAGTGTATCTTTGTTTGAAGGTACGTCCTGTCTGGCCTACGTAGAATTTGTTGGAATCTGAGCAATTTAGTTTGTAAACAGCAGGAAGATCAAATTTGTTTTGTGCTTTGTATGTGTGTTTTGATAGTGTGCATTCTGTTTTGTTTATAGTTTTGTATGAGATTCTGCATCCTGCTTTTTTGAATTTGTGGGCTATTTTTTCAATATGGTTATTGAGCAATTCATGTCCACTGTTCCTTGTGCACTGAAAAATATTTGCAGAACTTTACTCCATGCAGACTTCTCAATCTCAAGAAGTGTTATACTAGAATGGTCACTGAGCTGCAGAACTTGATTATCATTTTTTATTGAGTACATTTATTGTTGGTTAAATTTTGATATTAAATAATTTTTCATTTATCATAAAAATTACAACAATTCTGTTTACCCTATTTTTGTTTAGTAAAGTCACAATTTTAATTTAGAAGTCATACAATAAATTCTACAAATTTTTTAAAATTAGATCTGTGTTAATATTCCCTTAAATCTGACAACTGAGTGGATTATTACAAATTTCCAAACTTGTGATCCGAACAGTAAAAAAATGTTTGACTTTTCCAAAATTTTAAATGTTAAACTTTCTTTTAATTTGATTAAAATTTTCACCCACTTTTTGGCTCCCAATGCACAAAATTTTTAAATTTAAAAAATGAGGCAAAATTCATATTTGGGATAAAATTCCATTTAATTTGATACCCTGAAGGGATTTCAGGTTTTTCAAAATTTGAACACCCCAACATTTCAATCACACATGCACAATGTATATGAGTTATTTTGGAAGTTACCTTACCTTAACTTAATCGTTACTCAATGGGTTTGTCTAATGGGCATGGGTAAATTTCTTTAAGGAAAGATAATGTTGTATTACAGGTTGATTAATAGGGACGATGAAGCAGTTCTCACCCTGGTCTTTTTTTGTTTTGATTTTCTGGGCTTCTACAGTAGGTATTGGGGCCTTCCAGACCATCATAACACAGCTTTTAAATTCTCAAGGAATATAACAAAATTATAAACATGTGATACAAAATACATTCTGTGCATTGGAAATTTTCTTATTTCTATCACTATCAGATTCTCTAGTACAATTCTTATCCTTTTGTTCAGCAAACAGAAATTGTGTTACATGAACAGCATTTATATTTGGAGATTCACATTACAGATAAATAACAGCAATAATTGTAGATCGAAAACATACAAAATATGGAATTTATAGAACAGAATATTATTAACTTCTGTTGCAACATTCCTTCCTGAATTATAACATTCATTGTTAATAATTAACAATACGTTTTTAAGTACAGTAGATCTGCATTTATCCAGACTAATGAGTCCCAGCCGTAATTCGGTTATGCAGAAATTCGGATAATTGGAACAAAGATAAGAAAAAGGTTATGTTATAAAAAAATGTAAAAATTGCTCAAAAATCACTTTTGTTTATTTTTATTACATGAATACAATATCTTAATAAAAACCAGGTCACACGTGTTTTGCAAAATGTTCACTTTTACTACAAAAAAATTAAAAATAATACTCAAACCTAATTATAATTTTTGGTGAGCTGTAGGCTAGGAAACATTGTACTGATCAGTACGTAAACTATGATGCATAGCTAATACAGTCTTATATGTATTTCAGTTGCTTACGATGTTTTTTTGTGAGTAGGGCAATTTTAATTACATTTTTTTTTTTAAATTGCATTGTTTTATATTTCCTGATAATGGTTCGGATAATTGGTGATTCGGATAACTGGAGTTCAGATAAATGGAGTTCTACTGTATTAATTCTTACTGCATAACAATTAATAATTAATATGTTAATCGTTCCTAAGCTCAACAGAGATTATTTAAAGTTAGTCTTTTCAACTGATTTTAGATTATGCTTTT
Organism: Magicicada septendecula; assembly: GCA_034769895.1. NCBI lineage: Eukaryota > Metazoa > Arthropoda > Insecta > Hemiptera > Cicadidae > Magicicada > Magicicada septendecula. The sequence goes on from CM068376.1 coordinate 103,766,857, forward strand.
ATGATTTTAAGTTTCAGACATTTTACAGCTCCCCACCCCATATAATGTCCTGAAATTGGACTTCTTTTTAATCTAGCTATAGTAGTTATTTAATTACAAGAGACAGAAAAATTACAAGATGATAACTCTTGGGCATTTTTAACATACATACGTTTGACATTTTGACTTCAGTCTCAACGTAGGTAATTTATGGTAAGGGTTTAAGGTCTTAGACAGTGGCGGCGATAAGGCCCCCGCAGACCCCGTGGTGCGGGGGGGCCCCGACCCTCATGGGGGGGCCCCAGTTGGCCCAGTCATGGGACATAACTTGTAACATGAAAAATAAGCGTAAACGAGTTGTAAAACGCTTCTTTGTTGAATTATCAGTTGACCATAGAATTGACGACCCAGTGAAATCATTTGAAGTAAAAGTTTTCAATGCAACACTAGATATTGTAATAGCTCAGCTACAAATGAGATTCGAAGGATTGTGTTGCATTGATGATAGGTTTTCATTCCTGACGCCTCAGAATTTAGTAAACTTCTCACAAGAGACAATAGTGGAGAAACATAAGGCTCTGGTAAATGTGTATCCTGGTGACCTTTCCACATCACTGCCTGACCAAGTAATATCCTTCAAAGCTCTGATGGCCAAAGAAATTGTACACAAGAAAAGAATTCGAGAAATGATGAATTTACTGGTTGAAGAAAACAGCTGCCTTATGAGTTACCTCCCAGACTTAACTACAGCTTTGCAGCTTTATTTAACCATACCTGTCACAACAGCTACAGCGGAAAGAAGCTTTTCAAAACTTAAATTAATTCATTTAAGTCATACTTAAGAAGTACCATGGCCCAAACTCGGTTGAGTGACTTGGCATTGTTAAGCATTGAGCATGAAGAGACACAGAAAACTAATATCAACGAAGTGGTTGAAAAGTTCTTAGCTATTAAAAAAAGAAGACTAGGCTTAAGAAAACAGTGAACTTTGGTTGATCCTCATCTGTAAATATTGTACATTACTTGAGTTCGAGTGTTATTGAATTGGATTAGACTTAAGGAGAACTTGTATAGAGTATATTCAAGAATTTTACAAATTCAGGTACAAACTAATTTAAATGTTTGAAAAAAGCTAGAATGTTACTTTGATATTCGTTTTTAAATAATAAATTTTTAACACTCTGTGTGCGGTACTGTTTCATAGTCTGAATTTTGATCTTTGACGTAAAAATAAATCATTCTTTTTATTTTGGTTTTTTTATAGTTTGTATAGAACTTTGTCTATTTAGCAACAATGAATTTTAAGAGTTTGTACACGTGTAAAACATCCTTTGCAAATTGCAAACGCTTTGTGATAGACGAGAAAGTATTCACAAACCATTGTTGTGAAACACACGTAAATAGAAACTCATTTGAGTGTTTTCCCCTATTACGTATACAAAATTTAACCATTTTTATAGGGCCCCCTAATTAGTTTCGCGGGGGGGGGGCCCCGTTACGTTAGCACCGCCACTGGTCTTAGATTTATACTACAGTCAAATCTAAAAATTACATTTTTCACAAATTCATACACTAACTTCAGACTTTATATTGAAAATTTATATAAAACAAAAATAGCAATTTTTATCATGTAAACTGTGTTTTGAATTAAATTTTTCATCTCTTTTAGTTCAAGAGATGTTTGTGTTTCTACAACAACTGATCTTGCTATGACTCACTGTTCAATGTCAGAGTCAGGGAAATGATAAAAAGCTGCAACCATTAAATAAGGAAATAAGACACAATTTTGTACACTTGGGTTTGTTATGCTTTCCATTTATAGGGAAACAAATCGGCAAAAATTAAATGATCATATACGCAACTTATTCAGATCTACCAGATTTCACATGGAATGATTAAGAACAATTTAGTTAGCTATCATGTAAACATAAAAACTTAAGCTGTCTTGTGTGCCAGTCAGATAATTTTATATTATCATTAGAAAAATTTCTGAACTGTTAAAAATAAGACATAAAAGTTCTGGTTCAAAATAATTTGTTATAGTCGTTATTTTAGGGTACGTAAATTTTATGTTACATAGTCAAATTCAACTATGACATATTTAGATCAACTTGTGTACCATACTGACTGCTTCACAATGTCTTCTTCCACTGCTTTTAGTCTCCCCTTAACTCCTTGAATGAACAGCATGTCAACACATATACAGAGTATGTTCAGCTTAACCACATTATATTGCCTTACACATTATCTTGAAAAGATATTTTTTTAAATATTATATTTTTATTGCATATTTAAAATCTGTGCTGCATTATAAACAGAGAAACATAATTAGATTTTAATTTGAGCTTGTAATTAACCCTTTCACAGCTCTGGTCATAAATGTATGCTTGAGGAGTTTTTAACTTGCGGCTCTCGGTATATATTTATGTTTGCCATTACTGCCATCTGTTGGCCTTCCTATACACCTTTTCCTTTTTCCTATACACCTTTTCCTTTGGTACACACTTGACAGAGTATATATGCATCTTTGTTTCAAATTTGCTATCACAGCTATTGTTCTCAACTTTGCCTGCTCCGAACCATTACTTTTTCTCTGTCAAACATCTATTCATTGTTGTTTGTGCTTCTCTTTAGCAAACAGTAGGTGTGAGTATTGCTTTTATAATGGCAAGGAATTATTTATCCAAGAAGGAGGTTATGGAATTATTGATGAAGAGTGTTGAAAAGGAAGACAACATTTACTCGGATGAAGATACAGATGCTCCTGGAACTTTTCATAATATTTCAACACCACGTCCAGCTTCATCATAAAATGAGGCATCAAAGGAGGAGAAGATGATGAAGAGTTAAGAAGTCTTTTCAGAAGCAAAAAAGAACATATGATTGGTCAGCCAACAGTCCTGGGACTAAATGTCACCCTTTTGATAAATCAGTTGGCGGGCTACAAATTAGTTTTGAAAACAGGGCAACTCAATTAATTTTTTAAAAATATTTTTCCCCCTTACAATTTATTTCTGTCATTTGCACAGAAATAAATAACTATTACAAGTTTGTTACTGCAAAAATCACAACAGTATCATCCCGACTGTCTCAATGGGAAGACATAGAGCCTGTGGAATTTTATTGCTTTTTGGCATGTTCATTGCTGATGCCAGGAGTAAACAAATTAGAAATGGATAAATATTGGGCAAAACATTTGTTATTACTAATGCCGATATTTCCCAAAATTAGGGCCAGGTACTGATTTAAACTCATTCAGTGTGTGTTACTTTTTTTGTGACAATTCGACCCCTTCTCAAGATAGCCTTGTAAAAATACGGCTTATAGTGGAACACGCAAGAAAAAAATTTAGAGAAGCCTTAAATTCATTTGAATACCGGTATTTAATAATAGATGAATGTTTGTTGCTATTAAAGGTCGGCTCTGATTGAAGCAGATATAACAAAAAAAGTAGGTGTTTCCGTATTAAAATGTTTGTTGTTAGTGATGTAGAAAGCAATTAAATTATTGTGTACATAGTCTAAAACACTGATCAGGGAAAATCAGGTGGTGTTGTAGCAAGTTTGTTGCTGCCATATTTGAACAAGGGTCACACTATTTATCTTGATAGTTGGTATTTTATTCCAGATTTTTTCTTATGGCTCAATGAGAAATTGACAAAGTGATTTGGTGATTGATTGACAAAAATTCCATTGGTACAGTGAGAAAAAATAGAAAAAAACGTTCTGCCGATGTCTGAGGAATTGAAAACAGTGAAATAGAGTTCAAGTCATCTGGAACACTTATTGCACTGAAATGGATGGACAACAAAGAAATCTGGATACTTTTTACTGTGCATAGACTAGAGATGGTGGAAAATGATAAAAAAAAACATACAACAGGTAAAAAAAAAATAATAAAAATAAAAAATAAAACCCACATGTGTGGTTGTTTATAATAAATCAGGTGGTGCTGTGGACAAGACGGACATGATGCTAATTTTGGTACAGTGCAAACAAACACAATAAAGTGGAACAAAATTTGTTTTCCATGTGATGAACTTGTATGTGCTAAATCCAAAAACAATGTTTGAAATAAAACAAAATTGGCCCTTGCTAAATTCCACTTATAACTTATCCACCAGTTGCTGGATAAATTTTACGGCATATTAGAAAAGAAAAAAACGGCTGGAAGAAAAACAAGAGAAGAGGCATCTCCATTTCGACTACAACACAAAAATGGACATTACCCAGAATTTAAATACCACAAAGTCATGCGTGATCTGCACATATCATTCACAAAGAAAAGTTACGTGAGTTAGATGTAACAAGTGTGATGTTGCACTTTGCATGGTGTGCGATGTTTCAAAAAATGTCATACATTAAAAAATTGGTAGATGTAATAATTAAAAAAAAATATATGATGTAACAATGTACTGTAACCTCAAGATAATATAACAATTATAACCTTTAGGCTATGAAAAAAAGTAATTCATAAAAAAAGTTTCTAACTCAGCCAGTGGCAGTCCAAAGCCCGTGTCAAAAATGAGGATGGGAACTTTTAAATAAAGCAGAATAATTGTTATGAGATGTAAAGTTTGTGTGAGTGTAGGCAGCAGTAAGAGTGCTGAGATTGCTTAGGCTACAAGCATACCACTGCTGTGGCAGCTATCAGCTCAGCCATGTGATCACCAAGATCGCTCACCCCTCCCCTCTGCGAAAAGGTTTAAACACAAATATAATGTAAAGTAATGCATGTTTGTATCATGCACAAAAAGTTTCATGCTAACTATGATGTACCCAAAAGCTCCTGTTTTGTATAGTTTACAAAAAATACATAAACCTAATTGTCCCATGCACCCAGGTGTTTCATATGTAACTGCATCTGCATATAAAGTCTGTAAAAAACTTAATGAATTATTGCCAAAATATATTAACTTTAACCCAAAGTACTCTATTAAAAACTCTTTACAATTAGTTAATAATATAAAAAATGTAAATTTACCACTGAATGCAAAATTAGTTTCATTTGATGTCAAGAATTTATTTCCGTCTATACCTGTAGATGTTCTGTTGTCTATCTGTTCCTCACATATACAAAATACTTTAACCTTAAATAGTGATCAGAAAAAAGAATTATTCTCAGCCTTAGATATTTGCATAGGACAAAATTATTTTCAGTTTAATAATAAAATCTATAAACAATTAAATGGCTTACCTATGGGCTCTCCTTTATCAACTTTATTAAGTCAAATCTTTATGACATTTTTGGAAGAAAAAAATTTATACATCCGATAACCCCAAAATAAAATATGTTTTTCATTGGGCAAGGTGTGTTGATGATATATTTTGTATCTGGACGGGAACAGATAGACAGCTCCAAATGTTCTTAGATTATATTAATTCCTTTTATAGTAGCGTGCAATTTACACTTGAAACAGAAAATATGAAAAGTTTAAATTTTTTGGATCTTACCATTACTAGGTCACAAAATAATCTTAGTTTTCAGATATATAGAAAACCTACTTTTACAGATACCGTTACACGTAAACAATCATGAACATCATGGCACATAAAATTAAGCAGTTTTCATGCAATGGTTAATTGTCTCCTTATATGATTGGATAAAACTTCCGGGCTGAAAGGCCGTGGTCGATTGCTTGATGCATTGGCGCTATACGTTTCGGCCGCACCACCGGTGGCCATCTTCAGTAGCAAAACTTGTTCGAATAGATGTACGCCGAACACGTCCCCAATGTACTGGGAACAAGCAACAGTGAGTTACGGCTACGAATCCTCTATTTATAGCTTTTTGGCCGCTTCAGGTGTATCGCGCGGACCAATGAGAAGCCAGCTCATCATTCTTGATTCTGATTGGCCATGGAAAATAGACCATGCCAGACACTATTTAAGGAGATGCTTTCTCCTCGGCGGTTCATACATAGAGAGGTGACGGTGACAGAGGTGACGTGACATTCGACTGCTCTCACTCGAAGAAGAAGGTTGTACACAGCTACTACAGAAGAACGCAGCAGAGGACAGCCTCGACCTCAACGACTGCAATGAAGAGGCTCGGCCATCAACCGACGGAGGCCGCCAAGAAGAAGCCGCCGGAGCATCATCATAAACCACCTCGCCAGCGCCAACATCAAGCAGCGATGGAGATCGATCAGCCGTCTTGCCAGGACGAAGACCAACGCAACACAACTGGGACCTGCCGCGCAGTGCCGGTAAGTGTTGTAGGTAGCGCTGTCCAGCGAAACCCGGGGAGTCCGAGAGTAGGACTGACGAATAGAGATGCGGGTTGCGCCGCCACTGTGACGGTGTCACAGTTCGGCCCCCGGGTACCCGCTGGACAAAGAGCCGAGTTAGTCGGCAGTAGCCCCGCTGTTAGTGGCCCTAAAGCACTGTGCGGCAGCATCGAGCCCCCCGGCCGGCCACTTGGGCCAGCCGGGAACCCTACGACTTGCGCGGGAAGCCCTGCTGAACCCGCGCAAGTACGTGAGCAAAATCGGTCCTTATTAGGGCCGACCAAGCCCGCTAAGGCCGGACCTTCCGGCTGCACGGCCGCTAGTAGGCCAAGCAGCCCGAATCCTCTGCCGGAGTCTGACTCCCCAGATATGGAGACCTCGGCTTCCACCGACTGGGTGGCAGTAGGGCGCAGTGGCAAGCCGCGAAAGTCTCCCTCCCTGACCTCCTTGAGTTCGGCCACGGACTCGGCGGCACTCCAAGCCTCCGCTGAGGTTGCGCCTAGTCGCACCTCCGAAGGAAGGGTCCCGCCGGTGTTCGTTACGAACGTCAGGGACGTGATCGGCTTCGTCCGCCGACTCCGTAAGACCGTTGCGCTGGCAGATAACGCATCTGTCAAGCTCCTTGCGAGCGAGACTGTGCGCGTTACCTGCCGCAGCGCATCGGAGCACTTCGGAGTGGTCCAGTGGCTGGAACGTGAATCGTTCCAGTTCCACACTTACACAATGAACCGAACCAAGCCTGTAGCCCTCGTCCTTCGGGGCCTGGACATACAGGCGGATCCGCAGGTCGTCGCTGACGAACTGTGCGACGCGGGTTATAAGGTTGTGGGAGCCTCTCGGCTGTACACCACTTATGGCTCGCGTCGCCCACTCCCCCTAATAAGACTCCTGGCAGAGAAGGGCGAATCCTCCCAGGCCTTATTAGATTTAAAACGGCTTTTCGGGCTCTGCGTGAGCGCAGAGCCCTGCCGCCAGACCGGGCGACTTTCCCAGTGCCACAGGTGCCAGCGGTTCGGCCACAGCAGCTTCGGTTGCCGGAACGCGCCGACCTGCGTCCGCTGTGGAAATGACCACTTGACGCAGGCCTGCGCTGTCCCGGACAACCACCGATATTGTATAAACTGCGGCGGCGCCCATGCTGCTAATAACAGGCGCTGCCCAGTCTATAGCAAGCAGCTGGACAAGTTGAAGAAACCAGTCCAGCCTAAGCCTCGACATGATGTTAGACAGCCAGTCAAACCGGCCAAAGCCGCTGAACCTGTGGTCCGGAAACCAGCCCCTAGGTCTGCTCCGGTTCCGAAACCCAGCAGTACAGTGAGCCCGAGCGAAGCTCCAAAGGCCAAACCCATCATCGCGCCCCCGGAACCGGAACGCGAAATACCCCACTTCACACAAGTCCCGCTGCCGGACAACGAGGAAATTGATCCTCCATTGCCGCCGCCACCCAAGCCTAGATTCCCCAGATCGGGCAAGAAAGTTAGGAACCAGGCCAAGAACACGGGCCAGCCTAAACCACCTGCCACTGGACCCAAGCCCGTCCTCCAAAAGCCAGAGCGGCCACCCGCTCCAGTACCAGCCCCCAAGGCTTCCACCGTCTCGCCCCGCCGCAGCTATGCAGCTGCCGCCAAGCGTTCTCCCCCGGCCTCATCTTCCGATGATCTCGCCGTCGTTTCAGACTTTCTGGCAAGCTACGACTTGCAGAAAGTGGCCCAGACTTTCCTTAAAATCAAGGAACGCTTGGCAACAGCCTCGCCCCAGGACAAGTTCCTCCTCTTGGTGGAAGCCTGCCGTGTAACAGGTCTGTTATGAACGGACAACCACGGCAATCCCTCAAGCGAGACCTCGAGCTCGTGGCGTGGAACGCCAACGGCCTCGCTTCCCGGCATTCTGAGCTCTTAGAGTTCGTTGCCCGTCACAAGCCCGACGTGCTTCTTCTTGGCGAGACGCACCTGACCCCGCATCGTCGTTTCCGACTACCCAACTACGTGTGCCACCGGGATGACCGGTCGGGTCGCGCAGGAGGGGGCACAGCCATCGCGGTGAAGGCGAGTCTTCGCCATCACCGCGTTGTCCTGCCTCAGCGGCGGAACCTCGAGTGCACCGCGGTCGAGCTCCATGGTGCTCTCGGCGGTCTACTCGTGGTTTCCGCCTACAAGCCTCCACACACGGAGCTCCTGTCGAACGATCTGGAGGCCGTCTTTGGAGCACACAGGAGGGTAGTCCTGGCGGGCGACCTGAACTGTAAGCACCCCGATTGGGGGAGCCGCTTGGCGAACCCAAACGGGACCCGCTTACGCAGGTATGCTGATGCGGCTCGGGTCACAGTCATGGGTCCTACCGGGCCTACATACTATCCCTCGAGGGCTAACTCCCGCCCTGACGTATTGGACATTGCCGCGGTCAGGGGCGTTTATTGCCCGGTCCACGTATCCGTTATTTCGGAACTGTCCTCGGACCATTGCCCTATCAGTGTGCATATAGCTACCCAGCACGCCACCGTCCGCGACGAGCGGCGGGTAATCGAGTGGGACCGCTTTGGCCCGGCGTTCAGTCGCCGCCTACCAGAGCATATCCCGCTCGACACTACCCAGCATGTCGAAGAGGCAGTTGGCTTATTCGACACAGCCGTCGTCTCGGCGGTTGACGTGTCCTCCCGGATGAAGCCGGGGCTCACGCCCGACTATCAGCGGATCCCCGAAGAGGTGTCTCAGCTCGCTTGCGAGAGGAATCGCCTCCGGAGACGCTGGCAGAGGACTCGTGACCCGGCGGACAAGGCTGCGTTCAACAGAGCGTCCGGCAAGTTGCGTCGTGACATGCTGGCGTTCCGTAGACGCAACTGGGAGCTAGCTGTAACACAGATGGATGGCCCTGCTGAGGACCGTAATGTCTGGCGGATTCCCAGTGCCCTAACGGGAAAGCGCAAACGCGCGCCTCTCCCCGCACTGGCCGGACCTGGCGGTCAACCCCTCGGCCGCCCCCTCGAAAAGGCCGAGTTCTTGGCTGACAGTTTAGAGCGTCAGTTCGCTCCCAACCCATCCAAGAACCCGGCCTTCACTGAGCACATCTGCCGCGAGGTAGAGCGCTTTCTATCGGCCGGTATCACAGTCCAACCGGAGCCCATCTCCCCGGAGGAGGTCTCTGAGAGGATTGTTCAGCTCAAGCCCCGGAAGGCGCCTGGCCCGGACGGAGTCATGAATTCCGCCCTCCATCGCCTTCCGGAGCGAGGAACCCAGTTCCTCACTGACCTGTTCAATTCATGCCTCAGACTGGCCTATTTTCCGGTGAAATGGAAAACGGCTACCGTCATTGTGATACCGAAGCCGGGAAAGAATTCTTCTCGAGTGGAGAACCTCAGGCCCATCAGCCTCTTGTCCGCGACGTCCAAGGTTTTTGAGCGTCTGATCCAGCGTAGGATCCGCGACCATCTAGAAAGACTAGACGTGCTGATCCCCGAACAGTTCGGCTTTCGTGAGCTGCACCCCTCGACTCATCAGCTGATGAGACTCGTGGAATGCATAACCGAGGCTGGCTGCCAGGGCAAACAGACGGCTGCGATCTTCCTAGACGTAGAGAAAGCCTTTGACCGCGTGTGGCACGAGGGTGTCCTCTACAAACTCACGGAGGTCCTTCTCCCAGACTGCTACGTTCATTTGATCGGCAGCTTTCTGCGAGACCGTAGCTTCCGAGTGAGAGTAGACCACGCTCTCTCTTCGGAGAGGCGTATTACCGCTGGTGTCCCTCAGGGAAGTGTCCTTGGGCCTCTTCTGTTCTCGTTGTTTGTCAACGACACGCCCCGAGTTCCTGGAGTGAAACTGTCGCTGTTCGCGGACGACACTGCGGCTTTTGCCTCAGAGCCGAACGCGAGTTATGCGGCCGTTAAGCTCCAGCGCCAACTCGACGCGTATGTCGGGTGGACCGATGACTGGAGAGTTGCCGTTAACGCTTCCAAGAGCGCCGCGGTAATATTCTCGCGACAACGCAAGCGGCCTCGGCCGCTTAAAGTAGGCCCCGTCGAGGTGCCCTGGACCAACAGCGTCAAGTACCTCGGGCTCCACGTGGATTCCCGACTCACCTGGCGAACCCATGCCAATTACATCCGACAACGCGCTTCGGCGCAACTCAGTAGACTCTGGCCCGTGCTATCTAATCCGGCAATGACCCCCCGGCTAGGTAAGCTCATAGTCAACACGTACGTGTTGCCGGTGATTACCTACGCCTGTCCTGTTTGGGGATACCTGGCTCGTGGTCATAGAATCACGCTCCAGCGCGTACTCGACCGGGGACTGAAGCTCGCGTGCAAAGTCCCCCGGAGGTACTCTTCTCGTCTTTTGAGGAGAGGACTCGGTGTCCGCTCTCTTGATGACACCGTGAGACGCCTGGCGCGACGATTCTATGTTCGTTCCGACAGAGTGACCCACAATTCCCTCATTGCCGGACTTGGTAAATACACCCCGCGACCAGGTGAGTCCTGGAAGCGACCTCGTTTGCTAGTCCCGGTGGTATAATCCACCAATCGCAGGTCGTTTCAGACCCCCCCCCCTAAGTAGATAAAAGTATAAATTGAACTCCAACAGACCCAGTGGCAGGAGTCCTTTCTGAGACTCGGGACACTGTACTTCTCGCGACCCGCGCTTCGCGCGGGCCGCGCAACCCCCAGTTGTGTCGGCGGTTCATAGTGACATTCGACTGCTTGCTTTCGAAGAGATAACAACATCAGAACAACGCAGAAGAGGAGCCGCCTCGTCCTCTACGCTACTGCAATGAAGAGGCTCTCGCAGCAACCAACGGAGGCGGTTAAGAAGAAGCCGCCGGTGAAGGAGAAACACTCGCCGCATCGCCAGCGACAACATGCGATGGAAGTGGACCAGCCGTCTTGCCAGCAAGACGAAGACAAGAAGCAGCAGCACACAACTGGGACCTGCCGTGCAGTGCCGGTAAGTGCGTTAGGTAGCGCTGTCCAGCGAAACCCGGGGAGTCCGAGAGTAGGGCTGACAAATAGAGATGCGGGTTGCGCCGCCACTGTGACGGTGTCACAGTTCGGCCCCCGGGTACCCGCTGGACAAAGAGCCGAGTTAGTCGGCAGTAGCCCCGCTGTTAGTGTCCCCAAAGCACTGTGCGGCAGCATCGAGCCCCCCGGCCGGCCACTTGGGCCAGCCGGGAACCCTACGACTTGCGCGGGAAGCCCTGCTGAACCCGCGCAAGTACGTGAGCAAAATCGGTCCTTATTAGGGCCGACCAAGCCCGCTAAGGCCGGACCTTCCGGCTGCACGGCCGCTAGTAGGCCAAGCAGCCCGAATCCTCTGCCGGAGTCTGACTCCCCAGATATGGAGACCTCGGCTTCCACCGACTGGGTGGCAGTAGGGCGCGGTGGCAAGCCGCGAAAGTCTCCTTCCCTGACCTCCTTGAGTTCGGCCACGGACTCGGCGGCACTCCAAGCCTCCGCTGAGGTTGCGCCTAGTCGCACCTCCGAAGGAAGGGTCCCGCCGGTGTTCGTTACGAACGTCAGGGACGTGATCGGCTTCGTTCGCCGACTCCGTAAGTCCGTTGCGCTGGCAGATAACGCATCTGTCAAGCTCCTTGCGAGCGAGACTGTGCGCGTTACCTGCCGCAGCGCATCGGAGCACTTCGGAGTGGTCCAGTGGCTGGAACGTGAATCGTTCCAGTTCCACACATACACACTGAACCGCACCAAGCCTGTAGCCCTCGTCCTTCGGGGCCTGGACATACAGGCGGATCCGCAGGTCGTCGCTGACGAACTGTGCGACGCGGGTTATAAGGTTGTGGGAGCCTCACGGCTGTACACTACTTATGGCTCGCGTCGACCACTCCCGCTGATAAGACTCCTGGCAGAGAAGGGCGAATCCTCCCAGGCCTTATTAGACTTAAAGCGGCTTTTCGGGCTCTGCGTAAGCGTCGAGCCCTGCCGCCAGACCGGGCGACTTTCCCAGTGCCACAGGTGCCAGCGGTTCGGCCATAGCAGCTTCGGTTGCCGGAACGCGCCGACCTGCGTCCGCTGTGGAAATGACCACTTGACGCAGGCCTGCGCTGTCCCGGACAACCACCGATATTGTATCAACTGCGGCGGCGCCCATGCTGCTAATAACAGGCGCTGCCCAGTCTATAGCGAGCAGCTGGACAAGTTGAAGAAACCAGTCCAGCCTAAGCCTCGACACGATGTTAGACAGCCAGTCAAACCGGCCAAAGCCGCTGAACCTGTGGTCCGGAAACCAGCCCCTAGGTCTGCTCCGGTTCCGAAACCCAGCAGTACAGTGAGCCCGAGCGAAGCTCCAAAGGCCAAACCCATCATCGCGCCCCCGGAACCGGAACGCGAAATACCCCACTTCACACAAGTCCCGCTGCCGGACAACGAGGAAATTGATCCTCCATTGCCGCCGCCACCCAAGCCTAGATTCCCCAGATCGGGCAAGAAAGTTAGGAACCAGGCCAAGAACACGGGCCAGCCTAAACCACCTGCCACTGGACCCAAGCCCGTCCTCCAAAATCCAGAGCGGCCACCCGCTCCCGTACCAGCCCCCAAGGCTTCCACCGTCTCGCCCCGCCGCAGCTATGCAGCTGCCGCCAAGCGTTCTCCCCCGGCCTCATCTTCCGATGATCTCGCCGTCGTTTCAGACTTTCTGGCAAGCTACGACTTGCAGAAAGTGGCCCAGACTTTCCTTAAAATCAAGGACCGCTTGGCAACAGCCTCGCCCCAGGACAAGTTCCTCCTCTTGGTGGAAGCCTGCCGTGTAACAGGTCTGTTATGAACGGACAACCACGGCAATCCCTCAAGCGAGACCTCGAGCTCGTGGCGTGGAACGCCAACGGCCTCGCTTCCCGGCATTCTGAGCTCTTAGAGTTCGTTGCCCGTCACAAGCCCGATGTGCTTCTTCTTGGCGAGACGCACCTGACCCCGCATCGTCGTTTCCGACTACCCAACTACGTGTGCCACCGGGATGACCGGTCGGGTCGCGCAGGAGGGGGCACAGCCATCGCGGTGAAGGCGAGTCTTCGCCATCACCGCGTTGTCCTGCCTCAGCGGCGGAACCTCGAGTGCACCGGGGTCGAGCTCCATGGTGCTCTCGGCGGTCTACTCGTGGTTTCCGCCTACAAGCCTCCACACACGGAGCTCCTGTCGAACGATCTGGAGGCCGTCTTTGGAGCACACAGGAGGGTAGTCCTGGCGGGCGACCTGAACTGTAAGCACCCCGATTGGGGGAGCCGCTTGGCGAACCCAAACGGGACCCGCTTACGCAGGTATGCTGATGCGGCTCGGGTCACAGTCATGGGTCCTACCGGGCCTACATACTATCCCTCGAGGGCTAACTCCCGCCCTGACGTATTGGACATTGCCGCGGTCAGGGGCGTTTATTGCCCGGTCCACGTCTCCGTCATTTCGGAACTGTCCTCGGACCATTGCCCTATCAGTGTGCATATAGCTACCCAGCACGCCACCGTCCGCGACGAGCGGCGGGTAATCGAGTGGGACCGCTTTGGCCCGGCGTTCAGTCGCCGCCTACCAGAGCATATCCCGCTCGACACTACCCAGCATGTCGAAGAGGCAGTTGGCTTATTCGACACAGCCGTAGTCTCGGCGGTTGACGTGTCCTCCCGGATGAAGCCGGGGCTCACGCCCGACTATCAGCGGATCCCCGAAGAGGTGTCTCAGCTCGCTTGCGAGAGGAATCGCCTCCGGAGACGCTGGCAGAGGACTCGTGACCCGGCGGACAAGGCTGCGTTCAACAGAGCGTCCGGCAAGTTGCGTCGTGACATGCTGGCGTTCCGTAGACGCAACTGGGAGCTAGCTGTAACACAGATGGATGGCCCTGCTGAGGACCGTAATGTCTGGCGGATTCCCAGTGCCCTAACGGGAAAGCGCAAACGCGCGCCTCTCCCCGCGCTGGCCGGACCTGGCGGTCAACCCCTTGGCCGCCCCCTCGAAAAGGCCGAGTTCTTGGCTGACAGTTTAGAGCGTCAGTTCGCTCCCAACCCATCCAAGAACCCGGCCTTCACTGAGCACATCTGCCGCGAGGTAGAGCGCTTTCTATCGGCCGGTATCACAGTCCAACCGGAGCCCATCTCCCCGGAGGAGGTCTCTGAGAGGATTGTTCAGCTCAAGCCCCGGAAGGCGCCTGGCCCGGACGGAGTCATGAATTCCGCCCTCCATCGCCTTCCGGAGCGAGGAACCCAGTTCCTCACTGACCTGTTCAATTCATGCCTCAGACTGGCCTATTTTCCGGTGAAATGGAAAACGGCTACCGTCATTGTGATACCGACGCCGGGAAAGAATTCTTCTCGAGTGGAGAACCTCAGGCCCATCAGCCTCTTGTCCGCGACGTCCAAGGTTTTTGAGCGTCTGATCCAGCGTAGGATCCGCGACCATCTAGAAAGACTAGACGTGCTGATCCCCGAACAGTTCGGCTTTCGTGAGCTGCACTCCTCGACTCATCAGCTGATGAGACTCGTGGAATGCATAACCGAGGCTGGCTGCCAGGGCAAACAGACGGCTGCGATCTTCCTAGACGTAGAGAAAGCCTTTGACCGCGTGTGGCACGAGGGTGTCCTCTACAAACTCACGGAGGTCCTTCTCCCAGACTGCTACGTTCATTTGATCGGCAGCTTTCTGCGAGACCGTAGCTTCCGAGTGAGAGTAGACCACGCTCTCTCTTCGGAGAGGCGTATTACCGCTGGTGTCCCTCAGGGAAGTGTCCTTGGGCCTCTTCTGTTCTCGTTGTTTGTCAACGACACGCCCCGAGTTCCTGGAGTGAAACTGTCGCTGTTCGCGGACGACACTGCGGCTTTTGCCTCAGAGCCGAACGCGAGTTATGCGGCCGTTAAGCTCCAGCGCCAACTCGACGCGTATGTCGGGTGGACCGATGACTGGAGAGTTGCCGTTAACGCTTCCAAGAGCGCCGCGGTAATATTCTCGCGACAACGCAAGCGGCCTCGGCCGCTTAAAGTAGGCCCCGTCGAGGTGCCCTGGACCAACAGCGTCAAGTACCTCGGGCTCCACGTGGATTCCCGACTCACCTGGCGAACCCATGCAAATTACATCCGACAACGCGCTTCGGCGCAACTCAGTAGACTCTGGCCCGTGCTATCTAATCCGGCAATGACCCCCCGGCTAGGTAAGCTCATAGTCAACACGTACGTGTTGCCGGTGATTACCTACGCCTGTCCTGTTTGGGGATACCTGGCTCGTGGTCATAGAATCACGCTCCAGCGCGTACTCGACCGGGGACTGAAGCTCGCGTGCAAAGTCCCCCGGAGGTACTCTTCTCGTCTTTTGAGGAGAGGACTCGGTGTCCGCTCTCTTGATGACACCGTGAGACGCCTGGCGCGACGATTCTATGTTCGTTCCGACAGAGTGACCCACAATTCCCTCATTGCCGGACTTGGTAAATACACCCCGCGACCAGGTGAGTCCTGGAAGCGACCTCGTTTGCTAGTCCCGGTGGTATAATCCACCAATCGCAGGTCGTTTCAGACCCCCCCCATAAGTAGATAAAAGTATAAATTGAACTCCAACAGACCCAGTGGCAGGAGTCCTTTCTGAGACTCGGGACACTGTACTACTCGCGACCCGCGCTTCGCGCGGGCCGCGCAACCCCCAGTTGTGTGTCGGCGGTTCATAGCGACAGACGCATTCTTATGAATATGGATGGACTCCAGATGTAGGCGAGTGAAGTAACCCCGGACAGAAGACAACACGCAGGCTTCATCAAACATCACCCGGTGATCGTCGTGGGAAAGAGCGTGTTCAGCAACTGCGGACTTTTCCGGCTGGCCCAGACGGCAATATCTCCGGTGTTCAGAGAGGCGCGTCCGGACACTACGCTTCGTGGTGCCTATGTAGACCTGGCCACACGTACAAGGAATACTGTACACCCCGCACGACGAGAGTGGATCCCTGGCGTCTTTCACCGGTCGCAGGAACTGTTGGATCTTTTTGGTTGGCTTGAAGATCGTCCTGACGCCCCGCTTACTCAGCAACTTCCCGATGCGGTCAGTCACGCCACGGATGTAGGGCAAGACAGCAGAGCCAACAACCTCAGGCGACACCGACTCGTCCAGCCTACCAGATCTTCTCGGCCGGGCAGCTCTCCTAACCTCCGCAGCAGAATAGCCGTTGGACTGCAGTGCTTCCTCGAGATGCCGAAACTCATCTTCGAGATACTGGGGCTCACAGATTCTTTTTGCCCGGTCTACCAGAGTCTTCAGCACCGCCCTCTTCTGCCTAGGATGATGATTGGAGGCTTTATGCAGATATCTGTCGGTGTGCGTTGGCTTCCTATAAACTTTATGTCCCAAGCTGCCATCGGTCCTTTTTAGGACCAGCACATCCAGAAAAGCCAATTGTTCATCCCTCTCACGCTCCATCGTAAACTGTATGCGCGGGTGCACAGCATTCAGATGTCCAAGGAATCGCTCCAACTCCTCGTCCCCATGGCTCCAGACCACGAAAGTGTCGTCCACATACCGTAACCAACACTTCGGCTTGAGAGGCGCAGATGAAATTGCCAACTCTTCAAATTTCTCCATATAGAAATTTGCAACCACAGGGCTGAGAGGACTTCCCATCGCGACGCCATCCAACTGTTCATAGAAGCCGTCATTCCACTGGAAGTAGGTCGTTGTTAGGACCTGCCGGAACAAAGCAGTGATGTCCGCCGAGAACAGGTCACCCAAATACCCCAAGACCTCCTGAACAGGAACCATGGTGAAAAGAGAGACCACATCAAAACTGACGAGAACATCGCCAGGCTCCAGCACCAACTCCCGGATCCTCCGGATGAAATCAGAAGAGTCCCGGACGAACGAATCCCTCTGCCCGATGTGCGGCTTGAGCAATCCCGTGAGGTGCTTTGCCAAGCTGTAAGTAGGCGAGCCAATAGCACTGACGATGGGCCGCAGCGGAACGTCTTCCTTATGGATCTTCGGTAAACCATAGAGACGAGGGGGAAGGGCCTCCGAACACCGGACGGCCGTCTTCACATCAGGCGCCAGAGAAGATTGCTTAATCAAAGAATCCGTTTTTCTTAGAACTGTAGTAGTCGGATCTTTGTTCAGCCTCCGATACGTGGCTGGATCTAATATACCTTCAATCTTCCGCTGGTAGTCTTCGGTGTTCAAGACCACAGTGGCGCTCCCCTTATCCGCAGGCACAATAACAATGGAGTCATCCCTCTTCAATTCTCTCAAGGCTCGCAACTCCGCCGACAGAAGATTGCATTTTGGCGGAGCGGCCCTTCTAAGGGCCCTAGAAGCTTCCAATCGGATTTCATCTGCTTGGTCTCGGGGTAGTCCTCGGATGCCTGCCTCCACGCTCGCAACTATTTCCTCCACCGGTACTGTCTTCGGGGTAACTGCAAACTTCTCACCTTTGGCTAACACCGAGGTCTCATGTGGTGTTAGCTGGCGGCTCGATAGATTTACAACCATCCTGTCCATCCTGTCACGATCAAATCCTCTTCCCCCGATGTTCTGGAAACCAAACCGCTCGAATTTGTCACGCTGTCTCTGGCTGGTACTGGCATAACACGACTCGAAGGCATTGTAAGTAAGCCCATCCAACATCTCCCAATCATGTTGTTGGAGGGAACTGCTAAGATGTAAATGCAGTTTTAACAGTTCTTGGTCATTAAGTGCCAACTCTTTCCTCGTATGGTGTATGCGCTCACGCAGCATGGCATTTTCAGTTCTTCTATAAATCCTATTGGCCTGTGGCGTGTTAAAAATATGTCTTTGTCGTAGGAACCTGGGCACGGTTCCCGTGTCTCTACATCTAAGTAAAAAGGCCAAGGAACACAGCAGACTGGCTTTCTTCTTCCGTAACGTCTCCAACTTTTTAATTTTCTTCAAAACCTCCTCCCCGTAGAGGTTCTTAATTTTAGTACGTAGGCTTTCACGGCCGGTGTCAATATGATTGGATAAAACTTCCGGGCTGAAAGGCCGTGGTCGATTGCTTGATGCATTGGCGCTATACGTTTCGGCCGCACCACCGGTGGCCATCTTCAGTAGCAAAACTTGTTCGAATAGATGTACGCCGAACACGTCCCCAATGTACTGGGAACAAGCAACAGTGAGTTATTTTTTTTTTTTTTTTCGCTCTGGGCTTTGCGGTTGTGCGTCGCAGAGACGAACCGCACGGGAACTGAGTTCCGAGCTACCATCTGGAGCTCCTGCCTCGTGGCCCTGCCCAAGTAGGGCGCGTGCTCTATAGCAGGCCGATTCTCGGCTGTTGTGCTAGCCTACGCTAGCGCAGTATGCACCGAGGGCGTTTCCACGAATCACCTGGGCGTATACGGTACCTTCCCAGCCCAGTCACTAGAGGATTGCCTGGGAACCTCGCCGCACGTGCATAAAATTTGCGTGCAAGCCGCCTGAAAGTGTCGTCTAAGGAGCGGACGCCAAGTCCTCTCCTTAGAAGGCGAGATGAGAAGCGACGGGGGACTTTGGCCGCCAGCCGAAGCCCCCTGTCGAGGACGCTCTGCAACTTCTTTTTATGTATTGCGGCGAGGTAACCCCAGACCGGGCAGGCGTAGGTAATGACCGGCAGCAGATACGCGCCGACGATCATCCTACCCAATTTCCTGGTCATGGCTGAGCTGATCAGGAGTGGAAACAGTGCGCACAGGCGAGTGGATGCTCGCTTTAGAACTGTCTGTGCGTGGGTACGCCAGGTGAGCCGACGGTCGAGGTGTAAGCCGAGGTACTTGACCTCGTTGGACCAGCGCAAGTACGTTCTGCCGATACGTAGTTGCCTAACGGGGTTCTTCCGTCGCTTGGAGAATTCGACGGCTACGCTCTTGGTGGCGTTGAGTTGCACTCTCCAATTCTCAGTCCAGTCCACGAGCGTGTCGAGCTGGCGCTGCAGTCTTAGGACGGCCCTTTCCTCATGACGATCGGCCGTAAATACGGCCGTGTCGTCAGCGAAGAGGGCCATCTGGACTCCAGGCTGTCTCGGCACGTCGTTGACGTAGATCGAGAACAGAAGGGGGCCTAGAACACTACCTTGAGGGACGCCGGCTGTGATTCGTCTCTCGGAAGAGACAGAATCGCCAACTCTCACGCAGAAGGTCCTCTCCGTCAGAAAGCTAGCAACCAAATGGAGGTAGCAGTCCGGGAGCTGGACTTCCCTAAGTTTGAACAAAAGGCCATCATGCCATACGCTGTCGAAGGCTTTCTCAACATCTAAGAAACAGCCAACGGTCCGTTCTCTCCGACACCCGGCTTCCGTGATGCTTTCCACCAGTCTCATCAGTTGATGAGTGGTCGAATGCCCCACACGAAAGCCGAACTGTTCGGGGACCAGCACGTCAAAGTTGGTTAGATGCTCTCGTACACGACGCTGCACGAGGCGCTCAAAAACCTTGGACGTAGCGGAAAGTAGGCTGATAGGCCGGAGGTTTTCCGAGCGGGTGGTATCCTTTCCCTGCTTCGGGATCACGATAACCGTCGCCTTTCTCCATTTCTTGGGAAAGTAGGCCAGTCTAAGACACGCGTTGAACAAATCAGTCAAGAATTGAACTCCAGGCTCGGGAAGAAGTCGTAGAGCGGTGTTGGTAACACCGTCCGGGCCTGGAGCCTTTCTTGGCTGAAGTTCAGCGAGCCGATCTGAGACCTCTTCCAAAGAGATGGGTTCGGGCTCCGCCGTGATCGGAAGAGACAGAAAGTCTTCCACAGCCATCTCGACTTGTTCGTCGAAGTCCCAGTCCATGGGCGGGTTGGGAGCGAACTGACGCTCGAAACACAAGCCCAAGTACTCGGCCTTCTCCTCCGGGCGACCCAGGAGTCGACCGAACGGTCCAACAATGGCGGGAAGTGGAGGTCGGCGCCTCCGTCCCGTCAATGCGGTAGGTATTCTGTACGGGTGAGATTGCGGGTCCGCATCCCCCGTTCGGGCCACGTCGAGTTCCCAACAGCTACGTCGGAACGCCTTCAGACTGCCACGCAGTCGTCCGGTGAGCCGATTGTATGCTGCCTTATCGGCCGGATCACGGGTCCTCTGCCAACGTTTCCGGAAGTAATTCCTCTCGCGAGCGAGAAGAGAGACTTCCTCAGGGATGCGTTGGTAGTCAGGCGTGAAGCCAGCTCGCGTACGTGAAGACACGCCTATAGCCGAGATGATTGCCTCTTCGATTCCCGCAACTGCTTCGTCTAGGAGGCGAACGGAATCGAGTGGGGCCGCTGGCGGCAATCGACGGCACAAGGCCGGGCCGTAGCGATCCCAATCGATGACCTTCTGCTTGTCAGAACGTGCATAGGCGTGCTGGGTAGCGACGTGGACCAAGATAGGGTTGTGGTCGGATGTCAGCTCCGTAAGTGAGAATACCTCGACCGGACAGACAATTCCTTGGGTCACCGCGATGTCCAGAACATCGGGAGCCGCGTTAGGCAGTGACGGAAAGAACGTGGGTTGCGCTGGACCAAACACCATCGCCCGGCGCGATTCAACAAAACTGAGCAAGCGCCTCCCGTTCGGAGTAGTCAGGCGACTATTCCAAACGCGATGCTTGCAATTCAGATCGCCGGCCAAAATTACCCTTCGATGGGAATCGAAGATGACGTCCAGGTCGCTGACAAGGAGTTCAGCTTGTGGGGGCTTGTAAGCTGAGACCACGAGGACGCCGCCAAGAGCTCCGTGGACCTCAATGGCGGTGGCCTCTAGGTTGGTAAGCTGCGGCAAAGCGACACGATGATGACCTATGGAGGTCCTCACCGCGATCGCCGTGCCGCCTCCTCGTCGGCCAACTCGGTCATCCCGATAAACCACGTAATTTGGTAATCGAAACCGGTTCGCCGGGGTCAGGTGGGTTTCCCCGAGGAGAAGTACGTCGGGTTTGAACCGAGCCAGGAATTCAAGAAGGTCGGAATGCTTGGTACCGATGTTATTAGCATTCCAGGCTACGAGCGAGAGATCTCGTCTAAGGGCTCGGTTCATAGAAGACCTATGACTTCGCAGGCTTCCACCAAGAGCATGAATCTCTCAGTTGGGTCAGCAGTTTCCAGGCGGGCTCGGATGGACCTGAAGAGAGATGCGACTTTCGGGAGGTCGTAGCTAGACAGAAAGCCGCGGACGAACTGTGCGTCATTGGAACTGACGGACTGGGTGGTTTGCCTGGAAACTGAGGCCGCATAAGAGCGACCAGGTGTTACGGCAGATCGGGTCATGGTGGAAGCCATAGGACCAGGGCCAGACGGTTTTGGATCAGCGGCAGGAAAAGTACGCTGTTGCGCTTCGTCGGACTTATACCGGGAAGCAGGACTTTTCTTGGGCTGTGGGCAGGCAGGAGCTCGGGGCCGAGCATCCGTTGTGGGTATCCCTTTGTTCCTGGGTTTGATGCCTGCTCGCGGAAATCGCGGAGGTGGCAGGGGCGGCGAGGCTACCTCTGGTTCAGAGGCGGGAGTAGGAGGTTCCGCGGAGGTGGAGGGTTCATTCTCCGGCTCCAAAACCGAGATAACAGCTACTGGTCGTGTCTCTGCTGTGGAAGGAGACGCGGTACGTTTAGTTGCCTTTGTGGGGGCTGGAGGTGGAGCCGGAGAGGGCGCGCGCCGTGCCGGTTGTGCCAAAGGTTTAGGCCTAGCCTGCATTTTAGGCTGTCTAGGTTGGGGTTGCATAACTGGCTGCCGTGGCTTCGGGAGGGGCCCCTGCGGCTTTTGCTTCCGCAGGAGCTCCGCCTTATAGACCGGGCAGTTTACGTTAGACGCTGCGTGGCCTTGACCACAATTTATGCAGCGAAATTTGGTTTTGTCTGCCACAGTGCAGGCCTGTGTTGAATGTCCCAGAGAACATCGGAGACAGGCCGGGGCATTGCGGCAGACGTCGGTGTGGTGGCCGAACCTCTGGCACCGGTGGCACTGCGCAAGCTTGCCCTGTGGTCGACTGGTTTCCACCCGGACGCGGAAGCCAAACAGCCGCGTCAGGTGGAAAATTTTGTCTGCAGCCTCGCCCTTCTCGAGCTGGAGACGGACGAGCGGGAGAGGGACTCGGGTCTCGGAGTGAGTGAACAGGCGGAAAATTGCCTGCACCGGGTACCCGAGGTCGCGGAGTTCCATAAGGATCTCCTGTGGATCGGTGTGCGCGTCGAGCCCTCGCAAAATTACCGACAAGGGCTTGACTCGCTTAGGAGTAAAGGTGTGATACTGCAGGTTATGCGCTTGGAGGAAGGCCTCGACCAAGCGATGGTCCTCGAGCTGGCGGACGACAATCCTGACCGTATCACCGCCAAGCAGCTTCAGGTCAAGCTTGTCGGCCGATAGGCCGTGGGCCGCGATCAGCCGTCTGTATAAGGCGGCGACATTGGATACGCTATGGACGTACAGGGGCGGCGCACGACCAACAGCGGCAGCAGCCGGAGCTGCTGTCGAAGTAGTCGGGACCGCGACCTGTGGGCCCTGAGAAGGTCCAATGTCCATGGCCGAGGTCTGTGAGGAAGTGGATCCAGGTGCGTGGGTCCTCTTGGGCTTCTTAGCCGGGCGATTTCGCCGACCAACGGTCGCGAACTCGCCCGACTCGTCTGCCGGCAGAGGGGGAAGCGGGTTGGGGAGAGGATCGTCCGTCTCCATCGCCCGAGTCGCCCAGATGGGGTAGCAAGGCGGGGCCGAGCGACTCGGCACTTGGGCCGTTGCCTGTAGAAGGCATGCTGGCCAGGTGCGACGGCTGCCGGGCAGAGACTGCTAGGCAGTCACTGCCAGACGCCAGGGATCTCGGGTCCGGCCGAAGCCGGATTACCCGCGCGTCTTCCTTGTTCACGACGATGCGGGAGGAGCTGGGCTAACGACCAGCTTCGTTGAATACCAGTCCTTACCAAGACTGGTGTCCACTGGCCCCTTTACCCCGGCGATATCCTAGCTCGCTTACCACTGGTGGGGGCTTGCAAGGATCGTCCGGGGCAGCGCTACCTAACGGTCGTGAACAAGTTAGGAATTACACACTGGAAATGCGGCACTCACCAGGTGAGCCCAGAGCAATCTTCTTTCCTGTCCGGCAGATGTTGGTCCGGCGCAGGTGGTCCTTACAAGGGCAAACTTCGGCCAGCTGCTTCTTCTACCAGCTACTAAGTTCACCGGCAGCAGCTGGCTTGGTTCCCACGAAGAGAAGTTATTCCTCGTCGAAAGGCGAGGTGGCCGAAGGCAGCAAAGCCGTAGAGATGGTCCAGCGAGAGAGCTGAGAGAGCAGTCTAAGAAGAGCAGTCCTGATCAGTCCAAGGCTGGAGCAGAAGTTCTCTCTTGTCTAACAGTGAGTTATTTTTTTTTTTTTTTTTTTTTTTTTTTTTTTTTTTTTTTCGCTCTGGGCTTTGCGGTTGTGCGTCGCAGAGACGAACCGCACGGGAAACTGAGTTCCGAGCTACCTTCTGGAGCTCCTGCCTCGTGGCCCTGCCCAAGTAGGGCGCGTGCTCTATAGCAGGCCGATTCTCGGCTGTTGTGCTAGCCTACGCTAGCGCAGTATGCACCGAGGGCGTTTCCACGAATCACCTGGGCGTATACGGTACCTTCCCAGCCCAGTCACTAGAGGATTGCCTGGGAACCTCGCCGCACGTGCATAAAATTTGCGTGCAAGCCGCCTGAAAGTGTCGTCTAAGGAGCGGACGCCAAGTCCTCTCCTTAGAAGGCGAGATGAGAAGCGACGGGGGACTTTGGCCGCTAGCCGAAGCCCCCTGTCGAGGACGCTCTGCAACTTCTTTTTATGCATTGCGGCGAGGTAACCCCAGACCGGGCAGGCGTAGGTAATGACCGGCAGCAGATACGCGCCGACGATCATCCTACCCAATTTCCTGGTCATGGCTGAGCTGATCAGGAGTGGAAACAGTGCGCACAGGCGAGTGGATGCTCGCTTTAGAACTGTCTGTGCGTGGGTACGCCAGGTGAGCCGACGGTCGAGGTGTAAGCCGAGGTACTTGACCTCGTTGGACCAGCGCAAGTACGTTCTGCCGATACGTAGTTGCCTAACGGGGTTCTTCCGTCGCTTGGAGAATTCGACGGCTACGCTCTTGGTGGCGTTGAGTTGCACTCTCCAATTCTCAGTCCAGTCCACGAGCGTGTCGAGCTGGCGCTGCAGTCGTAGGACGGCCCTTTCCTCATGACGATCGGCCGTAAATACGGCCGTGTCGTCAGCGAAGAGGGCCATCTGGACTCCAGGCTGTCTCGGCACGTCGTTGACGTAGATCGAGAACAGAAGGGGGCCTAGAACACTACCTTGAGGGACGCCGGCTGTGATTCGTCTCTCGGAAGAGACAGAATCGCCAACTCTCACGCAGAAGGTCCTCTCCGTCAGAAAGCTAGCAACCAGATGGAGGTAGCAGTCCGGGAGCTGGACTTCCCTAAGTTTGAATAAAAGGCCATCATGCCATACGCTGTCGAAGGCTTTCTCAACATCTAAGAAACAGCCAACGGTCCGTTCTCTCCGACACCCGGCTTCCGTGATGCTTTCCACCAGTCTCATCAGTTGATGAGTGGTCGAATGCCCCACACGAAAGCCGAACTGTTCGGGGACCAGCACGTCAAAGTTGGTTAGATGCTCTCGTACACGACGCTGCACGAGGCGCTCAAAAACCTTGGACGTAGCGGAAAGTAGGCTGATAGGCCGGAGGTTTTCCGAGCGGGTGGTATCCTTTCCCTGCTTCGGGATCACGATAACCGTCGCCTTTCTCCATTTCTTGGGAAAGTAGGCCAGTCTAAGACACGCGTTGAACAAATCAGTCAAGAATTGAACTCCAGGCTCGGGAAGAAGTCGTAGAGCGGTGTTGGTAACACCGTCCGGGCCTGGAGCCTTTCTTGGCTGAAGTTCAGCGAGCCGATCTGAGACCTCTTCCAAAGAGATGGGTTCGGGCTCCGCCGTGATCGGAAGAGACAGAAAGTCTTCCACAGCCATCTCGACTTGTTCGTCGAAGTCCCAGTCCATGGGCGGGTTGGGAGCGAACTGACGCTCGAAACACAAGCCCAAGTACTCGGCCTTCTCCTCCGGGCGACCCAGGAGTCGACCGAACGGTCCAACAATGGCGGGAAGTGGAGGTCGGCGCCTCCGTCCCGTCAATGCGGTAGGTATTCTGTACGGGTGAGATTGCGGGTCCGCATCCCCCGTTCGGGCCACGTCGAGTTCCCAACAGCTACGTCGGAACGCCTTCAGACTGCCACGCAGTCGTCCGGTGAGCCGATTGTATGCTGCCTTATCGGCCGGATCACGGGTCCTCTGCCAACGTTTCCGGAAGTAATTCCTCTCGCGAGCGAGAAGAGAGACTTCCTCAGGGATGCGTTGGTAGTCAGGCGTGAAGCCAGCTCGCGTACGTGAAGACACGCCTATAGCCGAGATGATTGCCTCTTCGATTCCCGCAACTGCTTCGTCTAGGAGGCGAACGGAATCGAGTGGGGCCGCTGGCGGCAATCTACGGCACAAGGCCGGGCCGTAGCGATCCCAATCGATGACCTTCTGCTTGTCAGAACGTGCATAGGCGTGCTGGGTAGCGACGTGGACCAAGATAGGGTTGTGGTCGGATGTCAGCTCCGTAAGTGAGAATACCTCGACCGGACAGACAATTCCTTGGGTCACCGCGATGTCCAGAACATCGGGAGCCGCGTTAGGCAGTGACGGAAAGAACGTGGGTTGCGCTGGACCAAACACCATCGCCCGGCGCGATTCAACAAAACTGAGCAAGCGCCTCCCGTTCGGAGTAGTCAGGCGACTATTCCAAACGCGATGCTTGCAATTCAGATCGCCGGCCAAAATTACCCTTCGATGGGAATCGAAGATGACGTCCAGGTCGCTGACAAGGAGTTCAGCTTGTGGGGGCTTGTAAGCTGAGACCACGAGGACGCCGCCAAGAGCTCCGTGGACCTCAATGGCGGTGGCCTCTAGGTTGGTAAGCTGCGGCAAAGCGACACGATGATGACCTATGGAGGTCCTCACCGCGATCGCCGTGCCGCCTCCTCGTCGGCCAACTCGGTCATCCCGATAAACCACGTAATTTGGTAATCGAAACCGGTTCGCCGGGGTCAGGTGGGTTTCCCCGAGGAGAAGTACGTCGGGTTTGAACCGAGCCAGGAATTCAAGAAGGTCGGAATGCTTGGTACCGATGTTATTAGCATTCCAGGCTACGAGCGAGAGATCTCGTCTAAGGGCTCGGTTCATAGAAGACCTATGACTTCGCAGGCTTCCACCAAGAGCATGAATCTCTCAGTTGGGTCAGCAGTTTCCAGGCGGGCTCGGATGGACCTGAAGAGAGATGCGACTTTCGGGAGGTCGTAGCTAGACAGAAAGCCGCGGACGAACTGTGCGTCATTGGAACTGACGGACTGGGTGGTTTGCCTGGAAACTGAGGCCGCATAAGAGCGACCAGGTGTTACGGCAGATCGGGTCATGGTGGAAGCCATAGGACCAGGGCCAGACGGTTTTGGATCAGCGGCAGGAAAAGTACGCTGTTGCGCTTCGTCGGACTTATACCGGGAAGCAGGACTTTTCTTGGGCTGTGGGCAGGCAGGAGCTCGGGGCCGAGCATCCGTTGTGGGTATCCCTTTGTTCCTGGGTTTGATGCCTGCTCGCGGAAATCGCGGAGGTGGCAGGGGCGGCGAGGCTACCTCTGGTTCAGAGGCGGGAGTAGGAGGTTCCGCGGAGGTGGAGGGTTCATTCTCCGGCTCCAAAACCGAGATAACAGCTACTGGTCGTGTCTCTGCTGTGGAAGGAGACGCGGTACGTTTAGTTGCCTTTGTGGGGGCTGGAGGTGGAGCCGGAGAGGGCGCGCGCCGTGCCGGTTGTGCCAAAGGTTTAGGCCTAGCCTGCATTTTAGGCTGTCTAGGTTGGGGTTGCATAACTGGCTGCCGTGGCTTCGGGAGGGGCCCCTGCGGCTTTTGCTTCCGCAGGAGCTCCGCCTTATAGACCGGGCAGTTTACGTTAGACGCTGCGTGGCCTTGACCACAATTTATGCAGCGAAATTTGGTTTTGTCTGCCACAGTGCAGGCCTGTGTTGAATGTCCCAGAGAACATCGGAGACAGGCCGGGGCATTGCGGCAGACGTCGGTGTGGTGGCCGAACCTCTGGCACCGGTGGCACTGCGCAAGCTTGCCCTGTGGTCGACTGGTTTCCACCCGGACGCGGAAGCCAAACAGCCGCGTCAGGTGGAAAATTTTGTCTGCAGCCTCGCCCTTCTCGAGCTGGAGACGGACGAGCGGGAGAGGGACTCGGGTCTCGGAGTGAGTGAACAGGCGGAAAATTGCCTGCACCGGGTACCCGAGGTCGCGGAGTTCCATAAGGATCTCCTGTGGATCGGTGTGCGCGTCGAGCCCTCGCAAAATTACCGACAAGGGCTTGACTCGCTTAGGAGTAAAGGTGTGATACTGCAGGTTATGCGCTTGGAGGAAGGCCTCGACCAAGCGATGGTCCTCGAGCTGGCGGACGACAATCCTGACCGTATCACCGCCAAGCAGCTTCAGGTCAAGCTTGTCGGCCGATAGGCCGTGGGCCGCGATCAGCCGTCTGTATAAGGCGGCGACATTGGATACGCTATGGACGTACAGGGGCGGCGCACGACCAACAGCGGCAGCAGCCGGAGCTGCTGTCGAAGTAGTCGGGACCGCGACCTGTGGGCCCTGAGAAGGTCCAATGTCCATGGCCGAGGTCTGTGAGGAAGTGGATCCAGGTGCGTGGGTCCTCTTGGGCTTCTTAGCCGGGCGATTTCGCCGACCAACGGTCGCGAACTCGCCCGACTCGTCTGCCGGCAGAGGGGGAAGCGGGTTGGGGAGAGGATCGTCCGTCTCCATCGCCCGAGTCGCCCAGATGGGGTAGCAAGGCGGGGCCGAGCGACTCGGCACTTGGGCCGTTGCCTGTAGAAGGCATGCTGGCCAGGTGCGACGGCTGCCGGGCAGAGACTGCTAGGCAGTCACTGCCAGACGCCAGGGATCTCGGGTCCGGCCGAAGCCGGATTACCCGCGCGTCTTCCTTGTTCACGACGATGCGGGAGGAGCTGGGCTAACGACCAGCTTCGTTGAATACCAGTCCTTACCAAGACTGGTGTCCACTGGCCCCTTTACCCCGGCGATATCCTAGCTCGCTTACCACTGGTGGGGGCTTGCAAGGATCGTCCGGGGCAGCGCTACCTAACGGTCGTGAACAAGTTAGGAATTACACACTGGAAATGCGGCACTCACCAGGTGAGCCCAGAGCAATCTTCTTTCCTGTCCGGCAGATGTTGGTCCGGCGCAGGTGGTCCTTACAAGGGCAAACTTCGGCCAGCTGCTTCTTCTACCAGCTACTAAGTTCACCGGCAGCAGCTGGCTTGGTTCCCACGAAGAGAAGTTATTCCTCGTCGAAAGGCGAGGTGGCCGAAGGCAGCAAAGCCGTAGAGATGGTCCAGCGAGAGAGCTGAGAGAGCAGTCTAAGAAGAGCAGTCCTGATCAGTCCAAGGCTGGAGCAGAAGTTCTCTCTTGTCTAACAGTGAGTTACGGCTACGAATCCTCTATTTATAGCTTTTTGGCCGCTTCAGGTGTATCGCGCGGACCAATGAGAAGCCAGCTCATCATTCTTGATTCTGATTGGCCATGGAAAATAGACCATGCCAGACACTATTTAAGGAGATGCTTTCTCCTCGCGTAGGCTTCCCTCTCAGGCCATTGGTGGATCGCGTCAGCGGTTCAGCCAATCACAGCCCATCTCCTTCACCTCCGCCAAAATAAAAAAGGGGGTACCTATCCTCGCTGCGACAGCGGGGAGTCTACCTAGAGCATTTGCCAGGGTAGGCTGTGTCGATTTTTGCTCTGCAAAATTTTGTGTAATTTAGCGGAAATCTTGAATATTCATCATTTATTTCATCATCATCATATTCTTCATCATCTACACTACAAGATTCACCAACAGTCCAGTGCTCAACAGTCTTATTTAATCTGTGCGGGAGTGTTTTTGTATCCGAGTGCTGTGCGGTCTGTGTCGAGTTCAATTGTGCCTGTGAATAGTTTTCAGTGTCTGGTGATCCCTCAATCCTAGACCTGCGTAGACGTTCATTTCGGCTTGTCCGAAATGGCGTCGAATACGCCACCGAATCCTCTGCCGGCGCCGCTTGTTTCCTTAATGGAAACATGCTCAACCGGCTTCCGTACCACTCCACTTCCTCACGACAGTGAAAGTGATAGTGAAAGTGACCATAGTGCGGTAGAAATGTGCAGTGTTGGGTCGGGGGACGGACAGTTCTCGCTTGTGGAGGGCAAATCTGCCAAACGCAAGCGAAAACTGGCCCAAACTCCGCCGCCCGCCTCAGCTGCAGATCTGCCATCTAATCATGGTAACAGCGGCACTCAGCGCGTGCAACGTGAGTATCCAGCTACCACCCAAACTGTGTCTCCTCCTCGCATTCCTCCCATTGTAATTCCGGATAATAGGAATTATTCTGAACTTTTACGTTCCCTATCCCGAGCTCTCCCTTCGGTCAAGGTCGAGGCGAGGTGCCAAGGCCCCTCGCTAAAGCTGGCGACCGCTACGATCCCGGACTTCCGCTCTGTTCAGTCATTCCTGACAGAGCGTAAGATTTCTTTTCATACGTTTGCCCTCCCGTCAGAGCGTGAAATCAAGGTCGTTCTGTCGGGAATTCCATCCTTTACCGACCCTGATGCCATCAGGCAGGAACTTGTTGCGCTCGGCTATGCGCCGACCGCGGTAAGCGTCCTGCATGTTGGCAAAGGAGATGACCGCCGTCCTGTCAACAGCTTTCTTTGTAAATTACTGAAAGTAGGCCCCTTCGAGGAGATTTACACTCTCCAGAATCTTCTGCACCTACGGGTGCAAGTCCGCACATTTGACCCGCGGCCCGGCCCCTCGCAGTGTTTCAACTGCCAGAGGTTCGGCCACAGCAGTCTTTTCTGCCATCAGCCCCCGCGTTGCGTGCGTTGTGCTGAACCTCATCGTGGCTGTGATAAGCCTACGACGGGGTACACAGCTAAATGCTGCAACTGCAAAGGAGCCCATCCGGCTAATTACCGAGGCTGCCCTAACTTTATCGCCGCCATGAAACCGCAGCGACCTCCTGTGCGCCCTGGCGCGCAGGCAGGCCGTGTAGCTGGTCCTGGCCCTAACCGGCGAGCGGCTTTCCCGCCTCTCACCGGTTCATCTGCCCAGGTCCCGGCAGCAACTCCGGTTGCTTCCGGTGCCGCTGTCTCGCCTGCAGTCGTCGCTTCGGCGCCGCCTGCAGCGGCCTCAATCCCGGCGCCTACCGGAGCGCCCGCACCTTCCTACGCGGCCATGGCCGCTAAATCAGCCCCGCCTCCAGCCCGATCGGGCAAATCAAAGCGCTCTCGTCGTCGCCGGAACTCCGCCGGCCGACCTGCATCATCACAGGTTCCACCTGTACCCTCTCCGCGGGCTCGACCCGCCCCCAGCCATCGTCCTCAACCTTCCAGCGAGCAGTCTACTACTCAGACCACCAGCCCAGCGCCATCTGCTACCCCTGTCGAGGTCAGTCAGGCTTGTCCTCCTGAATCCCGGGAATCTTCCCGGGCTTCGGCGGATCCCCTGACTGCCTGGGCAGATAATCTTGTTGCATCCATCAGGACTGCTCGCGACACTACCACTGTGCTTGCCCTGGTGTTCCAATCATTAGCTGCCCTCTTTCCTCTACTCCCCCTAAATGGCTAATAGCCTGAGGATCGTTGCGTGGAACGCCTTCGGGCTACTCCCCAGGCGATCTGAACTGATGACTTTCGTAACGGAGTATGATGTTGATATCATACTTCTTTCCGAGACTCATCTGGCTCATTACCACTCGTTTTCCCTTCCTGCCTATGCCTGTTATCGTCAGGATCGTCCCCTACGGCCTCGCTGTCCCCCCTCGGGGGGCACAGCTGTTTTAGTCCACAGGCGGATATCCCACAGGCTTTTGCCTCCTCTAGATACATCTATTATTGAAGGCTGCGCGGTGGCGGTGGACGCTGGCGGATCGGAGCTGCGCGTTGTTTCTGCGTACCTCCGGCCTGGCCGGCGAACTCCGCCACCGCCCGAGGAGTGGGACGCCCTCCTCGACCACCCCCTCTCAACCATTGTAGCCGGCGACTTAAACGCCAAACACCCTTCATGGAACAGCCGCGTTGTCAACGCCTATGGAAATTCTCTGTTCCGGTTCGTCTCTGGCGACCCGGCACTTAATGTCATCGGCCCTGAAGACCCTACCTACTTCCCCTTTCACGGCCATCGGCCGGACGTTCTTGACATAGTAGTTGTCAAGAACGTTGCCCGCAACATCGAGGTCTCGTCTGTGTCGGACCTTTCGTCCGATCACAATCCCCTTGTTATAACTGTTCGAGAGCTGTCGGCGTCACCCCGACTCCCCGCTCAGATTGTTAGGAGAGTCAACTGGCGATCCTATCATGACGAGCTCTCTCGAAGGTTACCATCTCTCCCGGCGGACCCAATCGTCACTCGTGACGATCTGGATCTCCGCGCCACAAATCTTCAGGAATTGGTCCAAGGTGTCATGGATCGACACACCTACGCACTCGAGGTGAATCATCGTAAATCGGCCTTACCTGCGGAAGTACTCCACGCCATCTGGCTACGGCGCCAGCTCCGCCGCAGATGGCAAAGAACCCGAGACCCAGTCGTTAAGCGACGATTTCAACAGCAGTCCCTTTACGTTCAGCAGCTACTGCGGGACGTAAACTCTGATCGATGGGACTCATACCTTGAGTCTCTTGAAGTCGACCACGCCTCCGTCTGGAGAGCGGTGAGTAGACTGACCCGCGAGAAGAGAACTCGCAACCCGCTGGAAACCCCGAACGGGATTGTGTCTTCATCAGAAGGCAAGGCTGAGGTCTTCGCCGACTGCATGGAGTCGCAATTTACCGTTCATCGAGGCGTTTCGGACCCTGCCCACTCGGCAGACGTCCGGGACTTCCTATCTGGTTATTTTTCTCGCCCTCCCGCTGGCCCAGACCTCCCGTTCGACAGAGACGAACTCGTTTCGTCTGTCTGTCGACTAAACCGCCGTCGCGCCCCCGGTCCTGACCGGATCGGGGCCGCTGCATTACAATATCTCCCGGCCTCAGGCGTTGACCTCGTACTCGAGCTGTTCAACTCTTGTCTCCGGCTACAGTACTTTCCCCGCCTGTGGAAAAATGCCAACATCGTTATGATTCCTAAACCCCGCAAGCCGCGCATGCTTCCTGAAAGCTATCGGCCAATATCTCTCTTGCCAGTTATCTCGAAGGTGTTCGAGCGGCTCCTGCTGGCCCGCATCTCGCCGTTGTTGGATAATTTTATCCGCAACGAACAGTTCGGGTTTCGCAGAGAGCACTCGACCACGCTTCAACTAGTCCGCGTGGTAACGCAACTCTCTGACGCCACCAACAGGCGAGCGGCTACGGCCGCCGCACTGCTGGACGTGAGCAAGGCCTTCGACAAAGTCTGGCACGAAGGTCTTCTCTTCAAACTCGCCAACTCCCCATTACCATCGTCCATAGTGTTTTTCCTCCGGTCGTATCTCAGCGACCGAACCTTCAGGGTGAGCGTCGACGGAACCTGCTCTGCAGTTCGTCCTGTCGCCGCTGGCGTACCCCAGGGATCTGTCCTCGGCCCCGTTCTGTACCTCGTGTACACTAACGACCTGCCTGTTTTGCCCGGAGTCACGTTGTCTTTGTTCGCTGACGATGCAATGTATCATTACAGCTCTGTGTCCCCGCGTTTTGCGAGTACACAGTTGCAGCGTCAGTTGGACCAGCTTCCGGACTGGCTACGGAAATGGCGGGTGACGATCAACACGGAGAAATCCGAGGCGATCTGTTTCACTCGTAAGTCCATCTCCCGATGCCAGCCCCTCTCCCTTGAAGGGAGGCCTATCGCCTACAAAGAGTCGGTGAAGTATCTAGGCGTTCGGCTAGATCGTCGCCTTTGCTTCAACGCCCACGTGACGGACACCCTTGCCAAGGCTCGCGGCGTCCGAGCCAAACTTTACCCATACCTCGCGTGCCGCAGCCCCCTGGCGCTGCGCACGAAAGTTACCCTCTATCTGTTGTTTCTCCGGTCTGTATTGACCTATGCGGCACCTGTATGGTGGTCACTTGCCTCCGCCACCAACAGGCGTAGGCTGGAAAGTTTCCAATCCAGAACCCTCCGTTCCTTGTCGGGATCTCCTTGGTTTGTTAGAAACAGTGTAATTCGAGGAGGTCTACGAGTTCCTGCTCTCTCAGCCTTTGTCTGGTCATTAGCTGCGACTCTCTTTGCCGCAGCTGAGACCTCTTCCTTCCCCTACCTCAGAACCATCAGCACCACGCAACCACCTCCCCCTGTCCGGGTCAAACGCCCTCGGGCGATTCTCGATGACCCGCCATAAGTTTAAGTAAACTGCTTAAACCTCACTTGTATACTCACCATCTGCCCATGCCCCAGAATTTACCTGCAACGCTGTTTCCTTCCTCCCTTCCTAGTATGCCGACCGCGCTGAATGCCGCTGCTACGCGCTATCACTGGCACGGAGGCTCTCTGCCTCGCGGGGAGCGACCGACGCCTCACGGCGTCTGCACGCAGGACTGGGAACGCGCGACATCTGTCGCCTGAACCCGTCCTTGCGGCAGTGCCCACTGATTGCTGTAATATTTAAAATAAATAAAAATTGAAAACCTTTCTCCCCCGCCTTCTCAGTTAACTGGTTGGCGGTTGTCCATTCCTATTTTATTCTAGGTTACCTGTCGAATGAACCAGAACTATGTCTATCCACAGGCAGCCATTGGGCTCGTCCCAGATGCTGCAGTCATGCACCGGGTGCAAAGACGCCCCGCTACTACAGTGCTACTGCTACTACTCGCTGCGACAAGTCTCGCTCCAAGCACTACAGCAGCAACAGGCAGTCATCGGGCCCGCCCGGACGCTGCCGTCACTGGGGCACGCACTGTGCTGTGCCCTACTCAACTTGGCAACTTGGCTCGGCGGTTCATAGCGACAGACGCATTCTTATGAATATGGATGGACTCCAGATGTAGGCGAGTGAAGTAACCCCGGACAGAAGACAACACGCAGGCTTCATCAAACATCACCCGGTGATCGTCGTGGGAAAGAGCGTGTTCAGCAACTGCGGACTTTTCCGGCTGGCCCAGACGGCAATATCTCCGGTGTTCAGAGAGGCGCGTCCGGACACTACGCTTCGTGGTGCCTATGTAGACCTGGCCACACGTACAAGGAATACTGTACACCCCGCACGACGAGAGTGGATCCCTGGCGTCTTTCACCGGTCGCAGGAACTGTTGGATCTTTTTGGTTGGCTTGAAGATCGTCCTGACGCCCCGCTTACTCAGCAACTTCCCGATGCGGTCAGTCACGCCACGGATGTAGGGCAAGACAGCAGAGCCAACAACCTCAGGCGACACCGACTCGTCCAGCCTACCAGATCTTCTCGGCCGGGCAGCTCTCCTAACCTCCGCAGCAGAATAGCCGTTGGACTGCAGTGCTTCCTCGAGATGCCGAAACTCATCTTCGAGATACTGGGGCTCACAGATTCTTTTTGCCCGGTCTACCAGAGTCTTCAGCACCGCCCTCTTCTGCCTAGGATGATGATTGGAGGCTTTATGCAGATATCTGTCGGTGTGCGTTGGCTTCCTATAAACTTTATGTCCCAAGCTGCCATCGGTCCTTTTTAGGACCAGCACATCCAGAAAAGCCAATTGTTCATCCCTCTCACGCTCCATCGTAAACTGTATGCGCGGGTGCACAGCATTCAGATGTCCAAGGAATCGCTCCAACTCCTCGTCCCCATGGCTCCAGACCACGAAAGTGTCGTCCACATACCGTAACCAACACTTCGGCTTGAGAGGCGCAGATGAAATTGCCAACTCTTCAAATTTCTCCATATAGAAATTTGCAACCACAGGGCTGAGAGGACTTCCCATCGCGACGCCATCCAACTGTTCATAGAAGCCGTCATTCCACTGGAAGTAGGTCGTTGTTAGGACCTGCCGGAACAAAGCAGTGATGTCCGCCGAGAACAGGTCACCCAAATACCCCAAGACCTCCTGAACAGGAACCATGGTGAAAAGAGAGACCACATCAAAACTGACGAGAACATCGCCAGGCTCCAGCACCAACTCCCGGATCCTCCGGATGAAATCAGAAGAGTCCCGGACGAACGAATCCCTCTGCCCGATGTGCGGCTTGAGCAATCCCGTGAGGTGCTTTGCCAAGCTGTAAGTAGGCGAGCCAATAGCACTGACGATGGGCCGCAGCGGAACGTCTTCCTTATGGATCTTCGGTAAACCATAGAGACGAGGGGGAAGGGCCTCCGAACACCGGACGGCCGTCTTCACATCAGGCGCCAGAGAAGATTGCTTAATCAAAGAATCCGTTTTTCTTAGAACTGTAGTAGTCGGATCTTTGTTCAGCCTCCGATACGTGGCTGGATCTAATATACCTTCAATCTTCCGCTGGTAGTCTTCGGTGTTCAAGACCACAGTGGCGCTCCCCTTATCCGCAGGCACAATAACAATGTGTTATTGTATAATAATTGTTATTGTGCCTGCGGATAAGGGGAGCGCCACTGTGGTCTTGAACACCGAAGACTACCAGCGGAAGATTGAAGGTATATTAGATCCAGCCACGTATCGGAGGCTGAACAAAGATCCGACTACTACAGTTCTAAGAAAAACGGATTCTTTGATTAAGCAATCTTCTCTGGCGCCTGATGTGAAGACGGCCGTCCGGTGTTCGGAGGCCCTTCCCCCTCGTCTCTATGGTTTACCGAAGATCCATAAGGAAGACGTTCCGCTGCGGCCCATCGTCAGTGCTATTGGCTCGCCTACTTACAGCTTGGCAAAGCACCTCACGGGATTGCTCAAGCCGCACATCGGATCCTGATACACGTCGCTACCCAGCACGTCGTACGCAGAGATGTCCGGAAGGTGGTAGAATGGGATCGCTATGGCCCGGCGTTAAGTCGCCGATTGCCAGACGCGGGACCACTCGAAACCTTCCGCCAAGTCGACGAGGCAGTTGCCGCGTTTGACGAGGCAGTCGTATCTGCGATCGACGCGTCTTCCAGAATGAAGCCTGGCGTCACGCCCCACTGGCAGCGGATCCCAGAGGAGACGAGTGCTCTCGCTTGCGAGAGAAATCGCCTCCGGAGACGCTGGCAGCGGACCCGTGATCCGGCCGACAAGGCAGCGTACAACCGGGCGACCGGCATTTTACGTCGTGAAATGCAGGCCTACCGGAGACGCTGTTGGGAACTCGCCGTGGCCCAGGCAGGGGACGGATCGGACGAAAGTAGCCCTTACCGGATACCTTCGGCGTTGGTAGGGAAGAGGCGCCGGCCTCGCATCCCGGCCATTGCTGGACCTTTCGGTCAAATCCTGGCTCGCCCGGAGGCGAAGGCCGAGTACTTGGGCGCGTGTTTTGAGCGACAGTTCGCACCTAACCCGCCCATGGACTGGGACTTCGACGAAGAAGTCGAGAACGAAGTGGAAGACTTTCTGTCTCTTCCGATCACTACGGAGCCCGAACCCATTACTAGGGAAGAGGTCACAGATCGGCTCGTTGAACTCGTGCCGAGAAAAGCTCCTGGCCCGGACGGCGTCTCGAACGCCGCTCTTACTCGACTCCCGGAGCGAGGAGTACTTTTCTTGGTCGCGCTGTTCAACGCGTGTCTTAGACTGGCCTATTTTCCCCAGAAATGGCGTAAGGCAACGGTTATAGTGATCCCGAAGCAGGGAAAGGACGCTTCCCGTCCCGGCAACCTCCGGCCCATTAGTCTACTGTCAGCCACGTCAAAGGTCCTCGAACGTCTTGTACAACGGAGAGTACTAGATCATCTAGGAAATTTCGATGTACTGGTCCCCGAACAGTTCGGCTTTCGTGTGGGGCATTCCACCACTCATCAACTGATGAGACTGGTGGAATACATCACGGACGCCGGGTGTCGGAAAGAGCAGACTGTCGCCTGTTTCCTAGATGTGGAAAAGGCCTTTGATAGTGTCTGGCACGACGGGCTCTTGTTCAAGCTCCGGGAAATCCAGCTCCCAGATTGCTACCTTCGCTTGATTGCTAGCTTTCTGACGGAGAGGACTTTCTGCGTGCGAATAGACGACCACGTCTCTTCCGAGAGACGTATCACAGCCGGGGTACCTCAAGGTAGCGTGCTAGGGCCTCTCCTGTTCTCCGTGTATGTCAACGACGCACCCAGAGAGCCTGGAGTCCAGATGGCTTTGTTTGCCGACGACACGGCGGTCTATACCGCCGATCGGAACGCAGACTTTGCTATCCCACGACTTCAGCGCGCACTCGATGCGTATTCGACGTGGACGGAAAGCTGGAAAGTTGCCGTCAACGAAACCAAGAGCTCCGCGGTGCTATTCACAAAGCGCCGGAAAGAACCACGAGGCCGAGTGAGACTCGGTAGAACGTACCTGCCCTGGTCGAGGGAAGTTAAGTACCTCGGTGTCCACCTTGATCGTCGGCTCACCTGGCGTACCCACGCTGAGACGATGCGAAGGAAAGCGTCCGCTCGTCTCGCGCAACTGTTTCCGATACTTGCCAACAAGGCTATGACCCGCAAGCTGGGTAAGTTGATTGTCAACGCGTATCTGTTGCCGATCATTACCTACGCTCTTCCCGTCTGGGGTTACCTCGCAACCGTTCATAAAAGAAGGTTGCAAAGCGTTCTCGATAGAGGGCTTCGGCTAGCGGCCAAAGTCCCCTATCGGTTTTCTTCTCGTCTCCTGAGAAGAGGACTCGGTGTCCGCTCCTTGGATGACACCGCAAGGCGACTTGCACGTAAATTTTACGTCCGAGCTGCGAGGACCCAGACAAACCCACTCATAGCTGGCCTTGGCAGGTACCGAATACGTCCAGGTGAATCTTGGAAACGGCCTCGACAAATACTGTACTAGTCGACCTAGTACGAGCATGTCGTTGTAACGACCAATAAAATTTAATTAATCATATTCCGTCTGGACAGGACCACTAGGCAGGAGCCCCTCATAGGAGGCTCGGTACTAGGATACCATTGGGTCGTCTCACGACGCACAACCCAACAGCTCTGACCACTGGCCACTGGCCGCACATCGGGCAGAGGGATTCGTTCGTCCGGGACTCTTCTGATTTCATCCGGAGGATCCGGGAGTTGGTGCTGGAGCCTGGCGATGTTCTCGTCAGTTTTGATGTGGTCTCTCTTTTCACCATGGTTCCTGTTCAGGAGGTCTTGGGGTATTTGGGTGACCTGTTCTCGGCGGACATCACTGCTTTGTTCCGGCAGGTCCTAACAACGACCTACTTCCAGTGGAATGACGGCTTCTATGAACAGTTGGATGGCGTCGCGATGGGAAGTCCTCTCAGCCCTGTGGTTGCAAATTTCTATATGGAGAAATTTGAAGAGTTGGCAATTTCATCTGCGCCTCTCAAGCCGAAGTGTTGGTTACGGTATGTGGACGACACTTTCGTGGTCTGGAGCCATGGGGACGAGGAGTTGGAGCGATTCCTTGGACATCTGAATGCTGTGCACCCGCGCATACAGTTTACGATGGAGCGTGAGAGGGATGAACAATTGGCTTTTCTGGATGTGCTGGTCCTAAAAAGGACCGATGGCAGCTTGGGACATAAAGTTTATAGGAAGCCAACGCACACCGACAGATATCTGCATAAAGCCTCCAATCATCATCCTAGGCAGAAGAGGGCGGTGCTGAAGACTCTGGTAGACCGGGCAAAAAGAATCTGTGAGCCCCAGTATCTCGAAGATGAGTTTCGGCATCTCGAGGAAGCACTGCAGTCCAACGGCTATTCTGCTGCGGAGGTTAGGAGAGCTGCCCGGCCGAGAAGATCTGGTAGGCTGGACGAGTCGGTGTCGCCTGAGGTTGTTGGCTCTGCTGTCTTGCCCTACATCCGTGGCGTGACTGACCGCATCGGGAAGTTGCTGAGTAAGCGGGGCGTCAGGACGATCTTCAAGCCAACCAAAAAGATCCAACAGTTCCTGCGACCGGTGAAAGACGCCAGGGATCCACTCTCGTCGTGCGGGGTGTACAGTATTCCTTGTACGTGTGGCCAGGTCTACATAGGCACCACGAAGCGTAGTGTCCGGACGCGCCTCTCTGAACACCGGAGATATTGCCGTCTGGGCCAGCCGGAAAAGTCCGCAGTTGCTGAACACGCTCTTTCCCACGACGATCACCGGGTGATGTTTGATGAAGCCTGCGTGTTGTCTTCTGTCCGGGGTTACTTCACTCGCCTACATCTGGAGTCCATCCACACACAACTGGGGGTTGCGCGGCCCGCGCGAAGCGCGGGTCGCGAGTAGTACAGTGTCCCGAGTCTCAGAAAGGACTCCTGCCACTGGGTCTGTTGGAGTTCAATATATACTTTTATCTACTTATGGGGGGGGTCTGAAACGACCTGCGATTGGTGGATTATACCACCGGGACTAGCAAACGAGGTCGCTTCCAGGACTCACCTGGTCGCGGGGTGTATTTACCAAGTCCGGCAATGAGG
This sequence comes from Magicicada septendecula, assembly GCA_034769895.1. Classification (NCBI taxonomy): domain Eukaryota; kingdom Metazoa; phylum Arthropoda; class Insecta; order Hemiptera; family Cicadidae; genus Magicicada; species Magicicada septendecula. Next base: position 103,806,495 of record CM068376.1, read on the forward strand.
GAATTGTGGGTCACTCTGTCGGAACGAACATAGAATCGTCGCGCCAGGCGTCTCACGGTGTCATCAAGAGAGCGGACACCGAGTCCTCTCCTCAAAAGACGAGAAGAGTACCTCCGGGGGACTTTGCACGCGAGCTTCAGTCCCCGGTCGAGTACGCGCTGGAGCGTGATTCTATGACCACGAGCCAGGTATCCCCAAACAGGACAGGCGTAGGTAATCACCGGCAACACGTACGTGTTGACTATGAGCTTACCTAGCCGGGGGGTCATTGCCGGATTAGATAGCACGGGCCAGAGTCTACTGAGTTGCGCCGAAGCGCGTTGTCGGATGTAATTTGCATGGGTTCGCCAGGTGAGTCGGGAATCCACGTGGAGCCCGAGGTACTTGACGCTGTTGGTCCAGGGCACCTCGACGGGGCCTACTTTAAGCGGCCGAGGCCGCTTGCGTTGTCGCGAGAATATTACCGCGGCGCTCTTGGAAGCGTTAACGGCAACTCTCCAGTCATCGGTCCACCCGACATACGCGTCGAGTTGGCGCTGGAGCTTAACGGCCGCATAACTCGCGTTCGGCTCTGAGGCAAAAGCCGCAGTGTCGTCCGCGAACAGCGACAGTTTCACTCCAGGAACTCGGGGCGTGTCGTTGACAAACAACGAGAACAGAAGAGGCCCAAGGACACTTCCCTGAGGGACACCAGCGGTAATACGCCTCTCCGAAGAGAGAGCGTGGTCTACTCTCACTCGGAAGCTACGGTCTCGCAGAAAGCTGCCGATCAAATGAACGTAGCAGTCTGGGAGAAGGACCTCCGTGAGTTTGTAGAGGACACCCTCGTGCCACACGCGGTCAAAGGCTTTCTCTACGTCTAGGAAGATCGCAGCCGTCTGTTTACCCTGGCAGCCAGCCTCGGTTATGCATTCCACGAGTCTCATCAGCTGATGAGTCGAGGAGTGCAGCTCACGAAAGCCGAACTGTTCGGGGATCAGCACGTCTAGTCTTTCTAGATGGTCGCGGATCCTACGCTGGATCAGACGCTCAAAAACCTTGGACGTCGCGGACAAGAGGCTGATGGGCCTGAGGTTCTCCACTCGAGAAGAATTCTTTCCCGGCTTCGGTATCACAATGACGGTGGCCGTTTTCCATTTCACCGGAAAATAGGCCAGTCTGAGGCATGAATTGAACAGGTCAGTGAGGAACTGGGTTCCTCGCTCCGGAAGGCGATGGAGGGCGGAATTCATGACTCCGTCCGGGCCAGGCGCCTTCCGGGGCTTGAGCTGAACAATCCTCTCAGAGACCTCCTCCGGGGAGATGGGCTCCGGTTGGACTGTGATACCGGCCGATAGAAAGCGCTCTACCTCGCGGCAGATGTGCTCAGTGAAGGCCGGGTTCTTGGATGGGTTGGGAGCGAACTGACGCTCTAAACTGTCAGCCAAGAACTCGGCCTTTTCGAGGGGGCGGCCAAGGGGTTGACCGCCAGGTCCGGCCAGTGCGGGGAGAGGCGCGCGTTTGCGCTTTCCCGTTAGGGCACTGGGAATCCGCCAGACATTACGGTCCTCAGCAGGGCCATCCATCTGTGTTACAGCTAGCTCCCAGTTGCGTCTACGGAACGCCAGCATGTCACGACGCAACTTGCCGGACGCTCTGTTGAACGCAGCCTTGTCCGCCGGGTCACGAGTCCTCTGCCAGCGTCTCCGGAGGCGATTCCTCTCGCAAGCGAGCTGAGACACCTCTTCGGGGATCCGCTGATAGTCGGGCGTGAGCCCCGGCTTCATCCGGGAGGACACGTCAACCGCCGAGACTACGGCTGTGTCGAATAAGCCAACTGCCTCTTCGACATGCTGGGTAGTGTCGAGCGGGATATGCTCTGGTAGGCGGCGACTGAACGCCGGGCCAAAGCGGTCCCACTCGATTACCCGCCGCTCGTCGCGGACGGTGGCGTGCTGGGTAGCTATATGTACACTGATAGGGCAATGGTCCGAGGACAGTTCCGAAATGACGGAGACGTGGACCGGGCAATAAACGCCCCTGACCGCGGCAATGTCCAATACGTCAGGGCGGGAGTTAGCCCTCGAGGGATAGTATGTAGGCCCGGTAGGACCCATGACTGTGACCCGAGCCGCATCAGCATACCTGCGTAAGCGGGTCCCGTTTGGGTTCGCCAAGCGGCTCCCCCAATCGGGGTGCTTACAGTTCAGGTCGCCCGCCAGGACTACCCTCCTGTGTGCTCCAAAGACGGCCTCCAGATCGTTCGACAGGAGCTCCGTGTGTGGAGGCTTGTAGGCGGAAACCACGAGTAGACCGCCGAGAGCACCATGGAGCTCGACCGCGGTGCACTCGAGGTTCCGCCGCTGAGGCAGGACAACGCGGTGATGGCGAAGACTCGCCTTCACCGCGATGGCTGTGCCCCCTCCTGCGCGACCCGACCGGTCGTCCCGGTGGCACACGTAGTTGGGTAGTCGGAAACGACGATGCGGGGTCAGGTGCGTCTCGCCAAGAAGAAGCACATCGGGCTTGTGACGGGCAACGAACTCTAAGAGCTCAGAATGCCGGGAAGCGAGGCCGTTGGCGTTCCACGCCACGAGCTCGAGGTCTCGCTTGAGGGATTGCCGTGGTTGTCCGTTCATAACAGACCTGTTACACGGCAGGCTTCCACCAAGAGGAGGAACTTGTCCTGGGGCGAGGCTGTTGCCAAGCGTTCCTTGATTTTAAGGAAAGTCTGGGCCACTTTCTGCAAGTCGTAGCTTGCCAGAAAGTCTGAAACGACGGCGAGATCATCGGAAGATGAGGCCGGGGGAGAACGCTTGGCGGCAGCTGCATAGCTGCGGCGGGGCAAGACGGTGGAAGCCTTGGGGGCTGGTACTGGAGCGGGTGGCCGCTCTGGCTTTTGGAGGACGGGCTTGGGTCCAGTGGCAGGTGGTTTAGGCTGGCCCGTGTTCTTGGCCTGGTTCCTAACTTTCTTGCCCGATCTGGGGAATCTAGGCTTGGGTGGCGGCGGCAATGGAGGATCAATTTCCTCGTTGTCCGGCAGCGGGACTTGTGTGAAGTGGGGTATTTCGCGTTCCGGTTCCGGGGGCGCGATGATGGGTTTGGCCTTTGGAGCTTCGCTCGGGCTCACTGTACTGCTGGGTTTCGGAACCGGAGCAGACCTAGGGGCTGGTTTCCGGACCACAGGTTCAGCGGCTTTGGCCGGTTTGACTGGCTGTCTAACATCGTGTCGAGGCTTAGGCTGGACTGGTTTCTTCAACTTGTCCAGCTGCTCGCTATAGACTGGGCAGCGCCTGTTATTAGCAGCATGGGCGCCGCCGCAGTTTATACAATATCGGTGGTTGTCCGGGACAGCGCAGGCCTGCGTCAAGTGGTCATTTCCACAGCGGACGCAGGTCGGCGCGTTCCGGCAACCGAAGCTGCTGTGGCCGAACCGCTGGCACCTGTGGCACTGGGAAAGTCGCCCGGTCTGGCGGCAGGGCTCTACGCTCACGCAGAGCCCGAAAAGCCGTTTTAAATCTAATAAGGCCTGGGAGGGTTCGCCCTTCTCTGCCAGGAGTCTTATCAGCGGGAGTGGTCGACGCGAGCCATAAGTAGTGTACAGCCGTGAGGCTCCCACAACCTTATAACCCGCGTCGCACAGTTCGTCAGCGACGACCTGCGGATCCGCCTGTATGTCCAGGCCCCGAAGGACGAGGGCTACAGGCTTGGTGCGGTTCAGTGTGTATGTGTGGAACTGGAACGATTCACGTTCCAGCCACTGGACCACTCCGAAGTGCTCCGATGCGCTGCGGCAGGTAACGCGCACAGTCTCGCTCGCAAGGAGCTTGACAGATTCGTTATCTGCCAGCGCAACGGTCTTACGGAGTCGGCGGACGAAGCCGATCACGTCCCTGACGTTCGTAACGAACACCGGCGGGACCCTTCCTTCGGAGGTGCGACTAGGCGCAACCTCAGCGGAGGCTTGGAGTGCCGCCGAGTCCGTGGCCGAACTCAAGGAGGTCAGGGAGGGAGACTTTCGCGGCTTGCCACCGCGCCCTACTGCCACCCAGTCGGTGGAAGCCGAGGTCTCCATATCTGGGGAGTCAGACTCCGGCAGAGGATTCGGGCTGCTTGGCCTACTAGCGGCCGTGCAGCCGGAAGGTCCGGCCTTAGCGGGCTTGGTCGGCCCTAATAAGGACCGATTATTGGGACGAACTTGCGCGGGCTCAGCAGGGCTTCCCGCGCGAGTCGTAGGGTTCCCGACTGGCCCAAGTGGCCTGCCGGGGGGCTCGATGCTGCCGCACAGTGCGTTGGGGACACTAGCAGCTGGGCTACTGCCGACTAACTCGGCTCTTTGTCCAGCGGGTACCCGGGGGCCGAACTGTGACACCGTCACAGTGGCGGCGCAATGCGCATCTCTATTCGTCAGTCCTACTCTCGGACTCCCCGGGTTGGAGTCCATCCAGGAGAAAGCATCTCCTTAAATAGTGTCTGGCATGGTCTATTTTCCATGGCCAATCAGAATCAAGAATGATGAGCTGGCTTCTCATTGGTCCGCGCGATACACCTGAAGCGGCCAAAAAGCTATAAATAGAGGATTCGTAGCCGTAACTCACTGTTGCTTGTTCCCAGTACATTGGGGACGTGTTCGGCGTACATCTATTCGAACAAGTTTTGCTACTGAAGATGGCCACCGGTGGTGCGGCCGAAACGTATAGCGCCAATGCATCAAGCAATCGACCACGGCCTTTCAGCCCGGAAGTTTTATCCAATCATATTGACACCGGCCGTGAAAGCCTACGTACTAAAATTAAGAACCTCTACGGGGAGGAGGTTTTGAAGAAAATTAAAAAGTTGGAGACGTTACGGAAGAAGAAAGCCAGTCTGCTGTGTTCCTTGGCCTTTTTACTTAGATGTAGAGACACGGGAACCGTGCCCAGGTTCCTACGACAAAGACATATTTTTAACACGCCACAGGCCAATAGGATTTATAGAAGAACTGAAAATGCCATGCTGCGTGAGCGCATACACCATACGAGGAAAGAGTTGGCACTTAATGACCAAGAACTGTTAAAACTGCATTTACATCTTAGCAGTTCCCTCCAACAACATGATTGGGAGATGTTGGATGGGCTTACTTACAATGCCTTCGAGTCGTGTTATGCCAGTACCAGCCAGAGACAGCGTGACAAATTCGAGCGGTTTGGTTTCCAGAACATCGGGGGAAGAGGATTTGATCGTGACAGGATGGACAGGATGGTTGTAAATCTATCGAGCCGCCAGCTAACACCACATGAGACCTCGGTGTTAGCCAAAGGTGAGAAGTTTGCAGTTACCCCGAAGACAGTACCGGTGGAGGAAATAGTTGCGAGCGTGGAGGCAGGCATCCGAGGACTACCCCGAGACCAAGCAGATGAAATCCGATTGGAAGCTTCTAGGGCCCTTAGAAGGGCCGCTCCGCCAAAATGCAATCTTCTGTCGGCGGAGTTGCGAGCCTTGAGAGAATTGAAGAGGGATGACTCCATTGTTATTGTGCCTGCGGATAAGGGGAGCGCCACTGTGGTCTTGAACACCGAAGACTACCAGCGGAAGATTGAAGGTATATTAGATCCAGCCACGTATCGGAGGCTGAACAAAGATCCGACTACTACAGTTCTAAGAAAAACGGATTCTTTGATTAAGCAATCTTCTCTGGCGCCTGATGTGAAGACGGCCGTCCGGTGTTCGGAGGCCCTTCCCCCTCGTCTCTATGGTTTACCGAAGATCCATAAGGAAGACGTTCCGCTGCGGCCCATCGTCAGTGCTATTGGCTCGCCTACTTACAGCTTGGCAAAGCACCTCACGGGATTGCTCAAGCCGCACATCGGGCAGAGGGATTCGTTCGTCCGGGACTCTTCTGATTTCATCCGGAGGATCCGGGAGTTGGTGCTGGAGCCTGGCGATGTTCTCGTCAGTTTTGATGTGGTCTCTCTTTTCACCATGGTTCCTGTTCAGGAGGTCTTGGGGTATTTGGGTGACCTGTTCTCGGCGGACATCACTGCTTTGTTCCGGCAGGTCCTAACAACGACCTACTTCCAGTGGAATGACGGCTTCTATGAACAGTTGGATGGCGTCGCGATGGGAAGTCCTCTCAGCCCTGTGGTTGCAAATTTCTATATGGAGAAATTTGAAGAGTTGGCAATTTCATCTGCGCCTCTCAAGCCGAAGTGTTGGTTACGGTATGTGGACGACACTTTCGTGGTCTGGAGCCATGGGGACGAGGAGTTGGAGCGATTCCTTGGACATCTGAATGCTGTGCACCCGCGCATACAGTTTACGATGGAGCGTGAGAGGGATGAACAATTGGCTTTTCTGGATGTGCTGGTCCTAAAAAGGACCGATGGCAGCTTGGGACATAAAGTTTATAGGAAGCCAACGCACACCGACAGATATCTGCATAAAGCCTCCAATCATCATCCTAGGCAGAAGAGGGCGGTGCTGAAGACTCTGGTAGACCGGGCAAAAAGAATCTGTGAGCCCCAGTATCTCGAAGATGAGTTTCGGCATCTCGAGGAAGCACTGCAGTCCAACGGCTATTCTGCTGCGGAGGTTAGGAGAGCTGCCCGGCCGAGAAGATCTGGTAGGCTGGACGAGTCGGTGTCGCCTGAGGTTGTTGGCTCTGCTGTCTTGCCCTACATCCGTGGCGTGACTGACCGCATCGGGAAGTTGCTGAGTAAGCGGGGCGTCAGGACGATCTTCAAGCCAACCAAAAAGATCCAACAGTTCCTGCGACCGGTGAAAGACGCCAGGGATCCACTCTCGTCGTGCGGGGTGTACAGTATTCCTTGTACGTGTGGCCAGGTCTACATAGGCACCACGAAGCGTAGTGTCCGGACGCGCCTCTCTGAACACCGGAGATATTGCCGTCTGGGCCAGCCGGAAAAGTCCGCAGTTGCTGAACACGCTCTTTCCCACGACGATCACCGGGTGATGTTTGATGAAGCCTGCGTGTTGTCTTCTGTCCGGGGTTACTTCACTCGCCTACATCTGGAGTCCATCCATATTCATAAGAATGCGTCTGTCGCTATGAACCGCCGATTTTTGCATTGAATAGTGGGGCGTCTTTGCACCCGTGGCTTATTGCAGCTTCCGGGACGTGCCCGATGGCTGCCAGAAGAAAACAGTGCTGGACTTTCAAAAGAAGGTGGCCTAAAATATTCGGGAGGGACACGCCAACCAGTTAACTGAGAAGGCGGCGGAAATTTTTTCAATTTTTGTTATGTATAGGTTCCGGGTCATGGTAACACTGCCACCGGGCGCGGGGCGAACGGCAGATGCCGAACGCGCCCGGCCCGGCATGCAGGCGCCTTGTAGCGCCGGACGTTCCCCGCGAGGCAGGGATCCGCCGTGTCTTTGGCATCGGTAACAACGCCAAGCAGTCTGAAAATCAACTTACTTGGGGAAGGTATCTGACTGGGTTGGATGGTAACAAGGAGATAGAATTGCTCGGGAACCTAAATTAGAGCAAACAGAATTACGGGGGGTCGTCTAAGATCGCCCGAGGGCGTTTAACACGTATAGCGGGAGGTGGTTCAGACGTGCTGATAGATCGGAGATAAGGAAAGGAGGAGGTCGCTGCAGAAGCAAAAAGAGTTTCGGCAAGCGACCGGACAAAATCGGCAAGGGTAGGAACTCGAAGGCCTCCACGAATGACATCATTTCTCACAAACCATGGAGACCCCGACAAGGATCTGAGGGTACGGGCCTGGAAAGCTTCCAGCCTACACTTGTTAGTGGTCGACACAAGCGACCACCATTCGGGAGCAGCATAGGTCAATATTGACCGGAGAAACAAAAGATAGATAGTAACTTTAGTGCGCAAAGCCAGGCGGTTGCGGCACGAGAGCATGGGAAATATTTTGGCTCGGACGCCTCGAGCTTTGTTGAGGGTAGCAGTCACGTGGCCGTTGAAGCTAAGGCGCTGGTCTAGCCGAACGCCCAAATACTTCACCGACTTTTGCCAGGCGATAGGCCTCCCTTCGAGGGAGAGGGCCTGGCATCGGGAAGTGGACTTGCTGGTGAAACAGATCGCCTCGGATTTCTCCGCGTTGATCAGCACCCGCCACTTCCTTAGCCAGGCCGGAAGCAGATTCAACTGACGCTGCAGCTTTGAACACGCAATTCGCGGGGACAGGGAGCTGCAGTAATACATTGCGTCGTCAGCGAATAGAGATAACGTGACTCCAGGAATAACAGGCAGGTCGTTCGTGTACACTAGGTACAGAACGGGGCCGAGGACAGATCCCTGCGGAACGCCAGCGGCGACGGGTCGAACTGATGAACAGGACCCTTCGACGCTAACCCTGAAGGTACGATCACTGAGGTATGACCGCAAGAAATGCACAATGGACGGTGGGATGGGGGAGTGAGCAAGTTTGTAGAGAAGACCTTCGTGCCAGACTTTGTCGAAGGCCTTACTCACGTCCAACAAGACAGCGCCCGTAGACTCTCTCTTGTTGGCGGCGTCGGACAATGCTGTGACAACTCGGACGAGTTGTAAAGTTGTCGAGTGCTCTCTACGGAACCCGAACTGTTCGCTCCGAATAAAATTATCCAGCAGCGGCCAGATGCGGGCGAGTAGGAGACGCTCAAACACCTTTGAGATTACTGGCAACAATGATATGGGGCGATAGCTGCCTGCAAGCATTCGAGGCTTGCCGGGCTTGGGTATCATGCTGATGTTGGCATTTTTCCACAGGCGGGGGAAGTATTGCAGCCGGAGACTGGAGTTGAACAGATCCAGGACCAATTCAACGCCCGAGGCCGGGAGATGTTGCAAAGCTGCGGCCCCGATCCGATCAGGACCAGGGGCGCGACGTCGGTTTAGTCGACAGATAGACGAAACTAGTTCGTCCCTGTCGAAGAGAGCGGGAGGGTCAGGTGGAGGGCGGGAAAAATAACCAGATAGGAAGTCTCGAACCACTACCGAGAAGGCAGGGTCCGAGACGCCTCCATGAACGGTAAATTGAGTCTCCACGCAGTCGGCGAAGACCTCTGCCTTGCCTTCCGGTGAAGAAACAATGCCGTTCGGGGTGTTAAGCGGGTTGCGAGTACGCTTCTCGCGGGTAAGGCGACCCGTCGCTCTCCAGACGGAGGCTGGGTCGACTTCAAGGGACTCAAGGTATGAGTCCCACTGATCAGAGTTTACGTCCCGCAAAAGTTGCTGGACGTAAAGAGACTGGGCCTGAAACCGTCGTTTGACGGCGGGATCTCGGGTTCGTTGCCATCTGCGGCGGAGCTTGCGCCGAAGCCAGATGGCGTGGAGAACTTCCGGTTGAAGGGCCGATTTACGATTCACCTCTACGTTGTATGTGTGTCGATCCATGACACCTTGGACCAACTCCTGAAGATGAGTGGCACGGAGATCCAGATCGTCACGAGTGGCGATCGGGTCCGCTGGGACAGATGGTAACCTTCGAGACAGCTCGTCGTGATAGGAGCGCCAGTTGACCCTCCTAGCAGGACCAGCGGGAAGTCGGGGTGAAGCCGACACATCTCGAACAGTTATTAGTAGGGGATTGTGATCAGACGAGAGGTCTGACACTGACGAGACCTGGATGTTATGGGCCACGTTCCTGACTACAACTACATCAAGAACGTCCGGTCGGTGACCGGCATAGTGGAAGTGGGTAGGATCATCAGGGCCGATGACGTGCGTATCCGGGTCGTCTAGGACGAACCGGCGGAGTGATCTGCCGTAGGCGTTGGTAGCCCTACTGTTCCAAGAAGGATGTTTGGCGTTGAAGTCGCCGGCTGCAATCGTCGAGATTGGGTGGTCGAGGAGAGCGTTCCACTCCTCAGGCGGGGGCGGTGGGCTCAGACCAGGCCGGAGATACGCGGAAACAATGCGCAACTCCGAGCCGCCTGCGTCCACTGCCACCGCGCAACCTTCGATGAGTCGAGTAGTGAGAGGGGGTAGTGGCCTATGGGATATCCGCCTGTGGACCAGAATCGCCGTACCCCCTTTCGGGGGTTGGCGCGGCTGTCGGGGACGATCCTGACGATAACAAGTGTAAGAAGGAAGTGAGAATCGATGGTAGGGGGCTAGATGGGTTTCGGAGAGAAGCACGACATCAACGTCGTACTCCACGACGAAAGCCGCCAGCTCAGATCGGCGAGAGGACACGCCATCAGCGTTCCAAGCGACGATCCGCAGGGACCTAGCCATTGAGGGGGAGGAGAGGGAAGAGAGCAGAGAGGGATTGGAAAACTAACATCAGTACTGTCGTGGTGTCAGGAGCAGACCTGATGCTGTCAACAAGTTGAGTGGCCCAAGCCGTCAGGGGGTCCGCTGGAGCCCGAGAAAATTCCCGGGACCCGCGCGGACGTTCCTGAGGAACTTCGGCCAGGACTACAGATGGCGCTGGGTTGGCGGACTGAACTTTGGTCTGCTCACGCGGAGGTTGGGAGATGACAGGGGCGGGAAGATCCCGCTGAGGTTGGGCAGGTCGAGCCTGCTGATGGCGTCGGCCGGGAGTCCGGCGACGCGAGCGCTTTTTGGTGCCCTTTCGGGCGGAAACAGGTTTTGATGATGTCGTAGCAGCGACAGCTGCATAGGAAGGGCCGGGCGCTCCGGCAGGCGCCGGGAGTGGAGCCGTCACAGGCGCCGCCGGAGCGACGCCTGCAGGCGGGACTGAGACCGCGGGAGCGACAGGAGTCGCTGCCGGGGCCTTGACAGATGTTCCGGAGAGAGGGGGGAAGACCTCTCGCCGATTAGGGGCCGGGCCAGCTACACGACGCTGCGCGCCAGGGCGCGCAGATCGCTGCTGTCTTTCCGCTTCGATGTACTTGATACATCCCCGGTAACTAGCCGGATGGGCGCCCTTACAGTTGCAGCAGTACGGGACAAAACCCGGCACACGAGGCTTATCACAGCCACGGTGAGGGTCGCCGCACCGCACGCAACGTGGGGGCGCATGGCAGAACAGGGATGAGTGCCCGAAGCCCTGGCAGTTGAAACACTGGGCAGGGCCTGGGCGCGGGTCAAATGATCTGACTGTCACCCGCAGGTGAAGAAGTGTTTGGAGGCCATAGACCTCCTCGAAATTTCCAGTCTTAAGCAATTTAACTAGAAAAGTATTGACGGGATGTTTGGAGTCCCCTTTGCCAGCGTGCAAAACCGACGCGGCTGTTGGCGTATAGCCAAGAGACGTCAGCTCCTGCACGATAGCATCGGAGGGAGTATGATAGGGAATACCCTGGATAACAATTTTAACCTCACGCTCCTCAGGGAGAGCGAAGGTATGAAAGGAAATATTCCGCGCTGACAGAAAGTGCTGAACAGCGCGGAAGTCAACAATGGTTTTGACGACCAGCTTCAGCGATTTGCCGGAGCATTTCGCTTCCACGGACGTCGAAGGAAGGGCGGAACGAAGGTTGGCCAAAAGCTGGGTATAATTCCTATTATCGGGGATGATAATAGGAGGAAACTTGAGGGTAGAAGGGTCAGGCTTAGTGGAAGAAGATGCAAGATTGACAGACTGCCGGCCGCTGTTACCTGAATCAGCGACCTGGTTTGGTGAGGCGGGAGACTGACTGGCGGCGAGCTTGCGCTTGCGTTTGGCGCGCTTGCCATTCACAAGCGAAAACTCTTCATCTCCCGACCCAGCACTCCCCATTTGCACGTCAGAAATATCACTGTCACTGCCACTTTCACAATTATCGCGGGGGAGAGGTGAAGAGAGAGGAGCAGAACCGCAAGCTCCCAGGAGAGAGCTTAACGGTTCCGGCAAAGGTAGATCGGCATTTGACGCCATTTCGGAAGCCCGAAATGGACGTCAAAGGTGGTTAAAGGAGTATGAACACACCAGCACTGATTAAACTAACTGACAGGCACTGACACACGTACTCACCAGAAGCCGCACAGCACACGAACACAAAAACGGCCGCGCACTACACTGCACTAAAGATACTGCCAATAACTCACTAGTTTAGAAGATTTCACAAAAATAATTAAGTAGAGCACAAGCTCAACACTATTACTTCACTTGAGGAAAAAATCACTTTGAAATATGCACAAATAACTGATAAACCACTTGGCAAAAACGCCATGCAAACGGACACAGCCTACCCTGGCAACAGCTAGAGGTAGACTCTGAACCGCCGAGGAGAAAGCATCTCCTTAAATAGTGTCTGGCATGGTCTATTTTCCATGGCCAATCAGAATCAAGAATGATGAGCTGGCTTCTCATTGGTCCGCGCGATACACCTGAAGCGGCCAAAAAGCTATAAATAGAGGATTCGTAGCCGTAACTCACTGTTGCTTGTTCCCAGTACATTGGGGACGTGTTCGGCGTACATCTATTCGAACAAGTTTTGCTACTGAAGATGGCCACCGGTGGTGCGGCCGAAACGTATAGCGCCAATGCATCAAGCAATCGACCACGGCCTTTCAGCCCGGAAGTTTTATCCAATCATATTGACACCGGCCGTGAAAGCCTACGTACTGTCTCCTTATAGTTCATTTATCCAAAGAAAATTTCAATAAAGAGGTAGATATTATAAAAGCCATAGCACAAAATAACGGTTATGATGAAGAATAATTGACTCTTTAATTTAAAAAAAAAAAAGAGAAGAAAATTACTTTAAAAGAATTTTATTCCATAGAGCCAGATCAGCGTAACAAACAATTTCACTTAACAAATTACATTCCGTGTATAACAGATAAGATTAATAATAGGTTAAAAAACCATGGTCTTAACATGGTATCAGTAAACAAACGTAATCTTTTTTCACTACTAGTCAATAATAAAGAAAAATCTAACACACTGGAGAAAAATGGAGTTTATGAAATACACTGTGCAGAATGCGATGCTATTCATATCGGACAATGTGGCCGTGCTCTAAAACATCGCATTTCTGAACATAAGAAGGCGATTTTAACCAATACATCTAATACAGGTTTTGCAGATCATTGCTTACAACACAATCACTTCATAGACACAAAAAACATAACACTACTCCACAACATACAAAAAGGTAAAAAAATTGATTTGTTAGAAATTTTAGAAATTAAAAAAGCAATAAAAAATACAAAAATTTAACCAATGAACAGACTGAATTTTGTGTATCCCCTTCATTAAAATCTGTTATTTAGTTCAGTTAATTTTATATTTTGCATTCATGATTGTATTTAGTTTTTAAAGACACCTGACCTTCCCTTGTCTCTTGCACCCCCTCACCGTCACAACACAGATGTTCCAGATACGCCCTAAACAGATGTTCACCACCTACACTCCACTAACATCCTGTGTTCAGAAATTTCATTCACTCGCCTCTTTGACAATGGCTTAGTTAGTCGAAACAGCTGTCAGAGTTTATTAAAAAAAAAAAAAAAAATTGTGGAACTTACCAAGTGTTTTTATATATTTTACAAAACCTTTGTTTAATATGTTTCACCAAGTGCCCAACGAGTCATCAATTAACTCTAATTTAGGCCTATTTGTCTTTTTGTTCTTCGTTATAAATGGAGTCGTCAAAATTACATTTCGCACACAGAATTTAATTAACCTTAAAAAAATCATCTATTATTGTTTGTTTAGTAATTTTGTATCTTTAGATATCAAAACAGTTTTATATTATTACTAGCAGCCTTCGCACGGGAATATTTGTATATGATTGTTGTGGTAACTGTCGAGTTGGTAAATTGCTAATGGTACATCTATATTAATAATATTCTTATATTGAAAGTTATGAATATCCAAAAAGTGAGAAGCAATAGATCCATCATTCATGTTTCCTCGATATGTAAAATCAAAATTTGATAATTTAGTAGATATTTACAAACACGCAGTAACACAATTAGATAAAATGTTTATTCGTATAGAATAATACAAATAATGAATACATAAGTATATTGATATGAGTTAGTCGAAATCTTACGTGCTAAGTCAGTCTTAAGCTTTTTGGTAGAATCCCTATATATGTAAATGTATCACAGTCCAGTATACTCAGTTTTTATACACATTTTTACATCAGAGCCTCGCTATAAACTACATTTTTCGTTCTGCCTTTATCAGAGCAAATAAAGAGCTCGCTGCTTCTGCTTACTCGAGAACATGCCACATACAGTTGTCCGTGAGAAAAGCAAGCAGCTCTTAAATCCACACCAGCTGTACGTAAAGTTTGCCCTTGTGACTTATTGATAGTCATTGCAAAGCATAAATTAACCGGAAACTGAAATCTTTTAAATTGGAATGGAAAGTTATTGGGTATGATTGGAATTCTTGGGATAAATACTGTTTCTCCTTTGCCGCAGCCTGTTAAGATTATCGCTTCGATGATATGGTTTTTTAGCGACCTAACTTTCAATCGTGTTTCATTGCATAACTGTGGTGGCTTCAGATTTCTCATGAGTATAATTGGAACACCTAGTTTTAATTTCAATCTGTGAGCTGGTAATCCTGATGCAAATAAAGTATTAGCTAAACTTTCTGAATAAAAAATAACAACTCTGAACACTAACATCGAAATTCATATAGGAGACAAAATAGTGATTTAAAATAATTATGTTAAATGTAAAATAAGAATTAATTATTACGTAATGTGTAAAATAATTATTGTGTTGTTGACAAACAAACTTAATCGAAATAAATAAATAAAATAAAACTTCCAGGAACTTACCTGCGATCTTTTCGCTTACTTACCTTTCATAAAAACAGCCATCAGAAGTCCAGAGTCGCCACGATGTTTTAGGCTATACATCGAAACCTTTACACTCTACCTTAATAAAACAAAAGGGATAATTTTGCAATCTGACTACCCCCAATAATTCAGAAGAAGTCCGGGAACGTTAGACGAATCTTTCAGCACAGAACACTAGGAAGTGGTTACGACGAAATAACTACACTAACACATGTTTATAGAAGAATGAACCCTTTTTATTTATTCTATCATTGATTATTATTTTTTCTTTATATTTATAATTTTTTAATAATTCTATTCCAATAAAATTTTATAGACTATTACTAAATCTTTCTAGGTGAGCCAGTACTTTTTATAACCCACACACACACACACACTCACTCAATTTACATTTATTTTTGAGAACTTCCTATTTAATTAACGAGCTCATTATGAATTATAATGTTTTGGCCAAATGAAACTGTCTTTACTCTTGTTACCTATTTGCGTTATATCCAAATGTTGTACACGATATTGTCCGGAACTATTTTCACTAATCACTCTCCACTCCGACCACAGTTTATCGTTACCTTACGTCAGTTACTCGTCACTTTATTATTTAATAAGTTTTGCACATTTTATAATACTTGGTAGGCCTACTTTTATATATTTTCGGCCTACCAAGAACTCGTCCGAGGTTGTTAGACGACTGTACAGGTTGAAGGCTTGTAGAGAACTGCTGCGTGACGACTGACTGTATGTGATGGTTGCCTAACCGCCCAGGTGTTAGGCATAGCCGTCAACGTATTCTGTATTGCTTTTAGGAATGTAGTCCGTGCCGTTTTTTGTGTGAACGTTGGCCGAGGTGTGCGCCCTTACACATTCTCAGACGGTTTAATTGCTTTGGTGCCTCGTACGGCTGGTTATGCATGAACTACAAGGTGTTCCAAAAGTCGAAATTTCGTGATCAAAACGTTCAGCTTGGGTTGGTTACAAATTTTTTACAATTATTTTGAAATTAAACTAAACCTCTTCGTTTGTACCGTTACAGTGTGTTGTATGAAGATCTAATTACAAGAATTTGAAGCTTCTACAATAGATGTAAAATTTTTGTAAGAACATCCAATTTAAAATCACAGGAGATTTCAACTTCGGCAGGAGTCCTCCAAGGTGATGTTCTTAGTCCACTACTTTTCATAATACTAATGGATGATGTAATACAAAGCTGCAAGGCCAGAATTACAGGATTCCATGTTGGGAATTGGAGGCTTCGGCCCATTTGGGCGGGGGCTATTGCGTATGCAGATGATGTAGCCTTACGTTACAGATGAAGGACTCCAAGGGAACGTTTGGGTGGAGGAGCTGGAAAGAAGAGGATAGAAAGTAAGTTTGGCACAGACGAAGACAATGACTGTTGCCAAAGACCCAGTTCACCACAGGATTACTTCAAAGGGAACCATCTGGAACATGTGCAAGATTTCTAATATTTAGGCTCTATAATAAGATCACATGGTAAAATCAATTCGGAAATTAATCCAAGAATAAGCAGTGGCTCAAGACTTGTCCATGCACTAAAGATCGCGTTCATTGATAAGGCAAAAATTTCGAAGAAGGTTAAGATGCCCATTTTCAAAAACACGTATGTGCCAATTCTTATTTGTGGGGATGAAATCTGGGCTTTAACTGAGAAGCATCTAAACTCTCTACAAGCTATGGAGATGATATACCTCAGGAAGGTTGAAGGAAAGAGAAGAAGAAATCGAATCAGAAACACTATTATGAGAGTGTGTCTTAAGACAGTACCTTTAAAGATCAAATTAAGAAAACACAGTTGTGCTGATTTGGACACGTTCAGAGATGGAAGGGTATAGACTTCCAAAACAACTGTATGAAACAAGAATTGCTGGGAGAAGACGCAGGGGCCGGAGAGGAGTGACTTGGGAGGACAATGTGAGGTGCTCGTTGCCGGGGCTGGGAGTACAGTGGAATGAAGCCAAGACCCTGCCCTCCCATAGACCACTGTGGCGAGATTTTTTAAGTTTAACCATTATCTTGTACAGCCTTATATGTTAATGTAAGCTACAATATTTATTAGATTAGATAATTTGAAAGAAAAATATATTATAAAGGTAGAACAACTAGGAACGTAAACTATGCTTACCTCGTAATTTGTGTTATTCCCCCTGGTCCCATAGGTTTTATTTCGGTACACACTGGGATTTGGCTAAGCCTGCGTTTCTTATGGACAGTATAACTTTTCAGTCTCAAGAGATAAGTTGACGGAAATAAAAATCCATGGCTTTAAATTAACTTAACTGATATTACAGTTTAGGTAAATCAGTAAAACTCTTTGTTGAAATCATGAAGTGAGTGAAGTCTAAAATTCTGAAAAAGAATTGTTGCCTTTTCCAGCTCAGAAATGTTTGTAATAACTATACTGTATTTTTGAAACTGGATATACTGTAACTGACTATACTTATAGACCAGTACTTTTATATATATTAATTGATGACTCGTTGGGAACTTGGTGAAACATATTAATACAAAGATTTTTAAAAATATATAAACACTTGGTATGTTTCACAATTTTTATTTAACTCTCACAGCTGTTTCGACTTCTTAAGCCATTGCCAAAGAGATAAGTCAACACTAAACAGAGGATGTAAGGGTGGTAGTGGACATCTGTTTAGAGCGTGTATCAGAACATGTGTGAGGTGTGAAGATGGGGGGGTTGCGGGACCTAAGGGAAGGTCAAGTGTGTGTAAAAACTAAATATAATCTGAATGCAAATTATAAAATTAACTAAACTAAATAACATCGTTTAATAAAAGGGATACAGAGAATTCAGTTTGTTCATTAGTTAAATTTTTGTTATTTTTTATTGCTTTTTTAATTTCTAGAATTTCTAACAAATCCGTTTTTTTACCTTTTTGTGTGTTGTGGAGTAGTGTTATATTTTTTGTGTCTCTGAAGTGATTGTGTTGTTAGCAATGATCTGCAAAACCTGTATTGGCTGTATCGGTTAAAATCGCCTTCTTATGTTCAGAAATGCGATGTTTAAAAACATGGCGGAGGGTGGATTTTCCAGAGTATCTGATCTGCCACCTGTGGTACTAGATCCAAATGTTTTGTACATCTCATGGTTTCTACGTAATTAATAAATTAGAAAAAATAGAGATAAATAAATAATGAAAAAGAAAGACACCCTAGCTCTCAAGTACTCTAATAGCGTCGGGGTCGGAGAGAACAAGAGAAACTAGACAGGAAGGATTAAAATAAGGGATGTCACCCTCAAGTTGAAGCAAAGTGAGAATCCAACTAGGGAACATCGGGATTGCCAAACAAGATATGGACCCCTGATATAACGACAACTGAGATTACAATTTACAGCATAATTAATTTAATATTTATAAATTATATATGCATCAAGAAATATACTGTAGCATAAGTGTTTAAATGTACAGTATTCAGTTCTATTTATCAGGATGTCTTAGTGTACGTAATGCGAAATGTACGAGGTTTTTATCAAAACGTTCATGAAGTTCTTGTTTATTTTAAAAATGATGTCTTCATTCATCGACACTTATACTGCCCCTTCAAAGTAGTGTCAGTTGAATGTAACACGTTTTAGTGAACCGTTTTTCAGTCTTCAGAATATTTCAAGGATGCACTTTTCGGTGCAGCCTTGAGCTCGCTAAGGGGTTTTCGTTTTACGTCTTCAACAGTCGCGAAACGTCGTCCTTTCGTAGAAATTATCACTATTGGGAGGAGGAATGATCGTGTTGGGACACATCTCATCTGGTGAATACGGCAGTTACCGTGTCATCATTATGACGTGACGTTTTCTTTTGCCCAGCCTGGCAAAATTCTTAACACACAATGAGAAGCGTCCGGACGTGTTATTAGGCTGCGATTTTCATACATTATTATTCAGTAATCGGAACGTTTTCTACGAGTAGCTTTATACAAATGGCGTAAAATGTCCGAATAGTACTCTTTATTAACCACAGCCCATAGCGATGAAATTTCGTGGAAGCCAAAAACTCATTTACGGCAGCCTTTGAAGCTTTTAAACCGCTTGTTCACGCACAGCAGTCTCGCCAGATGCCTTCTAAACACGTTTATCAGGACAGAGCAGTTTATCTCACAGTTTGTAAAAAGTTTAATCTATTTTATTCAATTTTGCATTGTATAATGACAAAAAATCGCCTATTACACGTAAGGATGACTAACTGAATTAGCTGTAAAATCTAAACTACGCATTAAATGGGGCTAAAATTGTAGACGATGTCACTAACGTGTGTACCAGCATGACATAAAAAAGTTTTTTAATCGGACAACACTCGTAGCGGTGGAAATTGCAAAATTGTCCGAACTTTTTAAACAAACCTCGTAATCATGCTTTATGGAATGATAACTCACTGTACTCGAAGGCAGATCTTCGAGTATCCACCTGTACCCGAAGGCATCCACCAAGACGAATATATAAAATATTTTTTGAGACCGATGAATGAGTGAGATAAGCTAGAGTAAGTGCAGTTTACGTGAACAACCCGATGACCAAGTGAGCCGTTTTGTGGTATTAAAGTCTGAAATACTAACCACAATACTGTATCTTACTGCCACTTCGTAACTGAATCGGCCGCCTAAAAATGTCTGATATCGCACCCTGATTCTAATAACTTATTTTCAGAGTACGCCAAACCATAGACTTGTCAGACGTGCTCCGCGTTACTACTGACGATCACAACGACGGCAAGAGGCAGAAGAAGAAGAAAAACGACAGGACGAGAAACGCAAACAGGAAAGAGAAGAGAGAGAAGAACGACAATGCTGGAACCAGAAGAAAGACAGAAAAAACTAATTTTGTAATCTGAAGGACGACAAGCAGATGAACGTAAGCTGAAGCTTAATCGAATACAGGGCCGAAAAACGCACCTTGAATCTATGGTGTGCTTGCGAATTGAACACGTGACCACTAGGTTACAAGCAATGCCGTATCATACACAGTGATCTACTAAGCCCCAAAACTCTATTAGTATAATTCATTTTTCTACCTTGATGAGCGAGTTCCTCTTACGTATAACTTGTCTTGACTATATGTAGGCTACCTTACGTGTGCTTCACAAAGATAAGTATCACAAAGTTACTTAATCACACGTTTTATTTTACATTTACTAATTAGCCAAACGTTGTCAAAATAATAAACATAAATTTGCAGATATTCACAATATTCGTCTAATAAAAATTAGACAAAAAGACAATATAAATATATGAGAGAATGTCAATACATACAAACACAATAAAATTAGTCGTTAATTAAATAACAAATTCAAATAGAAACATAAATTATTCAAAATTTTATGCTAGTTAAAATATCTAAATAGACTAATTTTCATTTACTTATTTAACCCCAGTACTCGTGGGAACAAAATTCAAAGTTCTCGATATAATTCTCGTGTTAAAAACTCTCGTCCAGAAAAAAGCCCTCCTCGGATGGTGAAGAGAAGGAGACATTCTCTTCGGTTGATAAGGAAAGATTCTTGACATCGTCTACGCCGGTTCTATCCACTATGCCGGCTGTGTTACAGTATGTGGTTGCGAAACGGAAGGAAGGTGACTTAACAAAAGTCAGTCCCTGCCTTGACCAGCAGTACAGGAAATCAGAACAGCCGCAGGTGGACTATTTATCCAGGCCCTAAACTATCAACAGGGTTCGAGGTTCCATAAACTGCAGATGATAGGGGACATAGAGGCATAAGTCGTTCCGCGTACCACCCTGACCACCACAAAGGCGTGTTAGTGTGGAAGGACCTGCTGAACTGCTCAGAGGAAAGCACACAAGGCGTCATCGCATGTCGGAGACTAACGGTGCGGATCGATGGACAGACGCTCCCATCTACGTCCCACGTTCCATCCTTCAACAGAAAAACTTTACCGGAAAAAGTGAGAGCAGGAATTCAAAGGCTGAGTGTGAGAACATTCATTCCTCAGCCGATGCAATGTTTTCAGTGCTTGCGTTTCGGGCACACTGCATCAAGATTTGCTCGAGTGAAGAGATTATTTTGTGGGACGACGTGTAGTGACGATCCCTGTGTTAAACCAATGAAATGTGTCAATTGCGGTGGTCAACATTCGTCTATATCCCGCAATTTCCCTGTCTATAAGCATGAGATGGCTATTCAGGAAGTAGGCTACGAACCTTGAAAACTCATATGCTCAGCCAACCAGGGCAAAATCAGCTATGCACAGGCTGTAAAATCAACAGCGTCACCAGCCCATATTGTAAAAAAGATTACCTGCGGTAACCCGTTTCATCGAGCGTTACGTTTCTGAGTTGTATAAAAAAACAGAAATCCATAAAGGTATTACGGCTGATACGGACACGCAAACGGTGCAAAAGGATAGTGTTGACGGGTCTACCAGCAGACCCATAGCCTACTTCGTTGGCAAGAAGCGCGGGCATAAACATTGTGAACGCACCTGCAGCCATCTCCTGTGGGGTCGAGAAGGTGAGGGGATTCCGCGTCCATCGCCCTGTCCTCCCAGATACACTAGGGAGGATTGTTAAAAATCGGAGATAAGACCAGGAGAAGAGATTCGGTTTGGAGTTCAGCTTGAATGCCGGCGCAGCGGCCTCACCGACCTCGGTGACGTGGCGGAACTCGGCAATCTAAAAAAAAAACATAGAAAGGCTAGCCAAAAGGGAAGCCATGGTAATAAGCACAGTCCGTAGCGACTGATTCTTCAACGTCCAGCATGGAAAACATCATTCCGTGGAACATCAACGGTTGCACTTCGCATTATTGCGAATTGAAAATGCCCTGTTCTGATAACAACGCGTACGTCAAAGAGCGTTATACGCACGCCGAAACAATTGGACGTGGACCGTGCTAATTGGACAGCCTTCGAGATTGCTTGTGCACCTACGAACGTCTGTGGAAATATAGGAAAAGGGATTCACAGTTCCAAAGCCAGTATCACCTCAGCAGCTACGGTGTATATCCCGTGGATAGGTGGTCGTTCATCGAGACCACCGGTACCGTGGTAGAACAACGCTGTGAAAGATACAATAAGAGAGAAGCTACGGGCCCTAAACAGGTAAAAACCAGCGCCGACCGGAAATAATCGCATCGATTTTAAGCGACTTCGAGCCGCCGCTTGCAAAACAATATTCGATGTAAAACGGTCGAGCTGGAAACCTACGTCTCGACCATAACATGGTCGGACTCAGTGACAGAAGTATGGAATCAGAACAGAGCAATTGCTGGCACTTCAGTCTTTAAGCCAGTCACAAACCAGAGCACGATGGTGAATTGATTTGCAACTCTGATGAAATTGCTGACATCTTGGCTACTAGATATAGGCTACAGGTCAGTAGTACAGAAAGTTACCCTCTGAATTTTTTTCTCAAGGAAAGAAGACTTCGAACACGACTTTGACTTCAAAAGTGAAGGGTACAGGAGCTATAACGTGCACGATGAGGGAATCACAGTCCGCTGTCCGGACTGACGGCGACACTGCGGCGGGTCCGGACGACATTCCTTAAAGCACCATATGTCTAATGGCGGGTAGGTAAGGCTACATGACTGGCACTCTAAAACGTCATATGGGCGCAAGGGGAATATCCAAATCCATGGAAGGAGGAGACTGTCATTCGGCTTCTGAAGTCCGGAAAGGATTTCTTGAAAACTGGAAAATGTCGTCCAGAATCGTTGAGGTTCTGACTAGGAACGTTATTGGAGAGGATGGTAAACAGACACCCGGATCACCTGGTATATGGTCAGACCATTCTACTACTGTTTAACTGGTTTATCTGGAGAATGCAGTTAAGAATAGTTTCATCACAAACAAACTTATGGTTACAATATTCTTCGATTTGAAAAAGAGTTCAATGAAACGTGAAGATTTAACAGCATTCAACAACTATGTGGTTTTCAGTTCAGAAGTGATATGCTTAAATTTATCTTCAGCTTTCTCACAGACACGAATTCCCGTATTCGGGTCGGACAATCACTGTCGGCCCTTCAAGGATTGGAAAGTGGCGTACCTCAGGATACCCGTTGAGCGGCATGCTTTTTACTATCGTCATCAGCGGGATCTTTGAGGCATAGGATCGCCAATTGGGAAGTGCTTTTATGTTGACGATCTTGCACTGTTCCACTGGGCCAAAGGAACGACGATGGTAAAGCATGAAATGCAAAACGCTATAGACACGTCGGTAGTAAATGCTAACAGCACAGGCGTTTCCTTTTCGGCAACGAAGGCGATCTCTGCCCACTTCTGTCGAAAGCATGGGTGGCACCCGGAGCCTACGTAACCGCAGACTGTATGCCTATCGTTAAATTTCTGAACCTATCTTTCGACAGATAATTAACCTGGAATGCACATGTGGATGACCTGGCTGCGAGGTGCAAATCTTCTTTAAACGCAATCAGGTGAATCTCCCATATGACCTGGGGAGCAGATAGAGAAATTTTGTTCCGCCTGTACGCCGTGCTAGGTTTATCCAAAATGGATTACGGATGCGTGGTGTACTTTTCAGCCCGGAGGTCGTAATTGAAAAAGCTGAATTCCGTCCACAACGCAGGGGTGCGCTATGCCGCAGGGGCGTTCCGCAGTATTCCTGCACAAAGCTTAGGCCTATATTGTAAAGCAGGAATGGCGTGCTTAGATCTGCGACGTCAAATGCTCTTGCTGACATAGGTGGCAAAAATGTTAGCACTACCCAACTACAAAAACTAGGCGAACACCAGACTTGATAGGGTATACGACCACCATTTGACGTTCACCAGACCAGGCGGCATTCGAGCGCTCGAAATAGCCCACATTTAGGAGCCGATGGTCCAAGCGTACGTTCCGTGTAAAGTGCCTCCCTGGCTGCATCCCAAACGAAATTGCCTTTTGTATGTCGCCAGTAGAAGCAAGAGATTGTGCCACCCAGCTGAACAGAAACTCCTGTTTAGATCAGTCCTTGTGGAATACGTAGAGGAACACACCACTGTGACGATTTCATTAATTAAAAATAAAATAATTAATAAATAGGTAATATAAAAGCTGAGAAATTTTAAATTTTAATAAAATCGCACATTTAAACTAAATTTTATCGCTATCATAAAATTATAATAATATTTAATAAAGAGTTTTAATAATAAAATAAAAAGGAATGCGAGTGTACAGATAGGGAAACCCTTGTTAATTAACCCTGCATAGACATGCGCTAACCGGAATTACCTTGAATACCGACCCCTAAACAAACTAATAATCCTTGTAAATTTGATATTAATTAAATAAATAAACAAGACCACAGTAGTGTACTATAATAAAGTCTGTAATTAAGAATATCTTTGGATAATTAAAAGGTCAAACTTTAAGCATTTAAATAGAGGATATATGTGGAACTATTTTGTTGCGACGCGTAACCTCCGCGCGATTAACTGACCCTTCCTACATTGTATAGAGTCGAGATGAAGCGCTCACGTAGAAGACACACGCTTGAACCATGTCTCCGCGAAGGACAAAATATTTTTATTTAGAAGACCGGTACAACAATGTGTAGCTAAAGTATTGGCAAAATTAGTGTGGTAGTAAGTCTAAATGTTAAAAAACCGAAATGCATAAATAAATGTGTAAGGGATGACATCTCATTTATTTAATTGGTATGTTGTTTTAAATAATATGGTACGTGCTACCCAAAAGTGAGAACTATTATAAACAATAATGTGAAGTGCGATTCTGCAACAAACTAGAACAGTTACGGCACTTATACTACTAACGATGTTTAACTACGAGACTTCTGAGAACCTCCAAGCTACTTCATCATGAACTAACCACTTCAAGAACTTCAACAGGAAAGTTAACTCCACTTATGATCAACCGCAGACGAACACCGTAAGGACCAAGGACCCTGACTACGAGTAAACTGATGGATATGGCAGGTGACACGGAGACTTGTTCTCCGTGATTAATTAAAATTCTAACCAATGAATTGTTAAAGACAGTTGAAATAAATAAATAGAAAGGCTTTAAAGATAACCACGTTATAAGATGTAATATGTTATAGAATTCAAAATATTTGTAATAACGAATAATGCTGTTGTATATGTATAGTTTCACTGATCCAAATTCTTAGATTAAGTCCATTCTTCAAATGGCCCCCCCAAAATAGTATTTATAGAATATAAATAAGCGAGCTTAACTCATAAATAAGTTTAAGGTCCCGGATCCGTGGATAATCCTAGCACAAATAAATCCATATGTTTTGGCCCCAGTTTTTTACCAAAATCTGTTATAAATTGTAATCTTTTATTTAGAAAACATTATATGGGAATATTTATGTAGAGCTGATATAGTAATGATTTAGTAAAGAGATGTCGTTACTTTACACTAAAACTGTGAGTGAATAAATCATCAGAGCCCCATGTAAAGGTTCCTTTAGTAATAACTACAGCTGGTTTAATTAATTAATAATTAAAAGTTGATTACAAGTATGGCAGCCCGTGCAATTGATCAGAGGTAAGTATGCACAGGTTCCCAGTGTTATAGCTGTGAACCTATAATGTGACACGCTATAAGATGCGCAACTCTGCTTTGTAAAAAACAATTAAATAATTTTATTATTAACATGCGCCAGCTTGTGTTGTTTAATAAGTAATTGTGTAATATTGTGACACCCTGTTGATCTATTCACTCATGTACTTTAGTATGTGTCTAAAATAAAAAAAAAATAAAAATGATAATTATTATTATAGTGGTATAGTAAATAGGTAACTTTAATTGTGAATTAGATATAGGAATTTACAGAATGTTAACTTAGCGCCACAGGTATACGAAACAACATCAGGTACGTGCTTGTCAAAAATTTCATTCATCAACGTGTCGGTTTGTAAACAAAATCAGACCGGTTAAATTCTTGTCCACGCCTGTGTAAAACTGTCATAGTTACCTCCCGCAAGTTGAGTTAGACAATATGCAACCCTCTTCGATTGTTCTATTGTTATAAGAAGCGTGTATCACCCTGTGTTTAGTAACCGAGAATTCCCACTTCGTTGAATGTATATTGACGCCTGTGTGAGATTTCTCTTACTCTGAAATTTCTCTCTCTCACTACCAATGTAAATTTTAAATGTGAACTTTAATCGTTTATGTGCGAAAACAAGAAAGAGTAGTATAGAATTTAATGCGAATAGTAGAATAGTATTTATAGCCACTCACATTTCAAAAATGGCTGTATTTAACCCCGATCTATTATTAAAAGATGAACTGTGCTACGAAGCTATTTTACGCGGTGTATATCACGCGAACGTAACAGTGTCTGAATTGCGCAAGACATTACGCGAAAGCAGATCAGATATACCCTCGCAGTTAGATAGATTACGTGAACTCGATTATGACAGCGAACGAGAAACCTGTTATGCGAAGTATAGGGAACTGACGTTGTTATCTCAAAATATTCACGACGAAAAATCACCTACTGTAATATTGCGCGTCACGCAACGAATGGAACACTTAACCTGGCGGTTGAACAATTTATTGAACTGGCCCGACGTCACCGTAATCCCTCCCGATGTGCAAAAATTTGCGGATGAGGCATTACACCAATTACCCATAATTATCAACGAATTGCGACGAAAGTCAGACTCATCTAGAATGGAAGAAATTGAGCACTCCTTACAAAAATTATATATTTCCCCGGTTCAATCCCCTACTTTAGAACGCCCTCCCTCCACCTCAAACCACGAATCACCCACCGTATCGAAGATACAACCGACTCATGAACAGCTAGCTAGTAGAGAATTAAATACCCTAACGATATCAGAACCCCCACAGCCTAGTGGTCACCATACTCGCACCAGTCGATATGCGATTACGACGCCTAACGCAGCAACGAATCCTTCGAAATGTATACCAAATGTAAATTTTAATGTAGACCTCTACGGAAAGATTACCCACCCAGTAGAGAAAATTATTAATGAAATTCCCTACACCGATGGCTTAAGTATTACGAAACTGTTAAATTTCATCAGATACCTCCTGCAAATAAAAGATCTACAGCAACTGAACGATTGGCAAATCCTGGAAGTAATCCTACCCAAATGTAAACCACCATTACGAGATCGTGTACTGGAATCATTAAACTCGACTCTTCCAGTAGAAAAACTTCATACTACCATAATAAAACATTTTATCCCCACGGGAATTTACGAGGAGATTAAAAGAAATACCGTACTTCGAGTACAAGGAACCTATGAAAGACTGGCCCACTATATTGCAGACATCAGAGAATCTACACGACTACTGCAAGTCGACTGGAGTGAGAAACAATTGGTCGATACTATTCTAGTAGGCTTATCTCCTGAAGAACGCTCCCGATTAGCACTAATAAATAGGCCCCACACTTTCGCTGATCTAGAACAATGTAGTATTCACTCTTCAAATGTATGGTACGCAGATCAGAACAGACATGCATCGCTATCCACAACACAACATAGAAAGGAAACGCAAGCCCTGGTCACAGATGCAAGAACTCATCGAGAAAGACGATCATTTCGTCGACCCACCAATTTTCATGACCATGGTAAGTCCAAGGAGCCTCAACCTCGACAGGAAACCAGTGAGACTTACCCCACGTAAAGAAAATGTATGCTATAACTGCGGGAAACCTGGACACATCAGTAGAAACTGTAAACGGAAACAGTACTATCAGAAAACCACTTATCAAAAAAAACATGTAAGGCAGGGAGATCCGAAATCCTGTGTCTTCCGCAGCATCGTGAAAACAGGTAAACCCCTGAGAGACAACAAATTAAAACAAAATAATAATAACAAAAGAAAATTAGACCCCTATGTTAGAAAATT
Organism: Magicicada septendecula; assembly: GCA_034769895.1. NCBI lineage: Eukaryota > Metazoa > Arthropoda > Insecta > Hemiptera > Cicadidae > Magicicada > Magicicada septendecula. The sequence goes on from CM068376.1 coordinate 103,833,975, forward strand.
TATTGATAAATGTAACGCTATTAATAAATGTGATTTCAGTAAGTGTCAATTACCGTATATACAAGTTGACCTCGGTGTTACATCCACCCTCGGATTAATTGATTCCGGATCAACGCAAAGTTTAATTAGTCAAGAGCTAGCCAATAAATTATTTAAACACAACTTAGTTAAACGCCGTCAATCAGTGAATATTAGATGCGCAACAGCTAATAAACAAAATTTAATGATAAAACTTATCATCACGTTTAAAGTAAAAATTAAAAATCTAACGTGGTATTTTCCAATGTTGGTATGCGACGAGTTAGGACCCGAGTTAATATTGGGAGCTGATTTTATCAGTAAAACAGGAATAATTCTAGATATTCACGATAAGAAATTTTATTTTGGATTCGATCGTTCACAAAAATATAATTTGGATGATAATGCAAATAACATAAAAAGTACTGGAACTACTTCTACACATCTAGAACATCACGAATCTGAATTAGGTCATCTGGAAAGTAAAGATAGACGGAACATGCAGACCCCAAAGTTAGGACTGACGGACCTGATAGAGTACAAAATCAATTTGAGCGACAATAAAGTAATACGTTTAGCCCCATACAAGTTATCACCTCCAAAAATGGAAGTAATGAGGAACCAAATTAACAAATTGTTAGAACAAGGAGTCATCGAACCCTCTACTTCTTCTTATTCATCACCCGCGTTTTTAGTACCCAAAAGTAACGACAAACATAGATTAGTTGTGGACTACAGGCAACTAAATAAACGGATAGAATTTGAATCTATACCGCTTCCCGACATCCACAGTGCTTTTCATTATTTTACGAAAGCAAAAATTTTTACCATCATGGATCTAAACCAGGCATTTCACCAGATACCTCTCTCGGAAGAATCAAAACGTCTAACCGCATTTGCCGTCCCTTTCAACCTGTACCAATTTACGAGGGTACCCTTTGGTATATCCCAAGGTAGTTCTGTATGTAGCAGATTATTAGAAAAATTATTTCATGATATAAAATTTAAATATGTGTATCACTACTTAGATGACATCGTTATCTACAGCGAATCAATTGACCAACATCTTAAACATCTACGTATAGTACTATCCCGGTTGGAGAAAGCTGGATTAACTGTAAACCCCAGTAAAGTAAATTTTGCTGTGACACAATTTTCATTTTTAGGTCACATAGTAAAAGCCAACGGAAAGGTAAGCATAGACCCCGAGCGAACCCGTGCTAAAAGAGAATTTTTACCACCCCGGGATGCGAAAGGAATAGCCCGATTTTTGGGAATGATAAATTATTTCCACAAGTATATCCCACATCTAGCCAAAATTGTAGCACCTCTGAATGCTTTAAGAAAGAAGGGAGTTAAATTTGAGTGGAATGTGCAACACCAAACTGCATTCGAGAAACTGAAAAAAGCATCATATCACCCCCAGTACTACAATTAGCCGATTTTACAAAACCGTTTGTAGTGCAGACAGACAGTTCAAGTGTAGCCCTAGGTGCAGTAATATATCAGGAAGTAGATAACTCTAGACTACCTATTAGTTACGCATCACGCACCCTGACCGATCAAGAGAAGAAATACTCCGCATACGAATTAGAATGTTTAGCTATCGTTTTCGCTTTTGAGAAGTTCAAACCCTTTTTAGAACATAAAGAGTTTCTGTTAGAAACAGATAATCAAGCATTATCTTGGCTACTAAATCACCCAAAACAGTTAGGTCGTATCGGAAGATGGGTATTAAGATTAAATTGTTTCAAATTTAAAGTACAACATATTAGAGGCACCCAAAACGTAGTTGCCGATACACTGTCACGTATGTTCCAGCCGACTAGTAAAACATACGAAAACAAGGAGAGTAGAGAAACGCCGATTATCAATACTTTAATTACCAATTTTCCCCTTGCATTTACGGACTTAGCCCAGTATCAACAACAAGACCCCCGTTTAAGACCAATTATTGAACAACTCGATAAAGGAAATAAGTCAGAAAAATACATATTGAGTAAGAGAGTATTATGTTATAGAATAGCAAACGGAAAATATTTACGAATAATAGCCCCGGATATTATTAAACCTATGCTTATGGAATACTACCACTCTTCAACCATTGGAGCACATATGGGAATAAATAAAACCATACATCGAATTCGTAAAGAATATCACTGGGAAAATATGAACAGTGAGATAGCTAATTTCGTGAAAATGTGTAAGTTGTGTGCACTCAGCAAACCAGCGAGAAACAGCCAAATAAGTCAATTAATCTCAGAAATTCCTGCTACCCCGTTCCCCAAAATTTATTTAGATTTTTCAGGACCCTACCCGCGTTCTAAATCGGGAAATACAATGCTACTAATTTGCGTAGATTCTTTCAGCAAATTTGTCTGGATGTACCCCATGCGGCGAGCATTGGCTTCAACCACAGTAAGTATATTACAGAATAGGTTATTTAAAGAGTTTGGTACTCCCGTACATCTAGTGTCGGATAACGGACCCCAGTTTAAGTCAGAGGAATTCAGGAACATGTGTTTTAAATTAGGAATAGACCACATTACCACTACAGAGTATCGTCCGCAAGGTAATGTAGCTGAAAGGTATTTGCGAAACCTAAAATCTGCTTTGATAGCCTACCATGCAAACGGCCATACGTCTTGGGACCAGAACCTATCCTGGATACAATTCGCCTTTAATTCAACCTATCATGAAGGACATAAGTCTACCCCATTCAAATTATTGTTCCAATACAAACCTAACCACCCATTATCCACTAAGTGGAAAATACATGTGTTGCTACCACTTGAAATTAGGGATAAAAATATAAAGAAAATCTGGAATGAAGCTCGCGTTAATTTACGAGCAAACTTAGCGAAATCAAGGAAATATCACGAGCGAAATAATAATAACAATGAAGTAAAGTACCAAATCGGTGACTTAGTAATGTATAAAACACACCCTACGAGTAGTGCAATCGATAAGACAACCTCGAAGCTATCATACCGATGGTGCGGTCCTTATCAAATTCACAAATACTTAACTCCAGTAACTGTAGCCCTGTACGAACCCTCTACTCAAAAATATGTACGAAGAACACATATTTCGCAGATAAAGCGTTATCACAAAGAAGGAAATGGTAGAGTGCAAGCAAAATAAATGTAGTAAAAAGGTATATGTTTTGTACCAACTGCTAAAGAGTACTTGAGTAACAATTGGCTACCTAATCGTATAAATAGGTACGAGGCCTGATCAACCTTGAATCCTATTCATCGAAAGTAGAACAAAGTGAGAAGTCAGCTGACATCGAATATAAGTAATAATTAAGTAATAAATTACTTAAAGAGTAATTCTATAACAAGAGTAACTCACAAACTAAAGAAAAATCCGGTAGTAGTCGTAAGTAGTAGATTTAAGAAGAATTTAGTATGTTTACAATATATTTTATAATGTGTGAATTTTATGTAGTATAAGAATTAGTCTGTAGGGTATTATATATATATATATATATATATATATATATATATTGCGACAGTACAAATAAGTGATGTACTGAGCATGGAATATAAAAAATTTAAATTTACCTAATAAACTGTAAATAATTAATAATATATTAGAAATAAGCATGTTAGGGATTGCAAGCTTGACTCAGACAAAAATATGAACAGGTGTTTCGACCTGAATCGACGTGCACACACACACAAATGTAACTGAAAGTGTGTACACCAGTATTTTGCTAGTGTGTGTGAACGCAGGTCTCTGCAGGCGAGTTTGCCACCCCAAGATGAATAATTGCACAATTACTGGTTTTCCGTAATTATTCATAAACTATAATTAAGAATTAAAATCCAAAACCACAATAAAATGTAATAAAATTTACTAAATACTGTGTACGAAAACCACGCGAAAGTGACACACCGTACGAGTGTAATAGTGAAATAACTGTGTACAAATCGAAAGGGTTAAGTTGCAATGTCCAAAATTACAGTGAACATGTGTTGTAAAAATAGTTATAAGATAAGTATAAGAGTATACTTACAGGACTCTGCAATTCGCAGAAATATAAAAAATAGCGAATTTGACAAAGAGTGGGGGAACTGAATCCAGAGACAGTTTCTAACATGTCGATTTCGTACCACTGCAGGTGTCGACCAAGACATGGGTATAAATAGGACACGCAAGCTACAGTGGTTCTCTTTCTTGGATCATCCACGGTGCAGCGGGAGCTTATGCCCGTCAGCACGGCGTATTTATTTTTGTTGTAAACAGTTTAAATTTGCCAGTTACGTACAAATATGTAACTAAGCTGTAAAGACAATCATTTTAATTAATAACAGCACTACTTAAGAAGATCCATTAACGTCAGAAACAGCACGAGGAGAGTTCCAGAGAATGATTCGACACTAGACAAGAGAGTGATACGACGCTGGACAAGAGGAGAGTTCCAGAGAGAGATTCGACGCTCAACAAGAGGAGTGTTCCAGAGAGAGAGAGTGATACGACGCTGGACAAGAGGAGAAGAGAGACAGCCGACGCTGGAGGCGAGACGAGGACGAATATCGATGGATCAAAAAATGATCGAGTATGATTGACGACAATAAGGTGATAAACAACTTATTTATATCTTAATCATACAAAGAACTCAAAGACAATTAAAGACATTTCTATTTTATTTAAAAGTAAGAGCAACGTTTCTTGTAAAGTAGAATTAAAATTATAGATGTTTTAGAAATACGATTAACGTAACAAGAGCTCAAATTAATGTGATATAAAATGATTACAAAGCATTTAAATGTAAACAATTAGTATTTGAGAAAACAGTACTGAGAAACAAAAGATAAATTCAATAACTATTAATAGTTTTGAGTACATTACAATATAGAAAAAGAGATTTAAATATTGATATTTTGAGAGACATTAATTGATTGGGTAGTCTGAAAATGAGATTTTTCTTTTATACAATAATTAGTAGAATAGAATATTTAGTCAGTAAGGATGTATATAGCTTAAGCCTTACGGCATAACAACAAATAATAACGAATGTTTTAAATCGAAGTCAGTGCCATGTGCACATTTTTTAATAGTATCAAATAAATTTGAATTACCGTTTCAAGTTACATAGAGTTCTTATTGCAGATACACCTGAAACCCAATTTAAATGTTATATTGTTACGTAATTTGTCAATCTTGAACGTGAGACCGGTCACGCCTATTTTATGTATATGTAACGTTGCATAAATTTGGCGCTCCAAGATCGTGGGGCTCCACAAATTTAAATTATATTAAATTTGCAATTTGTTACGTTACATAAATTTGTCGCCCTGGACGTGGGGCACGACATGCCTAAATTTACGTACAAAAATTTGTTACATAAATTGTAGCCCATGAACGTATGGCCCGATCCCCATCATTTAACTATTAAAATTTTTATGTAGCTAAATGGTTGCTCTAAAAGATAAAGAGTGTGTTAAATGAAAAATGTATAATATGTAATTATTATTTATATTAAACAGTAACTGAATGTAATGTTAATTGTTGTGTAATCACACAGCTGGCGCCCACGAATAATATTATTTGTCTATGTAACAGGTGTAACTGTAATGAGTATTGATAATAACTATTAATAAAAATAAAAAAATAAATAAATAAGTAGGGAACGGTTATCAATAATAATTGTTAAAGAATTACTAATAAATATATATTTTAATAATTATTCAACATGGCAGAACCAGGAGGGTTGAATTTAGAAGCATTTAAAAATTCGATACTCGCCATGATGGACGAATTAGTCATAAAACAAACCGAAAAATTTAAAGAGGAATTGAAAGAGGAGAATGTCAAACAATTAAGAAAAATAGATGAAATAAATACAAAACAAACAGAAAGTTTAGAAAATAAATTAGAGCTACAGTCCGAAAATTTTAGACAGGACACCATAAAAATTACAGAGAGTCTAGAAGAGTTAAAAATTGATAATATTGAAATAAAACAAAGTATAATTGACAGTAATGCGCAGTTAACCGAAAAAATTAGTGACACCAACATACGTAGTGATACTCTAGAGAATAATTTTAAACAAGCCTTACATGAACAAGTTGTACGGATTGAAAATAAACAAAAAAAATTACGTCTCGAGTGGAGAAAAGATTTAAAAGAAACGCATAAACAAATAAATGATACTTGAACTACTATCACGCGAGAACAGGATGATAAAATCCAAACTATTAATAATGTATCCCAAGTAAATACCAGTAAACTTAAAGAAATAGAAACACGTACTGTAGTTATTGAGAATAAAATTGAAGAAACTACGAAAGACCGTTCGGGAGACGTATCACATATGAAAGAAGAGATTCAAGAGGAAATGAACCAGCTACGAAGCGAGTTAAGAAGACGACAGAACCAAATGACCCTATTTCCGACACCAACGGAAGAAAGGAGCAGACTTAAGTTCTCAGGTGGTAAAGGGGAGAACAGTATGGAATTCCTAGCAAGAGTAGAGAAGGAAATAGAAAAAATTGGGAGTGGAATAAATGACGACGAGAAGATAGACTTCGTCACGCGATATCTTAGAGATTCAGCCAGCCAATGGTACTCTATTATTAGAGATAACGTTAGTACATATCAGCAGTTTCGTGAGGCATTCGAGAACCGATACTGGAATCTACATACCCAACGACAAGTACGGGATCAACTCGAATATGGAAAGTTCAATGCACAAGGACAGCAGAGTATTGAACAATACACAATTACGCAAATAGAACGTGTAAAGCATCTCAAACCTAAATTCTCAGAATATGAAATTGTTTCAAAATTATCTTACCATTTTCAGCGAGATATCCAGTTAGCAGTTTATACACAAGGGATTAAAACCATAGAAGAATTTTTAATCCTTGTAACACAGTCGGAGAATATCAATAAAGGTAAGAACACACAATACTGGGAACAAAAACACGCAAATCATCACCATAATTATCACAGAGATGACAAGAAAGCAATACAAAACACTACACCGCACCGTGATAATTATAAAATAAATTATTCGCCACCAATATACAACACTACAACACGCACAGCTAAAGAAACTGAACAAAATAATACAGCTAGACGACAAGGAGACGTTATATGGTCATCCAATCGTAAACAGTTTTCAAAACCAGCTGACAAACGCGTTGCCGCAGTACGAGGGTACAACGAAAAAAAATTGAAGAGAGAAAGCCAAGGAATGAATGAGACAGAGACTGTAACATTCCACAGCCGACCGTCTACATCAAAGGCGTCACAATGACTGAATAAACGGAAGCAAAATTATAAAATAAACAACATATACCCCTGCGATATTAGGGAAGACTTATTAAGCACCGAACAGGATATAAAGCGAGACGCGCAGCAAACACAATACCCTATTGTGACTGTGAACATAAACAGGTGTAAAATACGGATGCTAGTTGATACCGGCAGCCAGCTGTCTGTTCTTAACGCTGCATGGGTTCAACGCAACAAGAAATATTTTAAAAATACTGCAATTTTGCCCGTAAATAATTTAAATATTACAACAGCTACCAATAAAAAAGAAAGAGTTAAACAACAAGCATATGTAACTCTAACATATAAAAATCTAGAATTAGAACACCCTATGATAATTATGCATAAATTGATTTATGATGGAATTTTAGGTAGCGATATACTAAATACAATAAATGCTAAGATTAATATTAATGATAATATAATTGTGTGTAATTATAAAAATGTTCAATATGAAGTAAACATGAACAGCGAGGAAGAAGAGTGCAAGGTAAGTGAAACACCTATTACTTTGTACAAGCCACAAATACAATATGGTCCAACTCGACATGTGAATGCGGTAGATGAAGGGATGACGACACAGGAAGAAGAGAAACTGCACGAATTAATAGAAGAATATAGTGATGTATTTAGTGAAGTACCGACGCAGACGACAGTATACGAACACTCTATAGTTGTGTCAGACCCTACAAAAGTCATTAGGAAGACATACCCTATCCCAATGCGATATGAGGAAGAGGTTGAACTCGAAATTCGGCGTATGATCGAAAGTGGAGTCATAGAGCGACCGAACAGCAACTTCCTGAATCCTCTAGTGGTAGTGAAGAAGAAAAATGGAGAGATACGTCTATGCCTTGACATGAGGGAGCTGAACAGTATTGTAATAAAGGAGTATGACTGTGCACCAACTGCGGACGAATTATTTACTAAGTGTGAAGGAGCAAGGTATCTGACGAAGCTAGATTTACGCTCAAGTTTCTGGCAGATTCCAATTCGTGAAGAGAATAGAAAGTACACCGCTTTCCTGTATAAAAATAAATGCTACCAACACAGGGTAGTACCCTTCGGATTAAGCACGAGTTTGGCAGCCATCGTAAAGTGTCTAGAAAGAGCCCTAGGACCTGAAGTGGAACCCTACACCATGATATTTGTAGATGATATCTTAGTTGTATCTAAAACGTTAGATGAACATATAAAACATCTAAGCACGATATTCCACAAGTTTTGGCAAGCAAACATATCCCTTAACCTAGACAAATGTGAATTTATCAAAACCTCTATCCAATTCCTAGGTCACATTATTTTATCCTCTGGTATTCAACCCAATCCTATCAAAATTTCCAGCATAACTAATTTCCTATACCCGGAAATCTCAAGGAGTTAAGAGCATTCTTAGGACTCACAGGATACTACAGAAGATTCTCACCGTTATATGCAAGATATACGCAACCGCTTCTAGAGCTGACGAAGAAAGAAAAAAAATGGAAGTGGGAGAAGAAACATCAAGATGCCTTTAACCAAGTGAAAGAGTTGTTCATCGAAAATATTATGTTACATCATCCTCAACGAGAAGGAAAATTCGTAATATACTCCGATGCTAGTGACTACGCAGTAGGAAGTGTACTATATCAACAAGATACTATGGGAGAGCACCGAGTTATTGCCTACGCTAGTAGAGTCTTCAAAGGAGCTGAAAAACACTACTCCACATCAGAAAAAGAAATACTTGCTATAGTATACGCTCTTAAGCAATTCAGATATTATGTTTATGGTACTCATTTTGAGATACATACTGACCACCAAGCATTATCATTTTTATTGAAATACAAAATAACAAATGCCCGATTATTAAGATGGATTTTAGCCATTAGCGAATACTCATTTACCATTAAATACTGTAAAGGTAAAAATAATATTATAGCGGATACACTAAGCCGATACATCAAAGAAGAATGTGAAGAAGTTTATGTGAGTGAAAAGAAAGAAGTACGATTGTTATCAATTAAATTCAAAGAGAATGATGAAGTAAAACAAATGCTGAAAAACTTAGCACATCAACAAGATTTGGATGTGACGATAAGGGAGATGAAGGACCAAGAACATCTACCAAATCATTATAAGGTACTAAATGGAATTCTTTTCAGGTTAGTAAGACAAGACTGGAAGATAGTACTAACGAATGACATGCTACAAAAATTAATTCAACCAGCACATGAGAGTTTATCACATGCTGCCGCTCTGAAATGTTATTTGAGTCTACGAGAAGATTTTACGATTAATAATATGTATCGAAAGATAAAGAAGAAAGTAAAGAAGTGTTATGAGTGTCAAACGGCGAAAGGGCCAAATTTACACACATATGTAGGAATGCAGAGTATACAGAAGGAGAACAAAGGAGAGCTAATTGCAGTGGATTTTCTGGGACCATTACCACGATCAAGTCGAAGTGTGAAGCACATATTGGTATGTATCGATGTGTTTTCCAAGGCAGTCCGACTGTACCCAATTATGCGATCCACAACCAAAGTTGTTCTAAATATACTACTGCAGAAATATATTCCGTTATATGGAAAAATGAAGAAGGTACTCAGTGATCAAGGTGTACAATTCCAAAGTGAAAAATAGGAGAGGAAGTTAAGGGAAAATGGAATACAACCAGTACTCACATCCATAAGACATCCTCAAGGAAACCTTGCTGAGAGAGTTAACAAAGAATTAGGTAAATATTTACGAATATATTGCCATGATCAACACAATAAATGGGCAGAATATTTACCATTTCTTGAAAAAGCCATTAACGAAAATTATAGTGAAGCAACAGGATACACTCCAATGGAATTAGAAGAAGATAAGAAGCCAAACAGATTTTGGACTAAGTATATAAACAAACCTAATAACCAAAATGTACCTGTACCAATAAGTGTGAAAATTGGATACGCAAGGCAACGGATAATAGAAAGGGGTAACAAGAGAGTAGAGAGATTTAATCTAACTCACAAGCTACAACAATTCAACGTGGGAGAAAGTATACTACTCAAAGCAAATCCAGTGGGAAAACGGAGTGATAATACGGCGAAGAAATTCTTCAGACTTTATAATGGACCGTATACGTTAAGACAGCGAGTAGGACAGAACACTTTCATCGTATATGATGAGATACAGAAGAAAGAAATTGGTAAATTCCACGCAACGTCATTTAGGGAGTTCTACACATGAAAACAACGAGGTCAATGAAACCAGTCAGATCAGCTGTTTGTTGAAGCCACCCTACTACAAGGTCACGAGCAGTGAGCGTGTAAAGAGGGGAGGGAAGACATTTATATACACTCCAATTAAGGGTGAAATAACGAATATTATTCTTTATTATTTGTTACATTTTTTTGCAAATAATAATAATAAATAAATTTAAAAAAAATTATAATAAATAAATTTATTAAATTTTTTTTTGTTACCAAGCAGAGGAATAATGCGACAGTACAAATAAGTGATGTACTGAGCATGGAATATAAAAAATTTAAATTTACCTAATAAACTGTAAATAATTAATAATATATTAGAAATAAGCATGTTAGGGATTGCAAGCTTGACTCAGACAAAAATATGAACAGGTGTTTCGACCTGAATCGACGTGCACACACACACACAAATGTAACTGAAAGTGTGTACACCAGTATTTTGCTAGTGTGTGTGAACGCAGGTCTCTGGAGGCGAGTTTGCCACCCCAAGATGAATAATTGCACAATTACTGTTTTTCCGTAATTATTCATAAACTATAATTAAGAATTAAAATCCAAAACCACAATAAAATGTAATAAAATTTACTAAATACTGTGTACGAAAACCACGCGAAAGTGACACACCGTACGAGTGTAATAGTGAAATAACTGTGTACAAATCGAAAGGGTTAAGTTGCAATGTCCAAAATTACAGTGAACATGTGTTGTAAAAATAGTTATAAGATAAGTATAAGAGTATACTTACAGGACTCTGCAATTCGCAGAAATATAAAAAATAGCGAAATTGACAAAGAGTGGGGGAACTGAATCCAGAGACAGTTTCTAACATGTCGATTTCGTACCACTGCAGGTGTCGACCAAGACATGGGTATAAATAGGACACGCAAGCTACAGTGGTTCTCTTTCTTGAATCATCCACGGTGCAGCGGGAGCTTATGCCCGTCAGCACGGCGTATTTATTTTTGTTGTAAACAGTTTAAATTTGCCAGTTACGTACAAATATGTAACTAAGCTGTAAAGACAATCATTTTAATTAATAACAGCACTACTTAAGAAGATCCATTAACGTCAGAAACAGCACGAGGAGAGTTCCAGAGAATGATTCGACACTAGACAAGAGAGTGATACGACGCTGGACAAGAGGAGAGTTCCAGAGAGAGATACGACGCTGGACAAGGGGAGTGTTCCAGAGAGAGTGTGATACGACGCTGGACAAGAGGAGAAGAGAGACAGCCGACGCTGGTGGCGAGACGAGGACGAATACCGATGGATCAAAAAATGATCGAGTATGATTGACGACAATAAGGTGATAAACAACTTATTTATATCTTAATCATACAAAGAACTGAAAGACAATTAAAGACATTTCTATTTTATTTAAAAGTAAGAGCAATGTTTCTTGTAAAGTAGAATTAAAATTATAGATGTTTTAGAAATACGATTAACGTAACAAGAGCTTAAATTAATATGATATAAAATGATTACAAAGCATTTAAATGAAAACAATTAGTATTTGAGAAAACAGTACTGAAAAACAAAAGATAAATTCAATAACTATTAATAATTTTGAGTACATTACAATACAGAAAAAGAGATTTAAATATTGATATTTTGAGACACATTAATTGATTGAGTAGTCTGAAAATGAGATTTTTCTTTTATACAATAATTAGTAGAATAGAATATTTAGTCAGTAAGGATGTATATAGCTTAAGCCTTACGGCATAACAACAAATAATAACGAATGTTTTAAATCGAAGTCAGTGCCATGTGCACATTTTTTAATAGTATCAAATAAATTTTAATTACCGTTTCAAGTTACATAGAGTTCTTATTGCAGATACACCTGAAACCCAATTTAAATGTCATATTGTTACGTAATTTGTCAATCTTGAACGTGAGACCGGTCATGCCTATTTTATGTATATGTAACGTTGCATAAATTTGGCGCTCCAAGATCGTGGGGCTCCACAAATTTAAATTATATTAAATTTGCAATTTGTTACGTTGAAAAAATATATATATATATATATATATATATTGTAGCATAACAAAATTATCACGCTAAACATTTAACTTAATGCAACATAAATAAAGAAGAAAAGTTCCATAGTGAGTGAGAAGAATGAATTGTTTTGAGGATTAAACTGGAAACTGTATATTAAGCCAATAAAATGTTAATAAGAATGAAAAATAACAAAGAAAACCATTGATCAAAATAACTTACTATGTAAAAACCCAATAAACCAGCAGTATACCCAGTAGATTGGGGAAGCAGTAAAAAGGGAAAGACAAGAAAAAGGAAATAAAAGGGTGAAAACAATATTAATAATGGAAATTGATAAGGTCAAGAAGCAGAGAAGCCACAAGACCAGAAATTACTAATATAATAATGAAGAAAGGACAAAATAGGTCAAGATTCCTACAAAGAGCCTAGAAACAGGAAGAGCTATTCCAAAAAATGTTAATAATGGAATACATACCATTGAACAAAATTAAAGCCAATATATTTAGACCCAGTAACTCAAGTTACAAGATACAATCCAAAGAAAACCGAATTGTAAACTAGTTATAAGTATGATATGTGAAAAATTATTTAAAAGGACTACCATTAGTGTAGACAATAATAAGTGACACACTATAATAAAGTATAGTGTAAGAAATAGAAATCTATTAAAAAGACTACCATCAGTGTAGGGAAATATTATATAAAAAATAAAAGACAGTCTAATGACTAAGGTCAATTTTAATAATAAAAGTGTTTTAAAAAATTAGGTAATATAAGATTGTAATAGGTATAAGGCGTTTTTATTTTATTGAGTTACCAAGACAGTTATAGTAATTGAAAGAGACAGTTAATAACTGAAGGTGTCATTAGTTATAAGATGTTTTTATTTTTTATTTCATTGTGTTACCAAAATAATTATAGTGAACACAAGAGACAGTTAATAACTGAAGGTGTCATTAATTATAAGATGTTTTTATTTTTATTTCATTGTGTTACCAAAATAATTATAGTGAACACTAGAGACAGTTAATAACTGAAGGTGTCATTAGTTATAAGATATTTTCATTTCATTATATTACCAAAATAGTTATAGTGAACACAAGAGACAGTTGATAACTGAAAGTGTTATTAGGCATAAGATGTTTTTGTTATGTTTAAGTGATATAAAAAAAAGGTTAGTAGATATAAGATATTCTGTTGTATTTTGAAATCATGTTATTTAATTTTCAAGTTTGTAAAGCAGAGAGGCAAGTAGGAAATAGAAATGTAATAATTTTATTCAAAACTCTAAACCGTATGAAAGATACAAAGCAGATTAGCTAAGACACCACTTTAGAAAACACAGACCAGTAATGTAAACCCAAAACTATCTATCAGAGAATCAAACTACATAATAGGGGATAGAATTCAATACATACAACACAGAAATTGAAAATGTAATTAATACAGATACAATTAATAACGAATAGAATGACAAAGGAAAGAAAATTAACTTCCTTTGGAAACAATTAATACTAGGCCTATAATGGTAATCAAATCAGACTAAACAGTAAATTAATCAATATTGAAGTGTTTTAACAACAAAATTATTAACAACAAAGATAATCACGGAGTTATTAAGATTATTCCATGGAAATATTATCAGAAAAAAACACTTAAAAACCATTTAAACACTAAATTTGTACAAAATATGAGGCCTACAATAATTATAAAAAATTGTAATTTTTGGGCTTAAATGAACTTGAAACAAACCCAGCTATATGTCCAACTATGTAAAATTAATTAATCAATATTGCTGAGTAGTTAGATTTTTGTAAAATTAAGAAATATTTGAAATACAGTAAAAAATAAGAAAACTTATTATGTATATTTAGATGATGAACCAAATCTGAGACATGTACTTTTATAATTAAACAATATAAAGAGGAAAAATACATATCACAGATTACCCTAAAACGACGACGTTCAGATTTTAGTCTATTGTTAATCGTGAAGACGACTAGTTGAGAATGTACTAACAGATTACCGAAAAAGAATAAGTTTGTGTAAAACCGAGTGTGGTTATGAAGAGTGTAACAGAGGTTAACTAAAAATGAAAATAACATTAACTATTAATATTTAACACCTCACTAATTCCAAACAACAGTAATAACACCATCAAACACAAGCACAAGAAATCAACGGCCATTTTGAGAAGCTTTTGGACCATATTAGTAGAACACGAATACACATATTTGAACACCGGACACTTCACTAGTAACCCATCACGAAACGACATCGCAGGAGAAGAGAGGACACTCACCATATTCCTGGACCAACACTACTTCGCAGAGAAGGGAATATTCATTTATTTCTGCGGGAGAAGCCCAACCAGTTCCAGCAGTTCATAGCAGCTAAAATCGAGGTGACGGCGGCCATCCTTGATTTCCGAACCAGCAAGAGACACAGCCAACTTGAAGGGAGTGACGTCATTTCGACGAATGGTTCGATATTAATTTTCATAATTGACAATTTAAATAATAATATTGTTTTATTTCAGCCATAATAATTTAGTTTAAGAATATCTGTAAGAATGTATCTTGTTCCTTGCCCTCTGACCATTTCGACTCGCTAAAAGAACCATAAGTAATTAACCTTGTAAAAAATATATTTTGTTAATCTTGTTCGCTACCGACTGGAGCAAATATCAGCCAATGCCTTGGCCATGCGCAGTCTGAATGGCGCATAATTTTAAATGTCAATAAATGAACATCATTATTCAGTTACAAGAGTTGTATTTATTTGTATAATGAATGTTAACTATTTTTTTCTAACAAAAATAATTTACAGTGCTAGAATAAATATCTGAGAAAAGTACACACACAATTAATTAATTATTAATTAATTAATTAAATTAACCAATTAAACAAAAAACTAAATATTAGTAAAAATTTCATAACTTACAAAATTTTATTTTATTATCAATCAATCACACTTTATTATAAAACATAATTTATATTTTATTTATTCCTTGTAATTGGTGAATCCAAAGTGGAGCTGTATCATCGGCGAGTTCAACACCGAGATTCAGACAACATAATTCTTACTATCTTTAAGGAGACTAATCTTGTGTGACTAATAACAATATTTATATCTTTATATCTATTTATTGTATATTTGTAATATTATTTTATATTACAAATTGGCGCCCAACGTGGGGCTTTAAATAGGAGGTAATAGAGTTATAAAATAAGGACGATTGTCCAATTTCCTATTTTTAGCTCGGCAGCGGTCAATAGGTCAGAAGAAGGAGCGAGATGCACAGGAGAGCTACATCAAGGAAAAGGGCTGTGGAGGCCGAGCAGGAGGTAGACATGGAAGATAAAGAGGCGACACTAGTGGAAGATGTGGAGTCGATGTTACCGCCAGCAGAACCAAACAAGCCTGCACCACAGAAGGAACAGCCAGAGAAATCCACCACAAAGGAAGATACAAAATTTGATCAAATGATGGAGATGTTACTCAGAGAATTTAAAACGACGAAGGAGGAATTAAGAGAAAACAGTAAGAAGATAGAGGAGAAGATGGAAGAAAATAGTAAGGAAATGAAGAATGATAACCAACGATTGAAGGAAGAATTGGGTAATAAAATTGGAGATACCAGTAAGAAGATGGAGGAGAAGATGGAAGCAAACAGTAAGAAGATAGAAGAGAAGATGGAAGAAAATATTCAGAAAATTGAGGAGAAAATGGAGGAAATAAAGACTGACAATAAACAGTCGAAGGAGGAATTAACCCAGATAAGCCAAAAACTGGAATAAACCAACAAGAGGATGGAAGAAACAAGTCAAAAAATAGAAAGCAATAATCAGCAATTGAGAGAAGAATTGAAGGAGACGAACCAAGAGAACATGAACCGGTTAGACGGAAGAATGGAAATATTGAAGGAAGAATAGAGCCAGAAAATAGCTGAAAACAATGAAACAATCAGCAAGAAGGTAGAAGAGGAAATAACGGTAATCGAACAAAGGGTTACTAGAGCTGACGAAATATGGAGTCAAACCGAACGAGAAGTACAGAGTATCAAGACAGAAATAAACACTAAGGTTAACAACATTGAAGAAACGACTAGGAAGACATTGGAGGAAAGACTAAAGGAACACGTGAAGACTGGGAGCGAGTGCAGGACCGATTCACAGAAAAATGTGACGGCATTGAAGCTACTGTGACCAGTATCAACAGTCAGGTGCGACAGAACCAGACAGACATAGACCTGTTCCATTGTCGACCGACAAGCATTACCAGTTGTCCTAACAACGAGAATCGTGAAGGAATTAACTTCAGGTTTTATAAAAACAAACCGATGGAGTTCCTAGCCAGAATCGAAGAGTACTTCACCAAACACAGAGGCAATCGCTAGAGGGAGAATAAAGAAGTACTTGACGAATCGTTCAAGGAGATAGCAGATAATTGGTGGATGGCGATAAGAGACGAAGTGACCGACTACCAACAATTCAAAAGGCTATTCAAAGCCAAATATTGGTCTGAATCGACACAAAATATCGCCAGAGACAGGATCTGTCATGGAAAATACAACCCGTATGGAAACCAGACTCTAACAGCGTACTTCTTGGGAAAGGTGTGCGTGGCCAAACATCTAGAGCCCAGGATACCGGAAGAATGCCTGGTCAGCAAGCTCTCATACCATTATGAGGAAGATATAATAAGAGCTAGAAGAAACAGTCAAATAAAGACTGTACAAGCAATGACCGAGCTCTTAGAAATGTATGAGCATGAGGATTATTACCGCCAAAGTCGCAGGAGATATGAAAAGCCGGAACCAAGAAGTAACCCCATTAACTCGAATAATAACAATCGGCAGAATGTGGGCAACAACAATAATTATAATTCCGCAAATCGGAATAATGCCGAATACAATTATAACACCCGTAATAACGATAATGTACCTAGATTTAATTACAATAATAATAATAATCATGTTCCTCGCATTAATAATAATGACAGCAACAACAACAATAATAGTAATAATAATAATAATAATAACCGTCCACAAAACAACAACGGTTATTATAATAATAACCGTAATTATGTTCCAAATGGTCAGAGGAACCCCAACCCCTCTAATAACCATTATCATAGTAATTATAACAGGAATTACCCGAATGGAGGTAATAACAATAATTACAGGACATATCGACCCCATATCAACTACATCAGAGCGGAAGGCAGTGGACAGAGGAGGTACCAGCCTCAACGAAGGAGCCGATATTACGAGTACGAGACCTTTCAAGGAAGTCAGGGAAGTAATCGTTACAGAGAGTACGAGCCCAGACGTTGTTCCAGCCTGGACAATCAACGAAGACTACCTGTAACAGAAGCCCAACAGGACGATCGTGCCAAACCAAACGAAGCAGTTTCAGGACTCCAAGTGGATGCTTCCAACGGCCTAATCCGTAATGATGCGGAACATTTAAACGAACGGAGGCAGTAATAAACTCCAATAACCCTTTACTGCTCCAATCTGCTGGGTTTGACCATGGAATAAATTTGAAGAAAGAAAGAAAGAATTCTACAATAATATACAGTAATTATTTGAAGGATATCCGTAAGGACCTGCTAGAAGAAAGCGAAAATAACATTAATAATAATGACAATGAAATAATATATACAATTGCAGAAATTGAGGGTATTTCTGTTCCTATAATGATAGACACTGGAGCCAATGTCTCTATAATAAATCGTAATGAGTTGGACCGGATACAGCAGGAATGCCACAAAAACTTACCGGTACTACCTATTAATAATATTGTACTTGTAGGAGCTACCGGCCGACAGAACAAGACCATAAGAAAACAAGTATCCCTAAGTGTCAACCGTCAGGGCATTAGTGTGGATATGATATTTCTTGTTGCAGCCGGATTACCTTTCAACATCATGATAGGATGTGATATATTGCGCAGAAACTCAGCAGTTATCGACTTGTGCCGAGGAAAGGTATCACTCTTTGCTGAAGGTTCGACCTGGGTAGCCAATTTAACTAACAACAAGATGTTAGACTCCAGACAACTTCTCGACCACAAAAATAAGGTGAATTACTTGTCAAACTACTCGACAAACAACAAGCCAGTACATCAGGATTCGGAGGATGACCTATGGCAACAAAAGATTCAGGAGATACGTAACTTCCAGTGCCATAATACTACCGAGCAATTAGAGGAAAACCAGCTGAATCAATTAGTCAACATATATGAAAGATATCGAGCTGTATTTTCGGACGAACCTGGAAAGATCCGGAACTACCAATGTTCCATACGATTCAGAGAACAGGTAAAATTTAACAGAAAGTCGTATCCCATAGCACAATCTTTGAAGGAAGCCGTACGCACAGAGATCCAGAATATGATCAGTAAAGATATTATTGAGAGCAGTCAATCGCCATACACTAGCCCAATTGTGGCTATACAAAAGAAAAATGGAAAGGTAAGGCTTTGCCTTGACGCACGTGAGATAAATAAAATGATTATTAACGATCGTACCTCACCTGGCGAAATTGATGAGATATTGAAGAGATTTCACGGAACGAAGTTCATTACCACGTGGGATACCGTTTGCGGCTATTAGCAGGTGGAGTTGCACCCAGCAAGCCGGCAATACATGGCGTTCATCTTCGAAGGGCGCAATTATCAGTTTAAGAGGTTGCCCTTCGGGTTGGTGAACTCAGTAGCTGTTTTTGTCGCCTGTATGGATCATATACTCGGACCAGAAGCGCTCCAATTCACGACTGTCTATGTTGATGATCTCCTAATAACATCAACCAATTGGGAAGAACACTGTTACCGTGTGGAGCATGTCTTGAAGAAACTTGCGGAAAATAATGTTACCCTTAAACTAGACAAGTCCAAGCTTATAGCTAAAGAAGTACAATTCTTGGGTTTCCAGTTAAACAGTCAAGGAATAACACCATCAACAGAAAAGGTAGACGATTCCCTATACCAAAAAACAGAAGGCAACTTCAATCATTTTTAGGCCTGTGTAACTACTATAGGAAGTTCCAAAATAATTATTCCGAACTGACGGCCCGGTTTCAGTACCAGTTATCGTCCAAGAATAAATGGCGATGGGGTCAAGAACAAGACGAAACCTTCAAATCAATTAAGGAGAAGTTCTTAGAAGCAGTAATGCTCAACCATCCGGATTTTAACCGACCCTTCTTTCTAAACTGTGACGCTAGTAATATTAGCTTGGGATCAACACTGTACCAAGAAGATGAAGGTGGAAACCATCTAGTAGTGAGCTTTGCTAGCAGAACCCTTAATCAGTGTGAAAAGAACTATAACGTGACGGAAAAAGAACTGCTAAGTGTAGTCTTTGCCTGTGGGAAGTTTCGGACGTATATCCTCGGATATCCAGTGACCGTTCGAACAAATCACAAATCAATTTCATTTCTGAGAAGATGCAAGTTAAGCCATGGTAGATTGACCAGATGGGTACTTGCCCTGCAGGAATACGATATACAGTGGGAGTATGTTCCTGGAAGTAAAAATGTAGTAGCCGACGTGTTGTCGAGAGTAAATCTGGAAGAACAAACGTTCGAAGGCGAAAAGGAGAGCATTTTAAAAATCTATAATATTATTAAGGACAGATCCGATTTAGAAAAGATAGTGCAGGACATCAGCAAACACCAGCAGTCCGACCCGAAGTTAAACCACATTAAACTTCGTCTCGCCAACCAAGATGACACAATAACCAAATTTTATTGTGTACATAACGAAATATTATTCATCAAAACATCCCTTGATGAAGAGATATGGAAGATCATGATCCCTACTATAATCGAAAAGGATATCATCCTGGACTATCATCTACGGTCACATGGGAGCCATGAAGGTGATCAAGGCAATAGAAGAGAATTGTCATATAAAAAGTATCAATAGAAAGACGAGAAACTACCTCAAAACCTGTCTGATATGTCAATTGGTGAAAACCAACAATGAGAGAAAAGAGGGTATGATGATACCAATTACCTCACAAGCCAAACTGGAAAAGGTCTTTCTGGACACCTGTGGTCCATTTCCCCGCAGTGGCGGACGCCATCGATACAAATACATTATTATCATGATGGATCACTTCACAAAATTCACAAAACTGTACCCTGTGAACAGAGCCACCACTTTAAAGACTCTAGGAATAATAACAAACCATTACATTCCAGAGATAGGGAGCCCGGCATCCGTAATCACAGACCATGGAACGCAATTTAAGGGTTGGAGGTGGAGAAACACTTTAAATACGTTGGGCATTAAGACATACAAGACATCTGTCTACCACCCCAGCAGCAATCCAGCGGAGAGGGTACTGCGAGAAGTCGGAAGAATATTACGGACTTATTGCTATAATCAACAAAAGAAGTGGCAAGAATATTTATTAGCTACTGAAGAATTCCTTAATTTGTCATATCACCCCGCTATAGGTACCACGCCATACACGGCAATGTATGAAAAACCGCCTCCAAGAGAAATACAAGACATAATAGAGTTCCCCATGAGTCAAGAATACAAATTCAATCGAATCAGATTCTACAATAAATTGGCAGAAGACCAGGAAAGGCGCAAGAACAAGTATCAAAAGGCAATTAAGAAAATAATAAGCTATGAAGTCGGAGAAAAGGTACTGCTAAAAAACAGGGAATTACCCAGTACTTTGGAAGGCATTACCAAAAAGTTGTTACTGCTGTATACCGGCCCATACCTGATTATTAAAAACAATAATAACAATACGTATGTACTAAAGGATATCATTTCAAATAAAGTAAAAGGAACTTATAATCAATTATCCATTAAAAAATATTTAGAGGAGAAATAAAAAAAATGAAAAATTTTCCAAATTCAAAAAATTTGTAAGTACAACTTACACCAAACATTCGAAGAATTATGAATAAACAAAAAGAATTTTGATGAATAAAAGAAATTTCCAAATGTAAAAAATTAGTAAGTACAACTTACACTGATCATTTGAAAGACTATTATGAATGAAAAAGAATTTTGATGAATAAAAAAAATTTCAAAATTCAAAAAATTAGTAAGTACAACTTACACTGATCATTTGAAAGACTATTATGAATGAAGAAAAAAGAATTTTGATAAATAAAAGATTTCAAAATTAAAAAAAAAAATTAGTAAGTACAACTTACACCAAACATTCGAAGATTTATGAAGAAACAAAAAGAATTTGATGAAAAAAAAAGAATTTCCAAATTCAAAAAATTAGTAAGTACAACTTACACCAAAACATTCGAAGAATTATGAAGAAAAAAAAGAATTTGATGAATAAAAAAATTTCCAAATTCAAAAAATTAGTAAGTACAACTTACACCAAAACATTCGAAGAATTATGAAGAAACAAAAAGAATTTGATGAATAAAAAAAATTTCCAAATTCAAAAAATTAGTAAGTACAACTTACACTGATCATTTGAAAGACTATTATGAATGATGAAAAAAGAATTTTGATGAACGAAAATTTCAAAATTCAAAACAATAATAAGTACAACTTACACTAAAATATTTGAAAAACAACTATGAATAAGAAAGAATTTAGTTGGATAAAAATATCTAAAGTTAAAAAATAGTAAGCTCATATCATTACACATACAAATGATGAGAAATAACTCATAAATATGAAAAAAGATTTTGTAAGAAAGAGATACAAAATTCTAAAGGAGAAAGGAAACCAGAATATCATATGACTTAATCGAAACAACTTAACCAAACTGACAAAGGAAATAATTTAATAAAAATGGAACAATGAAGAAGGACCAACTCAGTAAAGACCAAATAGTGAGACCAGAAACCAAAAACCCTGTTACTATAGTAGCGTGACAGAAAATCCACTACTTATTAAGTCATATAAAATCATAAAGTTTAATTACATCAAATATGTTAAAATAATATTGAATGAGATTTAAGGAAATCAAAGGAATGAGCCACGATAAAATAAAAATCCTCATTACATTATATAAAAACCACTGTTTAAATATCAAAGAAAGTATTGAAAGCAACTCATATTATAATATCAGTAATTTACCCAGGAAGCTAGGAGCAGTAAACAAAATAAATAAGACCCTATCAAGAAGGAAGAGACTCAATTTAAGAGTGGTGAATACCAAAATACCCTAAAAACAAGAAGAGGGAAGAATAAAGTTTGTGATCAGGAAGAAAACAATACCCTGAAACCTTTAGAGAAGAACAAGGTCAGTATCAGTGAATAAATTAGATGCTCCAAACTAAACATCAGTCGAGATACACCAAGTACCTTGGTTTACCCAAGAATGAAGAAGGAAGACAAGAAGACCAGAAGAATGAAGACTAGAAGAAGGACAAGAATGAAGACCAGAAGAAGGACAAGAATGAAGACAAGAAAGAAGATAAGAAGAAGGACAAGAAAGAAGACAGGAGGAGAGGAAGAAATAGTATGAAAGAAACACCGTTGTAAAACCTATTATTATAATTAAATACCATCAACCCCAAACCCACAAAAACGATTAAAAAGAAAGTATAACATACCCAAAATCCTATAAAAATGTAATTATTTAGAAAACTAAAGTGCTGTATAGTATTATAAGAAGTGAACCGACTAAAGCTATTGTGTAATAAGAAAATAAACAAGTCTTAATAGTCCATGATTACTAAAGGTCTGGTCTGAGATAATAAGACTCAAAATATCAGAACCAACAGTGAAAGTGAATTTGTGTAAGTGTTTTTTTAGAAATACAATAAACTTAAAACCGAATCGAAAATGGTACTAGCAGTTAGCCATTAAAATCAGTGAACCGAGAGTTAGACGAATTAGACACTTTTTAAAACTAAAGCTATCAAAACGTTCACGACAATAGTGAAAACAAACACCTAACTTCATAATACGAGTGATAGAAAACAGTAAAACATTATATTTAAACTAATTCACTCTACAAATCCTAACCATATCTTGAGAACTTTAACCCACAGAAGTGAACACATACAAAATAAACTAACCAACACAAGTTTACACGGAACACTTCGTCAGAATACACCAAATAACTTAACAGACATATTACACCAGTGCGGGAAGATTTCAGACATTCACGAAGGTAATTTTGTCGTGATTTTCGGACATGCCGATTTCGCAGTAACTACGCCAGAACTAGTAGCGGCCATCTTTTAATTCTACAGAGCCGGCCTTCTTTATCCAGCAGTGACGTCATCGTCTGCATATGGTTCGACAACATTCATACACATTACATATTAGAATTATTTAAATTCTATTGAATAATAATTATTGTATTTGTGTTAATTGTTAATGTTATACTTTCTCGTCACCCTTCTCTGACTATTAATTTTAATCGCTCAAAGAACCTGTCTTTTAATATAATAAATATCATAAATTTTGTTCTGTATGCACAATCGATAATTCCCGAGACAGAGTCGATAATTGCTCTCCATCGATAAAAAATCGATTACTTATCAAATTGTTCAATAAATCTTTATATTTCCATTATTTCTTATTTGTTATTTATTTCACAGGTTAATTTAAGAGTATTTATTAAGGCTGAAATATTTAAGGAAGACTCAAATATTTTATTTGAGCGAGATATTGGACCAGCAAGAAAAATCACCAATCGATTGCTAACTGGAGTTAATCTATTTAACTCCAGACTTGGTTCAAATCTTCAAGAAGTGCTCGACGGTCAATAAATACCTGCCTGTTATCAAAATTTTTACAAGAACCTTTTAAAACAGATTTATTTCTTATATACACACCTTAATAAACATAAACAAGATTTCTTACTATTTGAAAATTTTATTTTTATAAAAGTTTTCATCAACTTTTTATCTTTTGTAACGACCGGCATACAGCGGTCTGGTTACACTATTAATGATAATGTTGTTGCAATAACCACTGTTATAGTGAAAGTGATAAAGAATTAATTTATGTTATGCCATGAGCAATAAAAATAACTCATTGGATACCAGATGGTAGAAAAAATAAATATAAATACTAATTACTATGTAAACATGATGAAATGATGAAATGTATATAATACCACATACCTAAACCACATAATATGGAATAAGCTTTAAGAGAGAAGAAGAGTCAAGTGTATAAAAGTATTAATTAATATAAAGTATTATGAAGTGAAGAATCTAAAGATGTTTATTTTAGTCAAAAGAGACTACTTTTACTGTTTATTTATTTTTATGACTGGATGTAGAAAATGCCATCAGTCTTATATTTTGAGCAGAGATGATAATGCCTCTGGACTCAATTAATTGAAGTATTGGACAGCAGGGATTGAAGCCAAAAGTGCCACTCTGAACTGTTCCAATTAATTTGTTAGGGAATGTTAGGGAGTAAACACACTGGTGAGGAAGCACCAAATAAGAAAGGATATAAAATGATAATGTTATACACATGATTGAAGATCACTTATTAATGAAGAAAGAAACTAATGAAGGAGATACACATCATCTGAGAGGAAGCAACGGTGGAAAAAGAAGGTATATAAAGTGAAAACATGTAATCACGAGGAAACTATGGTAAATACAAAAGAATTAGTAGTAATTATTTCATCCATACTAAGAGTATGATCTGAACTAATCACTTTTACAGGAGAGCATATGTAGCATAACAAAATTATCACGCTAAACATTTAACTTAATGCAACATAAATAAAGAAGAAAAGTTCCATATTGAGTGAGAAGAATGAATTGTTTTGAGGATTAAACTGGAAATTGTATATTAAGCCAATAAAATGTTAATAAGAATGAAAAATAACAAAGAAAACCATTGATCAAAATAACTTACTATGTAAAAACCCAATAAACCAGCAGTATACCCAGTAGATTGGGGAAGCAGTAAAAAGGGAAAGACAAGAAAAAGGAAATAAAAGGGTGAAAACAATAGTAATAATGGAAATTGATAAGGTCAAGAAGTAGAGAAGCCACAAGACCAGAAATTACTAATATAATAATGAAGAAAGGACAAAATAGGTCAAGATTCCTACAAAGAGCCTAGAAACAGGAAGAGCTATTCCAAAAAATGTTAATAATGGAATACATACCATTGAACAAAATTAAAACCAATATATTTAGACCCAGTAACTCAAGTTACAAGATACAATCCAAAGAAAACCGAATTGTAAACTAGTTATAAGTATGATATGTGAAAAATTATTTAAAAGGACTACCATTAGTGTAGACAATAATAAGTGACACACTATAATAAAGTATAGTGTAAGAAATAGAAATCTATTAAAAAGACTACCATCAGTGTAGGGAAATATTATATAAAAAATAAAAGACAGTCTAATGACTAAGGTCAATTTTAATAATAAAAGTGTTTTAAAAAATTAGGTAATATAAGATTGTAATAGGCATAAGACGTTTTTATTTTATTGAGTTACCAAGACAGTTATAGTAATTGAAAGAGACAGTTAATAACTGAAGGTGTCATTAGTTATAAGATGTTTTTTATTTTTTATTTCATTGTGTTACCAAAATAATTATAGTGAACACTAGAGACAGTTAATAACTAAAGGTGTCATTAGTTATAAGATATTTTCATTTCATTATATTACCAAAATAGTTATAGTGAACACAAGAGACAGTTGATAACTGAAAGTGTTATTAGGCATAAGATGTTTTTGTTATGTTTAAGTGATATAAAAAAAAGGATAGTAGATATTAGATATTCTGTTGTATTTTGAAATCATGTTATTTAATTTTCAAGTTTGTAAGGCAGAGAGGCAAGTAGGAAATAGAAATGTAATAATTTTATTCAAAACTGTAAACCGTATGAAAGATACAAAGCAGATTAGCTAAGACACCACTTTAGAAAACACAGACCAGTAATGTAAACCCAAAACT
This sequence comes from Magicicada septendecula, assembly GCA_034769895.1. NCBI lineage: Eukaryota > Metazoa > Arthropoda > Insecta > Hemiptera > Cicadidae > Magicicada > Magicicada septendecula. The sequence continues at coordinate 103,860,427 of CM068376.1, forward strand.
ATCTATCAGAGAATCAAACTACATAATAGGGGATAGAATTCAATACATACAACACAGAAATTGAAAATGTAATTAATACAGATACAATTAATAACGAATAGAATGACAAAGGAAAGAAAATTAACTTCCTTTGGAAACAATTAATACTAGGCCTATAATGGTAATCAAATCAGACTAAACAGTAAATTAATCAATATTGAAGTGTTTTAACAACAAAATTATTAACAACAAAGATAATCACGGAGTTATTAAGATTATTCCATGGAAATATTATCAGAAAAAACACTTAAAAACCATTTAAACACTAAATTTGTACAAAATATGAGGCCTACAATAATTATAAAAAATTGTAATTTTTGGGCTTAAATGAACACCGGACACTTCACTAGTAACCCATCACGAAACGACATCGCAGGAGAAGAGAGGACACTCTACACCATATTCCTGGACCAACACTACTTCGCAGAGAAGGGAATATTCATTTATTTCTGCGGGAGAAGCCCAACCAGTTCCAGCAGTTCATAGCAGCTAAAATCGAGGTGACGGCGGCCATCCTTGATTTCCGAACCAGCACGAGACACAGCCAACTTGAAGGGAGTGACGTCATTTCGACGAATGGTTCGATATTAATTTTCATAATTGACAATTTAAATAATAATATTGTTTTATTTCAGCCATAATAATTTAGTTTAAGATTACCTGTAAGAATGTATCTTGTTCCTTGCCCTCTGACCATTTCGACTCGCTAAAAGAACCATAAGTAATTAACCTTGTAAAAAATATATTTTGTTAATCTTGTTCGCTACCGACTGGAGCAAATATCAGCCAATGCCTTGGCCATGCGCAGTCTGAATGGCGCATAATTTTAAATGTCAATAAATGAACATCATTATTCAGTTACAAGAGTTGTATTTATTTGTATAATGAATGTTAACTATTTTTTTCTAACAAAAATAATTTACAGTGCTAGAATAAATATCTGAGAAAAGTACACACACAATTAATTAATTATTAATTAATTAATTAAATTAACCAATTAAACAAAAAACTAAATATTAGTAAACATTTCATAACTTACAAAATTTTATTTTATTATCAATCAATCACACTTTATTATAAAACATAATTTATATTTTATTATTCTTTGTAATTGGTGAATCCAAAGTGGAGCTGTATCATCGGCGAGTTCAACACCGAGATTCAGACAACATAATTCTTACTATCTTTAAGGAGACTAATCTTGTGTGACTAATAACAATATTTATATCTTTATATCTATTTATTGTATATTTGTAATATTATTTTATATTACAATATATATATTGATAGTAAGAATAAGCAAGTCGAGAGTGACTGATGCAGCTCATAATTTTGTACAGAGAAACGAGTGAGACAAATTTCATACGGTAATCCCCAAGCATACTCCCAGTACATTGCTGACCAAATAACATATATTTTCCCCAGCCGGAGTCTGTTTTTAAGCGACGGAGTATGTGATGATTTCATTGATTAAAAATAAAATAATTAATAAATAGGTAATGTAAAAGCTGAGAATTTTTAAATTTTAATAAAATAGCACATTTAAACTAAATTTTATCGCTATCATAAAATTATAATAATATTTAATAAAGAGTTTTAATAATAAAATAAAAAGGAATGCGAGTGTACAGATAGGGAAACCCTTGTTAATTAACCCTGCATAGACATGCGCTAACCGGAATTAACTTGAATACCGACCCCTAAACAAACTAATAATCCTTGTAAATGTGATATTAATTAAATAAATAAACAAGACCACAGTAGTGTACTATAATAAAGTCTGTAATTAAGAATATCTTTGGATAATTAAAAGGTCAAACTTTAAGCATTTAAATAGAGGATAAATGTGGAACTATTTTGTTGCGACGCGTAACCTCCGCGCGATTAACTGATCCTTCCTACATTGTAAAGAGTCGAGATGAAGCGCTCACGTAGAAGACACACGCTTGAACCATGTCTCCGCGAAAGACAAAATATTTTTATTTAGAAGACCGGTACAACAATGTGTAGCTAAAGTATTGGCAAAATTAGTGTGGTAGTAAGTCTAAATGTTAAAAAACCGAAATGCATAAATAAATGTGTAAGGGATGACATCTCATTTATTTAATTGGTAAGATGTCTATGTTGTTTTAAATAATATGGTACGAGCTACCCAAAAGTGAGAACTATTATAAACAATAATGTGAAGTGCGATTCTGCAACAAACTAGAACAGTTACGGCACTTATACTACTAACGATGTTTAACTACGAGATTTCTGAGAACCTCCAAGCTACTTCATCATAAACTAAACACTTCAAGAACTTCAACAGGAAAGTTAACTCCACTTATGATCAACCGCAGACGAAAACCATAAGGACCAAGGACCCTGATTACGAGTAAACTGATGGATATGGCAGGTGACACGGAGACTTGTTCTCCGTGATTAGTTAAAATTCTAACCAATGAATTGTTAAAGACAGTTGAAATAAATAAATAGAAAGACTTTAAAGATAACCACGTTATAAGATGTGATATGTTATAGAATTCAAAATATTTGTAATAACGAATAATGCTGTTGTATGTATAGTTTCACTGATCCAAATTCTTAGATTAAGTCCATTCTTCAAATGGCCCCACCAAAATAGTATTTATAGAATATAAATAAGCGAGCTTAACTCATAAATAAGTTTAAGGTCCCGGATCCGTGGATAATGCTAGCAAAAATAAATCCATATGTTTTGGCCCCAGTTTTTTACCAAAATCTGTTATAAATTGTAATCTTTTATTTAGAAAACGTTATATGGGAATATTTATGTAGAGCTGTTATAGTAATGATTTAATAAAGAGATGTCGTTACTTTACACTAAAACTGTGAGTGAATAAATCATCAGAGCCCCATGTAAAGGTTCCTTTAGTAATAAACTGGTTTAATTAATTATTAATTAAACGTTGATTACGAGTATGGCAGCCCGTGCAATTGATCAGAGGTAAGTATGCACAGGTTCCCAGTGTTATAGCGTATGTGACACGCTATACCACTGAGTACAATGATGGGTTGAAGACGGAGAGCAGAGTGAGTAATGCGTTTGTCATCGACGGCGCCTTCTATTCCTGGACGCTGACTAAACGGACAAGTGTATACACCGCCAAACTGTACGCGGTATACAGGAAATTTGTTATTTGTATGGTTTCACAGAATTTTGTAACTGCTTTCGTAATTCGGTCAGAGTGGATCCATTATTACAGCAGATAATGGCGTTATGCCATGCTACAGAAGACCTCGTTTCATCTTTTACTTTTGTTTGGTATCCCGGTATGTAGGTATTGAAGGTAACGAAGAAGCTGACGCTGCGGTATACAAAACTCTGTTAGCGAGTCGGTAGTGATATACTAATATTTAGTTAATCAACGGACACGTCATGGACAACAAAATCCAAGAAGCTCCAGTTTCTTATAAAACAGTTCCTGACAGTGGGCTGGAAGAACGGATGATGAAGATTAGCTTGTATGGATGTGCCAATTCTAGTTTTATCCACTCCACTGTATAGATAAAAACTAAATTAATATAGAATATTGAACTTTCAGTTGTGAAACTTACTTGTTTTCTCCGGTATGGCAAACACATACACACACAAAACCAAACCTACACCAACATAGATACTAATCTTGAGATATTACACTACTTACCCAAAAGTCGAAAACCTAACACAGCAGAACAATATGAAATAAACAAACACTACACAACACAACCAAACAGCATACTTAACGACCAATTACAATATAAATCACAAACACTTTTTGACACAATTATACATAAAACAAACAATAATTTGGATCCCCGCGCCTATCCCCTTCCACCACACACCACCCACACTCAACCTACCAAATAAACCGTTTCGAGGTACTGGCAGTCTCTCTCACTCCGCTGCTGCAGGCGCACATCACGCCGAAACGCGTACGGGAGAAAACAAGTAAGTTTCACAAGTGAAAGTTCAATATTCTATATTAATTTAGTACTGTGAAAAAAGAAGATGAACTATCAAAACAACTATAGACAGAAACTGTTATTATTGAAAACATACTGGATGTGGCACTCAACTTTGACCCAGGTGTTGATGATCAATGTTCCACTAGAAAAAGTCATTATTGTGTGAAGCAAAAACATGAGGTACAGAGTTCTATAAATCAGGACAGAGATTATATTATACTGATGATCTAAACATTACTGGAAAAGCAGGATGGATCAGTAATGCTTCCTGTCAATTGATGAAGATTCTAAGAGAAGCTTTATACAGTACATTGACTTCTCGTTCGAATAATAAACTGTATGAAACATGCATGAAGCTACTTATTACTGTACCTACATTACTTTGTATGTATGTGTGTGTGTGTGTGTGTGTGTTTCAACTTTGTAAGTTGAAAATTTTCTTATGATCAAGGCCCAATAATAGGCCCACAGAAATGAAACAAGACAGTGGTTGCACACATTCTAGTCGATAGGAGAACTGCTTACAAATTAATTGTATATTTAGAGGTACAGTCAGTAACCACATTCCTATAAAATACTTCAAAAATAAACCAGTACAGTTGGGAAATACTGGAAAATCGATGAAAATTTAGATTTAATTGTTAATTATTTTGCTCATTGCCAATTTACAACAGATTCCATGTTCAAATGATGATACTATTATGAGAAGACAATAAAATTAAATGAAGAAGATGATGATGATGGTTGTAGGGATGGGACTTCTGCTTTACAATTTTATTCTAAGCCCTCATCCTATGCCAGATGTGCTGTTTTGGGCCCTGCAGGAGGGCAAATAATTGCTTGCCTCATGCCAGAAAAGGTCAGAATTACAACTTAAAACTGGGGACTATGCAGCAAGTTTGTCCACCCCTCCCTTCATACATAAAGACTACCAGACATGTCAAACACCACAACAGACTGTTGTGTTAGATGTTTAGTTACTTTAATTCATTTATTCAGGTTTAAATTAATATTAGGGTGAAAAATAGATTCCAATTTCTTTTCATGCAAGTAATGCCTTCTCATTACTTACACAATAATGTAAGTAATGATACGGGTACGTTTTTTAGTTGAGATGTAAAAAGATGCAGACAAACGGTTGAACAGGTTAGTTTTATCTGCTACAGTTGACAGGCTTTCCAAGTGGATAAAAAGTAGCAGAAATTTGGAAAAGAAATTTTAAATAGATCAGGATCAATCATTATTTGAATTAAGATATCTCCTTCAATCTGGTTGCTTGCTCCAGCCATTCTGACTTCTTAATATATACCAGAGCATTCTTAAAAATCATTGCTCTATAGGTATAAATAATATGGTACATTCAGAACTATGTTATCCAACATGTTTCTTATGATATCTTCCATTACATTCCTTTACTGCTAAGGTCTTCAGTTTTTTTTTGTATAGTAATCTACTTGTCTATTTGCCAAATATTAAAAACACACCTTCAAAATTGATAATACAGTGTATAATAAGATAAAAGAATTTTCAAATCCATGTATCATATATAAATACATATTATTTCAGTATTCAGTATACCACAAGTACAGGAGGGGTGCAATCCCAGAGACGGGTGAGGAGATTTTTAGAAGAAAGTTTCAGTCGTGTAAGAGAGGGCGTTTTTCTTACATAATAATTCTACCATTATGTTAAAAAATTCTATTCTTTCAGCACTCACTTTTGCAGGGGTATTTTTTGACATTTGAGTTTGTGATACAACTGAATTTTACATGTAGCCTACACAGTGTTGTGAACGCGTGCACGCACACACACACAAACATACATGCATGCTCGTGTGTGCACACAAACAGAATTGTATAACAGTAATGTATTACTGTAATGCTAGTTCACCTTATTCGCATAATTCATACAAGACGTTATTAGTACAATATTATGAACATGTAGATAATACATTTATAAGCAAATCTACTACTATTGTTATAGAGTATAATTGCATTTACTTACCAGTCATGTTAAGCCTACTATAATTTCAGTGGTACTGAACTTTTGTGTAATTATGATAACAGACCCTAAAAATTTTTCCAATACATTTGGACTCATTAACATGTACAGAAAAATAGAATAAACTGCAGTCATTCTTATTACTTTTTTTATTTCTTTTTAATTAAAAGCATATGATGAAACTTATCAAAAACAACATAGGCCTACCCAAAGAAATAAAATGCAATCTTTACTATCCCTTATGTATAACAATTTTGCTAGTGTATATTGTTAACGAAATGCAAATATTAAAAATTATAGGTATTATATTATTATACAAATTAAAAAAAATTGTATTTACTGTAACAGAAGTGTTCTGAATTCCATTCCAGATATTGCCACGTTCACTATGCCTCTCCATTGTCTTGTCTCCCCTGAACTCTGAACTCAATGCTACCACATTACACGCTCCACTTTAATCAACACTTTTACCAATTCCTACCTTAATTTTGCTCTTGGTTATCTTATTGAACATCATCCCTATACCTCCAGTTCTTTTATCAATCTTGACAACATAACCTCACTCTTCCTCTCAAAACGCCCATACCATCTTAAGTTCATCTTCATCCTCTCAAACCAGTCAAGTATATTGGCATCATAAATTTATTGATTTATATCAATAAATATCCTTAAACAAATTAAAAGCAGATTTATTTAAATTTTATAAACATATAAAATAGGATCACTTACAATGAAACATTCCGCATTGTGGAGCATTCATAAACATTCCATAAATAACTTCAATTCAAAAACTGTTTCTTATTTTTAAAACAGAATCTTTTTATAGTTATAGGTTTTATAAAAAATTGTGATGTGTACATAGTGTAGTAGTAATTGTATTTAAAGTAAATTTTTAAAGATATTTAATCAATGTCTCACAAGTCAAAATCATAATTCCTAAGTACATCCTATTTTATTTCAAAAAATGACCAAGAACTTGTCAAGGTCGCCATATCTCTTGCTTCAGTCTATCAGATGACAGCATTTGTTTGTATAACTAAACGTCTTGTAATGTCAAATTACGTTGAGCAACAGCCCTATGTATAATTAGATGTATTAGGTGAAGCAATTGAAATCATTATATACCGGTATATTTAGTTCATAAATGAAAATTATTTCAAGAATACATAGAATAACGTTCCCACAGTTTGTACATAGCATGCTAAAGCTGTTTATTGATTACATAGCCTAATTCAGATTGTAATCTAAACTAACCTCACATCAATAATTGCTGTGACAGACTATAATAGTCCTCCAGGTTCAGAAACTACTATTTGACAACAAGCCTTACATGTGAAAAGTACACTTACTTATACTACATAGAATATTGAAACTTTCAACTTGTGAAACGTACTTGTCTTTTCTCCTCTTACGCGTTTCGGCGTGTCAACTGTCTCAAAGCTGACGAAGGCGAACACCACACCGAAACGCGTACAAGGAGAGAAGACAAGTAAGTTTCACAAGTTGAAGGTTTCAATATTCTTTATAGTTTAGTGCTGTGAAAAAAGATGATGAACAATCTAAACAACTTACTTATAATTATTGATTTATTGTTACTTTAGTAAATAAAAGTAAACGATTTGTTATTGCAGTTAATTCTTACAATTACAAAAGTTAAATTACCAATGAAAAATCACCAAGCAGGAAAGTTTCTCCAATATTTTTTAATTTATTATCAAAATACCCTTATACCATATTGGTGTCAGGTTACATCAACTACACTATATATACAAATTTTTTCCATCTTACTCTATCCATTGACAATGTCTTCGCTTCACTCCAGCCCAATCTTCTTTCTCTTAAAATATTTCCCATCATTCAATCCCAAGTCAGTCGCGGTCTTCCTCTCTTCTTTCTCCCACCTGATTTTGCCTCCAAACCTGTTTTACCATTCTATCACTATCCATTCTCTGCATGTGTCCCCACCAACATAGTTGTCTCTGTTCAATACAATCCAGAATGGATATCATTTCTAAATCCTCTCTTATTTGTGTAATCCTAACTCAATTCTTCTGTGTTACTCCTACTACTCTCCTAAGATATTTCATTTCTGCTGTCTGGATTTTACTTTTTTGGCTTTTGAATAGCACCCACGTCTCACAGCCGTATGTTAAAACCGGTCTATATTTTTTTATACACACTCATTTTCGTTTTTCTTCATATCTCCTTCTTATATATAATCCTATTGTTTAATGCATAGTGTACTTTTATTGCTTTTTCAATTCTTTCATTTAATGCGGCTTCTTGATTCCCATTACTATCTACTATAACCCCTAGATATTTAAATTGTTTGACTTGTTTTATCTTCACTCCTCCAATCTCTATATTTATTATTTTCTCCCTCATTACCATTACCTTTATTTTGGTCTTATGTTTCTCCAATATTCTATAAGTAATTTTCTGTTATTTATTCCAAATGATGCCATCCATGGTGGCAATTTGGATTTATGGTACAAGACGTTCTTGCCTTAGGGGATATGGAATCCCTATAGTATCTTCCAGCATATTAACATAAGAAACATCTTCTAAAAACTACTAAACCAATCCGTTTGAAATTTTCAAACAGTTTCTGTGTGCAGTTGTTGTGTTTCTTCCTTTTTCACAAGATCTGATTTTTTTGTTAAAAAATTGTCACAGAAAATGAAAAAAAAAATTTCCCATTTAACTTTTGCAAGTTGATAAATTTTTATGAAAACTATTTTTTGTAATATGTAAATTTGCATTTACCAAGACAGAAAGAACTCAATGTATATATTCACATACTGTAAATATTGCGTAAAAATTTCACAATGATTGGTCCAATGGTTACTGAGAAAATATTAATTATGTATTGACAAACCATACATTCGGTAATCCAGAAAAAAAGAAAAACATATGAAAGTTGTGTTATAAGTGTTTCGATGGAGACACTTTATTACAATTGCCAGCTGAATGCAGTTGAACAGCTGAGTGCTGCCAACCTTTGTGCATGAAATGTAGTAAATTTTGAAAAAAGAATTATGAAATTTGTTGGAGTGATTCAAAAGTTATGCGTGTTTGAATATGGAAGTTTAAATTGATGGCAGCTGTGAAAAGGTGTAATATATTTTTCAAAAACACATTTTTTTGCGAATTTTTGTTAAAAATAACAAATGTCGCACATCAGTGCATTCAGAAAAACCTCAGCTTTTAAATGGGCTTAAAACGAAAATTTGAATAACAAAATTTATTTTGCTTTCTGTGTCCCCTTAATACAGCATTACAAAAACCGTTGATAGCTCAGTCCCTAATTAATAATCTGTAGTCACTGTAGACTAATTTCACACCAAGATATTTTGCTTTAGATAACAGCATTTTTAATACTGTCAGTTGACACCTTTATATTACTAGTGAGTTAATTTACTTTCAACAGGTTTTCAGTATTATCACTTAGAGGGAGTTTGTATAATTCCTACAGCATGTCACAATCAATTCTTAATAAAGAAATTGTGCTGTAGGTCATCTTCTTATGGGGTCCAGTGTTCATGCACAATGCCCATTCTAACTCCAAAACCCATCTCGTATCTCTTCCTGCATCGTCTAATATTTCTCTTTCCTCCAGGCTTATACTTATATCACAGGGCCACATGTGGAATACATCCTGCTGCCACTTTTCCTGCATTTGCTTACCATCTCTGCCAGTAGTCTCTGATGTCATCCACGGCACTACTGACTCCCAGCTTATCTTGTATGCCCTATCCTAGTACAACCTTTCACCATCCATAAAATCTTATTTTCAACACTTCATCACTTTTTTCTTTTGATCTTCCTAGTCAGTGCCAACTGAACATATGTTACATCAAGAACACATTTTTTGTGTCTAGTTACCTGATAGGTTTTTAGATAGTTTTATAATTTAAAAATTTAAATTTCTCTGTCTATAACCACATACTTAAAAAACACTCAATTCCATTAACACAAAAAACAGAAGTGCACACACATGCGACACAAACAGTAAAAAGTTAAGAATGAGGTTATAATTTTAACTTTTCAAAATTTTGTACTTGGTGCTGGCATAACAGGTTTAAGTAGGCCTACCTCTTAATTTCCTTCAATTAATTTAAGGAATTCTTGACAACTCACTGACATGTCCTCTGAAACAAAGTTCTCAAGCATTAAAAATGCTGTGTTCATGAAACAACACATTCTTCAAGATGCTAACAATCCTTTTGAAGGAAAGATGCATCATTGGGTCACTAACAGTGTACACTTAATTACCTTCAAGAGACCAGGAGCTGAAGAATTAGACTACCCATGGTTGACCACTAGAACGTGCATCCTCACAGGAAAATATTAATTTCCTCTTAAACAGCAAAATTTTTACGAACTGGCTACAAATGGCAGCCTAGAGTTTAGTTCATTAGTTCATCTTTTACTGACTAGTCACCAGCCTTGGTCACAAAAATCACCTAGACACTGGTCAGGACAGTAAAACACTGACCATTTGCCAAACTCAGTAATGTTTCTGCTAGTTGTGCTATTTTATTCAATCACTAATATTCATAGTCACTGTAAATATTTCAGTTACTAGTTGGAACTTACAACTAATTAATTAAATTTACAATAACAACTATTTTAACATATAAATAAAAATAGTTTTTTGTACCTTATTAATATCTTTATTCCTGTCATTAAAGCTTACAATATTAATTACCTTCACAGCACTGCAAACGCCTGCTCATCACAGACTGTGAGCAGTGACAAGTTAAGGTTTCTTAAGGTTATTATTATATTTTTTGTAGCCCAGTTAGCTGTTATCGCCACCAATTTTTACACATACTCATTGTAAAATCACTGAAACCTTATACAAACTACACTAAATACTGAAGTATACTAGAAAATCGATCCTTAACATTTCAAAATTAATCCCAACTGAAGTAATCCTTTTTAATCTTAGTTTACATAAAAAATTATATTTATTATATATTATTAGCAATATGAAATGATTAACACAATATTTTGCAGTTACGACAACTTTCAGTTACAAACAAATCACAGCTACTTCTATAACAATTAAACCTAAACCTAGGCATAAAATGTAAAAACAAGACAGTTCCTTTTGTTCATGATAGCATATCAGTGTCATTAAATTATTTTTTAACAGTATGCAGGATAGTAAAAATTTTCAACTGCCTTTTTATTTATTAGCCATGTTTTCAAATGTTCAAAAACACTGTTTTAGACAAAACATTTTTTTATATCAAAAGGCAAACAATTATAGAATCTAGAATACAAAACACAAATAAACTTATTTTACCAGTATGTACATTTCCTTTTTAACTAAGTGTATCAAGATTTTTATTTTTACACTTTAATTGTTCAACGTTCAATTTTTCATAATCACCACGTCTATTAAAATTTATTTGAAGTACTTTATATACACAAAAATGTCTTAAAGGTAAATAATTAATTTTTGAAAACAACAGAAATGAATTATGCCTTACATTTTTTCCTAGCCAAATTTGAATATAATGTTTTATTAAGGTTAATAGAGGATTCAAATATGGTATGCAGGTTTTGTCCCAACAACCGATTACATATGATAATTTGAATGAACTGAAGCGAAATACACTTTTTCAGCATCACTCTGTGGATGCATGGTTTTTAAGAAATACATTTTCTCAAAAGGCTCCTAATTTTCATATTATATTATTTATGTGAGTTTTCCATGTGTCCTTGTTTGCCCTGGACTGTGCTTGATTTGAGGCCATGACCGGCCGTCCGGGCAAAATTCTGTCAAAACGTGATTTTGTACTCGTTTCTGGCACATTTAACTTCAATTCCTAATTAGACCTAATTGAGTTTTCAACGTTATTTTTTTTAACTTGAATAAACCTACGTACACATGTTAAAATCATAATCATTAGACTGATACATGATTTTGATATCGATAGAATATATATATGTCTAACGAATTAGTGCTGTTTTGGATATGTTAGCACCTTGAATATGTCCTTGTTTGCCCTGGACTGTGCTTGATTTGAGGCCATGACCGGCCGTCCGGGCACAATTTGGCTTATGGTATTTGTGTTATTTCAGTTGTGTTGCATAAAAATGTGTCAATTTTAATTTCAGTTAATTATTTAATTTTTAATAATACCAAAACAAAAATGTGCATTCAGTCAATGTTTAAAAGAATAGTACTGGTGCAGATTATTGTGCAGATAAATCTGGTAAAGATGTTTTGTGCAGATTAGTGTTACAGATAAAGATAAGTGTTCTATTTGCAATCGTCGTTTTCAGTGCATCTTAAAGGGAAAGCAAATATTCCAGAAATATATATTATTTAAAAAGACTTGTCAAGAAAATACAATTAATGAAGTAACTAAATTTAAATTAGTTGGCTTAATGGATAACAAATTAGTGCGAAATGATGTTGAATTTCAGCTGCATTTATCAACAGCTGCAGTATCAACTGCATAAGGATAGTGCAATACTGATGACTATTTCATGATGTTTCTAAAGTTAATAAATAACTACATAAATAAGTTAATAAATTTTTACATATACATCATTAGTGAACCTAAAAATTTTAAAGATAAGGAGTTGTCACAGATATGGATGGAAAATTTCAAATATTTTAATTCTGTAGGAGAAAAACCTATCAATTTGCTCAATTAACTGAGTTTATTTTTTGTTTATCTGGGACTTCAGCAGCTATCAAAGGGATATTTTTTTTAAATAAGAATGTTTGTGGTTCAGAAAGAGGAAGTATGTTTACAGGAAAATATCTTTATTAATCAGTTATTTAAGAAACAACCTTAGTACCAAAACACTAATTTTCGGAAAACAACAAAAAAACCTTCTACAACCTAAATATTTTATTATATTTTTCTAAAAACGTTTTTATAAATAATATGGATTTGATTTCAATGGATAATATAATTATGAAAAAATTGGCCAACAATGCTTTTAGTTTTTGCTGAAAATTTGAGTTGGACTTAGGTTGTTTCTTAAAAACATAATAAAAACTACATGACTGAAGGTAAAAACATTTATTTTTTTAAACAATTAAACTCATTTTTAACTGAATTAATCTTTATTACAATAAAAAACAAGAATTAATACAAATTAAATCATATTTTCTTACAATGTTTGCTTAAATTTCCATAATAATCATTTACAATACTAATAATCATATTATGATTTTGTTTTATTAAGTTCAAAACAATGAATTTTTTATAGAACAAAGAAGGAAAATGACATCTTGAATTTAAAAAATTAAAAGACGAAGTTTTAATTTTATGTTATTTTTTTCTTTCATAAATTGTCAAACATATGATATTTCGATAAAATGATTTAAACACATCAGGGATATAATGCAACATTTTATTCAAGTCTCCATTTTTTTTCTTGTAATTTGATACTTTTTCATCAGGATATGCTGGTTTGTCTGGTATAGTTATCGTTCCTTAAGGCATGCTTCTTAAAAAGAATGTATGTTTCAATACACCGTTTATAAAGGGACGTACTTGCAGAAAAATCATGACGTCCTCGACCCACTCCACTGTAAGGTGTGAGTGACAGCTTGCTCACTTCCAGGAACTGAGGACGTTATGTTTTGTCTGTAACTATACCTCCACCGCACCAATACAGTGTTCCGCTGAATAGCAAAATTCTTTGAAGTTTGTCACTGAAAAACTGACCTTTCCATTTCTTGGTACATTTCTAGTTGTGTCTCAATGGAAATTGCATGTCCTTATAATGCTGGGGCCACCAATCTTTAAAATTAAAAATCATTTCTGATGTAATAATTGATACCATAAACTGCCTGTTTGTTGCTGAAGAAATTAATAATTCACAATAATGTTTGAATGAATAAATTCTATTAGTGCAGCAGATTAATCTCTTAGCACATGCAAAGTCACGGTCACATGGTATCAAAGAGTGTAATTGGAATGGGCAGTAATGAGTCACAGTTTTAAATCTACCAGTATCACAAAGAGCTGAACAGAATCTAACCATGGCATTGTTTTTCTTTTCCCACATGCTCCATCCGAAAACATATAAAGATGTTGAACACAATTATCTACATAATTTTAAATATAGTCCCATATAAATGAACACACTTCATTACTCCCCTTCCCAGTAATACCTTGATGATATAAATAAAACATTGATGAATCATCATGAAAATTATGAATTCCAAATGTATTAACAGTACGTTGGTTGTAATAAAATAGCTCCTGTACTGGAATAACTGGAAGAGATAAGTTTGAAGTAAGCCTATATTTAAATGAAATACCCAGAACGGTTTTGTCAAATTTGCTTTTCTTGGATACTTTTAACTGTTGCATAAAACTTCTTAGCTCGCCTTTTATGTATAACTAATTCATAATTCATTAATTCATATTAATTCACTGCAACTCGCTTTGCGGTGTCATTTAATAAAGACTCCATATCTTTACTATTAGTTCCTCACATTTCTCACATGTGTCAATCTGTGGTCTTCCAAATGAATAATTAAAATGGTCTTTGTAATATTTTCTGTAGAAACTGTATTTAATAGGAGAATTTGGATATTTTTCTTGAAATAATTTATACATAATATTTATATTTAGGTTAGCATCTAAGTATTTTTTTGTTCAGTTATTTTTTTCCAGATTAATGAATATTGTTAACAGGAAATAACTCAATATGATCCCTTAATTTCATAAACCATTCAGGGGGGACTTTTTTTGGCCATCATTTTTACCACGTCCATCTCATGGAGTTACATCAGCTAGCAAAAGTTGTTTAGTCTACGAACCCACATAACAGTAATACCATGCAAACTAACATATGCATTTCTACAAGCTGCAACTATTAAATAAGGAAATAAGACACAATTTTGTACACTTGGGTTTGTTCCCTTTTATAGGGAATCAAATCTGCAAAAATTAAATGATCATATATGCAACTTATTCAGATCTACCAGATTTCACATAGAATGATTAAGAACAATTTTGTTAGCTATCATGTAAACACAAAAACTTAAGCTGTCTTAAGTGCAAGTCAGATAATTTTATATTATCATTAGAAAAATTTCTTAACTGTTATTGTGACGATTTTAAATATATCGAAAATCGCACAAATTAAAATTTTTAATTTTAATAAGTAAGAGTATCATACACCCTTACCTATACCCAGATTCCTGAATCAACTTGAAACTTTCCAGTACCAACACGCCAAGAAAGGTATTAAGTAAAGAATAATAATAATAATTACTTTAATTATTAAAAATGCGACTATATAAATAAAGAAATCCCTAAGTCATAATAAAGTAAACATAAAGTATTTACATTCTAATTAATGAATAATTATTAATATATAAAGTACGAACTATTTTCTTAGTGCGTAAATACGCACCAGCTTACTGAGCCCTCGCCCCTAAACTATACGCGCATTCGCCAGTAGAACTTCGCCATGACAAGATGTGAGTTTTGGTGTTGTGTACATACACGTAAGTGTATGTCCTTAAAAGTATATCCAGCGTGAGATGGTTTTATTGTGAATAATGTAGTGTGTAGAGTTAGTGAGAATACATACAGAAAGAAAAAGGTAGCCAACACATCTCTTTAAAAATATAAAATGTAAGTGTAAGATATGTAACTACTAGACTTTAGTACTGCGAAGTGAGAACTATAATTAAAGTAAAAAAATGTGAACTACAAAAGTCTGGACCAAGGAAAGTGAAACTACAACAATTGGAACTTCAAGTAAACAACCGATCTTCGAGAGCAGAAATAATCAACCCGATGTAGATTTACCAGGAACAACGTACTCCACCCTTAGAAGACGACAGGAGATGCCCCAAAGGATACAACAACAACATCATATGAAATTCAGGTGATATCAAACCACAACTTTTGTAAATTTCGCCTTAATAAAAGAAGTAACAAAGAACTTTAAAGAACTTTAGCAATGTAAAAAACAAATTATCAGATTTGTAAATTTTGTAATTTTGTAATGAAGTAATAGTAACCGCAATGTATAGATAAATGTAAGATAATAATGTAGAGTATCACCAATATTATTCTTCTAATAATATGGTTGAAGTTTTGATAAATTAATTATTTTGAGAAAGTTGAGACCCGGATCCGTGGTATTAAAACTAACATCTATATGAATAAATTTTGAGATAAAACGAATAATATACTTAAGATCTTTGAAGCAGTAAAAGCAGAATTTACTAAAATAACTTTTCTTTAAAATCAAGCATAATATCTGAATAGCAATAAAGAGATGTTTTCGCTAACACCTAGTGAGTGAATAAATTTATGCAAACCTTGTCAATTTCCTGTATCATAATTGTTTTGTAATTTGTTGGTAAGTATATTTACTAACAACGGCAGCTAGTTTAATTTACTGGTAAAGAATTGAACTAGTTCCCGACTTTTGTGTTGTCTTAACAAGGGAGACGGCACAAATAGGACATAAAAGTTCTTGTTTAAAATAATTGTTATATTCGGTATTTTAGGGTACGTAAATTTTATGTTACATAGTCAAACTCAACTATGGCATATTTAGATCAACTTGTGTACCAAATTGACTGCTTCACAATGTCTTCTTCCACTGCTTTTAGTCTCCCCTTAACTCCTTGAATGAACAGCATGTCAACACATATACAGCGTATGTTCAGCTTAACCACTTGCCTTACACATTATCTTGAAAATATATTTTTTAAATATTATATTTTTAATTGCATATTTAAAACTATGCTGCATTATAAACAGAGAAACATAATTAGATTTTAACATTGTCCTCAGGCTTTCACGGGTGGTGTCAGTTGTAAGATTAAAGATATCCGGGCTGTTTGGCCGTGGTCCATTTTTTTATTTTCAAACCAAACTTTTCTGAAGCTCTAATAGCTGCCATCATCAGTGGAATAATAAAATCCTTAACGTAGGGTGTTCACGTACAGGCCCACAGTACTGTGGTATAGGCCTGTTTTGGTTTGGAAATAAACCATGGACCACAGCCAAACAGCCCGGATATCTTTAATCTTATAATTAGCTTTAGTTTGGGCTTGTAACCCTTGCCCTTACACCCTTTCACCCTTTTTTTGTTAACCCTTTCACGGTTCTGGGCATAAATGTATGCTTGAGGAGTTTTTACCTTGCGGCGCTCGGCATATATTTATGTTTGCCATTACTGCGATCTGTTGGCATTCATATGCACCTTTTGCTTTGGTATACACTCGACAGAGTGTATTGAGTGTATATGCATCTTTGATTCAAATTTGCTATCACAGCTATTGTTCTCAACTTTGCCTGCTCCGAACCATTACTTTCTCTCTGTCAAACATCTATTCAATGTTGTTTGTGCTTCTCTTTAGCAAACAGTAGGTGTGAGTATTGCTTTTATAATGGCAAGGAATTATTTATCCAAGAAGGAGGTTATGGAATTATTGATGAAGGGTAGTGAAGAGGAAGATAAGATTTTCTCGGTTGAAGATACGGATGCTCCTGGGACTTCTCATAATCTTTCAAAACCACGTCCAGCTTCATCATAAAATGAGGCATCAAAGGAAAAGAAGATGATGAAGAGGTAAGAAATCTTTTCAGAAGCAAAAAAGAACATATGATTGGTCAGGCAACAGTCATGGGACAAAACGTCACCCTTTTGATAAATCTGTTGGGGGGCTACAAATTAGTTTTGAAAACAGGCAACTCAATTAAAATGTTTAGAAATATTTTTCCCCCTTACAATTTTTTTTTATTTGCACAGAAATAAATAACTATTACATATTTATTACTGCAAAAATGACAACAGTATCATCCTGATTGTCTCAATGGGAAGACATAGAGCCTGTGGAATTTTATTGCTTTTTGGCATGTTCATTGCTGATGCCAGGAGCAAACAAATTAGAAATGGATAAATATTGGGCAAAGCATTTGTTTTTACTAATGCCGATATTTCCCCAAATTAGGGCCTGGTACCGATTTAAACTCATTCTGTGTCTGTTACTTTTTTGTGACAATTCGACCCCTTCTCAAGATAGCCTTGTAAAAATACGGCTTATAGTGGAACACGCAAGAAAAAATTTAGAGGAGCCTTAAATTCATTTGAATACCGGTATTTAGTAATAGATGAATGTTTGTTGCTATTCAAAGGTCGGCTTTGATTCAAGCAGATATACCAAAAAAAAGTAGCTGTTTCCATATTAAAATGTTTGTTCTTAGTAATGTAGAAAGCAATTAAATTATTGTTTACATTGTCTAAAACATTAACTGGGGAAAATCAGGTGGTGCTGTAGTAAGGTTTTTTGCTGCCATATTTGAACAAGTGTCACACCATTTATCTCGATAATTGGTATTTGATTCCAGATTTTTTCTTATGGCCCAATGAGAAATTGACAAAGTGATTTGGTGATTGATTGACAAAAATTCCGTTGGTACAGTGAGAAAAAGTAGAAAAAACGTTCTGCCGATGTCTGAGGAATTGAAAAAAGTGAAATACAATTCATGTAATCTGGAACACTTTTGCACTGAAATGGATGGACAACAAAGAAATCTGGATAAATTTTACTGTGCATAGACTAGAAATGGTGGAAAATGATAAAAAAGAACATACAACAGGTCAAACAAAAATAATAAAAAGAAAATATAAAACCCACATGTGTGGTTGACAATAATAAAGCAAGTGTTGCTGTGGACAAAATGGACATGATGCAAGTTCGGTACAGTGCAAACAAACACAATAAAGTGATACAAAATTTGTTTTCCATGTGATGAACTTGTATGTGCTAAACGCAAAAACAACGTTTGAAATACAACAAAAAAAATTGGCCCTTGCTAAATTCCACTTATAACTTATCCACCAGTTGCTGGATAAATTTCACGGCATATTATAAAATAAAAAAATGGTTGGAAGAAAAACAAGAGAAGAGGCATCTCCATATCGACTACAACACAAAAATGGACATTACCCAGCATTTCTTCCAGGAACAGAAAAAAAAAGGAATACGACAATGTCATGCGTGATCTGCACATCTCATTCACAAAGAAAAGTGACGCGTGTTACATGCAAAAAGTGTGATGTTGCACTTCGCTTGGTGTGTGATGTTTCAAAAAATATCATACATTAAAAAATTGTTAGATGTAATAATTAAAAAAAAATATATGATGTAACAATGTACTGTAACCTCAAGAAAATATATCAATTATAACCTTTATGAAAAAAAGTAATTCATAAAAAAAAGCTTCTAACTCAGCCAGTGGCAGACCAAAGCCTGTGTCAAAAATGAAGATGGGAACTTTTAAATAAAGCAGAATAATTGTTATAAGATGTAAAGTTTGTGTGAGTGTAGGCAGCAGTAAGAGTGCTGAGATTGCTTAGCCTACAAGCATCCCACTGCTGCGACAGCTATCAGCTCAGCCATGTGATCACCAAGATCGCTCACCCCTCCCCTCTGCAAAAAGGTTGAAACACAAATATAATGTAAAGTAATGCCTGTTTA
The DNA here is from genome assembly GCA_034769895.1 of Magicicada septendecula. Taxonomy (NCBI): domain Eukaryota; kingdom Metazoa; phylum Arthropoda; class Insecta; order Hemiptera; family Cicadidae; genus Magicicada; species Magicicada septendecula. Next base: position 103,879,934 of record CM068376.1, read on the forward strand.
TTATCGCAAAATATTACCCAATACAGTTCACATGTGTATAGTAATAGAAAAAATATAAAACAATATTAATATTTGAAATACATATTATAAAGATAACACAATAAAACATCACTATTACTTTAACGACTCGGATCACTAGGTTTTTTATAAGTAAAAGCAAAAAGTTTTACCTTACAGCCTTAACCGGTTTTCACCTTTAAAAGGCTTCTTCAGAGGCTGCCGCAGGTAGCGCTGTCCGTCTTGTTGTGGGTGATGAAATCGAATTTCGAAAGATCGATGCTGTGTGGTGTTTCAAAATTCAAAATTCGATTTCGTCACCCACAACAAGACGGACAGCGCTACCTGCGGCAGCCTCTGAAGAAGCCTTTTAAAGGTGAAAACCGGTTAAGGCTGTAAGGTAAAACTTTTTGCTTTTACTTATAAAAAACCTAGTGTTCCGAGTCGTTAAAGTAATAGTGATATTTAGTTAAGTAACGGACACGTCATGGACAACGAAATCCAAGACAATAAAACAGTCATGAATTTGACTATTGCAAATGTCACACTTGAAAGTAGGCTTATCCAACTCGTTTTAAATGTACATTTGTCTCGCTAAATTTTCCAGTTAGCACTAAAAACTATTAGTCTAAAATGGATGTTGTCTATTTAGAGTTATGCTGTAGAAACTCGGATCCCTTCAGAGCAATCAATGTCAGTAGATGGTCATAACTCCCTCCCCCTGCCACATGTATTGTTGTATCAGAAAATTGGATAATAATTGATGGCTTCTTACCTTACTAAGTAGTAAAGGCAAATTAGATTGATCAGTGGAAATAATTTGGAACAAGCTGAAATTTTGTACACATGTCTGGGTTAGTCCTACAAACAACCCAGCAAAACTCAATTAAAATCAATGGTGAGAACGACCGCCATCTTGAAAAATCCATTTCCGGTATATGTTTTTCAGCATATTTTTGTTTCTTGTGCAAAAACCATTCGAGATAGAATAAAACTGTACTGGCCCTTTTTTGTAGAAAATAAAATTTCCTATGTAAAGAAAAAACATCATCTCTGTGCGTCATAGACTTTACGGCTGGAAACGGCCGCCATCTTAAGAAATATATTTTTGGTTTCATGTTTTCCAGTATATTTTTGTGTTTTTACTTCCATGTTCCATAAGGAAATGGAAGTATGTTCATGGCGAAAAAAATCGTGTTTGATATAAGGGCTGATTGTGATTGTACTACCCTCAAAACATGAAGAAAAGTAATTTTTCGAAAAGTGTGTGTCTAGTGTGTTTGTAGAATTTATTTTACAAACGATAACAGCCGCAAATTCAAAGAGAATCAAGTAACTTTTTACATATGTGTCTGAGTTGTAGAGGACTCAAAGCCTATTGATTATGGTGAAGATCGGTTATGGGGAAAGGGTAGTTTACCTGCAACCTTTTATGATTTAACAAATGTAAAGTACTTAATTTTGATAAATAAAGTATCCTGATAAGAAGATCATAATAATCCACTGTAGAAACGTAAATGAAATATCTGTAAATGAAGAGGCTAGTTGAACGGGGTGTGGGGTAATTTTCTAAAAGTGAAAATTATAGTTGAGGGGGAAGTGGACTACGTTATCGGCAACAAAGAAGTAGTTTGTTGTTAAAATTCCTTCCCGGGCTGTTTGGCCGTAGTCCAATGTTTTCTGCAAAACCAGACGTTTAGGCAGTGCCATCGACTTCCATCATCAGTGAAAATCGAGTGCGATAACGTGAGGTGGTATACGTTAGTGACTACGGTACTGTGGTTAAGGCTGAAGCAGTAAGTAGAAAGAACTAGTTTCTATGGGAATATTTCATTTCGAAAATGATTTTAAATATAAATCTTTGAACATGGACGTCATGTCTCCATACCTATATTACTGATTGCTTTAGATGCCTTACATATTCTGGAACATAAGTGCTTCACTCTCCTTTGACCGCTTCCATTGTAGACATTTTTTAGTTGCAAACAGAATTATCACCGTTGTACACCACTATAGAAAAATTATTCCGATTAGCGCTTTCAAGATAAGACGATGAGCTGAGAAGCTTGAAAGCGCTAATCAGAATAATTTTCTATAGTGGTGTGTATGGTTCGAACGATAGTATCGATACCGAGTATTTATCGATACTCCGGTCTTCGATACCCGATACCAAGTACTCGATACTCAGATTTGATACTTGGAGTAAAGTACTCATTTTTTCTTCGGTATCGAGTATCGAGTACTTGCAAAATAATTCACTTTTTTTTAAAACTGAAAACCGGAAATCGAATAACACTAGGCTGTTCTTTGACTTATGCCTCTGTCTGCATGGAATGAGCAAACTAAAAAATCGGTTAACCGAGAGAGCACGCCCCGATTGTTTTTTTTTTAATAAATTTTAATTTTTATCGAAAAAATTATTAATAAAAAGTATAAAGAAGAAAAGTAACAATTCAAAACTAAATGAATTAAAAACTTGACTGTATACAAGTTTAAAAAAGTATAGTGTTATTTTTTACCGCAAGGTAGCACTGTTAAACAGCTGTTTGAAATAAAGCGAGATAGACTACACATAAGTCTGACAAAGATGAATCTAATATATATAGAAATACTAATGCATAGATTTTTGCAAATTTTTAATAAACGGCTTAAGTAATAATCGCGAAATTCAATAGGGTTCGTCTCTGGCCCTTATTGAAGCTAATGTCCAAAAATGAAGTCATTTGATTGAGAAATAAAACTTCTATCGTGTATACATACTCATTCTAACGGACAACCACTAAACATTTTTTTCAACTTGAATTTTCATAATGAAAAATAATGTTAATTAATATTATCGAATGGCCATCTTAAAGCTTAGTCTCCTCTTTCCAAATATGTATAATTTATTATATTTTGTTGAAACAGATGAGTAGAAATCATCACTTTATCCTTGCGAAACGTCGATTTTTTTTTAAGCGAGAATAGAGACTTGAGTCTGCAGACTGACAGCGTGTAGCCACTCGGGCAACTTCGTTATTGTTCGTCCACCTCTATTGTCTACTCTCTCGTCAACCCGCACTCCACACTTACGTGTATAACGAAATCTACGTATTTTTATCCAAATCGGGGTTTTCCTGTGTGCATAGCGGATGAATTGAATATTAAATTGAATATTGATTGTGGTCACAGTTAAATATTAAAACATAATATAGAATTAATTTGAACATATCGTTGTACTCCATTTATTAGCCTGAATTGTAGTTTTTGTTTTAACCTTTGTTTCCTCCAGAAACAAACACAATTTCACTGGCTCCCCAGATAAATATGAACGTTTTGACTACATCGTCGCATTAGTATATTAAATAAAAGTTTATTAAGAAAACTTATTTTATACTGTTTTGCCAGTTTTTAAGTTCTGTTTTTTGTACTCACAATGTTGGTTTTGATATACAGTATATTGCTGTAATCAGTTGTGGTAAATCCCCTCTTTACCTGTGCACTAACTTCGCAGGTTGGTTTCGTATTTATCTGGAGTCAATTTAATCAATTATTTTTGATTCTGGAGTGATAAACGCTGAAAGAAAATGTACAATTCAGGGTAATAAATGTAAGAAATGATATGATATAAATTTTATCTCAATTGTGTTTATTATTGATCTTCGAGAATTATATAATTGCCTTTATACCTTTACAATCAACATTTATTTTAATATTAAATGTATTTTTCGCTGTAAACACAGAACTGAACGTTCTACAGTTGCAGACGATAACAAAAACGATGACCAATCAGAACACAGGAACATTAGCTACTGGTAAAAACCCCGTTGGGACAAATATAGGTTTATACGCAAGTGTGTGAACTAAGTCTGAGTAGAACAGTGTGTGAATAATTGAAGTTTGAAGAAAATGAGCTGCTTTCTTATTTGCATTAAGATTAATTTCTTAATTAAAATATAAAACATCATTTATACTAACTTTTCCAACAATATTAAAATTAGGATAACTCACAGAACATTCTCACTTAATTTATTACGATTATACAGTAATGTAGACTTACCGTAGTTATAGCAGCTTGTATGTCCAGTAATGAGAGAGCGTTTATTCCTTTGTCCACCCAGTTTTTGTTCAGTAGAAGAACTTTGCCACTTGCAGGGTTTATGATGTTACGATTTAAGTCTTGACTGTTTTACAACATTACGATTTAAGGCTGTTCGATTTTACAGCTTTCATAACTATTATAATCTTTTACGCCTGACGGCAGGCTTTAGAAATACTTGATTTACACTTTGCACAGAAGTCCTAAATTCTCAAAATAAATAGTCAACGCTACAACTAACAGGCAGCAGTAGTCTCCTACTCCCTCAATCTGTTTTTTTTTTCTAGTAATGTGCACATTTTTGAGGAATTTAAGTTACTTTTATTTTACACTTCCGTTCATTTATTTTTAAACAGAACAACACTTGAAGAATTCTTAACATCAAAATATATTTAAGTTCACTTGGTTATTACACTTACAGGAGTTTATAAAACTTTAAACAGTTACTAGTGCAGCAACAAGGAGGCAGCAATAGCTTCTTGCTCTCTCACGCTAGGTTTCGATATTGATAACGACTTCTTTTTGGGTACTTTAGTTGAAAAAAGTCGTCGTTGTGGTTCAAACTTCATTTGTTTTGAACAGGACGGTTCCGATTCCAGAGGAAGAGCTCGTTTGAGTTTCCTGGCCTCTAATGTAGGTATAAAAGGCTGAAGCAGCTTATTAATTACTTCAACGTCTTCAGCACATTCCATTTTAGCAAGAACGGTTTCAAAATGCTGTCTGAGTTTAGCCCTACTTTGCTCCATGTCTTCATTGGGTAAAGTATGTATTAATTCCTTTAATATTGCCTCTCGTTTTGCAAAGTTGGTATGTTCTATTATTAAAACTCCTTCAGAATCACTTTTTTGTTCTTCCCAGCTCTCATTTATTTTCCTTCTGACTGCATGGATATGTTTGCACATGTTAAATTTTACGGCCGAGTCGGGACAGCTGCACGCATAATCGTGAATACACACTTTGCACTCGGTACACCGCAGGTCGCATTTACAGTGCAGTTGTTGTTGTCTCTCTCCTATTTCGTATATCTCGTTTCTGCTTGTCGACTGCAATTTCCACAGAGTTCCATCAAAAACAATTTTTTGGAGAAATTTTTAGTGACTCTTTGTGTCTGTAACGAAGGGCAGAAATCTTACTCTTTAATTTACCTCTGGTTAGGTAAATTAATCTGTCGTAAAGCTTGTCTCTTACGAAGCGCATTAACGTATGCAGTGCAATGTCAAGTCTTTTGGGTTTCTTCCCGCCCATATAAATATGTTTTAGAACACCATGCATGCGTTCCAAGTGCATATTGGTGTTTAGACCTGCATGAAGACGGAAGCAATACGCCCAGCTCTTGACAGTATCTTTATATTCGTGTTCAAAATACAAACCAAAGTCTTTTGTGACCGTGTCACTTTTCATTTTAACGATACCTTCTGGAAGCATGCGGACAAATGCAGTTTGGTCTCTTTCTTCTAATAACGTTCGAATCAATTTGTACGTCTCTGCTTGATTCTCGCGACCTTTGATTTTGATCAAATTTTTCCGCCAGGCGCGGAATAAAACTTTACACGAATACACACAGACACTTGAATACACGAAAAATTTACTCTTGAGTTTACGTATTTGAAGCCGTGAACTTCAATAAAATTATTGTGCTAAAATAAATACACAAACTTTAATCAAACGTTTACCTAACTCACATCTGACAACAGAATATAGGCGGGCATAGATGAGAACGAAGGTAACCGAAGTTGCCCGAGTGGCTTCACGCTGTCAGTCTGCAGACTCAAGTAGAATAGAGCACTCTACACGCGCTGCGCGTTCGGGGCGGGCAAAAGAACATGTTTCGACTGACGCTCTTGACTTCACTGGTGACTTTTTGACTTGTGTGTGTTGATGTTGACTATCAAAGTTGAAAGCGTTCAAAGTGTGGTATTTCTTTCTATTTATTAAATAAATTGTGAAAATCCGAAGCCGTGTTCCTTCTTCCTTACGTAATAAGTTAAAAGTGAAACTTCTACATATGTAAGTTTATTGTTATTGTAGTCTGTAAGTTTTGTTCTGTATTAATTGTGTTTTATTCAGCTGTTACTGTGTCTGTAACTTTTAAAGTCACGTCACGCACGAGTAAATAAAAAAGGAATTAATATGTGTTTTCTTATTAACAACGTTTTGTTATAATTTTAGGTTATGCGCTCCTGCTCGTGCTAAATGCGTTTGAATGCACCTGCCTTACCAACTGCTGTGTTTGTTGGTGACTGCTATCGTATATTCTACTTCAGCTCTAAATAAATAAAAAGGTACCAAATATTTTATTCTTTCTATAAAATGAATATTGTATATGCAACAAGTTCTGTACAAATATTACAATGCAATTATATTTTTCCAGTTCTACATGATTCTTGACTACATGTTCGCAAGAGTAGCGCCGTTTGGAAATACTTTGGAAGAATAAATAAGGACACTGCACGATGTAAATTGTGTTTTAAAAATTTTAAATCATCAGGGAAAACTACTAATTTAAACAAACACTTAAGAAGTTGTCATCCAAATTTATCGGAAATAAAGCCATGAAGGAGGTAATAAATGCAGTTAAATACTTTATTTTTTATTTGAATGCATGTCTTTAGTGCAACTGATTACTTACAAATTTGCAGGAGTCTGGATTATATTCAAATAGTTTATTTTAGAATTATAGCATTCGTTTGATCAAAACTTTAAGGCACTTACCCATATTTTATCATATTTTGTTGTAGATGAATTGGCAATATTAGAACATAAATAGTTATTAGTACAATTAATTTGCTATATTTTAAAAATAATATGTACTTATTTGCACATTTGTTTCCAGTGACTCCGAATCAACAGTAACACCAGCAAAAAAGAAAAGGCCTGATGATGCTGAGCTCAAATTAAAACAAATGATGCTTATTTCAGACAAAGATATAGAAGAAGCTGGACCAAGTTCGAAAATAACTTGCAGTCAGGAAATCTATGAGGACTCTATTAAGGCACCCCAAGTTCCATCAAATTTAGTGAATCCTATCAATCAGGCATCGAATAGAGAAGGTGGATCACGACATGCTGCTATTACCAATGCAATTCTGTATTATATTTGTGTTGATTACAAATAATCCTTTCTACAATGTTAAAACAATGAGCTTTTTAAAATTGATGAAAACAATAGCTCCACATTATAAAGTTCCATCAGACACTTACACGAAAAAATTGATGTTTCATAAATAAAATGTCTTAAAAAACCTATTGAAGGAAAATCTTAAGAATCAGGATGGATTTTATGTGACTTGTGATATACGGACGGAAACTATGACAATGACAAGCTTTCTGGGAATAAGATTACATTATCTTCAAGGTACAAGCCTAAAGACCGCATATATTGCTACCATTCCTCTGCATGAGCGACACACGGCAGAATATATTTCAGAAAAGCTTTCAGAGGTATTCAACGACTGGAATATAGAGAAAACTAATATAATGGCTATTCTTACTGATAATGGTGCAAACATGGTAGCTGCTGTCAGAAACCTTTTTGAGAGTTCTGGGAAACATCTACCATGTTTCGCACACACCATTAATCTAAATGTTGACAAAATGTTGTCTGAGGGGGATACACGAAACTTTGTTACCAAAGTAAGAAAAATTGTGAAATATTTCAAAAAAAGTGTTATGGCCACAGATGTGTTGAAACAAGCGCAGTGTCCATCAGGAAATGAGACAACTGCACCTAAAAAGCTGATAATGGATGTTAAGACTAGATGGAATTCGACTTTCTATATGATTCAGCGATTTATTGAATTAGCTCCCATTATTTCGCCCCTTTTGTTAAAAGATCATAAAGCTCCATCCATGCTTTCAGCAACAGAATTAAAAGACCTCCAAGTATTAATGCTGCTATTGAAACCATTTGAATATGTAACTCGAGAAGTGTCCGGAGAGAACTATGTCACAATTTCTAAAGTGATACCTTTAATCAATTGTTTGACTGCACAGGTGACATCACTGCAGCTCAATTCAACTTTGTGTCTGGAAGCAAAAAGGGTTCTTCTGGAACAAATTCACCGACGTTTTGGTGCAATTGAAAAAATTAATTTATTGGCTGTGAGTACAATCATTGACCCAAGGTTTAAAAATTTTAAATTTTAAGAATGGAGAAGCATGTGCCAGTGCTATGAGCCTTCTTCGTAGGAGAATTTCAGAGAGTTCTACCTCCCAAAATATCTCCTCTGAATCTGATACAGATAGTGTTACCGGGAAATACGATTTTTGGAAGGAGCATAAAGAACTAGCTCATAAAAAAGGAAGAAAGGCTAAAGGGGGTCTACAAGACGAACTTTCGCTTTATATTAAAAATCCTTGGATTTCGTTGTCCATGACGTGTCCGATACTTAACTAAATATCACTATTACATTAACGGACAGCGCTACCAGCGGCAGCCTCTGAAGAAGCCTTTTAAAGGAGAAAACCGGTTCAGGCTGTAAGGTAAAACTTTACGCTTTTACTTATAAAAAAACCTAGTGTTCCGAGTCGTTAATGTAATAGTGATATTTAATTAAAAATCCTGTCACCCCTTTAAAATCAAATCCTCTCGAAACGTGGGAAGATTTAAAAGAAATATTCCGTGGATTATATAGACAATTCCGTCGGCATGCCATGATTGTTGCCTCATCCGTACCAGCAGAACGGTTATTTTCGAAAGCTGGTGCTACAGCTACACAGGAAAGGAATCGTCTCAAACCTAAGAGACTGAATGAACTACTATTCTTATCAGGCCGGCCAGAAGAAGAATGGTTTTAAGTTTAATGGAGTAATACTATAATTAGTAATAAAACAATATTCATTTTCGATGTTACGTTTGTGATTAACAATTTGTAATAAAACGATTTTGATTCTCGATGGTATGTTTTGTTTCTGCTTAACAATTTCTAATAAAACGATATTGATTCTCGATGTTATGTGTTTTTCTGTTTGTTCTTCGACACACTATATCCAAAGTGCGGAGTCGATACCCAAAAAGTATCGACCCCAAACTCTCGTGAATCGAGTACGTTTTTTTTGGTTTCAAGTAAAGTATAACTTATTTCTAAAAAGAAAAAAAGTACTCGATACTTTTTGGGTATCGATACCGTGGGATCCGATACCATATGAGTATTCGGTATCGATACCCAAGGCCGATACTTCGAACCCTAGTGGTCTGGAACAGTGAGATGATAAAGATTAGTAGCTGCCTCGCTTGGGGCAGACAGCTTTCCAAAAATTTAAATGCAACGTATTGTATGTATTTAACATACTGTACAGGAGTTGCAATACATTAGAGGGTCATGTAGACGCTTGCCGATTAACACTACGCGAGTTTGTTTGGCTCTGCCCAATATTTTTTTAAGTAACTGTTTACCGAAATAGATTTTTTTCTTGTCATTCACTGTGCTTTAATATCTTTGCACTAACAAAGGACTGAACATACTGCTAACGTCATATTATTTTGTTATTTTCACAAAAATGGGACAATTTGCGTTTATTGGATGCCATATGCCATCTTGCGTTTATGGTACATGATGCTTTAGTTTGACAGTCTGCCGTAATGTGGTGTTCACGTAACTAATTACAAGCGCGCTCGTCATTAAAAATTTAGACTTCAAAATTTTTATAGACGCTAACATTCTTTTCTGAATACTAACGTATAGTACATTCGCGAAATATAGTAAAAGTAATTGTGTTGTATAAACTTAGCATAAATCAGCCGGCTATCTGGCAAAAACGCAAAACTTTCCATGCCACATGTACAATATTTATTTTTAAATTACAAGAAAAATCATTCTAACTTATTTGTCTTTTGTTCTTCGTTCTAAATGGAGTCGTCAAAATTACATTTCGCACACAGAACTTAATTAACCTTAAAAAAAGCATCTATTATTATTTATTTAGTAATTTTGTATCTTTAGATATCAAAACAGTTTTATATTATTACTAGCAGGCTTCGCACGCGAATATTTGTATAATATGATTGTTGTGGTAACTGTCTAGTTGGTAAATTGATAATGGTACATCTATATTAATAATATTCTTATATTGTAAGTCATGAATATCCAAAAAGTGAGAAGCAATTGATCCATCATTCATGTTTCCTCGATACGTAAAATCAAAATTTGATAATTTAGTAGATATTTACAAACGTGCAGTAACACAATTAGATAAAATGTTTATTCGTATAGAATAATACAAATAATGAATACATAAGTATATTGATATAGTTAGTCGAAATCCTACGTGCTAAGTCAGTCTTAAACTTTTTGGTAGAATCCTTATATACGTAAATGTATCACAGTCCAGTATACTCAGTTTTTATACACATTTTTACATCAGAGCCTCGTTATAAACTACATTTTTCGTTCTGCCGTTATCAGAGCAAATAAAGAGCTCGCTGCTTCTGCTTACTCGAGAACATGCCACATACAGTTGTCCGTGAGAAAAGCAAGCAGCTCTTAAATCCACACCAGCTGTACGTAAAGTTTGCCCTTGTGACTTATTGATAGTCATTGCAAAGCATAAATTAACCGGAAACTGAAGTCTTCTAATTGAAATGGAAAGTTATTGGGTATGATTGGAATTCTTGGGATAAATACTGTTTCTCCTTTGCCGCAGCCTGTTAGGATTACCGCTTCGATGATATGGTTTTTAGCGACCTAACTTTCAATCGTGTTCCATTGCATAACTGTGGTGGCTTCAGATTTCTCATGAGTATAATTGGAACACCTAGTTTTAATTTCAATGTGTGAGCTGGTAATCCTGATGCAGATAAGATATTCAAAAACTCAGTTGGGTAATGTACTGCATCCTCTTCGTTCAAACCTGTATTAATGGAGTGATATGTTTTTTCGTCTCCTGGAAATTTATGCAATATGCAGCTATTTATGGCATTTACTTGTTCGTTTCTTGGTGATAGTATCACACGCTCACATAACCACACATCATCTTGCAAATTTATAGACTCAATATGTCCATAAACCCTTTCGATCAACTCTGCCAGTGAAGAAACTGTACGACATAATGACGGCGGTAAACTTATCGCACCGTCTGTCTCTGGTATCTTACCATCTCCAAGGTTTAATAAAGTAGAAAATTCGTGAATATCTGCATTAGCTCCAAGTTGGACTTTCATGTTTATTGTGAGTGATACTATTTGAACGGTACGCCATATATTCGATCGTTTGACGCAAGCGAACACTGGATCAGCTCTGGTACCTCGCGTAACTACGGGCAATGTTTATCTGAAATCTCCGGCAAAGAGAAAAGTTATTCCACCCATAAATCTGTTGTCACTGCGCAAATCTCGTAGAGTTCTATCGAGGGTTTCTACTGATTTTTTAGGGGCCATAGTGCACTCATCCCAAACCATCAAGTCTACATTTCTAATCAATTCTGCTTTAGCATTATTTTTGGAAATATTGCACACTGGAAATTTGCTGCAATTCAAACCTATTGGTATTTTAAAAAAGGAATGAGCCGTTTTTCCGCAAGGTAATAATGTAGCAGCGATTCCCGAGGAAGCTGGTGCTCATGCGATCTTGCCTTCGCTTCTTAACTTCGAAAGAGTTAATTTGATTAAAAATGTTTTACCTGTGCCTCCTGGTGCATAAAAGAAAAATGCATTTCCAGATTTACAGTAAACACTTTGAAGAATGAGTTGATATATATTTCGTTGTTCGTCTGTCAGTAATATTTCATTCTCTTCAACTGTAGAAAGTAGCTGTTGTCTGTCATAAGTGGTTTCAGAAAGATATTCCTTTGAAATGTTTTGCACGGTAGACTGTGAATTTGGTAATCCGTATTGAGCTATCGGATTACCACAGACAGAAGTAACAAAATCTTGTAAAAGCAGTAAACAACTATTTTCAATGTTTTCCTTGTATAAACTCAAATCAGCATCAGGAATTCGACGCATAATATCTCGAATCAAGTCTTCAGAGAAGTGGTCTTTGTATTAAATCCATAATGCACTCGGGTTTGAAATACTGCAGAACACCAACATTATTGCAAAAAGTTCTCTCATTTTGTCAGGGCTAGCAAATAAACTTGCTTCTGACAATGTGTCGTTCCAATGATTGTCATTCTCTAGGCGATCAAGATCTTGGCACGCAGCTTGAAACATTGGATGAATTACGTTGTCGACAGTCTTGATATTTTCAAATGAAGTTGGGCCACGCATATTGTGCAGAAGTAAACGAAGAAAATAACATTCATGATTGTTTGGATGAACTGTATACACTCGACCCAATACGTGTTCACGATATACGTTCTCGCTCCCTTCTAATAAGACTCTTCGACGTCTACGTTGAAATTTTCCTGTCTGCCTATTGAAAGTGAGTCTTTCAACCCGTGAGACTTCTTCTAATCCAGATCTTTCTGACGAGTTTCCAGGAGATGATTGCATTTCGACTCCTTCGACGTCATTTTCAGATGCTCAAAGACGCCTCTTTCTGTTCGCAGTAGCAGTAGATCTTCCTAAACATAATCGTCTTTTTGGCATTGCAAAGCTAAAAAAAGTGGAAATGTATTTATTTGATCTATACTAATAAATCTCTAGGGGGCAATTAATAATTTATACAATACAATACATATTGCACATATTACTTACCGATGACGTAAAATTAACGAAAAAAGACACTGATACTACATCACTGACGCTCATCGCATAATTCTCGATGAAGTAGGTTAAATGTAATTCTCGACAATTAATTATTCCTACTGCACATAGGGCTACTGAATATTCAAATGTCGAAGAGTATGGTTTGTCAGAATCAACGTGTACTATATAATCAATGTTACAATATAATCAAACAATGAATTATTGTATTGTTTATATATGCTGATAAGAATTCCATATCCCTACTAAAATGTAAATATTCAAATGGCCTAACTGATATCAATATACTTATGTATACACTGTTTGTATTATTCTATACGAATAAACATTTCTTCTAATTGTGTTATTGCATGTTTGTAAATATTTACTAAATTATCAAATTTTGATTTTACGTATCAAGGAAACATGAATGATAGACCTATTGCTACGCAATTTTTGGATATTCATAACTTACAATATAAGAATATAATTAATATAGTTGTACCATTAGCAATTTACCAACTCGACAGTTACCACAAAAACCATATACAAATATTCGCGATCAAAACGCGGGTTTAAATAAAATGAGTTTTTTGCAATAACTTCGGTTCTTCTTAACCTATCGTTATTCGCGATCGAAGCCGCGGGTTTAAAAAAAAAAGAGTTTTTTTGCAATAACTTCGGTCCCTTTTAACCTACTGTTATCAAATAAAGTGGAAAACCTTCCGTTGGGTACCTGCTAACAGCGTGCGAAGTTTCATTAAAAACGGGTCAGTAGATTCTGAGATTACCGCGGACAAACGTAGACCCCCTAGAGATTTATTAATATAGATTATTATTAGCGGGGGTCCTACAGTCTATGCCGCATCCCGCATTTCGATCCCCATTTCTCCCTATGCTTCCAGTCATCATCTTCAATAGCTCGATCTCTCATGCTTTTCCTAATTCCTGTTCTCCAGTGTTGTCTGTCTCCCTTTTCTTCACCTGTTTTGTGGTGTGTAAGTCAATGTTTTCTTTGGCCATCGCTTCTCCTCCATCCTCATAATGTACGTGATCATACCATAACAACTGTCTGGATTATATTCTTTCTGCTGTTGTAAATCCGCACCCTGTTTTCTTTCATATAAATTTTCGTTTCTAACATGTTGCATTCTAGAAATATTACACGCTCTTCTTAAGAAGTCCATTTACACAGTTTCTATCATCTTTTTCTCTTTATCTGAAAGTTACCACCATTCGCACCCATAAGTTAAAATGGGGTCGACAACAAGTGTGTAGATTGTCAGTTTAGTTTGAAGTTTCAATTTGTTCGACAAAGTAACGAGTTTAGCAAACGAATAGCCCTTTTTCCCTGTTGTATCCTATATTTGTTGTAATTTTTTGTTGTTCCATCTTCTGAAATAATGAGTCCTAAATAAGTTATTCGAATTCGCTACACTTTCCGATTCTATGGATTTGCAGATTTGGGTCTTCTTCTTGCATGTCTCCTATTTTCAGATATTCTGTTTTAGTAGTGTTTATGCTAGACCCCATTTCTCGTACACCTCTTTCAATTTTCCAAACATATTGGCAGCTAAAGGTTGGTACAGGGTTGGGACCATCAGAGGTCTGTATAGACTGCTGATGTCTATACAGTAACAAAACTCTGAGAAATGCCCACTGATTCCTGACAAACGAGTCGAGGGTTCGAGAAATCGAATTCAGCTCTGCCAACAAATCCTACTCTCACATTCTCGTAGAGATACACGTATCTCGCGCAGCTGCTGGGTACATGGCATACAATGTGTGTGTGTTACGTAGCAGACGAGAGAGGGGGAAGGGAGAGTCTCTGGCGTCCTACAAATTTCTGGAGCATATCAGCTAAGGGAGAAACCCCTACAGAAAATCCTGGCCCTGCAAGTCTGAAGGTTGAATCGACGTGCCAGAGACTCGTCATTCAAAGCAGTTTTATAATTTATTTAAATATTCCACGAATTAATCACTTACATTATTAGTTTCATTAAATTTGCTTTAATAATTTTAAATGAATGTTTATAATGCTGTATTGTAACTAACTTTTGATAGGACCTTAACCCATGAACAAGCCTGCGATAAAAACATGTTATATCCTCGTTGTAACCAAATCTCAAATGCGTTCCTACCCAGCTAAAAGCGAGTTATATTTACTAAGATACAAAACCAAACAAATCTCGTACTATCGCTCGTTACATCCGAGTTCTTGTTATAAGATAGTTCGTTATTTGCGAGTTCCACTGTGTATAAATTGTTGGGAAAAAGTGTCTTGTACCCACCCCCCATGTACGTAATGGATCTTCGCAGGAAATCATTATTGCACGCACATCTTTGGTTAACGATACTCGATTATGGCAACGATTTGTTGGCTAACCATTAACACGTGTGGAGATGTTCGAACAGTGATGGTGAATCGTTCACCACCCACGCACAGATCATAAACAAAGGAAAAGATAGTTGCATTGAAAAGATTACAGAAAGCCTTATTACGGAGACTACAGGTACAGTTATCCGTTATTCACTTCAATTCTAGATAACTGAATCACAACATGAAGTGTGTGGTTAACACTAAAATTGAAATGTTTCGATTAATTTTTAATACGAAAAGAATATTTTTATCTGGTTATAGCTGTCACAGCTGATGTGTCTTATCGCGAACAGTCAAGCTTCACATTTATGGCAGCAGAATATAAATGCAAGTAACTTTTTCTTAATCGTTAAAACGATTTTATTACCACGTTTCGTATTGTCAGCACGATATCGTACTCGGTACAATTTGTCATAGAAGTCGTTCATATGAAGAATGCGTATTGGTCGTAATAATGTTAACTGGGTATATTTAGGTCTCACAGAATCAATCAATTTGTGTAATTTTCACAAATGAAAGAAAGATGTTTGTTAAAACAAATTTTTTATTATCTGTGTTCACAGATTCCAGCAGTATTAGCTAAACTTTCTGAATAGAAAATAACTTAACTTTGAACACTAACATCGAAATTCATATAGGAGACAAAATAGTGATTTAAAATAATTATGTTAAATGTAAAATAAGAAATAATAATAACGTAACGTGTAAAATAATTATTGTGTGTTGTATGAAGATCTAATTACAAGAATTTGAAACTTCTACAACAGATGTAAAATTTTTGTAAGAACATCCAATTTAAAATCACAGGAGTTTCCAACTTCGGCAGGAATCCGCCAAGGAGATGTTCTTATTCCACTACTTTTCATAATACTAATGGATGATGTAATACAAAGCTGCAAGGCCAGAATTACAGGATTCCATGTTGGGAATTGGAGGCTTCGGCCGATTCGAGCGGGGGCTATTGCGTTTGCAGATGAAGAGCTATTGCCTTACGGTACAGACGAGGGACTCCAAGGGAACGTTTGGGTGGAGGAGCTGGAAAGAAGAGGATTGAAAGTAAGTTTGGCAAAGACGAAGACAATGACTGTTGCCTAAGACCCATTTCATCACCGGATTACTTCAAAGGGAAGCATCTGGAACATGTCCAAGATTTCAAATATTTAGACTCTATAATAAGATCACATGGTAAAATCAATTCGGAAATTAATCCAAGAATAAGCAGTTGCTCGAGACTTGTCCATGCACTAAAGATCGCGTTCATTGATAAGGCAGAAATTTCGAAGAAGGTTAAGATGACCATTTTCAAAAACACGTATGTACCAATTCCTATTTGTGGGGATGAAATCTGGGCTTTAACTGAGAAGCATCTAAACTCTCTACAAGCTATGGAGATGAGATACCTCAGGAAGGTTGAAGGAAAGAGAAGAAGAAATCGAATCAGAAACACTATTTTGAGAGTGTGTCTTAAGACAATACCTTTAAAGATCAAATTAAGAAAACACATTTGTGATGGTTTGGACACGTTCAGAGATGGAAGGGTATAGACTTCCAAAACTACTGTATGAGACAAGAATTGCTGGGAGATTACCCCGGGGCCGGAGAGGACTGACTTGGGAGGACAATGTGAGGTGCTCTCTGCCGTGGCTGGGAGTACAGTGGAATGAAGCCAAGACCCCGGCCATGCATAGACCACTGTGGCGAGATTTTTTAAAGTTTAACCATTACCTTGTACAGCCTTATATGTTAATGTAAGCTACAATATTTACTAGATTAGATAATTTGAAAGAAAAATATATTATAAAGGTAGAACAACTAGGAACGTAAACTATGCTTACCTCGTAATTTGTGATATTCCCCCTGGTCCCATAGATTTTATTTCGGTATCTTGCCTGCGTATCTTACGGACAGTATAACTTTTCAGTCTCAAGAGATAAGTTGACGGAAATAAAAATCCATGGCTTTAAATTAATTTAACTGATATTACAGTTTAAGTAAATCAGTAAAACTCTTTGTTGAAATCATGGAATGAGTGAAGTCTAAAATTCTGAAAAAGAATTGTTGCCTTTTCCAGGTCAGAGATGTGTGTAATAACTATACTGTATTTTTGAAACTGGATATACTGTAACTGACTATACTTATAAACCAGTACTTTTATATATATTAATTGATGACTCGTTGGGCACTTAGTGAAACATATTAATACAAAGATTTTTAAAAATATATAAACACTTGGTATGTTTCACAATTTTTATTTAACTCTCACAGCTGTTTTGACTTCTTAAGCCATTGTCAGAGAGATGTGTCAACACTAAACAGAGGATGTAAGGGTGGTAGTGGACATCTGTTTAGAGCGTGTATCGGAACATGTGTGAGGTGTGAGGATGGGGGGTTGCAGGAGCTAAGGGAAGGTCTAGTGTCTGTAAAAACTAAATATAAACTGAATGCAAAATATAAAATTAACTAAACTAAATAACATCTTTTAATAAAAGGGATACAGAAATTCAGTTTGTTCATTAGTTAAATTTTTGTTATTTTTTATTGCTTTTTTAATTTCTAGAATTTCTAACAAATCCGTTTTTTACCTTATTGTATCTTGTGGAGTAGTGTTATATTTTTTGTGTCTATGAAGTGATTGTGTTGTAAGCAATGACCTGCAAAACCTGTATTGGCTGTATCGGTTGAAATAGCCTTCTTATGTTCAGAAATGCGATGTTTAAAAACATGGCGGAGGGTGGATTTTCCAGAGTATCTGATCTGCCACCTGATGTACTAGATCCAAATGTTTAGTCCATCGCATGCTTTCTACGTAATTAATAAATTAGAAAAAATTGAGATAAATAAATAATGAAAAAAGAAAGCCCTCAAGTGCTCTAAGAGCGTCGGGGTCGGAATGAACAAGAGTCAGTCAAGAGAAACTAGACAGGAAGGATTAAAATAAAGGATCTCACCCTCAAGTTGAAGCAAAGTGAGACTCTAATTTAAGTTGGACTTAGGTTGTTGCTTAAATACATAATTAAGACTACATGACTGAAGGTAAAAACATTTATTTTTTTAAACAGTCAAACTCATTTTTAACTCAATTAATCTTTATTACAATAAAAAACAATAATTAATACAAATTAAATCATATTTTCTTACAGTGTTTGTTAAATTTCCATAATAATGATTTTGGAATTATTTTCCATAATAGTATTTTACAATACTAATAATCATATTATGATTTTGTTTTATTAAGTTCAATGCAATGATTTTGTATAGAACAAAGAATGAAAATGACATCTTGAATTTAAAAAATCAAAAGACGAAGTTTTAATTTTATGTTATTTTTTTCTTTCATAAGTTGTCAAACATAAGATATTTCGATAAAATGATTTAAACACATCAGAGATATAATGCAACATTTTATTCAAGTCTCCATTTTTTTCTTGTAATTTGATACTTTTTTAGCAGGACATGCTGGTTTGTCTGGTATAGTTATCGTTCCTTAAGGCATGCTTCTTAAAAAGAATGTATGTTTCAATACACCGTTAATAAAGGGACGTACTTGCAGAAAAATCATGACGTCCTCGCCCCACTCCACTGTGAGGTGCGAGTGACAACTCGCTCTCTCGATCGCTTCCAGAAACTGAGGACGTTGTTTTGTCTGTAACTATACCTCTATCGCACCAATACAGTGTTCTGCTAAATAGCAAAATTCTTTGAAGTTTGTCACTGAAAAACTGACCTTTCCATTTCTTGGTACATTTCTAGTTGTGTCTCAATGGAAATTGCATGTTCTAATAATGATGTGGCCACCAATCTTTAAAATTAAAAATCATTTCTGATGTAACCCTTGTTACCATAAACTGCCCGTTTGTTGCTGAAGAAATTAATAATTCACAATAATGTTTGAATGAATAAATTCTATTAGTGCAGCAGATTAATCTCTTAGCACAAGGCTGTCCAGCCTTTTTAACAGTTGGGTAAAATTGATGATTCAAAAATCAGAGGCGGGCCACTGACCACTGACGGTTTCTATGTTTGTTACTTTTGATAACAATAAGCCTTAAATTAAGGTATTGTGCAACAAAAGAAATGCAACATTCTGAAATTGTCGTTTATTAAAATATAATAAATAGCATCTTCTGCCAAATAAAGAAACAAAATTAACAAAAATCAAAATCTAAATCTAAATAATTGGTACAATTAATGTGATTTCTGAAATTGTTTCTGTTTTAATCATTTTCCTATGTTAGGCGTCAGATCAGATGTTGACAGTAACAACAAATCAGAAATATGTTGCTCAGTTTGAGATGTGCGGTATTTATTTTTTATATAATTAAGATTTGAAAAAATCTTTTCATAAACATATGTTGATCCGAAACTACTTAAAAATTGAAAGGCCAGGTCAGTTATTGCAGGAAAGTCTTCTTTTGGCACCAATTTCCAGAAATCTACAAATTCTTCTGAAGAAGTTTGTGACTTTGAAGATATTTTTTCTGCAAAAATGTTTTTTAGTGCAGAATTATTTTGTAGTTCAGTGAGTTCCAACTGAATATTGGCAGGATAACTGATTATTTCAGTCAAACTGATTGTAAAAGGATTCACAAAAATTGTATACTTTCAAAGTCGTGGAATCTGCTCTCAAACGACTGTAATAGGCATCTAATTTTAGATTCGTACTTAGTACAATTGATAGTGGCGATATTGAGCTTCTCTTTCAAATCTTTGAGTGTGGGAAAAAGGTCAATATTTTCGTTGGCTAAATTAATTAAAAACAGATTTAATTTAGCTTTGAATCCGCTTATCAAAGTAAACATAGTCGGAAGTGAACAATCTTTGCCTTGTAATTTGAGGTTTAAAATATTGAGGTAATTAGTAATGTCAACAAGAAATGCAAGATCACTCAACCAGGATTTATTTTTCAGTAAATCAGTTTCCAAAGATAACGCCCTTTTTTCCTCTAAAAATTCCAACACCTGCTCTCTCAAGTTGAAGAAATGTTTTAACATGTTGCCCCTTGAAAGCCATCGCACAGCGCAGTACAGTTGTAACTCTCC
This sequence comes from Magicicada septendecula, assembly GCA_034769895.1. Classification (NCBI taxonomy): domain Eukaryota; kingdom Metazoa; phylum Arthropoda; class Insecta; order Hemiptera; family Cicadidae; genus Magicicada; species Magicicada septendecula. The sequence continues at coordinate 103,900,051 of CM068376.1, forward strand.
ATATTCGCTGATATCTTCTTCAAATAAAACCCTGAATTGACGTCTGTGAAGAGCTTTTGCATGTATGTAATTTATGCAGCGTACTACCGGGTCCATAATATCATCCAACTTCATGTCCTTTGCACACAACGCTTCCTGATGGATGATGCAATCATACCAAAATATTTTTCGATCCAAGTAATTTTGTAACAAAGCTACGCAACCATTTTTTTTCCCCGGTCATTGCAGGTGCACCATCAGTGCAAGTAGATTTCATTTTGTCCCATGGTAAAGCCTTTTTTTCAACGCATTCCTTAATTCGTAAAAATGTCTTTTCCTTGGGTTGTAGTTTCCAGCTGACATAATTCTAGTAAATCTTGAAATACATTCCAATGTTCATCAATGCATCTTAATGTACAAGTGTTATGAGTATAAATAAAAGGGGAATGTCATTGGTAAAAAAAAAAATATAAGAGTAATTTACTGAAAATAATCCGTTCTGCTATTTCCGTTCGCCTAACCGAACCTGGCCCAAAGGTAAGTAAATTTTATATCTCATTGTTTGTGACGATTTAAATTGTAACAATAATCGTAAAATAAAAAAAAAATTAAGAATTATGTTTGCGAGCGATTAAGCCACTTTAAATCTCACTATAATGCTTAAAACCCCTGTATGTACTCAGTATGTGAATAAGAAGTAATTAAGAGGTCCCAAGAAACACTAATAAAAAGGGAAATTTGTAAAAAGTTATTATTGTCATATTTAACCCTTTGCTTGTTATCATGCGGTGACCTGTTAATTCCGGACTCGACGTGTCTTCCGAGTCGTCTGTACTTTAGAATAAGATAAAAATCATAATGTTAATAATTAAAAAATCTGAAGACACAAGTATTCGTTAGAATAACTCACTTAAATTATATATGTTTATTAAGGCATAATTGTTGTAATTAAAAATGTTAACTTAAATAAAGATAGGGACTATATTCTCGCGGAGTAGTTGCCCCTCTCCCTTTTGTTAAGTACCAGTCGAAGCGAGCAGTAAAACGCTCTCTTGCTATGTTGACTTCACGGAGTGCAGACGTACGAGCGAAAGGTCCGACAAAAATGTTACTAATTTATTTGTTTTAATTTAAATATAGTATACTAGATACTACTACTAAAAGCGTGTGTCATGTACCAATAAGTATAAATATGTGATAACAAGAACACGTAATATGTAACACAAAAGACAGAAATAGTGTTAAACAAGATGACGACTCCCTTCAAGAAGTAACTACACTTTCAACATCATTCCTGAAGATGTGATCTACAGGAACTTCATAGAGACACGAATACCAGGAATAAAACGCTGTTTAGGACATCTGAGAATCTGCAATCCATACACCAAAGAAGCTGCAATCTCCTCTGTGAACATCCTAGCTTTTCTTGACAAAGATTCGACCGGATGATGACGCCGACTACAAGGACTCCCAAGACGGACACCCCAGGACGAGGTTTCTACATTCCATTGTAAAGGTGACTCGATAGCCTGTCTATCGAGGGTTAATAATATATGTTACACTACACAATTCTAAAAGAGACTTTTCAAAGACGATTAATCTTATGTAAACATTGTAAAAGAGAAAATCTAAATATTTACTGTAAAAATTTAATTTTCATACGTTGTAATGCTTTAAATGTTAATATAACTTATTATCGTACCAAGTATTAGTACCATTCTTCGAATGGTTAAAGAAGTCTTGCAAGCTAATATAATGAATTGAAAATAATTAAAAGTCTTTACTATTAAAATACAGAAAGTTAACTCGGATTCGAGGTATAGCGATATAGAATCAATTTGATCCCAAAGTTTTATGAAATCATTTGAATATTTTAGTATAATTAATGATGTCATGGGATCTGTCAGTAACTGTTATTAAATAAAGAGAAGTCGTCTTGTTACACATAAAAAATGAGTGTGTAAATCAGTAAAATACCTTCCCTTGCTTCCTTACACAGATAGTAAGTAATTTGTTCAGTGAATTTGATTTGAATACAGTTCGTTACAACGTAGGCAGCCCATGTAATTGGCAGAGGTCAGTTAAGATGGGTTCCCTGGATTTGTAACGCGGGAATACGTTACATGTTGGTAACTAGGAAAGATGGCGTCCGGACTATGGACGAATACAGTCAACAAAACCAAAATTAAAGAAAATTAAAATGTAGAAGTCGAAAGTATATTACACCTTGTAAAAATACGGCTTATATGGAACACACAAGAAAAAATTTTAGAGAAGCCTTAAATTCATTTGAATATTTAATAATAGATGAATGTTTGTTGCTATTCAAAGTTTGGCTCTGATTCAAGCAGATATACCAAAAAACGTAGCTGTTTCGGTATTAAAATATTTGTTCTTAGTGATGTAGAAAGCAATTAAATTATTGTTTACATAGTCTAAAACACTGACCGGGGAAAATCAGGTGGTGTTGTAGTAAGTTTGTTGCTGCCATATTTGAACAAGGGTCACACCATTTATCTCGATAATTGGTATTTGATTCCAGATTTTTTCTTATGGCTCAATGAAAAATTGACAAAGTGATTTGGTGATTGACTGACAAAAATTCAGATGGTACAGTGAGAAAAAATAGAAAAAACGTTCTGCCGACGTCTTTGGAATTTAAAACAGTGAAATACAGTTAAAGTCATCCGGAACAATTTTTGCACTGAAATGGATGGACAACAAAGAAATCTGGATACATTTTACTTAGTATAGACTAGAGATGGTGGAAAATGATAAAAAAGAACATACAACAGGTAAAAAAAAATAATAAAAATAAAAAATAAAACCCACATGTGTGATTGACTATAATAAATCAATTGGTGCTGTGGACAAAACAGACATGATGCTAATTTTGGTACAGTGCAAACAAACACTATAAAGTGATACAAAATTTGTTTTCCATGTGATGAACTTGTATGTGCTAAATGCAAAAACAATGTTTGAAATACAAAAAAAAAAATTGGCTCTTGTTAAATTCCACTTAGAACTTATCCACCAGTTGCTGGATAAATTTCACGGCATATTAGAAAAAAAAAAGGCTGGAAGAAAAACAAGAGAAGAGGCATCTCCATTTCGACTACAACACAAAAATGGACATTACGCAGCATTTCTTCCAGGAACAAAAAAAAAAAGAAATACCACAAAGTCATGCGTGATCTGCACATCTCATTCACAAAGAAAAGTGACATGAATTAGATGCAAAAAGTTTGTTGTTGCACTTTGCTTGGTGTGCGATGTTTCAAAAAATATCATACATTAAAAAATTGTTAGATGTAATAATTAAAAAAAATATATGATGTAACAATGTACTGTAACCTCAAGATAATATAACACTTATAACCTTTATGAAAAAAAGTAATTCATAAAAAAAGCTTCTAACTCAGCCAGTGGCAGTCCAAAGCCTGTGTCAAAAATGAGGATGAGAACTTTTAAATAAAGCAGAATAATTCTTATGAGATGTTAAGTTTTGTGTGAGTGTAGGCAGCAGGAACAGTGCTGAGATTGCTTAGCCTACAAGCGTCCCACTGCTGCGACAGCTATAAGCTCAGCCATTTCGTCACCAAGATCGCTCACCCCTCCCCTCTGCGAAAAGGTTAAAACACAAATATAATGTAAAGTAATGCCTGTTTATTATCCCAAAATATTACCCGTTACATTTCACATGTGTTTATTAATAGAAAAAATATAAAACAATATTAAAATGTGAAATAAATATTATAAAGTTAACACAAGAAAACAGTCATGAATTTGACTATTGCAAATGTCACGCTTGAAAGTAGGCTTATCCATCTCGTTTTAAATGTAACTTACATTTAACTTGCTAAATTTTCCAGTTAACACTAAAAACTATTAGTCTAAAATGGATGTTGTCTATTTAGAGTTATACTGTAGAAACTCAGATCCCTTCAGAGCAATCAATGTGAGTAATTGGTCATAACTCCCTCCCCCTGCCACATGTATTGTTGTATCAGAAAATTGGGTAATTGACGGCTTCTTACGTTATTAAGTAGTACAGGCAAATTAGATTGATCAGTGTAAATAATTTTTAACAAGCTGAAATTTGGTACACATATCTGGGTTAGGCCTAGAAAAAACCCAGCAAAACTCAATTAAAATCAATGGTGGGAACGACCGCCATCTTGAAAAATCCTGTTCCGTTATGTGTTTTTCAGCAGATTTTTGTTTTTTGTGCAAAAACCATTCAATATAGAATAAAACTGTACTGGACCTTTTTTGTAGAACATAAAATTTCCTATGTAAAGAAAAAAACATCATGTCTGAGCGTCATAGACTGTACGGCTGGGAACGGCCGCCATCTTGAGAAATATATTTTTGGTTTCATGTTTTCCAGTATATTTTTGTGTTTTTACTTCCATGTTCCATAAGGAAATGGAAGTATAGTGAAGGATGGCGAAAAATAGTTCATTAAAAGTGGCTGGTAAACTACAACTTTCCCTTAACCTATCTTCAACCAAAATCAATAGGCCATGAGTCCTCTAAAACTCAGGCACATATGAAAAAATTATTTGATTATGTTTGAGTTTGCGGCTGTTATCGTTTGCATTATAATATACCCTTGTTAAAACATAAAATGTTGCAGGTAAACTACCTTTTTCCCTTAACCGATCTTCACCAAAAACAATAGGTCTTGAGAACTCTACAATATAGGGCTGTATGCAAAACATTATTTGATTCTGTTTGAATTTGCGCCTGTTATCGTTTGCCATAGAAAAAAATTACCCTTGACTAAAAAAAACGTTGCAGGTAAACTACCCCTTTCCCTTCACCAAAAACAATAGGTTTTGGGTACTCTACAAATCAGGGCTGTATGCAAAAATTATTTGATTCTGTTCGAATTTGCGGCCGTTATTGTTTGCCATATAAAAAAAATCTATAGACAGACAGACAGACACACAGACGTTTTTCGAAAAATGACTTTTTTTCATGTTTTGAGGGTAGTACAATCAGAATCTGCAATAATCTCTAACACGATTTTTTTTGCCATCACCATACTTCCATTTCCTTATGGAACATAGAAGTAAAAATTATTCCGATTAGCGCTTTCAAGATTAGACGATGAGCTGTGAATAGTGGTGGGAACAAAAACGCACAACTGTTTGAAAAAACAGTTTTCTGAAAAAAACGAACGAACTGTTCTTTTCCGCGGAGAGAAACTGTTTTTCCGTTTTAAAACGAACGTGGCGTTGACAACAGTTTTGACAACGCAACTGTTCACAGAGTTCACTGTTGTCGTTCCGTTTTCTGTTCGCAGTAAACTGTTCGTTTTCGTTGCCACTTTCGTTGAGCTGTTTGGCGTAAACTGTTTTTTTGAACCGTTTGTTGAACTGTTGTTAGGAGGAAACTGTTCGTTTATATTGCAACGTGCGTTGACTTAGGTTTGATTATTGTACTGTGCTCGTTCTGTTTTCCGTTCGCAGTAAACCGTTCGTTTTCGTTGGCACTTCCGTTGAGCTGTTTGGCGTAAACTGTTTTTTTTTTTAACCGTTTGTTAGGACTAAACTGTTCGTTTTTAATGCAACGTGCGTTGACTTAGGTTTGATTATTGTACTGTCCTCGTTCTGTTTGACGCAAAATTATTATGTGTGTGTGTCTGCGTGCTTACATTTATTATGTGTTTGAGGTTTATTTAGGTTATAGCTTAAACTAGACGGCGTAAGGCAGATATTCTTTTAGTGTAAGTAAAACTGTTTATTAACATGGCAAACAGATTACGAAGCGACTTGTGGAATTATTTTCACAAAGCAGATAATGATATGGCCGTTTGCACAGTTTGTAAACAAAAAATTTCGTATAAATCTACGATAACCAATTTAAAAGGGCATTTAAAAAGAAAACATATTTCAGTTTATTCAGAGTTGTCCTCATAAGTTAAAAAGGTTGGAAAATATTACGTCCTTTAAAAGTTAGTAAAAGTTAAAAAGTAAGTCCTTTGTCCTTAAAAATATTATTCAGATATTCCCCATAAGTTTTGATGAAACAATTTAAAAAAAGTACCTGTAAGATGTAGGTTAAATAAGATAAATATTGACCTAATGCCAGTATTTAAGTTTCATAACCATCCATTTAAGAAAAATACTAAAATGAAGAGTTATTTTTAAATGCTCAAAACAAAATATTTAACAATATAATGATAAAAACAGTCAATGTAAATAGCAACAGTTCATTAATTCAACCTGTTTCTTTCCAACTGTTTTTTAAAACAGTTGTTTTTTTTTTTCAACAAACAGTTTGTTTTCGTTTTGCAGAAACAACAGAAACGCCCACCACTAGCTGTGAAGCTTAAAAGCGCTAATCAGAATAATTTTTCTATAGTGGTGTGCAACAGTGATAATTCTCTGTTTGTGATTTTACCAACTAACACAACTTTCTTCATTAAATTTTTTAGTTGAGAAAGATTAGTAGCTGCCTCGCTCGGGCGAGACAGCTTTCCAAAAATTTAAATGTTACGTATCTGTAATTGACAGACTGTACAGGAGTTACAATACATTAGAGGGTCATTTAGACGCTTGCCGATTAAAACTACGCGAGTTTGTTTAGCTCTGCCCTCTATTTTGTTAAGTAACTGTTTACCATAATACAATTTTTTCTTGTCATTCACTGTGTTTTAATATCTTTGCATTAACAAAAGACTGAAAACACTGTTAACGTCATATTATTTGGTTATTTTCACAAAAAAGGAACAATTTGCGTCTATTGGAAGCCCGTATAGTATGCTACGTGATGCTTTAGTTCGACAGTCTGCCGTAATGTGGCGTTCACGTAAACTAATGACAACCGCTCCTCATTAAAAATTTACACTTTAAGCATTTTTTAGACGCTAAAATTCTTTTCTGAATACTAACGTATAGTGCATTCGAGAAATATAGTAAAAGTAACTGTGATGTATAAACTTACCAAAAATCAACCGGCTATCTGGCAAAAACGCAAAACTTTCCATGCCACATGAACAATATTTATTTTTAATTTACAAGAAAAATCACTCGAATTTATTTGTCTTTTTGGTCTTCATTCTAAATGGAGTCGTCAAAATTACATTTATTAACACAGGGGCCGGAGAGGAGTGACTTGGGAGGACAATGTGAGGTGCTCTCTGCCGGGGCTGGGAGTACAGTGGAATGAAGCCAAGACCCTGGCCATGCATAGACCACGGTGGCGAGTTTTTTTAAGTTTAACCATTATCTTGTACAGCCTTATATGTTAATGTAAGCTACAATATTTATTAGTTTAGATAATTTGAAAGAAACATATATTATAAAGGTAGAACAACTAGGAACGTATACTATGCTTACCTCGTAATTTGTGTTATTCCACCTGGTCCCATAGATTTTATTTCGGTACACACTGGGAGTTAGCTGAGCCTGCCTATCTTATGGACAGTATAACTTTTCAGTCTCAAGAGATAAATTGACGGAAATAAAAATCCATGGCTTTAAATTAACTTAACTTATATTACAATTTAGGTAAATCATTAAATCTCTTTGTTGAAATCATGAAGTGAGTGAAGTCTAAAATTCTGAAAAACAGTTGTTCCCTTTTCCAGCTCAGAGATGTTTGTAATAATTATACTGTATTTTTGAAACTGGTTATACTGTAACTGACTATACTTATAGACCAGTACTTTTATATACTTTTATATATATTAATTGATGACTCGTTGGGCACTTGGTGAAACATATTAATACAAAGATTTTTAAAAATATATAAACACTTGGTATGTTTCACAATTTTTATTTAACTCTCACAGCTGTTTCGACTTCTTAAGCCATTGTCAAAGAGATGTGTCAACACTAAACAGAGGATGTAAGGGTGGTAGTGGACATCTGTTTAGGGCGTGTATCGGAACATGTGTGAGGTGTGAGGATGGGGGGGTTGCAGGAGCTAAGGGAAGGTCAAGTGTCTGTAAAAACTAAATATAATCTGAATACAAAATATAAAATTAACTAAACTAAATAACATCTCTATATATTATTTCTCAAAGGTGTTTTTTTGTCGGTATGAAATATCTCCCTTAATACTGTATCAAAATTAATGTTTGATACGCCATTTTGAAGATTATTTTTCCCTCTAATGACGAAAAATAAGTAAATATCTTAAAATTAATGTTTTCGTTAAAAAATTACATTATAAACTTTTCTATCTCTATATATTATTTCTCAAAGGTGTTTTTTTGTCGGTATGAAATATCTCCCTTAATACTGTATCAAAATTAATGTTTGATACGCCATTTTGAAGATTATTTTTCCCTCTAATGACGAAAAATAAGTAAATATCTTAAAATTAATGTTTTCGTTAAAAAATTACATTATAAACTTTTCTATCTCTATATATTATTTCTCAAAGGTGTTTTTTTGTCGGTATGAAATATCTCCCTTAATACTGTATCAAAATTAATGTTTGATACGCCATTTTGAAGATTATTTTTCCCTCTAATGACGAAAAATAAGTAAATATCTTAAAATTAATGTCTTCGTTAAAAAATTATATTTTAAACTTTTCTATATATATTATTTCTCAAAGGTCTTTTTTTGTCGGTATGAAATATCTCCCTTAATACTGTATCAAAATTAATGTTTGATACGCCATTTTGAAGATTATTTTTCCCTCTAATGACGAAAAATAAGTAAATATCTTAAAGTTAATGTGTATAAACAACGTATAAACGTATAAACAACGTATAAACGTATAAACAACGTGTCAATCAAATTAAAACAAGAAATTAATTAATTATAAAATTATAAAAATTTATTGCATTTGAATTACAAAAAATAAATTTTTATTTACTATCCATAGGATAGTCGTATAAGGAATCCTATTACCTGAAGTGATGATACATACCCAGTGAACACATGACATCATATGACGTAATAATGATGTAAAAACGCTGATTTTATATCATATTGATATCACATTTACGTAATGTGTTCACTGGGTATCGTCATTTTTCGTTCACTAAGAATAGCTCTCATTTTAATGAAAACTCATGTAAACGAATTTGTGATTTAGGTTTTCATAATGCCGGGCAGACCGAGAGGGACCTTCCCGAAAGACTTTCCAGACCATTGGAAGGCGTCACAGAACGCAGAAGAAGAAATACCGAAAGTGACGAACAAAGACAACTTCGACTTCAGCAAGATAGAGAAGCTCAGCGCCAACGCAGAAAAGACACATTCAATACTCAACGACAACAAGTAGTGCAAGTTAACAACTTTGTGTCATCAACTTATTTACTTCATCTCCATCAAAATATCAGTACAAGAAGAAGACTATATAAACTTCCAAAAACATATTGTACTGCCCGCCTTTTCCCTAAAGACAATGAAGTGCAAACACATAGTGTTGGTGATATGGATAAAAAGTGCGTTTATTGCTCTGCAAGGTTGTTTGCAGGGGAGTTTAGTGATGATTCAGCTACCATGTGTTGCCACAAGGGAAAGGTTAAGTTAGAGCCCATTAAAGTTTGTGAAGAACTTCAAAACCTCACAGAGCAAAATGATGACTTCACCAAGAATTACCTAGAAAATGTTAGGCAATTCAACAATGCTCTGGCATTTGCTTCAATTCACATCAAATCCGTTGACATTCCTGGCAGGGGTCCATATTGTTTTAAATTACATGGGCAGGTGTATCATATGGTAGGAAGTTTACAACCTCCTGCAGGAGTTGCACCATCTTACGCTGGCCTTTTCGTTGTAGATTTTGATACTGCTTTACAACATCATGTAGTGAATGAAGCTAATAAAAACTGTTGGGAAGAAATAATGGTTACATTGCAAACAATGCTCGATACACATATCCTTACGCACAGTTGTTTAAATACATAATAGGTTTGGATCAAACTATACTGGATTTCCATCTACAATTTACGACTACCAATGCATTTCATCCTGGAAGATCGAATGAACCTGCAGTCAATGAGGTGGCAGCTGTTTTATCACCAATAACGGAATTCCACCAGGCAATGTTGATTTTGTTATGTATTCTAAAACAACTGGTGCACTTACTAAAATATCTTACCTGAACCCCCATTCTGATCCAATGTGCTATCCATTGCTTTTCCCATGTGGTGATTCTGGATGGACTGTTGGTCAGCCACATGTTCAAGTTAATCGTACTGCATCGAGAACAGTCACAACTCAATTACAATACTATTGCTATCGTTTAGCAGTTAGAGATGGTTTCAGCTTACTTCATGCTTCTGGTAAATTATTTCAACAATACATTGTTGACAGTTATGTCAAAGTAGAAGGTTCCAGGTTGGCATTCGTTCGAGCCCATCAACAAGAACTCAGAGCTGATAGTTACAAAGGTTTGATGGACTTTCTTAACTCTGATGCTGAACAAAGAGGAGCAGTTGGTGGAATTCCAGTTGTTCTTCCTTCATCTTATATTGGCAGTCCTCGAAATATGCTTCAAAATTATCAAGACGCGATGGCTATTGTTGCCCGTCTAGGAAAGCCTGATCTATTCCTTACAATTACTTGCAACCCCAAGTGGATTGAAATTACCTTTCAATTGAAACCATATGAAAGAGTTGAACACAGACCTGACTTAGTGTCTACAGTTTTTCATTTAAAATTGCAAGCGTTATTAGATGATCTTTTAAAAAACATGTACTAGGCGTAGTCATTGGTTATGTTTGTGTAATTGAATTTCAAAAAAGAGGCCTTCCCCATGCACACATGCTGCTCATTTTGTCTAATGAAGATAAATTACGTTCAGTTGAAGATGTAGACTCATTAATTTGTGCAGAAATTCCAGATAAGGAAACAGATCCTCAATTTTTCGAAGTTATTCAGGAATGCATGGTACACGGACCTTGCAGTACGATCAATCCAAACAGTCCATGCATGCAAGAACAAAAATGTATTAAAAATTATCCAAAAGATTTTCAAGAAGAAACAAATTTAAATGTTAATGGTTACCCTATGTATAGACGACGTGATAATGGCGCTACAATGACAGTTCGATCATTTACTATTGATAATAGGTGGATTGTACCATATTGCAGATTTCTCAGTAGAAAATATCGTTCCCGTATCAATCTCGAGCATTGTTCTTCAATCAAATCTGTTAAATATTTGTACAAATACGTGTATAAAGGACATGACTGCGCAGCTTTACGATTACGTTCAGATTCTGAAGGTCAGCAACCTCATTGTTGACGAAGTGGACATCTATTTGAACTGTCGTTATGTGAGCCCACCAGAGGCTATGTGGCGATTACACGAACGCCGGCTTTTCCACCGATCTCATACAATTGAGCGACTTCCTGTTCACTTACCGGAAGAACAAATGGTGTACTTTCAGGCCGGATTCGTAGCTGATGCTAACCGTGATAGAGTCTCCAAACTCATGGCATTTTTTAAATTGTGCAATGAAAATATTGCCGCCCGCAATTACCTTTACCACGAAATTCCAGAACATTTTGTGTGGTCAAATGGACGATGGAATATTCGCAAAAAAAATACCAAGTTCTTCGGACGAATCTACACTGTCAATCCAGTCGACATCGAAAAATATTACCTCCGTGTACTACTTCTGCACGTCAAAGGACCGCAGTCGTTTGACGATTTACGTACAGTTGATGGAATTCTGTGCAACTCATTTCAAGAAGCTGCAGAAAAATTACATTTAGTCATTAAACGACGCCGAATGGAAAGAATGTTTGCAGGAGACTGTCAGTCACAAAATGCCAACGCAATTGAGATGGCTTTTCGCTATCATCTGCATATTCTGTTCTCCTGCTAATATACCTGAGTTGTGGACAAAATTTCAGGACGCACTTTCAGAAGATTTTCAGAGACAGCACACGCCACCTGAAGCTTACAACCTCACACTGCAAGAATTGGAAAATATTTTTAAATATCATGGTAGATCTTGCGAACAATTCAAACTGCCGACTCCTGTCCTAACCGTCGCACAACATACAACAGAAGAAACCTACAACGTAGAAGAAGAAAGTACGAACGGCAAGGCAGCTTATGAAAAGTTAAACCTAGAACAAAAGGCAATAGCTGAGGAAGTTTTACATGCAGTAAGAAATAAAATTCCGAATTGTTACTTCATTGACGGACCAGGGGGCTCCGGTAAAACGTTTGTCTACAAAACATTTACGAGGTGAAAACAAGGTTGTTATACCAGTTGCATGGACAGGCATTGCTGCCAATCTCCTACCAGGGGGACGCACATCACATTCGATTTTCAAACTACCTGTACCCATCTTGGACACATCGGCCTCATCGATTCGCACTCACACAAAGGATGCACAACTTCTTCGTGACTCAGATCTCATTATTTGGGATGAGATTTCAATGGTTCCCAAAGATGCGCTAAGCGTTGTCGATCGACTTTTAAAGGACATTATGAATAATAATCTTCCTTATGGAGGGAAAATAATTCTGTTTGGTGGAGATTTTCGTTAGGTGTTACCCGTTGTTAGACATGCCAATAGAACAGCCATCGTTGAAAATACAGTTAAACGATCGCCCTTATGGTCTCATGTTAAAATTCATAAGTTGACTCAAAATATGAGGGCAAATGATGATCCTGTTTTCACTGAATGGTTACTTAAATTGGGTAACGGTGATTTAGAAATTCAAACAGATTACGAGAATTAAGCGATCAAAATCCCGAAACATTGTTATTGTAATTATGATAGTATTATTACCACCATATTCAATGCCATATTCATATCAATGAACAAAATATTTCGCAGTTTTATTCAACGGCGATTTTATGTCCAAAAAACGATGATTGTACAAAAATTAATGAATATATCATTTCCAATTTGTTACTTGGAGAGGAAAAGGTTTACTTCAGTTCTGATTGTGTCCAACATGAAGAAACAGACAATGCTCAATTGTACCCCATAGAATTCTTAAACTCTTTGAATCCATCCGGTTTACCACCTCATAAATTGATTTTGAAGAAAAATGCAATCATAATGTTAATTAGAAATCTTAACGCTAAACAGGGATTAATTAATGGTACAAGGTTCGTGGTAACTCACTTAGGCGAGTACATCATCACTGCTACAATTATTCACTCCGATAAAACTGTGCTCGTACCCCGGATTAACTTTACACCTTCTGATCCTACTGTGCCTTTCCAAATGGTAAGAAAACAATTCCCCATAAAAGTTGCTTTCGCTATGACCATTAACAAAGCACAAGGTCAGACGCTTCAAAGGGCAGGATTGTATTTACCAGAACCTGTTTTTTCGCATGGACGTGGCTTTTTCACGAGTCCGTATGTTTAAAGATATCTTTGTTTGTGTTGAAGATTCATACGGGCAAAAAGTGAACGATGATCACGTCATAACCTCCAACATTGTTATTAAAGAAGTTTTGTAAAATTAATTTAAAAAAAAAAAAAAAAGGCGTATATAATACTGTATATAATGTTAATATCATTTACAATAAGACTGATTTTGTTACTATTTTTTATAATAAAATATTTTGGATTGATAAATATTTACATTTATTATTTCCACTTTATTATATTACGTAACTGACCACTAAGGGTGCGAAGTATTCGCACGGGTCACCTAGTCTTTTAATAAAAGGGATACAGAGAATTCAGTTTGTTCATTAGTTAAATTTTTGTTATTTGTTATTGCTTTTTTAATTTCTAGAATTTCTAACAAATCCATTTTTTTACCTTTTTGTATGTTGTGGAGTAGTGTTATATTTTTTGTGTCTATGAAGTGATTGTGTTGTAAGCAATGACCTGCAAAACCTGTATTGGCTGTATCGGTTAAAATTGCCTTCTTATGTTCAGAAATGCGATGTTTAAAACCATGGCGGTGGGTGGATTTTCCAGAGTATCTGATCTGCCACCTGAGGTACTAGATCCAAATGTTTTGTCCATTGCATGGTTTCTACGTAATTAATAATTTAGAAAAAATAGAGATAAATAAATAATGAAAAAAGAAAGCCCTCAAGTACTCTAATAGCGTCGGGGTTGGAATGAACAGTATTGAGTAGGGTAAAACTGACAGTTCTACCCCGGATGTGACGTCATATGGCGGGAAATACAAAAATCTATGTGGTGGGGGTAAAAATCTGGTAGTCGGCTTTCGGTCATGTTGTGGGCGGTGAGTATAAAGTGGGGTTATGTGTGCGTTGATTGGTGTATACGTCGTCGACGTTGCCGCTTCGTGCATGTGTTATAGTGTACGGGTTTGTATATGCAAGGTGTTTTTCCTTTCGGCCATGTTGTAAAATCGCCGTGGTCGGCGTTGCCGACTCGTGCTGGTTAATCGCCGTAGTCGACTCTTGCGTGTGTTATAGTGTACGGGTTTTGTATATGAACGGCGCTGCGGTCGATGCTGTGTATTGTTGGCAAGGCGGCGTGTCTGTGTGTCGTGGCGAACTGTATCGCGAGCCCGTGTAGTGATCCGGTTCGCCGTTCGCCGTTCGCCGGCCGCCGTCCGGTTGATCTGCTGTCGGACGCCGTCCGCCGCCGACGGCGAATGGCGAACGGCGAACGGCGAACGGGTTCGTGAGGCTGCGTCGTGATCCGGTCGGTGCCGTTCGCCGTTCGCCGGCCGCCGTCGGCGGCCGGCGAGCGTCGATCGGGTCACGCGGTGATCCGGTTCGTCGTCGAGGATTGGTCTGTGTGTCGGTGGTGAGTAAAAAACAAAGTGTTCGGCATCGTTGTAAAGATACGAATGATGACCTTTACTTGTATAAATTGTAGAATGCATACTATGCATGAGAAAGTATTTAAAAAAATTATTATCATTTATATTAATGTGTTGGGTATGTATTAAGTGTATGTTCAGTGGTGAAAATTATTTCGTACAAAATAAAACAATTCACTCATCATGAACGGAAAAAGGATAATTGTAAATAAACACAATTTAAAACTTAAATTTAAAAATAAAAAAAATTATTATCATTTGTATTATTGTGACGGGGTATGTAATAAGTGTCTGTTCGGAGTTGACAATTATTTTGTATAAAAAAGTAATAAGTGTCTGTTCGGAGTTGACAATTATTTTGTATAAAAAAAGAATTTAAATATATATTGTGGTAGTAAGGACGTCTGGGCGTTAGCTGATATTCGGTAGTGGTCGACCTTGTTCACGGGCGTGGTTAGGCAAACAAGTCTCTGAACATCTGCCTTCCTGAGTCGTTAACTTTTTTATTGTTCATGACTGCATATCTTCATTTCCTTAAGCGGGGTTCAGCGATGTATAAAAAGCCGACAGATTTGATCTGTTGAAGTACATACCATCGTTGGATTCTGCTTTGACATCATCGGTGAAAGACAGAATATCTCGTACAGGGTAAGTTGCTTTAAAATTATTCTTTAGTTTCTGTAATATATTACCATTATGCAATTATTTTAATATAAATTTGATTTTTTATTAATTGAATGTATCTAATAACGGTCGGTGCGCAACGACCGTTCAAGCTTGTAGATTGAGTGTTATACTGTTATTTAAAATATGATTAAATGTACTGTTAGTTCAAAGGATTTTTTTGAAATTAAATACAATGAAATGTTAAGATAATATCGTTTAATTTTATCTATAAGCACAATATATTACAAGTTAAAATATTTAAACACGCACACACACACACACACACACACACACACACACACACGCACGCACTACAAGTTAAAATACATAATATGTAAACACGTGTACATTTTCAATTGTGTATAATTAAGAAATACATGTATGCATACTAATTACAAGTTAAAATACATAATATGTAAACACCTGTACATTGTCAATTTTGTACAATTAAGAAATATATGCAATCACACTATATTACAAGTTTATGATTGCATTCAAGTTAACATACATATTATGCACACACACACAATATATTATAAGTTAAAATATTTAAACACACACACACACACAAGGAATTGAATTGACAATTGCATATAATTAAAATAAAAGAAATACGTGTATGCACACTACTTACAAGTTAAAATACATAATATGTAAACACGTGTACATTTTCAATTGTGTATAATTAAGAAATATATGTATGCATACTAATTACAAGTTAAAATACATAATATGTAAACACCTGTACATTGTCAATTTTGTACAATTAAAAAATATATGTAATCACACTATATTACAAGTTTATGATTGCATTCAAGTTAAAATACATATTATGCACACACATACACACACACACACACACACACACATTGAATTGTAATTAAAACAAATGAATTACATGTAAGCGCTATATATATTACAAATTTAATAATGTGTACATTATGACATACAAATATACTTGTTACTTCATAAGATGTCCATCCAGTATTACATTAAAATGTCCACCACGTAGGCCCTGTTTTTTTCTCCACGGTAAACGAGATATAGTGAGTTCGGTGCTAAATGTTTTAACTCATCGTCTTCCCAAACGCCTGCGTATCTCCTTGGAAGATAAACACGATATTTCAATTTATCGTCCGTATAGTCCTGGATAGTAGCGAGTACAGCATTTCCGTATTTACTGTCTACGTTTTGAAGTTGCACTATGGGATATTTTACACCCATTACTAGTTCTTTAATTTTCCTATATTGTATAGCACTAATGTCCGCGAACTTAGCAACGAATGAAGCCATTTCTAATGAAGAAGAATCACTATTCGCTTGCGTCTCTGTCAAGGTCTGAATTAAATAACGCTCGTTTGCGTCGTTATAAGTAGGGAGGCTGTTGAGGAGGGGGAAACCAGACAGCGTGAGGGAGGGGGAACCAGACAACGAGCAGTAAACTGTTATTATTAACCCTGTGAAACAGGATGAAGCCGCTTTCACACGTCATGTTCGGTGGGTGGGAGGAGGCAACCAGTCGGCAATTATTTTTTTATCTGTCTAGACAAGGTGTTGTAATCGACTCCTGCTGAGAGCGGAAGGGGGGTAGGCGACCAGACGACGGCACTAATTTTTTATGCGTCTAGACAGGGTTATGTAATCTTATTCTGACATGAAGGCAGTAATTTTTATGCATGCGAAAGATGCCGCTATTTTTTTATACGTCTAGACAGAGTGATGTCATTGATTCCTGTTGAGCGCGGAAGGGGAAAGACGACCAGACGGCGGCACTAGTTTTTTATGCGTCTAGACAGGGTGTGAAGGCAGTAATTTTTATGCAAGCGACATGATGCTAAATAAAAACAAAAATGTTAATAATTTACCAGAAACCTACTGATAAGTCTAAAACTACTGTTGCAGGATAGGTATACGTATCTCATCGTTATTTCCGTATCGCGACGTCGACGCGTATGGTGCATGAGGATGATATTCGTAATGTGTTATGTTGTCTTCAAAAAACGGTCGTCGTTCGACCGATAAGACGATACCACTGTCCGCCATATTACTTGTTTTTCTTGAGTTTGAATCCTTGTGAAATCAGGTAGCGTCGGTTAGCCGTTGTTAATCGTGTCAACGACGTACGTCTACTGATACTCTGTCCAAAAGTGTCGTCCACTTTTATCTTGTGTGTACCACCGCTCTTCGTCACCGATGCTGTAGGTAAAGCGGTATCGTTGAAATAAAATCCCATGATTACTACGCGCGTTTCAAATGTATACGTGCGGTGATAACTTCGTCACGAAAATTCACAATATCACCGTCCTGATCGTGTACGGACACTGTAACGTTACACAAGTGTAGTATGTTAAGCGGAAGATAAATGACGTTGGCAGGCGTTTCGACTATCTTGAATCCAGGCTCGACAGTCGGGTAGAACGAGTGCAGTATATGGTCGTTTCGTCCCGCCTTGTATGAACCTTGTACGACGTTACACCTTATCTCCAAAACGTTCACTTTGTTAATGTTTACTGGTGTGTCCGACGTGTGTAATATATACGCTTCTAACTTGCGGTTCTTGGAAAAACCCAACATGGTACCGATTCCGTGTTCTGTACGCTCGAAATCGATCTCGTATGAGCAATAAAGTTCACATTTTAACGTGTTGTTGTTAGGGCGTAGAGTAAATTTCGGGTCTGATAGCTCTTTCTTCAGGTACGTTTCGATATCACTGATTTCGTACGCACCGGTCGGTATTTTGATGAGTTCTAGCGTTTTACGTGGACCCTTTAGTACAGGAAAGACGTTGTTTCTTCCGCTTTCCACGTTCGGTATAGAGTTGTACGTGGTAAAGTCCAGCAGTCCTGCATACCATTCACCGTCCGTCAGTTCGAGCGGTGGAAAAAAGTCACAAACCAGTGCGCTTGGATCCGTACCCGTGACGGTGACCGTAAGTGAAGACATCTCGTCGTTTACTGATCGTTTGATGTCAAAAAATCCAAACATAAATGTCCGCAGATGACCGTGTCCGGCGGTTGTTTACGCGCGTAATTGTAACGAACGTCGTTCACGTACGATCCAAAGTACCGTATTAGCTCGACGGGAGGGCGTAGATTGCCGAATCCATCAAAGTACGTGACTCCGTCACCACGCTTCTTGTAGCATACCCAGTGCGTGCCCGGTCCGGTAGCGTCGTCCAGATTCACGATCGCGCTTTCGTTCTCCCACGGTGAGCGAGGAAGTGCGTATTTTATTCCGACGACGGAGAGTCCGTCGGTATGTTTTCCTTTCACGATCGTGTTTAGAAATTCATCGTACACGTATACACGTGCGTCTTTGAAGAAATAAATCTTTCCGTCGGTATATCGAAACGCGCTATCAACGGCTTCAGGTAAGCCGACAAAGCGATCTTTAACGTATCCGTGTTTCTTGATCATGAACGAGCACTCGTCTATCTCACCGTAATACATATCGTTATACAGCAGAAATGTACGTCATGTGTAGGTGTGTATCGCAGCGTTTATTTTTGTCAGCGTGCGAACACCGAGAGCCGTGATCGCTTTTGGATACCCGTTCACCGGCTGTAGACTGTGTATATCGAACATGTACACGTATCCGTCTATGAAGAGCACCACTTCTTCGGAGCGCGGTCTCTGGTACATCGCCGAAACTTTGGTGAACGTTAACGGTAAGAACGTCAACCAATCTGTCAACAGAAGCGGACTCCCACCACCACCCAGACGCTTCGACTCGAGGTCCATTGTCCACAAAAAGTTATCGTGCACTATATATACGTGTCTGTTGATTATTAAAAATTGATTAACATTCTTTAGTCGACATAAATCCGTCGTCGTCCGGACGGTGTCGTTCGTCATCGACCTCGCCGTCGTCGTCGTCGTCGTCGTCGTCGCCATAGCGATCGACGGCTTCCCGTACAAGTGCTGAATGCCTCTTATATCGTCGTCTCTCAGGTCGAACGGTCCATCCGAGCGCGGTACGTAGAAAGGGTACATGATCGATTCCTTCTCGAGGGAATGAGCCAGTCCTAACGCGTGTCCGATCTCGTGCGTTAGCACCTGTAGAAAACTGGTCTGATCGTCCGGTATTTCGGTTGCGTTCGTATAATTCCACGATTCGTAGTAGTCCATATGTATTTCGGAAGTGTTGTAAGGTAGATCGGGCGGGTAGTAAGCGTGTGCGAGTATACCTCCCCGTCCGTCCAAATCGTACCCACAGATCGTACACTTGGAGGTCAGACACCTGTGTTTAAAATATCTCATAGCGATGGCTATGTCCACATTTATGTCGTTGGGTCGATATTCGAATTCCAAATTTGAATGTTTCCGCCATATAGCGAACGCTTGTCGTGTCGCTTTTATAGCGTCAGCGGTACCGTGAACGAATCGCCACGACAGTCGTCTCTTGGTCCAATGCGTTCGTAAGGTGTACGACGCAAAATCTTTGTTACCACATCTCCGCGCCTGCATCAGATTCATCGTTTCGTTGTTCAATTCTCCGTTTACGGTTAAATTGTAATTCTCTTGAAACGTCCGCAGGTAGGACGTAATAACGCCGCCGTCGACGGTGGCGTTGTCTGTGTCTTGTAAACTATCGTCGGGCACATATCCGTAACGCGTCAAGTAATCGATAGCGAAGTCTATATCGTTCGCGTTATTACTCTCGAAGGACGATGCGACGACTCTCGTGGACGCGATAATAAACACTAGCGTGGTATACATGTGTGAATCGTGTCTCGATGCTGTTGCTAATGACGGTAGTCGTCGTATACCCGTCTAATTTATACGATGATGTCAGCTTCACGTAGTTCTTCTACTATTGAAACGATTTCGTTCGTGTGCCCACCGTTTCCAGCGCGCTGTGACGCTATCAACACTCGCAATCTGTCCACCAGTTCATTCGGATCGTCCCAGTGCACGTAATCGATTTTGTCTTTTTTTTTCGACGCTACCATATACGTTCTGTCGGTATTATACCCGTGTCCTGTACGTTTCGGTGGGAACAGCTTTGATATTATCCGTTTATATTTTACACCTCTGTTCGCCTTTACCTGAGCGTTCGCTAAATAATAATGCTTGTGCGCGTTGGGGGCGCGTAGTATATCTTTGTACGCCTTCATATCCGTCTCGTTGTAAATGTTTTCGTTAGGGTCCTTCATGAACACGAGTTCGTATAGACCCGGTGTGCCTTTATATCGTTTACCGTTGATGAGGATCGTATCGTCCGTTTCGATTTCAAACGGTGAATCACCGATCATCCATTTTCCATTTGTGTTTCTTACACCGTATGTATAGTCCATCAGACGATCACGTTCGGCCGACACGATCATGCGCATGTACTTGTTCGCTAACGATGCGCAGTCGTATTTGGACAGAAAATATCTACGCGCTTCACGCCTTCCTTCTGGTGTGTCTAACATTTTTTCGATGTTGAGACTAGGATCGTCCTCGTCGTCGTCGTCCTCGTCCGATGTTTCGGCTATCACGGGTGTTTTCAGGAAACGTGGTGTCGATCGGTGACGGAGCGGTGTTCCTATATCGATCTTACTACTCGCGCCCATCAGATCCTCCTCTTCCACCGCCTCCTACTCCTCCTCCTCCTCCTCCTCCTCACGCTTCATCTTTTTCGTCGACTTTTCGTTTGTTGTTTTACGTTTTTTTTCAACCAACGCTTGCGAAATAGTTTGTAACGGTTCCAGTATCGGTTTGTAACTTTTGGATAAAGTTGCTTCCTCTTCACGGATACCGTGTTTTAACACACGGTATTTCTTCCGTATGTCATCGCTGATCGTGTCGATATCGTGGGCTAATCGTTTCTTCTTTTCGTCCATCTCGATAAACGTCGGTACGTCGACTAACGTTGCTGACAGCGGGACACTTGTATTTACCCGTACGCTCGACAATTTTTTTGGTGAACAGCTGTTAATCGTTAGACGTGACTACTATGAAACGATCGAAACCAGCTCTGTACCTACCGATGTCGATAGAAGAATCCTTGTCCACGACGAGAAACCCGTAACGATCTTTCCACGCTTCAGCGCACACGTTCTTAAACGTGTCGTATTTCATGTCCATGTTGACGTGATCGTTGTACACGTGCTTCAAGTTGAGATCGTCCTGTTTGAACAACACTATTAGATTGGCGTTGTCGCGTACCAACTGTTTCGGCACTTGGCTGTACGTCTGACACAGGTAAAACGTGTCCACTCCACTGTGTCGTCCCATAGCGAAATACTTGCGTATGTTGTGTTGTCTTTCACAAGACACATCGTCGAACACAATAATAGAATTGGGATCGACCTCGTCAGGAGGGGGTACCTCATCGTTATCGTTGTACGCGTGATAACCCATTCCTTCGTTGGAAAGTCGTGTCATCAGGGTTTCCAGCATCTGATATTTGGGTTGAAACAATGATTTAGAAAACACGTACAGGTTCGCGAATCTCAACCCGTTCACATCGAACAATAGGTTGAACATGACGTTAGTCTTTCCACACGCGGAAGGTCCGCAGATGATCGAACGTACGGTATCGGGGAGAAGACGTCCGTGCTTACGTTTTTTTCTGCCACAACCACCGCCACCACCATCGCCACACAATTTCGAATAGTCCACGTCCTTTATTTTTAGTCTGTGCGCTTGTTGTAATATTTTCATTTTGTTCCGTCCAAAGTCTAGTTAATATTCGCACTATGTTCGTACAATCGACAGATATGTAACTGCACACACAAGTGTCAGGACCCGTTTCACAGTTCGGATCCGACCAAACACATTCTTTGTAGTGATCGAATCCGGTGCCTCTATGTACTATTTCGCTGAGTCGGAATCTCGTCATACGATTAGTAACCCGTTGCCAATACTCGTGTACTGTTAATATCCTGCGCATGCGCTCGATCTCGTTCTCGGGCGTGTTCACGACGTACACATCGTAGCCAGGATGCAACACAACGTCTTTCACACCGTACACAGCGCGCATGTTGTCATCGTAACGCACCGTCGCATACTGGTTCTATTCCGCAAGCCAATTCCTTGTTATAGCAAGTTCTTCTTGGGTATCCACGAATCGTGTTTACCATCGAATCCTAACCACCTGACTTTCACACGATCACCTTTACGTTGTACGATCTTTTCTACCAAGTACACGTCACCAACGTTCGATTTACTGATTTCGTGTTCGTAAAAACCGCCTTTCAACACTTCTCCCGTATGATCCTTTAACGAATAAGTGACGGGTACGCTGGCGGTACGTACCGTGTGAACATGGAATATCTCGTTCGTCCAGTTAGGCATATATCCTTTGGCGAACGTCATTTTGTATTTGCTTATACGCACTCGATCGCCTACTTTGAACTTTGGTTGTTTATAGTCGATGCTTCTCGCTGTGTTCTTGTGAATCCGTCGTAGCACCGTGCGTTCGTTGGATTCGTTCACCTGACATGGTTTCATTCCGATCGTTCTGTGCACGCTGTCGTTGTACACTCTGACCAGTTCCGGTAACATATCCAACCAACGGTAATGACCTTGTTCGCTGAACGCACGATACATATGAGTTTTCAACGTACGGTTGAAGCGTTCCACGATGGACGCCTTTTTCTCACTATACGTAGAATACAGTGTGACACCATATCTCCTCAGCAACGTTTTTACGACGCTGTTGTAGTACTCTTTCCCGTTGTCCGTCTGAAGATATTTCATTTTATTAGCGCGCAGAATCGGTTCCAGAGCTCGTGCGACCTCTACACCCGTCTTTGTTTTTAACGGAACTGCGTACGCGTACTTGCTAAACGCGTTAATCATCGTCATGAGGTACTTGAATCCCTTGTTCACCTTCGCGTGCGGTATCATCTCTACCAGGTCCGCTTGGTACAAGTCGTGAAGTCCCTTCAACTCGACCGCTCGTCTCGGAAAATTCCGTCTTACTGGTCTGTGCAACTCCGACCCAATAGTCTTGCGAACGGTCTGCTGTACGTTCTTCGCTCGTTGTTTCATTCTCATGTCGTCGCGTTGCAAACCGTGATTCACAATACGCTGGCACGTCGTAAACCGTCCGCTCTGTGCTGAACGTAACTCTCGTTGGTACCGTTCTGGTACGACTGCCTTCCATCACATGACTGTCGCGACGCCGCCACACCACACCCAATTATATCATCTCGACTGAACGGAAGAACAGCGCGTTCTTCTTGTGATTGCGCAAGTACGTTAAAACGTGAGCTAAACTGATATTCATACACCCATTACGCACGAGACCCATTCCGCTGTAATATCTCATGAGCGTATGTTGTTTCGTGTCCAACGCTCGTACGGTCTTGACGGAATTCATGTCTTTGAATACGACGCTACGTATAACGTTCTCGCGATACTCGTGCATTTCCGCGACTATGACGTTATCGTTCTCGGGTAGACGCTCGCACATGTGTTTAGCTTTGAGTTCAGGGATCGGGCGCTGACTTCGTGACTCCAAGTGCAGGCGTATCAGGTACGAGTTCAACAACCAAAATTCGTCAGCCATAGCACCGGTGCACCGCTGCCACTGTTTGTACAAACGTCGGTCTTTCACCATGTACCCTTGTTCGTGCGAATACTGCAGACCGAAGTATTCACAATACTCGCGAAGCGTAGGCAACGCCTCCTTCAGAAAGGGTACCGAAAACAATCCTTGCGCCTTGTTGTTTACTATCGCGAACTGTTTCCCTCTCGCTAGTGTCGGTAACGAGGACGGTGGGCAGCGCACGTCAAAACTTACGTTGTAGCTAGGATCTAGTGCGCACTTCTATCGCGCTGTCGCGCTTCTGTATATTTCAATAGGTGTACGTATCGGAATAGTGCGCTCCGTAATGACAATGCAACACGAAGCGTGAGGGATCGAACTTCCATATGCGAGCATGTCCGTGTAAACCGTTGCGTAGTTCATCCGTCCATGCGAATCGTGTAAACCGTGCACGCGTTGAACGGCACGATACAGTTCGGGAATCGGGCGGAAACGTGAAAGAAAATTCCATCCATGACGTACGGTACACTTGAACATACTCTTTTCGTAAACTACGAGTTCTATCGGTACGTTGTTTCTTATCGCACTCTTCGATAAATTCAAGCCAACGTGATTTGTTGTGTATACGATCGGAGACTATCATCAACAGCACTATAGGTGGCAGATCACTGGTACGTTTTTTAATGTGATGCCAACAACGTCCGTGATATCTGTCAACACCGAACTTGTAACGTGTACAGTAGTTGCCGCAAAATCGTCTTTTCTTCACAAAATACACAGAACATAAGTTGGACCGTATCGCGCTTCGTGAAGCTTTTGTTATTGTGAAATGTTTCCCATCATCGTATCGATAGACGTCCATCGTGTCGATGATCTGCGATGTGAGTGATACGCTATTAGTCATGATCGTGATATTTATAGTGTATACGCATATTGTTTGAGGAATTTTTTTATTTATAATTTTTTTATTATGGGTGTCTTCACTCACACTTTTGGAGTGACTACTGTCGTTCGGTAGTAGTAGTAGTACTAACACCTAGTACTACCCAAACGGGTATGTTTGTACATGAGTTTAAGTCGGCTCTGAAAAGAGCCGTTTTTGCGTGTGTCGATTTCTACAAGTGTTCACGAACGAAATCGCATGCGGGCATTGACGCCTTATGGACTTGGGCAGGATCGTCACCCACTGCCCAATCCATAATTCGTATTTTACACTTGCAGCATCTTACAACATCACCATCGTCTTCGTAAATAAACCCGGCTTTGGCTAGGTCAAAAATTTTTACGTTCGCATTCGGAAATTTATGAACGTAAAATTTAATGTTACCACGACGACTGATGTTATAAAAGCTTTTTAATCGGCTTGCAAAAGAATATGTGTACACATCCATATCTGAAGCAAGAATGTTAGTTTGTCGCGTTGCATTTCACCTCCTCAGCGATAGCTGCGCGCGCATCCGTAGTGGGGATGGCTGTCGTCGATTGGTCGGTATGAAATAAAGCACAGTAGTGGGAGCAGATAGCTGCGCACGCAGTTGGTAGTGGGGGATCGTTGACGGTAATAGTTCGGTATCATGGTGGTGGGAGCGGATAGCTGCGCGCGCAGCCTGAAGTGTAAGCGGAGAGGGGATCGCTGTTCACGTTCACTTTGTAGTTAACCTGCAAGTCTCGTGCAGACTAAGTTTCACGTGGTGCATATAAAGTGGTGATTAATTTCTAACTTCATATCAGTATTACATTGTTCCTCAAGCGAGCAAGTAATTGTTTTGCTTTTATCGTTTCAAGTTTGTTGTTGTTGTTGTAGTTAATTGTACCAAGAATGCAGTCGTTTGCTGTTGCTCGTAAACATTCGTTGCGTGGCGCGTTGATATCGTACGTTTACACGGCTGTTACGGAGAACGAAGAATGTGTCAACGATGTCATAACCTTTTTCGATGAAATGCACGATACGTTACGTACGGACATTCTAAACGAACTGACACGATTGCGTAGTATAAAGTGGCATATAACGGTTAAAGCGAGATTTGTCAAGTACATAGTAAACGCTGACACAGACGAGGACGAAGAAGTGACGACTGAAGCCTATTTTCATGGACGATGTCATACGACGCTGATCGGTGACCAAGACATATTGCCGGATCGTTTAGAAGCTTCGTACGAAAAAATCATTGAATCAATTTATAAATTCACGCGCGAGGGTAGCGGTTGGGTGTTGGACCACATCGTCTCTTTAGAACTCGTTCTCTCACGGTACCAACCGCTGGCCGCCTCCAGTTTCATCCGTACACCCCCCGAATTGTCTCGTACTAAATCCATCATCAACGTGAACAATACGGGCGATCAAATGTGTTTCGTATGGTCAGTATTGGCCGCACTGTTTCCTCAACACTCGCACAACGATCGTGTATCGAAATACAAATCACATTTCCACAGTATCATCACTTCCGGTATAACTTATCCCACCCGTCTATGCGACATTGTGAAATTCGAAAAAGACAATTCTGACATTTCTATAAATGTTTTCGGATACGAAGACAATGAAATTTACCCGTTAAGAATAACTCCCTCCATTGGTAGACGACATCACGTTAATCTATTACTTCTTACCACTAACGACCGAAAACATTACTGTTTAGTAAAAAATATGAGTCGCTTATTGTCTTCACTAACCAAACACGACGGGCGTTCTTTCTATTGCGATTACTGTCTGCACAGGTTCTACGAAGAACGGCTCCTTACCGAACACGTCCCCCACTGTTCACCGTACGGTGAACAGAGAATTCGTTTACCTGTGAAGGAGGAGGAAAAAGTGATGTGTTTCAAAAATTACACCTACTGTCACAAGGTCCCTTTCGCGATATACGCAGACTTTGAATCTTTTATCGTACCTTGCCATCGCTGCGACGCTCCTCCTCACACATCGTCCACCACAACGGAGTCGTTACACCTTCCTTCAGGTTTCTCCTACCTCATAGTCGACCACGAGCGTAAAATTTTCAAACCTCAGGTCGTTTATCACGGTGAGAACGTGGTAGAGACCTTTCTCGATAGACTGGTCGTCGAAGAGCGTGAACTCTTCAGAATCATACATTCCATCGTGCCTATGACTATGAGTGAGCATGACGTGTTATCTTTCGCAAATACCGTCGTATGCCATCTCTGTGGAAAACCTCTGACTGACGACGACAAGGTGCGCAACCACTGTCATCTGACCGGTCAATACCTGGGCGCAGCGCACAACGTTTGTAACCTCAACTTCAAGACTCCCCGACACATACCCGTCTTTTTTCATAACTTACGAGGTTACGATGCGCATCACTTGGTACAAGGGTTGGGCAAATACGACAATCTCGCTTGTATCGCTACCACTAGTGAACGCTTCGTATCGGTCTCGTTGGGTGCCCTGCGTTTCGTAGACACGCTTCAATTTTTGAACACGTCCTTGGACATGCTGGTTGGAAACTTGCGCGCGAGCGGTGCAGATTTCGCTTTGACAAAGCAATGTTTCGAAGAACACTTCGAGCTACTCTTACGTAAGGGCGTCTACCCTTACGATTATATGACAGGTAGCAAGAAGTTCGACGAAACACGTCTGCCTGCACGTGAACACTTTTTCAACAGGCTGAGTGAATCACCTGTGTCGGACGAAGATTACGCTCACGCGCAGAACGTGTGGCGGACTTTCGGAATCCGTACGCTGGGTGAATATCACGATCTGTATCTGAAAACAGATGTACTGCTGCTGGCCGACGTCTTCGAGGCGTTCCGTGAGATGGCCATGCGGTACTACCAGATCGACCCGGCTCATCTTTACTCGCTTCCTGGCGTCGCTTGGCACGCGATGTTGAAGATGAGCGGTGTGCAACTGGAGCTGTTGACGGATATAGATCAGCATCTCTTTATCGAATCGTCTGTTCGCGGTGGCGTTAGCATGGTACCCAACCGCCATGCCAAGGCCAACAACCCGCTAATCATCGATCAGTACGATGCTTCAAAGCCGACCTCTTTCATACTGTACACTGACTGCAACAACCTTTACGGTGCAGCCATGTCACAACCGCTCCCTTACGCCGACTTCAGATGGCTTGATCGTAACGAGATCGACTCACTGGACGTGCGTACTCTGAGCGATGACAGTGACACAGGCTACATACTCGAAGTCGACCTACACTATCCACGTGAACTTCACGACCTCCACTCCGATTATCCACTGGCGCCCGTCCGTTCCTGCGTCAATCCCGACAAGCTTTCACCATACTCTCACCGACTCCACACACGTCTGCACTATACAAAAGGGTTTAGCGGATCGGAAACGCCTTCGTCGTCCGTTCGCAAGTTGCTGACGACTTTGGACGACAAACAAAAATACGTTCTCCATTTTCGAAATTTAAAGTTATATCTGAGTCTTGGACTAGAATTGAAAGCGATCCATAGGGTGTTGAGTTTTAAACAGAGAGCGTGGATGAAACCGTTTATCGATTTCAACACGCAAAAGAGAGCGGCAGCCACAAACAGTTTTGAAAAGGATTTTTTCAAACTGATGGTCAACGCCGTCTATGGTAAATCGCTGGAGAACGTGAGGAAACGAATAGACTTCCAACTAGTCTCTAACGAACAACGGCTGCAGAAACTGGTTTCCAATCCACGACTAAAGCGTATGATCCGCTATACCGATGACTTGGTCGGACTGGCTTTACGAAACAGGACGATATTCCTTTCCCGTCCGGTGTACGTCGGCTTCACAGTACTCGACGTCAGCAAACTAATAATGTACGACTTTCATTATCGGTACGCTGTCGCCAAGTACGGACAACGATCGACATTACTGATGACTGATACAGACAGTTTACTTTACAGTATACGGACTGACGACGTGTACGCTGATATGAAAGAGGATCTCCACCTTTTCGACACGTCGGACTATCCCGTGGATCATCCTTGTCATAGCGACGACAACAAAAAGGTCGTGGGGAAGTTCAAGGATGAAACCCACGGGAAACCCATCAGGGAATTTGTCGGACTCAGAGCGAAATGTTACTCGCTTCTATTGTCCGACCGCACCGACAAAAAGGTGGCGAAAGGTGTGCCAAGGACGGCAATAAAAAATAGGTTACGTCATCAATTGTACAGCGAGTGTCTTTTCGATAGTCGTACTGTTTTCACCTCTGCCGAGTGTATACGAAGCGATCGTCATAAGCTGTACACGCAACGTATAACGAAACTTTCCCTGTCACCTTATGACGATAAGAGGTATGTACTGGACGACGGCGTAACTACGTTCGCGTACGGACACTACAGAACGCGTAAACGCACGATATCCGACGACAATGCTGGTCCTAACAATGAAGTGAAGAGGCGGAGGTATACGGATCAGTAACTCATGGTAAGAATAAACTCGTATTTCATGTATAAAAATTATTTAATACAATTCACACAGTGCAAGTGTGGGGAGGTAGGCGACTAGATGACGTCAGTTTAACCTTGTGAAACCGGACGCGAGCCGCTGGTGATGTAATCGACTCCCGCCGAGACAGAGGGGGAATATGCGTTTAATTTTAAACAACAAGATGTTGTCTGACCTTGTGAACGTTATGATAGGGGGGGAGCATGTCTGTAGCAGACTCCCACCGAGCAAATGCATATATATATAAGATTGTCGCTACGATTATCATATTCAGTTTGTTTTACATCTTGCATGTAAGTACTTACTGTATTTTCTGTTTAATTTCAGCAATACACACACACACACACACACTTTATTATGTTCTTTTACTAATTAATATACATAATTCATTACATTTTACAGAATGCATAATAACGGACGAGGACGAGTATGCAAACACCATATTCAAGAGGAGCAGCGGCGTGTAAGATAGTAAGTACACTTTTTTTATGTATTAATGAGCATAAACAATATATTCCATTCGGCTGACTTATTGTTTTTTTTTTGTAGTTCACAACGGATACAACGTGCGTTGCTGGCAACCACGAGTCCTACATCTCTTCAACCCAGGACGAGTGGGTAAGTGAGTTTTCATTGTCAATCTTTTATACTATTACCATTACAGTAGACGTTCAATTCATATATATATTTTTTTATTTTCAGTGATGCTGGTGGTCCGCCCGCTGCTGTCAGCACGAGCCCAGCGTCTCCTCAACCCGACACGAGTCGGTAAGTCCGTTTTCATTAACAAACTATTGCACTATTACGTTTGCATTGGGTGTTAAATTTATACTTTTTTTTTCAGTGATGTTGTCGCTCCAACTACTGCTGCCAGCAGAACTCCTGCATCTCCTGAACCCGGCACGAGTCGGTACGACCGTTTTCATTAACATTCCGTTGTACTGTTGTGTTTACGTTCGATATTAAATTTGTACTTCTTTTTTTTTCCAGTAATGATGAATCTAGCGGATATAGTGGTGACACTGTCAGCGGTGTCTTCATGCACATGGACGATGTGGAATTTGATGAGAGGATGGTCAATCTTTGTGATGATAGTGATGATGATGATGATGATAATGACAGTCACGAAGATTTTCTTGATGATGAAATATTTAACAACTCATCATCATCAACGATTTCCATAATCGACGTCAGTATGTAAGTCATCTTCTTATGCGTACATATTTTTTTTTCCACGACTGTACACGTTTTTATCTTTTTATTTATATTCTGCCACACAGTGACATTCAACCGCACCCACAACCGCAGCATCGTCCAATAAGACCTCAGACACCGCAGCCTCTACTGCAGCACGAGCCGCAACCGTTGTCGTATCATCAACCGCAGTGGATAAGCACTCGCCCAAACTGCGATGTGTAAGTCATCTTCTTATGCGTACATATATTTTTTTCCATGACTGTACACGTTTTTATCTTTTTATTTACATTCTGCCACACAGTGACATTCAACCGCGTCCACAACCGCAGCATCAACCACTACGACCTCGGACACCACAGTATGAGCCGCAACCGTTGTCACAGCATCAACCGCAGCGGATAAGCACCACTCGCCCAAATTGCATACACCATCCGCTGCATTGTAGACATCACCCACAGCCTCAGCCTCAGCCGCAGCCGCAGCCGCAGCCGCAGCCGCAGCCGCAGCCGCAGCCGCAGCCGCAGCCGCAGCCGCAGCCGCAGCCTCAGCCTCAGCCTCAGCCGCAGCCACAACAACGGGAACCACAACAAAGATTACCGTTGTTTGAAATCATTGACGTTATGACACCAAGGGTGCACAACAACTACAACCCCACGTTGATGATGATATTATTTAGAAGGTCATTACCAACGTGGTGTTGGACCCGTGGAGAGGACTGCCCCATCCAGGGTATGCTACCACACGCCACATGTGGTGCGTGTCTAGCTCCATACACGGATGGGGAGAGGCTCCTCGGGTTGCCGTGCACCCACACATTCCATTCTAGGTGCATCGTCAACTGGTTTCGAACCATGGCGTCGGAGGGGGCGGAACCGAGATGTCCGCAATGTCGATTCTACGCGTTCGGGAAGCCGAAACGCGAATTCTACAGACGTATGCATTTTTGAGGTATGTTACAGTACTGATAAACGTTATTCTAAACCATCCTACTCGCATCAACTGTGCGTCACTAATACTCTTTCTTTCTTTTCTTACAGATGAACGTGAACGTGCACAACAGTTTTTTATGTACATATATATTTAAAAATGTAATTATTTTTTAATTTCTGTTTTTGTAAATATTTAAAAATGTATTTATTTTTTAATTTCTGTTTTTGTAAATATTTAAAAATGTATTTATTTTTTAATTTATGTTTTTGTAAATATTTTGTAAATAATATGTGTCTATAATATATGAGCGTGCACAATAGTTTTTTTGTATATATGTACTTTTTAATTTATGTTTTTGTAAATATTTTGTAAATAAGATGTGTCCATGTAAATAAATACATGAGTGTATCTGTAATTGCTTAAGTGTTTATTTTCAACTTTCCTTTTCCATGCATGATGCGTGTGTGTGTGTGTGTGTGTGTGCGTTCCACAATAAATCTCAGCGGAAGCCAACTGCCACTTGTCCCTATTATTCATGTGTGTTTCTTACAACAACAAACGTAGGGCCCGCTATAGCGAGCGCTAGACCAACAGGTTGGTGCGAACGTATTTTTACAATCTGTATATATTTACTTACCTATAGAAAATTACATATCAATCAGAATATCCGACACACAGACCAATCCTCGACGACGAACCGGATCACCGCGTGACCCGTTCGACCGGATCACGACGCAGCCTCACGAACCCGTTCGCCGTTCGCCGTTCGCCATTCGCCGTCGGCGGCGGACGGCGTCCGACAGCAGATCAACCGGACGGCGGCCGGCGAACGGCGAACGGCGAACCGGATCACTACACGGGCTCGCGATACAGTTCGCCACGACACACAGACACGCCGCCTTGCCAACAATACACAGCATCGACCGCAGCGCCGTTCATATACAAAACCCGTACACTATAACACACGCAAGAGTCGACTACGGCGATTAACCAGCACGAGTCGGCAACGCCGACCACGACGATTTTACAACATGGCCGAAAGGAAAAACACCTTGCATATACAAACCCGTACACTATAACACATGCACGAAGCGGCAACGTCGACGACGTATACACCAATCAACGCACACATAACCCCACTTTATACTCACCGCCCACAACATGACCGAAAGCCGACTACCAGATTTTTACCCCCACCACATAGATTTTTGAATTTCCCGCCATATGACGTCACATCCGGGGTAGAACTGTCAGTTTTACCCTACTGTATTGAGTTCTATTTATCAGGATGTCTTAGTGTACGTAATGCGAAATGGACGAGGTTTTCATCAAAACGTTCATGAAGTTCTTGTTTATTTTAAAAATGAAGTCTTCATTCATCGACACTTATACTGCCGCTTCAAAATAGTCTCAGTTGAACGTAACACGTTTAAGTGAACCGTTTTGCAGTCTTCAGAATATTTCAAGGATGCACTTTTCGGTGCAGCCTTGAGCTTGCTAAGGGATTTCCGTGTTATGTCTTCAACGGTCGCGAAACGTCGTCCTTTCGTAGAAATTATCACTATTGGGAGGAGGAAAGATCGTGTTGAGACACATCTCATCTTGTGAATACGGCAGTTACCGTATAATCATTATGACGTGAAGTTTTCTTTTGCCCAGCCTGGCAAAATTCTTAAGAATGAGATGCGTCCGGACGTGTTATTGGGCTGCGATTTTCGTACATTATTATTCAGTAAATCAGACCTTTTTCTACGAATAGCTTCATACAAATAGCGTAAAGTGTCCGAATAATTAACCACAGCGCCTAGCGATAAAATTTCGTGGAACACAAATCTCATTTACGGCAGTATTTGAAGCTTGTAAACCGCTTGTTGACGCACAGCAGTCTCGCCAGATGCCTTCTAAACACGTTCATAAGGACACAGCAGTTTATCTCAAGTTTAATCTATGTTCTTCTATTTTGTATTATATAATGACAAAACATCGCCTATTACACGTAAGGATGACTTACTGAATTAGCTGTAAAATCTAAACTACGCATTAAATGGGGCTAAAATTTTAAACGATGTCACTAACGTGTGTACCATTATCAAATAAAAAAAGTGTTTTAATCGGGCAACACTCGTAGCGGTGGAAATTGCAAAATTGCCCGAACTTTTTATTCAAACCTCGTAAATATCTATGAAATGATAACTCACTGTACTCGAAGGCAGATCTTCGAGTATCCACCTGTACTCGAAGGCATCCACCAAGACGAATATATAAAATACTTTTTGAGACCGATGAATGAGTGAGATAAGCTAGAGTAAGTGCAGTTTATCGTGAACAACCCGATGACCAAGTGAGCCGTTTTGTGGTATTAAAGTCTGAAGCACTAACCACAATACTGTACCTTTCTGCCACTTCGTAACTGAGTCGGCCGCCTAAAAATTTCTGATATCGCACCCTGACTCTAATAACTTATTTTCAGAGTACGCCAAACCATAGGCCTATCAGACGCGCTCCGCGTTACTCCTGACGATCACGACGACGACAAGAGGCAGAAGAAGCAGAAAAACGACAGGACGAGAAACGCAGAAAGAGAAGAGGGAGAAGAACGACAATGCTGGAAACAGAAGAAAGACAGAAAAAACAAATTTTGTAATCTGAAGGACGACAAGCAGATGAACGTAAGCTGAAGGTAATCGATTACAGGGCCGAAAAACGCACCTTGAATCTATGGTGTGCTTGCGAATTAAACGCGTGACCACTAGGCTACAAGCAATGCCGTATCATACACAATGATCTACTAAGCCCCAAAACTCTATTAGTTTAATTCATTTTTCTACCTTGACGAGCGAGTTCCTCTTACGTATAACTTGTCTTGACTATATGTAGTGAAGCCTTACGTGTGCTTCACAAAGATAAGTATCACACAGGTATTTAATCACACGTTTATTTTACATTTACTAATTAGCCAAACGTTGTCAAAATAGCAAACATAAATTTGCAGATATTCACAATATTCGTCTAATAAAAAGTAGACAAAAAGACATAATACAAATATATGAGAGAATGTCAATACATACAAACACAATAAAATTAGTCGTTATTTAAATAACAAATTCAAATAGAAACAAACAAATTATTCAAAATTTTATGCTAATTAACATATCTAAATAGACTAATTTTCATTTACTTACATTACCACGGTACTCGTGGGAACAAAATTCAAAGTTCTCGACATAATTCTCGTGTTAAAAACCCTCGTCCAGAAAAAAGCCCTCCTCGGATGGTGAAGAGAAGGAGACATTCTCCTCGGTTGGTAAGGAAAGATTCTTGACATCGTCTACGCCGGTTCTATCCACTATGCCGGCTGTGCTACAGTATGTACAGGAAATCAGAACAGCCTCAGGTGGACTACTTATCCAGACCTTAAACTATCAACAGGGTTCGAGGTTCCATATACTGCAGACGATAGAGGACATAGAGGCATAAGTCGTTCCTCGTACCACCCTGACCACCACAAAGGCGTGGTAGTGTGGAAGGACCTGCTGAACTGCTCAGAGGAAAGCACACAAGGTGTCATCGCATGTCGGAGACTAACGGTGCGGATCAATGGACAGACGTCCCGATCTACGTCCCACGTTCCATCCTTCAACAGGAAAACTTTACCGGAAAAAGTGTGAGCAGGAATTGAAAAACTGAGTGTGAAAGCATTCATTCCTCAGCCGATGCAATGTTTTCAGTGCTTGCGTTTCCGGTACACTGCATCAAAATTTGCTCGAGTCAAGAGATTATTTTGTGGGACGACGTGTAGCGACGATCCCTGTGTTAAACCAATGAAATGTGTCAATTGCGGTGGTCAATATGTGTCTACATCCCGCAATTTCCCTGTCTATAAGCAAGAGATGGCTATTCAGGAAGTAGGCTACGTACCTTGAAAACTCATATGCTCAGCCAACCAGGGCAAAATCAGCTATGCACAGGCTGTAAAATCAACAGCGCCACCAGCCCATATTGTAAGAGAGATTACCTGTGGTAACCCGTTTCATCGAGAGTCATTTTTCTGAGTTGTATAAAAAAACAGAAATCCATAAAGCTATTACGGCTGATACGGACTCGCAAATGGTGCAAAAGGATAGTTTTGACAGGTCTACCAGCAGGCCCATACTTCGTTCGTCAAGAAGCGCGGGCATAAACATTGTGAACGCACCTGCAGCCACCTCCTGTGTGGCATGATGGTGAGGGGATTCCGCATCAATCACCCCGTCCTCCCAGATACACTAGGGAGGATTGTCAAAAATCGGGTATAAGACCAGGAGATGAGATTCGGATTGGAGTTCAGCTTGAATGCCGGCGCAGCGATCTCACCGACCTCGGTGACGTGGCGGAACTCGGCAATCAAAAAAAATAACATAGAAAGGCTAGCCAAAAGGGAAGCCATGGAAATAAGCACAGTCCAGTAGCGACTGATACTTCAACATCCAGCACGGAAAGCATCCTTCAGTGGAACATCAACGGTTGCACTTCGCATTATGGCGAATTGAAAATGCCCTGTTCTGATAACAACGCGTACGTCAAAGAGCGTTATACACACGCCGAAAAAATGGGACGTGGACCGAGCTAATTGGACAGGCTTCGAGATTGCGTACACCTACGAACGTCTGTGGAAATATAGGAAAAGGGGTTCACAGTTTCAAAGGTATCACCTCAGCAGCTACGGTGTATATCCTGTGGATAGGTGGTCGTTCATCGAGACCACCGGTACCGTGGTAGAACAACGCTGTGAAAGATGAAATAAGAGAGAAGCGACGGGCCCTAAACAGGTATAAACGAGCGCCGACCGGAAATAATCGCATTGATTTTATGCGACTTCGAGCCGCCGCTTGCAAAACAATATTCGATGTAAAACGGTCGAGCTGGAAACCTACGTCTCGACCATAACATGGTCGACCTCAGTGACAGAAGTATGGAAGCAGAACAGAGCAATTGCTGGCACATCAGTCTTTAAGCCAGTCACAAGCCAGAGCACGATGTGAATTGATTTACAACTCTGATGAATTTGCTGATATCTTGGCTGCTAGATATAGGTTACAGGTCAGTAGTACAGAAAGTTATCCTCTGAATATTTTTCGCAAGGGAAGAAGAATTCGAACACGACTTTGACTTCAAAAGTGAAGGGTACAGGAGCTATAACGTGCACAATGAGGAAATCACAGTCCGCTGTCCGGACTGCCGGCGACACTGCGGCGGGTCCGGACGACATTCCTTAGAGCACCATATGTCTAATGGCGGGTAGCTACGGCTACATGACTGGCACTCTAAAACGTCATATGGGCGCAAAGGGAATATCCGAATCCAAGGACTGTCATTCGGCTTCTGAAGTCCGGAAAGGATTTCTTGAGAGCTGGAAAATATCGTCCAGACTCGTTGACGTTCTGACTAGGAAAGTTATTGGAGAGGATGGTAAACAGACACCCGGATCACCTGGTATACGGTCAGACCATTCTACTACTGTTCAACTGGTTTATCTGGAGAATCCAGTTAAGAATAGCTTTATCAAAAACAAACATATGGTTACTATTATCTTTGATTTGAAGAAAGAGTTCAACGAAACGTGAAGATTTAACAGCATTCAAAAACTATGTGGTTTTCAGTTCAGAGGTGAATTGCTTAAATTTATCTTCAGCATTCTCACAGACACGAGTTCCCGTATACGGGCCGGACAATCACTGTCGGCCCCTCAAGAGTTGGAAAGTGGAGTACCTCAGGATACCCGTTGAGCGGCACGCTTTTTAATATCGTCATCAACGGGATCTTTGTGGCATAGGATCGCCAATTGGGAAGTGCTTGTATGTTGACGATCTTGCACTGTTCCACTGGGCCAAAGGAGTGAAGATGGTAAAGCATAAAATGCAAAACGCTATAGGCACGTCGGTAGTAAATGCTAACAACACAGGCGTTTCCTTTACGGCAACGAAGGCGATCTCTGCCCACTTCTGTCGAAAGAGTGGGAGGCACCCGGACCCTACGTAACCGCAGACTGTATCATTAAATTTCTGAACCTATCTTTCGACAGATATCTAACCTGGAATGCACATGTGGATGACCTGCCTGCGAGGTGCAAATCTACTTCAAACGCATATGACCTGGGGAGCAGATAGAGAAATTTTGTTTAGCCTGTACGCCGTGCTAGTGTTATCCAAAATGGATTACGGAAGCGTGGTGTACTTTTCAGCTAGGAGGTCGTACTTGAAAAAGCTGAATTCCAACCATAACGCAGGGGTGCGCTATGCCGCAGGGGCGTTCCGCACTATTCCTGCACAAAGCTTAGGCCTATATTGTAGAGCAGGAATGACGTGCTTAGATCTGCGACGTCAAATGCTCCTGCTGACATACGTGGCAAAAATATTAGCACTACCCAACCACAAAAACCACGTATTCTTGGCGAACACCAGACTTGATAGAGTATACGACCACCATTCGACGTTCAAAAGACCACCATTCGTGCGCTCGAAATAGCGCACATTGAGGCGCCGATGGTCCAAGCGTACGTTCCGTGTAAAGCCTCCCTGGCTGCACCGCAAACGAAATTGCCGTTTGTATGTCGCCAGTAGAAGCAAGAAATTGTGCTACCCATCTGAACTAAAACTCCTGTTTAGATCAGTCCTTGTGGAATTCGTCGAAGAACACACCACTGAGTACAATGATGGGTTGAAGACGGAGAGCGGAGTGAGTAATGCGTTTGTCATCGACGGCGCCTTCTACTCCTGGACGCTGACTAAACGGACAAGTGTATACACCGCCAAACTGTACGCGGTGTACAGGAAATTTGTTATCTGTACGGTTTCACAGAATTTTGTAAATGCTTTCGTAACCCGGGCACAGTAGATAATGGCGTTATGCCATGCTATAGAAGACCTCGTTTCATCTTTTACTTTTGTTTGGTATCCCGGTATGTAGGTATTAAATGTAACGAAGAAGCTGACGCTGCGGACAGCCCGAGTCGATGCAATTTCCTTACGATCTGATGACGCCATACTAGCTGCCACAAGCACCATTATTAAAGAGTGGCAGCAGATGTGGAACACATGGCAGAGGAAACTTTCTGCCGTGAAAGAGAACGTCCGTAAATGGCAAGTACCAGGTGATCGCAGTTGTCTTGAACACGTTTGCATCACCAGTCTGTGCACTGGGCACACGAACATCACGTCTCCGTAACTCCTACAGGAACAAGAACCACCCATTTCCACTTTTGGCGGAGCACTTGTAGTGAAACACATCATCGAAAACCGTAGTGCTGTTGCAGAACTGAGGCAGAGAAACAAAGTAAAAGGTAACCTGAAAGAAATCCTTCGGAAATGAACAGTTAGCGATATACAAAACTCTGTTAGCGAGTCGGTAGTGATATACTTGTATTTAGTTAACCAACGGACACGTCATGGACAACAAAATCCAAGAAGCTCCAGTTTCTTATAAAACAGTTCATGACAGTGGGCTGGAAGAACGGATGATGAAGATTAGCTTGTACGGATGAGCCAATTCTAGTTTTATCCACTCCGCTGTATAGATAGAAACTGTTATTATTGGAAACATACTGGACGTGGCATTCAAATTTGACCCAGGTGTTGATGATCAATGTTCCACTAGAAAAAGTCATTAGGGTGTGAAGCAAAAACATGAGGTACAGAGTTCTATTAATCAGGACAGAGATTAAATTATACTAATGATCTAAACATTACTGGAAAAGCAGGATGGATCAGTAATGCTTCCTGTCAATTGCTGAAGCTTCTAAGAGAAGCTTTATACAGTACAAATGACTTCTTATTCGAATAATAATACACTGTATGAAACATGCATGAAGCCACCTGTTACCTAGATTACTTTGTATGTGTGTGTGTGTGTGTGTGTGTGTGTGTGTGTGTGTGTGTGTGTGTGTTTCAACTTCATAAGTTGAAAATTTTCTTATGATCAAGTTAATAATAGGCCCACAGAAAGGAAACAAGACAGTGGTTGCAAACATTCTAGTCGATAGGAGAACTGCTTACAAACTAATTGTATATTTAGAGGTATAGTCAGTAAGCACATTCCTATAAAATACTTCAAAGTAAACCGGTACAGTTGGGAAATACTGTAAAATCGATGAAAATTTAGATTTAATTGTTAATTATTTTGCTCATTGCCTCTACAAATTTACAACAGATTCTATGTTTAAATGATGATACTATTATGAGAAGACAATAAAATTAAATGAAGAAGAAGATGATGATGGTTGTAGGGATGGTTACTTCTGCCTTACAATTTTATTCTAAGCCCTCATCCTATGCCAGATGTGCTGTTTTGGGCCCTGCAGGAGGGAAAATAGTTGCTTGCCTCGTGCCAGAAAAGGTCAGAATTACAACTTAAAACTGGGGACTATGCAGCAAGTTTGTCCACCCCTCCCTTCCTACATAAAGACTACCTGACACGTCAAACACCACAACAGACTGTTGTGCTAGATGTTTAGTTACTTTTAATTCATTTATTCAGGTTTTAAATTAAATTATGTTGAAAAATAAATTCCAATTTCTTTTCATTCAAGTAATGCCTTCTCATTACTTACATAATAATGTAAGTAATGATACGGGTGTGTTTTTTAGTTGAGATGTAATAAGATGCAGACAAACGGTTGAACAGGTTAGTTTTATCTGCTACAGTTGACAGGCTTTCCAAATGGATAAAAAGTAGCAGAAATTGGGAAAAAAATTTTAAATAGATCAGGATCAATCATTATTTGAATTAAGATATCTCCTTCAATCTGGTTGCTTGCTCCAGCCATTCTGACTTCTTAATATTTACCAGAGCATTCTTAAAAATCATTGCTCTATAGATATAAATAATATGGTACATTCAGAACTATGTTATCCAACATGTTTCTTATGATATCTTCCTTTACATTCCTTTACTGCTAAGGTCTTCAGTTTTTCCTTTGTATAGTAATCTACTTGTCTGTTTGCCAAATATTAAAAACTCACCTTCAAAACTGATAATACAGTGTATAATAAGATAAAAGAATTTTCAAATCCATGTATTATATAAATATATATTATTTCAGTATTCAGTATACCACAAGTACAGGAGGGGTGCAATCCCAGAGACGGGAGAGGAGATTTTTAGAAGAAAGTTTCAGTCGTGTAAGAGCCATGTAATGTTTTTCTTTCATAATAAGTCTACCATTATGTTAAAAAATTCTATTTCCTTTCAGCACTCATTTTTGCAGGGGTATCTTTTGACATTGTAATATGGTACTTGGTACTTATGCAGAGACCTTGATTTACATGGTTCTGAAGAAACTGTTGAAACGGGAAGAAAGGCAACTGTATAAGCAATCCATATGTTCCAAATGAAAACTGAATAACGAGATTAAGAAAAGAGAATCCAGTCACATAGACATGAACAAGGAGTACTTTGAGTTTTGTGATACAAATGAATTTTACATGTACGCGTGCACACACACACACACACACACAAACATACATGCATGCTCGTGTGCGCATAATTGTATAACAGTAATGTATTACTGTAATGCTAGTTCATTTTATTCGCATAATTCATACAAGGATGTTCTGAGTACAATGTTATGAACATGTAGATAATATAGTTATTAGCAAATCTACTTACTATTGTTATAGAGTATAATTGCATTTACTTACCAGTCATGTTAAGCCTACTATAATTTCAGTGGTACTGAACTTTTGTGTAATTATGATAACAGACCATAAAAATTCTTACAATATATTTGGACTCATTCACATGTACAGAAAAATAGAATAAACTGCAGTCATTCTTATTATTTTTTTATTACTTTTTAATTAAAAGTATATGCTGAAACTTATCAAAAACAACATAAGCCTACCCAAAGAAAAAAATGCAATCTTTACTATCCCTTATGTATGACAATTTTGCTAGTGTATTACAACGA
This sequence comes from Magicicada septendecula, assembly GCA_034769895.1. Lineage (NCBI taxonomy): Eukaryota > Metazoa > Arthropoda > Insecta > Hemiptera > Cicadidae > Magicicada > Magicicada septendecula. The sequence goes on from CM068376.1 coordinate 103,941,358, forward strand.
TACATATACATAAATGTAGGCGTGTCGGGCCTCACGTTCAAGGGTGACATTTTTATGCAACACTACAACTGCAAATATAAATTTATTTGTGTTTGGGGAGCCCCACGATCTTGGACGCCAATTTATGCAACAGATTTATTATATAATTTAAATTTGTGGAGCCCATGTACAGGGAGACAAATTATATAACAATATAACTCTGTACGTAAGTTGTATAATTTATGTTGTATGTGTATAAATTTACATGTAATTTAATTTGAATAGCCCCACAATCTTGGAGCGACAAATATGCAACAATACAACTTTGTAAATTTAATATAATTTAAATTTGTGATGCCCCACGTTGGAAGCGACAACTTATGTAACAATAGTACTTTACATAACTACAATTTAATTTGGTTTTCAGGTGTATCTGTAATAAGAACTCTATGTAACGTATAACGGTATTTCAAATTTATTTGGTACTAATAAAATTGTGCGCATGGCACTTGATTCGACTTAAAACATTTGTTATTACTTTGTTACTATGCCGTAAGGCTTACGCTATATACATCCTTACTGACTAAATATTCTATTCTACTAATTATTTTATTAAAAATCATTTCCAGACTACTCAGTCAATTAGTGTGCTTTGAAATATCAGTGTTTGAATATCTTTCTAGATATTGTAATGGAAAGTCAAAAATATTAATAGTTACTGAATTTATCTTTCTTTTATCAGTACTGATCTATAAAAAAACTAATTTTTATTTAAATGCTTTGTATTATTTTCATTTCAATATTAAGTTGAGCTCTTATTTACGTTAATCTTACTTCAATAACATTTATGATTCTAACTCTCTATATTTATACTAAGCATTGGCTCTTACTTTTAAATAGAACAAGAATGCCTTTAATTGTCTTTGAGTTAATTGTTTGATTAAGAGATAAATAAGTTGTTTATTACCTTATTGTCATCAATCATACTCAATCATTGGATCTATCCGTAATCGTCCTCGTCTCGAACTCAGCATCGATTCCTCTTGTCCAGCGTCGCTCCTCTTGTCCAGCGCCGTTTCCAGCCTTCGGTAGTGCTCCTCTTGTCCAGCGACGTTTCCTCTAGAGTCCAGCGTCGTCTCTCTCTTGTCCAGCGTCGTCTCGCTCTTGTCCAGCGTTGTCTCGCTATCTGGAACTAAGTCGTCAGCTCTCTCTCTCTCTCTGGAACTTCTTCTCGTGCTGTTTCGGACGTCAGTTGATCTTCTTATGTGGATTTTCTCCTTATGTAATTCTGTTACTAATTAAATTGCTTGTTTTTATAATCCAGTTACATAACTGTATGTAACTGGAAGGATGAAACTATTTACAAAATATTTAAATATTTTGTGCGGACGGGCAGAAGCTCCCGCTGCACTGTGTGTGATCGAAAAAGGAGAACAACTGTAGCGTGTGTGTCCTATTTATACCCACGTCTTGGTCAACACCTGCAGTTGCACGAAATCGACATGTCTGAAATTGTCTCTGGGTTCAGTCCCCCTACTCCTTGACAATTTCGCTATTTCTTATATTTATGCGAATTGCAGAGTTCTATAAGTATACTCTTATACTCATCTTATAACTATTTTCACTACACATGTTCACTGTATTTTTTTGGACATTGCAACTTAACCCTTTCGTTCCGTACACAGTTATCTCACCACTACACTCGTACGGTGTGTCCTTTTCATGTGGTTTTTGTACACAGTATTTAGTTAATTTTATTACATTTTATTGTGTTTTTGGATTTTACTCCTTATTTATAGTTTATGATTAATTATGGAAAACAGTAATTATGCAATAATTCATCTTGGGGTGGTAAACTCGCCTGCATAGACCTGCGTTACACACACTAGCAAAATACTGGTGTACACACTTTCAGTTACATTTGTGTGTGTGCACGTCGATTCAGGTCGAAAACAACTGATCATATTTTTGTCTGAGCCAAGCTTGCAATCCCTGACATGCTTATTTCTAATACATTATTAATTATTTACAGTTTATTAGGTATATTTAAATTTTCATATTCAATGCTCAGTACATCACTCATTTGTACTGTCGCAGTATATTGTTAACGAAATGCAAATATTAAATATTATAGGTAATATATTATTATACAAAGTAAAAAAATTGTATTTTCTGTAACAGAAATTTTCTGAATTCCATTCCAGATATTGCCATGTTCACTATGCCTCTCCATTGTCTTGTCTCCCCTGAACTCTGAACTAAATTCCACCACATTACACGCTCCACTTTAATCAACACTTTTACCAATTCCTACCTTAATTTTGCTCTTGGTTATCTTATTGAACATCATCCCTATACCTCCAGTTCTTTTATCAATCTTGACAACATAACCTCACTCTTCCTCTTAACACGCCCATATCATCTTAAGTTCATCTTCATCCTCTCTAACCAATCAAGTATATTGGCATCATAAATTTATTGATTTATATCAATAAATATACTTAAACAAATTAAAAGTGGATTTATTTAAATTTTATAAACAAATAAAATAAGATCACTTACAATGAAATATTCCGCATTGTGGAGCATTCATAAACATTACATAAATAAATTCAATTCAATAACTGTTTCTTATTTTAAAAAACTGAATCTATTTAAAGTTATAGGTTTTATAAAAAATTGTGATGTGTACATAGTGTAGTTGTAATTATATTTAAAGTAAAATTTTAAAGACATTTAATCAATGTCTCACAAGTCAAAATCATAATTCCTAAGTACATCCTATTTTATTTCCAAAAATGACCAAGAACTTGTCAAGGTTGGCATATCTCTTGCTTCAATCTATCAGATGACAGCATTTGTTTGTATAGTTAAACATCTTGTAATGTCAAATTACGTTGAGCAACAGCCCAGCCCTATGTATAATTAGATATATTAGGTGAAGCAATTGAAATCATTATATACCGGTATATTTAGTTCATAAATGAAAATTATTTCAGGAATAGATAGAATAACGTTCCCACAGTTTGTACATAGCAAGATAAAACTGTATATTGATTACATAGCCTAATTCAGATTGTAATCTGAACTAACCTCACATCATTAATTGCTATGACAGACTGTAATAGTCCTCCAGGTTCAGAAACTACTATTTGACAACAAACCTTACATGTGAAAAGTACACTTACTTATAATTATTGAATTATTGTTACTTTTAGTAAATAAAAGTAAACGTTTTGTTATTGCAGTTAATTCTTGCAATTACAAAAGTTAAATTACCAATGAAAAATCACCAAGCAGGAAAGTTTCTCCAATATTTTATTATTTATTATCAAAATACCCTTATACCATATTGGTGTCGGGTTACATCAACTACACTCTATATACAAATTTTTTCTATCTTACTCTATCCATTGACAATGTCTTCGCGTCACTCCAGCCCAAGGTTCTTTCTCTCAAAATATTTCCCATCATTCCATCCCAAGTCAGTCGCGGTCTTACTCTCTTCTTTCTCCCACCTGATTTTGCTTCCAAACCCGTTTTTCCATTCTATCACTATCCATTCTCTGCATGTGTCCCCACCAGCATAGTTGTCTCTGTTCCATAAAATCCAGAATCGATATAATTTCTAAATTCTCTCTTATTTGTGTATTCCTAACTCTATTCTTCTGTGTTACTCCTACTACTCTCCTAAGATATTTCATTTCTGCTGTCTGGACTTTACTTTTTTGGCTTTTGGATACCACCCATGTCTCACAGCCGTATGTAGAAACAGGTCTATATACTGTTTTATACACACTCATTTTGGTTTTTCTTGATATCTCCTTATTTATAAATCTATTGTTTAATGCATAGTATAACTTTATTGCTTTTTCAATTCTTTCATTTAATGCAGCTTCTTGATTCCCATTACTGTCTACTATAACCCCTAGATATTTAAATTGTTTGACTTATTCTATCTTCACTCCTCCAATCACTATATTTATTATTTTATCCCTTATTACCATTAGCTTTGTTTTGGTCTTAGGTTTCTCCAATATTCTATCAGTAATTTTCTGTTATTTATTCCAAATGAAGCCATCCATGGCCATTCATCCAATTTGGATTTATGGTACAAGCAGTTATTGTTTAAGGGGACATGGAATCCCTATCTTCCACCATATTAACATAAGGAACATCTTCAAAAAATACAAAACCCATCTGTTTGAAATTCTCAAACAGTTTCTGTGTGCAGTTGTTGTGTTTCTTGCCTTTTCACAACATCTGATTTTTTTATTAAAAAATTGTCACAGGAAATGAAACAAAATTTTCCCAATTATCTTTTGAAAGTTGATAAATTTTTATGAAAACTATTTTTTGTAATATGTAAATTTGCATTTACCATGACAGAAAGAGCTCAGTGTATATATTCACATACTGTAAATATTGTGTAAAAATTTCACAATGATTGGTTCAGTGGTTACTGAGAAAATGTTCCTTATGTATTGAAAAAACATACTATCGGTAATCCAGAAAAAACGGCAAATATATGAAAGTTGAGTTTTGAGTGTTTCTATGGAGACACTTTATTACAATTGCCAGCTGAATCCAGTTGAACAGCTAAGTGCTGCCAACCTTTGCACATGAAATGTAGTTAGTTTTGAAAAAAGAATTATGAAATTTGTTGTAGTAATTCAAAAGTTATGCATGTTTGAATATGGAAGTTTAAATTGATGGCAGCTGTGAAAAGGTGTAATATATTTTTCAAAAACCCATTTTGATTCGAATTTTTGTTAAAAATAACAAGTGTTGCTCATCAGTGCTTTCAGAAAAACCTCAGCTTTTAATTGGTGCTAAAAACGAAAATTTGAATAAATAAATTTTTTTTGCTTTCCGTGTCCCCTTAATACAGCATTACAAAAACCGTTGATAGTTCAGTCCCTAATTAATAATCTGTAGTCACTGTAGACTAATTTCACACCTAGGTATTTTGCTTTAGATAACAGCATTTTTAATACTGTCAGTTGACAACTTTATACTACAAGTGAGTTAATTTACTTTCAACAAGTTTTCAGTATTATCACTTAGAGGGAGTATGTATAATTCCTACAGTATGTCACAATCAATTCTCAATAAAGAAATTGTGTCGTAGGTCATCTTCTTATGGGCTCCAGTGTTCATGCATAATGCCCATTCTAACTCCAAAACCCATTTCCTATCTCTTCCTGCATCTTCTAACACTTCTCTTTCCTCCAGGGTATATACTTATATCACAGGGCCGCATGTGGAATACATCCTGCTGCCACTTTTCCCGCATTTGCTTCTCAGCTCTGCCAGTAGTCTCTGATGTCATCCATGGCACTACTGACTCCCAGCTTACCTTGTATGCCCTATCCTAGTACAACCTTTCACCATCCATACAATCTTATTTTCAACACATCATCGCTTTTTTTTTATCTTCCTAGTCAGTGCCAACTGAAAGATGCATCATGGGGTGACTAACAGTGTACAATTAATTACCTTCAAGAGACCAGGAGCTGAAGAATTTGACTACCCATGGCTGACCACTAGAACGTGGATCCTCACAGAGAAAATACGAATTTCCTCTTAAACAGCAAAATTTTTACGAACTGGCTACGAATGGCAACTGTAGGTTCAGTTCATCTTTTACTGACTCGTCACCAACCTTGGTCACAAAAATCACCTAGACACTGGTCAGGACAGTAAAACACTGACCATTTGCCAAACTCAGTAATGTTTCTGCTAGTTGTGCTATTTTATTCAATCACTAATAATCATGGTCACTGTGAATATTTCAGTTACTAGTTGGAACTTACAACTAATTAATTAAATTTACAATAACAACTATTTTAACATATAAATAAAAAAATTTTTTCGTACTATATTAATATCTTTATTCCTGTTATTAAAGCTTACAATATTAATTACCTTCACAGCACTGCAAACGCCTGCTCATCACAGACTGTGAGCGGTGAAAAGTTAAGGTTTCTTAAGGTCATTATTATATTTTTGTAAGCCCAGTTAGCTGTTATCGCCACCAATTTTTACACATACTCATTGTGAAGTCACTGAAAACTTATACAAACTACACTAAATACTGATGTATAATAGAAAATAGATCCTTAAAATTTCAAAATAAATCCCAGCTGAAGTAGTCCTTTTTAATCTTAGTTTACATAAAAAATTATATTCATTATATATTATTAGCAATATGAAATGATTAACACAATATTTTGCAGTTACGACAACTTTCAGTTATAAACAAATCACAGCTACTTCTATAACAATTAAACCTAAACCTTGGCATACATACTGTAAATAAAATGAAAAACAAGAAAGTTCCTTTTGTTCATGATAGCATATCAGTGTCATTAAATTATTTTTTTAACAGTATGCAGGATGAAAAATGTATTCAACTGTCTTTTTATTTATTAACCATGATTTCAAATGTTTAAAAACACTGTTTTATATAAAACATTTTTTATATCGAAAGGCAAACAATTATAGAATCTAGAATACAAAACACAAATAAACTTATTTTACCAGTATGTACATTTCCTTTTTAACTAAGTGTATCAAGAGTTGAGTTTTATTTTTACACTTTAATTGTACAACGTTCATTTTTTCGTAATCACCACGTTTATTAAAATTTATTTTAAGTACTTTATATACATAAAAATGTTTTAAAGGTAAATAATTAATTTTTGAAAACAACGGAAATGAATTATGCCTTACATTTTTTCCTAGCCGAATTTTAATATAATGTTTTTCTAAGGCTAATAGAGGATTCAAATATGGTACGCATGTTTTGTCCCAACAACCAATTACATATGCTAATTTGAATGAACTGAAGCGAATACACATTTTCAGCATCACTCTGTGGATGCGTGGTTTTTAAGAAATACATTTTCTCAAAAGGCTCCTAATTTTCATATTATATTATTTATGTGAGTTTTCCATGTGATTTGAACTGTAATGTCTAATATTTATATATATCCACTTGTTCTAACTGGCACAAACACAATCTATTACTAAACCGAATTACATTGGTGCGTATGAAATTTTACAGGAACTGGTAAAGACCTCTGTTCTTTTAAATTAAATAATACATATTTTGTTTATTGAACATGTAGAAACATTTTATTTTCTTGCAATTAAAAATTTAAGTTTTTAGATTTGGTTCCACAGTTGTATGCATAGCATTTAGGTATTTTAAGGCATACGAAAAAGCAGTGAGTGTCTCATTGAAGTTACCAAAGCTAAGGTAATAAATAATAAATTGCAACTAGCCCAGAACTGAACAACTTATGATACACTTTTTCTTACTTCCGATTCCCCACTGTAAATGTGGAACATTTTCAATCCTGACACATTGTTGTCTGTTTAAGAGGTATGACAAAAACTAGTCGTCTGCTGAATCCTGTAACTAGGGCTACAATATGTCCTTGTTTGCCCTGGACTGTGCTTGATTTGAGGCCATGACCGGCCGTTCGGGCACAATTCGGTCAAAACGTGATTTTGTCGTCGTTTCCGGAACATTTAACTTCAATTCCTAATTAGATCTAATCGACTTTTCAATGTTATTTGTTTAACTTGAATAAACCTACGTACACATGATAAAATCATAATCATTATGACTGATACATGATTTTGATATCGATAGAATGTATGTGTCTAACGAAGTAGTGCTGTTTTGGATATGTTAGCACCTTGAATCTTGGCTTATTGTATTTGTGATATTTCAGTTGTGTTGGTTAAAATGTGTCAATTTTATTTTCAGTTAATTATTTAATTTTTAATAATACCAAAACAAAAATGTGCATTCAGTCAATGTTTAAAAGAATAGTACTGGTGCAGATTATTGTGCAGATAAATCTGGTAAAGATTTTTTGTGCAGATTAGTGTTACAGATAAACTTAGGTGTTCTATTTGCGATTGTAGTTTTCAGTGCATCATATAGGGAAAGCAAATATTCTAGAAATATATATTATTTAAAAAGACTTGTCAAGAAAATACATTTAATGATATAACTAAATTTAAATAAGTTGGCTTATTCGATAACAAATTACTGCAAAATGATGTTGAAAGTTCAGGTGCATTTATCAACAGCTGCAGTATCAACTGCATAAGGGTAGTGCAATACTGATGATTATTTCATGATTTTTCTAAAGTTAATAAATAAATACATAAATAAGTTAATAATATATACATATACATCATTAGTGAAACTAATATATTTTAAAGATAAGGAGTTGTCACAGATATGGATGGAAAATTTCAAACATTTTAATTCTGTAGGAGAAAAGCCTATCAATTTGCTCAATTTATTGAGTTTATTTTTTGTTTATCTGGGACTTCAGCAGATATCAAAGGGATATTTTTTTTAAATAAGAATGTTTGTGGTTCAGAAAGAGGAAGTATGTTCACACGGAAATATCTTTATTAATCAGTTATTTAAGAAACAACCTTAGCCCCAAAACACTAATTTTCGGAAAACAACAAAAAACATTCTACAACCTAAATATTTTGTTATATTTTTCTAAAAACTTTTTTATAATAATATGGATTTGATTTCAATGGATAATATAATTATGAAAAAATTGGCCTACAACGCTTTTAGTTTTTGCTGAAAATTTAATTTGGACTTAGGTTGTTTCTTAAATACATAATTAAAACTACATGACTGAAGGTAAAAACATTTATTTTTTTAAACAATCAAACTCATTTTTAACTCAATTAATCTTTATTACAATAAAAAGCAATAGTTAATACAAATGAAATCATATTTTCTTACGTTTGCTTAAATTTCCATAATAATGATTTACAATACTAATAAACATATTATGATTTTGTTTTATTAAGTTCAAAACAATGATTTTTTTATAGAACAAAGAATGAAAATGATATCTTGAATTTAAAAAATTAAAAGACGAAGTTTTAATTTTATGTTATTTTTTCTTTCATAAGTTGTCAAACATAAGATATTTCGATAAAATGATTTAAACACATCAGGAATATAATGCAACATTTTATTCAAGTCTCCATTTTTTTTCTTGTAATTTGATACTTTTTCATCAGGATATGCTGGTGTGTCTGGTATAGTTATCGTTCCTTAAGGCATGCTTCTTAAAAAGAATGTATGTTTCAATACACAGTTAATAAAGGAACGTACTTGCAGAAAAATCATAACGTCTTCGCCCCACTCCACTGTGAGGTGTGAGTGACAGCTTGCTCGCTCGATCGCTTCCAGAAACTGAGGACGTTATGTTTTGTCTGTAACTATACCTCCACCACACCAATACAGCGTTCCGCTGAATAGCAAAATTCTTTGAAGTTTGTCACTGAAAAACTGACCTTTCCGTTTCTTGGTACATTTCTAGTTGTGTCTCAATGGAAATTGCATGTTCTTATAATGCTGGGGCCACCAATCTTTAATATTAAAAATTATTTCTGATGTAACCCTTGTTACCATAAACTGCCTGTTTGTTGCTGAAGAAATTAATAATTCACAATAATGTTTGAATGAATAAATTCTATTAGTGCGGCAGATTAATCTCTTAGCATATGTAAAGTCACGGTCACATGGTATCAAAGAGTGTAATTGGAATGGACAGTAATGAGTCACAGTTTCAAATCTACCAGTTTCACAAAGAGTTGAACAGAATCTAACCATGGCATTGTTTTTCTTTTCCCACATGTTCCATCCGAAAACATATAAAGATGTTGAACACAATTATCTACATAATTTTCAACATAGTCCCATATAAATGAACACACTTCATTACTCCCCTTCCAAGTAATTCCTTGATGATATAAATAGAACATTGATGAATCAAGTGGCGGGAAAATGAGAGTTTTAATCCGGAAGTGACGTCATATGGCGGTAAATTCAAAAATTGTGGTGGTGGGGGTAAACATGCGGTAGTCGTCTTTCGGCCATGTTGTCGTCGTCGATCCTAAAGTGGGGTAATGTGTGCGTTGATTGGCGTAGGCGTGTCCTGTCGGTTCGCGGTTCGTTCGCCGTTCGCCGTCCGGCGGCGGCCTGGTCGTGGCTTGATGGCGGCCAGGTGTGGTGGGGTCGTCGTCCATGTTGTCGGCGGCGGCGGCCATGTTGGGAAAGCGGCGAGGTTGTCGGGTAGTGTAAGAGTGTGGTGGTAAAGGTTCGGCCACGTTGCCGATTCGTGCGTGTGTTATAGTGTATTGGTATGTATATGTAAGGGGTTTTTCCGGAAGTGCGGCCATGTTGGAAAAGCGTCGTCGTCGTTGCCAACTTGAGCTGGTTTATCGACATTGTCAACTCGTGCGTGTGTTATTGTGTACGGGTTTGTATATGTACGCCGCCGCCGTCCGGATATCGTCGATGTCGTGTATTGCATTGTTGGCAACTTGTGAACTGCGTGTCTATGTGTTAAGTAAATATACATATATACAGATTGTAAAAATACGTTCGCACCAACATGTTGGTCTAGGGCTTGCTATGGCCAGCCCTACATTTGTTGTTGTAAAAAACACACATGATATGCACTGCATAATTGAACGCCAATTCACTTACATAAAACACACACACACACACGCACACACAATACTTACGGAATCGATGTCGTGTATTGCATTGTTGACAACTTGTGAACTGCGTGTCTATGTGTTAAGTAAATTGTAGTATGGGAAAAGGATAGTTGAAAATAAACACTTATACAATGAAAAAATATGTACAAGTTTATTTTAAAACTAACATTTACAAATACACAAAATATAATCATAAAAATGTTATACAATGAACAAATATGTACAAGTTTATTTTAAAACTAATATTTACAAATACACAAAATATAAACATAAAAATGTAAACATGACAAATATATATACAAAATATACATGTCACAATCGGGTATAGGTCTATATATATATATTTACAAAATAAAAGTCACAATCCGGATTATTTAGACAATTTTCCATCTGTAACAAAAAAAGAAACAGTATTAGTGACATGTGGTTGTTGCAAGTAGGATGGATTACTAAAACCTTTATGAACACTGTAAGATGCCTTAAATATGCATGCGCCCATAGAAAGTGCGATTGGGCTTTCCAAATATATGTCTGCATTGCGGGCATGCGGGTGGTGTCCCCTCCAACGCTACCGACTGAAACCAGTCGAGGACGCATCGGTAATGGTATGTATGACCACATACCAAACCGAGGAGCCTCTGCCCGTCACAATTCCAATTGTGGCTGGAAGTTAAATATTTATGATTGCTGTTTTTGGGGCTTTATAGAAATACAGCCTGTCTGCCAGGTCGAACATGAGTATTGTGATGCTATTATGAGTCTATGTGTCTTTGTGTTTCTATATGTGATGTTAATGTTAAGTGTTATAAAAGGGGGGGGAATTTATACAAATTATGGGATGTTGCCTGATATATGTGGTCGATTTATACAATTTAAGGAACATGTGGACACTACTTATTTATTATTTATTTTGTTATTTATTGCTGATTGTGATACTTTGCATGTAATGAATTATGGGGGCAACAATAAAAATTGTTATTGCTGATTAACAACCGAGTTTAATTGCAAGTCCCGTCATACTGGACCCAGCGCATTTTTCGTACAGTATTGCTGAGATTGGGTCTCAACAAATCAAACCGGGTTCTTAAATTTCTGCCAAACATTAATTTAGCCGGCGTCTCGTTAGTGGTTACATGAATTGAGTTGCGATAATCGAATAGAATTCGACTTAGCGCTACTGATACATTTACACTGTCTCTAAATGCACCTCGTAATTGTATTTAATATATTTCACTGAGTTCTCAGCCTGCCCGTTTGACTCTGGATGATACGGTGCAGACGTTTTGTGTTTTATACCATTGTTTCCCAGGAACCTTTGAAATTCAGCAGAATTAAATGGCGGGCCATTATCACTGACAACCACCAGGGGCAAACCAAACCTTGCAAATAATGACCTTAAATTGTCAATTGCCTGATGGGCCGCAGTTGAGGCCGTTTCGAAAACCTCACGCCACTTAGAATGAGCATCAATTATTATTAAATACATTTTTCCTTTGATTGGACCGAGAAAATCTAAATGTAGACGCTCCCATGGTTTTCTGGGATAATGCCATACATGTAATTCTGCTTTTGCTGGTCTGGGTCGTTCCATAAGGCAAGAAGAGCAACTGTTTGCAATACTCTCAATGTCTGAATCAATATTTGGCCAATAAACATACCTACGGGCAACACCCTTCATCTTAACAATGCCCATGTGAGAGACATGAAGCTCTTTTAAAATGAATTCCTGAAGCGATTTAGGCACTACAACCCGATATCCCCACATAATTTCACCCATTTCCACAGTTAGCTCGTCTCGTCTTTGATAGAACGCCTGAAGATCCCTATCTTCCCCCGACAGGAAGTTAGGCCAACCATACATAACAAAGTTGTACACTGTTTTTAACAGTTTGTCTTTTTGTGTCTCTACTTTTACTTGCTCACAATCGATAGGAACTGAACTTTCTTTAATTCAATGTAAATACGTCCCTACCCAAGCTAACTCGTCATTTGTTACATCTTTGTGCTTTACATTTAAAGGTAGGAGCGACAGTGCATCGGCGCTATTTTCCTCGGACTTGACATATTTTATGTCAAAGGTATACCCTGGTAAAAACAAAGCATAGCGCTGTAGTCTGCCTGCTGCAAACACTGGAATACCCTTTCTAGACCCAAAAATACTTAGTAACGGCTTGTGACCACATTTGATAGTAAAATGTCTACCATACAAGTATTGATGATACTTTTTGACACCAAAAACTATGGCTGTTGCCTCCTTGTCAATTTGAGAATAGTTGCGCTCAGCGAGTGAGAGCCTACGAGAAGCAAATGAAACAGGACGCTCAGCGCCCTCAGAATCTATGATACTTAATACACAACCTAGCCCTGTTGAGCTTGCATCCACCGTTAGTACGGCTGGCGCATTGGGGTCATAATGAGCCAATATTGGTGCTGTTGTAAGCAGCTCTTTGACTTTATTAAAGGCTTTCATACAATTTTCATCGAAAACAAAAGGTACGTCCTTCCTCAAAAGATTGTACATAGGACTCATAATACCGCTTAAATTTTGTACAAATTTACCATAATATTGCACTAGCCCTGCGAAGGCTTTTACTTGAGTTACATTTTGAGGAACAGGCGCTTCAACGATTGCTTTAACCTTAGACTTGCAAGCATGTAAACCATTTTTATCTATAATGAACCCGAGATACTCTAATTGTTTTGCAAAAAAGTCACACTTTTCTTCCTTAACTGTAAAACCGTTTGAGGAAAGTCGCTTACATACTTCTGTAAGTCTCCTAACATGAGTTTCCTTGTCAGGTGCGGAAATCAAGATATCATCTAAAAAAGATACTACCCCTGGCAAACCTTGCAAAGTTTGGTCAATTTTTTTTTGAAAAATACTAGGCCCACTATTTATACCATATGGCAACCGCTTATAGGAGAACAACCCCTTATGAGTAGATATAGTACATAGTTTTTGTGACTCTTGATCTAACTTAAGTTGCATGTAGGCTTGGCTTAAATCTATTTTGCTAAATCTATTACCCTTTTGCAATTCCGTAAATAACTCCTCTATTCTAGATAACGGATAACGTTCTATTTCTAGATTCTTGTTTAAGCCTCTATAATCACCACAAATACGAATGGATCCACATTTTTTTAAAACAGCTACAATAGGAGTTGCATACTCGCTACTAGTTATTGGACACAAAACATCAGCATCAACTAAGCGTTGAAGTTCAGTCTCTACCTTGGCCTTCAGAGTAAAAGGCAAAGGCCTTGGTTTACAATATTTTGGTATTGCGTTTTCTTTTAGTTTAAGTTTAATTGGGTCACCCTTGTATTCGCCCAGTTGATCGGTAAAAACCTCAGGAGAGTCTTGAATTAATTTTTTTACATTGGTTTCAATGAATGTTTTGTCATTTTCCGCAGTTGACTTAGGGTTAGTTAGCCCAAACAAGTTAGGTTTAAATGAAATTTCTACCCCTAACGCTTGAAGCCAATCACGCCCCATGAGAGGGTGAGCACCCTTTTCAATGACATACAAATCTAGTTTAGTTTGAACATTTTTGTAGGCTACTGAGACACCTAACCTACCTATAGGCACAATGGGGTCGTTAGTATACGAGCTAAGGGACAGATTAGTTGGTAACAATTTCAGTGAATTTAAATTAGTGTTATAAAAGTCTTGGTTACATACACTTACACTAGCCCCAGTATCTATTTCCATAGCTATATTTTTCCCTTCAATGTTCACTTCTACTTTAATAGGGTCAACTCTTAAGGAGTTTAGGCTAGTTAACTTAGGCTTATCACTAGGCCTATCCCTGAAAACAATTGTTTTAATTTCATATAGGTTAGCAACACCGTCCTGGTTTTCATCAGTACCTTCGAATGTCTCTACAGGTTGCGAATCCACCCCTACATAGTTATGTTTGTTCCCCTTCTTATAACTACTATGAAATGTTATGGATTTACCTTCAGATCTACATACAGAAGCAATATGATTTTTCTTTCCACAATTGTTGCACACACAACCGCGTAAATGGCACTCTTTAGAGACATGCCCTACTTTACCACAACAAAAACACTTTACTTGTTGCTTGTTGTAACTGCTGCCACTCGGTCGCTGGTTGTTGTGACCACTGCCCTTTTTTCGTGGTTTCCTCTGCTGTGGACTGCCCCCGGCATTCCGACGTTGAAATGCTGCCATCTGCTGCAACTGGCCGCTGCCCCCGGCGTTGTCACTGGCCACCAGAACAGACGCATTCCTCTCCGCCGTTTCCACCGATAGGATGAATCTAACCGCCTCGTCGTAGGTTAAAGAATCTTCCGCCAACAGTCTCTGCTTGGTCGACTCACTGCGTATGCCGCTTACCAGTCGATCTCGCAAGTAGTCACTGAGAGATGTTCCAAACTCGCAATGGATCGACAATTGCTTAAGACTTGCAATATACTCTGAAACAGTCTCGTTTTCCAACTGATTTCTCTTGCTAAATTTGTATCGCTCAGCTATAAATGAAGGTTTTGGATACAAATGTTCTTGTATGATCTTGACAATGTCCTCAAATTTTTTTGTAGCCGGTTTGTCAGGTGTACATAAATTCCTTACTAAAGCATATGTCTTTACACCTATTACTGTCAATAGCGTGCTTACTTTTTTCTCACTCTCTACTTTATTACAGTCACAAAATAAATCAAACCGTTCTATATAAGACAACCACGTTTCTTGACTTGCATCAAACTCACCGATACTCCCGAACATTATGTTCGATGTTTGTACCACACCCACCTTATCTAAAAATAGTGAAGAAACGTCCTACGGGTCACAAACACAATCTCACACAATTATGGCACAATTGAACACGTGTATTGGCACCTATGGATTCTTGTTATAACCTCGTCGCCACTGTAGTGTCTTGTCTATACATATAAGGATGGTGGGTTAAATAACTACACTATATGAATTGTATATACGGACCGTGGTCGTTGGAGTATTATCCTGGGTCTCTATTACAACTCGATAACCCACTGAAATTAAGACTGTACAAAATAACATGAGAGTATCAGGTCGGTCCTGATAGGTTGAGGTTAATACTACTGCGAGCCACGGCCATGCTTTATTGTATCATAGATCATCATTAATACATATACAATATTATTATAGACAACACAAATATAGAATACATATATATAATATTATTATATATAACACGTATCATCAAAACAATATTCTAAAGCAACGTAAAGTTAAACAAAGAACTACATTAAAAGTAATGAAATAAATCACTTATTTACCATTACAGGTTAATGGTTCTGTCTTCTAAAAATATAAACACTTAATATTTATTTTTAATATTTAATAAATATTTAAAACGAGACGTTCTAAAATGTAACTATCTTGGTCTTAATTGCTTCAAAGTTGGTTACTCACAATAATCTAAAGACGAAGCAATGTCGTTTTCAATTGAAAGTATTGCTAGATTTGATACCCTGTCCTGAGATATTGTTGATCGTAGGTACGATTTAATCAATTTAAGTTTGCTAAGCAATCTTTCACAAGAAGACACAGACTGCTAAAGTAAGAAAAATTTTTAAATCTGTTTTTAGTGTTTTGTACGCTTCTAATCTCATTGAAGAACAGTATTGTTGCAGTCCCTGAGGTGTGAAGTCCATTTGTTCTTTGTTAAATTTTGCCCTTTTTAATAAAAGTATGATGTCTTTCAAGTCACTGAACAATTCTTCACTGTTTAGGTCATGTGGATACAGTTTTGCAAGCACTATGCACTTAATATTTATTTGGGAAGCTGTTCCTTAAAATGTATATCCCCATCATTTATGTATGCCTCAAATTTATATAGGAACCCAAAGCGTTTTTCAAACTCTTTTATGTTAGAGAAACGGTTTGAAATTTCAACTGACAGTTTGTCGAAAATTTCTATTAGAGAACATTCCATTTCTTTATTTTAAAATATAAACACCGTTTCTGTGGATGACATTGCAACATTTTAAAAGATTTATTTTTTTCTTCTATTTTACTTGTTTCAAAATGCATACTGTTTTGTACTAGCCATCTGAATTCTCTGATGTAAGGCCAGGTTCATACCGGCAAAGTTATCAACTTTTTATATAGAGAAAAGCAAAATTTTCAGTCAGCAAATAAAACCATTAACTTAAAATACATGTGAATGATTATTATTTTTTTAAAACATATAATATCTTTGAACTACGAGTGTGTGCATTTGTGTGCACACATACTAGGGGGCCTTAAAAACATTCTAGTATATTTATGGAGCAAGGACTATTAGGAACCACTGACTTTAACTTTCTGGTCTGTGTCAAGGAGTATACCCAGAAAATTCCTTTCTATTTACATGTTTAACAATAAATTAGTAAACCATCAAAATAGTTTAATACAGTTGCATTGTTTAAATTACTTTTTTGTTGCAAAATCGTTATTTATTCAAACTAGTTTTTCCCGAAAAACAAAACTATTAAGATTAATTTACTCTAAATTTAGCCTTTCATTTTTGTAGATATTTGATTTTTGTAAACTAAATTTTCCTTTAAAAAACTGATCTAACAGTCTGAATAATTAGGTTTACTTATCTGACTCTCTCAATATTTGTAGGCCTACATATCTGTGTCCCAGAGGCATAAGACACCATCTCCATTTTTTATAAAATAGAGCTTTTTATATAGTGTTAATTTACAGACTGCCCTCTTTCTAGTAGTATGTGACACTATCTCTTAGTTATTTTTATGCAGCCAATATGCATGTTTAAAATAACACTATCTCACATTGCTTCTTGAAGCAAACAAAATGTTATTTAGCTGTCCTGTAAAGTACTGTGTATGTGACATCGTGTCTTATGCCTCTGGTGCACAGATATTTTTTTAAACAATTGATGTTGACATAAATAAGATATCTGTGTACTACAGTAAACCCCTGTTAAACGTCCTTGCTTGTTATGCTATCCTGTATAATACATGTACTTTTTCAGGTTCCTTTATAAAATATACCATTTATTGTTTTCAATTTCTTCAGAATATGCTTTCGTCATTCGAATTTTCAATTGATTTTTTTTAATGTTTTAAACAGACTACTGTGGCAATATTATTGGCTCTCAACTACATCAGGAGCACTGACTTTTAATCTTATGACAGACAAGTTGTACATTCTGTAAAGCTAAATTCTTGTTTTAAAAAATTAAGAGAGAAAAATATTACATGGTTTGTTGTTATAGATTTTGATTGTTCTGAAAAACTGCTCAAATCATAATGGAAAAAATGAGTAATACTGTGATAGACCTGCTTCATCCTATGGACTAAGGGATACATGCTCAAGCATTTATATCACAAATGAATTTGTTTGCCAAGAATTAAGTAAATACTTAATTTCTTTCAGTCTTGTGTTCAAGTATGTCACAGTAGTAATGCAAATCTGAGAAAAATGTGAATATACGTTAATGCTGTACTGTCTATGCTACTAGAGAATCTCCCATCTAACATATGGTCCTAAGAATAGCATTTTAATGGGGTTTTGCTTAGGACTACCATACTTCCTCATTTGCCCTGGATATCGTTGATTTTAGGTCATGTCAGGTGTCTGGGCGCAGTTCAACCAAAACGCGATCTTGTCCTCATTTTTGCCACATTTAACTGCAATTCCTAATTGATTGTGTTTTCAATTTTTTTTAAATTGATTTTTAATTAATCAATGGAAAGACTGGAATAAACCTCCATACACATGATAAAATCATAATCATGTACGCATGATACCTGATTTTGATACTTATGTATATAATTCTGTCTAATGAAATAGTGCTGTTTTGGTTATGTTAAGACACTGAATCATGCCTTATGGTATTTGTGTTATTTCAGTTGTGTTAGTAAAAATTGCATTAATTTTAATTTCAGTTGATTACTTAATTTTTAATAACTTTTTAACAATACCGAAACAAAAATATACATTCAGTCAGTGTTTAAAAGAACAGTATCCATTTATTATGCAGATTAGTGGTTTGAATGATAAACTTAGGTAATAAAATTGTTAATCATAATATTTTCAGTGCATCATAAAGAGAAAGCAAGTATTTGAGGAACACGTTAATTTAAAAAGACATGTCAAGAAAATACATTTAAAGATGTAACTAAATTTAAATAGGATGGCTTATTGGATACAAAATTACTGTGAACTAATGTTGAAAGTTCAATTGCATTTAGCAACAGTACAATTACAGTACATAAGGACAGTGTAATTAATATTGATAACTTATTTCAAGAAGTTTATAAATTCTTGGATTTCGTTGTCTATGACGTGTCCGTTACTTAACTAAATATCACTGTTACATTAACAGCCTCTGAAGAAGCCTTTTAAAGGAGAAAACCGGTTCAGACTGTAAGGTAAAACTTTATGCTTTTACTTATAAAAAACCTAGTGTTCCGAATCGTTAATGTAACAGTGATATTAAGTTTATAAAGTTAATAATAAATTTTTACATTTACATACCAGTAGCAAAAATAATTTTTTTTTTTTTAATAAAAAGTTGTCACAGATATGGTTGCAAATTTTCAAACACTTTAATTCTGTAGAAGGAAGCCTACCAATTTGCTCAACCGATTAAGTTTATTTTTAGTTTACTTGGGACTTCAGCAGTTGTTAATAGGATATTTTCTTTAATAAAGGGTGGGTGGCGTTAATAAAAAGGAAACTGTAGCTACAGGAAAGGAAAATCTTTACATAACATCAAGTATAATTCAGAGTATACCTAAAGTGTGTTTTACAAAATTATTAAAAATAATGATATAGTGCAGGACCCTCCAGTCAAGCAAATGAAATAGGCCTAAGTTAATTAATTAATTAATATGTAAACTGTAATTTAATTTATGATTTAATATTTTATGATTATATATTAATACATATTATTATGCAATTTATAAAAATGTTTTATAAATATTATAAATAAACTGTGCAGAACAAAAATATTGGTTTTACTAGAACATATATTGTTCTAATACAATATATATTGTGTTCTCCCCCCCCACCAGAGAACACAAATAATTTTAACAAGGTGTCCTTGAATATCCTCGTTTAACACCACACATTTTACCAAGGTGTCCTCGTTTTGAATCCAAAAAACATGGTAGCCCTAGTATTACTCTGTGTACACACTACTTTGCATAACTCTGTAGCAGTAATAACCAAATTTAATCTTCTTTGGTTTTCTTTGTTTTGTTCACCAACCCCAGTGAAAAAATGTGCTCATAATAATTATTGAGTAATGTCAATGTACAGTGAATTTTGGTTAATTTTTCTACTTTTAAACACATAAGCCAGTATAAGTATAATTTATTGTTATATTTCTTTGTCTGACGATGGAATTTTTTTTGTTCAAAATATGCCTACCAGTATGAAAACAAACAGCTGGTTATACCACAAATTTCATGACTGGCAAGTCAACTGTTTCCTGTTTCAATAGCTGCTCAGATTTTGGGGAGCGTACAAAGGAGTGGGCCAAAAAAATCTGGGTAAACTAGTACCGTTACTACCATTGTTGTTAATTTTAATATTAGTGCTAACATTCTGCTCTCTTTATGTCTATACTTATAAATTATAATTAAAACCTTCTAACAAATATACTACAATTGCTACTTTATTAATACACTATATTTTCTTAGTAATGACTTTGCTCTTAGTTTATTAAGTCTGTTTCTGTAAATTCATTTAGTCACAGCTGATATTCTGTGAAGTATAATTTATTCACAAATTTTAAGTGGCAGTCTTTTAAATGTTATTTTGAATGAATATACTATGTTGTATACTATGTTGAGTGTTTTTGTTTCCTTAGTAATACATGGATATACGCCTGACAACT
Source organism: Magicicada septendecula (assembly GCA_034769895.1). NCBI lineage: Eukaryota > Metazoa > Arthropoda > Insecta > Hemiptera > Cicadidae > Magicicada > Magicicada septendecula. The sequence continues at coordinate 103,961,763 of CM068376.1, forward strand.
GAACAATTTAAAGTATTCAGCACAGGTGGCATAGACGTTTGTATGATAACAGTGGGTATATTGAACAATGAACAAATGAACGTATTATTTTACAATTTATGTTCCTATCAACTGGTTACAATATACTGCTGTTTGTAAAATTGATTTGAAAAAAGTTGTGAAAAACCTACTCTATAAAATTCATATAAATCAAAAACCTTTAATTCTTTTGTTATTAATTTTATGGTATGATATTTGTTGACCTTCCATTAAAATACTGAACTTTCAATTTTTTTTTTTTAACCAAAGTAACAAAAATTATCGTTTGTGATATATAACTGAAAATACTAAACAAAATTTTCTGTGCTCATTGCCAGCCATATCAACCAATCATTTTACCATAATAATTAATTTGCCATTCAAATTATGCCAACTTGGGGGGGATGTAAGAATAAAAAAAACTTACAGTATAGTGTTTCAAATATATTAGTGATGAGAGATCAATAACCACGATCCCTAGTAATGAAAAATCTCTTTTGGTTTGTTCAAATCTCATGAAATAGTTACAATGGGTACTAGCCCGTTGCCCGTAATTACACTGTGCTCTGAACTTCAGACAAGCTCCTGTTGCAGGGGCAATGATAAGTGGGGATTACTTGCTACTGGCCATAGAATTTCTATTACATGATGTCTAGCTCAGAGTGACTGCTGAAGGCGGGTGCAAGATTCACTTGGCATAGATGGGTGTTGATCAAGGGTACTGATAATGGGGTTGCTCTGAAAATGGCCATAGTGGTGTTAGAACTTCATTGAAAGTGTCTGTATAGTGGTGTTCAGGGAACAGTCACTAATGGAATTGCAGATAGTCTGATTAGAAGTCAGGTAATTAGCTTTGCAGGACCAGGACAATCCTTAGTCTATGAGACTGTAACTTTCACTTATGGGTCTTTGCCAAGTAGCACCATACTGGGATCGTGTAGGTAATCATCAGTATCGCGTATGTAGTAACGATGAGTTTGCCTAGGCAGCAGCACATTGAATTGGTTCAGACTAGGGTTCAGAGTTGATATAGGCAATGGACAGTTTTGCAGGTTACTTGTTTGAAATGTGTTTGCAAGTTGAGAAGTCTGTTGAGGTGAAGCCCTAGATGCATCATACCAGGAGATCAAGGGAATTGAGTATCGTCTATGTGGAATCTGGGGAGAACCTTCTGAATCTGGAGAAGACATATTAATGCTCTTAGCATATTAATGGAGACACTCAACTTCTCTGCCTGTTATGAACTAGTTTGAACTTGTAAATTGATTGTATCAGTTGATATTTTAGCCTTGCATACACGTTCACACTATTTTACATAGAACATTTTTTGCATATAAACATGAATACAAATATTATTTTATTTAACAAAACCACAATAATATGCACTTTGTGACATTTTCCAGATGCCAAATAATTTATTTTTCGATATTATGTTTTCAACAGACTGCTAAATGACTTTGTCAAGAAAATACAACTGCAAACTTGCATAACCTTAGAAACTAGTTATTTGTGATTTGTGTTGGATGAGTGATACAGATTCATGTACAACAAAAGCAAATTTACTTAGATTGACTTCTCATTGGATCATAGAAACTAGTTGTTCATGAAACATAATAAACCTTTTAAGGGTCATTTTGTTTTTTAATAATATTTTTCACTAAAATGACATATTTTTTGGCTTTTCTTGTCATATAAAATTCAAATACAAAACTAAAAGTAAGTTGAATACTGAAGTCTAACATAACAAAAAAGTGAGGTTCTTTACTGAATTCAAAATAATATAGTCATGATAAAAAAAGAACAGTGTGATCAAAAGTAACTTCAGTAATAATAATATTCTCATTATGAATGCCACTTACTTGACCAAAAATGTAGTAGGCCTTATATCTGTAAAGCTGTGTTGCACTTCTCACTACATTTACTAAATCAAGAAATTAAATACATGAAACATAATGAATCTTTGAACAGCTCAAAAAGTTTTTTGCTATGGATTTAGTGAAGTTCAGTGTGGGCTCTATGGGGGGGGGGGGTGCTTCATGCAATTATCAGTAATCAATTTCCTGCCATAAACAACAAATAAAACCAGGAATAACTGAATCTACGGATTAGCTTATTTTCTGTTTTAAGTGTTGAATTCTACAAATTTGTTCGGTATACACCTTTTTGCTTCACAAAACACTACAAATAAAAAACCATAGGTGTCAAGTTCAGAGAGTGTGGAGATCAGGGCTTCTATCCATTTGTGCCAATCCAAATCCAGGTTTATGGAAATGTTTCATCAAGAAAGTACCAAACATATTTAGTATCATGTATAGAAGCACCATCTTGTCAGGAAACAACATTGTTGTCATTGATTTTTAGCAAGGCAAACAGTGTAAACATGTCCATATATTTGTTAGATATCATTGTGCATTCTGGGAAAAAAATACCCCAATCACACATTCTTTAGCCAAGACACATCCCACGATAACTTTAGGCTATGGTCACACACAGCACTGGTAGTTGAGCTGAGAGTGAAGAGCAAAACGGAAATAGCAATTCAAACAAACAAAAGAGTCATTTCGTACAATACAAAAGAAGTGTTACAGCTTCATAGAGACTAGACCTGGTAGCGGGGCACAGACGGGATAGACACGGGAAACAAAACTGGTTGCTGAGCATACAAACCAGTTTGTTTTTTGAGATTGATTCAGAAAGATATATACCCTATAGTTTTCTACGTATAGTAGCCTACCTATCTAATACCAGCTTATTCTTGAAAAATGATTATAGCTACATGCATTTTATTAGACTGCAGTGAAGTAAATCAAATTTGTGGTAATTTACAAAACAAAATACTTTTTATACTTAATATAAAATTTATAAAAAATTTGTGTTTGTCAACTGAAATTAATGAAACATATTAACTATACATATAAATATACTTACTTATACATTATTCATGAAGTGAATCACAAATTACTATCAAGGGGACCAGGTACTGCCTATCTCGCCCATGTAAAATTTGCCATTTTCTGGTACACTTTTCTCAGAAATCCATAATAATATCTTTATAAAATTTTAACAGTGATTTCTTTATTACCTTGACAACAATAATAAGAAATATATAAGCATTTGGTTGCCTGGTTTTTATTTTATGGTCAATCATACAACACCTTTAAAAAAAGAGTAAAAAATCCACATATTAACCTAAGTAACTTTTTTATTTGATAAAATAATGACTAAATATTTCTTATTATTATTGGTGGCAATACAAAGAGCAAGCTGTGAAAAGTTAATGAAAATGGGTTGAGTAGTTTAGAAAATAATGGTACCGAAGAATGAAAAAAGTAAACTTTCGGAAAACTCAATTTATTCTAAAAGTTACACATATATTGAGGTAATGTAATTTTATTGTCCATTAGTGAACTCCATAACCATAATCTGGATCATCAGAGTCATTCTCATTATCCTGCAGTTTTTTTTTTACAGTTTCTCTGGCCTGACGAGCTCTTTTCTCGATTTCCTTCATCGCCTTCTTTGCTTCAAAGGTGTGCAGCTCATCTTGTTGCTTCAATCCAATGGTACAGTTTGCACCACTCTTGCCACATAACTTTTCCAGCACTCTCACCTTCCCCAAAACTCCTTCATTGTAACAAACTACAGCATCATACACTCCATTCTTTAGTGTTGTAAGTCCAACAAAGTTATTTTTTGAAATCCTGGTCCAAACCATATTGTTGAATTATTCGTTTTGGTTCTGCGTCTTTCCATGTACGTCTTTCCACCCTCTTTTCATTTTTTCCACATCATCACAGTTATTTCTAATGGCAGAACCATAATAAATTTGCAAATCATTGATCACATTGTCGGTTAGCCTACCTTTTCCACACAGGGGTTGCCATCTGATAATAGGGTACCCTTTGATTTTTATTTCAGCCTTTGAAGCCGACCACCCATTCGTTTTTGAATGTGGCCGATGCATTCTAACTTTTGTATGACTACGTCGGCTCCATAAGGTTTTATTTCATTTACAACATCGAATGCTTTACTATCGCCGTCGCCCAAATACTGTGTGTACTTTGCACATAGCCGTGTTTGAACGTTCATAAATTTTGACTACTCCATTCACCTCCATTCTTCCACTCGAACCAGTGAAGTTAGCCAAACATCCTTCATGGGCAAGAATATTCAGGCTTTTGCAAATATTACAGTACTTTGACATGCACTCTACATCAACCACTTTTCCGGTATCAAGGCTTGAGGCTCACTAAATTCCGTCTAAAGGGAATCCTTCTTTTCCCAAATTTCATTACCCTAACCATTTTCAACACTTTCAGATTTACTTAGGACCCAAAACGCTAAAACACAAAAAAGTTACACCAAATTACTATGAAATCAACTGGTTACTAGGTTACAGAAACAAAACAATATGAGTTTCGTTGTTTACAGCTGAAATTGTCAGCTGGCATTACTGTCACCATACTTTTTTAGTAGAAACAAAACATAACTGCAAGGCTGCAAAATACTCATGTAACAGCCTAAAATTGTGTTTGCCCGGCCGTGATATGCTCTCACATAAATTCAAATGCAATTAATAAATAATCATCGGAATGCCATATATTTGGTATCTATGGATTAAGAAAATGCTGCAGAATAAAAATAAATAATAAAAAAAATTTCTAAAAAAAATACATTTTTCAGCATACCTGGTTCCCTCAAATCAATGTGTCATAATGAGTAATGTCAAAATTGGGCTGCTGGTGAAACTGGTTTTCTCCCGCCAGTGGTTTCTTTGGCTAATTAATATTCCACTAAAGATAGTAGAACATCCTTTATTAACATCCTTGTATAATCAACATGTTTAGTTGGATATTTTCTAAGTTGATCTATAAATGATGAAAACCACCATAAATTTCTTGTTCATTGTTTATTTCATGGATCCAAATTTCTCTGTTCATTGTGTTAATAAACCAATATTGTAAAGCTGCACTTTCAGCTAACATCAAAACATTTAAGTTCAACATTCCATGGACGTCCAATTCCAAGGGGATTTTATCTGCTCCAATGTCCTGTTTGTCTGTGGCCATAGTAAGCATTTCTGACTGCTCTGCTCTCCACTTCAGCTACACTACCAGTGTTGTATGTGACTGTATCCTTAGGGCTATCACGTTCATGTTCAGTAAAGATATTGGGACATTTGACATGATGTGAGGACATGATGATGGACTTTTTGTTTTTCAGGACATGTTCATAGACCAAATAAGAATTTAGGTTGGTGAATTTATAAATTCCAACAACACAATGTGATGATAAATTATCAGCTACTGTCACAATTTAGGCTCCATTACTCATGATTTTCTTTGTTGGGTATGTTTGGAAATTGAGTACTTATTAGTATGCAGACCCTCTTATGGATGTAACACTGAATTTCGCTAAACACGTTGAAAGCTTTCTGAGTTGTTCTTAAATTACATTTGTATTTTATGTACTGTTATGTAATCTCTTAGGCTTAATAAATGTTCTACATGTTGTAAACTATAGCAAGAATTTACAGACACCCCGTATGCTTGTGTGTGTATCTGAATCTATGTGTGTGTGCATGAGCATGGGTTTACTATATTATGTAGTTTTAATGTAATTATTTCATGTTTTCTTTAAAATGAATACTGCAAAAAACAGTCATAACCTAAGATTTTAAACTAAAATGGTAAATAAACAATGTGCCGTATCTAGCCGTTACGGCGAGTGTTTGTTATATCGAATCTGGGCAATAGTTTCATTGACGCTATTGTGGACACTTTCGCCACCTATGAGACGTTACGGCAACTCACGAAATTGTCATTGTCGAATTTCGGCATAGATGCCCTCGTTGGATTGTGAACGCTGTCGCTATCTGTCAGAGACGTCAGACAACTGTACCTTTCGTTTCCGTTGCTTGGTGCGGTGTTCGGCGTTTAGTAGAGAGTAGCGGTTTTTGACTCGAGTGGTGGGTTGAGCTTTGGTTTTTTCGTTGTGTAGAGAGAAGTTTTTGACTCGAGTGGTGGTAGGATATCAGCTGTGTGGAGAGTGAGGCCGGCAGTGGTTGGTCAGCTGTTCTCATCAAGAGCTGTCTTGGAGGTCTGCGTTGGAAAAGTTTTTGTTTTATTTTTTTTAAGGCCTGGGTTTTTTAAAATTAATCATGGCAGGCTAAGTGTAAAGTGTGCCGGGGGTCTCTCGGCCTGGCGGACGTCACCGTATGAAAAGATCAAGATGTTATATGTGTGTAAGTATTAAGGAACTTGGATAACACGTGCTCTTGCCCCATTGAACAGGTATGAAAAAAAAAATATTCAATTTTGCCTGGGACGCGCTTTCGCGCTGCTTGTTTTTGGAGTCAAGTGGGGCCTGGCTGTTTTTAACAAAAAAAAAAAAAAGGGAACAATAGTTGCTTAATTCTGGATTTTTTTGTTACTTCACTATATACTGGGAGTATAATATGCAGGTTTCTGCAGTCATTGCAAATTCTGGAACGCAAGTTTTTTTCACAGAAAAGTCTGGTGAACTTTACTAGTTTCTTATGTGACTAGTTTCTTATCTTATTCGACAGTAATATCTATGTGCAAAACTTTTTTAACCTACAAACAAACAAAAAATAAATAAATAAAATAAAAAACTTAAGAAAATGTGTTAGGAATTGGCCAGTGGGATCACAGGGCCTAGTGAAGCAAAATTCAGCCGAGTTCCTTAATTGCTCTTTGTATCATCCAGTGTGTTCATATAAATGTCTTGTGTTTGAATTGTGGAAGCATGTAAATTCCGGTATACATTTTTCATATAATCTGTATTGAACTTATATTGTGGCTGCCTTTATTGGAACGTATAAATCTGATTATGAAAAGAGTTGCAGATCACCTACTACAATTGTAATAATATATTGCCCTGTACTAGAACTGTAATTCAGAAGTATTCAGCCTATTAATAAAAATGACTAAACTTTTGTACAAGATGAAATTCCCACTTTGGGATTTAGTATTATTTTTAATTCTCAATCAATGTACAGTCTCTGTTCAAATAATATTTGTATATTTATATGCTCATAGTTATTTTTAATTGTCTATCAATGTACAGTCACTGTGAAAGTTCTTTTGTATATTTCTATGCTCATAGTTATTTTAATTGTCTATTTATGTACAGTCAATGTTAGAATTCTTTTGTATATGTATATGCTCATAATTCTATGCACACAACATATTACATTTCTGAGAGATATATGTACCTGATTGTTTGATAGTTTTTTAATAATGGTGCACTCTGAAATCTGCAAGCCTTTGTGCTACACCAGTTTATACAAGTTTAAGGAAAATTGAGCCCATGCACTTGTGAATTCCACACAGAGTATATAATCACCTATCTTATGTTTACTTTATATTTTCCTAATTATATGATTCTCCTTTCTAGCTTTTGAATTAGATTCCAGAGGGCGCATGTTGTTATGTAATATGATTGTTTAAATTGTTGTGGCTGTAATGATTGTGGTAGGATAGAATTGCTTGTTAAATGGTTTATAGAATTGTTTATATTATTAAAAGTGTTTATAGTACAACCAGAGGGAGACTGAAAAGAAAAAAAAAAAAAAAAAAAGACTTATTGTTATTAAATGTTATATTTCGAAAACCTCTGGATTTACTCTTTGTACTTATCAATGTTAATATAATTATTTCCAAATAAGGAAATTCTATTTGGTGAAGGTAAAATGGTACTGTCGAGGCTTGTTGCATGTCAATGGTGATTTTGTATACCATGTAATAGATTTTAGAGATTTTACATATTTTATATATTTTTAATGGAATACTTTTAAATATTAAATTTTGAAGATTTTGAAATTTTAAATTCTGAATACCATGTCATAGATTTTAAATATTTACATATTTTATATAATTCTAATGGAATACCTTCACAGCCTGAATTCTATGAAATCTCATTGTAAGAGAACCAAAAATGATAGCATCAATAAATTTGTTATTTTCGAAATTTTAAAATTGAGGTCGCCTCATTCGTCCAATTCCCTAATGGTTACCCAGCATGTGGACATTCTTCCACTAGGAGGCTTCTCCTAGTTCAAGTGAACAAGTGAGCCGGTCATCAAGGTGAGTTGTAGATTTTTATATTTTTTTTTTAGGTTGTCAAACTTAAAAAATGTGTCAGATTTGGGGAAGTTGAAAATTCTGTTGTGTTGTCTTTGGTGATGAGCGGCTCACAAATGGTAGCAGAGCGTGGTTAGACGTAGTCCTGACCACCTCTGAACCGAAATTTGGAAATGGATGAGGTGACCTCTATATCTTAGTTGGACATGTTCTGTCAGTTGTGATATGTTACTAGTGTTGTAAATCTTGGTCTTTGGGTGGGGTTGCCGGGCCGGGACTCCTGGGGGGGCTGTGCACAGCTTGGTGATTCCTGATTGTGTCTTTGGGGGCGTTGTTAATGTTTATTTGTTGTTTGTGCTCTTGTGTTGTCATTGTCTTTGTTGTCTTTTAGCACATAATCTTGGTCTTGGTTGTTGGTCCGGTGTCGGGTCGGGGACCCTGAGGCACCTTGATTGTCAGCTCTTGTTGTATTCAGTATCTTGTTGTTGAAACCATGGTAGAGCCGGGGCAGTGTAGGGGTCGGCGTGAAGGCCGCGGTCTGGTGCCCGAATATTTCACGAAAGACGAGCTCCAGTTCGAGATATGTCTGCGGGGTGGGGTTCCCCAGAGGGATGTGGCGTCCTTGAGGCGTCAACTGCGGGAGCTGCTGGTGAGGGACGCCCCCCCCGGAGAGTCGAAATTGAGGATTTGGAGGAGGAGCTGGCCTTGTGTGCGGACAAGTGGACCGAGTTCTCCACCTTGATGAAGGACTCGGAATATATGGGGAGTTCCACCCGTGTTTGGCAGCGGGTGACCCAAAGGATGCACCACTTGTCCGCTCGCCTCAGTAATTTGCTGTTGCAGGACGATCTGGAGGAGGAGGGTAGGCGGACTGCGTCGGCCCTGCAGTCAAAGATTGGCTTACCTGGGGAGGCTCCAGAAAGTCCTGGTAACCTTAAGGAGATGCCCACGCGCCAGACCGTGGCCACTGAGCGGGTGGATCTCCTGGGGGAGGCTTGTAGCGCTCTGGTGGAGGAACGTCCGTCTATTTCGGTGGGCAGTCGCCCCCAGGGATTTCAGGGGGATCATGTGAAAGTCCCTCGAGGGTTTGGTACAGCCCTGGCCAGCGTAAAGTATGAATCTTTGCCGAACCCCATTTATGACCTCCTCCGTCGGCTTCCAGTGGTCGACGGTCTGGACCTTGACCAGCTTGTAAAATTCTTCGAAGGGGTTTTCGGCATTTTTGATTTCCCTGGAGTGACTGGTGTTGCCTTGTTAAATATGATTTACCCGTATTGTCGGGCGCCCCTGCTGGATCGTGTGGTCTGGCATCTGGGCGAGGGCGGGGATTTTGAGGCGTTCCACAAGGATGTTTTGGAACTGTTCATGCCCGGGAGGCTGCGTGACCAGATGCGGCAACGATTATTTTACAGAGTTCAGGGGCACGGGGAGCCGTTGAACGTGTTTATCAATTCCATCAAAAGTGCGGCCCGTGTGCTGCGGGTGGGCGTGTTGGAGGCTGAGGTGGTGCGGGTTATTTTGGAGGGCCTCAATCCGCAGGAGAGGTCAAGGTTGGTGTTTTTGGAGAGACCGCGTAGCTTCGCTGATCTTAGCGGAGCTTGTGCCTTCGCCCGCACCATCCAGATGAACGATGAGGCTCGCTCCGGCCGTTCCGATTTCCCTGTCCCCTGTTCCTCATCTGGTCAGCAGCGGCCTACCCGGGAGCAACGTGGTGGCAACCCTTTCAAAGAGCAACGTGGTAGCAACTCGGAGAGGAAAGAATTCCGCTGTTATTCCTGTGGTAAGATGGGGCACTTGGCCCGGAATTGCCCTCTCAAACGATCGGAGGTCTCGCGGGAGAACCGTCCTTCAAAAAACGGCCTGCGTGGGGGGGATTGAGGGGACGCCGGTCCCTCCCAACGTGTGGTAGCGTTGGCGCATCCCAGGTCCCGTTATGTGCCGTTGAGACGGGACACCCATCCGGGGAGTCCGATCCCAAGCCGATTCGTCCGGGTCTCTCCGTGTGTCCATTTTTGGAGCTGAAGGTTGGGAAGGGCCGGGTTAGGGCCCTGGTGGACTCCGGATCGGCACGGTGTCTTATCTCCTCCCGTGTTTACCAGCAGTTGGTCAGGGAGTCATTGATCCGGTCAAGTACTCTTTCGTCGGTGGTGTGTTGGACGGCCTCGAGAGAGGTTTTGCCGACCTCCAAATTGGTGGCTTTTAAATTTAAAATAAAGTATTTTTCGTGGGTTTGGGAGTTTCTTGTGGCTCCGAATCTGAGCGTAGACTGTATTGTGGGTGCGGACTTTATTGTGAAAAGTGGCCTGGTTCTCGATATCCAGGGGCACGTATGTTTCTTTAAGTTCAACCGTGCCGTACGCATCCCTTTTCTTGGATATCGGGATGAGGCGTGGGAAGGTCTTGAAGAACTTCTACCCCCGGCGTACATTAATAATTTGAGCCCATCTCTACAGACCACTTTCCGTAAATTGTGTGATGAGTTCCCCGAGGTGCTGACCGCCAACCTCGGACTCACTCACAATTTAGAGTATCGTATCCGTCTTTGCGACTCCGCGGTTGTCCGTTCGCACCCGTATAAATTCGCTCCGCCCAAAATGACCATTTTGCGTGAGAAGGTGCAAGAATTGTTGGACCAGGGGGTTATTGAACCTTCCACGTCGGCCTATGCCAGTCCAGCATTCCTGGTGCCTAAACCGGGAGGGAAGCATAGGCTGGTCATTGATTATCGAAAATTAAATCAAAATATTGAAGTTGAGTCGGTGCCCCTCCCGGACCTGCATTCGGCCTTTGATTGGTTTTCGCAGGCCCGATATTTCACCATTTTCGACCTGAATTCAGCATACCACCAGATTCCCTTACATAAGGATTCTCGGCCGTACACTGCCTTTTGCGTACCGTGGAACTTGTACCAATACAAGAGAGTCCCCATGGGACTGGCGGTTGGTGCTCAGACGTTAACCCGTCTACTAGACTCTGTGTTCCACGATATTAAATTCCAGTATGTGTTCAATTATCTGGACGATCTCCTCATTTACAGCTCCACTTTAGAGGAACACATGAACCATCTCCGAGAGGTGTTGTGTCGCTTGAGGCGCGCGGGGCTTACGGTGAATCCCGACAAGGTGAAATTTGCCCAGGAGGAAATTTCTTTCCTCGGTCACCTTGTCTCTCAGAAAGGGGTCACGGTTGACCCAGAGAGGACGCAGGCAATCCGGGATTTTCCTCCTCCTCGGGATGCTAATGGGGTGGCCCGCTTCGTGGGTATGGTGAATTTTTAACGGCGGTTCATCCCGGGGGCTGCTGAGATTGCGGCTCCCCTAAATTCCTTAAGGAAAAAAGGGGCCAAATTTGTGTGGGGAGACGAGCAGCAATGTGCCTTCGAGGCCCTAAAGGAGTCCATTTTCTCGCCGCCCGTGCTTCGGATGCCCGATTTCACGAAGCCCTTCATTGTGCAATCCGACGCCAGCTCTGTGGCGATCGGGGCCGTGCTCTCTCAGGAGGTGGATGGTGCTCGGCAGCCAGTCGCATTTGTATCCAGGACCCTCACCAACCCTGAAAAGAAATCCTCGGTGTACGAGTTAGAGTGTTTGGCGGTAGTCTTCGCCCTGGACAAGTTTAGGAGGTATTTGGAACATGCTGAGTTCCTATTAGAGACCGACAATCAGGCTCTCTCGTGGCTTCTGGCGCACCCCCGTCAACTGGGTAAACTTGGCCGCTGGGTGGTCAAAATTTCTTCTTTTAAGTTTCGGGCACAACATATAAGGGGGACCCAAAATGTTGTTGCCGACGCTCTGTCCCGTATGTATCATCTACCCAGTGAGGTGCCAATAAATGAACCCTGCGCCTTACTCCTGGAGTTTCCCCTCGCCTTCACTGAGGTTATCCCTCATCAGCTTGATGATGAGGTGTTGGGTCCCATCATAGATAAAATTAAATCAGGCGAGATGAAGGCTCCATATCATCTGTCCAAGGGCGTCCTCTGCTGCAAGGAACGTAGAGGACGGGTCCCTAAGATAGCGCTGCCGAGCAAGTTGGTGCCCATGGTCTTCCAATATTATCATGATTCCCCAGTTGGAGGCCATTTGGGTGTTTCAAAGACCATCGCTGCGATCAGAAAGAACTTCATCAGGAAAGGCATGGACCGGGACATCGCCACCCGGGTGAAGTGTTGTCATCTGTGTAGTCTGAGCAAGCCCGCTCAGAACACTAAGTTGGGGTTGCTGTCTTCTGAGGTGGCTGGCAGACCGATGGAGAAGGTTTTCATCGACTACGTGGGTCCTTTCCCGCGTAGCAAAGCCGGGAATTCGTTCCTCCTTGTTTGTGTGGACGCCTTCTCCAAGTATGTCTGGCTACTTCCCTTGCGTCAGGCTAGTACTGCCAATTCCATAATAGCCCTTCAGACCAGTATCTTTCAGCATTTCGGGTTTCCCTCCATCATTGTCTCAGACAATGGCCCCCAATTCATCTCGAGGCAATTCCGGAACATGTGTTTCAGGCACGGCATTCGGCATGTAACCACTTCCCCTTACCACCCGCAACCTTCCCACGCTGAGCGATTCAATCACAACCTGAGATCCGCTCTTATCGCCTACCACGCGGAACAGCAGAATACGTGGGACTAGAACCTCCAGTGGTTACAGATGGCTTTCAATTCGTCCCTTCATGAAAGCCATCGTGCCGTGCCTTTTAAGGTCATGTTTGGTTTCTCCCCCGCTCATCGCCTTGGTAATTTGTGGAAACTGGAGGATCTTCTCCCGGATTCGCCGAACGAGGGGGTCGCTCACAGGTGGAAAGATGTGAGGAGAGCCCTGCTCCGATCGCACGAGCGCGTGCGGCGTCGCTATAACGCTGGGAGAGTCCCCAACCCTTTTAAGGTGGGCCAGTTAGTTTATTGCAGGAGCCACCCGCTCAGCTCTAAGGTGGAGGGTCGCGCTGCCAAGCTTTGCTACAGATGGTTGGGACCCTTTCGGATTTCTGAGTTTGTCTCGCCTGTCACTGCCAGCCTGGTGGGTCCGGAGGATGGGATGAAGGTGAGGGTGGCCCATGTGTCACATTTGAAAGCGTGTGCGCAGATGGAGCTTCCTTGAGTGTTGAATTGGTATTGTTTACCCCAGTTAGGATTAGTTAGGGTTCTCGGATTTGGTTTTCGCGGGGCTTCGCTGGAGGGATTGTGTTTTATGGTTTTACTTTTTAGCGTTTTATTGTTTTAAGGTGGGGTTAATTGGGGGTTTAAACGTTTTATCGGTATTTTAGCTCCTCTCCTTTCCTTTCTTCTTTCTATTGCTTTAGGCCGCGACCGCTCACACTCCCCGTATCTTCTACACTTACACACACCCAGCTACACACCCACACACACCTTGTCCTTCCTTCTGGTGTCCTTTCGTTTCCCTCTTTCGCCGGATTTTATCTTTTTATTGGTTTTTAGTCAGTCCCCGCTTTTCCTCCAGTGGTGGCAGTCCCAGTGTCGTCCAACCCGTTGGACTCCTTTTGTTGTGGGGGTTTGCCGTATCTAGCCGTTACGGCGAGTGTTTGTTATATCGAATCTGGGCAATAGTTTCATTGACGCTATTGTGGACACTTTCGCCACCTATGAGACGTTACGGCAACTCACGAAATTGTCATTGTCGAATTTCGGCATAGATGCCCTCGTTGGATTGTAAACGCTGTCGCTATCTGTCAGAGACGTCAGACAACTGTACCTTACGTTTCCGCTGCTTGGTACGGTGTTCGGCGTTTAGTAGAGAGTAGCGGTTTTTGACTCGAGTGGTGGGTTGAGCTTTGGTTTTTTCGTTGTGTAGAGAGAAGTTTTTGACTCGAGTGGTGGTAGGATATCAGCTGTGTGGAGAGTGAGGCCGGCGGTGGTTGGTCAGCTGTTCTCATCAAGAGCTGTCTTGGAGGTCTGCGTTGGAAAAGTTTTTGTTTTATTTTTTTTAAGGCCTGGGTTTTTAAATTAATCATGGCAGGCTAAGTGTAAAGTGTGCCGGGGGTCTCTCGGCCTGGCGGACGTCACCGTATGAAAAGATCAAGATGTTATATATGTGTAAGTATTAAGGAACTTGGATAACACGTGCTCTTGCCCCATTGAACAGGTATGAAAAAAAAAATATTCAATTTTGCCTGGGATGCGCTTTCGCGCTGCTTGTTTTTGGAGTCAAGTGGGGCCTGGCTGTTTTTAACAAAAAAAAAAAAAAAAAAGGGAACAATAGTTGCTTAATTCTGGATTTTTTTTTTTTTTGTTACTTCACTATATACTGGGAATATAATATGCAGGTTTCTGCAGTCATTGCAAATTCTGGAACGCAAGTTTTTTCACAGAAAAGTCTGGTGAACTTTACTAGTTTCTTATGTGACTAGTTTCTTATCTTATTCGACAGTAATATCTATGTGCAAAACTTTTTTAACCTACAAACAAACAAAAAATAAATAAATAAAATAAAAAACTTAAGAAAATGTGTTAGGAATTGGCCAGTGGGATCACAGGGCCTAGTGAAGCAAAATTCAGCCGAGTTCCTTAATTGCTCTTTGTATCATCCAGTGTGTTCATATAAATGTCTTGTGTTTGAATTGTGGAAGCATGTAAATTCCAGTATACATTTTTCATATAATCTGTGTTGAACTTATATTGTGGCTGCCTTTATTGGAACGTATAAATCTGATTATGAAAAGAGTTGCAGATCACCTACTACAATTGTAATAATATATTGCCCTGTACTAGAACTGTAATTCAGAAGTATTCAGCCTATTAATAAAAATGACTAAACTTTTGTACAAGATGAAATTCCCACTTTGGGATTTAGTATTATTTTTAATTCTCAATCAATGTACAGTCTCTGTTCAAATAATATTTGTATATTTATATGCTCATAGTTATTTTTAATTGTCTATCAATGTACAGTCACTGTGAAAGTTCTTTTGTATATTTCTATGCTCATAGTTATTTTAATTGTCTATTAATGTACAGTCAATGTTAGAATTCTTTTGTATATGTATATGCTCATAATTCTATGCACACAACATATTACATTTCTGAGAGATATATGTACCTGATTGTTTGATAGTTTTTTAATAATGGTGCACTCTGAAATCTGCAAGCCTTTGTGCTACACCAGTTTATACAAGTTTAAGGAAAATTGAGCCCATGCACTTGTGAATTCCACACAGAGTATATAATCACCTATCTTATGTTTACTTTATATTTTTCTAATTATATGATTCTCCTTTCTAGCTTTTGAATTAGATTTCAGAGGGCGCATGTTGTTATGTAATATGATTGTTTAAATTGTTGTGGCTGTAATGATTGTGGTAGGATAGAATTGCTTGTTAAATGGTTTATAGAATTGTTTATAGAATTGTTTATAGAATTGTTTATATTATTGAAAGTGTTTATAGTACAACCAGAGGGGGACTGAAAAGAAAAAAAAAAAAAAAAAAAAAAAAGACTTATTGTTATTAAATGTTATATTTCGAAAACCTCTGGATTTACTCTTTGTACTTATCTATGTTAATATAATTATTTCCAAATAAGGAAATTCTATTTGGTGAAAGTAAAATAGTACTGTCGAGACTTGTTGCATGTCAATGGTGATTTTGTATACCATGTAATAGATTTTAGAGATTTTACATATTTTATATATTTTTAATGGAATACTTTTAAATATTAAATTTTGAATATTTTGAAATTTTAAATTCTGAATACCATGTCATAGATTTTAAATATTTACATATTTTATATAATTCTAATGGAATACCTTCACAGCCTGAATTCTATGAAATCTCTGTAAGAGAACCAAAAATGATAGCATCAATAAATTTGTTATTTTCGAAATTTTAAAATTGAGGTTGCCTCATCCGTCCAATTCCCTAATGGTTACCCAGCATGTGGACATTCTTCCACTAGGAGGCTTCTCCTAGTTCAAGTGAACAAGTGAGCCGGTCATCAAGGTGAGTTGTAGATTTTTATATTTTTTTTTTTAGGTTGTCAAACTTGAAAAATGTGTCAGATTTGGGGAAGTTGAAAATTGTGTTGTGTTGTCTTTGGTGATGAGCGGCTCAACAAAAATGTAATAGTTTTATAACCATTATATATAATTCAGGGATTATTAAGTTTATGTTGTCAAACAGAATGTGAACAGTATCGTTAATATTATTTCAAAGACATTATCAGTATTGTTTTTCCAATAAAACAACAAAGTTGAATTGTGGATCAGTAACACAGAATCCAATAAGTAAGAGAAAATTAAATCAAAAATTAAAATTAAATAATCTATGTCTTGAAGAAACAAACTTCTGGCTGTGGGTGATTCTAGCTTTCAGAAGTGTCTACCTTCTACTGTTTGTTAAATCTGCTAAGCCTGTGATGACCATTTGACCATTGATCTACATTATTATTTTTAGACATTGGCTGTGTGTGTGTTTTCTATACTTTTTTTGGGTTGCCAGTACTGGATGGGGCCGTCAGCGTCCGCTTAGTTGTTTGTACTTTTCCCTTCAAGAAAGGTCATTTTTATGGCCACTAAAAAGGTGCATCTATTGTTAAGAGGGTTTTACAGCAGAGTTTCTGAGGCGGCCCCATCTAGCGGATTGAGTGGCATTTTAGTCTGTTGCATGTAACTTTAGTTGGTTAAAAAACATTAATTTTATTATTAGATATATAATTATAACAGCGCAACGATTATATAACAATATGTAAAACATTAATGACAATATTACCGTTATATAATAAATAATTTTTTTTTTTTGCATGGGAGGAAAAATGCATTATGCACCATCAGGAGACACCCGACTGGTCTCCCGGTGTGTGGGACTCGCACCCACCAAAAAACCTCCACTTTACAGGCAGCGAACTTCCCCCCCCTGGAACAACTATTCGTATGGCTTCAGGGTGGCACTTCGTATTGCGCCTATTAGGCGCTTACAGCTTTATCTATATCAACGACCTGTGAGAGGGTCCAGTTCAGGCTTCTTCTGCCGCAGGACCATTCTCACGAAGGTAACAACCATGTCCCAGTTCTCTTTGCTGTTGAGCATGACGCCTATGATGTTATCAGTCGTCATGGGGCCAATCTCCGATTCCATTCCTCGCCTCTCCAGCACCCACCGTTGACACTCGAAGAAAGTATGATGACCGTCATCAGAGTCTGAGTCGCCATACACGCACGACGGATCCTCCATCTTACCCATCCTTCGCAGGTATGCACAGAAATAAGCATGCCCTGTCAGAAATTGCATAAGGTAATAATCTACCTCGCCGTGCGTTCTGTCCACCCATTCAGGGAGGTTCCCAATCAGCCTCGCCGTCCAACTAGCTCTACTCTCCTGTTCCCATCGTAGTTGCCAGCTCCGCATGGAGTGTGCCCTGGCCACTGCTCTTGCTTCTACAAACCCCAAGTCTTCCTTGGTCGTGTAGACCCTCCTCCTCTCCTCAGCCATCAGATCTATTGGCATTACTCCAGCGACGACCATCACTGCTGGTTCCGACACCGTTCTGTAGGAGCTTGCAATCCGAAGTGCTCCTCTTCGTTGTACCGCGGCCATCTGCTTGCGGTATTTTTCTTGCTTCAATGCATCGGCCCAGACCTCGCATCCGTAGAGGAGAATCGAGTTGGTCACCGACATCAGCAGTCGCCGTCTTCCTGCAGCTGGGCCTCCGACATTTGCCATTAGCCTGCTCAGCGCAGCAACGACCTTAGCGGCTTTCTCCGAAGAATATCGAATTTGCTTCCAGTAGGAAAGCTTAGTATCCAGGTGCCCCCCTAGATACTTCACCGCTGGCTTTGATATTATCGCCTTTTCCCCCACCACGAACTATGTGATTGTGGGTATACGTCGTCGAGTGAGCAGCACAATTTCTGTCTTCTCCGTCGCAAGGCTCAGACCGTGTTCTTCCATCCAGGTGCGGACCCTGCGCATGACCTGGTTCAGCATGCGCTGCGCCTCCTCTGCGTCTCTCGCGGTGACCACGGCAGCCACGTCATCAGTATATGCTACCAGAAAGGTATCATCTGGCATCTCCATCCGGAGGATTCCATCATAGAAGGCATTCCACGGGTCGGGGCCGAAGATAGAGCCCTGAGCTACGCCTCCTGTTATTTCTCTCCTGCGTGGCCCATCTGCTGTGTCGTACCGGAGCTCCCTGTCACTCAGGTAACTTCGAATTATCCGGAGCAGGTAGTCCGGCGCTTGAAAGACGTCCTCCAAAGCCGCTAGCAAGTCTGTCCACCTGGCAGAATTAAAGGCGTTGAGTACATCCAGTGTAGCGAGTGGCACCGTCCTTCTGGAGAAGTGATTACCCCGCTGGGCCACCTGAACAGCATTCAAGATCTCCTGTATGGCTCCAATGGTGGATCTGCCCGTTCTGAACCCGTACTGCCTCGCTGACAGATCTCCCGCATCCCGAATTGCCGCTACTAGGCGAGGCCTGAGTAGACGTTCCAGTAGTTTCCCCGCCGTGTCCAGCATACAAAGAGGTCTGTATGCCAACGGGGAATTCGGGCCGCCCTTCCCTTTGCCGACTAAGACTAGTCGCTGGATCTTCCACCTCTTCGGGAAGACTCCGTCTTTGAGGCAGCGGTTGTACATATTAAGTAGCACCTAGGGGCAGGATCTAGCGACCACCCTCAGCACTTCCGCAGGTATGCCATCCGGCCCTGGTGCCTTCTTGTTGCGCAGGGAGCTAGCAGCTAGTGATAGCTCGTCCTCACTGAAAATCGGGACGTCTTCCAATGGGCCTGGATACTCCTCACGATCCCTCAGTGGGTGACGAGGAAATAGACCGTCCACGATGAAGCGCATCCGATTTTTGTCCATCCTTGAGCTACGAGGCCGGGCTCCAAGCCTGCTCATTACAAGCCTGTACCTCAGACCCCAGGGGTCAGAATCTAGATCACTCCTGAGGGTCTCCCACTTGAGCCGCTTGCTTCTGTTGATGGCCTCCTTCAGTCTATTTCTGGCGAGCCGATATTCGTCTTGCGCTTCAGCTGCTGCAATCACGTTTCTCCGTCTGTTTCTGGTCGCCATGCGACGCGAGCGCAAGCAACGTCTCCTGAGGTCAGCAATCTCGTCTGTCCACCAGTACGCCACTGTCTTCCCCCCGCGCAGTCTCGCTCTCCTGGGCGGGCATAGACATATCGCAGGCATTCCGTATGAGGCGCATTGTCGCACCGACGACTTCCTCTGTCGGACCCAAGCTGTTCATCACCGCCTCCTTTCCGTTCGCGATGACATCCTGCAACAAATCCACGTCCAGTTTGGACACGTTCCAGCCAGGTGTTCGGCTGGGTTCAGCTATGGGCGAATGCTGAACTCTCAGCAGGGTGAAAGTGATATTCTGGTGATCACTACCAGTGTAATCTTCCAACACCTCCCAGTTCATGACGCTGTGCGCCAATGCGTCGGATACCAAAGTGATGTCCGGGATTGTTTCGGCGTAACCAGGTCTTCTAAAAGTTGAGACACCGCCCACATTGACCACCGCGAGCCCGACTTTTGCTGCAATCTCTAACACATACACGTCGCAGGCATTTCCCACTCCACCGCTTTGGCGTTGAAATCTCCAGCAATCACGCAGGGTCCTTCCATCTCACGAATCGTGTCTTCCAATTTGTCCACTTTCTCACGAAATTCGTGGATGGTCTCGTTAGGTGTGAGGTAGCAGCATAAGTTATGTCCTCGCATCTCACCCACACGAAACCACTTCCGGCACCATGGCTTGAAGGGAGCGGCACGGTCGGGTCGGGAATCCAGATTGCAGCCGTCCCGAGTAATTCAGCATACCATCCCGGTTCCTCTCTATCATGGTGCTGCTCGCTGATGATCAGAAGATTGGCACCCACGTCCAGCTTCAGCTGCTCCAGGAGGGCGTCCGCCGTCCTGCTCCTATGCAGGTTTCCCTGGAGAATCTTCATCGGCCAAGCCTGCTCTGGGATCTCCCAAGCGCCTGTCGAAAGACCGCACAGATACCCGACCCGGGAACATGTTTCAGAGCATCGGAGTCCAAACCATGCTCCTCGCAGAGGAAACACCTCGGCTCTGATTGGCAGCCTTTTTTCAGATGGCCTGCACAGCCACACTGTATGCATATACCTGCCTTCTTTCTGTCGGGTCCTTTTCAGTCCGTCTGACGATGGCCAAAACCAAAGCAGGCGTAACAGCGAATCACCAGGGCCCTTCGGTGCACTCTGCCATACACCCATCCGATCTTTATGCGGCCAGTTTCGAGGAGTTTAGCAGCTCCTCGCTCCCCCAGCTCCACAATCGCCATCTTCTGCTCCCGGGTGTTTGCCTTCGTCAGCGTCACTCTCATGTCCCCAGCCAGGTCATCTGCATCGCGTTTGACAGCATTACGGACCTCTTCTTCTGTTGTGAGGCAGTCAAGGTCCCTTATCTCAATAGTTGTCCTGGGTTCCAGGCTGCGGACAGAAGCAGACTCTCCCAACACTCCCCGCAACGCCTCAGAGAAGCCCTCCTTATTGGTGATCTTAGATCCCAACTCCAGGAGAACATCCCCATAGCGAGTGCGGCGGACGGACCTGATTTCAGTTCCCGTCGTCTCCGGGTTGGCATCTCTCCTGATCTGTGTCAGGACCTCCGAAAATGTCTTCCCCTCTGCAGGCTTGATGAGCAAAGCCTCGGGTCGAGCCTTCGGTGGACGCGTCCTCCTCCTCTCCGTGGTCGCCGGGGCTTCGCTCTCCTTCTTCTGTAGCCGTCTTTTCGCTTCGCGGACCGACCTCCTGGACTGCACCGTCTGCCATACAGTGGGTGTAACTTCTTTTACCTTCTTCTTATCTGTGGTCATCTGTGGAAGGGGGCTGATGGCAGCTCGCTTACTGCCGCCTGCCGCAGAAGACGAGGCCCCACTTTCTTGGCCCTCCTCCGTCTGTGTGGCACGGTCTGATCCCTTCACCTGCTTGGGTGCTCGCAGGAACTCGAGGACCTCCAACGCCTCCCGTAGTTTGGACAGGCCAGATTTCACCTCCATTGAGATGTTTTTCTGCCTGTCCGTGGCAGTCTTCATGCTGTTGAGAAGAAAGCGACAGTATCGCCACATCTCCCCCTCGTTGTTCGTGTCCGGCACCCTCTGTTCATCTGCAGGGCTCTTGCCTGCAGGCATCTTCTGGGCAGTTGTTTGCCCCACCCCTTTCTGTGTACTCCCCGGAGGAGTCCTTTGCACCCGCGATCTCTTCGCGAAGGGGCTCGGCGTTCCTTCCGCTGTATTGGGACTGTTTTCCATATTATTTTATTACAGCAATGACCCTAATACCATGCTTAAACTTATTTAGACTAATTCAACTTTATAATAAAGTCACAATCCTTCACACACAAATTTTAAAGCTCTCTATAGAGCTCAAAAATTTAATAAATTGTCTTACAACAAGTATTCCTTTTTAATTTGTACTTGTATACACAAGAAAAACCCAAAGAAAATCTCTCTAAGCTCTCAACGGTCTAAAGTCCAAAAATAAAATTCACCACAAATTTACAATTAATCCAATTCGGATTACATCTGAAGTAGGCCTACTACACTTTATGCATAACTATGAAAAATGACTAAGTCCTATTTACACCTTATTGTATTAACAAACCAAAAATTTCCAAAGTTCTCTACGGAAAAAGTAACTAAGTCCTATACAGCACTGATGAACTGATGACAAATATTCTAATTCCAATTTCCCTGCTGAAAGGTAAATTTCCATTATGTGTGGGAAAGGCGCCAAACTACGGTACTCTAACCTCAACAGCTGTCTGCTCTGTACCTGTGCAAACTTACTACCAAAGGTCAATTACGGTACTGAAAGCCAACCAATATGACGACTTAAAATCAGCTGTTTTCTGTACCAAATACTATACTATTAATTTGCTAATTTCTGTCTTTAAATATTACCTTCCTATCCTACACTATTCTAAAAATGTAGTATGAATGTGTTCAAAAATTTTGAGTAGTCATGCGCAGTTCTACACTTAGTTTAAATATGTCTATTTAACTACTAACTAGTTCACAATATTATAACCTAGTCCTACCTTAGGGCCACCAAATAATCATTATTTTACCTAAATAGGTCACTAATTAACCAACCACTCACACACACTGGTTCCCAAGCCCTATTCTCGTGTTTTCACCACACCTTTCTCCGAAAACAACACAAAATTGCCATATATTCAAGAGCACTTGAACAACGTCTACTTAACAACCATAAACCATAATAATAATAATAAATGATGAATGATGATTATTATTCATTTATGGCCTAATTCAGCACTAAAATAATTATTTAATTTTGTGATAAGAGAAATTAATTTTGTTCGTGTAACATGTTACACAGACTGCAACATCTTTCAAAGGAACTCACCGGCATCCTTTCTACTGGTCGCCTCATGTCTTTTTTCATTTTTGACCAGTGGCTCTTGATGTTGTGTGTATGGATGTTCATGTCACTGCAGCATACAGAGTTCGGCGAATGTTAATCTCTTAACGTAGTAGACCTATTTCTGAGTCAGCTGCGTCTCTTAAAATAAGGATTATACATAACTATAAGACATAAGATATAAGGGTTTCAGTACTGGATGGGGCAGTGGCCGTCCCCTTACGTACTTGTAAATTTTATGGAGAGAAGGTTACTTTCGCGACCACTGAGAAAGTATAACTATTATCCTGGGTGTCTATGTTTACATAAATTGAAGACGGACCAAGTTGGTGGAGTGAAAGGCGTTTCCACCCTCTACTTCTCCGCAAGTCCTACAATCAGCATTACTATTTTTGCTCATAAGTGCAACACGTGGGATAATAAGAATCGCGAGCAGCTTATTTGTATTTTAAAAGTGTTAATTCTTTTAGATATTACGTGAGGGACATCGGAATAAGGAAATGTGCCTCAGACTGGAACATTACACGCAACAGGATTGAATGTTTGAAGTGTGGTGGTAAAATCTACAAAGGGTTTAATAAAAATCTAATATACAGGTGCGGAACAAACCAATGTAGATCAAAAAGAATCTCGAGAGTATACGTTTTTGGCATAGCGCGGATTCCAACAGAAATTTTGTTGTGCGTTTTATTTGCGTGGATTTTAAATAGCCAATTTGTGTAATTATAAAAGAAACCGAATTAAATCGAAAATGACCAAAAAATTAATTTCCGAATTTCAAAAAATATTAACTTTGTGGTTGCTGGAGAAGAACACAAAAATTGGTGGTGTTTGTGACACAGTGATAATAGACGAGAGAGGGTTCGGCAAGAGCTAGTGCAACAGGGATCGACTGATAAAGGTTCGGTAGTTAATCGGAGGGATAGACAGAAGGAGTAAACAATTATTCCTTAAAGTTGTAAATAAATGAGATGCTAACACTTTCGTGGATATAACTGAGAAAAACGTCCAGCCTGGAACTACTATAATTACGAAAATGTGGAGGGGCTACAATTCTCTACAAAGTAAAGGACTAAGCGTTATACTCATTTCCGAGTTACATTCGCTGAACTCTGTATGCTGCAGTGACATGAACATCCATACACAGAACATCAAGAGCCACTGGTCAAAAATGAAAAAGACATGAGGCGACGGGTAGAAAGGATGCCGGTGAGTTCCTTTGAAAGATATTGCAGTCTGTGTAACATGTTATATGAAAAAAATTTAATTTCTCTTATCTCAAAATAAAATAATTATTTTAGCCTTAAATTAGGCTATGAATGAATAATAATAATCATTTATTATTATTATATACCGGTAATATTATCATTAATATTTTACTTGTTATATAATCATTGCGCTGTTATCATTATATATCTAATAATAAAATTAATGTTTTTTAATCAACTAAAGTTACATGCAACAGACTAAAATGCCACTCAATCCGCTGGATGGGGCCGCCTCAGAAACTTTGCTGTAAAACCCTCTTAGCAATAGATGCACCTTTTTAGTGGCCATAAAAATTACCTTTCTTGAAGGGAAGGCTACAAACAGATAAGCCGACGCTGACGCCCCGTCCAGTAACGACAACCCCTTTTTTTAAAGCAAGAATATGTTTTCTATTGTTTTACAGTGTTTTGACAGTTTTTAAGTGACTGTCATCTTCAGAAATATAACATATTTATATTTACAATGTATGTATGCATGTGTGTGTATATATATATATATATATATATACTGTTAATGATTTCGAGGTTCGGTCATTAATTATGAAAACTCAGTTTTGCGACGTTTCGAGATTTATTCTTCTCATAATCATGCATTAACTGTGAGATGAGCTACAGCAACCACCTTACACTAAACACTTATCACTGTTCCATACTTATACACATATAACACATTACATTTGTATAGTGTTAGCGTTATGTAGTTATCTGACAGACATCTACATCTAGTTGTCTGTCAGATAACTACATAACGCTAACACTATACAAATGTAATGTGTTATATGTGTATAAGTATGGAACAGTGATAAGTGTTTAGTGTAATGTGGTTGCTGTAGCTCATCTCACAGTTAATGCATGATTATGAGAAGAATAAATCTCGAAACGTCGCAAAACTGAGTTTTCATAATTAATGACCGAACCTCGAAATCATTAACAGTATAATAATACGGTCGATAATTAACATTCCTATATATATATATATATTATATATATATATATATATTGCGACAGTACAGATAAGTGCTGTACTGAGCATTGAATATAAAAATTTAAATATACATAATAATTTGTAAAATAATTAATAATGTATTAGAAGTAAGCATGCCAGGGATTGCAAGCTTGGCTCAGACAAAAATATGGACAGGTGTTTCGACCTGAATCGACTTGTCCACACACACACACACACACACACACACACACACACACACACACACACACACACACACACACACACACACACACACACACAGATGTAACTGAGAGTGTGTACAATAGTATAAAAACATTTTATTTGCCTCCAGAAGCGGTTAAGACTATAAAACATGTTAATTACCTTCTGTCACGCTTCTTAAAATCCAAATACAGGATTATTCGAGTTTCGACACATATAGTGTCATTATTAGATCCACATGAATATAGTTAAAAACTACATTTGTCGATGTTTGCACATCTCGTCAAATAATAAAAACAACACATACATAGTGCAAAAATATTGTTACAACACAAAAAAGCCACCCCAATACCAGGAAAAAAACTATAATGAATCAACTATATTAAATGAATGAAAATCAAATGACTATGACGAGACAAATGACTATGACCCAACCCAAGTGATTGACCTAATAAAATAAAATAAAATGAGAAGGTATATGGAAAAGACACAAACAAATAATAAAGAAAATAAAATGAGAAATATTAATCTCAAATGATGATGAAAAAGACACAAACAAATAATAAATGTAAAGGACCAGTATTAAAATCAAATAAAGTAATATCAATTAAAGTACACTAACCAGAGAAAGAGATATTAAATGTTATGAATAACTCTATAATGATAAGTGAATCAGGACATGAAATTTGTTAACATTATAACTAATAATTGTGAATAAAACAATAAAAAACCCAGAAGTGAGAGATAGGTAGGGAGTGAAGGTGATTAAGTGAGTAAAGAGAAATCAATAAGGGAATAACCACTAGTAACACTCAAGTACAATAAAAAAGTGCAAAGTGCCAGTGTAAACCCAAAATAAATAGAAAACCCAACATATAGGTATAGACACCTAAAACCAGTGATTAACACTATAGTTTAATGGTGAAAAATACCAGAAAATAAGAATAGGGGAGGTTGGGGCAAAGTGAACTACGGGGGCAAAGCAAACTACCATGTTTAATTCCGAGACAAGTGACGCGATCTATCGGAAATCTCGTCGAAACGTGTTTTATACTCTGCTGTTATGTTAGTAAGAGTTTGTGCCATCTTTACGAATGACGCCAACAGTTATTTAGAAAAGATTGATTTTTCAACCAACTGATGTAAGGTAAGTTCCATCTTTTAACTTGCATTAATTGATTAAAATACATTTTTAAATATGTGTAATTGTATGTATAAATATATCATTTAATGTAGAATTGATGTTGTGCTCAAATCTTTTGTTAAAATAGATGCACATGGATAACCTCACTTTCTGTTCTTTGTACCTAATTGGGGCAAAGTGAGCCACAGGTAGTTCACTTTACCCCGGACAAATTATATAGGTGGTTTATTTTGCCCCACTTATTTCTATGTTACTTTTATTATTTTTCTTGTACCTTTGTATTTCTTTTTTGTTTCAGAGGTCAAATATGGTTCGTAATTATGAAAGAACTTCCACACAACAATCATGGTCGTCGACTTCAATGGAAGAAGCGATAAAGGCAGTGAAGAATGGTCAGATGGGTTATCTCAAGGCTAGTAAGACATTCAATGTTCCTAAAGCAACTCTGATTCGTCGTTGTAAAGATAAGTATAAACGTTTATCTGTTAATGAAAAAGGACTGGGTAGATATTCTCCTGTTTTTAATAAGGAGCAGGAAGCAGAATTAGTCAAGTATATTTTAGATATGGAGGCTCGACTTTTTGGAGTAACTCTGTTTGAACTGCGATCCTTGGCATTTCAGCTAGCTGAAAGAAATGCCATCAGTCATCCATTTGGTAAAAATAAGAAGCTTGCTAGAGAGGACTGGGCATATGGCTTCAGAAAACGCCATCGTGAAATTTCATTGAGAAAACCTGAGTCAACATCTGCGGCAAGGGCCCAGGCTTTTAATTCTCAAAACGTATAATGGCTTTTTGATCTCTTCAAAAGTATAATGGATAGTACAGAAATAAAGGCTAGTCGTATTTTTAACTGTGACGAAACAGGTTTAGGGACTGTCCCTAAAAGTAACAGCAAAAGTTTAGCTAAAAAGGGACGAAAGCAGGTTGGGCGGCTGACTTCTGCTGATTGTAGCGGTACAACCACTGCAGTTATCTGTATGTCTTCCTCCGGTATTTACGTACCACCCATGGTTATTTTTGCTAGGAAAAGGATGAAGGTTGAACTTCAAGATGGTGCACCCCCTGGGACTGTTTTGCGTGTAATGAAAGTGGTTGGATGAATATCGAAACTTTTACAAAATGGTTTGAACATTTTTTGAAACATTCAAAACCGAGTGTGGAAGACCCATTGCTTTTAATTATTGATGGTCATGCAAGCCATACCAAAAATATTGACATGGCACGAAAGAATCATGTACACATCTTATGCTTACCTCCTCATTGTACGCATAAGATGCAGCCTATAGATATTGGATTTATGGGGCCATTAGAGCGGTACTATGATATAGGACTAGAACGTAGGCTTTACAACCACCCTGGAAGAGTGGTCACAGTGTTTCAGCTTTCAGCTAGTTTTGGAGAAGCTTATTTAAAAGCAGCCACACCACTAAATGCTATAAATGCTTTTAAGAAATGTGGTATCGTACCTTACAACCCAGACATTTTTGCCGACCTAGACTTTGCACCATCGCTTGTTACAGAACAAGATTTTGAAAACAGTCAAAAACAAGACAAAGAACAAGTTAACAGCCAGTCTAATTGTAGCACTAATCTAACTTCCACTCCATCCACATCTGTCGCTTCAGCCATGCCCTTGTCATCCTCAATTTCTGATCCATCATCGTTCAGTCTGGCTCACATTTCATCATCAGCTCCAGTGCATATCTCTTCCACATCTTCATCTGCTCTGACTTCTACATCAACATCCTCTACTTGTACTTTTGGTCACATTCCTTCCTCTTCCAAGTTTTTTCTTCCTCCTACACCTACCTCAAATCACAATACTGAAGCAAGCATGTTGTCCTGCCAGTCCTTCTGTGTGAGTCCACAAGATATACGTCCACTGCCAAGATCTGACAAACGAGTGAAGAGAGAAAACAGAAAGAAGGGTAAAACAGCTATATTAGCAGCAAGTCCCTACAAAAAAGAGCTAGAATCCGAATTGAAGGAAAAAGAAGACAAAGAAGCACGAAAACGAGAAAGAGCCAGAAAAAAAACTTTCAATGGATGAAGTTAATAAAAAAGACTAAAACTTTGAGGAAAAAGAAGGATGCAATAATTGAACCAGTTTATTCAGGCCTAAAGGAAACAAGCCAGGAAGAAAATGACGGTGAATGTTTTTATTGTAACGAATTATATTCAAATTCTGCAGCCAAAGAAGGATGGGTACACTGTGCTAGTTGCCTTCAATGGGCACATGAGGCATGTGCTGGTATAGAACCAGATGATGCAGATGAGTTCATCTGTGAAATATGCAAAGATGTAATATAACATCTACAAATATTTTTTTATATTTCTTTTTATGGACAATAATTGAAAACTTTTAACTTACGGTAGTGACGTTTTACTTTAATATATTATTATTAAACTTTTTTACTTTTTATTTTTAATTAAATTTAAGAAAATGTATTATCCAATGTTCTCTTTTTACTTTTTGAAAAATTACATAGTACTCATGTTTTACTAAGTAAATAAATTTTTTTCTACTACTGAAGTAAAAATTATTAAGGTAAAATGCACCACACCGGGGCAAAGTGAACTTTGGTAGACCTAAGCAAAAACTGATTTGTCAAAATTCCTGATGAAGAAAAAAAAATAATAATAATAATAGTCATAGGTACCTAAGGACCTACATTAAGAGTTACCACTATAAACATAAAGCATCACATCACTATTAACATTTTATGGCACTTGATTTCTTAAATAGTTCACTTTGCCCCAATCTCCCCTACTATTGTTAAAAGTGATAGTAGATTAGGAATACAGTGGTATTCAGGGTAAAAATCCCATAATGATTAAAAATGTTATTGTTACGATGGTTAGGTAGAGAAAAAAAATATATAGTAAAAGTTAAAAGATAAATATACTAAATAATATAAGTGCAAAATAAGTATAACATCCTTGGATCTTAAAATGTTCAAAGGGATAATTAGCAAGATAAAATAAATGGTGTTATAATGTTCTTCACCAAGATAGTTATTTGTTCAATCACAAGCACAACACGCACGACACTTAACTCCACTAAATAAAACAGCTGGAGAGGGTCAGTCACCGGTGTGTAAAACTAACCAATGTCACACGGGGAAGGAGAAACACAAACAGAAATATTTCTCCAAGCCAGACAGCAAAGCAGTTAGTGCACTGAAGGGGAGCGGTGAAAACTCAAAGAATGTGTCGGCGGCGTGCAGAGTAGTACGTCTAGTTCAACACAATGACTGTCGGAAGGTAAGGAACAATGCTACACTCTAAACAATATATACCCGAATGACATCCGTGATGAATTGCTGACTACTGATCAAAATATAAAACAAACCGACAGCAACGTACAATGTCCAGTTATAAAAATGCAAATTAATAATTGCAATATAGAAATGTTAATTGACACTGGAAGCCAACTGTCAGTTTTGAGTACTGAATGGGTTAAGAAAAATAAAAAATATTTTTAAAATACAGCCATGTTACCAATTAATAACATGAATATTACAACTCCCACAAAGAAAAAAGAAAGGGTAAAGCAACAAGCGTATGTGACTTTAGCACATAAAAATTTAGAAGTCACATACCCAATAATAATTCTAAATAAATTAATATATGACGGTATAATAGGAATTGATTTGTTGAAACTACTAAATGCTAAAATTGATATAAGTAATAATAAGATTGTGTGTAATTATATGGATGTTCAACATGAATTAGATTTAAATAGGACCGAAGAGGAGTGTGAGGTAGGTAAAATGCCTATTACTATATCTAAACTACTATTACGTTGTGATCCAACTCACCCTGTGCATACAGCAGATGAAGGGATGACAACACAGAAAGAAAAACAATTGAATGAAGTAATTGAAGAATTCTGTGAAATATTCAGTAAAGTACCGACGCAGACGACAGTATATGAACACTCTATAATTGTATTAGACTCTATGAAATTCGTCAGGAGGACATATATATCCTATCCCAATGAAGTACGAGGTAGAAGTTGAACTGGAAATACAACCCATGATAGAAAATGGAGTCATCGAGCGATCGAACAGCAACTTTCTGAACCCTCTAGTGGTTGTGAAGAAGAAGAGCGGGGATATCCGTCTGTGCCTTGACATGAGGGAGCTGAACAATATTGTATTGAAAGAGTACGACTGTACACCTACTGCGGACGAGTTATTTGCTAAATGTGATATTTTACCAAGTTGGATTTACGCTCAAGCTTCTGGCAAATTCAAATTCATGAAGAAGACAGAAAATACACAGCCTTCCTGTATAAAAGTAAATGCTACCAACATAGGGTAGTACCCTTCGGACTAAGCACGAGTTTGGCAGCAATCGTAAAATGTCTAGAAAAAGCATTAGGACCTGAAGTGGAAGCTTTCACCATAATCTTTGTAGATGATATCCTTGTAAATATCTAGAACACTACTGTGAAGAGCACCTAGAACATCTTAGTACCATATTCCAAAAGTTTAGGCGAGCCAACATATTCCTTAACCTAAACAAATGTGAATTCACAAAATCCCCTATTCAATTCCTAGGTCATATTATTTCATCCACTGGTATTCAACCTGATCCTATAAAAATATCCAGCATAACCAATTTCCCAATCCCAAAAATATAAAAGGATTGAGAGCATTCTTAGGATTGACAGGGTACTACAGAAGGTTTTCGCCACTGTACACTGAGAAAACTCAACCTTTACTCGAACTTACAAGGAAAGGAAAGAAATGGATGTGGGAGAAGCAACACCAAGATGCCTTCGACCAAGTAAAAATGTTATTTGTAGAGAATATTATGCTACACCATCCTCGAAGAGAAGGTAAATTTGAAATATACTCTGATGCTAGTGACTACGCCATAGGGAGTGTACTCTATCAACAAAATGCTACAGGAGAACATCGAGTCATCGCCTATGCCAGCAGAATCTTCAAAGGAGCAGAGAAACACTACTCCACATCAGAGAAAGAAATACTTGCAATAGTATATGCACTGAAACAATTCAGGTATTACATGTATGGTACTCATTTTGAAATACACATCGATCACCAAACATTGTCCTTTCTATTAAAATGCAAAGTAACGAATGCATGATTGTTAAGATGGATTTTAGCCATTGGAGAGTACTCGTTCACCATTAAATACTGCAAAGGTAAGAACTATGTTATAGCGGATACACTAAGCCGTTACATCACAGAAGAATGTGAAGAAGTGTATGAGAAAACCAATACCGAAGTTCAGTTATTATCAATCAAATATAAAGTTGATAATGAAACGAAACAAATGCTAAAAGATTTAGCACATCAACAAAATTTAGATGTTACCTTAAGAGAAATAAAAGAGCGAGAGCAGCTACCAGATTACTACAAGGTACATAATGGAGTTCTTTTTAAATTAATAAAACAAGCTTGGAAGATAGTATTAACAAACGAAATGTTGCATAAATTGATCCGACCAGCACATGAAAGCTTAGCACACGCAGCAGCTTTGAAATGATATTTGAGTCTGCGAGAAGATTTCACAATTAATAATATGTTTAGAAAAATCAAGAATGAGGTGAAGAGATGTTACGAGTGTCAAACAGCTAAAGGACCAAATCTACACACGTATGTGGAGATGCAAAGTATACACAAAGAAAACAAGAGGGAGCTAATTGCTGTAGACTTTTTGGGACCGCTTCCGCGATCAAGTCGGGGAGTGAAGCACATATTGGTATGTATCGATGTGTTTTCCAAAGCAGTTTGACTGTATCCAATTATGCGACCCACAACTAAGGTT
Organism: Magicicada septendecula; assembly: GCA_034769895.1. Taxonomy (NCBI): domain Eukaryota; kingdom Metazoa; phylum Arthropoda; class Insecta; order Hemiptera; family Cicadidae; genus Magicicada; species Magicicada septendecula. The sequence continues at coordinate 103,993,630 of CM068376.1, forward strand.
GTTCTTAAGATACTGTTGCAGAAGTATATCCCAACGTACGGAAGGATGAAGAAGATACTCAGTGATCAGGGTGTACAATTCCAAAGTGAAATGTGGGAGAAAACTTTGAAAGAAAATGGAATACAACCTGTACTTACATCCATTCAACATTCTCAAGGAAATCTTGCAGAAAGAGTAAACAAAGAATTAGGTAAATATTTAAGAATATACTGCCATAACCAACATAATAAATGGGCAGAATATTTACCATTCATTGAAAAAGCAATCAAGGAAAATTATAGTGAAGCAACCAGCTATACTCCAATAGAGCTGGAAGAAGATAGAATGCCAACCAGATTCTGGAAGAATTACATTAATAAGCCTACAAATTTTAATGTTCCTGTGCCATTAAGTGTGAAAGTTGAGTATCCAAAAAACGAATAATTGCAGGAGGTAACAAACGAATAGAAAGATTTAATCTAACTCACAAACTACAACAATTTAATGTAGGAGAGAGTGTACTACTCAAAGCAAATCCTGTTGGGAAAAGAAGCGAGAATACGGCGAAGAAATTCTTCAGACTCTATAATGGACCGTATATATTAAGTCAGCGAGTAGGACGACACACTTTCATCGTATATGATGAGGTAAAGAAGAAAGAAATTGGTTAATTCCACACAACGTCATTTAGGAAGTTCTACACATAAAATTAATGAGGTCAATGAAACAAGTCAAATCAGCTGTTGTTGAAGCCACCCTACAACAATCTAAGTCATCCCAATTTAGCATTACATACAAATTTAGCAAAACTAATCTGTCGCAATATATATATATAATATATTTCAGAAGGTGATTGTAGTTTAAAAATTGTTAAAACATTGTAAAAACAATCAAAAGTGTATAATATATTATTTATTATTAATTTAAGTAACAAGACTAATATGAGTGATTATGAATATGTGTATATGTGTGTGTTACAAAACTCTAAGTTGGGGTCTGTAAAGAGAGGAGTTCTGATTGTAAGAGATTAATACATTTATTTGTGTGACAAAATTGATAAAGTTACCCACTAAACCTGGGATCTAATATTGTCTTTCATCCACTAAACCTGTGACCCCCCTCTGTGATGATTTCATTAATAATAAAAATATAATAAATAAAAAAAAATAAGAAGAGGAGAAAATTTAGATTTAAATAAAATCGCACATTTAAAACAACTTTAAATCCCTAAAATAACGCAGAAATAAGATTTAATAAAGAGATTTAAAAACCGAAAGGAATGCGAGTATAAAAGTAAGGAAACACCCTAAATAATTAACCATGCATTGACAGGCGGTAACCGGCATCAACACGCATATTAACCCATAAACAAAACTAATAATATGAGTAAAGTGCAACTCAATAAAAATAAACAAGGAAAAAACAGTTGTATACAATAATCATTTCTGAAGTAAAGGATATCTTTGGATAATAAATGTGTCAAAGATTAAAACGGTAAATATCGATTAAAAGGCGGAACTATTTTTCTGGTAAAGCGTAAACTCCGCGAAGTTACTTTACCTCTCCCAATAAACGTACAGTACTAGTGATGGCACGCTCACGCAGTAAACTGGTCACATCCAAACGATGCCACAAAACAAAACCATACTTTGTTTCTTTTAAGTTCGACTAAGAACAGTGTGCAACGTAATGTAGCGGTAAATAGTGAGTCCTATATAAACATGTAATATAAAAGAAAAAAGAATGAATAAGTGTGCGCGATGACATCTCTACATACTAATTTGTAAGAGAACAATGTATTTAAAATAAAATAGGTACTAGGTATCTACGGTGAAAACCCCTTATCAATAATTATGTAAAGTGCATATCTGTGGAACAAACATTAACATGAGTTGTACTACTAACGAGGTTTTCTACCAGACATCAGAGAAGAGAGTACCAGCCTCAGAATCACAGAACTCACTGCAGGAACTTCAACGTCAACGGAAACTACAATAACGACAGACCATCAGTAGACACCCCAAGGACCGAGGAGCCTAATCTGAATCAACATCAGGATACCATAAGGTGACGCGGAAGCCAGTCTTCCGTGATTAAGTAATATTCAATTAAAAATGTACCAAAGACAATTTAAATAACACTTCGAGACTTTTAAGAGTTGTCACTAAATGTAACCAATAGTATGTAATATGCTTAAAAATATGTGTAGTAGAAAGTAACGCTTAAATTATAGAGCGTCTCTGTTTCTAAAGTTTGCATAAAGTCCATTCTTCAAATGGCTTAAGTTGAAAGATGAGTAAATGAGCATTATTAACAAACAAGTTTTAAATCCCGGATCCGTGGAGAATTCAAACACATAAACTTCCTTATTTAAAGGGCCCTTCTGAAATATATGTTGTGAACTGTAATCTGTAAATTAAGAATCAGCTATGTTGAAAACCTTATGTAGAGATTTTAAGGTTATAGAATAATAAAGAGATGTCATTATATAACACACAAAACTGAGTGAATACATCAACAGGAACCCATGTCCATTTTCCTTCAATTATAGAGATATCTCAAAATTATATGTGTTTAATTAGAAGTTGGTTAAGTCTATGGCAGCCTGTGTAATTGACCAGAGCCAATGAAGCACAGGTTCCCGGTATTATAACGTATGTACGTTATACCTCCCACACACACACACACACACACACACACACACACACACACACACACACACACACACATATATATTTTTTTATTCATTAAGTATTACTGATTATGTGTAATGTTTTCTGTATAGTGAATCCCACATCATAGGAGGCAATGTCAACTTAGACCACTGCCTGATATAAGCAGATATGTACTGGTATATAAGTATTTCAATTATGGAATAAAGCTGAAAGTAAATGTTTTGTAAAAGGTAAATGTTTCAAGTTTTGTAAAAGGTAAATGAAGAGTTGTAGAAATAAGAATATGATATTTTCAATAGCTCAGAAGCAGTCCGTCTTTAAATTAAGATATATTATCTTTAATCTAATTGGTTGCTCTTACAGTCAAGAGTTTTTCGTGCATGTTAATTTCTTCTTAAATTCTTGTTGCTCTGTAGTACACATGTTATTCTGCATTCAGTAATATCATGCTGTTGAGTGTATTGCTTATGTAATAATATCTTCTAACATTTCTTGACTTTGCAGTCATGCATAATTTTTTTTAGGACAATTATACATTTTCTGTGAAGAAGTAACTACATCTCCATTATCAATAATGGAGTTTTTCTTTCAGCCATAATTTCAGATATAGAGAATCAGCATCATTTGTGGTCTCCAAATACTATGTATCCACATGCTAGGTGGCAGACATTTCCATGGCATGACAGCTCAACCTGATTCATTAACGTATAAAAATTAAGGGCCTCCTCTCTTGCTGTACCGCCTCAGTGCCAGTGTACATGTTGTTGGTCGGTTTCACATAACCTAAAAACTAGTGTTTGTATTGTTCACTACACAGCTGCATATATTAATAGTGGTTTTTGTACATATATTTATGTGTTTATGTAGCTAAATATAATTGGCAGTGTTAGTGGGGTAGTTTATAGATTTGTTTATAGAGTCTTTTGAGATTTATAGGAACTTACCTTTTTAACCATGTTGTGTCTCTGGCTGTAAAGACAATTACACTAGTGACTATAAAGTGGTCATTTTCCCATTTCTGACTAACAATGTTCTGTTGAAAAGTATATTTCTGTTATTCCTTGAAAAGGTGTTAATCCCACAGAAGACACAAAAGCATATGAAATTTGTTTGTGAAAGGGACTTGTTATCAGTTACTGTAATCTGTTCAGACAAGACAGTAAAAGGTGCAAGATTACATCAAAGTTAGGTCATCCTCAGTTGAAGACAGATGGAATACCTTGTTATTTTCCTAATTCTGTTGGATTCAGCAAGACTAAAACCCACACACTTTTACCAGTTTCTGGATGATACCTTTGTTGTCTGGCCTCACAGTCATGAAGAACTACAGCTTTTTTACAGCATCTAAACTCAATACATAATTCAACTCAGTTTACCATTGAAGTGGAAGCGAATGCTGAAATTCGTTTCTTGGATGTACTAATATCATGAAAACTGGATGGATCTCTAGGTCATCAAGTGTACAGGAAACCTACCCATACTGATAGATACCTTCATGCAACTTCACATCATCCATCACCCTGTACAAAAAAAAGCAAGCGGTTCTCAACACACTTTTTCATAGAGCAAAGAGGGTATCTGATGACGAACATTTCCTCAAGGAGGAAAAGTACCTAACAGATGCTCTTGAAAGAATTGACATAACAGGGATTCCATATGTTAAGCATTTAAGAAAACTTGAAACCCTTCACAAACACCTACAGCAGACGATAATAACCACAGAGCATTCTTACCATATGTAAAAGGTACCACAGACAAAATTAGCATATGTTGAGGAAATACGACATTAAAACAGTGCTTCAACCATATAAGAAACTGGCAGAATTTTTAAAACCAACCAAAGACAGAATCCCATTCAACACTGAAGGTATTTTCAGAATTAGTACAAATAATATGTTTGCGATATTGTATGTTATTATGTTACCGGCATATGATAATGTGTACTTGTATATTATTATATAGTCATTATATATAATGTAATAAATTACTAATTTATTATAATATAATAAATATATAAATATATAATATATAATATTATATAATGCAACGATACAGCCATATGCTGTATTGAGCATTGATTTAATAAATATAAAATTTGTAAAATTATTATTAGTTTGGGGTAAATGGACAGGTCTGGGATTGTAAAAATGTTTCATTTTTATACTAGGGGAGAAATTAACCTGTTCCAACAGCCAAAGAACACCTGCTCGATTATATGTGTGTTAGACGTGTATCTTGTGTGTGTTAGTGATGCAGGTACAGGCAGGAATCTCAGCTACCCTCACCAATTAATTACTAAAATAATTATTTTCATTCGCTGTGTGAAAACTAATTAGTGTATAAACATACAAAAGGCACCAAAGTGTGTGTAAATTTTATAGGTATCCACAGCAAGAAAATGACGTTAATAGGACACACTACGCGAAGTCAGTGCGAAATAAACGTGCCAAAAATATGCAAATTACACTAAGACGCTCAAATTAATACAGTGAGTGATTAATCAAATTAGCTATGATTTGTGCTATCTCAATTCCGTACAAAACATTGCCATTTGCAAAAAATTGCAAATATATGAAAAGGTTCGGGAGTGGGGGCTATCATGTGATCTGCAGGTTTCGACAGGATAATTTCCGAACTAACAGGTGCGAAATCTCGAGAGGGTATAAATTAAGGGTTCGACTGGAAACCCTTCTCTTCTTTTCAAAACACAGTTGCAGTCGGACATGCTGTCCGTCAGCAGAACAGTTTTATTTTATTTTAAGTCTCATCTACGAACGAATAAAGACGTTCAGTAATTATGTTTACACTATTTCAGGAAACGTAGAGTACCGGACTGTTTAGGTCAGCAAGAGTATCAACAGAGAAGCTACAAAGAGCGACGCGTGATGCTAGACATTAGGAGATGCTTTTTAGACGCCTAACAGCCGAACGAGATCCACCTCGCAGCAGATAGTAATTTTCTGGGATGGACCACACACTGCTGGAGAACGACGCTGGACTCTGGACATATCCAGGACCACGCCAAGCCAGGAGTAACGGAAACCCAACTCTGGACAACGCTGGACCCCATCAATAAGTCATAATGTCATCAAAACTCGAGGTGACATGCATAGTTCATTTATAAATGATTTTTTTAAAGAGCTCATAAAAACTATATAAAGAGACAATGAATTAAAACAAAAAACTTTATAATTAGAAAGAATGTAATAGAGTCTTATGTAAATGTATTAGTCGTAAGAATGAGATAAATTATTAGTCGCATATAGATAAATATAAATATAGTAGAAGAAAAAAGAGAGTTTAATTTTGAGATAGTATATTTTTTTATCAAAGTAAAATAATTGAAATGATTTGATTTTAGAAAAGAATAATTTAAATGTTGAATACGAAACAAATGCCAGTCTAACAGTAAACAATAATTATTTAAAAAAAAAAAAGAAACATTGGTATAGACTGAGCAAGCTGAGGTCAGATCTGAGTTAAATGAATTCAATTAAAATAAAACTTAATTATATTTAAATTTTTTTTTTATTAAATCAATTTTAATAAATGTCTAGATTAAGATTATTAACATGTCTAGAGGTAAGAGTGTTTTAAATGTGTGTAACACCGTATAGCTTAAGAGATGAACATAATAATGAGTGATATCTTGATCGGAGATTATTAACAATGTTTTATTATTTATAATGCTTGTTAAAACAATAAACATGAAATTTTAACTACTCATAAATTTACCACTCTTATTATAGTTACACCTGGTATTGTTATAATTATTTGCAACCTGCATATACAAAAGGTATTGTTGTATAATTTTGGCGTCCCAAAGAACGTGGGGCCACATAAATTACAGTATACCAAATTTATGTTATGTATCGTTGTAATATATAATATAATAAATATATATAATAAATTACAATTTATTGTCATTTATTATTATAATTTATATAATTATTTTATATAACTTATAATGTAAGCGTATTTATATAATCTCAAAATAAATTTAAGTATTTGAATTTGTAAGTGTGTGAGAATTATTGTGGGATTGCACTTTTAAGTATTGTATACAAAGTCCTAGGAAAAATATAAGCCTGCAGATTAGAGCCATTTACAGAGAACATTGTAGGGGTATACCAGTGTAGTTTCAGGAAGAAGAGAGCTACCACTGACCAAGTCTTCCTGATATAACAAATATTGGAAAAGTGCCATGCATACCAAATTGAGCTGCATCATTTGTTTGTAAACTACAAACAAGCATATGATAGCCTGAAAAGACAAAGTATAATAGATATATTGGAAGAATTTGATATGCCAAGGAAACTGGTGAGCTTGATAAAAATGAGACTGGAAGGAACACACAGAAAGGTGCAAGTAGAAGGAGAACTTACCAAAGAATTTGATGTTCAAATTGGGCTTAGATAAGAAGATGTTTCTACAATTCTGTTTAACTTGGCTCTTGAAAAAGCAGTAAGACAGATGCCTATAAACCCAGGAGGCAAAATATTTAACATAATTCTGTAGTGTCTAGCTTATGCTGATGACATAGTACTTATGTCAAGAAGCCAACAAGATCTAAAAGAGGGTTTCTTGGGTCTAGAAGAGGCTGCAAGAAATTCAGGTCTAAAAGTAAACACTGAAAAGACCAAATACATGTTAACAAGGAGTAAAATACAAGAGAGAAGAGCACCCCTGGTAATTGGAAGACACAAATTTCAAAAAGGTTGAAAAATTTAAATACCTGGGCTCACTATTTACTGAGGACAACATCATGGCTGAAGAAATAAAAGAACGGATGTCTGCTGGAAACAGATGTTACTTCTTGCTACAAGGAATGTTTAAGTGTAATAACATAAGCAGAGCAACCAAGATTCATCTCTATGCCAGTAGTCATGTACAGGTCCGAAACTTGGACAATGACAGTGACAGAGGAAGAGTGGTTGCACAGGTGGGAAAGAAAAGTCCTCAAAAGGATATCTGGTGCAGTGAACATCCAAGGAACATAGAGAATAAGGACGAATGCAGAAATCCAGCAAATCTATGGAGAACCAGATATCATTAATGACATAAATAAAAGTAGAATATAGTGGCCAGGGCATGTCCAGAGAATGTTAGAGACATCCACAGTATAGAAAATTTGTATGGGCAGACCTGGTGGAAGAAGAAGGAGGGGTCAGCCCAGAAAATGATGGTTGGATGATTTTGAGGGGAACTTGTGCAGGCTCGATGTAAGAAGATGGAGACTGAGAGCAGAGGACCTATACGAATGGGGGTGGGTTGTCCAGGAGGCCAAGGCTCTCCAAGAGCTGTAGCGCCAATTGAGAAGAAGAAGATTTGTATTTGTAAAAAAATGTGTGTGTGTGTGTGTGTGTGTGTGTGTGTGATAAATTATAATAAATAATTATGTAATTTACTGTATTACTGTAGTATATTATCATTTATATGAAAGCTAATTATATAAGTGTGTGTGTGTGTGTGTGTGTGTGTGTGTGTGTGTGTGTGTGTGTGTGTGTGTGTGTGTGTGTGTGTGTGTGTGTGTGTGTGTGTGTGTGTGTGTGTGTGTGTGTGTGTGTGTGTGTGTGTGTGTGTGTGTGTGTGTGTGTGTGTGAATTATAATTATATACAAATTTTTTGAGAATTACAAAACATTTCTATAAAACTACTCAGGAAAGAGTTCTTGAATCCTTTTTTTCAAAATTTTCAGGTCAAAAACCATTTGAAACTATCTAATTTGCCCTTTAAGTTCTAAGAATTTCAGTATTGTAGCCTTGGAGCAAAAATTTTTGGAAGCCATAAATCGAAAATGAAGCTTTTTTGGACCTATGTTTATATAGAATTCCTTCTTTATTTTAGCCTGTAGAATACATTCCTGAAGCATGTCCTATTCTGCATGGGACACTCTGTATATGAATATATCAACCTTAATATGACTGAATTCTTTTCTAATAAGTGCCTAGTCTGAAAACTTTTCCCAATTTCTCTTCTTCAAGTTTATACATTAAACATTTAAACATAAGTATTAGCAACTAATTGTGGCATACATCGAGTGCCAGCACTGTATGGTGTGACATGTTGACAAACAGTACGGTACTTGGTGGTGTACAGCAAATTACATCTTTGTGTTTGGTAAATTGTAATAAAAATTTTCTTTCCTGACATGTCTGGATCTGATCATCATCATTTTTTTCTGGATCATCCAGAAGTTTAGGTTCACTGCTTTAACATAAGTCATGTAGACAGCATGTCTATTAAATCTCAAAGTATTCCATATTTCTGCAAGTACAGTCCCAACAAATTCAAACTTAGATTTCACCAAATAATGATCATTTATGGCATATCTGTGTTCATCCAGTGTGAGAACCAAAGATCATGATGCAGAATAAGCATAAATCCAGGCAACTCCTGGCTTAATGGAGTTATTCGACACTCAAATTTATTAAATACACTTAGGCCTGAACTCATAAAAAGGCAGGAATAATCAATAATCTCTACAAATCATACTTTGTGAAGAGCTACGTAGCAAAAATGTCACATTCTGATACAGTGGATTTTCATCCAGCCCTCTATTGTGAACAGTCGTAATCACTACAGGATTGACCAAACCATTCCCTGTTCTAACCATTAATATCAAAAACATTTCATAGTCCTCTGCATGTTTATTAACAGAAGACGAACTGTACTTTTCACTTTAGATTACAATAGATGTTGGCGTAGAGTATCCAAGAGCTTGTGGCTTTCCAGGTGTCATCGAATCTATTTCAATGCTGGCACACACAGAAGGTATTAGCCTGTGACATTCTGCTATCACTCACCATGATCAAATAATAAAATATGGTATTCTATATATATTAACAAGTGTGTTTGTGTATTTGCCCATGTGAGGCCTATAACACCCAAGCTTTGTCATCTTGAGAAGGAAAAGGTACTCATGTCATTCCAGAGATTGAGGTTACATTTTGCAGAGTATACAGATGTTGCAGAATGTCTGTCAATATGACTTATCATGTCAATCCAATTGTGTCTGCGAAACTTTAACAGGGAGAGTTTAAATATGTATTTGACCAGAGTAGTAGAACATCTTGGAAAAAAAGGAAAGTATGGTCGTGTTCAGTTTCTTTAAGACTTGTGTTAACCCTTTGAGGGCTTATGTAATACTTGAACAACCCCCCACATGTTTATTGCACAACATATAATTAATTGATAAGCAGGGTTAAGATATACAACTGCTAATTGAGGTATAAAAGGAGCAGAATAAAAAATCTGCTGGAATGGGAATCAGTATTCTATTCATCTGCTGGAATCAGTAAAACTAAATACACACTAATTTCTGGATCAGAAGAGATAATAAATCTGTATAATTTATGCATAAAGGATAATTCATTTGATGGAGTTAATAAGTTCAGATACATGGGTAACATGATAGATAACGAAGAGTCCATAAATATGATGATACATGACAAGATACAAGTAGGAAATAGGGCATATTATGCTAACAGTAGACTATTGGAAAGCAAACTTATTAGTCATAATACAAAAATTAAAATATGTAAGGCACTTAGCAGATTGGCTGTTAATTATGGAGCCGAGACATGGACATTAACAAAAAAGGAACAAAAAAGACTAAGAAGGTTTGAAAGAAAGATTGTATGATATGTCGATGGCCTGGTTAAAGAAAATTATGAATATAGAATAAGAAATAACTAGGGGATAGATAAGCTATTGAAGCATGAGGACACTGTAATATTCATAAAGGCTCAATGATTACAATGGCTAGGTTGTCTAGAGCAGATGGATGATCAGCGTATGCCAAAGAAAATCCTGAGGGTGCAAATCTATAAAAGCAGAAAGAGGGGCCGACCTAGGATAAGATGGTTGGACGATGTGCTGGAACATCTAAGAAAAATGGATGTGAAGGGTTGTGCTGATATGGCAATGGATAGGAGACATTGGAGAAGATTGGTGTTGGGAACCAGTGCTCATGTTGAGCTGTAGTGCTAAACAGTGGTGTACCTAACATTGGCTTGCCCCCCCCCCCAATGTGATGCCTTATTACCCTGGATGGGTCCAGGGTCGGCTCGGCTTCAGTCAAAAAGAAAAATATGTCAAGACTTATCAACATTACTACCTTTAAAATGGCTGAAAATATTTTGATAACATCCTGAAATGAGTCCCATTAAAGTAAACAATAATAATATGCGTTATTGATATGCTGTTAAAAGATACTTATTGACTGAATTGATTTTCCTATATTTCATATTTCAAACGTATACCCTAATGCTGGTGATAAAATGGTTAGTATATTTTAAAAAGAGATACTACTATATTAGCATACTCAGTTAAAAAATAAAGTAAAACTTCCTAAAAATGAAGAGATTAACAAAATTCGTCAACTTTTTCAACCCTATGGTGGGGGTCTGGTCTCGTTTGTCTCCCCCCATGAATACCCCCCTGGTGCTAAAGAAGAAAAAGATGTCAAGATATTTATGTTAATATACTTTTTTATATAAAAAGCGTATTTTAAGCATTTCCATATACAATCATATAATTTGATAAAAAACATTAAATACAAATACTTTTGAAGATTCATCTCATAGTTGAACATTTTTTTATTCATGCTTGCAGATTCTTTCTAGTGTAAGCGCATAAAAATTACATATTTTAGGCACCATCTTACTCCATCTGAAACATTGGTTTGAAATTACCCACTCTGACCGACAGCATGAGACAATTCCCCCCGTTGTTATTCCCATGTGGCATAGATTCGCCAATAGTCATATCTTGTGTCACTATTGTCAGCTGTGTGGGAAATCTGTACATTGCAACCAAGGCCAACAACAATGTTTAGTTAATACTTCAAACAGTAAATCTCAAAGCACAGCTTACTTTATGGTTTCATATGAAGACTTTGTTACAGCAGTTATTCCCTTATCAACATATTTTGCCAATCATATGCAAAGATTGATAGTGCATATCTGCAAATGTTTGGCACATATTTTGGATTTGTATTGCATAAATTCATAAGATTTCCAACAATTGAGGACATGAAGTCCTATTCCTATTGATAAGCCATTGTGTCATGTAATGAATAACATGTTAGGACAACTAGTTATTTTGTTTATATAAGAAGAACTTAATTTTGCGTCAGAAAAACTTAAATTCTTGGATTTCGTTGTCCATGACGTGTCCGTTACTTAACTAAATATCACTATAATATTGATGACTCGGAACACTAAGTTTTTTATAAGTAAAAACGTAAAGTTTTACCTTACAGCCTAAACCGGCTTTCACCTATAGAAGGCTGCTAATAGGTGAAAGCCTTCTATAGGTGAAAGCCGGTTTAGGCTGTAAGGTAAAACTTTACGTTTTTACTTATAAAAAACTTAGTGTTCCGAGTCGTCAATATTATAGTGATATTTAGAAAAACTTAATCTCTGTGCATACTATCCATGTGTACATATTGCAAACAGAAATTAAACTTCCACATGACCAGGTCGTGTCACCAGTTGGTAAATGAAATAAACATCACAGGAGATAGGAACAAAGACAGAATGTCATAAAAAGTCCAATGAGTGAAAGCTGTTCATCGACACTGTGCATTAATGGTCAGAAACTTGAACAAGTTTGATTGTTTATTTATTACATATGTAGTTTGTTCTGATACAGTCAGCACAGTACAACAGTAAACCTTCATGGCTTAGAGTCATACATGCATGGAATTAATTAAATTTCTAATCTGTACAGTAGAGCATCGATTATCCGAACCTCTAGGGACAAGGGCCTGATCGGATAATCGATATTTCGGATAATAGAACGTAAATTGAAAACATTATTTCTCTTTACAAAAAAAAATTTTTATTACAAAATACTTTCTAACATACTGTTATATAAATTGTTCATGATATCCGGGCTGTTTGGCCGTGGTCCATGGTTTATAACAAAACCAAACGTTTCGGCAGCTCCACTGGCTGCCATCATCAGTGGTATAAAAATCCTGCACGCCGGGTGATTGCTCCACTGGCTGCCATCATCAGTGGTATAAAAATCCTGCACGCCGGGTGATTTTGCACGGTGCACAGCGTGCAGGATTTTTATACCACTGATGATGGCAGCCAGTGGAGCTGCAGAAACGTTTGGTTTTGTTATAAACCATGGACCATGGCCAAACAGCCTGGATATCATGAACAATTCATCTGACACCGGCCGTGAAAGCCTGAGGAATAATTTATACTGTTATATAATTACAGCAACCTGTATACTGTACTGTAATGTATTACTAAGGCTAAAAATCATTTTATTAAAACTGAGTGTAATTAATAAAAACCAAAAGTTAATTTACACAAAATTAGAGTTTAATTATAAACACTCTACTATAAAATTAATTAAGAAAAAAAACCAAACAAAACATACAGTACCGTGGATTTACACTTTTTTGAAGGATTGTTCTATCACTCACTGCTTCAAACTGATATCCCGCTTTCTCAGTGCTAAAGACTGAAGTTGTTTAAGCTTCATAAGCTGAATACAGTCTATCTTGTCTTCTGTTTCGACCCACTTTAGAACAGTCTCAAGTGCGTCAAAAGCTTTTGTTGCCATCAGTGGTTTTATATTAGTGGCAAGAACATCACATCACTATCCCCAGAATCAGCTGAAGGATGTGCAGGGGCGTTGTCCAGTAGCAACAATACAGGACCACTAATTTTATTTTCTGCTTTTCTTTTTTTTTTACCGCAGGGACAAACACATCATTACACCATTTAGTAAAATTTTCAATGTTCATCAAAGGGTTTTTTTGTTGTTGTAAGTAATTAACTGGGAAATTATTCATATTAACGTCTTTGAAATATCTAGGTTTCTTAGATTCCCTATAGCAGTCAATTTTATTCTGTGGGAACCAATTGCATTTGCACACGTCGTAATTGTAACGTGTTCTTTATTAACTTTGAACTCAGAAGTTTTTGTTTCTTAACACTACTGTCTTTTTTGGAAGAGCTTTCCAGTTAAGCCCAGTCTCATCAGCATTGTATATATTTTCATTGTTGTGCCCTTTTTTTTATAATGATCAAAAATTGTTTCTTAAAATTATCAGCACTTTCAAAATTAGAAAATTTTCCCCTGAAATATCTAGCTGTTGTATACCATGTCTAGATTCGAATTTTTGCAACTAGCAGAGTCGTAGCTTTAAATTTTGGATCACCTCTGAGTTTTTCGTTTATTGTAAGTGCCTTTTCACAGATGATAGCCCCCAAGGCCCCAATATAGGTTCACCCTAGCTTCTTTGTTGCACAAACCATGTGTACACTGCACAATTTAAGTTGCCATTTTCAGCTGTTCTCACAGTTTTTCTGGAAGTAGCACCTTCCAAAGATTCTAGTTAGCACTGTGAGACATTATCGTAAGTTCACTTTTTTAATGTCAGTAATCGTTGATTTACCAATCTCAAATTCGGAAGCAAATGCGCTAGCTGTTTATCCTTTCTCCAGATAATTTTAAGTTTATTGTTTATTGACAGCACTACTCTCTTTCTTTTTGCAGACTTTGTAAAGCAGTTAAAGTAAAAAGAACGGCAACAAATGAATGCACTAACGTAACTCAACTTACTAATGTTTGCAAACTGAACAAGAGCCGGTGTGGTGGACTGATGCTGAATGATGTCATTGGTAACTCAGAAATTCGGTGACAGAGACATCAGTTGACACAGTTTGTTTATCAATTGTAAATGTGTTTATCGAAGTTTGTTGATGTAAGTGTGTTTATCAATTCTTTGTTTATCAATTGTAAGGCTGTTTAGCTACAGCATTTATTTATAGCTACAGCATTTATTTATTACTCTACAGTACTGTAATAATTTATAGTATACAATGTTTGTGTTCAATAAATATCCAATACGCCTACATATGTCCATTACATTACTGCACAGTACAGTACATAATTGTACTTTTTCGGATAATCGATGCTCTACTGTATCTGTTATTATCTAAATGATAAGCTTAATATTTATGATCAGCAAATAGTTTCTAATTCCAAGAAGAAAAGAAATAAAATCTATAAGAACTGGAAGCATGATTTAAGAACATAAGGAAAAAATCCTAGAAGAAAATGAAATCATTTTTTACCACCACAGGCACACTTCCAGAGGAGAACTGTTCCCTCCCCCCAATATTTTCCTAAAGGCTAAATCCTAAATAATTTTTTAATTAAATTAATTTTTCATTTTTTACAAAAATTATTAGTTGAATAAAAATATTAACTTAAATTCAGTGCCATTGTTGGTCCAATTTGAGGCCCAATGATTTATCCTCTTTATATTATTGTATAGAGATGATGGGTTCCTGCAAGAAATATAAATGGGTAGAATGCAGTTTTGACAATTTGTTGAAAAGATGACACTGCCCACCCAACCCAACAAACCCTCAGCCCACTATACTCCCATTCTCCGAATGCAGTGTGTAAGGATTTGGCTGCCAATCTGTCTTGTCTCGTTTCGTGTGTTATTTTGAATTTCTGAATATCTGATGAGCTTATTGCCTGTGCACGTCAACAAAGTGCTCGTTATTTGACGAATAATTGTCACAGGTTTAAGATTATCTTTTTTGTTTTCAGTTAGTTTGTATTTGTATTTGTTTGTATTTGTTATTCACCCTAATTTGTTTCAAAGTTGGTTCAGTTTAATTGTGTTTTGTATTGGTATAATGAAAAGAGGCAGTGGAGGCAAAGAGGAACTCAAGAAACAGGGTTCAGTTAAATCTTAGCTGAAGAAATTGACATGTAAAAATAAGAAGAGGAAGCTTCCGAATTTGAATAAAAATGAAGAGCCTACAAATAGTAAGTGGAAGAAAAATTATTAGTACACTGTTTGTATACAAAAAAATTGTGTAAGGTAGCACTTCAAAAGTTATTCACCATTTCGATATTTTCAAATTGAAGAGTTACTTATTTTGAATCATAAAGTTCTGATAGATCACAGTATCTTATTGTTTCTAATTTCGAAACGTTATGGTAAATATTTAAAAGCGCTTTGTTCCAAATGAATATCAAACTCATACTTCTCACTTTACAAATGTACATTTTATACAATGAATAAAATGTTACAACAAGTAAAAAAAACTATCTAATCATTAAATCAGGCTTATAGGTTTTGGTCTCATAAGCCTCTGTACGTGTTTGTGTAATAAAAGGAGGTAAATTTTATGCTGAGCTAGGACCAAAAACAGTCACCAATTCTCACAAAATGACAAAAACTGGAGTAAGAAATTTAAAGTAGTTTTTATGTGGACACAAATGTACAAAAGCTGTTTGATAAATGACCACAGACTGGCTGGTATACTGTATATGAAAATTTTGTAATGACCCACATTCAATTGCGACCATTATACTTTTCCCTTTTCACTCACCAATTCGTGAGAGCCTGTCATTACCTCTCAAGCCAGTTGTGAGTTGTATTGTGCTATTTATTGAAACTGTTCATCTCCTGCCTGGTATGTTTGGTACTGTACTCAGAATTTATCAATGACATCTGTCGAGGAAGCTCTTGACCATTTAAAAGGTAAGAGCAAGATTGTCCACTCAGAATTGATCAACGATATCGGTCGAGGAGGCTCTTGACCATTTAAAAGGCAAAAGCAAGATCGTCTGGATGCTGCCATATCAGTGGAGAACTGTGCCACCCAATAACCCAGTGTGGATGGCAGGCATCACGACCAATCACTGTCAAATCACATTAATATGGGTTGCTGAGTTTTTAACATGTCTTCATCAGACTGTCGACCCCCCTTTGCTGAGAACACACCGACATGGGCCTAAAAATTGCAGAGGGCAGGCTGCATGTACTTATCATGGTAATCTCCTTCAGAAGAGTTACACTAGCGTGCAACCTTTTGGATTCATTGTTGGCGACCCAAGTGAGGTCGGTATACCATTGGAGCTAATTTAGGCAGGATGCTGTCTTGTTGTCAGGGTGAAAGTGCGATTGATAATCTAGGGTTGCAAACTTTATTGATGGTGTGAAATATTGGCTAGGTAACTTGTTGGCAGATTTTCCAACGAGGAAAAAGCTGGTGCCAAAATTTACTTTTTTAATTTTCTTGCAAACCAGTCAGAGGTTGATTTTCAAATAGCCCATGTAATATTCATTCCTAACTATATTTATACTCTTGATCCCAGAATTACAATAGCTTTTATTTCAAGATCCTAGGCCACCACATGAAAAATTTCTACTTCCTACCAATGAATCTCAAGTTTCAATATTTCATGAAAGCTTACTATAACCAGTGACACCAGTGGTTGTAGCATGTGATCCAGTTACACCTAAAACTGAATCAGAATGTTTTCCCTATCACCCTAAAACATTACTTGATGTTTTTCCAATTCATAAGCGTCTCACAGGACAAATATTAAGTTTTGAACAAAATTGGTACACAAAATTTCCAGGACAGCATGTATCTAGGATTGATGGGGTAAGCGGTTTTTACTGTACAAAATATTTAATAATATATATAAAACTTTCACATATGAACTTACTATTCGTTGTCACTTTCCCAAACGTTTCAAGGTGATGTACCTCTTCTTCAGTGGGAGTATACTGAAGAAGAGGTACATCACCTTGAAACGTTTGGGAAAGTGACAACGAATAGTAAGTTCATATGTGAAAGTTTTATATATATTATTAAATTAATAAGTGAACGAAGAGGATGAATCAACAAGATAATTATGTACAATATATGTTCAGTTATGTACACATAAAACACTTGCAACCAAAACAGACATGGCTTGTAGTAGGAAAGAATTCAAAAATTGGATAAAGGCAATTTAAAATTTAAAAGCCATGAAAAAAGTGTTGCTTATACCCAAGCTGTATTCAGCTATGCTATACAGAAAGCCACACAGCCATACAGATATCCTATACAGAATGCTAATAAAATCAAAAGTTAAAGCTGAGGAGCAAACCATAGCTTTAGAGTCATTAATCCTTATTATTAGTACTCTTGGCAGGGACGGATTTACTATTTTGCTGCCCGTAGGCAGTAAAAATTTACTGCCCTCCCACACATCACTGTTGGGGAAGTGGTGCATTTACGGGTTTATTTCAATCATTCATATTTCCATTTACATAACGTATTAGCAAGAGTACAATAAGACATTAAATTAGTGTAGCCATGTTTATCACAAAACATTTTAACTGAAGTTAAATTATACAAATTTAATACAATTTAATAAACCTAATCCGACTATCACCCAGACAAGGCTCAACCATGTAACCATATGCTATGTCTACAAAAAGGTATGTCTACAAAAAAAAAATACAATAAGATAGCCAAAGTATTAAAATATTTATTCCTACTGTTCACGCTAGGAGAAATGTATTTGGACATTTTTATGATTACACAGTACTAAGAATATTTTGAATTGTTGAACAGTTTTATTCTAGCTAACAGAAAAGTTGGCAAAGTAATATTCAATACATACTGTAAATAAGTATTGAATTTTTCTTCTTGAGTCATCTTAATTTCTACAACTGATTTTAATCTAGTGAATTAATACAGTTTTATTACCTGATATTGTAAAAATAAATTATATATGTGTATAATATTATATAAATTACATTAGTAAGATTAAAAGATTAAAACTTATAGAAATATAAAAGAATGCTCCTAGTCTTTCAGAAATTTGACCATGCACCAATTATTCAATTTTACCATAATATTCTATGGTACCATAATTTAACCCCCCCCCCCCAAATAATTGGGCACTGGTGACACCAGTGTTTACCACAGTGATAAAACAATTTAATTTGCACAACATTAAATTGGACAATACATGTGACTAAATAAAATTCATAAAGATATTAATGATATCCCATATTGAAGGTCACTAGAGTTGCACAAATGATTCTTGTGTTCACTTTTTAGATAGAGACATGAGTACTACAATACTGATTATGACTTTATTATCTTGTTATCAACAGCAAGCTGTTCTTCAAGAAGAAAAAAAATTAACGAATTAAATGTTAGTGAATTAACCACCTATAATACATAAAGTTGTCTTTCAGTGATATTGACACTGATGTGAAGAGCTTTGGCTGTTTACGTTTTCTCTGAGATTTCTTCCTTTTTAGACTCATCAAGAGTACTTTTTTATTTTTCACTATCAATTTTACTTTAATATTACAGTGATCGTGCAGATTGTTATTACAGATATAATGGTATAACCTGAAAAGTATATCAGACCTAAAACAATGCAACAATTCTCCCTCTACAGTAGTAGAGAAATTTTCTTACAAAAACAAGTTACCAATATAACATGAGGTTATTCATTGTGTCTGAATTCTTTTTCAGCAGCAATCCTTCATATAACAGTGAATATGCCTGACATGCCTGGATCAGGAGCATCCATAAGCACATGGCTGGATCCATAAACTCACTCAAACATCATGTATGACGTTGCAGATAGTAAGGAAGCTATACACACTTTATGAAAAAGATACTCGTAGCTTAATTTTCAGTGGAGCTCCACTGAAATCCAAATAAAAAGTTATAAGCAGTACAGTATAAGTAGTATACGATATTTTTAACGTTATTATAAGGAGATCATAAACAGTATTAAGACATTACTTTTGATAAATGATCCCTTGTTTAACTCATTACTGAGTGAATGAGTTGAAGTGACAGGCATATCCTCTTAACAAGACAGTTAGTAAAATATGTGGAAATTTTATATCAAGTAGCAGATTTTGTCACAACTTTCTGCCCAGGGGGCATAAACGTAACTTTGGCAATATGTGTTTAATTACATTATGTATCATGTTATTGAACAAAATCGGTGGCTACTTATTTGACAGTTAATTGATTTGCTGAGCAAGTAGGCCTAAATTTGGTTGACACAAAAACAAACGTTACAGACAAAAGTCAAGTTTTTTAATTATATAACTTTCATGTTTCCATAACTATCCATATACAACTATATGCATTGGTGAGTAGAATATCTCTTGTTTACTTGTTTATCCAATAGATCTCCATGCTTCTTGGTTAATTAATAGAGTTAATGTTTCAAGTTGTTCCTGTGACGACATTACAGAATATTCTACGTGTTTCTCAATTATCCCAGCTGTAATGTTGTGTGCGTATGTGATTCTTAACATGTGAAGCAGTGTTACATAATACGGAACAACCTCGTACATTCGATAGTGCTGTTCAACAAGCTTCTCACGTAACCCAACGGTGTGTATTTCTGTGAAGGTCACGGTGAAGTGTCCTCTTGAATTTTCGATTGCTTGTTAAGAACGGATAATATGGAATCCTGGAGACTATAAATATCCCATACCTGCTGCTTAGTTTTCAGTTATTGTCGGCAATTTATACAGTGGGTTTTAGTGATGATTTATTCCAGTGCGGTTCGAAGTATTGTGGCAAAGAGTTATGTATTTTATAATTGTGTGACTCTATTAATTGACATTATTATTGCGTGTGAAAAATTTTTATTTGATTTGTTGTAAGAGACTATCTTGTTGATTACAAACTGTTTAATTGTGATAATTAAAGCTGGTGATTATTGACTTAAATGGTGTCTTGTATTTTGTTTTCTACTGTACCATACGACGATCCATAGACCATCATAACAATATTACCTCTAACTTCACAGAGTTTGGCTCTCAGGAACCTAAAAGTACATGTAGCCTGATGCAGTAAGCTTCTGTAACCTGGAGCTAAGATGGGGAACTATTTTGGATGCTGAACATTTTCTTTATGAATGTTCACATGGATCTATTATTGGTCATATTAAAGTTATGCTTGTGACCTAGTGATCCCTCATCCACAGATCTAATTCAATGTGACCATTTAACATGATGTCAATTTCAGCCACTCTGTGTAAGCCATGGAATTCTGTGGAACTGTACAGAATTTGACAAGCTGTGAAGTGCAGCATTACTCCATATTTATTGGACAGGAGCTAAAACTGAGTAGACAAGTTCTACTCATTGAAGATTACTTTCTAACATAGAATTATAACATGTGCATATCAACCATTCTTACAGACAGCACAAAATTAAATATAACGTCAACCTGACTAGTGTAAACAGAACAGGTCTCGTTAACTCTCACCATGTAGAACAGCATTTCCCAAACTTTTTTAGCCCATGGCACACTACAAATAAATAGTCAGAACACGCGGCATACTATCTCCCTCTACATATCGAACCCCTCACCATCAGTAGCTTTCCACGATGTCTTTAAAATCATGCTGCAGCATAATATACCATAATAATGATTGTAACTTACTTATCTCAGTACTACTTGTGGTTTTCCAGTTATGTCAGTAGAATTTTCCAACTGTAACACAAATTTATCAACAAACTAAGATTTCTGTGACTTATAAAATTACAAAAAGCCATTGAAACACATTTTCTCACATAACTTTTATTTGCACTTTCTTAATTTACAAACTAATAAAAAACACAAAATATTACAAGATTAAAGTTTGTTCTGTATTTTATTTTATTTAATATTTTAATTATTTTTCCAAAATTTTGTGACACACAGTTTGGGAAACGCTGATATAGAGGAAATAATATGGCAGTTTAGAGCAAAGAGTACAGTTTATATCACAAATTTATAATACAAACATTTCGAGGATCCAATGGTTAACTGGAAAGTAATCACAGTACAGGTCCTTAATAGACAGCATTTAGAACAAACAAGTGAAAGAGAACAATGTCTCTTCCCAAATCTGTATATACAAGTATATATAATACATATATTTGCATATTTGCCCAGGGCGGTATATTTAATATGTAATTAGCGTAGAAAGTATAAAGAACAGTTTTAGACAGTTTTGTGCAAGAAAATGCAGGAATTGACAAAATCTGACCTGTCGAAAAACATACACCTGCCGCAGGGTAAGTTACAGCATGTGTGTGTTTGTGTGTGTGAGCCAGCTGTGACCTGTGTTGAACGACATGATGGGGTGATGTGCTATGAATTGTTTGTTCCAATTATTCAGGTCTTAACAGGACTATAATTAACTAATTACTTGTGTTAAACCTGTACGCAAAGACTTACGCCAATTATAAAGACACCATTATATTAAGGGATTTTTAACGAGAATGGTAATGTAAAATTTATTTCCAGAGGTGCAATATTAATGATGTTAACTAATTAATATTAATTACTAGTGTAATTAAACAATAATTAATATGTGTGGTATATGTGAGTGACCAGAGAAAAATTACGCAAATAATGAGATCGCTCATGTGACGAGTATGTTCATAAGTTCACGATAATTAACCCAAAAAGTGAGTGTGATAAAAAGGACGCTCTGCAGTGAACTGACCATCTCTAACCTGTCGAAAGCAGGACTGTTCCTGTCAAATCGCCACCAGTATAAATACCACTGGCAATTTTGGGCGATGACACTCAGACTCACGAAATCTACAGACGACGTCATGCTGCCTGATTGCAGATCACCAGGACACACACACTGTACCACACTCACACCAAGACGTAAGGAGGAACGCTGGACCATCACTAACAGCAACAACCCATAGAGACAACAAACACCGCATCAGCATAGTCATTTTCATCATACTCTCAGGATTCTAGACACACACACACACACACACACACACACACACACACACACACACACACACACACACACACACACACACACACGGAATGGTAACGACGATATACGCAGGTGATACAAAAACAATTATATTTTATTGTGAAGAGAGCTCTCGAAAAAGAACTTAAATATGAATATAATAATTAGAGTTTTAAGATTAAACAATATGTAGATAAGAGAGTAAGTTAACAAGCAAATCTAGTAAAGAAATAATAATCTTTTGTCGTATTTTTTGGGTGTGTCAGTATGAGTCCATAATAGATTGGAAGTAAATGGTAGATTAATTTATTTTTGTTTATAGCAACAATAAATTCATTCAACTTAATCTTAATTTGTTTGTAACTGAGTTGCTATCAGTATTTAAAAGTTGAGTTAATTTCAGAAACACAGAAATAAAAAGAATTTAAATAACTTGTTTAACATGTTGTTTAGTCAATAAGATTATATGGGTGTTTATTTTTTTGTGGTATGTTATGAATAGCATTGCAGGTTACAGTATATTTGTAACACTTATAAAGGTAAATATTTATGTGCCTAATGTTTGAAATTTTAATATTGAAATATTTTTTTCTGTTAATTAATAAATCTTAGAATTATTATTTGAAACAGTGGCGGCTCGTGAGTACATCTACAGGGGGTTCACAATGAATAATTTGCAGTTTTTGAGATACACTGTGTCAAACACTTGTGTGTTGCTTGCAATATTCCTATAATTTAGGCGCTGCTATACCTTGATGTAATGTATTAATTTTGAAACGAAATGTTATTATAGATATTACTGTACTTTAACTATTTCACAATTTAATAATAAAGGATTACTTTATTGATCATACTTGTTATAATATGCTAATTGTTCTTTTTTACTAAAACAATTATTTTCATTTAATTTTAAAGTAGAAAAATAAACGCAAAACAGAAAGCTTGCTTTAAGTGTTAAATATTTAGATAGTTAGTCATAAGGCCTCATGCTCTCAATTATTAGATTAGATTATTAAACACACAGAAAAAGGAAAATAATCAAACCTGCTGCATATGATGGTAAGGTCTAGTATTTATTTACACAAATTTACTTGGATGGTAGCTTACACAAATATTTCCTTTAAGTACAGTTTTTGTAAACAAAGTCCATCCTTCTATCTTTTCTTGACACAAAAACTTCAATAACTCTTTCATTGAAATTATGGATGTTAGAAATCATTTCCTTCTCGATTGCAAGCATGGCTAAAGCTGTAAGCCTCTCTTGACACATCGTAGACCGCAAAAATGTCTTTATCCGTTTTTGGATAAAGGTTGAAAAACACCTTTCAGCTTCAGCAGTCGTCATTGGTATTGTTGCAATAATTAATAACAGTTTATAACTTTCAGAAAATGATGACAATAAGTTGTTTTCAATAAAAAACTGTAAAAGACTAACAGCACCACGCATGTTTCTGAAATCAGTTCTTTTGTAAATGATTTCAAGCTCTGTCATGAGGTGATTTTTTTTTCAAGAAATGAATACACGTTTACTGTATCTTCAAGCAATTTCTCGGGGAATTTCTGTTCACACTCTTCAAACTTTTGTGATTCAAAAAGAGATACAGCTCAGCAAGATGTTGTGAAGTAAAATCTTGTTTTTATTCGCGTTGTAATAATGTCACAGGTTTCCTTGGCAGCCACTGTTCTACTTAAGTAAAAATCTTCTTCATGCCTCGATCGTTTAGGTGCATTTTCTGGGTACTGATTAACCAGCTCTGCCACTTTGCCCATGTTAGCTCTTTCCTTATCAATGGCTTTGACGAAGTGGTCAACATTGGCTTTAGTTCTCACAGCATCAGTGTAAGTTAGCTGTAATTGGTTGTACAAAATATCCACATGTGGCATTAATCTGTGAAAAATAGAAAGCCAAAATATAAACTTATTATCTCTAAGGAGACGAGCTAGAGCACCAGCTTTAATTATGGTGGTTGGTTGCTTAGAGGTTGATTAGATTTCCTCCATACATTCAATTAATTCCTCTCTGTACTCAAAAACAGTATTAACAGTTCTGCTCTTAAAATTCCACCTTGTAGCTGACGCCCGAGGTATTCGTTTGCCAACTATCTTGTCCAAAACAGCCACTCTCTTAGGGGAATTTGAAAAAAAATTTGTTATATCTCTTAAGTCCGAAAAAAATTCTGACATCTTGGTTTTGGCTTTTTGCTTGAGCTACAATCAAGTTCAACTGATGAGCGTAACAGTGAACGAAAAAAGCATGTTTATAGGTTTGTTGCACTATGGTCTGCACACCAGCATGGTGCCCACTCATTACATTCGCACCGTCATAGCTTTGAGATACGAGTTTTTCTGGATTTTGCACAACATAATCTAAACTGGTACAAATACATTTGGCTATAGATTCTGCGTCGTGCCCTTCAGGGTTATCAAATTTCCAAAATCTTTCAACTGGTTAGCCATTAGCTAAAACATAGCGGAAAACTAACTGAAATACGGACGAGATGTCTGATGTTTTTTCCGCAATCAAAGAAACATACTGTGCAGTTTTTATTTCTCCTATTATGTTTTCTTGACATAAAAAAGCATACAATCTAACAATTCATTTTGAATTTCTTTCGAGGTACCTTTAAAGACAGTAGCGGTACTCAAGTGTTCTTTCAAAGATGAGTCAAGTTCTGCAGAAAAGTTTACAAGCCCTTTAAATATGCCAGGATTTAAGGAATCGTCATCCTCACGATGACCTCGAAGGGCCAACTCAAATGCACCGCAAAATTTAATACAGTCTATAAGCTTAGAAAGGACATACCTATTTTTAGTCACTTGTTCAATGTGCTTTATAATATTTTGTCGATAAGCACTGTCATGCTGCTGACGAACGTCAACCTTTCCCAGCAAATTAAAATCTAATGTAGCATTTATGTGTCCATGAGAACTTTCGTGTTTTTTAATTCAAATGACCTAAGTCACAAACGTCATTTTTCACCCAAGCAGGATCGCCCTTTTCACGGGAAAATAACAAACAAGGAAAACAAAATATTTTGTTTGTTTGTTCACAACCACAAAGCCAAGGAATTTTTTCGTATAGCTCTTCTTTAAATTCTCTTTTAAAAGTTCTAGATTTTGATGTCGATGTTTGACTTATATTAAATCAGGGCGTTGGCCTACCACTATCTTTTATTGCTATTTTAACTTCTATGGTTAAATTAGCAAACGCTACTTCGTTTAAATTACTAACTGAGTACTTACAGGTACTTTCCATTATTGTACAGTAAATAAAAACAACAGTTCACTAGCTACACTATAATAGATAAACTGTAATTTCAACTAAAACTTTATCACTAAAAAATAATCGAAACTGTAAAACACAAATGTAACACGCGCGCACGCCAAGGTAAGGAGCATCCACCGTCAACTACAGCCGTGCAACTACTGAGCTGAGCTGTGTCAGAGGCAGCTCATCGGTATTCTCCGTTAAGCCGCTTGTAAACATGTTTCCCCCCCTACCGCGAGCAAATGGACTCGCCCGTCTGTCTCATATCCCGTGTGTACAGCATCGAGAGCGGCGCATTCAGTCCGCTCCTATCCACTGGCGCGTCATTACACTTAACCTCACTTGGCACGCTCTACGCTGTTTTTCATTGTCCGCTCTTTTAAACTTACTGAAGATAAGCCATTTTAGTACTGCGTCAATAAAGATGTATAATTTATATTGTATAATTATTTTTATAGGGGGTTCACGTGCTCTTGTATTCTTATGGACGAGCCGCCACTGATTTGAAACAATTTTAAATGATTTATTTCATGTCAACAACATCTCACTCCTCTTTAAAAAATATTTAATTATTGTGCAACTACATATACTTGACGCAACGAGATAACAAATCCTGCGACCTGACCGGTGTAGTACATATTATAGTTGCATTGAGTACATGGTAATATATTTGTAGAATTGTTGTAACGTTGCAATATATATATTGCAACGGAACACAGGATGATAAGCTATGTTGTTTGTATCAGACCACATGGATGATGAGCATTTTCTTGATTAAATTTGTTTTATGTAATATTTTGTCTTTTAGCTGTAAGTTTTGTATTTAGAAATGGATAAGTATATAGGGTATACAAAACTCTTCATAAAAAGGTGTTCTATATGGTCATGTATTTTTTGACTGAATTTGTGCGTGTGTGCGGGTGTGATAACGTGTGATCGCGATATCTTCCGCGGTAATTAACCGATTGACATAAGACTTTGACAATGAATTGTTTATGTAAATAGCTCCAATTTATGGGTACTCTATGGTTCATAACTATTTTAGAAATATGATTTTTTTAAGTGAAGTAAAAACTCAATTGTAACTCTTATCAATGATAGGGTAATAAAATTAATAGATAATTTCCATGCAGGCCTTTGCTAAATTATACAAAGTTTTTCAGGAAATTTGTATATCTGTTTGTTCCATCAATTATGTGACTTGGGCTTAGCCAATCAGAATACACTAAATTCAGTAAGATTCGTTCGTTGTAGAGCTAGGATGGTCACAGTTCTGCTTTAGCATCTGCAACGGGAAGTTGTGTCCAGTGAAGAGAGTTGTTCTCTTACGAACATAGAAATATCATATAGAAAATAAACCTTGGTAATTCTTAACGAAGTTTTGTGTTAAGAACCGAGTGGGTAAAATAGTTAGATAAAAATGATAATATAATATAGTGGTGTTTCGTGTTAGTTTAAGATATACACTTAGGGAATTTAAAGACTCTTCAAGATATCGTGGAAGGTGTACAATTAATACACTGCATTAATTAATACCCATATTAACCCTGAGATTAAGAAAATATAAAGTATAAATTAATAATAAACTGTATGAGTGAAATTTATAATCATTGTGAGTGAACAATTTATGAAGAAACTAATTAATGTTAGCAGTTAACATAATAACAACGAGACTCATTGAAATATTGCCGCTGGAGCCGCCTGCCGTAGAAGAGGACGACAAGACGAAGAGGATGCCAGGACGAAGAGGACACCATGAAGGAGTGATGCTGAAGAAGAGGACGCCAGGATGAGAGCGACGAGAGGAGAGGAGGACGTTGCAGCAACCAAGCAAAATCAATTTATATTATTGAACAATACAAACTATTATTCCTATTATCAATACGTGACAATATATGATACAATATACATCTTTAAAAACTATATTTGTGTGTATAATAAATAATTTTTCATCTCCTCCATATTGACGTGTTTGTGATTTTTACACACTCACTATATCCTTATTAGTATAATAAAATTTGCTCTGTTGCAATATATACTGCGACAACACAAATTACTAAACTATTGGCGCATAGGATATGATAGTATGTGTATTTCAAATTACAAGTCTATATTGGAGGGTTTAAGATTATTTATTGTACAAACACAAGTTATAGTTTATATGGTATATTTGAAATGTACAGAATGTAATGTTTGATATAGAGTCTTTCTTTTAAAATGTTAAATAATGTTCATACGCAAGACGTGATACGTTACATAAGAAGACTCCCACGATGATGTTGTTGAAGAGAAGGGCCGGTCTTTGCGGTATAGATGGTTCGTCAGGTGTGGCTTACAAATGACAGACGTTTCACCAGAAACGTTTACAGTTGGGCTGGCGTCCTGTAACAGCTGGGCTGGTCCTATAACAGCTGGGCTGGTGTCCTATAACAGCTGGGCTGGTGTCCTATAACAGCTGGGCTGATGTCCTATATCAGCTGGGCTGATGTCCTGTAACAGCTGGGCTGATGTCCTGCAACAGCTGGGTTGATGTCCTGCAATACCCACGATGAATCCGACACTTCGCACACACAACGGTACTACGGATTTTATTACTCGCAAAACTTATATAGAGTTTAAGACCAAGTAATATCTCAGGTGACAGTGAGTTTAATCAATAACGGTATATTGAGCTTATACCTCTCCGGCTTCTTCAAGTGTTCTCGCGAATACCAAGGTCTACCGCGATCAGCAGACCACCCTATGAGGAAATCTTGCACTAGCACGGAAACGTCTTGATGGAACTATTGCGTAACAATTAATGATACTGTCACTGCGGAAAATCTCGCACAGTGATACAGTTACACTCACTTCTTACACACGTAATACTACAATATTAATATCGTGTGTAAAGATATAAAATCAATTGTTATGCGTCACACGCGTTACTATCCCGAAAAGTCTTAACAGATCCTTGCAAGCGGTAGAGTCTTGTACAAGGATTGTATGTACCGTTCGCGGTAGCAGCAGTGAAGAACTGCTTGTAATTTTTCGCACAATGCGTTAAAACACTGATGTGTGCAAATGTACTACACACACAGTTCTGAGTCTTCCCGTTTCACTAACGACGAATAGTTTTTACAACACCTTGCAAGCGGTAGAATCTTGTACAAGGAGTGCACGTTCCGTTCGCGGTAGATGGCGTAGCAGAACTGCCTGTGTAACGACAGGCTTAAGAAATTTTCAACCACCAGTCCACATTCTATTGGTGGATGGAAGTCACATGGTTAGTATAAATGACCATGCACTTTTCATGCAGTAGAGTGCATTTACTTTGTAACAGCATGCATAGCGGTAATCAGACTACTCGTATCTCATGCATGACTGCCTACATACTAATAATATACATGAACGTAAACAATAGTCCGACAGGTATAGGGATTGTAGCGATACACATGTCTCAGTTCAGCTAATGTCAAAACAACGATAATACTTCATGCACCGCCCGGGAAACGTTTCCCACTCGCGCACGCGCGCACATTTCCACTAACACAGTACATGAATAACCATAAATAATAATGCACAGTTTTTTTAAACTAAACCCTTAACCTTACTAAATACAATTGATAACAACCAAACTTAACCATCTACCAATATAATATGAATGTCCATTGTCTGTGTAATATATGAACTTGCCCCGCCTATCATGATCCTGTGATTCGTTGCAGGATTAACTCCTTCCCGCATAAAAAAAAAATTTTTTTTTCTTTAGTTAACTAACAAAAAATAAAAAAATTTTTTTTTTAAATATACCCAAAACAACTTCCTAATCCTGAAATAATAATAATACCCTCGAACTAAAATCAAATAAACATCCTCAATTAACGAACAATCACTAATCACTAACAATTCCAACTGTCACTTTGACAGAAGCATCAAATCAAAAGACACGTGGTAACCTTCAAACCAAAACAAACACACATGTTCTTGACACACAGATAACGAAATCTTATGCAGGGTCATAGGGTACACAGACAACATTCCTTAACAAAACTAGATTATTGTTCATTCACAGAGCCATCTTACATACAACATTTAAACCTGAATTGACATATTTAAATCACTACACATTCTTACCCCTATATCCTGACATTTATTTCTGAGTTTTTTGTATAAATTTTTCTCAGTTTTGAAACGCACACGTTTACTTGGAAATACAGATTTGAATTTGTTTAATATACGCCGTAATTGCCTTATCTCACAACTCATTAAC
This sequence comes from Magicicada septendecula, assembly GCA_034769895.1. NCBI lineage: Eukaryota > Metazoa > Arthropoda > Insecta > Hemiptera > Cicadidae > Magicicada > Magicicada septendecula. Next base: position 104,023,394 of record CM068376.1, read on the forward strand.
TGAACCTTGGGGGTCGGTGAGTTACTCGTTATCTTATCTTTCGAGCGTCCCAGTCTGATAACGTGAGGTCGACAATCAACTTCAGCTGGCAATAATTCTTTCTGATACTCCAATGCAGCATGCAGTTTATTCAATCTATCAACTTCCCAAATAATATTATGTCTGAGTTTTCTAACTCCAAGGACGGTCGCATCTATTTCCTTACCCTGTTCGTATGTTGCTTTAATTGCCTGTTTTTCAATTACCTGCGACTCACACGTTGCTGATTTTATCCTTGTGTGACTTACCTGCAGAATCGGCATTTGTACAAAGTGGTTTTTACACCTCTTTCGTAACTGCTCGTCCAACAGCGATATTTCTGTGCCGCTGTCGACCAACATCTCGTCAACATAACCACTGATTTTTGCTTCGACAATAAGGTCGGTGCAATTTTCACTACTAATATTTTCTTCATGTTTATTACTATTATCATTATTACACATTAAATTATCCCTAATTTCGGCAGGATATAGGCCATACATAACAGTTTCATTCTTATAACTAACATTTTTCATACTTGATTGATTGAACTGCTTTTCAACTAAATCATTTCCAGTAACTGTTGCTAATAAGTTGGTATTAAATTGCTGAGTGGTAATTTTATGTTGTTGTGATTGCGGCTGATTTTGTGGTGTTTGAACATGAAACTGATTACGCGGCGGTTCATTATTATTTACCATAATTATTGTCACCTTATTGTCACCAGTATCATTCACCTCTCCGTCCTCCGTAAACACCTCAGTACCTGATATAGATTCATCTATTACCTCATCATCAGGCCATGTGTCATAAATACCTGCACCGTTAGTATCCATACTAGTTCCAGGCTCTATTACTGGTTCGGAATTTTTATGTGTTATGCATACACTGTCCGCACCCATGATAGCTTCAGATTCTATCATACGTTCACGGTTCTCGCATGCTATATCTGTTACACTATAAACTATCACCTCATCACAGCACTTACCTGAAGTATGTTCCAGACTAATAGTGTTGTTACTACTAATTTCATTTCTGTTATCTTCACTACAATCTGATGCAGAATCTAAATACTCGACTTTACCGAGATATGAACTATTAGGCCCTAATAAGGTTGTTTCTGTATAATCATTTTCAATTTCATTTACTACGCTACTGTTCTCCGTTACTCCTCCAGATGTAACATCTTGGTTAACTTCCATACTACTTTCTTTGAGAGTATGTTCCACAAGGACATTTGGTACTTCAAAATTATCACAAGGTGCAATATTCTCAACAGATAAATCTACTTCAATATCAGCTGACATTTTCTGTAGTTTCGCCATCCTCTCCTCTCTATCAGCTTCCATTTCTTCCCAAAATTTCTGCATATTGGCGTCATGTTCTGCTTGACGGGCTTTATTTTCCTCTGAAATTTTCTGTATACTCACTTCCATCTTTTCTTCCATGGTTTTCATCTTCGCTAATATGGCCGCTAAAGCCTTCTCTATCCCTTTTGACTCCGCCATAGTGACCAAATTTCCGTTTAAAATTTAGTAAATTTAAATTTATTGATTTATACGCAAAGCAAGTTATTATTATCACAACAAGATTAGAACATATGGTAACCAGTTTATATGGACACAGAAAAAGCAGTTCAAAATATCAACATGTAAATACCTTATCTAACATACAACAACTAATAATCTACCTCCAATATACTGATAAAATCTGTTCATATATGATATACAAGAGAATATGCACACTTGAAAAATTATATCCTCAGCTTTTCATATGCACAATACACATACAATTATTATGCTAATTATATTTATACGTCGGATTTTTCCAACAAATTTTATATTCATAGACAAATATGTAATAGCGTAAATTTACCGCTATTTAACGAGCCCTACGTTGCTAAGCGCCAAAATATCTCTATGCGACAACACAAATTACTAAACTATTGGCGCATAGGATATGATAGTATGTGTATTTCAAATTACAAGTCTATATTGGAGGGTTTAAGATTATTTATTGTACAAACACAAGTTATAGTTTATATGGTATATTTGAAATGTACAGAATGTAATGTTTGATATAGAGTCTTTCTTTTAAAATGTTAAATAATCTTCATACGCAAGACGTGATACGTTACATAAGAAGACTCCCACGATGATGTTGTTGAAGAGAAGGGCCGGTCTTTGCGGTATAGATGGTTCGTCAGGTGTGGCTTACAAATGACAGACGTTTCACCAGAAACGTTTACAGCTGGGCTGGCGTCCTGTAACAGCTGGGCTGGTCCTATAACAGCTGGGCTGGTGTCCTATAACAGCTGGGCTGGTGTCCTATAACAGCTGGGCTGATGTCCTATATCAGCTGGGCTGATGTCCTGTAACAGCTGGGCTGATGTCCTGCAACAGCTGGGTTGATGTCCTGCAATACCCACGATGAATCCGACACTTCGCACACACAACGGTACTACGGATTTTATTACTCGCAAAACTTATATAGAGTTTAAGACCAAGTAATATCTCAGGTGACAGTGAGTTTAATCAATAACGGTATATTGAGCTTATACCTCTCCGGCTTCTTCAAGTGTTCTCGCGAATACCAAGGTCTACCGCGATCAGCAGACCACCCTATGAGGAAATCTTGCACTAGCACGGAAACGTCTTGATGGAACTATTGCGTAACAATTAATGATACTGTCACTGCGGAAAATCTCGCACAGTGATACAGTTACACTCACTTCTTACACACGTAATACTACAATATTAATATCGTGTGTAAAGATATAAAATCAATTGTTATGCGTCACACGCGTTACTATCCCGAAAAGTCTTAACAGATCCTTGCAAGCGGTAGAGTCTTGTACAAGGATTGTATGTACCGTTCGCGGTAGCAGCAGTGAAGAACTGCTTGTAATTTTTCGCACAATGCATTAAAACACTGATGTGTGCAAATGTACTACACACACAGTTCTGAGTCTTCCCGTTTCACTAACGACGAATAGTTTTTACAACACCTTGCAAGCGGTAGAATCTTGTACAAGGAGTGCACGTTCCGTTCGCGATAGATGGCGTAGCAGAACTGCCTGTGTAACGACAGGCTTAAGAAATTTTCAACCACCAGTCCACATTCTATTGGTGGATGGAAGTCACATGGTTAGTATAAATGACCATGCACTTTTCATGCAGTAGAGTGCATTTACTTTGTAACAGCATGCATAGCGGTAATCAGACTACTCGTATCTCATGCATGACTGCCTACATACTAATAATATACATGAACGTAAACAATAGTCCGACAGGTATAGGGATTGTAGCGATACACATGTCTCAGTTCAGCTAATGTCAAAACAACGATAATACTTCACGCACCGCCCGGGAAACGTTTCCCACTCGCGCACGCGCGCACATTTCCACTAACACAGTACATGAATAACCATAAATAATAATGCACAGTTTTTTTAAACTAAACCCTTAACCTTACTAAATACAATTGATAACAACCAAACTTAACCATCTACCAATATAATATGAATGTCCATTGTCTGTGTAATATATGAACTTGCCCCGCCTCTCATGATCCTGTGATTCGTTGCAATACACATAATATAAATCTATGCATACGTGCACATTCTTGTAAAATGAATTGCCATACAGTTTAAAATGTCAGTATAATAAAAATAATATGTATACTGGTAGTTATTTTATAAAAATTAATGTTTGTGTTTGTGTATGTAAGACTTACATATTTTTTCAATAGCACTAGGGATAAACATTTTATAATGTTGTGCAAAGTTCTGCAGTGGTGTTTAAAGATTTTTCTGTAATTAAGAATGTCATTCAACTGATCTGCTTGTTCATAAACAGACTGAGGACATCGCATCAATTATTCACAATACAGGAGTTACACAAGCATGATAAGTACAGTAATTGTTCGAAGATCTAAAAATTCTGTTTGTAAGAAGTCAGAACATTGCTTCCTGAAAACAATCCTCAAAAATAATTTTGTATAATTTCTATTGGAATAATGAAAGTCAGAAGAATTTACTGATTCATGAATCATATTCCCTGTATTATTACATGAGACATAATGTGTTACCAATAGGGCCTACAACTGGTGAAGATTCCACAGTTGGGTGCTACTGAAAACTGTGTCTTATACATTGTATTTTTCATAAAAATGAAGTGTATGGAGAAAAAAAATTTGCAATGAACTGCACTCAGAGTAGTTGTATCAGTTACTCAATTTACAACTAAAATAAGAAGCTCAAACATCTGAAGATCATAGATATCTCTTGCTTGTCTGGACACATACATTCAATTAACATTATCAACATTTTTTCATCTATTAACTGAATGTGTGGAACAAGGAATTCACTCCTAATACCATCTCATTATGGTACAGGCAAAACAATGGGGGGCCTACAAGCTTCCATTCACAAGTAGAGTTTGCTGAAGACCAACTTATCAGCAATCTGATGCACATTTAGGTAGATATTCAAGAAGTTATTGCACAATATGAAATATGCTGCAACATAAAAATGAAAAATTAACTTAGACACACTAAAGCTGTAGTTTTGGGTAAACTGAAGTCAGAAGTGATTCTCTGGTTTATACTGTTAACAATTTAGTTTAGAACATATGGAGAAGTTAATATTTTGTTAATACTATACTTCATAAAAATATTATGTTCTATTCATTATGTGTACATTCTAATTCATCCTGTGAATATTAATGCATTTTTAGCATTGTCTGAATCAGTTATAAATATTCTGCAATATGGTTAAAATATCTGAGTTTTTTTGTGTGTTCCGAGTCATGAATATAATAGTTGTATATGTTTAAAATATTTGCTGTTTAGTATAAGCACAAACATAAAATCAAGTATAAGTCCAACATCAAGTGAAAACAGTCACTGCATAATTGAATTCAACAACTGAAATAGCATGTGTTACTGCGCCATGGCTTTGCGGTATCCAGTATGAGTGTAAAATTAATGTAAAAATGGATATACAAAAAAAAACTTCATCCAACTGTCCAGATTCCGATATTAGGCCTACCTGGCTCTAATTTGGGGAAATATCGGCATTAGTAATAACAAATGCTTTGCCCAATATTTATCCATTTCTAATTTGTTTACTCCTGGCATCAGCAATGAACATGCCAAAAAGCAATAACATTCCACAGGCTCTATGTCTTCCCATTGAGACAAACGGGATGATACTGTTGTCATTTTTGCAGTAACAAACTTGTAATTGTTTTTTATTTCTGTGCAAATGACAGAAATAAATTGTAAGGGGGAAAAATATTTTAAAAAAATTTAATTGAGTTGCCCTGTTTTCAAAACTAATTTGTAGCCCGCCAACTGATTTATCAAAAGGATGACATTTTGTCCCAGGACTGTTGGCTGACCAATCATATTTTCTTTTTTGCTTCTGAAAAGACTTCTTATCTCTTCATCATCTTCTTCTCCTTTGATGCCCCATTTTATGTTGAGGCTGGACGTGGTGTTGAAATATTATGAAAAGTCCCAGGAGCATCCGTATCTTCATCAGAGAAAATGTTGTCTTCCTTTTCACTACTCTTCATCAATAATTCCATAACCTCCTTCTTGGATAAATAATTCCTTGCCATTATAAAAGCTATACTCACACCAACTGTTTGCTAAAGAGAAGCACAAACAACACTGAATAGATGTTTGACAGAGAGAAAGTAATGATTCGGAGCAGGCAAAGTTGAGAACAATAGCTGTGATAGGAAATTTGAAACAAAGATGCATATACACTCGAAGCAAAAGGTGTATAGGAAGGCCAACAGATGGCAGTAACGGCAAACATAAATATATGCCGAGAGCCACAAGTTAAAAACTCCTCAAGCATACATTTATGACCAGAGCACGACTCTGTGAAAGGGTTAATTACAAGTCCAAATTAAAATCTAATTATGTTTCTCTGTTTATAATGCAGCATAAATGTTAAATATGCAATAAAAAATAAAATATTTAAAAAAATATCTTTTCAAGATAATGTGTAAGGCAAGTGGTTAAGCTGAACATACTCTGTATATGTGTTGACATGCTGTTCATTCAAGGAGTTAAGGGGAGACTAAAAGCAGTGGAAGAAGACATTGTGAAGCAGTCAATATGGTACACAAGTTGATCTAAATGTGCCATAGTTGAGTTTGACTATGTAACATAAAATTTACGTACCCTAAAATAACGAATATAACAATTATTTTGAACCAGAACTTTTATGTCTTACTTATAACAGTTAAGACATTTTTCTAATGATAATATAAAATTATCTGATTTGCACACAAGATAGCTTTAGTTTTTGTGTTTACATGATAGCTAACAAAATTGTTCTTAATCATTCCATGTGAAATCTGGTGTGCCGATGCAATTCTAAAAATTTAAATTGCCTGGTCATATTTTGTGCCGACACGGCTGGCTAAATTTCAGACTCTGTGTTGTTGGGAGACAAGAGCGGCTTTCACCCATATTTGGCGACGTAATCGGGCTGGCTGTGGCCCTGCTGGTCAACGCTAGTGGTGATGCAATAAGGTAGGCAGTTTTACCTTGCATTTACTCCTCTCAGCTGACACGGTTCGACAATTTGTAACAAGTTTTTCTGGACCGTCCTGAGTTCATGGAACGTGTGATCAGGTCTCATTTTCCTTCCATCCGCTGACATGGTGAGTTGGTCCGACGGCTTGGAAACAGACTTCTATCATGTGCGAGTAAAAAGGAAAGGTCTCAGGTGAGGTTATTATACAGTGTTTTATTAGAGTGTTCAATGTTTAATTATTCTGAATATGTGTGTTATGTCGTGTGTGTGTAATCTAAACATATAAAGCCCTCTTTTTTGTAACAATCTAATGTAGATTAAAATTATACGGGACTTCTGGTCTGGCACCACGTGGCTGACTACTTTGCACTCACTGATTTACGAAAGTCGAAAAAATCAATGTAAGCTAAAAGTGATGTTAACGTCAATGTGGGTAACAATATTATGTGAGGAATTAAAATTAAATTAAACTGTTTCGGTTTGCATTGAGTGTACTATATATGTGGGTATAGATGTTCAATACGAAGTTTATTTTATGGGTGTGAAAATATATGACTTAATGGAACAAATGCATGAATAATATATGGGAACATATCGTACAAATGATGAAATTAAATTTAACTCAAGATGTGTAATTTTTGTGTAATAAGATGACTAAAACAGCCATAAGCCTTATGCACTAAACAACCAGAATTAATTCATGCAATGTTTAAGCATTAATAATAACAAAAAGTAGAGTGCCTAAAATTAGGACAGTGTGGTGTTGGTGTTCTGAGACCAAAAGGAGTTGGTTTGACTGTATTTTACATCTGTGATCAAGTGAAACAATGTTGCAGGGTCCCTGCCCCAGTTGGGAAAAAGGTTCGTGGATGGCGACTACAACACCTGTCACCTCTGCAGAGCTATGCTAACATGCTCCCCCAACGCCGTCGGATCCAACCCAGGAACACCAAGGAATGCCCAGGAATACACATCTATGCTCAACCACTACCATGAGCGAGAACTTCATGTGAAGAAGTGAGTAGACTCCTCTACTGACCAGGGCCACACCAGCATCCATCACATATATCACAGGACTGAGTAAATTTTGCAAACGCAGGCGGGAGAATTCCAGTTTATAAATTTCACACAACAACACTATAATGAGTTAAGGAAGAAACGGACATATATATATATATATATATAAACAGTTTTTTTTAATATTGCTAGTGAGCAACATGCAGCCAAACCTGTCCTGTGTATACATATTTGCTACTTTATTATTAACTGTTAAAAGAACATCCATTTAGCATATTATTTGACTACTTCTCATTATTGATAGTATTAGTAGTGCTGATTAATGAACACTGATAATATGAACCTATTTTATATATGTATGTACTTCTATTTGTCTATGAAATTAATTATGGGAACTGTTATTGTAAACATTACACAATTCAATTGTCTGTTTACTGATGAAACACTAATAAAAAATAAAGTTGTTATCGTTGAATAAGCGTTTGATTGCAAGCCCTGTCAAATTGGGCTCCAGCATCATTTTTTCTTCCGTCTAGGTCAAACGCCTAGTTTTAAAATTTAATGTAACAGCTGAAGCCGTTACACTGGTAGATCTGAATAAGTTGCATATATGATCATTTAATTTTTGCCAATTTGTTTCCCTATAAATGGAAAGCATAACAAACCCAAGTGTACAAAATTGTATCTTATTTCCTTATTTAATGGTTGCAGCTTTCTATCATTTCCCTGACTCTGACATTGAACTGTGAGTCATAGCAAGATCACTTTTTATAGAAACAAACATCTCTTGAATTAAAAGAGATGAAAAATTTAATTCAAAAAAGAGTTTACATGATGGTAATTGCTATTTTTTGTTTTATATAAATTTTCAATATAAAGTCTGAAGTTAGTGTATGAATTTGTGAAAAATGTAAATTTTAGATTTGACTGTAGTATAAATCTAAGACCTTGAACCCTTACCATAAATTACCTACGTTGAGACTGAAGTCAAAATGTCTAACGTATGTATGTTAAATATGCCCAAGAGTTATCATCTTGTAATTTTTCTGTCTATTGTAATTAAATAACTACTATAGCTAGATTAAAAAGAAGTCCAATTTCAGGACATTATATGGGGTGGGGAGCTGTAAAATAACTGAAACTTAAAATCATAAAAGCATAATCTAAAATCAGTTGAAAAGACTAACTGTAAATATTCTGTGTTGAGCTTATGAAGGATTAACATATTAATTATTAATTGTTATGCAGTAATAATTAATACAGTAGAACTCCATTTAACTGAACTCCAGTTATCCGAATCACCAATTAGCCGAATCGTTATCAGGAAATATAAAACAATGCAATTTCTAAAAAAAAATTTATTCAAATTACAATTGCCCTACTAACAAAAAAACATCGTAAGCAAATGAAATACATATAAGATTGTATTAGCTATGCATCATAGTTTACGTACTGATCAGTACAATGTTTCCTAGCCTACTGCTTGCCAAAATTATAATTATGTGGGAATAATTATTTTTAATTTTTGACGTGATAACGTCTTATAAATTGATGAACACCGGCTGCACGCACGAAAAAGTGTCACGTTCCGTCTGAGCCTGAGTATTTTTACAACTATGTTGCTGTGTGATCATGTTACCAGTGTAAAAGCCGCAAGTTCGATTACCTATTTCCAAACTTGATTGGAACTCTTGTAGGCAGTCTTTATATACATAGTTCAAAACTAAATCTGATCTTATCTAATTTAATAATCTATAAATATCCGTTCACTTTATTTTAAATGATATAATTGCTCTATAAATTAGTTTCGATGTGTTTATAAGTGTCTACATGCGAACATGCATGTACAGGCAATAGGAAACTTTTACAAACTCTTAAGTTGGTGTTTTTATATAACTTAATATTTAGTTACACGTTTTAATTTTAATTTAAGTTATGTTAACATGATAATGTTTTTAGGCTGGGGATCATTCCACAAAAATCGTCATCGAAAAACGTGACGCTTCCACACTTTCGATTCCCCACAGTCTAGAAATCTGATATGTAAACGCAACAAGACAGAAATAATCGCTGCTGACATTGAGTTTAACAAACGCTTTAGTGAGAATAAATTTGGTTTAACATGGTCTGTTTGTGATCGTCTGTGGTTTGGAAATGATTTACGTAATCCACCAAACGTAATCCACATTATACGTTTCAAAAGCCTAAAAACGTCATCATTCTTCGATGTTTCGGTTTCGTCGAAATTCTTTGAATGCTTAGGTGCATAAATAGAGAGAGAGAGAGAGAGAGAGAGGCGTACAGGCGTCTTATAAATTGATGAACACCGGCTGCACGTCACGAAAAAGTGTCACGTTCCGTCTGAGCCTGAGCGTGCACCTTTTCATCAATGTTTCTTTATGACGTTATCACGTAAAACTATCGTCCGTAAACCGACTTTACAGACAACCAATTGATTTTTTTGTAGTAAAAGTGAACATTTTGCAAAACACATGTGACCTGGTTTTTATTAAGATATTGTATTCATGTAATAAAAATAAACAAAAGTGATTTTTGAGTAATTTCACATTTTTTTCATAACATAAATTTTTCTTATGTTTGTTTCAATTATCCTAATTTCTGCCCCGAATTATGACTGGGACTCATTAGTCTGGATAAATGCAGTTCTACTGTACTTAAAAACGTATTGTTAATTATTAAGAATGAATGTTATAATTCAGGAAGGAATGTTGCAACAGAAGTTAATAATATTCTGTTCTATAAATTCCATATTTTGTATGTTTTCGATCTACAATTATTGCTGTTATTTATCTGTAATGTGAATCTCCAAATATAAATGCTGTTCATGTAACACAATTTCTGTTTGCTGAACAAGAGGATAAGAATTGTACTAGAGAATCTGATAGTGATAGAAATAAGAAAATTTCCAATGCACAGAAAGTATTTTGTATCTCATGTTTATAATTTTGTTATATTCCTTGAATATTTAAAATCTGTGTTATGATGGTCTGGAAGGTCCCAATACCTACTGTAGAAGCCCAGAAAATCAAAACAAAAAAAAGACCATGGTGAGAACTGCTTCATCGTCCCTGTTAAAACAACCTGAAATACAACATTATCTTTCCTTAAAGAAATTTACCCATGCCCATTAGACAGACCCATTAAGTAACGATTAAGTTAAGGAAAGGTAACTTCCAAAATAACTCATATACATTGTGCATGTGTGATTGAGTGAGTTTGTGAGAGAGAGAGAGAGAGAGAGAGAGAGAGAGAGAGAGAGAGAGAGAGAGAGAGAGAGAGAGAGAGAGAGAGAGAGAGAGAGAGAGAGAGAGAGAGTGTGTGTGTGTGAACAGTCAATACCAGCGATATTTATGCAAATGTTGGGGTGTTAAAATTTTGAGAAACCTGAAGTCCCTTCAGGGTATTAAATTAAATGGAATTTTATCCCAAATATGAATTTTGCTTCATTTTATAAATTTAAAAATTTTGTGCATTGGGAGCCAAAAAATGGGTGAAAATTTTAATCAAATTAAAAGAAAGTTTAACCTTTAAAATTTTGGAAAAGTCAAACATTTTTTTACTGTTGGGATCACAAGTTTGGAAAGTTGTAACAATCCACTCAGTTGTCAGACTAAAGGGAATTTTAACACAGATCTAATTTTAAAAAATTTGTAGAATTTATTGTATGACTTCTAAATTAAAATTGTGACTTTAGTAAACAAAAATAGGGTAAACAGAATTGTTGTAATTTTTATGATAAATGAAAAATTATTTAATATCTAAATTTACCCAACAATAAACGTACTCTACAAAAAATGATAATCAAGTTCTGCAGCACAGTGACCATTCTAGTATAACCCTTCTTGTGATTGAGAAGTCTGCTTGGAGTAATGTTCTGCACATATTTTTCAGTGCACAAGGATCTGTGGACATGAATTGCTCAATAACCATATTGAAAAAATAGCCCACAAATTCAAAAAAGCAGGATGCAGAATCTCATACAAAACTATAAACAAAACAGAATGCACACTATCAAAACACACACACAAAACACAAAACAAATTTGATCTACCTGCTGTTTACAAACTAAATTGCTCAGATTGCAACAAATTCTATGTAGGCCAGACAGGACGTAGCTTCAAACAAAGATACACTGAACACACAAAGGCACTACACTCCACTACCGAATCCACCTTTGCAAACCACCTCATTGAAGCAAACCACACATACAAAAACATCGACATTAACATGGATATTCTACACGTACACATAAAAGGCTGAAAATTAGACACTCTTGAATAAGTGAAATATACAAACACAGAAAAACACATAAAAATTACATCCTAATCAGACACAATTCAAATCACACGCATTATTCAAACATATAACAACCCACACACACAACATCGATCCTTCATAAGTAGATACCGTCACCAAGAACAAGACGGACAGCGCTCCCAGTTGCAGCTTCTGACAAAGCTTATAATGAGCAAAAACTGGATCAGGCTATAAGGTAAAACTTTTATGTTTTTACCCATAAAAAACTTTGTTTTGAGTTGGTAGTGATTTAATTATATTTAATTAATCAATGGACATGCCATGGACAATGAAATACAAGAACTTTTTTTTTTCAGTTAAAACATGAAATTATTTCAAAAATAGTGTTTGCTTCCATTGAAATCATTTTAAACTTCTACAGATCTAATCTGTTTGTCACATTTTTATGTTGCAGGTGTGCAATTAAATGTTTTGAAAACATTATGCATAATGATAGGAAGGAAATCTTTAAAAAAATGAACAGTTTTGATTCCAAAGATATACAAGATGTTTACCTGACAGGATTAATAACAGCATTACCAGTTAAAAGAAGAAGACCTTGTAAGGATATTTACTGATATAAATAAAACACCAACATTTAATTATTTTGTAATAGTAGTTGAGAAACATATTTGGGTATGTAGAAATTCATGGTATTACTGTTATGTGGGTTCGTAGACTAAAAAACTTAGCTAGCTGATGTAACTCCACGACATCGTCAAGTTAAAAATGATTGCCAAAGAAAGTCCCCCCTGAATGGTTTATGAAAATAAGGGATCAAATTGAGTTATTTCCTGTTAACGATAGTCATTATTATGAAAAAAATAACTGAGAAAAGAAACTTAAGTGCTAACCTAAATATAATAATTATGTATAAACTATTTTAAGAAAAATATCCAAATTCTCCTATTAAATACAGTTTCTACAGTAAATATTACAAAAACCATTTTAATTATCTATTTGGAAGACCACAGATTGACACATGTGAGAAATGTGAAGAACTAATAGTAAAGATATGGAGTCTTGAATAAATGATACCGCAGAGCGAGTTGCAGTGAATTAATATGAATTAATGAATTATGAATTAATTATACATAAAAGGCGAGCTAAGAAGTTTTATGCAACAGTTAAAAGTATCCAAGAAAAAGCAAATTTGACAAAACCTTTCTGCGTATTTCATTTGATTATACTTCAAACTTATCTCTTCCAGTTATTCCAGTACAGGAGCTATTTTATTACAACCAATTTACTGTTAATACATTTGGAATTCATAATTTTCATGATGATTCATCAATGTTTTATTTATATCATCAAGATATTACTGGGAAGGGCAGTAATGAATTGTGTTCATTTATATGGGACTATATTAAAAATTATGTAGATAATTGTGTTCAATATCTTTATATGTTTCCGGATGGAGCATGTGGGAAAAGAAAAACAATGCCATGGTTAGATTCTGTTCAGCTCTTTGAGAAACAGGTAGATTTAAAACTGTGACTCATTACTATCCATTCGAATTACACTCTTTGATACCATGTGACCGTGACTTTGCATGTGCTAAGAGATTAATCTGCCGCACTAATAGAATTTATTCATTCAAACATTATTGTGAATTATTAATTTCTTCAGCAACAAACAGGCAGTTTATGGTAACAAGGGTTTCATCAGAAATGATTTTTAATTTTAAAGATTGGTGGCCCCAGCATTATAAGAACATGCAATTTCCATTGAGACACAACTAGAAATGTACCAAGAAACGGAAAGGTCAGTTTTTCAGTGACAAACTTCAAAGAATTTTGCTATTCAGCGGAACACTGTATTGGTGCGGTGGAGGTATAGTTACAGACAAAACATAACGTCCTCAGTTCCTGGAAGCGAGCGAGCTGTCACTCACACCTCACAGAGTAGAGTGGGTCGAGGACGTCATGATTTTTCTGCAAGTACGTCCCTTTATTAACGGTGTATTGAAACATACATTCTTTTTAAGAAGCATGCCTTAAGGAACTATACCAGAGAAACCAGCATATCCTGATGAAAAAGTATCAAATTACAAGAAAATAAATGGAGACTTGAATAAAATGTTGCATTATACCCCTGATGTGTTTAAATCATTTTATCGAAATATCTTATGTTTGGCAACTTATGAAAGAAAAAAATAACATAAAATTAAAACTCTGTATTTTAATTTTTTAAATTCAAGATGTCATTTTCATTCTTTGTTCTATAAAAAAATCATTGCTTTGAACTTAATAGAACAAAATCATAATATTATTATTAGTATTGTAAATAGTTATTATGGAAATGTAAGCAAACATTGTAAGAAAATATGATTTAATTAGTATTAATTATTGTTTTTTTTTTTAATAAAGATTAATTGAGTTAAAAATGAGTTTGATTGTTTGAAAAAATAAATGTTTTTACCTTCAGTCATGTCGTTTTTATTATGTATTTAAGAAACAACCTAAGTCCAACTTAAATTTTCAGCAAAAACTAAAAGCGTTGTAGGCCAATTTTTTCATAATTATATTATCCACTGAAATCAAATCCATATTATTTATAAAAACATTTTTAGAAAATATAACAAAATATTTAGGTTGTAGAAAAGGTTGTAGGTTTTTTTGTTGTTTTCCGAAAATTAGTGTTTTGGTACTAAGGTTATTTCTTAAATAACTGATTAATAAAGATATTTTCCTGTGAACATACTTCCTCTTTCTGAACCACAAACCTTTCTGAAAACACCTACCTCTTTCTGAAACAATTTCTTACTTAAAAAAAATATCCCTTTGATAGCTGCTGAAATCCCAGATAAACAAAAAATAAAAATAATTTGAGCAAATTGATAGGCTTTTCTCCTACAGAATTAAAATATTTGAAATTTTCCATCCATATCTGTGACAACTCTTTATCTTTAAAATTTTTAGTTTCACTAATGATGTATATGTAAAAATTTATTAACTTATTTATGTAGTTATTCATTAACTTTAGAAACATCATGAAATAGTCATCAATATTGCACTATCCTTATGCAGTTGATACTACAGCTGTTGATAAATGCAGCTGAACTTACATCATTTAGCAGTATTTTGTTATCCAATAAGCCAACTTATTTAAATTTAGTTACATCATTAAATGTATTTTCTTGACAAGTCTTTTTAAATAATATATATTTCTAGAATATTTGCTTTCCCTTTATGATGCACTGAAAACTACGATCGCAAATAGAATACCTAAGTTTATCTGTAACACTAATCTGCACAAAAAATTTTTACCAGATTTATCTGCTCAATAATCTGCACCAATAGTATTCTTTTAAACAACGACTGAATGCACATTTTTGTTTTGGTATTAATAATAAAAAATAATTAACTGAAATTAAAATTGACACATTTTTAACCAACACAAATGAAATAACACAAATACCATAAGCCAAGATTCAAGGTGCTAACATATCCAAAACAGCACTACTTCGTTAGACATACATACATTCTATCGATATCAAAATAATGTATCAGTTATAATGATTATGATTTTATCATGTGTATGTAGGTTTATTCAAGTTAAAACAAATAACGTTGAAAACTCGATTAGGTCTAATTAGGAATTGAAGTTAAATGTGCCAGAAACAAGGACAAAATCACGTGTTGACAAAATTGTGCCTGCATGGGCAGTCATGGCCTCAAAACAAGCACAGTCCAGGGCAAACAAGGACATATTGTAGCCCCAGTTACAGGGTTCAGCAGACGACTGGTTTTCGTCATACCTCTTAAACAGAGAACAATGTGTGAGGATTGAAAATGTTCCCCATTTACAGTGGGGAACCAGAAGTAAGAAAGAGTGTATCCCAAGGTTCAGTTCTTGGGCTAGTTTCAATTTATTATTTATTACCTTTGCTTTGGTAACTTCAATGAGACACTCACTGCTTTTTCGTATGTCTCAAAATACCTAAATGCTATGCATACAACTGTGGAACCAAATCTAAAAACTTAAAATTTTTATTGCTAGAAAATAAAACGTTTCTACATGTTCAAAAAACAAAATATGTATAATTTGATTTAAAAGAACAGAGGTCTTTACCAGTTCCTGTAAAATTTCATACTCACCAATGTAATATAGTATCAGATTGTGGTTGTGCCAGTTAGAACAAGTGGATACATATAAATATGTAGGCATTACAGTTCAAATCACATGGAAAACTCACACATATAATATAATATGAAAATTAAGAGCCTTTTGAGAAAATGTATTTCTTAAAAACCATGCATCCACAGAGGGTTGCTGCCAATGTGTATTTCGCTTCAGTTCATTCAAATTAGCATATGTAATTGGTTGTTGGGGCAAAACATGCATACCGTACCATAATTGAATCCTCTATTAACCTTAGAAAAACGTTATATTAAAATTTGGCTAGGAAAAAATGTAAGGCATAATTCATTTCCGTTGTTTTCAAAAATTAATTATTTACCTTTAAGACATTTTTATGTATATATAATACTTAAAATAAATTTTTATAGACATGGTGATTATGAAAAAATGAACGTTGAACAATTAAAGTGTAAAAAATAAAACTCTTGATACACATAGTTAATAAGGAAATATACGTACTGGTATAATAAGTTTATTTGTGTTTTGTATTCTAGATTCTATAATTGTTTCCCTTTTGATATAAAAAAATGTTTTATATAAAACAGTGTTTTTGAACATTTGAAATCATGGTTAATAATTAAAAAGACTGTTGAATACTTTTATCATCCTGCATACTGTTAAAAAAATAATTTAATGACACTGATATGCTATCATGAACAAAAGGAACTTTCTTGTTTTTCATTTTATTTACAGTATGTATGCCAAGGTTTAGGTTTAATTGTTATAGAAGTAGCCGTGATTTGTTTGTAAATGTAAGTTGTCATAACTGCAAAATATTGTGTTAATCATATCACATTGCTAATAATATATAATAAACATAATTTTTTATGTAAACTAAGATTAAAAAGGATTACTTCATCTGGGATTAATTTTGAAATATTAAGGATCTATTTTCTAGTATACTTCAGTATTTAGTGTAGTTTGTATAAGGTTTCAGTGACTTCACAATGAGTATATGTAAAAATTGGTGGTGATAACAGCTAACTGTGCTTACAAAAAATATAATAATGACCTTAAGAAACCTTAACTTGTCACTGCTCACAGTCTGTGATGAGCAGGTCTGTGATGAGCAGGCGTTTGCAGTGGTTTGAAGGTAATTAATATTGTAAGCTTTAATAACAGGAATAAAGATATTAATATTGTACAAAAAACTTTTTTTATTTATATGTTAAAATAGTTGTTATTGTAAATTTAATTAATTAATTGTAAGTTCCAACTAGTAATTGAAATATTCACAGTGACCATGAATATTAGTGACTGAATAAAATAGCACAACTAGCAGAAACATTACTGAGTTTGGCAAATGGTCAGTGTTTTACTGTCCTGACCAGTGTCTAGGTGATTTTTATGACCAAGGCTGGTGACTAGTCAGTAAAAGATGAACTGAACTGTCGGGGCTGCCAATTGTAGCCAGTTCATAAAAATTTTGCTGTTTAAGAGGAAACTAGTATTTTCTCTGTGAGGATGCACGTTCTAGTGGTCAGCCATGGTTAGTCTAATTCTTCAGCTCCTGGTCTCTTGAAGGAAATTTAGTGTACCCTGTTAGTGACCCAATGATGCATCTTTCCTTCAAAAGGATTGTTAGCATCTTGAAGAATGTGTTGTTTCTTGAACACAGCATTTTTAATGCTTGAAAACTTTGTTTCAGAGGACATGTCAGTGAGTTGTCAAGAATTCCTTAAATTAATTGAAGGAAATTAAGAGGTAGGCCTACTTAAACCTGTTATGCCAGCATCAAGTACAAAATTTTAAAAAGTTAAAATTATAACCACGTTCTTAACTTTTTACTGTTTGTGTCGCATATGTGTGCAATTCTGTTTTTTGTGTTAATAGAGTTGAGTGTTTTTTAAGTATGTCGTTATAGACAGAGAAATTTTAATTTTTAAATTATAAAACTATTTAAAAACCCATCAGGTAACTAGACACAAAAAATGTATTCTTGATGTAACATTTGTTCAGTTGGGCACCGACTAGGAAGATCAAAAGAAAAAAGTGATGATGTTTTGAAAATAAGATTGTATGGATGGTGAAAGTTTGTACTAGGATAGGGCATACAAGATAAGCTGGGAGTCAGTAGTGCCGTGGATGACTTCAGAGACTACTGGCAGAGATGTTAAGCAAATGCGGGAAAAGTGGCAGCAGGATGTATTCCACATTTGGCCCTGTGATATAAGTATAAGCCTGGAGGAAAAAGAAATGTTAGAAGATGCAGGAAGAGATAGGAGATGGGTTTTGGAGTTAGAATGGGCATTGTGCATGAACACTGGACCCCATAAGAAGATGACCTACAGCACAATTTTTTATTGAGAATTGATTGTGACATGCTGTAGGAATTATACAAACTACCTCTAAGTAATAATACTGAAAATTTGTTGAAAGTAAATTAACTCACTTGTAATATAAAGTTGTCAACTGACAGTATTAATAATGCTGTTATCTAAAGCAAAATACCTAGGTGTGAAAGTAGTCTACAGTGACTACAGATTATTAATTAGGGACTGAGCTATCAACCGTTTTTGTAATGCTGTATTAAGGAGACCCGAGAAGCAAAAAAGTTTGTTTTTTTAAATTTTAGTTTTTAGCGCCAATTAAAAGCTGAGGTTCGTCTGAATGCACTGATGTGCAACACTTGTTATTTTTAACAAAAATTCGCATCAAAATGTGTTTTTGAAAAATATATTACACCTTCTCACAGCTGCCATCAATTTAAACTTCCATATTCAAACATGCATAACTTTTGAATCACTACACCAAATTTCATAATTCTTTTTTCAAAACTTACTACATTTCATGCACAAAGGTTGACAGCACTCAGCTGTTCAACTGGATTCAGCTGGCAATTGTAATAAAGTGTCTCCTTAGAAACACTCAAAACTCAACTTTCATATGTTTTCCGTTTTTTTCTGGATTACCGAAAGTATGATTTTTCAATACATAAGGAACATTTTCTCAGTAACCACTGAACCAATCATTGTGAAATTTTTACACAATATTTACAGTATGCGAATATATACATTGAGTTCTTTCTGTCATGGTAAATCCAAATTTACATATTACAAAAAATAGTTTTCATAAAAATTTATCAACTTTCAAAAGTTAAATGGGAAATTTTTTTTCATTTTTTGTGACAAATTTTTAACTAAAAATCAGATCTTGAAGGCAAGAAACACAATAACTGTTTGAAAATTTCAAACAGATTGGTTTAGTAGTTCTTTAGAAGATATTCTTTATGTTAACATGGTGGAAGATAGGGATTCCGTGTCCCCTTATCCAATAACTGCTTGTACCATAAATCCAAATTGCCACCATGGATGGCATCATTTGGAATAAATAACACGAAAATTACTAATAGAATATTGGAGAAACATAAGACCAAAATAAAGGTAATGGTAATGGGGGAGAAAATAATAAATATAGAGATTGGAGGAGTGAAGATAGAACAAGTCAAACAATTTAAATATCTAGGGGTTATAGTAGATAGTAATAGGAATCAAGAAGCCGCATTAAATGAAAGAATTGAAAAAGCAACAAAAGTATACTATGCATTAAACAATAGATTTATAAATAAGAAGGATATATCGAGAAAAACGAAAATCAGTGTGTATAAAACAGTATATAGACCGGTTTTAACATATGGCTGTGAGATGTGGGTCCTATCCAAAAGCCAAAAAGTAAAATCCAGACAGCAGAAATGAAATATCTTAAGAGAGTAGTAGGAGTAACACAGAAGAATAGAGTTAGGAATACACAAATAAGAGAGGATTTAGAAATGATATCGATTCTGGATTTTATTGAACAGAGACAACTATGCTGGTGGGGACACATGCAGAGAATGGATAGTGATAGAATGGTAAAACAGGTTCGGAGGCAACATCAGGTGGGAGAAAGAAGAGAGGAAGACCGCGACTGACTTGGGATGGAATGATGGGAAATATTTTGAGAGAAAGAAGATTGGGCTGGAGTGAAGCGAAGAAATTGTCAATGGATAGAGTAAGATGGAAACAATTTGTATATATAGTGTAGTTGACGTAACCCGGCACCAATATGGTATGAGGGTATTTTGAAAATAAATAAAAAAATATTGGAGAAACTTTCCTGCTTGGTGATTTTTCATTGGTAATTTAACTTTTGTAATTGCAAGTATTAACTGCAACAACAAATCTTTACTTTTATTTACTAAAAGTAACAATAATTCAATAATTATAAGTAAGTGTACATTTCACATGTAAGGTTTGTTGTCTAATAGTAGTTTCTGAACCTGGAGGACTATTATAGTCTGTCACAGCAATTAATGATATGAGGTTAGTTTAGATTACAATCTGAATTAGGCTATGTAATCAATATACAGTTTTATCATGCTATGTACAAACTATGGGAACATTATGCTATGTATTCTTGAAATAATTTTCATTTATGAACTAAATATACCGGTATATAATGATGTCAATTGTTTCACCTAATATATCTAATTATACAGACGGCTGTTGCTCAACGTAATTTGACATTACAAGCTGTTTAGTTATACAAACAAATGCTGTCATCTGATAGACTGAAGCAAGAGATACGCTGACCTTGATAATGTCTTGGTCATTATTTGAAATAAAATAGGATGTACTTAGGAATTATGATTTTGACATGTGAGACATTGATTAAATGTCTTTAAAAATTTACTTTAAATACAATTACAACTACACTATGTACACATCAGAATTTTTTATAAAACCTATAACTACACAAAAATTCTGTTTTTAAAATAAGAAACAGTTATTGAATTGAAATTATTTATGGAATGTTTATGAATGCTCCACAATGCGGAATGTTTCATTGTAAGTCATCTTATTTTATATGTATATAAAATTTAAATGAATCTACTTTTAATTTGTTTAAGTATATTTATTGATATAAATCAATAAATTTATGATGCCAATATACTTGATTGGTTTGAGGGAATGAAGATGAACTCAAGATGTATACAATTCTGTTTGTGTCCACACAAGAGCATCCTTGTATGTTTTGTGTGTGTGTGTGTGTGTGTGTGTGTGTGTGTGTGTGTGTGTGTGTGTGTGTGTGTGTGTGTGTGTGTGTGTGTGTGTGTGTGTGTGTGTGTGTGTGCATTCACAACACTGTGTACATGTTATATTCAGTTGTATCACAAAACTCAAAGTACTGCTTCTTCATGTCTATGTGACTGGATTCTCTTTTCTTAATCTCGTTATTCACCTTTCATTTGGAACATCTGGATTGCTTTTACAGTTGCCTTTCTTTCCGTTTCAACAGTTTCTTCAGAACCATGTAAATCAAGGTCTCTGCACAAGTACCAAGACTTATTATGTAAGAAAAACGCCCTCTCTTACACGACTGAAACTTTCTTCTGCAAATCTCCTCATCCATCTCTGGAATTGCACCCCTCCTGTACTTGTGGTATACTGAATACTGAAATAATATGTATTTATATAATACATGGATTTGAAAATTCTTTTATCTTAATATACACTGTATTATCAGTTTTGAAGGTTAGGTTAGGTCTAGCACAATAGTCTGTTGTGGTGTTTTACATGTCTGGTAGTCTTTATGTAGTAAGGGAGGTGTGGACAAACTTGCTGTATAGTCCCCAGTTTAAATGGTAATTCTGACCTTTTCTGGCATGAAGCAAGCAATTATTTGCCCTCCTGCATGGCCCAAAACAGCACATCTGGCATAGGATGAGGGCTTAGAATGAAATTGTAAAACAGAAGTCACCATCCCTACAACCATCATCATCATCTTCTTCATTTAATTTTATTGTCTTCTCATAATAGTATCATAATTTGAACATGGAATCTGTTGTAAATTTGTAGAGGCAATGAGCAAAATGATTAACAATTAAATCTAAATTTTCATCGATTTTCCAGTATTTCCCAACTGTACTGGTTTGTTTTTGAAGTATTTTATAGGAATGTGGTTACTGACTATACCTCTAAATATACAATTCGTTTGTAAGCAGTTCTCCTATCGACTAGAATGTGTGCAACCACTGTATTGTTTCCTTTCTGTGGGCCTATTATTAACTTGATCATAAGAAAATTTTCAACTTACAAAGTTTAAACACACACACAGACACACACACATACATTTTGTGTTGTAGTCGAAACGGAGATGCCTCTTCTCTTGTTTTTCTTCCAACCGTTTTCTTTTTATAATATGCCGTGAAATTTATCCACCAACTGGTGGATAAGTTCTAAGTGGAATTTAGCAAGGGCCATTTTTTTTTTGTATTTCAAATGTTTTTGCATTTAGCACATACAAGTTCATCACATGGAAAACAAATTTTGTATCACTTTATTGTGTTTGTTTGCACTGTACCAAAATTATCATCATGTCCGTTTTGTCCATGGCACCAATTGATTTATTATAGTCAATCACATATGTGGGTTTTATTTTTTATTTTTATTATTTTTTTTTGACCTGTTGCATGTTCTTTTTTATTATTTTCCACCATCTCTAGTCTATGCACAGTAAAAAGTATCCAGATTTCTTTGGTGTCCATCCATTTCAGTGCAAAAAGTGTTCCAGATGACTTGAAGGGTATTTCACTTTTTTTCAATTCCTCAGACGTCGGCAGAAAGTTTTTTCTATTTTTTCTCACTGTACCAACGGAATTTTTGTCAATCAATCACCAAATAACTTTGTCAATTTCTCGTTGAGCCATAAGAAAAAAATCTGGAATCAAATACCAATTATCGAGGTAAATGGTGTGACCCTTGTTCAAATATGGCAGTAACAAACTTACTACAACACCACCTGATTTTCCCCGGTTAGTGTTTTAGACTATGTAACAATAATTTAATTGCTTTCTACATCACTAAGAACAAACATTTTAATACAGAAACAGCTACTTTTTTTGGTATAACTGCTTGAATCAGAGCCGACCTTTGAATAGCAACAAACATTCATCTGTTATTAAATATTCAAATGAATTTAAGGCTTCTCTAAATTTTTTGCTTGTGTAAGCCGTATTTTTACAAGGCTATATTCAGAAGGGGTCGAATTGTCACAAAAAAGTAACAGACACAGAATAAGTTTAAATCGGTACCAGGCCCTAGTTTGGGGAAATATCGGCATTAGTAAAAACAAATGCTTTACCCAATATTTATCCATTTCTAATTTGTTTAGTCCTGGCATCAGCAATGAACATGCCAAAAAGCAATAAAATTCCACAGGCTCTATGTCTTACCATTGAGACTATCAGGATGACAATGTTGTTATTTTTGCAGTAATAAACTTGTAATAGTTATTTATTTCTGTGCAAATAACAGAAATAAATTGTAAGAGGGAAAAATATTTTTAAACTTTTTAATTAAGTTGCCCTGTTTTCAAAACTAATTTGTAGCCTGCCAGCCAACTGATTTATCAAAAGGGTGACGTTTTGTCCCAGGACTGTTGGCTGACCAATCATATGTTCTTTTTTGCTTCTGAAAGATTAAGAACCTCTTCATCATCTTCTTCTCCTTTGATGTCTCATTTTATGATGAAGCTGGACATGGTGTTGAAAGATTATGAGAAGTCCCAGGAGCATCTGTATCTTCATCCGAGAAAATGTCTTCCTCTTCACTACTCTTCATCAATAATTCCATAACCTCCTTCTTGGATAAATAATTCCTTGCCATTATAAAAGCAATACTCACACCTACTGTTTGCTAAAGAGAAGCACAAACAACACTGAATAGATGTTTGACAGAGAGAAAAGTAATGGTTCGGAGCAGGCAAAGTTGAGAACAATAGCTGTGATAGCAAATTTGAATCAAAGATGCATATACACTCTGTCGAGTGTAGAGTGTATACCAAAGCAAAAGGTGCATAGGAAGGCCAAAAGATGGCAGTAATGGCGAACATAAATATATGCCGAGAGTCGCAAGTTAAAAACTCCTCAAGCATACATTTATGCCCAGAGCCGTGAAAGCGTTAATTACAAGCCCAAATTAAAATCTAATTATAAGATTAAAGATATCCGGGCTGTTTGGCCATGGTCCATGGTTTATTTTCAAACCAAACGTTTTGGCAGCCACTGGAGCCAAAACGTTTGGTTTGAAAATAAACCATGGACCACCGCCAAACAGCCCGGATAGCTTTAATCTTACAACTGACACCGGCCGTGAAATTCTGAGGACAATGTTAAAATCTAATTATGTTTCTCTGTTTATAATGCAGAATAGATTTTAAATATGCAATAAAGAATATAATATTTAAACAAATATCTTTTCAAGATAATGTGTAAGGCAAGTGGTTAAGCTGAACATACGCTGTATATGTGTTGACATGCTGTTCATTCAAGGAGTTAAGGGGAGACTAAAAGCAGTGGAAGAAGACATTGTGAAGCAGTCAATATGGCACACAAGTTGATCTAAATATGCCATAGTTGAGTTTGACTATGTAACAAAATTTATGCGCCCTAAAATACCGAATATAACAATTATTTTGAACCAGAACTTTTATGTCCTATTTATAACAGTTAAGAAATTTTTCTAATGATAATATAAAATTATCTGACTTGCACACAAACAACTTAAGTTTTTTTGTTTACATGACAGCTAACAAAATTGTTCTTAATCATTCTCTTTGAAATCTGGTAGATCTGAATAAGTTGCATATATAATCATTTCATTTTTGCTGATTTGTTTCCCTAGAAAAGGAAAGCATAACAAACCCAAGTGTACAAAATTGTGTCTTGTTTCCTTATTTAATAGTTGCAGCTTTCTATCATTTCCCTGACTCTGACATTGAACAGTGAGTCATAGCAAGATCACTTTTTATTGAAACATAAACATCTCTTGAACTAAAAGAGATGAAAAATTTAATTCAAAAAAGAGTTTACATGATAGATATTGCTATTTTTTGTTTTATATATCAATTTTCAATATAAAGTCTGAAGTTTGAAGTTAGTGTATGAATTTGTGAAAAATATATTTTTAGATTTGACTGTAGCATAAATCTAAGATCTTGAACCCTTACCATAAATTACCTACGTTGAGACTGAAGTCAAAATGTCTAACGTATGTATGTTAAATATGCCCAAGAGTTATCATCTTGTAATTTTTCTGTCTCTTGTAATTAAATAACTACTATAGCTAGATTAAAAAGAAGTCCAATTTCAGGACATTATATGGGGTGGGGAGCTATAAAATGTCTGAAACTTAAAATCATAAAAGCATAATCTAAAATCAGTTGAAAAGACTAACTGTAAATAATCTGTGTTGAGCTTATGAAGAATTAACATATTAATTATTAATTGTTATGCAGTAATAATTAATAAAGTAGAACTCCAGTTATCCGAATCGTTATCAGGAAATATAAAACAATGCAATTTCTATAAAAAAATGTTATTCAAATTACAGTTCCCTACTAACAAAAAAACATCGTAAGCAATGAAATACATATAAGACTGTATTAGCTATGCATCATAGTTTATGATGTTTGTTCATCATAGATTATGATATCTGAACATGTTGGTTCAAACCTTTCTTTAAGCGAGGATATTGCTGTGTCAAGCACGACAAAGAAGAAATTAACTTTGAACTATGTTCTCCCAGCCTGAACAGGTTCATCTTCAATCTCATAGGAGAATTCCCTTCTTGTTTTCTTGAATGGACTTGGGTTTCTTTTTCAAACTCAGCAGCAACACCGATTTTTTCTGCAAGTTCTTTTGCATCTGTGATGACGTTATTGAGGCCTTCATCAGATCTCATCTTTTCTAGAAATCTCTGTACACTTTTAACGAGATCCATTGAGCTTTGCAGATCAGATGTGACTTTTTGCAAGGCCTTAATCACCATGTTTATTTTAAACAGGATCTCATGTCAAGTTACTAAACAACACAGAAACTTGAAACTTTGCAGTTTTTTTGCGATTCCTAAAGCAGTGTTCCTGCTAAATGCATCGAGTTTCTGGTCTTGAGAGGCTTTATACACGGCATCGTATATTTCCTCAATATGATATCTCAGAGGCAATAAGGCCTCAATCCTACTCTCCCACCGAGTATTGGTGAGAGGTTTCACTATAAGAGTTGATGCGTGTTTCACCAAAATACTCCATCGGTGAATTGAACTTGAGAAGAAGTTAAAGATTTCTTGAATAATACTAAAACAATCAACTGTAATATGGCAAGACAGGGCGGCATCGTTAAGCACTAGATTAAGCGAGTGGTTTCCACATGGCACAAAAATGCCCGAGAATTCGAATCAAGTGTCCTTTTCTGAACTCCAACATGCTTTCCTTTCATGTTGGAGCTATTATCATATCCCTGGCCTCTCATGTTCTTTAAAGGGATGTTCCATGTAGATAGCTCATTGAGTAAAATTTCTGTGAGGCCTGTAGAATCCATGATAGGTACAAAACCTAAAAAATGTTATTTAATTGACACTTCCTCATTTTCTACAAATTTAACAAATCTCACCACCAATGTCATTTGCTCAGTGTGGCTTACATCAGGTGTACAGTCCAGTATTATGGAATAATATGTTGCCTGTTTTAGCTCATTTAAAATACGGTCTTGGATCTTAGTGGACAAGAGACTAATAAACTCATTTTGTATCTTTTCACTTAAATAGTGAACATGTGTCTCTTCAGAAGTAACTCTTCTCACATGTTCAGCCATGACAACTTTGAATTTGGCAATGTATTCTAAAAGTTTCAAAAAATTGCCATTGTTACGCTTGAAAAGAGTTTCTTTTGTTCCTCGAAAGGCCAATCCTTGAGTCCCTAAAAATTGGACAATACAAAGTAAGCATTTTAGAACTTGGTTCCAATGTTCTGTTTCAGCTTGGATAATTCTTTCATTTTCTTTGTCAATCATTTTATCCAAACGTAAACGCAAGGACAGTTCACGGCAAGATTGACAATTTTTGATGTGATTAAGAGACTTCTCATGACTGGTCAAAATCTTTGTCAAGTTTTGCCAATCTGAATATCCTTGGTCTCCAGCAAGAGATGAATTTGCATATCCAAAGACTTTGCAGGCAAAATGAAATACTGCATTTTTAGTATTGAGTACAGTAACCAAATCCTGTGGACTTGTCCCCCATTGCAAAGTTTCCTTGTGTAATGATGTGAAGAAAACTTCCTACCTTTAGCGTCAAGGGGAAAATCTATGTCAGTGACTTGCACAGGTCCTCGCTCAACAAGCAGTTTTCGTACCTCATCTGTGATTTTGGATGGCCACTCTCCACAGTCAGTTGATAGTGCCGATGACATGCCTCTGGTCAGTTCCTGCAATAAAAATTAAGCTGTAGAGTACAGGCTACTTGTTGACTTGTCACATATATGCAGAGCCGTTTTTACCTATGGGCAAACCCGGCAGATCCCAGGGGCCTCGACTTTAAAGGGGCCTCAAACCAATGCGTGTTGAAACAAAGACAAAAAGCGCTAAAACCTAAATGCTCGAGGGACAGCACACTCTACGCGTGCTAAACCAAAGTCTAAAAAGCATTAAACCCTAAATGCTCGGGGGACAGCGAGATCTACGCGTGCTTAACCAAAGACAAGAAGGTTGGTTGGTATTTGGATAATACAAAGTTATAACTTGTGTACCGTAACTAATAAGATTAAAAGTGTAAAAATACTATAGATTGGTGAAATTATAAGGCACTTCGTACCTCGTACGGTCGTATCTATAAAATTGTTAAAAGTAATTGACTTGTTTCAGTTTATATTCGGTACTTATTATCAAATTTATAAATCAGTCCCCTCGTCGAGAAATTTTGGTAATGTAGGCCTACATGATGCATTTTCTTTCGGTAACATTCCCTATACGCAGACGCGCGCAACATAAGGCACAAGAATCCCAGTAAAGTTGGTAAACATGTATACAGCGCTATCTGCTGATCTAAAATCTAAATATAATATATTAGGATATTTACCATTGCCGGAGTTGTTTTTTATTGCCTTTCATGTTTTTTGCAACGCAACTGTAATTGCATTTTATTGACATTTTATTAATTAAATGATGGTTGAATAAGAGACAATGACTTTGTATTAACCCGATATTAGTTTTTTTTATACGTGCTGTGAATAGAAAAATAAAATTAGTTGACTTTAAACTAAGGTAAGTAAAATGGCGTATTATTATTAAATACTTTTTTGTGCTTCTTAGGTTTTATTTTATTAGTATGTTTTTCAACGCACTCTAAATTGTTCGTATCAATACTTCATTTTAAATTCGCTAACGCTTAGAAACTAACCTCAAATTAGACTGACAGTGACATTATGCTATTTACTTGGTCCGAAGTAAAAAAGATTTTGGTTCGTAGCTTTGAATGACATATCAGAAACTTTTAAACATGTATATCTGTAAAAAAGTGGATGTATGCTTGAATGAAAATGTAATGCGCACCTTTAGAAAATGATGTAGGGCTTTTAAAATTTGGTTCTGTATTGGTACGTTATCAGTGTAAGGTTATGTCTCATAAATTTTGCAAGGTCGAATTTTAGGTCGTAGAACACAAAAAAATATTACATTTCTGGTATATAAATTCGAAGATTATCAAAAATGATCTATTTACATAATAATATTATGCACCATTAATTCATTTGGATATGTCATTGCTGAACTGACTCATTTCTTATATAAAACATAAAAGTCACTAGTTAATTTATTTTTTTTTTTGTTCTAAACTGTTCTAGATCGAATTTGATTCTGAAAGAGATGGAATTTTGAAACCAAAAATGAAGCGTTTTGAAAGTGGTGCTCATAAACGCCGAAAAATTGAAAGAGAAAAAAATTTAATTGATAAAACTCGTAAGGTATCGTCTTTCTTTCATGTCGTACAAAGCCAATCGGAAATTGAAAGAAGACCCTGTAATTCACCTTCATCAACTGAACGTCAGAATCATCTACTCATAGACAATAATGATCCAGCTATTGAAGTATCACAGTTCTCTTCGTCTACATTTTCTGAACAAGGCGGTCAAATAGTTTGTAATTTGGATAGGGAATCACTCGTTTCACAACATATTCAAGAAGAGTTTTCACATAATAATCATTCGAAACAGAATACACATGAAATGAACACACATTCAACTCAAAATGATAAAGGTGAACAAATAGAGGTTGAAGAATTTCTCAGCTTAGATATTGCATTATGGGATTTAAATAGAATTTCAAAAACCCAACTCCAAGAATATTTTATTCGAAAAGTGCCTTCATGCTATCAAAATTTAGATAATGATTTCAGTAAATCTATTAGAGTATACGAATTTTTAGAAAAGGGAAAACAGGTTTCTCAAAAGCGAAGTTGCCAATTGACATTTTTTTATAAAGAACTTCAAAATGTAGAAAAAGTAAAACGAGACTGGTTGTTATACTCTCCATCCACCGGTAAGATTTATTGTTTCGTTTGCAAACTCTTTGGTTCTACTTTGATGCCCACAAACCCTTTCAATTCCAACGGTTTCAACGATTGGAAGCATGGTGCTCAAGCTGTTTCATTTCATGAAAACAGTCAACTGCATCCTGCTTCTTTACTGTCATTTCTTAACCGTTCTTCTATGTCTGGGAGAATAGACTTTGAGATTCAAAAGCAAGTGAATGAGGAAAGACATTACTGGCATCAGATATTAACTAGAATTGTTTCTGTAGTAAAATTTCTTACTGGACGAGGACTTGCTTTTGAGGGGTGATGTTGAGGAATTTGGGTGTACAGTATAAACAATGGAAACTATTTAGGACTACTTGAATTAATTAGTGAGTATGATCCGATTTTGAAGGAGCATATAAAAAAGTATGGTGGTGCTGGCAGTGGTACAACTTCTTACTTATCACCAAGTACTTGTGATGAATTTATTCATATTATGGGAAAGCGAGTGCTTCAAGAAATTATAAAAGAAGTAAAGGCTTCCAGATATTATTCAATATCAGTAGATTTCAGACGTTGCACACATTGATCAGTTAACATTCATCATTTGATATGTTTTGTTTGGAGAGCCTACTGAAAGATTTTTAAAGTTCCTTCCTATATCTGGACATTCAGCAGAGAACTTATTCGATGAAGTAGTTAACTTTTTGAATGAAATTACCATACCAATTTCTCATTGTCGGGGTCAATCATATGACAACGCATCTAATATGAGTGGTTGTTACAATGGCCTTCAAGCAAAAGTCAAAGAATTAAACGAATTAGCATAATTTATTCCTTGCTCAGGTCATTCGTTAAATTTGGTCGGAGTTTCTGCTGCTGAAGGCATCCCAGAGGCCGCTAGATTTTTTTACTCCGTACAATTATTGTATGTGTTTTTCTCATCATCTACATCTAGATGGAGGATTCTGTTAGATACTGTTGGATTCATTGACAGGAAAGAAGAAAGTTGTAAAGGCCTTATCTATAACTCGTTGGTCTGCTGGTGCAGATGCAGTCACTGCACTGTATGATAACTATGCAGAAATAAAATCAGCGTTGCAAAAAATTGAGGACGATGATGATCAGACAGCAAAGACAAAAGTTAAAGCTTCAAGTTCAATTGCATCCATGCAAAAGTTTGAGATAGCATTTTTAACTCTCGTGTGGAACGATATTTTAACTCGGATAAATAAGGTAAATAAAGTTTTGCAAAAACCAACATTGACCCTTTCAACAACGGTGATGATATTGAATTCCCTGCCTGAGTATATTAATAAGAAAAGAGATAGTTTTGAAATGTATTGTACAAAAACAGAAAAATTTGCTGGATCTACTTTGAGTACTTTCGAACAATGCACTAAAGAAACACGCATTTCCAAACACAATTCAAGAATTAAGTTTTTTGACAATTCTCAGACGCCTGATACTGTTTTTACACCGAAGGAGAATCTAAAGATAAAAGTTTTTTTACCTATTATAGACAAATTAGTTAATAACTTGAAAGACAGAGCCTCAAAATATTATGTAATAGCTGAGAGAATTGGATTTTTAGAAAATTTGGTTGTTCTCTCTGAAAGTTCCTTAAAGATTCCCTGCAATACTTTTTCGAGAATATATAAAAATGATGTTTGCGTAAAAGAGTTATTTGAAGAGTGCCTCCATCTACAAGGTTTTTTAAAAGAGCATGTAGACTTGGAGAAGCTTCTTTTAAAAACAGAAGACGACGATAAAGAAAAGGATGATAAAGATGAACTCGATAATCACGATGAAGAAGAGACTATCAAGGATGATGTTCATGATAGTGGGGCTTTATTTATATCCAAAAAACTAAATCTTAAGAAAACTTATAAATATTTGTATGATAATGGACTTTTATCTGTTTCCCAAACATTGAAATTTGCGTGTAGAGTACAATGACTTGCAGTATGACAGTAGCAGACCGCAGTTTGTTTACATTTCTCGCGATCGGGGATACTCGGCTACGTTCGGCTTTCTTCGCCGCTAGCCCAAGCTAGCTTCCCCTGTCATAAATAGCATGCTTTGGAAAAATAACAATTAGAGGACAATTTCTTTAGGCTTAGGCACATACAAAAATTAGACCGTAATAAAAGAAAACAAAATAAAAAGTGTATTATCATTTTCCTTATACTCTACTTATATATTATTGTGGTGTAAATCAAATCAACTTACAATTTCAATGGTTTGTTGACTTGTTGATGGTCCAGTCACAGCCTCTGATATTGACAACTCATCATCATCGGTTTCGGTTACAGTTTTATCGTCCAATTTCGTTAAGGAAGTTGAACCCGAAAAAAACCTCTGCAAAGCTTTTGATTGCTTTTCATCTTCTTTCGAATGCTGTAATTTCCTTTTGCGGTTAAATTACCCAAATGGTTTTTTACTACTGGATATCATTTTAAATTTCAAAACAACTACAAGAATACAGGAAACTCGCAACTCAAGCCTATTACCTGTTAACAGGCAACAGCATACAGGTAACCTCATTCACACGACTGATTCGAACTACTCCGTCGATGCACTAGTTCGGGAATGGTGTTTCAAGCTAATAGTGGACGAGTTCATTCCCACTCCCACGCATGAATCACGGACGAGTTCATTTTACCCAAAGAGGGGTATCGTCTGCTCTGCATCCTAAGTGTGAAGTTGGCCTCCTTTTTTACTTAAACTTATGAATGAATTATTATTATACCCAATACTTTTGAATTATGTTTTATGTTGTATTTTTAACTGTGCATATGATTTATCTTATCTATGTTTTCTTGTCTTTACTGAAACTATTTCTGCGCCTTCTGGGTCTATATAGTTTGAGACCGTGGCGGGTGCCTTCAGCGCCCCCCCTTGCCAGGCGCCCTACGCGGCCGCGTACTTCGCTAACATCAAGGACCGGTCCTGTCTGTGGACATGAATTGCTCAATAACCATATTGAAAAATAGCCCACAAATTCAAAAAAGCAGGATGCAGAATCTCATACAAAACCACAAACAAAACAGAAAGCACACTATCAAAACACACACACAAAGCACAAAACAAATTTGATCTACCTGGTGTTAACAAACTAAATTGCTCAGATTGCAACAAATTCAATGAAGGCCAGACAGGACGTAGCTTCAAACAAAGATACACTGAACACACAAAGGCACTACACTCCACTACCGAATCTACCTTTGCAAACCATCCCATTGAAGCAAACCACACATACAAAAACATCGACTATAACATGGATATTCTACATGTACACATAAAAGGCTAAAAATTAGACACTCTTGAATTAGTGAAATATACAAACACAGAAAAACACATAAAAATGACATCCTAATCAAACAGACACAATTCAAATCACATGCATTATTCAAACATATCACAACCCACACACACAACATCGATCCTTCATAAGTCGACACCATCGCCAAGAACAAGACAGACAGCGCTCCCAGATGCAGCTTCTGACAAAACTTATAATGAGCAAAAACTGGATCAGGCTATAAGGTAAAACTTTTAAGTTTTTACCCGTAAAAAGCTTTGTGTTCCGAGTTGGTAGTGATTTAATTATATTTAGTTAATCAATGGACACACCATGGACAATGAAATCCAAGAACTTTTTTTTTGTTTCAGTTAAAACATGAAATTATTTCAAAAATAGTCTTTGCTTCCATTAAAATCATTTTAAACTACTACAGAACTAATCTGTTTGTCACTTTTTTATGTTGCAGGTGTGCAATGAAATGTTCTGAAAAAATTATGCATAATGGTAGGAAGGAAATCTTAAAAAAAATCAACAATTTTGATTCCAAAGATATACAAAATGTTTACCTGACAGGATTAATAACAGCATTACCAGTTAAAAGAAGAAGACCTTGTAAGGAAAACTCTGATTTAAATAAAACATCAACATTTAATTATTTTGTAATAGTAGCTGAGAAACGTATTTGGGTATGTAGAAATGCATATGTTAGTTTGCATGGATTACTGTTATGTGGGTTCGTAGAATAAACAACTTTTGCTAGCTGATGTAACTCCACGACATCACTGTGGTAAAAATGATCGCCAAAGAAAGTCCCCCCTGAATGATTAATGAAAATAAGGGATCACATTGAGTTATTTCCTGTTAACGATAGTCATTATTATGAAAAAAATAACTGAGAAAAAATACTTAGATGCTAACCTAAATATAAAAATTATGTATAAACTATTTCAAGAAAAATATCCAAATTCTCCTATTAAATACAGTTTCTACAGAACATATTACAAAGACCATTTTAATTATCTATTTGGAAGACCACAGATTGACACATGTGAGAAATGTGAGGAACTAATAGTAAATATGTGGAGTCTTTATTAAATGACACCGCAAAACGAGTTGCAGTGAATTAATATGAATTAATGAATTATGAATTAATTATACATAAAAGGCGAGCTAAGAAGTTTTATGCAACCGTTAAAAGTATCCAAGAAAAAGCAAATTTGACAAAACCTTTCTGGGTATTTCATTTGATTATACTTCAAACTTAACTCTTCCAGTTATTCCAGTACAGGAGGTATTTTATTACAACCAACTTACTGTTAATACATTTGGAATTCATAATTTTCATGATGATTCATCAATGTTTTATTTATATCATCAAGGTATTACTGGGAAGGGCAGTAATGAAGTGTGTTCATTTATATGGGACTATATTAAAAATTATGTAGATAATTGTGTTCAACATCTTTATATGTTTTCGGATGGAGCATGTGGGAAAAGAAAAACAATGCCATGGTTAGATTCAGTTCAGCTCTTTGTGAAACTGGTAGATTTAAAACTGTGACTCATTACTGTCCATTCCAATTACACTCTTTGATTCCATGTGACCGTGACTTCGCATGTTCTAAGAGATTAATCTACTGCAATAATAGAATAATTCATTCAAACATTATTGTGAATTATTAATTTCTTCAGCAACAAACAGGCAGTTTATTGTAACAAGGGTTACATCAGAAATGATTTTTAATTTTAAAGATTTGTGGCCCCAGCACTATAAGAACATGCAATTTCCATTGAGACACAACTATAAATGTACCAAGAAATGGAAAGGTCAGTTTTTCAGTGACAAACTGCAAAGAATTTTGCTATTCAGTGGAACACTGTATTGGTGCCGTGGAGGTATAGTTACAGACAAAACAACGTCCTCAGTTCCTGGAAGCGATTGAGCGAGCGAGCTATCACTCACACCTCACAGTTGTGAGTGTCAGCTCACAAAAAAATATCCCTTTAAAAAAATATCCCTTTGATAGCTGCTGAAGTCCCATATAAACAAAAAATAAACTCAGTAATTTGAGCAAATTGATAGGCTTTTCTCCTACAGAATTAAAATATTTGAAATTTTCCATCCATATCTGTGACAACTCCTTATATTTAAAATTTTTAGTTTCACTAGTGTTGTATATGTAAAAATTTATTAACTTATTTATGTAGTTATTCATTAACGTTAGAAACATCATGAAATAGTCATCAGTATTGCACTATCCTTATGCAGTTGATACTGCAGCTATTGATAAATGCAGCTGAACTTTCAGTATCATTTCGCAGTAATTTGTTATCTAATAAGCCAACTTATTTATATTTAGTTACTTCTTTAAATGTATTTTCTTGACAAGTCTTTTTAAATAATATACATTCCCTGGCCAAATTTTAGGCCACCCATTGAAAAAATTAAAATTTACAGTTTTGTCACTGATATTGTGTTTTCAGTGTATTTTAATGTGAACAATCAATGTTAATTTTAATATTTCATGTTATTAGACAAAATATTTATGCCTATCATTAATGTTGGCAACACTGTAAGCTTGTTATATTGTGTTTAGGTATTACACAACAATGCGGTCAGCTGTGTGGTTCAATGAATCTCTTCTGAAGTTGTTTTAATTGCCAGTTTATGCATTCAGTTGTTATTTTCTTGGTGTTGTATTGTTATTTTTTTGTTTTTTATTGTTATTTTATTTTATTTAAAGTGTTAATTCTTTTAAAGTTTAAGTCTGTTTAATTTTTTTTGTCAGATTAACATTCTAACCTCAAATATTGGAAAAATCTGCCATGGGCAATGTAAAAGATATCAGTGACGATCAAAAAGCTGTTGTAAAACATTTACTTGAAGAAGAAAAGTGTAGGCCTAATATCAGTGAAATCGCTAGGAAGTGCAACATTTCTAGACAATCAGTGAGAAGAATAAAGGAAAATATAGCGAACAATGTTTCACTTCGTAGTAAGAGGAAGGGAGCATGTGGCCGTAAAAAAATTATTTCTCCTAGAACTGAAAGGAAATTAATAAAAATAATTAAAGGAAGTAGGGCTGCCATAAATGCACCCATCACACAAGAGGTGCAAGATTCTGGAGTAGCAGTATCTGAAAGAACTGTTCGCCGAAGTCTGTATGCGCTGGGATTCAAAAGTCGACGACCTGTCAAGAAGCCCAAGCTGACTACAGCAATGAAACGGAAAAGATTACTATGGGCTAGA
This sequence comes from Magicicada septendecula, assembly GCA_034769895.1. Classification (NCBI taxonomy): domain Eukaryota; kingdom Metazoa; phylum Arthropoda; class Insecta; order Hemiptera; family Cicadidae; genus Magicicada; species Magicicada septendecula. The sequence continues at coordinate 104,059,326 of CM068376.1, forward strand.
AAGTACAGAACATTCACTTCTGAAGATTGGGATAAGGTAAGTTGCTGTACAGTATTTTTTAAAGGTTGGGTCTGTTTAAAATTCTGGTTCAACTCTACTGTAACGTTGTGTCCATTTTTGACAGGTGTGCTTCAGTGATGAGTCCACGTTTCAAGTCCTCACAGACAAAAAGCAGTATGTTAAATGAAGACATGGAGAAAAATTTAATGAAGACTGTGTGGTAAGAACCATAAAATATCCACCGTCAGTTATGATATGGTCTGTCATTAGCTCTAAAGGACTTGGATGGCTTTACGTTGTTGTAGGGACAATGTGGCAGGACCAGTACATCACAGTTCTTCAAAGAAGACTTATTCCCCAATTAAATGAATGGTTTCCCAATAATGAAGAGAAAATATTTATGCAAGATTCAGCTCCTTGCCACACAGCAAAAAGTGTTAAGACATTTCTTGCTCAGAGCTCAATACCACTTCTTGAAAGGCCAGGAAATTCACCAGATCTCAACCCAATTGAGAAGATGTGGGAGCTTTTAAAACGGGAAATAGGAAAGGAAAATATCACCACTAAGCACCAACTAATTGCAAGAATAATTTGGCACTGGAATCATAATGACAAGTTAAAGGAAAAGGCATTAAATTGCGTTACAAGCATGCTGAGAAGAATTGAAAGCGTCATCAAAGCTAAAGGAGGGATAACAAAATATTAAAATAATTTTAAACTACTGTAATTTTTTCTGTAATTAATTATTAATATATATGTAACAGTAATTGTTTGTAAAATAAATGTTTTACAACAGCTTTTTGGTCGTCACTGATATCTTTTACTTTGCCAATGGCAGAATTTTCCAATATTTGAGGTTAGAATGTTAATCTCACAAAAAATTAAACAGACTTAAACTTTAAAAGTAATTAACAAGTTAAATAAAATAAAATAACAATAAAAATAAAAAAATAACAATACAACACCAAGAAAATAACAACTGAATGCATAAACTGGCAATTAAAACAACTTCAGAAGAGATTCATTGAACCACAGAGCTGACTGCATTGTTGTGTAATGCCTAAACACAATATAACAAGCTTACAGTGTTGTCAACATTAATAATAGGCATAAATATTTTGTCTAATAAAATGAAATATTAAAATTAACATTGATTGTTCACATTAAAATACACTGAAAACACAATATCAGTGACAAAACTGTAAATTTTAATTTTGTCAATGGGTGGCCTAATAATTTGGCCAGGGAATGTATATTTCTGGAATATTTGATTTCCCTTTATGATGCACTGAAAACTACAATCGCAAATAGAACACCTCAGTTTATCTGTAACACTGATCTACACAAAAAATCTGTGTTATTCAAGTTAAAACAAATAACGTTGAAAACTCGAATAAGTCTAATTAGGAATTGAAGTTAAATGTGCCAGAAACGAGGACAAAATCACGTTTTGACCGAATTGTGCCCGGACGGCCGGTCATGGCCTCAAATCAAGCACAGTCCAGAGCAAACAAGAACATATTCTAGCCCTAGTTTCAGGGTTCAGCAGATGACTGGTTTTCGTCATACCTCTTAAACAGAGAACAATATGTTAGGATTGAAAATGTTTCCCATTTACAGTAGGGAACCGGAAGTAAGAAAGAGTGTATCCCAAGGTTCAGTTCTTGGGCTAGTTTCAATTTATTATTTATTGCCTTTGCTTTGGTAACTTCAATGAGACACTCACTGCTTTATCGTATGTCTCAAAATACCTAAATGCTATGCATACAACTGTGGAACCAAATCTAAAAACTTAAAATTTTTATTTCGAGAAAATAAAATGTTTTCTACATGTTCAAAAAACAAAATATGTATAATTTGATTTAAAAGAACAGAGGTGTTTACAAGTTCCTGTAAAATTTCATACTCACCAATGTAATATAGTAACAAATTGTGGTTGTGCCAGTTAGAACAAGTGGATACATATAAATATTAGGCATTACAGTTCAAACAAACATAGAAAACTCACATAAATAATATAATATGAAAATTAGGAGCCTTTTGAGAAAATTCATTTCTTAAAAACCATGCATCCACAGAGTGATGCTGAAAATGTGTATTTTGCTTCAGTTCATTCAAATTAGCATATGTAATTGGTTGTTGGGACAAAACATGCGTACCATATTTGAATCCTCTATTGACCTTAAAAAACACTATTTTCAAATTTGACTAGGAAAAAATGGATGGCAGATTCATTTCCGTTGTTTTCAAAAATTAATTATTTACCTTTAAGACATTTTTATGTATATAAAGTACTTAAAATAAATTTTAATAGACGTGGTGATTATGAAAAAATGAACGTTGAACAATTAAAGTGTAAAAATAAAACTCTTGATACACTTAGTTAAAAAGGAAATGTACGTACTGGTATAATAAGTTTATTTGTGTTTTGTATTCTAGATTCTATAATTGTTTGCATTTTAATAAAAAAAATAAAAAAAATGTTTTATATAAAACAGTGTTTTTGAACATTTGAAATCATGGCTAATAAATAAAAAGAGAGTTGAATACCTTCATCATCCTGCATACTGTTAAAAAAATAATTTAATGACGCTGATATGCTATCATGAACAAAAGGAACTTTCTTGTTTTTTCATTTTATTTGCAGTACGTATGCCTAGGTTTAGGTTTAATTGTTATAGAAGTAGCTGTGATTTGTTTATAACTGAAAGTTGTCATAACTGCAAACTATTGTGTTAATCATTTCATATTGCTAATAATATATAATAAATATAATTTTTTATGTAGGGCTAAACTAACAGTAAAAAGTATTACTTCAGCTGGGATTAATTTTGAAATGTTAAAGATCTATTTTCTAGTATACTTCAGTATTTAGTGTAGTTTGTATAAGTTTTCAGTGACTTTACAATGAGTATGTGTAAAAATTGGTGGCGATAACAGCTAACTGGGCTTACAAAAAATATAACAATGACCTTAAGAAACCTTAACTTGTCACTGCTCACATTCTGTGATGAGGAGGCATTTGCAGTGCTATGAAGGTAATTAATATTGTAAGCTTTAATGACAGGAATAAAGATATTAATATTGTACGAAAAACTTTTTTTATTTTTATATTAAAATATTTGTTATTGAAAATTTAATTAATTAGTTGTAAGTTCCAACTAGTAACTGAAATATTCACAGTGACCATGAATATTAGTGACTGAATAAAATAGCACAACTAGCAGAAACATTACTGAGTTTGGCAAATGGTCTAGGTGATTTTTGTGACCAAGGCTGGTGACTAGTCAGTAAAAGATGAACTGAACTGTAGGCTGCCATTCGTAGCCAGTTCATAAAAATTTAAAAATTTTGCTGTTTAAGAGGAAATTAGTATTTTCTCTGTGAGGATGCACGTTCTAATGGTCAACCATGGTTAGTCTAATTCTTCAGCTCCTGGTCTCTTGAAGGTAATTAAGTGTACCCTGATAGTGACCCAATGATGCACCTTTCCTTCAAAAGGATTGTTAGCATCTTGAAGAATGTGTTGTTTCTTGAACACAGCATTTTTAATGCTTGAGAGCTTTGTTTCAGAGGACATGTCAGTGAGTTGTCAAGACTTCCTTAAATTAATTGAAGGAAATTAATAGGTTCTTAAATCTGTTATGCCAGCACCAAGTACAAAATTTTGAAAAGTTAAAATTATAACCTCATTCTTAACTTTTTACTGTTTGTGTCGCATATATGTGCAATTCTGTTTTTTGTGTTAATGGAGTTGAGTGTTTTTTAAGTATGTGTTTATAGACAGAGAAATTTTAATTTTTAAATTATAAAACTATTTAAAAACCCATCAGATAACTAGACACAAAAATGTATTCTTGATGTAACATATGTTCAGTTGGCACTGACTAGGAAGATCAAAAGAAAAAAAGTGATGATGTGTTGAAAATAAGATTGTATGGATGGTGAAAGGTTGTACTAGGATAGGGCATAAAAGATAAGCTGGGAGTCAGTAGTGCCGTGGATCAGTGCCGTAACGAGGGTATGAAGCGCCTGTGGCAAGTGTCTAACTTGCGCCTCCCCGTAACCCAATAATAACAAAAAAAATTAAAAATTTTAATGTAACAAGTTAAATTTTGCTAAATGCAATATATTAAATACTATTAACCTCATCAAAATGAGTTGCCTGTATATACAATAATGTATTTGTCAAGGTATTTGAAAATAAATAATCTATAACCTAAATAAGAACAAATTTTTTTCATATTCAATGACGACAAAATAAAAGAAATACAAAACATAGGTATATGTTAAAATAATATAATAAAAACATAAAACAGTTCAGCATATTTTATAAAGTAATTTTTCTCGCTTTTTCATTTGCAAACACATCTATTATATCGTCATAATTTAATGTTTTGGCAACATCTTTTTCAATTGATATTATAGACATGTTTGTTAATCGCTCTTGTCCAATAGAAGAACGAAGGTACGATTTTACAATTTTTAATTTGCTAAACGAACGTTCGCAGGAAGCTGTTGTTACAGGCATTGTTATGAAAATCCTTAATGCTAGGTCTAGATTTGGATACGTGTTTTGTAATGAGAGTTCGTAATTTTTTGCAAGATTTGAAAAGCGTCCATATCCCCTAAATTTTCAAAAACTTCCATGGCTTGATATTTGAAACTCTCAATTTCACATACAAATTCTGGAGCATCTAAGTCGCTATTATATTTCAATGCTAGGTCTGTTGCACATCGTTTAAGATCATCTAGCGGCATGTTTTTTAAAGCGTGTCCATTTAAAAAACTGAAGTCGTTTGCGATCTCTTGCAAAGCAGTAAATCTGTCATTGAGTTGTATCAGTATTATATCTAAAACTTCACACATTTTTTTTTTTAGTAGTGCACTTTCATTCATGGCAAACGAATCATCAGTAGCTTTCTCACCAGGCATATTTTTTATTTTGCGCCGTCTCTTTTCTGGAATGTAAGTTTCAATATTTGTTGTTTCGGCTAAACTTTTTGCTGAATTGTGAAGCGAATCGAAAAAATCATTTCGGTACTGTTGAATTTCATTTTTTAGAGCATTTATCATTTTCGCAGCATTTCCGACTGTGGTTTTTCTTTCTTGTAAAAGTAAATTTACTTTATTTAGCTTTCCTAATATTGTATCCCAAAATATTAATAGTGCAACAAATTTAAATTTTGTTAATAATTTTAGCAACATTCGAGCATTTGTTACAGAGTCTACTGTAACTTGTCTTTGTCCATCACACATTTCATTAAGAAGTTCTATTATTAAAGGCAATTGATTTCGTAAAGCTTTAACCGCGTTAGCTTTCGCGGACCACCTCGTGTCACTTAAACCTTTCAGACGAACAGATAATTTTTCCTTTAAAAGATCCCATCTACTAGTAGAATTTACAAAAAAGTTAAACAATTGTTGAATTGTTTCAAAACATGATTTCATTTGAACAGATGTTTGTGCAGCATGAACGCCTATTAAATTAAGGCTGTGAGCCGTGCATGGAACAAACCTCGCCATATTGTTGAAACGTAATATCCTGGCTTGTACCCCCTTGTATTTACCTGCCATATTCGCTCCATTATCATATGATTGTCCTCTTATATTTCTAATATTTAATCCGTCTAATGTTAACTTGTTTTCGATGTCATTCGCAAGTGCTTCGCCAGTTTTTTCATGTGTCACAATAAAGTCTATGAAGGTTTCTTCAATGGTACATTTATTCGTGTTGGGATCAATGTTAACATAGCTCAAAATTTGCGTCATCTGTTCCTGGTGAGAAGTGTCAGGTGTGCTATCAAATAAAATAGAAAAATATTTTGCTTTTTGAATATTTGAAATAATATGCTGTCTAATTTTAGAAGCAACTATATTAATTACCGGTATATCATTTTGTATTATAGGAGAGAAATAATTAACTTGATTTTTCTTATGACTTTCAATATGTTGCGCAATAATAGGATCGTAATGACTAATTAATTCTATCGTGTTCAGAAATTTTCCACATTCGGGATGACCAATTTTTTCACAAGTTCCTCTCAGAGCGTCATTATTTTTTACGCAGTGCAGAATGGCATCCAAAATAACTTTTAAAATATGCCTCCACTTTTCTTTTTCTTTTAAAATTTCTTCTTGTAATTGATCGTCTATAAAACCACCTTTCTTAATTTTTGATTCGAAAGTTTTCCATTCGACATAACTTTTTTTATGATATAATGAATTTTCATGACGTAGTAACATAGGATTTAAATGCTGCCAGTCTCGAAACCCCGCAGTGGTCCAGACATTCTGTTTTTTTCCAAAAATAATACATGGGAAACAGAACAGTGCATCTTTTCACTTGCAATATATCAACCAATTTCTGAGTACTTGTTCTCCGTTTGACATGGTTTTTACAAACCATTTTTTATCAAAATGCCTATTTTCTCTATCAGGATAAACACTTAAATTATCGCACAACTCTGGTCCATGTTGAACAAATATTTGTATGTTACTATTAGTTAAGTGCCATGTTGTGGGATCATTGAAATCTATTATTTTTGCATTATTATCAATATTTTCTAATTTAATATGAACCATATAATTATCATCATTACATGTACATTGCTTCTCGATTTCCTGGTTTTGATGTTCAATTGTACTTTTCTCTTCTGTTTCAATTTCACATGAAACATGACTACTTGTAGAAGGCAGATTTAATTAAGTTGTTAAGCTTGAATGAACTAGAGGTGTAGATGATTTTTTAAGAAAAATATCAATCGGAGTTATATTTTTCTTTATATTTTCAATCTTCTGTTCTCTTATTTTTTTAAACTGTGCACCGGACGGTTTTTTTGGTGGCATTTTACTCTAGAAGTGTTTTTTAATTAAAATTAATATTTTTTATGAATATAATTAAAATAAATGTTTTTATTAATATAATTATTTACAGTACTTACTTAGTCAGGATGCCAGTATGTTGTATATAAACAAAATTATATTTCTTTTCCAGTATGTTTTGTTCCACAAAAGAGAGAAAATATATAAAAATAATTACGACAAAGCAACAACACAGCTGATCTTATGAACGAGGAACGACCAACAAAGACTGTAGCGCCTTGCCTACACACTACACAGTATAGATCGTTCTTGTATGAGCCTGCATTCACACAAGACCAACTACAGTATCTTGTAGATATTGTAGTTGGTCTTGATTCACACATGAGTATCAACGTCACCTGATTTCTCCTGACGTTCTGATTGGCTGAGCTGAGCTTTTCGCCTCATGCAAACGCGGGCTAGGAGTGTAAGAAAGAGAGGGTGTGTGATGTGCGCGCAATAATACGTGTCTCTGTCTAATTGGACAGGAGACGAAAAACGGCCAGTGACAGTCGGTGTTGATTCAATGATTCATGTAGAGTAGAATGGTCAAGTAAAATAAAAACCACGTGCAACTCTCAACCGGGTCGGTATCCTTTGTTTTGCGCCCCAAACCCAGTTGCGCCCGTGGCGGGCGCCTTTTTCGCCACGCCCTCGTTACGGCACTGCCGTGGATGACTTCAGAGACTACTGGCAGAGATGTTAAGCAAATGCGGGAAAAGTGGCAGCAGGATGTATTCCACATTTGGCCCTGTGATATAAGTATAAGCCTGGAGGAAAAAGAAATGTTAGAAGATGCAGGAAGAGATAGGAGATGGGTTTTGGAGTTAGAATGGGCATTGTGCATGAACAGTGGACCCCATAAGAAGATGACCTACAGCAGAATTTCTTTATTGAGAATTGATTGTGACATGCTGTAGGAATTATACAAACTACCTCTAAGTAATAATACTGAAAATTTGTTGAAAGGAAATTAACTCACTTGTAATATAAAGTTGTCAACTGACAGTATTAATAATGCTGTTATCTAAAGCAAAATACCTAGGTGTGAAATTAGTCTACAGTGACTACAGATTATTAATTAGGGACTGAGCTATCAACCGTTTTTGTAATGCTGTATTAAGGGGACACAGAAAGCAAAAAAAAATTTTTATTCAAATTTTCGTTTTAAGCCCATTTAAAAGCTGAGGTTTTTCTGAATGCACTGATGTGTGACACTTGTTATTTTTAACAAAAATTCGCAAAAAAATGTGTTTTTGAAAAATATATTACACCTTTTACAGCTGCCATCAATTTAAACTTCCATATTCAAACACGCATAACTTTTGAATAACTCCACCAAATTTCATAATTCTTTTTTCAAAATTTACTACATTTCATGCACAAAGGTTGGCAGCACTCAGCTGTTCAACTGGATTCAGCTGGCAATTGTAATAAAGTGTCTCCATAGAAACACTCAAAACTCAATTTTCATATGTTTTCTGATTTTTCTGGATTACGGAAAGTATGGTTTTTCAATACATAAGGAACATTTTCTCAGTAACCACTGATCATTGTGAAATTTTTACACAATATTTACAGTATGTGAATATATACACTGAGTTCTTTCTGTCATGGTAAATGCAAATTTACATATTACAAAAAATAGTTTTCATAAAAATTTATCAACTTTCAAAAGTTAAATGGGAAAGTTTTTTTTCATTTTCTGTGACAATTTTTTAATAAAAAAAACAGATCTTGCGAAAAGGCAAGAAACACAACAACTGCACACAGAAACTGTTTGAAAATTTCAAACAGATAGGTTTAGTAGTTTTTAGAAGATGTTTCTTATGTTAATATGGTGGAAGATAGGGATTCCGTGTCCCCTTAACCAATAACTTCTTGTACCATAAATCCAAATTGCCACCATGGATGGCATCATTTGGAATAAATAACAGAAAATTGCTGATAGAATATTGGAGAAACCTAAGACCAAAGCAAAGGTAATGGTAATGGAGGAAAAAATAATAAATATAGAGATTGGAGGAGTGAAGATAGAACAAGTCAAACAATTTAAATATCTAGGGGTTATAGTAGATAGTAATGGGAATCAGGAGGGCGCATTAAATGAAAGAATTGAAAAAGCAACCAATGTATACTATGCAATAAACAATAGATTTATAAATAAGGAGATATCAAGAAAATCCAAAATGAGTGTGTATAAAACAGTATATAGACCAGCTTTAACATACGGCTGTGAGAAGTGGGTGCTATCCAAAAGCCAAAAAAGTAAAATCCAGACAGCAGAAAATGAAATATCTTGGGAGAGTAGTAGGAGTAACACAGAAGAATAGAGTTAGGAATACACAAATTAGAGAGGATTTAGAAATTATATCGATTCTGGATTCTATTGAACAGAGACAACTATGCTGGTGGGGACACATGCAGAGAATGGATAGTGATAGAATGGTAAAACAGGTTTGGAGGCAAAATCAGATGGGAGAAAGAAGAGAGGAAGACCGCGACTGACTTGGGATGGAATGATGGGAAATATTTTGAGAGGAAGAAGATTGGGCTGGAGTCAAGTGAAGAAATTGTCAATGGATAGAGTAAGATGGAAAAAATTTGTATATATAGTGTAGTTGACGTAACCCGACACCAATATGGTATAAGGGTATTTTGATAATAAAAAAAAAAATATTGGAGAAACTTTCCTGCTTGGTGATTTTTCATTGCTAATTTAACTTTTGTAATTGCAAGAATTAACTGCAATGACAAATCATTTACATTTATTTACTAAAAGTAACACTAATTCAATAATTATAAGTAAGTGTACTTTTCACGTGTAAAGTTTGTTGTCAAATAGTAGTTTCTGAACCTGGAGGACTATTATAGTCTGTCACAGCAATTAATGATATGAGGTTAGTTTAGATTACAATCTGAATTAGGCTATGTAATCAATATACAGTTTTATCATGCTATGTACAAACTATGGGAACATTATGCTATGTATTCTTGAAATAATTTTCATTTATGAACTAAATATACCGGCATATAATGATTTCAATTGCTTCACCTAATATATCTAATTATACATAGGGCTGTTGCTCAACGTAATTTGACATTACAAGACGTTTAGTTATACAAACAAATGCTGTCATCTGATAGACTGAAGCAAGAGATATGCCGACCTTGACAAGTTCTTGGTCATTTTTTGAAATAAAAGAGGATGTAATTAGGAATTATGATTTTGACTTGTGAGACATTGATTTTAAAAATTTACTTTAAATACAATTACAACTACACTATGTACACATAACAAGTTTTTATAAAACCTACAACTATAAAAAAATTCTGTTTTTAAAATAAGAAACAGTTATTGATTTGAAGTTATTTATGGAATGTTTATGAATGCTCCACAATGTGGAATGTTTCATTGTAAGTCATCTTATTTTATATGTATATAAAATTTAAGTAAATCTACTTTTAATTTGTTTAAGTATATTTATTGATATAAATCAATAAATTTATGATGCCAATATACTTGATTGGTTTGAGGGGATGAAGATGAACTTAAGATGTATACAATTCTCTTTGTGTGCACACACGAGCATCTTTGTATGTTTTGTGTGTGTGTGTGCATTCACAACACTGTGTACACGTTAAATTAAGTTGTATCACAAAACTCAAAGTACTGCTTCTTCATGTCTATGTGACTGGATTCTCTTTTCTTAATCTCATTATTCACCTTTCATTTGGAACATCTGGATTGCTTTTACAGTTGCCTTTCTTTCCGTTTCAACAGTTTCTTCAGAACCATGTAAATCAAGGTCTCTGCACAAGTACCAAGACTTATTATGTAAGAAAAACGCCCTCTCTTACACGACTGAAACTTTCTTCTAAAAATCTCCTCACCCATCTCTGGAATTGCACCCCTCCTGTACTTGTGGTATACTGAATACTGAAATAATATGTATTTATATAATACATGGATTTGAAAATTCTTTTATCTTAATATACACTGTATTATCAGTTTTGAAGGTTAGGTTAGGTCTAGCACAATAGTCTGTTGTGGTGTTTTACATGTCTGGTAGTCTTTATGTAGTAAGGGAGGTGTGGACAAACTTGCTGCATAGTCCCCAGTTTAAATTGTAATTCTGACCTTTTCTGGCATGAGGCAAGCAATTATTTGCCCTCCTGCAGGGCCCAAAACAGCACATCTGGCATAGGATGAGGGCTTAGAATGAAATTGTAAAACAGAAGTCACCATCCCTACAACCATCATCATCATCTTCTTCATTTAATTTTATTGTCTTCTCATAATAGTATCATAATTTGAACATGGAATCTGTTGTAAATTTGTAGAGTCAATGAGCAAAATAATTAACAATTAAATCTAAATTTTCATCGATTTTCCAGTATTTCCCAACTGTACTGGTTTATTTTTGAAGTATTTTATAGGAATGTGGTTACTGACTATACCTCTAAATATACAATTCGTTTGTAAGCAGTTCTCCTATCGACTAGAATGTGTGCAACCACTGTATTGTTTCCTTTCTGTGGGCCTATTATTAACTTGATCATAAGAAAATTTTCAACTTACAAAGTTTAAACACACACACACACACACATACATTTTGTGTTGTAGTCGAAATGGAGATGCCTTTTCTCTTGTTTTTCTTCCAACCGTTTTTTTTTTTTATAATATGCCGTGAAATTCATCCACCAACTGGTGGATAAATTCTAAGTGGAATTTAGCAATGGCCATTTTTTTTGTATTTCAAACGTTTTTGCATTTAGCACATACAAGTTCATCACATGGAAAACAAATTTTGTATCACTTTATTGTGTTTGTTTGCACTGTACCAAAATTATCATCATGTCCGTTTTGTCCACAGCACCAATTGATTTATTATAGTCAATCACACATGTGGGTTTTATTTTTTATTTTTATTATTTTTTTTTGACCTGTTGTATGTTCTTTTTTATTATTTTCCACCATCTCTAGTTTATGCACAATAAAATGTATCCAGTTTTCTTTGTTGTCCATCTATTTCAGCGCATAAAGTGTTCCAGATGACTTATCTGTATTTCACTTTTTTCAATTCCATAGGCCTCTGAAGAAGCCTTTTAAAGGTGAAAACTGGTTCAGGTTGTAAGGTAAAACTTTATGTTTTTACTTATAAAAAACTTTGTGATCCGAGTCGTTAATATAATAGTTGTATTTAATTCCAAAGACGTCGGCAGAAGGTTTTTTTCTATTTTTTCTCACTCTACCAATGGAATTTTTGTCAATCAATCACCTTTCAATTGTGACTCAACCAATCAACCACTTTGTCAATTTCTCATTGAGCCAGGAGAAAAAATCTGGAATCAAATACCAATTATCGAGATAAATGGTGTGAGCCTTGTTCAAATATGGCAGCAACAAACTTACTACAACACCACCTGATTTTCCCCGGTTAGTGTTTTAGACTGTGTAAACAATAATTTAATTGCTTTCTACATTACTAAGAACAAACATTTTAATACAGAAACAGCTACTTTTTTTGGTATATCTGCTTGAATCAGAGCCGACCTTTGAATAGCAACAAACATTCATCTGTTATTAAATATTCAAATGAATTTAAGGCTTCTCTAAATTTTTTTCTTGTGTGTTCCACTATATGCCATATTTTTACAAGGCTATCTTGAGTAGGGGTCGAATTGTCACAAAAAAGTAACAGACACAGAATAAGTTTAAATCGGTACCAGGCCCTAGTTTGGGGAAATATCGGCATCAGTAAAAACAAATGCTTTGCCCAATATTTATCCATTTCTAATTTGTTTACTCCTGGCATCAGCAATGAAAATGCCAAAAAGCAATAAATTCCACAGGCTCTATGTCTTACCATTGAGACAATCAGGATGATACTGTTGTCATTTTTGCAATAATAAACTTGTAATAGTTATTTATTTCTGTGCAAATAACAAAATAAATTGTAAGATGGAAAAATATTTTTAAACTTTTTAATTGAGTTGCTCTGTTTTCAAAACTAATTTGTAGCCCACCAACTGATTTATCAAAAGGGTGACGTTTTGTCCCAGGACTGTTGGCTGACCAATCATATGTTCTTTTTTGCTTCTGAAAAGATTTCTTATCTCTTCATCATCTTCTTCTCCTTTGATGCCTCATTTTATGATGAAGCTGGACATGGTGTTGAAAGATTATGAGAAGTCCCAGGAGCATCTGTATCTTCATCCGAGAAAATGTCTTCCTCTTCACTACTCTTCATCGATAATTCCATAACCTCCTTCTTGGATAAATAATTCCTTGCCATTATAAAAGCAATACTCACACCTACTGTTTGCTAAAGAGAAGCACAAACAACACTGAATAGATGTTTGACAGAGAGAAAAGTAATGGTTCGGAGCAGGCAAAGTTGGGAACAATAGCTGTGATAGCAAATTTGAATCAAAGATGCATATACACTCTGTCGAGTGTAGAGTGTATACCAAAGCAAAAGGTGCATAGGAAGGCCAAAAGATGGCAGTAATGGCGAACATAAATATATGCCGAGAGCCGCAAGTAAAAAACTCAAGCATACATTTATGCCAAGAACAGTGAAAGGGTTAATTACAAGCCCAAATTAAAATCTAATTATAAGATTAAAGATATCCGGGCTGTTTGGCCATGGTCCATGGTTTATTTTCAAACCAAACGTTTTGGCAGCCATTGGAGCTGCCGAAACGTATGGTTTGAAAATAAACCATGGACCACGGCCAAACAGCCCGGATATCTTTAATCTTACAACTGACACCGGCCGTGAAAGACTGAGAACAATGTTAAAATCTAATTATGTTTCTCTGTTTATAATGCAGAATAGATTTTAAATATGCAATAAAGAATATAATATTTAAAAAAATATCTTTTCAAGATAATGTGTAAGGCAAGTGGTTAAGCTGAACATACGCTGTATATGTGTTGACATGCTGTTCATTCAAGGAGTTAAGGGGAGACTAAAAGCAGTGGAAGAAGACATTGTGAAGCAGTCAATATGGTACACAAGTTGATCTAAATATGCCATAGTTGAGTTTGACTATGTAACATAAAATTTATGCGCCCTAAAATACCAAATATAACAATTATTTTGAACCAGAACTTTTATGTCCTATTTATAACAGTTAAGAAATTTTTCTAATGATAATATAAAATTATCTGACTTGCACACAAACAACTTAAGTTTTTTTGTTTACATGATAGCTAAAAAAATTGTTCTTAATCATTCTCTGTGAAAGCTGGTAGATCTGAATAAGTTGCATATATAATCATTTCATTTTTGCTGATTTGTTTCCCTAGAAAAGGAAAGCATAACAAACCCAAGTGTACAAAATTGTGTCTTGTTTCCTTATTTAATAGTTGCAGCTTTCTATCATTTCCCTGACTCTGACATTGAACATTGAGTCATAGCAAGATCACTTTTTATAGAAACACAAACATCTCTTGAACTAAAAGAGATGAAAAATTTAATTCAAAAAATATTTTACATGATAGAAATTGCTATTTTTTGTTTTATATAATTTTCAATATAAAATCTGAAGTTTGAAGTTAGTGTATGAATTTGTGAAAAATATATTTTTAGATTTGACTGTAGCATAAATCTAAGAACTTGAACCCTTACCATAAATTACCTAAGTTGAGACTGAAGTCAAAATGTCTAACGTATTTATGTTAAATATGCCCAAGAGTTATCATCTTGTAATTTTTCTGTCTCTTGTAATTAAATAACTACTATAGCTAGATTAAAAAGAAGTCCAATTTCAGGACATTATATGGGGTGGGGAGCTGTAAAATGTCTGAAACTTAAAATCATAAAAGCATAATCTAAAATCAGTTGAAAAGACTAACTGTAAATAATCTGTGTTGAGCTTATGAAGGATTAACATGTTAATTATTAATTGTTATTCAGTAATAATTAATACAGTAGAACTCCATTTAACTGAACTCCAGTTATCTGAATCACCAATTATCTGAATCATTATCAGGAAATATAAAACAATGCAATTTCTAAAAAAAAAAATTTATTCAAATTACAGTTGCCCTACTAACAAAAAAACATCATAAGCAATGAAATACATATAAGACTGTATTAGCTATGCATCATAGTTTATGATGTTTGTTCATCATAGATTATGATATTTGAACATGTTGGTTCAAACCTTTCTTTAAGTGAGGATATTGCTGTGTCAAGAATGACAAAGAAGAAATTAACTTTGAACGATGTTCTCCCAGCCTGAACAGGTTCATCTTCAATCTCATAGGAGAATTCCTTTTTTGTTTTCTTCAATGGACTTGGGTTTCTTTTTCAAACTCAGCAGCAACACCGATTTTTTCTGCAAGTTCTTTTGCATCTGTGATGACGTTATTGAGGCCTTCATCAGATCTCATCTTTTCTAGAAGTCTCTGTACACTTTTAACGAGATCCATTGAGCTTTGCAGATCAGATGTGACTTTTTGCAAGACCTTAATCACCATGTTTATTTTAAACAGGATCTCATGTCAAGTTACTAAACAACACAGAAACTTTGGAGTTTTTTGCAATTCCTAAAGCAGTGTTCCTGCCAAATGCATCGAGTTTCTGGTCTTGAGAGGCTTTATACACGGCATCGTATATTTCCTCAATATGATATCTCAGAGGCAATAAGGTCTCAATCCTACTCTCCCACCGAGTATTGCTGAGGGGTTTCACTGTAAGAGTTGATGCGTGTTTCACCAAAATACTCCATCGGTGAATTGAACTTGAGATGAAGTTAAAGATTTCTTGAATAATACTAAAACAATCAACTGCAATAGGGCAAAACAGGGCGGCATCGTTAAGCACTAGATTAAGCGAGTGGTTTCCACATGGCACAAAAACGCCCGAGAATTCGAATCAAGTGTCCTTTTCTGAACTCCAACATGCTTTCCTTTCATGTTGGAGCCATTATCATATCCCTGGCCTCTCATGTTCTTTAAAGGGATGTTCCATGTAGATAGCTCATTGAGTAAAATTTCTGTGAGGCCTTCACCTGTAGAGTCCGTGATAGGTACGAAACCTAAAAAATGTTATTTAATTGACACTTCCTCATTTCTACAAATTTAACAAATCTCACCACCAATGTCATTTGCTCAGTGTGGCTTACATCAGGTGTACAGTCCAGTATTATGGAATAATATGTTGCCTGTTTTAGCTCATTTAAAATACGGTCTTCGATCTTAGTGGACAAGAGACTAATAAACTCATTATGTATCTTTTTGCTTAAATAGTGAACATGTGTCTCTTCAGAAGTAACTCTTGTCACA
This sequence comes from Magicicada septendecula, assembly GCA_034769895.1. Lineage (NCBI taxonomy): Eukaryota > Metazoa > Arthropoda > Insecta > Hemiptera > Cicadidae > Magicicada > Magicicada septendecula. The sequence goes on from CM068376.1 coordinate 104,075,491, forward strand.
TGTTCAGCCATGACAACATTGAATTTGGCAATGTATTCTACAAGTTTCAAAAAATTGCCATTGTTACACTTGAAAAGAGTCTCTTTTGTTCCTCGAAAGGCCAATCCTTGAGTCCCTAAAAATTGGACGATACAAAGTAAGCATTTCAGAACTTGGTTCCAATGTTCTGTTTCAGCTCGGATAATTCTTTCATTTTCTTTGTCAATCATTTTATCCAAACGTAAACACAAGGACAGTTCACGGCAAGATTGACAATTTTTGATGTGATTAGGAGACTTCTCATGACTGGTCAAAATCTTTGTCAAGTTTTGCCAATCTGAATATCCTTGGTCTCCAGCAAGAGATGAATTTGCATATCCAAAGACTTTTCAGGCAAAGCGAAATACTGCATTTTTAGTATTTAGTGTAGTAACCAAATCCTGTGGACTTGTCCCCCATTGCAAAGTTTCCTTGTGTAATGATGTGAAGAAAACATCCTACCTTTAGCGTCAAGGGGAAAATCTACGTCAGTGACTTGCACAGGTCCTCACTCAACAAGCAGTTTTTGTACCTCATCTGTGATTTTGGATGGCCACTCTCCACAGTCAGTTGATAGTGCCGATGACGTGCCTCTGGTCAGTTCCTGCAATAAAAATTAAGCTGTAGAGTACAGGCTACTTGTTGACTTGTCACATATATGATTCAACACAATATATGTTGATATAACTTCTTAGATAAAAATTCGTCATGGCCTAGCAGTTATCCTTTAAAACACGGGTCATTAAAAATGGCACTCTAATGTTTATTGAGTGAATGCTTTAAACAATTAATTAGACTATCCTTAATATACAACAAACACTACATATATTTCTCATATATAGTACAGCAGGTAGCAGTGGCGTGCGGTGAGTAAAATATCTGGTGAAGCAGGAGTTATAAAAATTCGAAATTAGGAACGATAAAAATTACGACAAATAAATAAAATTAAAGTTGGAAACCTTTATTCTTAATAAGGAAACTAAAACATATTTACAATTAAAAATTTATTAAAATATTTCGAGATTTGTCTTTGTCAGTTATTAGAAAGGAAAGTAAACGGGCGGACAGATGATTTATTTTCAGTTGTAGTAAATAGCGAAGAAAAATCTATAGCCGAAATATTTTAATACATTTTTTTAATTGTAAGTTTGTCTTATGTTCTTCGTATGGCCTAGAAGGAAAAGGAGTATTTATCAGGCTTTAGGCTTTTAAATATGCACTGGGCCATTTTTGCTGATCACAAACAAGATACATGAATATTGCAGCAACAGTAAACTACAGTCGTATAAAAACAGATCTAACGCACTGTGTAGAGTACAATGACTTGCAGTGTGACAGTAGCAGACCGCAGTTTGTTTACATTTCTCGCGTTCGGGGACGCTCTGCTACGTTCGGCTTTCTTCGCCGCTAGCCCAAGCTAGCTTCCCCTGTCGTAAATAGCATGCTTTGGAAAAATAACAATTAGAGGACAATTTCTTTAGGCTTAGGCACATACAAAAATTAGACCGTAACAAAAGAAAACAAAATAAAAAGTGTATATTATCATTTTCCTTATACTTTACTTATATATTACTGTGGTGTAAATCAAATCAACTAAAAATTTCAATGATTTGTTGACTTGTTGATGGTCCAGTCACAGCCTCTGATATTGACAACTTATCATCATCGGTTTCGGTTACAGTTTTATCGTCCAATTTCGTTAAGGAAATTTAAGCCGAAAAAACCTCTGAAAGCTTTTGATTGCTTTTCATCTTCTTTTCAATGCTGTAATTTCCTTTTGCGGTTAAATGACCCAGATGTTTTTTTACTACTGGACATCACTTAAATTTTCAAAACAACTACATGAATACAGGAAACTCGCAACTCAAGCCTATTACCTGTTAACAGGCAACAGCATACAGGTAACCTCATTCGCACGACTGATTCGAACTATTCCATCGACGCACTAGTTCGGGAATGGCGTTTCGAGCCAATAGTGGACGAGTTCATTCCCACTCCCACGCATGAATCACGGACGAGTTCATTTTACCCAAAGAGGGGTATCGTCTGCTCTGCATCCCAAGCGTGGAGTTGGCCTCCTTTTTTACTTAAAGTTATGAATGAATTATTATTATACCCAATACTTTTGAATTATGTTTTATGTTGTATTTTTAACTGTGCATATGATTTATCTTATCTATGTTTTCTTGTCTTTACTGAAACTATTTCTGCGCCTTCTGGGTCTATATAGTTTGAGACCGTGGTGGGCGCCTTCGGCGCCCTACGCGGCCGCGTACTTCGCTTACATCAAGGACCGGCCCTGTCTGTGGACATGAATTGCTCAATAACCATATTGAAAAAATAGCCCACAAATTCAAAAAAGCAGGATGCAGAATCTCATACAAAACTACAAACAAAACAGAACGCACACTATCAAAACACACACACACAAAGCACAAAATAAATTTGATCTACCTGCTGTTTACAAACTAAATTGCTCAGATTGCAACAAATTCTACGTAGGCCAGACAGAACGTAGCTTCAAACAAAGATACACCGAACACACAAAGGCACTACACTACACTACCGAATCCACCTTTGCAAACCACCTCATTGAAGCAAACCACACATACAAAAACATCGACAATAACATGGATATTCTACATGTACACATAAAAGGCTAAAAATTAGACACTCTTGATTTAGTGAAATATACAATCACAGAAAAACACATAAAAATGATATCCTAATCAAACAGATCAAATTCAAATCACATGCATTATTGACACATATCACAACCCACACACATAACATCGATCCTTCATAAGTCGACACCATCGCCAAGAACAAGACGGACTGCGCTCCCAGATACAGCTTCTGACAAAACTTACAATGAGCAAACACTGGATCAGGCTCAGTAGTGTGTTCCTCGACGTATTCCACAAGGCCTGATCTGAACAGGAGTTTCAGTTCAGCTGGGTGGCACAATTTCTTGCTTCTACTGGCGACATACAAACGGCAATTTCGTTTGCGATGCAGCCAGGGGGGCACTTTACACGGAACGTACGCTTGGACCATCGGCGCCTTAATGTGCGCTATTTCGAGCGCACGAATGGTGGTCTGGTGAACGTCGAATGGTGGTCGTATATTCTATCAAGTCTGGTGTTCGCCAAGAAACGTGGTTTTTGTGGTTGTGTAGTGCTAATATTTTTGGCACGTATGTCAGCAAGAGCGCTTGAAGTCGCAGATCTAAGCACGTCATTCCTGCTTTACAATAAAGGCCTAAGCTTTGTGCAGGAATAGTGCGGAACGCCCCTGCCGCATAGCGCACCCCTGCGTTGTGGACGGAATTCAGCTTTTTCAAGTACGACCTCCTGGCTGAAAAGTACACCACGCATCCGTAATCTATTTTGGATAACACTAGCACGGCGTACAGGTGAAACAAAATTTCTCTATCTGCTCCCCAGGTCATATGGGAGATTCACCTGATTGCGTTTAAAGAAGATTTGCACCTCGCAGCCAGATCATCCACATGTGCATTCCAGGTTAAATATCTGTCGAAAGATAGGTTCAGAAATTTAATGATAGGCTAGGCCTACAGACTGCGGTTACGTAGAGTCCGGGTGCCTCCCATGCTTTCGACAGAAGTGGGCAGAGATCGCCTTCGTTGCCGAAAAGGAAACGCCTGTGTTGTTAGCATTTACTACCGACGTGCCTATAGCGTTTTGCATTTTATGCTTTACCATCTTCACTCCTTTGGCCCAGTGGAACAGTGCAAGATCGTCAACATACAAGCACTTCCCAATTGGCGATCCTATTCCACAAAGATCCCGTTGATGACGATAGTAAAAAGCGTGCCGCTCAACGGGTATCCTGAGGTACTCCACTTTCCAAATCTTGAGGGGCCGACATTGATTGTCCGGCCCGAATACGGGAACTCGTGTCTGTGAGAAAGCTGAAGATAATTTAAGCAGTTCAACTCTGAACTGAAAACCACATAGTTGTTGAATGCTGTTAAATCTTCACGTTTCGTTGAACTCTTTCTTCAAATCGAAGAATATTGTAACCATATGTTTGTTTTTGATGAAGCTATTCTTAACTGCATTCTCCAGATAAACCAGTTGAACAGTAGTAGAATGGTCTGACAGTATACCAGGTGATCCGGGTGTCTGTTTACCATCCTCTCCAATAACTTGCCTAGTCAGAACGTCAACGATTCGTGTTCGAATTCTTCTTTCCTTGCGAAAAAAATTCAGAGGATAACTTTCTGTACTACTGACCTGTAGGCCAAGATGTCAGCATTTCATCAGAGTTGCAAATCAATTCACCATCGTGCTCTGGTTTTTGACTGGCTTAAAGACTGATGTGCCAGCAATTGATCTGTTCTCCTTCCATACTTCTGTCACTGAGGTCGACCATGTTATGGTCGAGACGTAGGTTTCTAGCTCGACCGTTTTTCAGCGAATATTGTTTTGCAAGCGGCGGCTCGAAGTCGCTTAAAATCGATGTGATTATTTCCGGTCGGCGCTCGTTTATACCTGTTTAGGGCCTGTCGCTTCTCTCTTATTTCATCTTTCACATCGTTGTTCTACTACGGTACCGGTGGTCTGAATGAACAACCACATATCCACAGGATATACACCGTAGCTGCTGAGGTGATACCGGCATTGAAACTGAGAAACCCTTTTCCTATATTTCCACAGACGTTCGTAGGTGCACAAGCAATATCGAAGCCTGTCCAATTAGCACGGTCCGCGTCTCATTTTTTCGGCGTGCGTATAACGCTCTTTGACGTACGCGTTGTTATCAGAACAGGGCATTTTCAATTCGCCATAATGCGAAGTGCAACCGTTGATGTTCCACGGAAGGATGTTTTCCATGCTGGACGTTGAAGCATCAGCCGCTACGGGCTGTGCTTATTTCCATGGATTCCCTTTTGGCTAGCCTTTCTATGTTTTTTTTTTTTAGATTGCCGAGTTCCGCCACATCACCGAGGTCGGTGAGATCGCTGCGCCGGCATTCAAGCTGAACTCCAATCCGAATCTCTTTTCCTGGTCTTATCCCCGATTTTTAACAATCCTCTCTAGTGTATCTGGGACGACGGGGCGGTGGACGCGGAATCCCCTCACCTTCTCGCCCCCACAGGCGGTGGCTGCAGGTGCGTTCACAATGTTTATGCCCGCGCTTCTTGACGAACGAAGTATGGGTCTGCTGGTAGACCCGTCAACACTATCCTTTTGCACCGTTTGCGTGTCGGTATCAGCCGTAAACCTTTATGGATTTCTGTTTTTTTATACAACTCAGAAACGTAACGCTCGATGAAACGGGTTACCGCAGGTAACCTCTCTTACAAAATGGGCTGGTGACGCTGTTGATTTTACAGCCTGTGCATAGCTGATTTTGCCCTGGTTGGCTGAGCATATGAGTTTTCAAGGTACGTAGCCAACTTCCTGAATAGCCATCTCTTGTTTACAGACAGAGAAATTGCGGGATTTAGACGAATGTTGACCACCGCAATTGACACATTTCATTGGTTTAACACAGGGATCGTCACTACACTTCGTCCCACAAAATAATCTCTTGACTCGAGCAAATCTTGATGCGGTGTACCGGAAACGCAAGCACTGAAAACATTGCATCGGCTGAGGAAGGAATGCTCTCACACTCAGCCTTTGAATTCCTGCTTTCACTTTTTCCGGTAAAGTTTTTCTGTTGAAGGCTAGAACGTGGGACGTAGATGGGAGCGTCTGTCAATCGATCCGCACCGTTAGTCTCCGACATGCGATGACGCCTTGTGTGCTTTCCTCTGAGCAGTTAAGCAGTGCTTCCACACTACCACGCCTTTGTGGTGGTACGAGGAACGACTTATGCCTCAATGTCCTCTATCGTCTGTAGTATATGGAACCTCGAACCCTGTTGATAGTTTAGGGTCTGGATAAGTACTCCACCTGAGGCTGTTCTGATTTCCTGTACATACTGTAGCACAGCCGGCATAGTAGATAGAACCGGCGTAGACGATGTCAAGAATCTTTCCTTATCAACCGAGGAGAATATATCCTCTTCACCATACTTATCTTTGTGAAGCACACGTAAGGTAGCCTACATATAGTCAAGACAAGTTATACGTAAGAGCAACTCGCTCATCAAGGTAGAAAATTAATAGAGTTTTGGGGCTTAGTAGATCATTGTGTATGATACGGCATTGCTTGTAACCTAGTGGTCACGTGTTCAATTCGCAAGCACACCATAGATTCAAGGTGCGTTTTTCGGCCCTGTAATCGATTAAGCTTCAGCTTACGTTCATCTGCTTGTCGTCCTTCAGATTACAAAATAAGTGTTTTCTGTCTTTCTTCTGTTTCCAGCATTGTCGTTCCTCTCCCTCTTCTCTTTCCTGTCTGCGTTTCTCGTCCTGTCGTTTTTCTGCTTATTCTGACTCTTGTCGTCGTCGTGATCGTCAGTAGTAACGCGGAGCGCGTCTGATAGGTCTATGGTTTGGCGTACTCTGAAAACAAGTTATTAGAATCAGGGTGCGCTATCAGACATTTTTAGGCGGCCGATTCAGTTACGAAGTGGCAGTAAGATACAGTATTGTGGTTAGTGTTTCAGACTTTAATACCACAAAACGGCTCACTTGGTCATCGGTTTGTTCACGTAAACTGCCCTTACTCTAGCTTATCTCACTCATTCATCGGTCTCAAAAAATATTTTATATTCATTTTGTTTTAATTGTCTCCAAGTCACGTTACTAATATTTAGAATCAATATTAGGCAATTACCTGTATTAACTTCCGTCTTGTGACTTCTTCAGTTTTTTCCTTAAAACAACGCGTTTCAAGAATAAATTCTCATCATCAGGTTTAAAAAACTATAAAAACATCAAATTCACCCAAAAGGGGTCGTCAACTATTTAAAATATACAAACACAAAAACACCACACATAATTAAACACCGACACAGTCACGGCACAGTCCGATGCGCATCGTCTCGCCGCCAACGACCAACCTATGGCAGCTTCCGCGCATATTATTTCACGGATCATAAAGTTCTTATTAAACGAGGGAATGTTATACATCAAACCTTTGTTCAATAATGTCATTTCGTTATGTTCAAAATTTAATTCCGGTGTAATTTGCAACCCGCTGATGAAATACGTGGCTATGTTCTACTGTATTATTATCGTCATTGTGTTGTTTTGTATACAGGTTTTGAAACTTTCTTAACTGTTTACGTTTAAGAGAACTGACGACTTTGTTTATCTGTCTATTGACAATGTCGAGAATGCCGTTTATTACTGCCGGGTGAAACTCGTTTAAAACTTCCAGGTGGGCTAGATAAAGCTTAGTATTTAGACCACTTTTTAAAATATAAAGTCGTTTGATCTCTTCCTTGATCCAGATTGATTTTATTTTTTCGGAACAATGTCTGCTGTTGATGTTGGAACTTATGTACTTCGGTGTGATGTTGTAGTGACTGCGGCGAGTGTCGTTGGCGGCGAGACGATGCGCATCGGACTGTGCCGTGACTGTGTCGGTGTTTAATTATGTGTGGTGTTTTTGTGTATGTATATTTTAAATAGTTGACGACCCCTTTTGGGTGAATTTGATGTTTTTATAGTTTTTTAAACCTGATGATGAGAATTTATTCTCGAAACGCGTTGTTTTAAGGAAAAAACTGAAGAAGTCACAAGACGGAAGTTAATACAGGTAATTGCCTAATATTGATTCTAAATATATTTTATATATTCGTCTTGGTGGATGCCTTTGGGTACAGGTGGATACTCGAAGATCTGCCTTCGAGTACAGTGAGTTATCATTCCATAATGCATGATTATGAGGTTTGATTAAAAAGTTCGGGCAATTTTGCAATTTTCACAGCTACGAGTGTTGTGTCCGATTAAAAATCTTTTTTTATGTGATGCTGGTACACACGTTAGTGACATCGTCTAAAATTTTAGCCCCATTTAATGCGTAGTTTAGATTTTACAGCTAATTCAGTAAGTCATCCTTACGTGTAATAGGCGATTTTTGTCATTATAGCCCACAATCCAAAATTGAAGAACATAGATTAAACTTTTTACAAACTGTGAGATAAACTGCTCTGTCCTGATACACGTGTTTAGAAGGCATCTGGCGAGACTACTGTGCGTGAACAAACGGTTTACAAGCTTCAAAGACTGCCGTAAATGAGTTTTATTTTTCACGAAATTTCATCGCTAGGCGCTGTGGTTAATAAAGAGTACTATTCGGACATTGTACGCTATTTGTGTGAAGCTATTCGTAGAAAACGGTCTGATTTACTGAATAATATGTATGAAAATCGCAGCCTAATAACACGTCCGGACGCATCTCATTGTTAAGGATTTTGCCAGGCTGGGCAAAAGAAAACGTCACGTCATAATGATTACACGGTAACTGCCGTATTCACCAGATCAGACGTGTCCCAACACGATCTTTCCTCCCAATAATGATAATTTCTACGAAAGGGCGACGTTTCGCGACCGTTGAAGACGTAAAACGAAAACCCCTTAGCGAGCTCAAGGCTGCACCGAAAAGTGCATTCTTGAAATATTCAGAAGACTGCAAAACGGTTCACTTAAACGTGTTACATTCAACTGACACTACTTGGAAGGGGCAGTATAAGTGTCGATGAATGAAGACATCATTTTTAAAATAAACAAGAACTTCATGAACGTTTTGATAAAAAAAAGCTCGTACATTTCGCATTACGTACACTAAGACATCCTGATAAATAGAACTGAATAATGTACATTTAAACATTTTTGCTACAGTATATTTCTTGATGCATATATGATTTATAAATAATAAATTAATTATACTGTAAATTGTAATCACAGTTGTCGTTATATCTTGTTTGGCAATCCCGATGTGCCCTAGTTGGATTCTCACTTTGCTTCAACTTGAGGGTGAGATCCCTTATTTTAATCCTTCCTGTCTAGTTTCTCTTGACTGACTCTTGTTCATTCCGACCCCGACGCTATTAGAGTACTTGAGGACTAGGATGTCTTTCTTTTTTTTCATTATTTATTTATCTCTATTTTTCTAATTTATTAATTACGTAGAAACCATGCGATGGACAAAACATTTGGATCTAGTATCTCAGGTGGCAGATCAGATACTCTGGAAAATCCACTTTCCGCCATATTTTTAAACATCGCATTTCTGAACATAAGAAGGCGATTTTAACCGATACAGCCAATACAGGTTTTGCAGATAATTGCATACAACACAATCACTTCAGAGACACAAAAAATATAACACTACTCCACAACATACAAAAAGGTAAAAAAATGGATTTGTTAGTAATTCTAGAAATTAAAAAAGCAATAAAAAAAATAACAAATTTTAACTAATGAACAAACTGAATTCTCTGAATCTCGTTTATTAAAAGATGTTACTTAGTTTAGTTAATTTTATATTTTGCATTCAGATTATATTTAGTTTTTACAGACACTTGACCTTCCCTTAGCTCCTGCAAACCCCCATCTTCACACCTCACACATGTTCCGATACACGCCCTAAACAGATGTCCACTACCACCCTTACATCCTCTGTTTAGTATTGACTCATCTCTTTGACAATGGCTTAAGAAGTCGAAACAGCTGTGAGAGTTAAATAAAAATTGTGAAACATACCAAGTGTTTATATATTTTTAAAAATCTTTATATTAATATGTTTCACCAAGTGCCCAACGAGTCATCAATTAATATATATAAAAGTACTGGTCTATAAGTATAGTCAGTTACAGTATATCCAGTTTCAAAAATACAGTATATTTATTACAAACATCTCTGAGCTGGAAAAGGCAACAATTATTTTTCAGAATTTTAGACTTCACTCACTTCATTATTTCAACAAAGAGATTTAATGATTTACCTAAACTGTAATATCAGTTAAGTTAATTTAAAGCCATGGGTTTTTATTTCCGTCAACTTATCTCTTGAGACTGAAAAGTTATACTGTCCATAAGATACGCAGGCTCAGCCAACTCACAGTGTGTACCGAAATAAAATCTATGGGACCAGGGGGAATATCACAAATTGCGAAGTAAGCATAGTTTACGTTCCTAGTTGTTCTACCTTTATAATATATTTTTCTTTCAAATTATCTAAACTAATAAATATTGTAGCTTACATTAACATATAAGGCTGTACAAGATAATGGTTAAACTTAAAAAAACTCGCCACCGTGTCTATGCATTGCCAGGGTCTTGGCTTCATTCCACTGTACTCCCAGCCACGGCAGAGAGCACCTCACATTGTCCTCCCAAGTCACTCCTCTCCGGCCCCTGCGTCTTCTCACAGCAATTCTTGTATCATACAGTTGTTTTGGAAGTCTATACCCTTCCATCTCTGAACGTGTCCAAACCAGCACAACTGTGTTTTCTTAATTTGATCTTTAAAGGTACTGTCTTAATACACACTCTCATAATAGTGTTTCTGATTCGATTACTTCTTCTCTTTCCTTCAACCTTCCTGAGGTATCTCATCTCCATAGCTTGTAAAGAGTTTGAGATGCTTGTCTAACTGAGATGCTTCTCAGTTAGAGCCCAGTTTTCATCCCCACAAGTAAGAATTGGCACATACGTGTTTTTAAAAATGGTCATCTTAACCTACTTCGAAATTTCTGCCTTATCAATGAAATCGATCTTTAGTGCATGGACAAGTCTCAAGCCACTGCTTATTCTTGGATTAATTTCCGAATTGATTTTACCATGTGATCTTATTATGGAGCATAAATATTTGAAATCTTGGAGATGTTCCATATGCTTCCCTTTGAAGTAATCCGGTGGTGAACTGGGTCTTTGGCAACAGTCATTGTCTTCGTCTTTGCCAAACTTACTTGCAATCCTCTTCTTTCCAGCTCCTCCACCCAAACGTTCCCTTCGAGTCCCTCTTCTGTACCGTAAGGCTACATCATCTGCAAACGCAATAGCCCCCGCTCGAATCGGCCGAAGCCTCCAATTCCCAACATGGAATCCTGTAATTCTGGCCTTGCAGCTTTGTATTACATCATCCATTAGTATTATGAAAAGTATTGGACTAAGAACGTCACCTTGGCGGACTCCTGCCGAATTTGAAAACTCCTGTGATTTTAAATTGGATGTTCTTACAAAAATTTTACATCTATTGTAGAAGCTTCAAATTCTTGTAATTAGATCTTCATACAACACACAATAATTATTTTACACATTACGTTATTATTAATTCTTATTTTACAGTTAACATAATTATTTTAAATCACTATTTTGTCTCCTATATGAATTTCGATGTTAGTGTTCAGAGTTAATTTCTATTCTGAAAATTTAGCTAATACTGCAGGAAACTGTGAACACAGATAATAAAAAAATTTATTTTAACAAACATCTTACCTTCATTTGTGAAAATTACACAAATTGATTGATTCTGTGAGACCTAAATATACCCAGTTAACATTATTACGACCAATATTCATTATTCATATGAACGACTTCTATCACAAATTGTACCGCGTACGATATCGTGCTGACAATACGAAACGTGGTAATAAAATCGTTTTAACTATTAAGAAAAAGTTACTTGCATTTATATTCTGCTGCCATAAATATAAAGCTTGACGGTTGGCGATAAGACACGTCAGCTGTGACAGCTATAACCAGATAGCAATATTCTTTTCGTATTAAAAATTAATCGAAAACATTTCAATTTTAGTGTTAACCACCAGGCGCGAATTCTCCATATGTGCGACGTGTGCGCCGCACGCGTCAAAATTATTGCTGTGAATAAATAATTTAAAACTCTACTTATGTTTCAAATGAAGATGTGTTATTGCAAGGAATGTGTGCACTGGGAGCGGCCGCACCTCTCATGGCTATTGCTGAGGTAGCTGACTGGCGAGAAGTGCGTGCTAGACTTGTAGTGGGGAGCGGAGAGGTAAAGTGGTGGTGCAGCGGTGTTAGCGTGCCTTGAGTGCGGCTTCAGTACCGCACCAACCAGGCGTGCCGAGAGTTGTATGGTTTCTAAAGTTCTTTGAGATTTTCGAATAATTTCTGTTGAATCGTGATTCTGTTGTCGTGATGTGCTTCTAAATCATGGAAAATCATTATTGTACAATTGATGACATTTTGAAAAATGGATTTTTATGTAGAAGTTTCGAAGAAAAACTTAAAATTGTTACAAATGGAAGACTGTGCCCTCCGTTGCCTAATTTAACAACTAAACACAAGGGCAAAAAGTAAGAATACACTAGACAGTTTTCAGTATCATCTTTCAACTCGATTCCATGGTTAACTGGCTGTGAGAAATTAAATAAATTATTTTGTTGGCCATGTATTCTTTTTTCCAAATAAAAAAGTGTGTGGACGAAAACTGGATTTTCCGATCTCTGTCATTTATCCTCTGCACAGCAACGACACGAAAGATCGCAGTCTCATGTAGAATCATTTCTTAAATGCAAGATGTTTGGAAAGCAGAGAATTGACGTTTTAATTGACTCCCAACATAAAGACAATATCAGCAAACACAATGAGCTTGTTAAAAAAAATCGAGACATATTGAAGAGATTAATAGATGCTGTTTGTTATCTTGCAAAGCAGGAACTTCCTCTGAGAGGCCATGATGAATCAGCCGACTCATTAGACAAAGGAAATTACTTGGAGTTTCTTGAGGCACTCAGAGCATATGATCCTCTTTTAAACAACGATCTAAAAACAGCTACTGTGATTCGAGGTACATCTCCAGCTATACAAAATGACATAATCCATGCTATACGGGATGTTATTATAGACGAAATAAACGAAGAAGTTTCTTCAGCAACCTTCGCTTCTATTATGCTGGACGAGTCGTCTGATATCTCACATGTAAATCCCAACTTTCAACCGTGCTCCGGTTTGTTAAGGATGGTGCTGCTTGTGAACGCTTTGTTGGATTTACTGACGTAAGTTCCGGTAGAACAGCTGAAGGACTATTTGCACATGTGACAAGTTTCGTGGACGAGTTTAATATCAGTGACAGATTGGTAGGGCAGACGTATGATGGTGCCGCAGTAATGAGCAGTCACTTGAACGGGCTTCAAGCTAAAGTTCTAGAATCTTACCCAAAGGCTCTCTTTACACATTGTTATGCCCATGTTTTAAACTTAGTTCTTCAACAATGTCTCTCAAATATAAAGACTGCAGCATTTTTTTTTTTCAAACACATAGTGGGCTTCCAGCGTTCTTTTCCAAATCCTCAAAAAGGACAATTGCTTTGGAAGAATTTGTACAGAGGAAACTGCCATCAGTTGCTCCTACCACATGGAATTTTACTTCAAGGTTAGTGCAAACTGTCAAAGAATATAGTGTTCAACTTATAGAATTTTTTGAAAGTATTGTGGAAAACTGTAGTGAATGGAAAAGTGATACAGTAGTCAAATCAAGAGGTTTTCTCTCTTTTTTGAGTGAGTTCAATACCGTATTTTTGTTGGAAGTATTTTCCAAACTGTTTTCATACACAGATGTACTGTATAATATTCTCCAGAGTGAATCTGTAGATATAATGTACTGTCATCAAAAAGTTATTGATACTGTACAACAATTGCAAAGTGAAAGACAAAATGGTTTTGATGCCCTATGGATAGCAGCTAAAGGTGAGAGAAGAGGAGCTGAGCCTAGAACTAAAAGAATTTGTCAGGACTCTGAGGACAACTATTGTCGTCGATTGTTCTGTGAAATCATTGACAATATTGTGCAACAAATAGATCTGAGGTATGGTTCAGTTTCGAAGTTGAGATTCTGTCATCTCCTCTCACCTAATAAATTTTCCATTTACAAGGAAAATTTTCCGTCTGTCCTTCTGGAGTCCTTAGGATCAGTGTATGAGTCATTATTTGATCTTGTAAGACTCAAAAGTGAACTTTTAGTGGTATATTCCAGTGATGAATTTCATGGTCTACATGTCTTTGAGTTAGTCAGGTTTCTAAAGAACAATGACTTCATTTCTGGATTCAAAGAAGTATACATGTTAGCTGAGTTAATTCTGACTATACCAAGTACCACAAGTTCAGTTGAACGTTCTTTTTCGGCTCTAAAACGCATTCACAACTGCTGCAGGAGCACTCAGAGCGAGGACAGGTTAAGCAGTTTAAGTATTATTTCTATTGAGAAAGAATTACTCCACAGACTGAGACTCAAAGACTCATTTCATGAAAGGGTAATTGAGAAGTTTTTATGTAAAGAAGGAAGAGCAGAACTTGTTTATAAATAGATATGTAAATGAGAGAAAAGTTGACTGAAATAACATTTAGGATACTTTTATTATTATTATTATTATTATTTTGTTGTTGCATTTCCCTAAATAATGCAGCTTATAAACTTGATAAGTAAATAGTTTCATAGTAGACGGATATGATTATTTTTTAAGCAGCACACCCACCTTGTCAAAGCAGGATACGCCCCTGTTAACCACACACTTCATGTTGTGATTCAGTTATCTAGAATTGAAGTGAATAACGGATAACTGTACCTGTAGTCTCCGTAATAAGGCAGTTACTACCTTTTCCTTTGTTTATGATCTGTGCGTGGGTGGTGAACGATTCACCATCACTGTTCGAACATCTCCACACGAGTTAATGGTTAGCCAACAAATTGTTGCCATGATCGAGTATCGATAACCAACGATGTGCGTCCAATAATGATTTCTTGCGAAGACCCATTACATACAGTACAAGACATTTTTTCCTAACAATTTATATACAGTAGAACTCGCGAATAACGAACTAGCTTATAACAAGAACTCGGATGTAACGAGCGAAAGAACGAGATTTGTTTGGTTTTGTATCTTAGTAAATATAATTAAACTCGCTTTGAACGGGTAGGAATGCATTAGAGATTTGGTTATAACGAGGATATAACTTGGTTTTATCGCAGGCTTGTTCATGGGTTAAGGTCCTATCAAAAGTTAGTTACAATACAGCATTATAAACATTCGTTTAAAATCATTAACGCAATTTAGTGAAACTAATAATGTAAGTGATGAATTCTTGGAATATTTAAATAAATTATAAAACTGCTGTGAATGACGAGTCTCTGGCACGTCGATTCAACCTTCAGACTTGCAGGGCCAGGATTTTCTGTAGGGGTTTCTCCCTTAGCTGATATGCTCCAGATATTTGTAGGGCGCCAGAGACTCTCCCTTCACCCTCTCTCGTATGCTACATAGCACACACACACATTGTATGCCATGTACCCAGCAGCTGCGCGAGATACGTGTATCTCTACGAGGATGTGAGAGTATCCTCGTAGAGATACTCTCACATCCTCAGAAGATACTCTCTGAATCATTATTTCAGAAGATGGAAAAACAAAAAATAACATCAAAAATAGGATACAACAGGGAAAAAGGGCTATTCGTTTGCTAAACTCGTTACTTTGGTCGAACAAAATTAAACTTCAAACTAAACTGACAATCTACACATTTATTGTCGACCCCATTTTAACTTATGGGTGCGAATGGTGGCAACTTTCAGATAAAGAGAAAAAGATGATAGAAACTGTGGAAATGGACTTCTTAAGAAGAGCGTGTAATATTTCTAGAATGCAACGTGTTAGAAACGAAGATATAAGAAGGAAAACAGGGTGCGTATTTACAACAGCAGGAACAATAGAATCCAGACAGTTGTTATGGTATGGTCAGGTACAGTATGAGGATGGACGAGAAGCGATGGCCAAAGAAAGCATTGACTTACACACCACAAAACAGGAGAAGAAAAGGAAGACTGACAACACTGGAGAACATAAATTAGGAAAAGCACGAGAGATCGAGCTATTGAAGATGACGACTGGAAGGATAGGGAGAAATGGCGATCGAAATGCGGGATGCGGCGTAGAAGTAGGACCTCCGCTAATAATAATAATATAAAACTGTTTTGATATCTAAAGATACAAAATTACTAAACAAACAATAATAGATGATTTTTTTAAGATTAATTAAGTTCTGGGTTGCGAAATGTAATTTTGACGACTCCATTTAGAACGAAGAACAAAAAGACAAATAAATTAGAGTGATTTTTCTTGTAATTTAAAAATAAATATTGTACATGTGGCATGGAAAGTTTTGCGTTTTTGCCAGATAGCCGGCTGATTTTTGGAAAGTTTATACAACACAGTTACTTTTACTATATTTCGCGAATGCACTATACGTTAGTATTCAGAAAAGAATTTTAGCGTTTAAAAAATTCTTAGGGTACTTTTACATCAGCGTTTGAGCCGCTGCGGTTCAACCGCGGCGTTTTAGCCGCTGGTTTGTGATTACTTTTACATCAGCGGTCCAACCACCGCGGTTGTTATTGCGCGGTTCATACAAACTATTGACTAGCAACGAAAGTTGTGCTTCAGTTTGTACAGTGCTTACAATGCTTACAGACGTTGAGATTATCGCGGCTATATTGTTGTTAGAAAAAAGGGGAAGAAGCGAAGGTATTGGGAGCATCCGTTACTTCATAAAAGGCCTTCGATCGGCGAGTTTCGTATAAGGTATAATAATTTGAGAAATTATCGAGAGAAATTTTTTAACTATTACAGAATGTCTATAAAAACATTTGATGAACTTATAAATTTGATTGAAAGTGACATTGTGCGGAAAGGAAACAGACGAGGAAACGATATTACACCACACGAAAGACTGACAATTACTATAAGGTAAGAATTTATTGAGAAATATTTATTTACACATCGTGTTTTAAACGTATTTATCTATAAAATAAAAGAAATTTTAATGTTTACAATTCAGTTGTCATAAATGAAAACAAGGTTACTGTTGTCAACCCACACAAATACGTATATTTGTTATTGCAAAAATTTATAAACATATTACATACAAGTTACTACATTGTAATATAATGTAATTAATAATAACGTTATTACAGATATTACAAACCATTTGGTTTGCATATCTTATGTAAGCAACTGATGTTGCCAGAGTTCCGCGAAACTAGTTTCGAAATGTGTATATAATTTTTTGAAATAACAAATATAGTTATACGAAATTGACAATAGCCTTGTTCTCATTTATTGTGTAAACGTTCCACGACAACACAAATTGTTTTATATTTAACCAAGTCCTTTCGAATTTAATGGACACATTAAACTACTGCTAACATTCTGAGTCGGGACTGTCTACTGAAGAAACACTTGAAGGTTGGATGTGGTGCGACTGTGTCTGGTGTGGTTGCAGATTCATTCCAGATGACTGCGGTATTGAAGTATATACATTATACATATTTCCTTGTTGGGATGTCGATGGGTGTAGTACGTGTACGACTGTTGGAAAGTAGTTTGTAATTCACTTCGACTGTTACTGTTACATCTGTCAAGAACTTGCAATAGTTCAATTCTTGCCCTCATTCTTTTATCAGATGGAATTCTGTTCAAAGTTGGAAGAAGTGATAGCAAGAACATGCGATCATCATCTTCGTCCGCTTTCATTTCAACGTTTTCTCTTTTGGATAGAATCTGGAGCAACTTCTCTTGAACTGTATTTTTTGTCTTCCTCTTCTTCACACTTGACACTGGTGTGCCTGTAGTGTCACTATCTAAATTTTCATTTCTTAACGATTCAGCAGATCCTGGTAAGGTTGGTGACTCCACTTGCGAGTTAGATGACATGTCATGACATGACATGTCGTAATAGTAATACTTTTTTTTTGTAGCATAACTAGACCCTGATTTTTGTGTTTTCTCAATTTCAAATGTTTTTCGAAAATTGTCCTTAATGTTCTTCCATTTCACTTGGAGTTGTTTTACTGAAAAGAACAGAAAGTATCTTAGAAATTAACTTACAATGAATACGAAAAAAAAATACGTATACAATACGAAAAATGCAGCAATAGTACACTGCTTATAAGCCGAGCGGTTGAAATGTATAATTTGGAATTAGTGTTATAATACAGTGCATTAAGATTTGAGTGATATGTATCACTGTCGTATTTCGTTTTTTCCAGGTACTTGGCCACAGGTATATCGTTCAGTGCTTTACACCGCCAATTCTTAATCGGTACTGCAACAATTTCTATAATTGTCAAGGATGTTTGTGATGTCATTTGCAAGAGATTGTCTGGAAAGGAACTTCCAGAACCAACATGTGAACAGTGGCTGAAGATATCAAAAGAATTCTTTCATTTATCCAATTTCCCAAACTGTATAGGAGGAATCGACGGGAAGCATATACGGATTAAAACTCCCTATAACAGTGGTTCGTTATATTATAACTATAAGCATTATTCTTCAATAGTTTTACTAGCACTCGCTGATGCAAATTACTGTTTCACATCAATTGATGTCGGAGCTTTGGTCGAGAAGGAGACTGCCATATTTTTAACAGATCTATTCTCGGGCAAAGGCTGCGAAACAATCAACTGAAATTGCCAGAAGATAAACCACTACCAAATATTAACAACCCAGTACCATTTGTTATTGTTGGTGATGAAGCTTTCGGCTTAGGTGAACATTTAATGAGACCATATCCTAGGAGAAATTTAACTGATTCTCGTAAAGTTTTCAATTATAGACTCACACGTGCGAGAAGATTTGTGGAGTGTGCCTTTGGCATTTTATCAAATAAATGGGCCATACTGCATACAGCAATGTCGGTGCAACCGAAATTTGCTGAAGTAATAACGAAAACAGTTTGCATTCTACATAATTTTGTAAGAAGAAGAGATGGCTACAACTTTAGTGACACACTTAGTTGTGACCTTGAATCAGTTACAGTTTGCAATTTAGGCCACACTATGAAATCGCTGGAAATAAGAAAGCATTTTGAGGAACATTTTATGAGTCCTCAAGGTGCTATTGAGTGGCAATACCGAATAATATAAATACTATTTTCAAAATGTGCATTCTTGTTTTTATACAATACATTATTTCATTTAGTTATGTTCGTTTGTACTCATATAGTCCTATTCGTATTCATATTTAGATTCATTTATTTTAATTAATAAATAAATTGTTTGGAAAAATATGTTTAATAAATTGCAAAGAATTTAAATATTTCGTTCTCAAATAAAGATACATAGAATAACTAACCTTCTGCAGTTTTTTCTTCTGTAGATAATGTATCCCAGTTATCCGTCATTTCTTTACATACTTCATTCCAGTCCTTCATTTTTATGTCTCGATTGGAATACGTATTCCTTGCAACCTATGTTCCAAATAGATTGTTTTTCGTGTACAAGTACAATAAACTTTTCTGTATCAAACATTGTTACTACACTGCTTCTAGTACGATTTTTCGTTAAAACTAAAAATCACACGCACAACAGTATACCAAGCTTTGTGTATGGCTTACGAAAGCCTAACAGAGTACCAGCGAGCGGTTCAGCCTCGTGATGTAAACGCACAGGTTCCAACACGTGTGTTGTGTCGAGGCGGCGGCAGAACCGCTAAGCGGCTGGGCCGCGACATGTTGCGGCTGAGGTGCGACTGAACCGCCAACCGCTTCTGATGTAAATACTGCCATATAAGACAGTGCGTTGTATCTACAGCGGTCCGACCGCCGCGGTTGAACCGCAGCGGCTCAAACGCTGATGTAAAAGTACCCTTAAAGTGTAAATATTTATTGACGAGCGCGCTTGTCATTAGTTACGTGAACGCCACATTACGGCAGACTGTCGAACTAAAGTATCATGTACCATACTGTACTGGCATCCAAAAGACGCAAATTGTTCCATTTTTGTGAAAATAACAAAATAATATGACGTTAGCAGTGTTTTCAGTCTCTTGTTAATGCAAAGATATTAAAACTCAGTGAATGACAAGAAAAAAATGTATTATGGTAAACAGTTACTTAACAAAATTGAGGGCAGAGCTAAACACACTCGCGTAGGGTTAATCGGCAAGCGTCTACATGACCCTCTAATGTATTGCAACTCCTGTACAATCTGTCAAGTACATTACGTTACATTTAAATTTTTGGAAAGCTGTCTCGCCCGAGCGAGACAGCTACTAATATTTATCAACTAAAAAATTTAATGAGTAAAGTTGTGTAGTGGTTAAAATCACAAACAGAATTATCACTGTTGCACACCACTATAGAAAAATTATTCTGATTAGCGCTTTCAAGTTTCACAGCTCATCGTCTAAGCATGAAAGCGCTAATTGGAATAATTTTTATTTCTATGTTTTATAAGGAAATGGAAGTATGGTGATGGCAAAAAAAATCGTGTTAGATATTATTGCAGATTCTGATTGTATTACCCTCAAAACATGAAAAAGTCATTTTTCGAAAAGTGTCTGTGTGTCTATCTGTCTATCGTGTCTATCTATATGTTCCCAAGAAACATAACAACTGCACACAGAAACTGTTTGAAAATTTCAAACAGATTGGTTTAGTAGTTTTTTAGAAGATGTTCCTTATGTTAACATGGTGGAAGATAGGGATTCCGTATCCCCTTAACCAATAACTTCTTGTACCATAAATCCAAATTGCCACCATGGATGGCATCATTTGGAACAAATAACAGAAAATTACTGATAGAATATTGGAGAAACATAAGACCAAAACAAAGGTAATGGTAATGAGGGAGAAAATAATAAATATAGAGATTGGAGGAGTGAAGATAGAACAAGTCAACCAATTTAAATATCTAGGGGTTATAGTAGATAGTAATGGGAATCAAGAAGATCATTAAATGAAAGAATTGAAAAAGTAATAAAAGTACACTATTCATTAAACAATAGATTTATAAATAAGAAGGAGATATCAAGAAAAACGAAAATGAGTGTGTATAAAACAGTATATATACCGATTTTTACATACGGCTGTGAGACGTGGGTGCTATCGAAAACCAAAAAGTAAAATCCAGACAGCAGAAATGAAATTTCTTAGGAGAGTAGTAGGAGTAACACAGAAGAATAGAGTTAGGAATACACAAATAAGAGAGGATTTAGAATGTGTGCAACCACTGTCTTGGTTCCTTTCTGTGGGCACTATTATTAACTTGATCATAAGAAAATTTTCAACTTACAAAGTTGAGACACACACAGACACACACACAAAGTAGTCTAGGTAACAGGTGGCTTCATGCATGTTTCATACAGTATATTATTAGAATGAGAAGTCAATGTACTGTATAAAGCTTCTCTTAGAAGTTTCAGCAATTGACAGGAAGCATTACTGATCCATCCTGCTTTTCCAGTAATGTTTAGATCATCAGTATAATATTTATAATCTCTGTCCTGATCTATAGAACTCTGTACCTCATGTTTTTGCTTCACACCCTAATGACTTTTTCTAGTGGAACATTGATCATCAACACCTGGGTCAAATTTGAATGCCACATCTAGTATGTTTTCAATAATAACAGTTTCTATCTATAGTTGTTTTGATAGTTCTTCTTTTTTCACAGTACTAAATTAATATAGAATATTGAACTTTCACTTGTGAAACTTACTTGCTTTCTCCCGTACGCGTTTCGGCGTGATGTGCGCCTTCATCAGCGGAGTGAGACAGACTGCCAGTAACTCGTAACGGTTTTATTTGGTAGGTTGAGTGTGGGTGGTGTCAGGCGGAAGGGGATTGGAGCGGCGATCCGAATTATTGTTTGTTTTATGTATAATTGTGTCAAAATGTGTGTGATTTATAGTGTAATTGGTCGTTAAGTATGCTGTTTGGTTGTGTTGTGTAGTGTTTGTATATTTCATATTGTTCTGCTGTGTTAAGTTTTCGACTTTTGGGTAAGTAGTGTAATATCTCAAGATTAGTATCTATGTTGGTGTAGCTGTGGTTTTGTGTGTGTATGTGTTTGCCATACGGAGAAAACAAGTAAATTTCACAAGTGAAAGTTCAATATTCTATATTAATTTAGTTTCTATCTATACAGTGGAATGGATAAAACTAGAATTGGCTCATCCATACAAGCTAATCTTCATCATCCGTTCTTCCAGCCCACTGTCAGGAACTGTTTTATAAGAAACTGGAGCTTCTTGGATTTTGTTGTCCATGACGTGTCCGTTGATTAACTAAATGAGTAGGCTAGTTTCAAAGACGGCCAACTCCAATTTTTTCAAAATTGGGTCTATGATTGATTCTTATGTAGTATTGTACGAGCTATCTGAATATGAAGTCAGTTTGTGACAAAAATGGCCAGAACTGTGTTAAAATTACATCTGAAAAATGAGCTTAGTTACATATACGGCCAACTCCTTAACAGCTTGGT
Organism: Magicicada septendecula; assembly: GCA_034769895.1. Taxonomy (NCBI): domain Eukaryota; kingdom Metazoa; phylum Arthropoda; class Insecta; order Hemiptera; family Cicadidae; genus Magicicada; species Magicicada septendecula. The sequence goes on from CM068376.1 coordinate 104,097,675, forward strand.
TACAATATCGGCCAACTCCATTTAGAACCAATCAGAGCTTTAGATCCTGTCACGTGACAGCTGCAGGGCTGATGGGATTTTTGTTATTATCGTCTGTTGTACACTGTGCTGTTTGGGTTATTTAGATAGATTGTGATATTTATTTTGTGAACTTTACTCTTGCGAGTGTGATTTTATTACATTTAATAAAGTAATCAAAAGTTTTGATTGTTATGGAGAAAAAAGTGGAAGAAACTCCTCCAAGTAAAAGCAGGAAGAGAGTAGCAAATCTGACAAAATGGAAGCGTGCAAAAGCAAAGGAAGTGAGGTTAGTTTTACTTTACGGTACATTTTTTACTACATTAGTTGAGATATTTTTGTGAAAATGTTTTTTTTTCACATAATGTTAAATTTTAATGAACACTTTTATGTCTTCAATAATCATGATGATTGTGTAGTGTTGCAATGCCAAGACCTAAATAATACCAGTAGAATTTCAATTACAAATAATGCAATATCAAACTGTAAAGAAGATAGTAAATGTTGTTTTGAGCAACTTTAGCACAATTACTATTTAATTTACCAATGTGTCAACAAAATACTGGTTTAGTGTGTTGTGTTTAGATGTGAATATTGCGTATTGCACTCACTTATGTTCTCATCATACTAATTACAGATTTATCAGTTAATTTAAAAAAGAAAAACTAATTTTTGTGTACTTTTGTCTGTTCCAGATATGGACCAAAAAGCATGCCCGTTTTTCCTACTTGTGGTCACAGAGGTAAACGCAAACACTGCAGTCTTTTGCGGATGGAGGACTTGAAGAGATTTCATGCAGCGTTTTATGCGGTCAGATCAAAATTTGCTCAAGATATGTTTTTGTTAAAATATTGCTCTGCAGATGCTCCAGAGCGACATAGGCCAGAGAATGGACAAAGGGGTAAGAAAACCATCACTTTTTCTTATTTCATTGGAAATACGGCTGGAAACAAAGTGGAAGTTTGTAGAGACACTTTTTTAAATGTCCTGGAAATTACAAAACACAGGGTTCAAGGAGTGTACAAGCGTTTCAAAGCTGATGGATCTTTAGTTCCAGTAGAGACCCGCGGACACGGAGGGTACAGAAAAGCTGCTATGTATGAGCACAAAATAGAGTCACTCAAATCATTTATTAAAAAATTTAAAGGGTGTGAATCACATTATTCTAGAGCTAAAACTGCCCGTATCTATTTACATTCCATCCTTAACATAGCAACAATGTGGAGGATGTATCAGGAATCAGTTTCTGATGAACTGAAAGTTAAAGAGTCACTGTTTCGTAAAATATTTGTTACTAATTTCAATATTAGTTTTAAAAGTCCAACCACTGATGTATGCTCAATATGTTTACAGTTAAATGAGAAAATTAAGCAAGAGAAAAATGAAAACCTTAAACAAAAGCTAAACACCGATCTAACAGTGCATAAAACTCAAGCCAAAAGTTTTTATGATTTCTTAAAAAAAGATGAAGCTGGGGTTTTTATTATGTCTTTTGATATGCAGAAGAATATGCCAATTCCACAACTGCCAGATCAAATTACATACTATTCTAGACAGTTGTACTGCTATAATTTGACCATCGTTTCTGGAAAGTCCATTGGTAAATCAGCTCTAGATAAAGAAAATGTTTCAATGTATTCATGGGCTGAGCAAGAAATGAAAAAGTCCTCAAATGAAATTGCTTCCGCAGTTTTCAATGAACTTCAGGGAAAAGTAAATAACGGGGCCTTAAACGAAGTTCATACTGTTCGATTGGTGGCTGATGGGTGCCCAGGGCAGAACAAAAATACAACAATTTTATCAATGTGCCTTGCCTGGTTGGCTCGTGCCCCATCACATATAAAAAAAATGGAAATAGTTTTCCCTGTTACTGGGCACTCATGCATGCCCAGTGATAGAGTGTTTGGATTGATTGAAAGAGATGTACAAAAAATGGAAACTGTTATTCAGCTGGAGGAGTACCATCAGGTTTTCCAAAACCATGGTACCCTCAAAATTTTGGGAACTGACTGGACTAACTGTGATTGGAAAGCTGAAGCAAAACAAAATGTCAAAGATCCGGCTACACTTCACTTCCAAATTTCAAAAGTCCGAAAACTTATTTTAACTAAAATGAAATGCTCCATATCTGTAAGTGGAGAAAACAACTATAACATGAATATAGCACAGTCTTTATCAATAACAAAGAAAGGCAAAAAGCCTATGGATATTAATCCAACAGAGTTAGTTATAGGTGTCAAAGTGAAGCCCTCTAAAATAATTGACGTTGAAAAATTGTTTGTTAAGCATTATGGTGAAAACTGGAAGGAACTGCAAAAATTTCAATGGCTTAAGAAAATAATAGAAGAAAATGACACAAAACCTGAACTTCCTAAAGAAGCTTTTCATTGTGACTGTGAAAATACGCCTGCTGATGAATGTAATGATATTATTGAGATTATTTTGCAAGATAATGACATCCAATAAAGTTTTTTTTTTGACATTTGTGTTCTTTCAGTATTGGTAATATTGCTGTTTAATTGAATTTGTTTCATTTTTAACAAAAGTATTATTGAATCTGTGTATTGTTTTTTGATAATAAATGACTTTTTGTTTTACTGTTTATCAACAAACTTTTATTTTATACTCCTGATAACTAAATTACTGCAACAGTCACCAGTATCCTATCTTTGTTACAAAAACAGCCAACTCCCAATCTTGGTTACAAACATGGCCAACTCCATAATTCAACTGCAAATTTCTGCTTATTTTCTAACTCAAAAAAGCAGATATTAGTGCTTTTTCAATTTTTTGACTACCATGAATCTACAGAAAAAAATTCAAGTTGTTAGTGTTAATAATTTTATGAAAACCAGTTTTTCTGCTCTCCTGTAAAATTTTGCTAAACGGAGATAGCCATCTTTGTAACCAGGCTACTCAAATATTAGTATATCACTACCGACTCGCTAACAGAGTTTTGTATACCGCGGCGTCAGCTTCTTCGTTACCTTCAATACCTACATACCGGGATACCAAACAAAAGTAAAAGATGAAACGAGGTCTTCTGTAGCATGGCATAACGCCATTATCTGCTGTAATAATGGATCCACTGTGTCAGGATTACCAAAGCAGTTACAAAATTCTGCGAAACCGTACAGATAACAAATTTCCTGTATACCGCGTACAGTTTGGCGGTGTATACACTTGTCCGTTTAATCAGCGTCCAGGAGTAGAAGGCGCCGTCGATGACAAACGCATTACTCACTCTGCTCTCCGTCTTCAACCCATCATTGTACTCAGTGGTGTGTTCCTCTACGTATTCCACAAGGACTGATCTAAACAGGAGTTTCAGTTCAGCTGGGTGGCACAATTTCTTGCTTCTACTGGCGACATACAAAAGGCAATTTCGTTTGCGATGCAGCCAGGGAGGCACTTTACACGGAACGTACGCTTGGACCATCGGCTCCTAAATTGCGCTATTTCGAGCACTCGAATGCCGCCTGGTCTGGTGAACGTCAAATGGTGGTCATATACCCTATCAAGTCTGGTGTTCGCCAAGAATACGTGGTTTTTGTGGTTGGGTAGTGCTAATATTTTTGCCACGTATGTCAGCAAGAGCACTTGACGTCGCAGATCTAAGCACGTCATTCTTGCTTTACAATATAGGCCTAATCTTTGTGCAGGAATAGTGCGGAACGCCCCTGCGGCATAGCGCACCCCTGCGTTGTGGACGGAATTCAGCTTATTCAAGTACGACCTCCTGGCTGAAAAGTACACCACGCATCCGTAATCCATTTTGGATAACAGTAGCACGGCGTACAGGCGAAAAAAATTTCTCTATCTGCTCCCCAGGTCATATGGGAGATTCACCTGATTGCGTTTAAAGAAAATTTGCACCTCGCAGCCAGGTCATCCACATGTGCATTCCAGGTTAATTATCTGTCGAAAGATAGGTTCAGAAATTTAAAGATAGGCCTACAGTCTGCGGTTATGTAGGGTCCGGGTACGTCCCATGCTTTCGACAGAAGTGGGCAGAGATCGCCTTCGGTGCCGAAAAGGTAACGCCTGTGTTGTTAGCATTTACTACCAACGTGTCTGTAGCGTTTTGCATTTTATGCTTTACCATCGTCGTTCCTTTGGCCCAGTGGAACAGTGCAAGATCGTCAGCAAACAAGCACTTCCCAATTGGCGATCCTATTCCACAAAGATCCCGTTGATGACGATAGTAAAAAGCGTGCCGCTCAACGGGTATCCTGAGGTACTCCACTTTCCAACTCTTGAGGGGCCGACAGTGATTGTCCGGCCCGTATACGGGAACTCGTGTCTGTAAGAAAGCTGAAGATAAATTTAAGCAGTTCACCTCTGAACTGAAAACCACATAGTTGTTGAATGCTGTTAAATCTTCACGTTTCGTTGAACTCTTTCTTCAAATCGAAGAATATTGTAACCATATGTTAGTTTTTGATGAAACTATTGTTAACTGCATTCTCCAGATAAACCAGTTGAACAGTAGTAGAAAGGTCTGACCGTATACCAGGTGATCCGGGTGTCTGTTTACCATCCTCTCCAATAACTTTCCTAGTTAGAACGTCAACGATTCTGGACGATATTTTCCAGCTTTCAAGAAATCCTTTCCGGACTTCAGAAGCCGAATGACAGTCGCCTCCTTCCATGGATTTGGATATTCCCTTTGCGCCCATATGACGTTTTAGAGTGCCAGTCATGTAGCCTTAGCTACCCGCCATTAGACATATGGTGCTGTAAGGAATGTCGTCCGGACCCACCGCAGTGTCACCGCTAGCCCGGACAGCGGACTGTGATTCCCTCATCGTGCACGTTATAGCTCCTGTACCCTTCACTTTTGAAGTCAAAGTCGTGTTCGAATTCTTCTTTCCTTGCGAATAAAATTCAGAGGATAACTTTCTGTACTACTGACCTGTAGCCTATATCTAGCCGCCAAGATGTCAGCAATTTCATCAGAGTTCCAAATACACTCACCATCGTGCTTTGGCTTGTGACTGGCTTAAAGACTGCTGTGGCAGCAATTGCTCTGTTCTGATTCCATACTTCTGTCACTGAGGTCGACCATGTTATGGTCGAGACGTAGGTTTCCAGCTCGACCGTTATACATCGAATATTGTTTTGCAAGCGGCGGCTCGGAGTCGCTTAAAATCGATGCGATTATTTCCGGTCGGCGCTCGTTTTTACCTGTTTAGGGCCCGTCGCTTCTCTCTTATTGTATGTTTCACAGCGTTGTTCTACCACGGTACCGGTGGTCCCGATGAACAACCACCTATCCACGGGATATACACCGTAGCTGCTGAGGTGATACCGGCTTTGAAACTGTGAATCCATTTTCCTATATTTCCACAGACGTTCGTAGGTTTACAAGCAATCTCGAAGCCTGTCCAATTAGCACGGTCCACGTCCCATTTTTTCGGCGTGCGTATAACGCTCCTTGACGTACGCGTTGTTATCAGAACAGGGCATTTTCAGTTCTCAATAATGCAAAGTGCAACCGTTGATGTTCCACGGAAGGATGTTTTCCATGCTGGACGTTGAAGAATCAGTCGCTACAGACTGTGCTTATTTCCATGGATTCCCTTTTCGCTAGCCTTTCTAGGTTTTTTTTTTAGATTGCCGAGTTCCGCCAGGTAACCGAGGTCGGTGACATCGCTGCGCCGGCATTCAAGCTGAACTCCAATCCGAATCTCTTCTCCTGGTCTTATCCCCGATTTTTAACAATCCTCTCTAGTGTATCTGGGAGGACGGGGCAGTGGACGCGGAATCCCCTCACCTTCTCGCCCCCACTGGAGGTGGCTGCAGGTGCGTTCACAATGTTTATGGCCGCGCTTCTTGACGAACGAAGTATGGGTCTGCTGGTAGACCCGTCAACACTATGCTTTTGCACCGTTTGCGTGTGCGTATCAGCCGTAATACCTTTATGGATTTCTGTTTTTTTATACAACTCAGTAAAGTAACGCTCGATGAAACGGGTTACCGCAGGTAATTTCTCTTACAATATCGGCTGGTGACGCTGTTGATTTTACAGCCTGTGCATAGCTGATTTTGCCCTGGTTGGCTGAGCATATGAGTTTTCAAGGTACGTAGCCTACTTCCTGAATAGCCATCTCTTGCTTATGGACAGGGAAATTGCGGGATGTAGACGAATGTTGACCACCGCAGTTGACACATTTCATTGGTTTAACACAGGGATCGTCACTACACGTCGTCCCACAAAATAATCACTTCACTCGAGCAAATCTTGATGCAGTGTGCCGGAAACGCAAGCACTGAAAACATTGCATCGGCTGAGGAATGAATGCTCTCACACAGCCTTTGAATTCCTGCTCTCACTTTTTCCGGTAAAGTTTTTCTGTTGAAGGCTAGAACGTGGGACGTAGATGGGAGCGTCTGTCCATCGCTCCGCACCGTTAGTCTCCAACATACGATGACGCCTTGTGTGCTTTCCTCTGAGCAGTTCAGCAGGTCCTTCAGCACTACCACGCCTTTATGGTGGTCAGGGTGGCACGAGGAACGACTTATGCCTCTATATCCCCTATCGTCTGCAGTTTATGGAACTTCGAACCCTGTTGATTGTTTAGGGTCTGGATAAGTAGTCCACCTACGGCTGTTCTGATTTCCTGTACTACTGGTCCAGGCAGGGACTGACTTTTGTGAAGTCACCTTCCTTCCGTTTCGCAACCACATACTGTAGCACAGCCGGCATAGTGGATAGAACCGGCGTAGACGATGTCATGAATCTTTCCTTACCAACCGAGGAGAATGTCTCCTTCTCTTCACCATCCGAGGAGGGCTTTTTTCTGGACGAGGGTTTTTAACACGAGAATTATTTCGGGAAATTTGAATTTTGTTCCCACGAGTACCGGGGTTAAATAAGTAAATAAAAAATAATTAAACTATAAAGTTTTACCTTAATCCGTCAATGTGATCGCTTAACTTTTCTTCTTTTCTTCTAACGCGTTTCGGATTGTTAATCCATCATCAGAGGTTAAAATAATTCGTCGGTTAAGACTTCGTTAAACATTAAAAGTTGCGTAAAAGACATTTAAAAATTACACTAAAAGAACATTTAAAAATATAGTCCACAAACACAGCGACGTAGCGGATGCGAGTGCGCACTCAATACCGGTCAGCGACGTACTCAAAATACCTGTAAATAAAAATTCGTCTATTTAGATATTTTAACTAGCATCAAACTTTGAATAATTTATGTTTCTATTTTAATTTGTTATTTAATTAACGAATAATTTTATTGTGTTTGTATGTGTTGACATTCTCACATATATTTATATTATGTCTTTTAGACTACTTTTTATTAGACGAATATTGTGAATATCTGCAAATTTATGTTTATTATTTAGATAACGTTTTGCTAATTAGTAAATGTAAAATAAAGCGTGTGATTAAGTACCTTTGTGATCTTATCTTTGTGAAGCACACGTAAGGTAGCCTACATATAGTCAAGACAAGTAATACATAAGAAGACCTCGCTCATCAAGGTAGAAAAATGAATTATCTAATAGAGTTTTGGGGCTTAGTAGATCATTGTGTATGATACGGCATTGCTTGTAACCTAGTGGTCACGTGTTCAATTCGCAAGCACACCATAGATTCAAGGCGCGTTTTTCGGCCCTGTAATCGATTAAGCTTCAGCTTACGTTCATCTGCTTCTCGTCCTTCAGATTACAAAATTAGTGTTTTCTGTATTTATTCTGTTTCCAGCATTGCGTTCTTCTCTCTCTTCTCTTTCCTGTCTGCGTTTCTCGTCCTGTCGTTTTTCTGCTTCTTCTGCCTCTTGTCGTCGTTGTGATCGTCAGTAGTAACGCGGAGCGCGTCTGATAGTCCTATGGTTTGGCGTACTCTGAAAATAAGTTATTAGAATCAGGGTGCTATATGAGACATTTTTAGGCGGCCGATTCAGTTACGAAGTGGCAGTAAGATACAGTATTGTGGTTAGTGTTTCACACTTAAATACCACAAAACAGCTCACTTGGTCATCGGTTTGATCACGTAAACTGCACTTACTCGAGCTTATCTCACTCATACATCGGTCTCAAAAAATATTTTATATATTCGTCTGGGTGGATGCTTTCGATTACAGGTGGATACTCGAAGGTCTGCCTTCGAGTACAGTGAGTTATCATTCCATAGATATTGTAGCGTGACAGAAAATCCACTACTTATTAATTCATATAAAATAATAAAAATTAATTACACAACATATGTTAATATAATATTAAATGAGATTTAATGAAATCAAAGGAATAAACAACAATAAAATAAAAATCCTCATTACATTATATAAAAGCCACTGTTAAAAATCAAAGAAATTATTGAAAGCAACTCATATTATAAAATCAGGAATTTACCCAGGAAGTTAGGAGCAGTAAACAAATTAGATTACACAATATCATGAAGAGATAATCAGTTTGAGAGTGGTGAAACACCAAAATACCCCAAAGACAAGAAGAAGGAAGAATAAAATTTGTGATCAAGAAGCAAACAATACCCTGAAACCTTTAGCGAAGAGCAAAGTCAGTATCAGTAAATAACTTCGATACTCCAAACTAAACATCAGTCGAGATAACACGAAGTACCTTGGTTTACCCAAGAGTGAAGAATGAAGACAAGAAGACAAGAAGAAGAAAGACAAGAATGAAGACAAGAAAGAAGATAAGAAGAAAGACAAGAAGGAAGACAAGAAGAGAGGAAGAAATAGTATGAAAGAAACACCGTTATAAAACCTATTATTAAATACCATCAACCCCAAACCCATAGAGACAATTAAAAAGAAAGTATAACATCCCAAAATCCTATAAAAATGTAATTATTAAGAAATCAAAAGTGTTGTCTAGTATAATAAGAAGTGAACCAACTAAAGCTATTGTGTGATAAAGAAAATAAACAAGTCTTAACAGTCCATGATTACTAAAGGTCTGGTCTGAGATAATAAGACTCAAAATATCAGAACCACCAGTGAAAGTGAACTTGTGCAAGTGTTTTTGGAAATACAATAAACTTAAAGTTAGTGATACTATGACTTATCAATATGCTATATAACAACTTTTATATTCAATAATACACATCATCATAAAATAATAAAATGGAAGATTTCCAATATTTTATTATTTTAATGTAACTCTGTTATTACAAGACATTTGTAAAAATGTTAATAACTAGAGTATGGGTGGACATGTTTACTGATGAAGGGGATAATAATGGTTTAGACCAGAAAGGACTGGCATTAATTTATATTCATAGGTTTAAATTGTTTAAAATGGCTATTTGTTCACAGCCATGAACTCAATAGGTTTATAAGAATTTTTAGTAAATAAGATTTATATGTGTTTAAAATGAATTATGTTTGCCAAATAACAGCATACATACCATTAATAATGTTTCAGTAGGTGTGCTGTGTTAATTAAAAAGGAGTTAAATGTATGTTTTCAAACCAATATGTTCAATCTTAGAATGCTGAATGATGTTCATTATTATTTTTTATATATAATAGTAGTATTAATCAGATACTACACCTCACAATGGGCTTGTAAAACGTTTTATTTTCATGTAATAATAACTATGTAAAGTCAGAGGATGAGTAGGATTAAATTTATTTGAGAAAGACAGAAATGTAAAATTCTAAACTCTAGGCCATGTGGTGAATTCACAGAAGCCATATAAACCAGTTAAGTCACTTATAATTCCTGTAAACTAGCAAGATTTAGGTAAGGTAAATCAGTTAACCACTACTGTGAATGATCCTATGAGTTAAAGTGATAATAAGGAAATATACCTTAAAATATTGTAAATTTTCAAAATATATAAATTAATTAATTTTAAAGAGCAATGTCAAATTCAGAGATTAACACAAAAAACCAGTTCAAAGGTTCAATTTATATGTATTTAAGGAAAGGAAGAGAAATATGACTAATTAAAATTTATTATAATCGTATTAATAACAATTAAAATGGCAGAAAAATTATATGAAGGCGGAAACCAATTTTTGAGCCTAGATTTCCAAAAAGAGAGAAATTTGGCAATTTCCACCAAAATGTCAACAGATATGGACTATAATGTATCAATTTAAAGGAAATGAGATGATTAAACCAATGATAAGGTTCATAATTCATGAAGGTGATGAATAAAATAAATAAATTCCATATATAATGTAATTTTGTATCATGTGTATGGGAAATCGAAATATGTTAACAATACTTTTTTAAAGATTAACTGGGCCAGATTTTGACTAACATGAAGGAAGTCAGTTTAGTCTTTTGTTGAATATCAAGGTGAACAGTTCATGTGATATAACGTTCCTTAAAACCGTGTAGAAAATGGTACTACGGTTACCTACTAATATCAGTGTAACGAGAGTTAAATAAATTAAACATTTTTCTAACTAAACCTACAGAAACTTTAGCGACAATAGTGAAAACTAACACCAAACTTCATTATACTAGTGATTTAAAACAGTAAAACAATATATTTGTGATAATTAACGCTACAAATCATAACCACTTTTTGAGCAGTTAACCCACAGAAGTGAACACATATCAAATAACATAATTAACACAAGTATACACGGAACACTTCTTCAGAACACACCAAACAACCTATTAGGCAGATTACACCAGTGCGGGGACATTTCAAACATTTATGAAGGTAATTTTACTGTGAGATTTTAACACGACGACATTTCCAATAACCTCGCCATACCTAGGAGCGACCATCTTTAAAAAATACGATTCTGTGCCTTCCTCATCGAGTGACGTCAGAAGCTACATACGGTTTGACGATTCAACTTTTTTAAACATTATATCAGAATTATTTAAATATTGTTAGATGATAATTATGGAAACTACTTTAATTGTTAATGTTATACTTTCTCGTTTGCCCTTCTCTGACTATTAATATAATCGCTCCAAGAACCTTTTTTATATAATACTTGTAATAATTTTTTCCACTGTATGAACGAATCGATTATTCCCTGAGACGGAGTCGATAATTGCTCCCAATCGATTAAAAATCGATTATTTTTTGAATTTGTTAATAAATCCATTTATTTCAATTGTTTGTATCTATTATTATTTCACATGCTAATTTAAGGTTTATTTATTAATGTAACAAGACTTCTAGAAGAAGAAAATATTAATTAACAGTGAGATATTGGACCAGCACTAAACATCACAAATCGATTGCTGACCGGAGTTAATCTGATGAACTCCAGACTTGGTTCAGATCTTCCAGAAGTGCTCAATAATTAATAAATACCTTCTTAATTATTAAAATTTTTAACAGAACATTAAAACAGGATTATTTCACAATTACAGACATTGATTAAAACATAAACAAAATTTTTTTTATTGAAAAATTTTTTTTTGAATAAAATTTTTTCTCTATCATCTTATTTTGTAAAGACCGCATACAGGGTCTACTTGTTACAAATTGGCGTCCAACTTCGAGGGCTTAATAATCTAAGCCTGGCAGCGATTACATTATAGAAATAGAAGAAAATGCAAAGACGAGCTACTTCGAAAAAGAGGGCGGCAGAGGCCGAAAAGGAGATTGACATGGGGGATAAGGAGGCAACACCCGTGGAGGATCCGGAAGTATTACTAACCCAGGTGGAACCGAAACAACCCGCACCACCAAAGGAACAACTCGAAGTAACAACACAGACAGGGGAAGTCAATATCCCAGAGAAGGAGAAACCCTCACAACCAGAAAACCTGACAGTACAAGAAATGTTCAGAGCGTTAATGGAAGACAAACAATCCTTGAAAGAAGAATTGAGTGGGATGAACAAGAACATGGAGGAGAATAGTAAGAAGATGGAAGAAAACAGTAAGAAGTTGGAAGAGATGATGGGGAAGAAGTTAGAAGTATTGAAGGAAGACAATCGATCCACAAAGAAAGAATTGGGCCGTAAGATGGAAAATACCAACAAAAGGATTGAGGAAACTAGTAGGAAGATGGAAAAGAAAATGGAAGAAAATAATAAGAATATAAAGGAAGAATTGAGGAAAAATAATAAGAATTTGGAAGAGAAGATGGAAGAGACCAGTAAGAAAATAGAGAGTGACAACCAACAATTAAAAGAAGAATTAAGGGAAAATAACAGGAAAATGGAAGAGACGATGGGGGAAAGATTGGAAGAATTGAGAGAGGACAATCAACTGCTGAGAGAAGAATTAAGGGAAGTTAACCAAGAGAACATGAATAAGTGAGACGAGAGAATTGAGTTGGCAAAGGAAGAGTTAAATAAAAAGATAACAGAGACGAAGAAATCCCTCGTTAAAAAGTTAGAACAGGAAGTCGTGGTTGTTAACCAGCAGATCAGGGAAGTAGACGAAAGATGTCGTCAGACAGAAAACGAAGCGCTGGAGATCCGGGAGGTAATACATAAAGAGATTACACATGTCAAGGAACAACAGGAAACGAAACTGGAAGAAAACAAGAAATTTGCCCTGGAAGAAATGAATAAAGTGCGGACACATGTAACCGAAAGATGCGACGGCGTGGAAGCCGCTATGACGAACATCACGGGACAAGTGCGTCAGAGCCAAGAGGAAATTGAATTGATAAGGAACAGACCAACAGGTTACAATCATTTCCCAATGTCCGAAAATAGAGAGTGGCTTAATTTCCGGCAGTATAAACGGAAGCCCATGGAGTTCTTGGCACGCATAGAGGAATACCTAGAAAAACACAGAGGGAACCGATGGGTCCAGAACAGAGAAATCTTAGACGAGTCATTTCGGGAGGTGAATGACCATTGGTGGATGGCCAACCGGAGCGACATCGAAAGTTATCAGCAATTTAAGAGCCTCTTCAAGGTGAAGTACTGGTCGGAGACGACTCAAAACTTGATAAGAGATAATATATGCCACGGCCACTACAAACCACAAGTCGGTAGTTCAATGACAGCTTATTTCCTCGGCAAGGTATGTATGGCCAAGCACTTAGAACCGGCCATACCTGAGGAGTGCCTAATAAATAAGTCGTCAGTAATCCTCGGTAATTCGTGCGAGGAGAGGCAGCCAAATAAAAACAATCCAGGCAATGACCGAACTCCTCGAAAACTACGAAAACGAAGACTACTACCGACAGAGCCGGAGAAGAAATGATGGGCCCGAACCAAGGACGTATCAGAACAACAACCAGGGTACGAACAACACCAACACTGGGTACCAAGGAGGCCGTGCATACCCGCAGAATAATAGTTTTAATAATAATAATAACGTTAACAATTCTAATTACAATAATAATAATAATAATACAGGTCCAAACCATGTGAACCCGAGTCGACCCTCTAATGGTTATCAGGGTAACAGAAATCCCTACCCTCATAACACAAATAGTCAGAGAAGCCCCAATTATGGTAATGATCGTTACCATAATAATAATAATCGTGCGGGTCCAAATAATGGTAATCCCGTTAATAATAGGTTTCCCCGCCCACGAGTGAATTTCATACCAGCCATAGATGGTCGTCAGCGAAGATACAACAACAATCGAAGAAACAGCTACCGTGGGTATGAAGACAGGAGGAGGAGCCTAGAACGGGACCAACCAAGGTACTATCCGGCAAGAAGGAGTACTAGTTTAGACGATGCTGAACGGAGGTCTAACCACGAACGACCGGAAGACCATAGGACAGATCGACAGGGGCCCACTCTAAGCATCCCAAATGATGCTTCAACTAGTATGGCACAAAGGAACAACGATGTCGAGCCTTTAAACGGGCACAGGCAGTAATAAATCGCCAGAACCCGTTACTCCTCCTAAATACTGGGTATCTTAATAATGAGTGTAATAGTATAAATAATAATAATCGTATCACAGTCATAGGGTGCAACTACCTAAAGGACATCCGACATGAGTTATTGGAAGAGGATAACAGTAATCCCACCAATAACTTTAATAACGAAATAATACATGTCAACGCAGAGGTAGAAGGCATCCCAGCCAAGTTGATGATCGATACTGGTTCGAACGTATCAATCATAAGTACGACGGAGTTGGAGAGGATACAGCAAGAGTGCGAGAGAACTTTACCAACGTTGCCGTTGAATAATATTATTTTGTTGGGTGCAACCGGCCGACAAAATAAAACAATACGTAGGCAAGTCTCCGCCAGTGTGATGAGCTGTGGTATAGCGATTGATATGGAATTCTTGGTGGCGAGCGGTCTGCCGTTTAATATACTGGTCGGGTGTGATGTGCTCAGGAGGAATTCCGCCATCATTGATCTGAGAACTGAGAAATTGTCGCTGTTTACCAACGGACATACTTGGACGGCGAACTTGGTGGGTAGTGACCAAGTCATTCCCGATAGTATCCACCAGCAAATCCGCAAATTAACTACATCCATCCAACATCTATAATTGAACAAAGAATAGACGACACCTCCAATGAAGATTTATGGTCACAAAAAATCCAGGAGATCAGGGATTTCCGGAGCGGTATAACTGGCGAAAAATTAACCTTATACCAAGCGAACAAATTAATCAACATCTATAACAAATATAAATCAGTCTTTTCTGATGAGCCCGGTAAAGTGAAAAACTTCCAGAGTACTCTACAGTTCCGAGACACAGTGCCCTTTAACCGGAAGTCTTACCCCATCGCGCAATCACGAAAGCAAGCAGTAAGAGCTGAAATAGAGCAAATGATTAACCGTGACATAATAGAGAGTAGCCAATCACCATATACAAGTCCTATCGTGGCTATTCCTAAGAAAAACGGACAAGTCCGTTTGTGTTTAGATGCGCGCGAAATAAATAAAATGATCATCAATGACAGGACTTCGCCCGGTGAGATTGAGGAGATTTTAAAACGGTTCCACGGCACCAAGTACTTTAGTACCTGGGATACGGTGTGCGGGTACTGGCAGGTGGAATTACATCCACAGAGTCGCCAGTATCTGGCCTTTATATTCGAGGGGCGGAACTACCAGTTTAAGAGGTTGCCCTTCGGACTGGTAAACTCAGTCGCAGTCTTTGTGCACTGCATGGACCAGATACTTGGCAAAGAAGCACTACAGTTCACCACCGTATACGTCGACGACTTGCTAGTGTCCTCAGAAACTTGGGAGGAACACTGCTACCGTGTGGAACACGTATTACAGAAGCTAGCAGCAAATAATATTACGCTAAAATTAGCAAAATTTCATTTTATCGCTAAGGAAATACAATTCTTGGGTTTCATCTTGAATGATCAGGGAATCTCACCGTCGGCTGAAAAGGTCGAAGCGATTCAGAACTTTCCTACACCTAAGAATCGAAGGCAGTTACAGTCGTTCCTGGGACTCTGTAATTACTACCGCAAGTTCCAGGAAAAGTACTCTGAACTGACTGCCAAATTTCAGCCGCAACTGTCATCCAAAAATAAATGGATCTGGGGTAATGAACAACATAATATATTATCATTAATAAAACAAAAATTCCTTGAACCCATCATACTTCGCCATCCGGATTTTAGCAAACCTTTCTTTCTTAATTGCGATGCCAGTGACATCAGCCTCGGCGCTACATTATATCAGGAGGATGAGGAGGGCGAACATCTTGTGATCTGCTTTGCCAGTAGAGCATTGAATCAGTGTGAGAAGAACTACCACGTTACAGAAAAGGAATTATTGAGTGTCGTGTTCGCGTGTGGAAAATTCCGCACTTATATCCTTGGTTATTCCGTTACCGTCCGGACAGACCATAAGTCTATCTCGTTCCTTAAGAGATGTAAGTTAAGCCATGGAAGGTTAACACGGTGGATACTATTGCTGCAAGAATATGACCTTAAGTGGGAGTATATCCCCGGAAAGAAGAATGTCGTCGCGGACGTATTGTCTAGAGTAGACATTGATAAACAGACGTTCGAGGGGGAGAAGGAGAGTATTCTTAAAGTGTACCATATTCTAAGCAGCACCAATTCTAACCTGATTGGAAGCAGGGGATGAGACAATCTCCCAATATTATAAAATCCATAACGGAATCCTGTTTTCAAGACCATCTTTATATAAGGAGGAATGGAAGGTTATCATTCCAACCCATATCGAAAAGGAGATAGTGTTTAATTATCATGTTCGATATGGGCATATGGGCGCCTTAAAGGTAGTAAAGGCCCTGGAAGAGAGCTGCCATATCAAAGACATAAATCGGAAGGTACGAAAGTACATAAGAAACTGCCGCATTTGCCAACTCGTAAAAACCAACAACGAGCAAAGAGAAGGGCAAATGATTCCGATAACCTCTCAATCGAAACTTGAGAAAGTATTCCTGGACATCTGTGGGCCACTTCCCCGCAGTGGGGGCCGCCACAGATACAAATATTTCGTCATCGTATTGGACCATTATACCAAGTTCGTAAAGCTATACCCAGCGAATCGGGCGACTACAAATAAAGTTCTCGACATCCTGACCAACCAGTATTTCCCAACCGTCGGAAAACCAGTGCCGATCATAACCGATCACGGAACACAATTCAAGGGGAGGAAATGGCGGGATACACTGCTGTCAATGGGGGTTCATACCTATAAGACTTCGGTATACCACCATAGCAGTAACCCGGCCGAAAGAGTCTTGCGAGAGGTGGGGAGCCTATTAAGGACGTATTGCCACGATCAGCAGAGGAGGTGGCAAGAATACTTGGAGGCCACTGAAGAATTCCTCAACCTGGCATACCATCCAGCCATAGGAATTACCCCATACTCCGCCATGTACGAAAGACAACCCCCACGGGAGATCGAGGAAATATTGGAGTTCCCCAGAGAGCATAAGTATATATTTAATAAAGTTCAATTTCATAATAAGGTGGCCGAAGATCAGGAGAAACGGGGGAATAAATACAATAAAAGCATGGGTAAGATTATTACTTATACTGTTGGAGAGAAGGTGTTGTTGAAGAATAGGGAATTACCCAGTTCCTTAGAAGGGATAACAAAAAAATTATTGCTTCTGTACACTGGACCCTACATTGTCTCCAAAAGTAATAATAACAACACATATGAAATTAAGGAGATGGGTTCCAATAAAGTTAAAGGTGTCTTTAACCAGGCATCCATGAAGAAATTTTATGAATAAACCCTCAAAATTCTAAAAATAATGTAATACCAAATTACATACAATTATTTAAAAGAAACATTTTGGAAAGAGAAGAAAAAGAATTTAGAAACCCTCAAAATTCTAAAAATAATGTAATACCAAATTACATACAATTATTTAAAAGAAACATTTTGGAAAGAGAAGAAAAAGAATTTAGAAATCAACTAAATTCAAAAATAAGGTAATACCACCTTACATACTAAAAATTTGAAAAAACCATTTGGAAAGAAGAAGATAAAAAGAGTTTAAACCCCCTAAATTCCAAAACATTGTAAGATCACCTTACATACCAAAGACTTAAGAAATAAACTATTTGGAAAGAGAATAACAAAAAGAATTTAGTAATCAAATAAATTCCAAACAAGTGTAAGATCACCTTACTAACAAAAAATTTGAAAAAACTTTATGACAAGAATATAAAAGAAGAATTTTGACTCATCCAAATTTAAAAAAAAATGTAAGACCACATTACTAACCAAGTATTTGAGAAAAACCATTTTGCAGAAATATAAAAAGAATTTTGAATTGAAAACAACTAAATCTAAAAAATAAATGTAAGCCCACCTTACATACAAATTATTTGAGAAAACTTTATGGAATAATATAAGAAGAATGAATTTTGAATTGTGTATAAATCAAGTTTCCAAACCAAGAGTAAGTACAACTTACCGACCAATGATTAATAAAACACTTTGGTGAAATAAACAGAAGAGATTTAATACCATATTTATGGTAAGCATAAAATATATTTACCATGTTTATAAAGGATCATAATGGGGTGAATAAAGGAAACAGACTTTAGAATTAACACAAATAATTCTGGAGAAATATGATCATGTCTAATTTCAATATAAAGTGTGAAAAACTTTCCATAAAATGATACGAAAGGAAATAAACCGTGTGATACGATTTGAGTGATTGAATATAATAAAATACAAAAACTTATGTGGAATTATGAGATAATAAAACTTTGAAGTGGGATGAGGAGAAATTTTGACCTCATTATAAAATTAATAAAAAACATTCATTCGAAAGGATAATAACCATGACAGGAATAATGTGAGAATAGTATCAAAGATATATGTAATTAAACGAATTAATATGAAATGATAATGAATTAAATGTCAATTGTGATAATGACAGTTATAAAAAAAAAAGTTCTAGAACATAGAACAAGTGGAAATAATAAAAACAGAGCAATAAAATAAAAATGTCATAAAGATATGCTGCTATAAACAATGCAGATTATAATAAAAAAACCAGAAGGTAATAAAGAATTTATAACCAAAAGCTTTATAGGATAAGAAAAGTTGAAAACAGTACTAATAGAAGAGCTTCCTACCATAATATCAAATGAATGAAACGTCAAGTTAAAGAGTCAGAAGAACAACTGAGATAGGAATATTAAAATCTCTGAGAAATATAATAAGTAATAAGTGAAGTATCCCAAAGATATTTTTTTTAAATAGTAACAAATGTGTACTATTCTGAATAATTTTTTAATCTGTCTGTAGATAATTCCAGCAGTATTAATATGTTTTTTGATCAGAGATGATTTGCCTCTGTACTCAAATATGTGTGAAGTATTGGACAGCAGAGGAAGTAGCGTACAGTGCCTCTCTGAACTGAACCAGCTCACAAAGTAGGGAACGATAGGGAGGAAATATCCCAAGGAGAAAATACTAAGAAGAAATATGAAAATGAAATAATAAATATGAAACTCCGATGACTATTACTATCAAGGAAGATCAAGTGAGAATGAGAAGGATAACAAGCTCAAATATAAATAGGAGAATTTTTAAAATGGAAGGAAGTCAAGAATAATAACAAAACTACAATAATTATCATAAGCAATTGTTTCAGACAAAGCAAGTATAGTCTGAAAAAATCACTTCTGGAGAAAGGCATTCTGTAGCGTGACAGAAAATCCACTACTTATTAATTCATATAAAATAATAAAAATTAATTACACAACATATGTTAATATAATATTAAATGAGATTTAATGAAATCAAAGGAATAAACAACAATAAAATAAAAATCCTCATTACATTATATAAAAACCACTGTTAAAAATCAAAGAAATTATTGAAAGCAACTCATATTATAAAATCAGGAATTTACCCAGGAAGTTAGGAGCAGTAAACAAATTAGATTACACAATATCATGAAGAGATAATCAGTTTGAGAGTGGTGAAACACCAAAATACCCCAAAGACAAGAAGAAGGAAGAATAAAATTTGTGATCAGGAAGTAAACAATACCCTGAAACCTTTAGCGAAGAGCAAAGTCAGTATCAGTAAATAACTTCGATACTCCAAACTAAACATCAGTCGAGATAACACGAAGTACCTTGGTTTACCCAAGAGTGAAGAATGAAGACAAGAAGACAAGAAGAAGGAAGACCAGAAGAAAGACAAGAATGAAGACAAGAAAGAAGATAAGAAGAAAGACAAGAAGGAAGACAAGAAGAGAGGAAGAAATAGTATGAAAGAAACACCGTTATAAAACCTATTATTAAATACCATCAACCCCAAACCCATAGAGACAATTAAAAAGAAAGTATAACATCCCAAAATCCTATAAAAATGTAATTATTAAGAAATCAAAAGTGTTGTCTAGTATAATAAGAAGTGAACCAACTAAAGCTATTGTGTGATAAAGAAAATAAACAAGTCTTAACAGTCCATGATTACTAAAGGTCTGGTCTGAGATAATAAGACTCAAAATATCAGAACCACCAGTGAAAGTGAACTTGTGCAAGTGTTTTTGGAAATACAATAAACTTAAAGTTAGTGATACTATGACTTATCAATATGCTATATAACAACTTTTATATTCAATAATACACATCATCATAAAATAATAAAATGGAAGATTTCCAATATTTTATTATTTTAATGTAACTCTGTTATTACAAGACATTTGTAAAAATGTTAATAACTAGAGTATGGGTGGACATGTTTACTGATGAAGGGGATAATAATGGTTTAGACCAGAAAGGACTGGCATTAATTTATATTCATAGGTTTAAATTGTTTAAAATGGCTATTTGTTCACAGCCATGAACTCAATAGGTTTATAAGAATTTTTAGTAAATAAGATTTATATGTGTTTAAAATGAATTATGTTTGCCAAATAACAGCATACATACCATTAATAATGTTTCAGTAGGTGTGCTGTGTTAATTAAAAAGGAGTTAAATGTATGTTTTCAAACCAATATGTTCAATCTTAGAATGCTGAATGATGTTCATTATTATTTTTTATATATAATAGTAGTATTAATCAGATACTACACCTCACAATGGGTTTGTAAAACGTTTTATTTTCATGTAATAATAACTATGTAAAGTCAGAGGAGGAGTAGGATTAAATTTATTTGAGAAAGACAGAAATGTAAAATTCTAAACTCTAGGCCATGTGGTGAATTCACAGAAGCCATATAAACCAGTTAATTCACTTATAATTCCTGTAAACTAGCAAGATTTAGGTAAGGTAAATCAGTTAACCACTACTGTGAATGATCCTATGAGTTAAAGTGATAATAAGGAAATATACCTTAAAATATTGTAAATTTTCAAAATATATAAATTAATTAATTTTAAAGAGCAATGTCAAATTCAGAGATTAACACAAAAAACCAGTTCAAAGGTTCAATTTATATGTATTTAAGGAAAGGAAGAGAAATATGACTAATTAAAATTTATTATAATCGTATTAATAACAATTAAAATGGCAGAAAAATTATATGAAGGCGGAAACCAATTTTTGAGCCTAGATTTCCAAAAAGAGAGAAATTTGGCAATTTCCACCAAAATGTCAACAGATATGGACTATAATGTATCAATTTAAAGGAAATGAGATGATTAAACCAATGATAAGGTTCATAATTCATGAAGGTGATGAATAAAATAAATAAATTCCATATATAATGTAATTTTGTATCATGTGTATGGGAAATCGAAATATGTTAACAATACTTTTTTAAAGATTAACTGGGCCAGATTTTGACTAACATGAAGGAAGTCAGTTTAGTCTTTTGTTGAATATCAAGGTGAACAGTTCATGTGATATAACGTTCCTTAAAACCGTGTAGAAAATGGTACTACGGTTACCTACTAATATCAGTGTAACGAGAGTTAAATAAATTAAACATTTTTCTAACTAAACCTACAGAAACTTTAGCGACAATAGTGAAAACTAACACCAAACTTCATTATACTAGTGATTTAAAACAGTAAAACAATATATTTGTGATAATTAACGCTACAAATCATAACCACTTTTTGAGCAGTTAACCCACAGAAGTGAACACATATCAAATAACATAATTAACACAAGTATACACGGAACACTTCTTCAGAACACACCAAACAACCTATTAGGCAGATTACACCAGTGCGGGGACATTTCAAACATTTATGAAGGTAATTTTACTGTGAGATTTTAACACGACGACATTTCCAATAACCTCGCCATACCTAGGAGCGACCATCTTTAAAAAATACGATTCTGTGCCTTCCTCATCGAGTGACGTCAGAAGCTACATACGGTTTGACGATTCAACTTTTTTAAACATTATATCAGAATTATTTAAATATTGTTAGATGATAATTATGGAAACTACTTTAATTGTTAATGTTATACTTTCTCGTTTGCCCTTCTCTGACTATTAATATAATCGCTCCAAGAACCTTTTTTATATAATACTTGTAATAATTTTTTCCACTGTATGAACGAATCGATTATTCCCTGAGACGGAGTCGATAATTGCTCCCAATCGATTAAAAATCGATTATTTTTTGAATTTGTTAATAAATCCATTTATTTCAATTGTTTGTATCTATTATTATTTCACATGCTAATTTAAGGTTTATTTATTAATGTAACAAGACTTCTAGAAGAAGAAAATATTAATTAACAGTGAGATATTGGACCAGCACTAAACATCACAAATCGATTGCTGACCGGAGTTAATCTGATGAACTCCAGACTTGGTTCAGATCTTCCAGAAGTGCTCAATAATTAATAAATACCTTCTTAATTATTAAAATTTTTAACAGAACATTAAAACAGGATTATTTCACAATTACAGACATTGATTAAAACATAAACAAAATTTTTTTTTTGAATAAAATTTTTTCTCTATCATCTTATTTTGTAAAGACCGCATACAGGGTCTTGTTACAATATTTACGAGGTTTGATTAAAAAGTTCGGGCAATTTTGCAATTTCCACCGCTACGAGTGTTGTCCGATTAAAAAACTTTTTTTATGTGATGCTGGTACACACGTTAGTGACATCGTCTAAAATTATAGCCCCATTTAATGCGTAGTTTAGATTTTACAGCTAATTCAGTAAGTCATCCTTAAGTGTAATAGGCGATTTTTTGTCATTATACAATGCAAAATTGAAGAAAATAGATTAAACTTTTTACAAACTGTGAGATAAACTGCTCTGTCCTGATAAACGTGTTTAGAAGGCATCTGGCGAGACTGCTGTGCGTGAACAAGCGGTTTAAAAGCTTCAAAGGCTGCCGTAAATGAGTTTTTGGGTTCCACGAAATTTCATCGCTATGGGCTGTGGTTAATAAAGAGTACTATTCGGACATTTTACGCCATTTGTATAAAGCTACTCGTAGACAACGGTCTGATTTACTGAATAATAATGTATGAAAATCGCAGCCCAATAACACGTCCGGACGCTTCTCATTGTGTGTTAAGAATTTTGCCAGGCTGGGCAAAAGAAAAACGTCACGTCATAATGATGACACGGTAACTGCCGTATTCACCAGATGAGATGTATCCCAACACGATCTTTCCTCCTCCCTATAGTGATAATTTCTACGAAAGGACGAAGTTTCGCGACCGTTGAAGACGTAAAACGAAAACCCCTTAGCGACCTCAAGGCTGCACCGAAAAGTGCATCCTTGAAATATTCTTAAGACTGCAAAACGGTTCACCTAAACGTGTTACATTCAACTGAGACTACTTTGAAGGGGCAGTATAAGTGTCGATGAATGAAGACATCATTTTTAAAATAAACAAGATCTTCATGAACGTTTTGATAAAAACCTCGTACATTTCGCATTACGTACACTAAGACATCCTGATAAATAGAACTGAATACTGTACATTTAAACACTTTTGCTACAGTATATTTCTTGATGCATATATAATTTATAAATATTAAACTAATTATACTGTAAATTGT